>JAPFRF010000001.1:128539751-129772251 GCA_029282475.1 Phrynocephalus forsythii | reverse complement strand
ACACCTGCACTGGTAATAACAACCATATTGACCTACTATAATGCACTTTACATGGGGCTGCCTTTGAAGACAGTCCAGCAATTTCAACTGGTACAGAACCGGGCCATGTGGCTAGTGAGTGGTGTCAATGCGTGGACTCATAATATGCCAGTTCTAAAAAATTTACACAGGCTGCCAGTTGCTGCCCAGGCCCAGTTCATAGTGCTCATG
Organism: Phrynocephalus forsythii; assembly: GCA_029282475.1. Taxonomy (NCBI): domain Eukaryota; kingdom Metazoa; phylum Chordata; class Lepidosauria; order Squamata; family Agamidae; genus Phrynocephalus; species Phrynocephalus forsythii. Next base: position 129,772,041 of record JAPFRF010000001.1, on the reverse strand, counting down.
CTTACATATAAAGCCCTAAATGGCTTAGGACCTGGTTACTTTAAGGAGGCCCTGTTGAAGGTGCCATCCCTCAAAGTGGTGAGGAGGATGGCATTTCAAAACAGGGCCTTCTCAGCAGTTGCCCCCCTCCCAACTTTGGAATGCCCTCCCTACAGAGATCTGCCTGGTGCCAACACTTTTGGCTTTTCAGTGCCAGGCAAATACCTTCCTGTTTTAATTAAATAGTGTTTTTAGCTGGGCTCATGAGTAGCAGGATTTTATAATGTGTATTGTATAATGATTGTTTTAAACAGTATTGTGTTTTATAGTTTTAATAATGATGCTGTTTATTGTTTCAATACATTTTGCATGCCATCCAGAGACCATTTGGCGGTGGGGTGGTGAATTTTTTTGTAAATAAATAAATAAATAAATAAATAAATAAATAAATAAATAAATAAATAAATAAATAAATAGTTTTCCTTTAAATAAATCATTATTTGAAAACCTTTTTGCACCCAAATCCCCAAAACTGGCACAATGCAAAAACTGGCTGTTTGCTACATATATGTCAAATTTGATGCTTATGCAAGTTCCAGTTTTAAAGTTAAACATTTTTGATCGAGGCCTCATGTTCTTTGAGCTGCCTTATGTAATGCTGAATTGGCCTGCTGCACAATATCTATTGCTCTGCTCTTGTGCAGCAGTAATAAATGCCACTGTTTTTTATTAGCAGCATTTTGGTAAACCACATCCTTTGTGGTGGCTCAGAAATACTTCGAATTCACTGGGCTAAATTCTTCCAAGGGCTATGCCAATGGATAGAAACGGTTGCAACCTATATTTGCTGCAAAACAAATTGACTGATCAAGCTGTCCTATAAATTGAATTGCTTTGTAGCAGAGATCAAGAATATTACTGTTCAGGAATATTACTGTTATCATTTCAAAGCATTAGCCATGAAGCGAATGAATGTGATAGAGATAAAGGCAGATAGCTTGCTTGTACAAGCCATGAATTGCATGGTTTTTTAAAAACTGTATTTACTGTACTATCTCAGTATAGTTTTATCTTGCATGTCTTGGAATGCAGTGAGAATTACCCTGAAAACATCCCAATTTCCTTCACTTTTTGTGAAGTCGTGTGAAATTATTTTAGTTGAATATACAGCATTTGGTATTCAGATCTGCACAGACAAACTCAATATGGAATTTGTCACGTACATAATGTGCTAGCAAGATTTATGGAAGCAAATTATAAAGAATTAGGAGCAATCACACTTTTGATAGCTCTTCTACTACATTTTTGCTGTGTACTCATAGCAGAAGAACATATATAAACATGATTGTTGTGGGTCCTGATGGTGATTTTAGTGCAGTGTTTTAATATATTATATTTATTGTATTTAAATGTGTTATTGTTTTAATTTTATTACAATTTGATGTTTTAATTGTCTAAATTGTTAACTTTGATTGTGAGCCGCCCAGAGACCTTTGGGTAGTGGGCGGCATACAAGCTAAATAAATAATAATAATAATAATATGAGTATTTCAGTAATTTCAGTTAAAACTATAGAGTTCTCTTTTTATGGCTACTTCATCACTGATTTAAATACTCATTTTTCTCTGAGTCAGTTTTATAATGGCATGTAACATGTTGGAGCTAAGTTTAGCTATGATGTAGAAAATTCAGTAATGTCTAGAAGCTCAAGTTTTATGCTCTCTTGCCAAAAACAAACAGCTGCAGAGACACTGTTAGGGTACCAATTTGTACCTAAAAATAAACTTCTCATCAAAGAGCTTGTCTAGATGGACCATTTGCTCCTATGAAAGAACTTTGTTTCCTGATGATTCCCCACTGGCATTTTTCTTGTCCATCTGGACAGTTCAAGGCTTAATCCAGAGTGATGCATGCCTTCCCCCCTGCTTCCAATATAGAATTAATGTAGAATTCATTATAGAATTTGCTGGTCCTTCTTAAATGATACAGCATCTTAGCATTTTATAAATAAACAGAAAAGTCCCTGCATAAAATTGATTTGTAGATATAATTTGAAATTTGTCCTAAAGAAAAGTAGTTTCCAGATATGTATATTTTTCAAATTCTTGACAGGTACAAATCTTAGAAAGCCTCATAATCATGTGAGGGAAACTGGGGACCAAAGTGGGCAAAGCCCAAGTCTGAAAATATAGCTCCTTTGCTGGGATTTTGATTAGAAGTGTGCATTAAATTACCAACCATCAGGCCTGTCCATTTTATAACCAAGGTGGATGCTTCAGCCAGCAGAGTACTGAAGTCCATAGCGGAGCTGCCAACAACATCCATTCTCCATCGCTTGGGCTGATTATTTCTGCACCTGCAGCCTCTCTCTCTCTCTGTGTGTGTGTGTGTGTGTGTGTGTGTCTTTCTGTCTGTCTTTCTCCTTGCCATAGCTCTGCACTACCTGCCTGCCTACATGTCATGGCTGCCTACATGTCTATTGGCTGGCTTTGGCACTAATGACTTTGTTACTAATGTTTAATGTGAAACATTGTGGGGCATGGTAACTATAAAAGACACTTTGAAGGTGATTTAGCAGATTTATCACTACTGTCAAACATGGATGAGGAGCAGATTACATGGGCAGGCAATGGCAATTAAAAAGGTACTGATATCTTTCCTTCCCCACTCTTCTCAATGAGTGTAAGGGATTCAGGTGGCAGCCCACAATAGGTGTAGGTGGTGATTCTCTTCCTGAAGCAGGTAGCAAGAGAGCTTGTCCCACCGATTGCTGCATTTTGCTCTTTAGTTTCAAGAGTATAAGTAATAGCAGCAGCAGTAGTTTATTTATTTATTTATTTATTTATTTATTTATTTATTTATTTATTTATTTATTTATTTATTTATTATTTATATTATTTATTTTTATATTTGGGTACTTTACAGTAAAACAAAACATGTGAAAACCAAAGACCAATCAAACATAAATACAATAAAAACAGACAAATAGCCTGTCATGAGGCCATGACCAAATAATAACATTATTGGTTCTCCTGGATTTGTCAGCGGCCTTCGATACCGTCGACCACGGTATCTTATTGGACCGGCTCTCTGAGGTGGGTATTGGGGGCACTGTTCGCAGTTGGCTCCAGTCCTTCTTGGAGGGCTGGCCCCAGTATGTGCAACATGGGGGGGAGTTGTCGGTCCCGTGGACACTCCCTTGTGGGGTTCTGCAGGGCTCGTCTCTCTCCCCCATGCTCTTTAACATCTATGTGAGGCTGCTGGCTGGGGTCATTAGGAGATTTGGAGTCTGCTGCCATCAGTACGCTGATGAAACGCAGCTCTATCTCTCCTTTTCCACCTCTGCAGTGGAAGCTGTCTGGACTCTTGACCAGTGCCTGGATGCAGTCATGGCATGGATCAGGGCCAACAGGCTCAAACTCAACCCCAGAGAAGACCGAGGTGATGTTCTTCGGGAGTTCCCCATCTGGGTATGGAGGCCCCCTCCCCAGTCTGGAGGGTGTTCCCCTCCAGCTGGTGGACAGGGTTCAGAATCTGGGTGTGGTTCTGGATCCTGCGCTTTCCATGGAAGCCCAGGTGGCTGCCGTGACCACAACTGCTTTTTACCACCTTCGCCAAATTGCCCAGATCCACCCATATCTAGACGGCAACTCCCTGAGAACTGTAGTGCAAGTGTTGGTGATCTCGAGGCTGGACTACTGCAACACTCTCTACATGGGGCTGCCCTTGACTCTCCTCCGGCAACTCCATTGGGTGCAAAATGCGGCAGCCAGTCTGGTGGCTGGTGTGCACCGTCATGACCACATCACCCCAGTCCTGGCACGCTTGCATTGGCTACCCGTTGCGTCCCGGATCAGATTCAAAGCCTTGGTTTTAGTTTATAAAACCCTCCATGGCTTGGGACCGGACTACCTGTCAGAGTGGATCACCCAGCGATCAACCTCAGCCCGTCCAATCCGGCAGTCACGGGCGCACTCGCTTCAGGTGGCCACCCCCACAGAGGCCCGGAAAACTTCCACTTGGAACTGAGCCTTCTCAGTGGCCAGCCCTACCCTTTGGAATCGTCTACCAAGCGAAGTGCGCTCTGCAGAGTCCCTGTCGGCCTTCTGCAGAACGTTAAAAACCTTGCTCTTCTGCGAGGCCTATGGTGACCTAGTTTAATTTTTTCCCCCTCTCTGTCCCGCCATCTGTTTACTTGCTTAGTCAGCGAGTTGCTTAGCTGCTGAGCTTGCTGCAACTTTTTATGCCAAGGGTGCTTATTTTGTTTTTAAATCATTGTGGCTTGTGCTACATTCCGTTCGTGAGGTATTGTGTACTAGCTTTGTGTTGTATTGTTTAGCTGATTTGATCATCCCATTGTAAGCTGCCCAGAGTTCCCATGGGAAGATGGGCAGGATAGAAATCCAATAAATAAATAAATAAATAAACATTAAACATGGGGAGCACAAAACACATTAACATTTGCCAAATGCATCCCTAAAGAGCCAAGTTTTCACAGACTTTTGAATACAGCTAGGGATGGGTCCTGGCATATTTCGCTTGGCAGCTTGTTCCAACTAGCCTGGCCAGCCACTGAGAAGGCCCGGTTGTGGGTGGCAACCTTACGGGCCTCCAAAGGGGTGGCCACCCGAAGTGAACATGCTGCAGAAACTTTGGGAGATGCACTCTGCCAGTTAGTCAGGGCCCAAGCCATGGAGGTTTTTGTAAACCAAAACCAACACCTTGAAACTTATTTGGGAGGCAATGGGCAGCCAGTGCAGATGAGCCAGAATGGGGGTGATGCAGTCAAAGCTGTCTGCACCAACCACCAACCACCTGCTGCAGTCACTGAATACGGGTCAAGGGAAGTCCCATGAAGAGAGTGTTACAATAATCTACCATCAACATGTCCAGCGCCTACACAACCATTCTCAAGGAGTCCCCATCAAGGTACAGGTGAATCTGGGTGATAGGCCTAAGGTGATAAAAGGCCAACCTGGAGACAGCAGCCACCTGGGGCTCCAGGGACAATGCTGGATCCAGGACAATACCCAGACTTCTCACTCTGCTCACCAGCTGGAGGACAGACCCATCCAACCTAGGGAGAGGTATCTATAGTCATTCAGTTATGGACTACCTTTCCTCGATATGGATTATGAGATTTATCTACATACTGTCCTAAATATAATGACTTGATGGGATATAACATTTAATTAGATGTTATCTTCTGTTACAAAAATGTACCTGACATATTTATAGAATAGCTGATGTTCTTGTGATTCCCACTTAGCCCTCCACCACCACCTTCCCTAGTTGATGGGTTCATCAAACCTGAAATCCATACATTCCAGAGAATCAAATTGAAGCCAAATGGCTAAAAAAAAACCTCAGACAGGGCTGAACATCAACAGAATCAATAGTCTCTTCTCAAGGATTCCTGTTCCAGACACTCGCCCACAGTCTCTCACCACAGACTTACCTACTCCCAATTCACTCCTTTAAGTTCAGTTCTACCAGGGTTCTCTTCAATGGACCCTGAATTTCAGATGCTTTTAAAGTTCTCCATAGGATTAGGCAAATCTGTACAAGTCCTTAGAGGGAGGGACTTTATGCTCACCCTGAGAGAATAGGTTAAAATGGACTTTCTGACTGACTCTTCAAATTTCCCTCATTTTCTTCCAAACACTGTCATTCACGTTTCTTGCACCAGCACTAGTTCCCAGCTGCATTTGTCTTTCCTACTTTTCTGGCTTCCCTTTGTTTATGTTCACCTCTGTACCAAGGCTGATATGGGACTTTGAGGTTCTGGTGCCTTCCTCCTTTCCTTTTGGTCAGTAGCAGCTAAAGTAATTTTTGAATTTTTGGTAAATTTCATTTTTGTTACACAACAGAAATAATGGATTTAAATTCTTTTTAGAGTTCTGGGAATTTGCTTAAATCTCCAGTAAAATGCACAGGAAAAGGCCAGCTCTCTAAGGTTAGAATTTACTACTGAAGTTCCCCTTTATAATTCTACTGATTTCCCATCTTCTCCAAAGCCAACACTGTATGATATAAGACTCAGAAGACTATCACAGAAGATTACCACCCCGAGTGGATTTACATAAGAACATAAGAACATAAGAAGAGCCATGCTGGATCAGGCCAAAGGCCCATCTAGTCCAGCTTCCTGTATCTCACAGCGGCCCCACCAGATGCGTTTGGGAGCACATGAGACTAAATATCTGTCTCCTGATACCACTCCCCTGCATCTGGCCCTTGAAGTACCCTGGTTTCTCCATCATGGTTTGTAACCTGTGATGGACTTTTCCTCCAGGAATCTGTCCAGTCCCCTTTTGAAGGCATCCAGGCCAGATGCCATCATCACATCCTGTGGCAGGGAGTTCCAAAGACTTACAATGCGCTGGGTGAAAAAACATTTTCTTTTGTCAGTTCTTACTCTCCCAGCCTTCAATTTGAGTGGATGTCCCCTAGTTCTGGTATTTTGGGAAAGAGAGAAGAGCTTCCCTCAATCCACTTTACTCATACCCTGCATTATTTTGTATGTCTCAATCATATCCCCCCTCAATCGCCTTTTTTCTAGACTAAAGAGGCCCAAATGTTTTAGCCTTTCTTCATAAGGGAGGTGCCCCAGCCCAGTAATCATTTTAGTCGCTCTCTTCTGCACCTTTTCCAGTTCCACTATGTCTTTCTTGAGATGCGGTGACCAGAATTTTACACAATACTCCAGGTGGGGCTTTACTATTGTTTTGTATAATGGCATTATAATGTTGGCTGTTTTATTTTCAATCCCCTTTTTGATAATCCCTAGCATGGAATTGGCCTTCTTCACCGCTGCCACACACTGGGGAGACACCTTCATGGAGCTGTCCACCAACACACCAAGATCTCTTTCCTGATCTGTCACGGATAACTCAGAGCCCATGAGTCGATAGATGAAGTTTGGATTTTTTGCCCCAATATGCATTACTTTACTTTTGGTTACATTAAAACGCATTTGCCATTTCTGCCAGATGGGTAGCATGTAGATTGAATAAACCACCACCACCACCACCACAACAACAACAGAGTATAAAAGGTATAAATATAGCACACAACTTCCAGGAATACTGCAGGCAAGCATAAGGTCAACGTTAAGAGAAGGAACTACTAAATAAAAGTAGCAGAGAAGGAAGACTATTTTCTCAGCTTACATGGCTTAAGAAGATCTGGATGCTTTAGGGATACAGTCTACTAATTTAGCATCTTGGAATGTAAAAAAAACCCAAAACAAAATAGAGTCAGTAACTACATGTGGAAGAGCAGAAGAAAAGCGGAGTTTCAGCTAGTCTGTGAAAAAAGTCCCTCTGGTTGGTTAGTGGTAAAACAAACAAATGAGGATGTTTGTTTGTGAAAAAGGCTTCCTTTTCTGGTGTGTTGAAATTGACTAGAGATGGGCACGACCAGATAAAATTACGTTTCGAGTTGTTGTTTGTCGGGACGGGCCCATTTCGGTTGTTTCCGTTTGTTGCGAAATTTTTCAAAAATTTGTCTTTTCCGTTTGTCGTCTGTCGTTTGTACAGTGGTTTAGGGAGTGTAACGTGTAGCCGCCGTTATACATTATGTTGGGGTTTTTAGTGTGACAGGAAACCTCATCGGCACTTCTCTGTCTCACTAAGAACATTATGTTAGGGTGGGGGTTGGTGTGTCAGAGGAACCTCGTCGGCGCTTCTCTGACTCACTAAGAAGGAAAGCATACTGGCATACTGCCGTAAAGGTTACGCTTAGGGAGGGAGGGAGTGGGTCTCTGGAGTTGAAGGCACCTCTCCGGGTGCATAACTCTGACCCACTAAGAAGGGAAGTGTACTTGCATACGAATCTGGGTTAGGGTTGGGGTTAGGGTAAGGGCTAGGCTTAGGGTAACAGTTCAGGTTAGGGTTAGGGTTAGGGTTAGGGTTAGGGTTAGGGTTAGGTTGGTGGGCGTCTTATGCCCTCTTAGAAGTCTCAGCAAAACCTGGCCATAGGATTGGTGGAATGGCTCCATAAATTTGCATCGGGCCAGCCCATCATTGCATGTGTGCCCTCTCAATGACACATCCAGAAGTCTCAGCAAAAATACTGGCCATGTTCGATTGGTGGAATGGCTCCAAAAAAAAATTTGCATTTTGTCCCATCCCAAATGAAGATGATGGGGATGACTGTGAGCCCATCATTGCCTCCCGAGGCAGCAAGGCAATTAGAGAGAAATGTAACAGTCTGGGGGATGTAAAAATAAAAATAAAATAAAATAAAATAAAATAAAATAAAATAAAATCAATCACTCGACGTTTTTGATTGCTATAAAAATCCCAGGACTTCGCTGCTACTATAAAAATTCAGGCATTTAAAATACCTAATTTTCTTTGGGAGATGTTTCTGTGGTGCTCTGATGGAGAGACTTTGGAAGAAGAAGCCTTTCAAAAGAAAACCACTTGTGCTGAGGTGTTTTCTGTCTGTTTTGAACTCCCCCACCTCATGGCAAATGAAGGGGGCGAGGATGACCCCCAGCCTGGTGCAAGCAGCCCAGGACAGGAGGGGGGGGAGGCTGGGGACCCCCCCCAGAAACCACGCCTCGGTAGGTGCCCTCACTGAGGCAGGCATATTTTCGCCTGCTTTTATGGCCGGGAATCGGGTTTTTTTTTTAAACTTTTTTTCTGTGCTGCTTGGCATCGCGCGATCGCCACGATGCCATGAACGACAACGAAAAATCAGACCCAATTTTTCTTTTTCGGTTCGGGTTCGAGCTGGAGTGGAGTAATTCTGATTACCGTTACCCATTACGTAACGATAACGAGAACCGAAAACGGAAATGACAATTTCGCCTAGTCATGCCCATGTCTAAAATTGACATCAAAATTGTTAATTAGCCAACAAATTCAACCTCTAGAGTTGCAGAAAATGAGTTGGTTCCCTCTTCCAAATGTCAGCACTTCCTGTATTTGAAGATGGCTCTCATATTACCTCTCAAGCTTCTCTTCACATGACTAAACATGTCCAGATCTTTCAACCTCTCTTCATAGAACTTGGTTTCTAAACTTTTTAACATCCTGGTTGCTCTCTTCTGGATATTTTCCAGTCTCTTCATAACTTTCTTAAACTGGGGTGCCCAGAACTGAAGTATTCCAGATGAGGTGACAATTTAGAATAGAATGATAATATTACCTTTATTTGGACACTTGTATTTCTGTTGATTTAGGCAAGAATCACGTTAGCCTTTTTTTGCTATTGCATCATATTATTGACTCATGTTTATCCCGCAGCATACGAAGACTGCTAGAACAATGTCGAAAAACTGAATTTGAATATTTATCAGCACTGATTTAATTTCTGAATCAAGGATTTTGCCAAAAAGTTGGCTCCCATGGGAGACAAATGGTCTCAGAGGAAGAATTTCAAACATCTGCCCATTGCCAGGCAAGCGGACAATATACTTCAATGTGTAAACACCCAAAGACCAGAAGAATAATACAGGTTACTGTGGTATGTAAATACCTGGATAAAGGTAATTCACACCTATTAATGGGGAAGCTATTCATGGTCTGAGCTTGGACTAAATACCATGTCAAAAGGGATTAACACTATATCAAAGACAAGTAATGTGACAGACTCATGCCAGACAAATTTACAGAATAAAGCAGTAAATGTGGCTTTGCAGTTAAATGTCCTTATGAAAGTTAATTGGAGAGGTGAGCTGAAAAGCAAGGAGAGAGAAACTAAGACTAGTGCAGAGGGAAGCAGAATTAGAGATGGAGATGGGTGATTCAGCCTTTTATAGAAACACAAGAGATGAAGTGCATATTTATTTATTTATTTATTTATTATTTATTTATTTATTTATGTACAGAGTATTTTTACCCCACCTTTCTCCTTGGAAAAGGACCCAAGGCAACTTACAGTAATGAGGGATAATATGCATTCCAATACAATTAAGACATGTTCAGGTAGTTTAGTAGCCTCAGGAGTTTAGATACCTCTTGTTTTGCTCATGTAACTTTCTTGCTTATTTCCAAAGGCCTGTTTCTTAGTTTTGCAATTATTTTTATTCTTGCATTTCACTGAGTTTTATTCTTTAACCTGTATTTATCATTTTAAAAATTGTTTTCCATAAATAACCAAAAGAATTTTGATCTGGAGATAATTTTTGGAGGACCTCATATTGCAGATGCAGGACCTTGCCTCTTGCACCAAACTACTGAGAATTCTGAGAATACATTGAAACCGATTTGGTAGCAACACATTGGGGTGTGTGTGGGATGTGTGGAGCTAGACTTCCTTGAAAGCCGAAACAAGAGGAAAGACATCTCAAAACGATAATAACCTCCCTCTAGAGTTTAGAGAGTGTAAAACCCTTCCATCTGGTCACTTCTTGAGTGTTCCCCTCAGCTTGAGGGAAAAGTGCAGAGGCTAAAAGAATCAACTGGAAGGGTTTGGGGGACAATATCATTACAGCCTCATCCAAGTCATTTACAAAAATGCTCAACAACATTTAAACTAGGACAGATCTCTGAGGAAGCCCACTAGTCCAAACTCTCCAGGAACTAGGGAGCAACAACTCTTCACGTAGAACACGTCAACCAGCAACAAATCCATTTAAAGACAGGATTATCTTCTAACCCAATTTACCTGCAAGAATTATTATGCCTTGCCAAAGCCAAGCACTTCCCTAACAGGTTTGATTCATTTAGGATTAAATAAACTACAATTTAGAGATGCAATTTGGCCAGTGCAGATACTTTTTATATTTCTCGATCTTGTTCAAAAATTGAGATAATCAGAAAAATGGAAAGTATGACAAGGAAATATGACCACAGGATACACTGTTTATCCTGTTTTACTGGAAACAATTCATGCATAGGACACAGACTTCATGGTACAATTATTAGCAGTAGTGTCTAGAGGTATTTTCTGTTTTTTTTAATAACTGGAATAAAAACAAATCCCATAATGGACTAATAAGTGGATTAACTAAATATGCCATATATGATGAAAGTGACAGATTTAGGACAAGCTAAAGATTTGAAGAAGCAGGAAAAGAAGATCTAAGGGGAATAGGAGGCTTGTCTTGGTTTAGGATGGTTTCAGTTTTGTGAATGTATAGTAAATAGAGAGGAGCATGAGATGAAAATATAGCATTTCATTTCATTTTCTGTCTTTAATAGTTTCATTTCATTTTGTTACTAAAGAATTTTTAAATAATTTTCAGAATGAAACAGAACAATTTGTTAATGGAATCCCCTGCATCCTAAATGCTTCCCTGTAAGACCCCCAAATTTGGAGAGGTTTGGGGTTCAGGGGGCTGAGTTATTAAAGTCCAAAGGGGGTCCCCAGGAGAAAATCATTTGTAATTAAAGAAATGCTTGAGGAAGCTCTCCTCATGGGGGCTATTAGCAGCTTCCCAACTCAATTGGAAATGATTTTCTCTTTGGGGGACCCCTTTGGAATATAATAACTGAACTCCAAACCGCTCCAAATTTGTGGGGCTTACAGGAAAGAGTTCAAAGGAGCTACCCTGTGATTTCCATGCCACTAGATGCTTGCAATCTCAATTTTCAAGTACCCAAAATATATGTACTTTAAAATAGTGATCACAGGTATGTAGCAGCATGGAAATAGCAGGGGAGCTTCCTCAAGCTCTTCTCTGTAAACCCCCCAAATTTGGAGATGTTTGGGGTTCAGGGGGTTCAGTTATTCAACTGCAAAGAGGCTCACCCTAGCTAATTGCAAAATTGGTGTATGGCACACATTGGCAATAGGGGTTAAGCAAGGGGAAGTAATAAATTAAGTGTTGAGTTCTTAGTGTAATCCGTGAACTGCCTGAGTTTGGAGTATATTAATAAATAGAAAGGAAGGCTCCAAACTTACCTTAGCTCCAGCCAAGCTCTAGCTGGGCCCCAGTGGGTAGGGCCTGATCAAGCTCCCAAGCACAGGCAATGGGAGACAGGTGTGGGATGTGGGAGCTGTAGACTGGAGAATGACTGAAGGGCAGGATTCTGGCTTGTCCAATTGGGGGCCAGCAGGCTGTTTAAACCATCCAATGGCCTGCCATGGGGATATTTTGGGTGTGTATATAAACTGGCTCTTGGGCCTTTTTAGCAGTGCTTTTTATCCCTTTGCAACATGTGCTTCTGCTATGAATAAAGAGCTGAATTTTACTTGGGCATCTGGTTTCATCTGACCCGCTATATAACATTAAGATATTGCTGGTGTGGCGCATGCACAGCAGTTTTCCTTTTACTGCTGGGGGAAACTTGCTTTCAGTTGAATAACATTGCCCCCTGTACCCCAAATCTCTCCAAATTTGAGGGGCTTACAGGGAAGAGTTTGAGAAAGCGTCCCCATTTCTTATCCAGAACCAAAAAAAGGTGGCATGGTTTGGTTATTCACAAAATGGTTTCTATTGATTCATTTTGTAACAAAACAATTTATTATGTAACAAAATGACGAATCAGCATTTTATTTTTCATTTGGTGCCTGACTCTAATAAACTTATCCAGGTTGCTGTCCATTATATTCCAAATCCATATGTTACGGTGCACAATCTAATTAGCAATGGTTGTTGATATGTTTCAACCACACTTGTTTAACTTCTTCAGTTAAACCTGTGTTGGAACGGTCCTCTTCAGCATCAGTGATGTCACCTATATTTGCTTCTTCCCACTTTTATTGCTACTGTCAATGGAGTAATTAACAAGGAAAATAGTCAGTCAGGTCATTCTGTTTCCTAGATGCTGAGTTTAAGCTGCTGGCATTGCTGCCATGGAAAATGTTATGCAATAGGTGAATCTGGTCCCTGGAAATTTGAAGGCTGAATTTAGAATATAGTCCCATCTTAACATCTTGCTCATATATTTTGCTTTACTGTTAGTGTCTGTCCTGAGCTCAACTGGTAAGCTTTATGGCTTGTTGTATACAGGAATCCTGGACTGTCCCTCCTAATAGCTCAAGTATGGGCAACTTGTCACTTTTTAGCCAATTTTGGCATTCAGGGCTTGACTCAGATTGTCCTTCATTGGGGAGCAATTGCATTTGCCAACAAAGCCCTGTGCTTACTTCCTGATTACCACACACACATGGATGCACACACCTTGTTTGTAAGTAATAATACTAATAATAGTGTGCTTGCAAGTCACTCCTGGCTTATGGTGATGCCCCCTTCAGAGTTTTCTAGGTAGAGAGTACTCAGAAGTGTTTTCCCTTTCTGAGTAATCCAAGATTAGCTGAATGTCACACAGGCTGGCTGTTTTGGGATGCACAGTGAAATTTGAAATGTTCCTGCTGGACAGTCAGTCATTCTCGGCACTTTAAAAATCTTGTCTTTTATGTTGGTATTTGAGAAACACAGTTTTTCCTTCATATTTACACAAATATTTACACAAAAAGCCCTTGACACCACAGTGCCACTATTTGGACCAGTGAAGAAAAAGAATTCTTCTGTCATTTGTAAAACTGTAATACAGTGGTACCTTGTATAAAGGAATTCATTCCAAATGAAATTATGTTAAGCAAATTTTCCTTTATACAAATTCCCATAGGAATGCATTGAAAATGGAGTAATCCCATTTTTATGTTGTACAGATTCTCCCCATAGGCGATTATGTTAAGCAAATTTTCCCTATCTCCAGAATTTTTATGTTGTACAAATTTTATGTTATACAAGCTGTTTGTTATACAAGGGTCCACTGTACTTCTTTCAAGAAGTAATGTGAGTGTATAAAATGTGTTCAAAGGTTAGCATTTATGCTTATGTACAGTAGTAAGTAAACAAATTAAAAATAAGTAGATGAAATAAGAGAAACAAATTGCATCCACGAGGACAAAATCAGATCATTCTTTATAGCTGACATTGTTTACACCAGCAGAAACCAGTTATGGCTAATAGTCACACAGGGAAACAGAAGAGGAAATGGTATATTTGCAACAGAATAAATCCTTAATAAGCTGGGGATAAGTGATTCCCTTTCAGTAATGGTCCTAGCAGTATATAAATGGAATCAGACAAATTAGATAGCATTCAAATAAAGGCACTTAGAAGGAGAATTTTTTTTAAAGAAAAGATGGCATGTGAACACAATTTAATCAGGCTGTAAAGGAGATATAGAAACTGGACTCTGGGTCCTCCTGAGAAATTCTAAATCTACAAGAATGAACAGCTAGCAAAACAAATAGCAATTTTCAAAAATGCATTAAAGGGAAAAGTCTGCTAAAGGGCTGCTAGGGCCATTGGGCTATTAGGAAATAAAAGACCATCTCAGAAATTTCTCCAGAGAAATAAAATATATTTGTTGCATTAGTTTGTAGTAAATGTTATGTTTTAAAGTCCTCTGGTTGTGCATTTTTGGCAACCTGGAAGGAATAGTATGAATTGGCATCATTACAGATAAACACTATGAAGTATTATCTGGTTTGCTGTAGACATGACCTGTTATATGCAGAGGATTTTCACAGATTAAACAGAGCTTTCCTCAATCTCTCCTGCCTGATAGAGGGACTGTGTTCTTCCTCCATGTTCATTCAGCTTTCTTAACTCCCATCCATGAGGCACTTTAAGAGGAGGGGGACATGAGTTGTCAGATGCTACAGAGATAGCTGAGATCTGAGGGAGTTCATAGGCATTTTTTTTTAAATATGTGGTGGCTCTCTTACCTGGGCAACCTCCTTCTGCCCAGTCTCAATGCACCCTGAGCTCACTGGCTCAATGTTATATTGCACATGAAAAAAATGTTTAAGAGGGATCACAAGAAGCCCATAAAAAGGTAAAGGTCCCCCCCGCACATGTGTGCTAGTCGTGTCCGACTCTAGGGGTGGTGCTCATCTCCGTATTCAAGCCGGAAGAGCCAGGGTTGTGCAAGTCCATAGCCATGTGGCCAGCATGGCTGCAAGGAAACACTGTTTTTACCTTCCCATATTTTACGGCGGTACCTATTGAACTGCTAGGTTGGCAGAAGCTGGGGTGAACAGCGGGAGCTCGCTCCACTGCGTGGCACCCGGGATTCGAACCACCGAGCCTATACCGTCTCCCTTTCTCACATACATATTGTTAACTAGAATGCATTTCCTGTCAAATCACAAGACTCACACTGTGTTTAGTCTCAAGGTGGAGCCTTCTGCTGAACACTCATGGAATGGGAAACCCTTGAAACTGAGATTGAAAGGAAGAGACATAATGCCTGTACAGGTCTCATACTGGCTTCAAGTACTTTCCACAACTGGATGCTGAGCTTGGAGGAAAAAATTTAAAATTAATTAGTTACAACTATAATTCCAAAAGGCCTCAAATGTAGATAATTATCATTATAGACACATATTTTTTTAAAAAAACATTTGTTCCTTTTATTTATTTATTTATTTATTTATTTATTTATTTATTTATTTATTTATTTATATACCGCTCCGCCTAGCTGAACGCTAGTCTGGGCGGTTTACAAAGTTGCATAAATATCAATCAAGACAAAATACTTTTTCTGAAAAGTAACCTAAATAGTTACTTGAAACTTTTAAAAAAACAAAAACAAAATAGGAATGCAACAAAGGCTGGCCTGCTGTTCAAAGCAATCTTTTCTCATTGCTGCGGAAGGCAATCCCTGCTGTTAGAAAAGTTCTAAAAATGCATGGTTTTTAAGTGGAAGGCCAAAACAAAAATAGAGGACCCCCCACCCCCAAGTGGGACAAACACTAAGAAAAAGAAGAAGAAACGTTGTTATAGTATTGTTTTATCCTATTAATCTTTTTTCCCCTCCCCTCCTTGATTAATGGGATTTTACCATAAAATGTGTAGAACACAATTGATATATAAAACCTATTCAACTACAAACCACTTCCTCAGTCAGTGAGATGTGGCAATTCCTCAGGCAGGAAGAATTTGGAAGGCATGTGAGTTATTCACAGAGGCTATGCAGTAGTCTGTCCTGCATTCAAAAGGGTGGTACGCTTGGTTCATGAAGCTGAAGATAGGCTGCCACATGCTGTATAAATAGGCAGCAATTGTTGTGAAGTTATAACCTTAGTGATTTCACCATTATTGATGGTGTTTGAAATAAATCCCTGCCTGAAATCTGCCTGGAGATTATTTTGGTCACTTTTCTCTCTCCCTCATGGTGTATTTAGTGTTTACATTAAGAAATAATGTGGGAAATATGCTGGAATTGTGTTGGTCTGATTCACGCTATTCACATTATTTTCAATTGGCTACATGATATACAAATCAAATTGAATCAGCCTGGAGTTTTCCCCTAAATCCATAGTTTTCTTCCTCCGCTGGTCAGGATTCTATTGTTTTTTTTTTTAAAGAATTGGATGCATCCACATCAGTTCAGGTGGTATAAGTGCTTGAAGCAATGCCAAAGACCATCAGAAGTTGGCTCTCCCGTCTTCCTGGTATTAAGATGTGGAAAGAGAAAATGAAGAGGCGCTCATGGAGGTATCAGAGAGGACGAAAAGAGATCTCATTTACAGCTTGTCAAATTAGCACTATGGTAGTAGTGCCTACTGCAAACTGGAATGGTGGAGCCACCTTAACAATGCAGGTCAGCAATTTTGGGAAGGAGCCAGTGGTCATGGTACACGTCGGTACCAATGATGTCGGGAAGGCCAAGCGGTCAGTCTTGGAAGCCAAATTCAGGTTGCTAGGTAGAAGATTGAAGTCCCGGGCTTCCAAGGTAGCATTTTCAGAAGTGCTACCTGTTCCTCGTGCAGGTCCCGCCAGGCAGGCAGAACTCAGAAGCCTCAATGCGTGGATGAGGTGATGGTGTCGAGAGGAGGGCTTTAGATTTGTCAGGAACTGGAGAACATTTTGGGACAAGCCAAACCTGTTCAGGAGGGATGGGTTGCACTTGAATCATGATGGGACCACTCAACTTCAAAAAGGCAGCAGAGCAGCTTTTAAACTGATAACTGGGGGAAAGCCGACAGGAGCTGTGTGGCATCCGGTTCGGAACACCTCATCCTCGGGGAATGAGGTTGGAGAGGGTAGAGAATCACATAGAGATGACATAGCAAGTATTAACACTGGCAGAATAGCGGAATGTGACAGTTCGTCTACTGAAAATAAAAGCTGTGGGGGGAGAAGAACAAGGCAGCAGCTGTTGCGGGACCCACTGTACAGGTGCTTCTACGCCAATGCTCGAAGCCTCCGAGCAAAGATGGGAGAACTTGAACATCTGGCAGCTAGGGATAACATTGATATAATAGCCATAACAGAAACCTGGTGGAATGTGGAGAACCAGTGGGACACAGCAATCCCAGGCTATAAACTCTATAGAAGGGATAGAGAGGGGCGGGTTGGAGGAGGAGTGGCCATCTATGTCAAAGAAGGTGTAAAATCCAGCAGAATGGAGATTGACAGAGGGTCTGACTCCACCATAGAATCACTGTGGGTTAAACTACCAGGTCCAAAGAGTGATGTGATAGTTGGAGTATTCTATCGTCCACCAGATCAAAAACTTGAGGGGGACCTTGAAATGAGGAGAGAAATCATGGAGGTGGCTAAGAGGGATAGGATAGTAATCATGGGGGACTTTAATTATCCCCACATTGACTGGGCCAATGCGAGCTCTGGGCAAGAAAGAGAAACTGGGTTTCTCGACTTGCTGAATGACTGTGCCTTAGAGCAACTTGTCATGGAGCCCACCTGAGAACAGGCAACTCTAGATCTAATATTGTGTGATACTCAGGACCTCGTCAGGGATGTGAATGTCACTGAGCCTCTGGGGAACAGTGACCATGCTGCAATTACCTTTGCCATGCATGTCGGAGGAAGAGTGTCAACCAAATCAGACATAAAAACCCTTGATTTTCGAAGGGCAAACTTCTCTCAGATGAGGAAACTAGTTAGAGAGAAACTGAAGGGGAGGGTTAGAAGAATCCAATCTCTTCAGAGTGCATGGAGCCTGTTTAAACAACAATAATAGAGGCCCAGCACAAGTGCATACCACAAAGAAAGAAGAGCTCATTTAAGTCCAAGAGGACACCGGCATGGTTAACGAGTGGAGTTAGAGAGGCTCTAAAGCACAAGGAGAGGTCCTTCTGTAAATGGAAATCCTCCCCAAACGAGGAAAATAAAAAGGAACACAAACTCTGGCAAAAGAAATGTAAAAAGATGATAAGGGAGGCAAAGAAAGACTTTGAGGAACGCATGGCTAGCAATATAAAGGGTAATAATAAAAGCTTCTTTAAATATGTTAGAAGTAGAAAACCTGCCAGAGAACCAATTGGGCCTCTGGATGGTGAGGGAGGAAAAGGGGAGGTTAAGGAGGACTTGGACATTGCAGAGAAATTGAACGAGTTCTTTGCGTCTGTCTTCACGACAGAGGACCTTGATTCCGCTGCCTGAGCCGCCCCTCTTGACTAAAGAATTAAATCAAATACAGGTTAAAAGAGAGGAGGTTTTAGGACTAATTGATAAATTGAGGATTAACAAGTCACTGGGCCCAGATGGCATCCACCCAAGGGTTATTAGGGAACTGAGAAATGAAATTGCAGATCTCTTAACGGTTATATGCAACTTGTCTCTTAAAACGGCCACAGTGCAGGAGGACTGGAGGATATCAGATGTCACACCAATTTTTAAAAAAGGAAGGAGGGGGACCCAGGAAACTACAGGCAGTTAGCCTTACATCTGTCCCAGGAAGATGGTGGAAGACCTCATCCAAGAGAAAATCTTAAAACACATAAAAGAACAAACCTTGCTGAGAGAAAATCAGCATGGCTTCTGTAAGGGTAAATCTTGTCTTACAAACCTTTTAGAATTTTTTGAAAAGGTCAACAGGCAATTTGGGTGAACCGGTGGATATAGTCTATCTGGATTTTCAAAAGGCTTTTGACACAGTCCCTCACCAAAGGCTGCTGAGAAAATTGCATAGTCAGGGGATAAGAGGGCAGGTCCTCTTATGGATTAAGAACTGGTTGAGATCCCGGAAACAAAGAGTAGGTGTCAATGGGAAATTTTCACAATGGAGAGAAGTGAAAAACGGTGTGCCCCAGGGCTCGGTCCTGGGACCGGTGCTTTTCAATCTGTTCATAAATGACCTGGAGACAGGGATAAACAGTGAGGTGGCCAAGTTTGCAGATGACACAAAACTTTTCCGTGTGCTAAAAACCAGAGAAGATTGTGAAGAGCTCCAGAAGGATCTCTCCAAACTGGGGGAGTGGGCTGAGAAATGGCAAATGTGTTTTAATGTAACCAAATGTAAAGTAATGCATATTGGGGCAAAAAATCCAAACTTCATCTATCAACTCATGGGCTCTGAGTTATCCGTGACGGATCAGGAAAGAGATCTTGGTGTGTTGGTGGACAGCTCCATGAAGGTGTCTCCCCAATGTGTGGCAGCAGTGAAGCAGGCCAATTCCATGCTAGGGATTATCAAAAAGGGGATTGAAAATAAAACAGCCAACATTATAATGCCGTTATACAAAACAATAGTAAGGCCCCACCTGGAGTATTGTGTACAATTCTGGTCACCGCATCTCAAGAAAGACATAGTGGAACTGGAAAAGGTGCAGAAGAGAGCGACTAAAATGATTACTGGGCTGGGGCACCTCCCTTATGAACAAAGGCTAAAACATTTGGGCCTCTTTAGTCTGGAAAAAAGGCACTTGAGGGGGGATATGATTGAGACATACAAAATAATGCAGGGTATGAGTAAAGTGGATAGAGGGAAGCTCTTCTCCCTCTCTCAAAATACCAGAACTAGGGGACATACACTCAAATTGAGTGCTCGGAGAGTAAGAACTGACAAAAGAAAATATTTTTTCACCCAGCGCGTTGTAAGTCTATGGAACTCCCTGCCACAGGATGTGGTGATGGCATCTGGCCTGGATGCCTTCAAAAGGGGATTGGACAGATTCCTAGAGGAAAAGTCCATCACGGGGTACAAACCATGATGGAGATGTGTAATCTCTAGGCTTTAAACCAGGGTACTTCAAGGGCCAGATGCAGGGGAGTGGTATCAGGAGACAGATATCTAGTCTCATGCACTCCCAAACGCATCTGGTGGGGCCGCTGTGAGATACAGGAAGCTGGACTAGATGGGCCTTTGGCCTGATCCAGCATGGCTCTTCTTATGTTCTTATGTTCTTATGTTCTTTCTGCTGACTCCCATGTGATCTGCTCAAATGAATGCACCAGGAGACACTCATCTTCCCAGGTGTAACTTCACACTGAGTTACTTTGCTTTTTCTGCCTGCTGTTTGCCATAGCCTGATTATAGTCTGCTGTCAGATTCTAGAAAACTGATACATAGATCTATAGAACACACTACCCATTTGGCATCATTCCAGTTTTCTCCTTGGACAGGCAACATGTGACAGTGTACAATGGATTTGTATTATTGCGAGACAGGCTTGGTGTTTCTTTAGGTATATGGATATCCAGAGGAGTCGGCCATTTGTTTGAATTGTTTATTTTAGGAAATTAGACTACCTTTGGGGAAATGTCAAAATATGGTCTGAGGCATGGCTTTTTACGCATTACTAAGGTGAACACAGGGCACAGCATAGAACCCAGCAGTAGGATACGATATATAAATAGTAGTAAAATAGATAAGATATAAAATATAGAATATAAAATATATTATATATAAAATATATAATATAATATAAAAACTCTCCACAAATCCATCCTGACCATCACGAAGCTATACCTTATTAGTATCTGAGGAATTAGTGATGTCAACGAGCCATAGAGGAAGATCAAGATATATATATACAAAAGACATCAGAGTACATACTGTATATACATACTGTTCCATACACATAAGACATCCCACATTTGTTTGTTAATCAAGAGTTGTTGATACTTAGGAGCTATGTATCGTAAGTGGTACTTTTAGTTAATTGATGACGCTGGTCATTGTCCTGCGGATTTTGATCGCTGCGGCGCAGAACCTGGCCACACTATATGTTATAGAAAAATTCATATCTGATAGAAGTAATTGAGTATAATAATGACCAGAGCGTCCTGGATATTTATAGATTATTGGAGATATAAGCTTAGCCGGGGTGTCTTTATAAAAGGAACAGTGAAAAAGTACATGTTCTGTTTACTCAATATTGCCAGAGTCACAGGGACATAGCCTCTCCGAATAGGGAGATCTCCGATATTGTCCCTCAAGAACAGCAGAAGGGAGGGCATGACATCGGGCCAAGGTAAAGTCCCTCCGGTGGGTGGGTATCTCAAGCTTGGCTAAGTATCTCATTGGAAAAGATAGATACCTGCAGGAGTCATTAACAATAAAGGCAAGGGAGCTAGCTAGATCCAGTTGTCGTTCTGAGTCAGTAACCTGCTGCTTAATAACTGCTTTGGCCTGATCATGCTTCATGGTAAAAAGGATGTCTTGGGACAGACCTAAGGATAGGATTTTAGATATTGTAGCCCCTTCCCATTTGGATTTAAAGTCATCTTTTCTAATAAGGGGGGGCTAAACCCTTAGGGAAGAAATGCCGTCTAATCCAATAGGTAAGAATAGCCACCCAAGCTCTAGCCTCCACTTTCATGAGGCCTAACTCTAATCGGAGAGTAACATTTGGGACACATTTGGGAACTTGTAAGGCCGATCTTACAAATTTGGATTGTACCCGTTCCAGTGGAGCATAATTGGAAAGGGGACCTAATTGGGCACCATATAGAAGTTGGGAAATTGACTTGGCTTGGAATAATTTAAGTGCTGCAGGAATATATTGGCCGCCAGCTGTCTTGAGATATTTAAGAATGGCTAGAGAACTTCTTTGAGCAATGTTGGCAACATAATCTCCATGGGCTTTTCTGCTACCATTAGCCTGAAGAACTACTCCCAAATATTTAAAGGAGGAAACCTGCTCAATTTTGTGCCCATTGATACTCCAAGAGTGAATCTGGGGTCTTTTAGCAAAGGCCACAATTTTAGTTTTCTGATAATTGAGCTTTAATTGCTCTTCCTCACAGAACTGTGATAGTGCATTCAGAGCTCTTGTGAGACCTACAGGTGTTCTAGAGAGGATTGCTGCATCATCGGCATAAAGCAAGACAGAGATATGCCTTCCAGCCAGTTTTGGAGGGTGGAAGGTCCCATGGTCAAGATAGGGCACTATGGAGTTAATATAGAAGTTGAAGAGAAGAGAGGCCAGAATACATCCCTGTTTAACAACTTTATCAGTGGCAACAGGATTTGTGAGTTGACCCTGGGGATTACATCTGATCTTAAGTTTGGTTTCTTCGTGGAGCATGCGTATTAAATGAAATAGACGTCTGTCTATTGTTGACGCCTCCAGTTTCTCCCATAACCTAGTTCGTGATATTGAATCAAATGCTGCCTTAAAATCTATAAAGGCAGCATAAAGGGAGGAAATATTGTAGGGAGAGTATTTTTCAATAAGATGTTGGAGCACCAAACATTGATCTATAGTCGATCTGCCTTTTCTGAAGCCTTTTGCTCTTCCGCGCAAGTATGTTTTCTTGTTCCAGCCAGTCTTGCTCTTTCCATTGTAGTGTCTAGCATGTTTTGATTGTATTAAGAAGACTGATTGGTCTATAGTTGGCGGGATCGTCCTTTTTGCCTTTCTTATATATTTAGGTAGGTAAAAGTTTATTGCTAAAAACCATTGGTCACCGCAATCTTGATTTACAACCAAGAAGAAAAAACTTATGAAGTTACATCTACAACTATGACAAATATAATTAAAATCAATTAAAAAAACATGTGACACTAACAGAGCAATACAGTCCTCCCAAAGTTAGAGATTGACCCGGATTTTCATAGCTGCCAGCGCAAACTTTGCAACTTGCTGTGCAACAAACCTGTCTGTACCAACAAGTAGCATGCTAAGTTGGGCTCCAGGGGACCTGTTGGCCAGTGAACCAATAATCCCACCAAGAAATTTGCCTCTGGGTTGGTCATGGAGGGGGCACGTGAGCAAGTAGTGGAGCACGTCATCGACTTCACCTGAGCCACAAGGGCAAAGTCTGTCCGAAACAGGGATGTTGTCACGTCTCTCCTCTAAAAAAGCAGAAGGCATGGTCTGAAAACACAGGGCTGTGAAAGCTTTCCTCAGGGGAGCAGAGGTTAAATTGTGGAAATAGCTTTCCAGCCCGAAGGATGTTTTAAACAAAGGATAATAAAGAGAGAATGGCGATAGTAAAGCCGCAGCCAATTCCTTCCATTTGGAGTATAAATAAATCTTGTCTTTGACCAATTTTTTGATACTGGGGGAAACAAAAGACGGGATAAATTCAGTATTGATCCCATAAAGGTGTAATATGGGTCTGACAAGCTTTGCCCAGGACTCCTGCAAGGGGTGCTGGAGTTGTTCTATATAGCATTTCTTTGGCAAGCGGGAGTTGCTCATGGCAGCTAGCTTCAACTAGTACATTCCTAAGGCGATGTGTATGTGTGTTTCAATAGGAATTAGCCCTGCTTCAGCTCTTATATATGCAGAGGGTGTGCCACGGGGTACAGCAAGGAGAGATCGAATAAAAGAATTTTGAACCACCTCAAGGTGTGGTATTTTAGTATACCCCCAGATTTCGGCCCCATATGTTAATTGGGGGACTATCTTTCTTGCAAACACCTCGACTGCAGGAGCAACCAGTTTACCACCTAGAGTTGAAGAGAATCTCAAAAGGGACTGAGTGGAGTGGGAGGCTTTCAAAACTGTTGCTTTCAGATGATGTTTCCAAGAGAGCAGGCCATTAAAATAAAGACCAAGATAGCTGAAGTTTTTTAGCTGCTCAATAGGTTTGTTGTCAAGTGACCACATATGTCTAGTTCTTTTCCTCCCAAAGACAACTACTTTGGTTTTAGAGTAGTTAATGGACAAATGTTCTCTATTATAAAAGTTACCCAGCTTAGCCAAAAGTCTTCGCATACCGACTTGCACTGTAGAAATGATTGCAATGTCATCTGCATAAAGAAGGGCAGAGATCTTAGTGTCTGCTATAGAAGGGGGGAAAAATACTGGGCCACTCAGTTCTTGGACAATATCATTAATATAGAAATTAAACAGAAAAGGGGCCAGAAGACAACCTTGCCTGACCCCTCTGTCCGTGGGTATAGATTCTGACAGGAGCCTGTTTGCCCCCAATCTTACCCTGAGATGAGTATTGGAGTGTAGCTGCTGGATTAAAGCTAAAAGTCTTCTATCTATGTTTGACAGAGAGGTTTTTTTTTGCCACAAACGGCCCCTATCTATCAGATCAAAGGCAGAGCTAAAATCTACAAAAGTCACATTAAGTTTCTTCCTTCCATGACAAACATACTTCTGAATCAGATGGGAGAGTACAAAGCATTGGTCCACTGTAGATTTTCCTTTTTGAAAACCAGCTTGTTCTTCAGCTATGACCAAATTTGTGACTGCCCAACGTACTAATTTGTCCAGGAGATACTTAGAATAAAGTTTGGAAACTATATTGAGGAGGCTTACAGGCCTAAAATTTTAGGGTCAGTCTTAGAGCCTTTTTTGTGAATAGGGACAATTATACTAGAGCCCCAACTCAGGGGGATTTTCCCATATTGATTTATGTAAGTAAACATTTTAGCAAGCACTCCGCACCACCAAGAGTGGTTAGACTTAAACAATTCTCCTGGGAGCATATCTTCACCAGGCGCTTTATTGCTAGGCAAACAGCTGATCAAGATTTTAACTTCCTCAGGGGAGACTGGTTCCCAATGAGGGTACTGGGAAAAATGGAGTAAGTTTGAGTGTAGGGGTGACATGATGTTGGTTCTGTCGCTAGTAAGGCTAAAGAGAGCAGAGAAGTGGGTTTGCCATTGAGAAGAGGTAATTTGGTTTTCTAGGGGATCTGTGTGGGATCTGAGTCCTCTCGACACCAGGGACCAGAATTTAGCGGTACTTTTGTCCATGGCAGCCAGCCCTAACTCTATTTATTTATTTATTTATTTATTTATACAGCTTATATACCGTCCATGGCAGCCAGCCAACAACTAAAATAAGCTAAAACAAAACGGCTGCAGCAGATGGCATGACCTCCTGAAATGTGCATCCTTTTTTTGGCGGAGCAGATTTTTATATTCTCTACGGCGCTGGATGTAAGTGGTAAAGTTTTCTGGAGAATCAACTAGCCGTAGTTTTCTGATTGCTCCTGCCAATTGACATTTCTGAACTGCGCAATGGGAATCGAACCAACCATAGTGGGAATGAAAGTTTGTGGAGAAAGGCTTGGAGGTGGTCAACATAGGTCAACATAGGTTTGACTAGATGGGTGATATTTTCAAAAATGGCTACAGGATCGGGGGAGATGAGGGCTTGCTCCCTGATGGCTAACATCTCCAGGGACATCAAAAAAGAGTTAACCTGCTCTTGTAAGATAGCAGACCAGCGCAGTTTTCTCATTCCCTGTACTGTGAGTTTGTCCTTAAGGTATAAGGTATTTGGCTCTGTTATGTGTGGTAAGGCGAGAAAGAGAGAGAAATTGGCATATGATCAGGTATAATAATAGCCAGCCTCCAGTCTTCAGGGATTCGTCCGTATCTATCGATACAGGTAAAAAGTGAAGCTAGTAAGGGAGACCAAAAGTCCAAGTTGTTTTTGATGACATCTGCTGGAATTAGGTCTTCTCCTGGAGCTTTCCCTTCTTTCAGTAAGGTAATCAAGCTCTTAATTTCTGACTGAGGCACAGGAGGCCACTGTGGGAGTTTACTTAGGTCTTGGATATAAGATCCCTTTCCAGCAGATGGATCTGAGTATAGCTCTTGGAAGTATGCTTCCCAGATCTCTGAGGAAATGTGACAATCAGGCACAGGCCTATCAAAGCTGCAGATGCAAGAAGTGAGATGCCAAAAGGTAGCAGAATCATTAGTTTTAGCTGCTTGTATTAGCCGTGCCCCATTATTTTGGGTAGCAATCTTTTTCTTATGTGTTAAAACTTGTTTATATTTTTTCTTTTGCAAAAGAAGATCCTGTGCAGCCGATGGAGCTCTACTAGATACGTAGAGTTGATAAGTAGCAGTTAGAGCCTTTTTAGCATCTACACACTCCTTGTCAAACCAAGGTTTGGAGTGGAAATGATGTCACTTCCAAGATGCGGTTCTGTTAGCTTTAAATTCTTTATTTAGTTCTTGAATCAAGATGTTATAAGTCTCCAAAGATTCCTCTGGTGTCTTTGCTGATAACAAGTTAAGGTGCAGTCCCAATAGATGATCAGATGCCAACATTTCAGAGATTCTTTGGTTCCAGACAGAGGACCATTTGATACGCTGATAAGTTCTTCCTGAAGGAGTTATGTTAGGTTGATAGTGAGTGACAGTCCGCACTTCCTGAGTAAAAGCATTTAGGAGAAGCAAAATGGGGAGATGATCACTGTCGAATTTAGGAAGTACTTGTAAGTTTTTAACGTAGGGAAGAAGATCCATGGAAACACATACATAATCAATAGTGCTCATTTTGGATCCAGATAGGTAAATTCAGCTGGATAGTCACCTGTAGAAGTACCATTTAGGATGAAGAGATTAGATCTATATGTTAGCTGGCCAAAGAAAGGCCTGCAAAGTTGAATTTCTGATCCTTAAAAAGACGGGGGAGAAGGGAGCCAGTATATTCATGATCGGGGGGAATGCATTTGTAGGCTGTATATAGAGTGTGTTCGTCAGGACCCAGCCTCGCATTGAAGTCTCCTCCCAGAACTACTGATGCATTAGGGTTTTGAGTTATAAGATCCCCAACATATGATTCTAGCTCAGCCCAGAGAGTTCTAAGCTGGGCTGAGCTAGAACCAGCACAGTCATCCACAATGAGCTGGTTTAAATGTCTCCAAGGGGTACAGGGTGGGTTGAGTGCCATTCTGTTTACCATTATCCGACTGAGTGTGGGTGTGGGGCTGCAATGGATATCACTACTTTATATTTTTCAGGTGGCTTTGTTCTTCTCCGGGAAACCCCAAAATTTACTGACTGAAGCCCTGAGAGCACAAGACAACAAAATTAATACATCTGGTCCTTTGCTGAAGGTTTAGCTGCTGTTCATGTCTTGATAACAGAAAGGCAGCAGAGAAAGAATAACCTTAGTCTTGCCTCCTTGAGAAACTACTGAGAAAGCATACTCTTGTTGCTGTCTCCCAACAGGCTTCAGAAGGTTGTGGAGCTGAGAGAAGTGATTACCCTTGAGGTCAGGTAAGATCTCAAAAACGGAGCAGACTCATATAGCAGCATGCAATCCTTTTGATAACTTAGGCTCAATTGTATAGATTTTTATAGCCTAGCACTTTGAAGTACTCCTGGAAAAATGGCTAGTAGGCAGTGAAGGTGTTATAGCAAGGGAGTCACATAATCCTGTAACTGGTCCCGTCCAGCAGTCTGGCCTCATCATTGTGGACTTGCCAAAGTTTCTGAATATGCTTAAAAAGCATCTTTGTGTCAAGTATGCTACAACAGTCCAAATATGATGTAAAAATACATCATCGCCATGCTCACCAATAACAGAGGTGACATTCAAATCACGTTGACTCACTAGTCTCAACTGCAGAAGGTCTTTCCCGACACTGCTGACAATGGACATCCAGGATGAGGGATAATCCAGGCGTACACTGAAAGCACTAATTTGGATCAAGTGAAAATACAACCCTAAGAAATTCAAATTTACAATACCATTTCAATAGATTTACTCTGGAGAAATCGTATTTTGTTACTGCTCTGTGCCAAAAAGTTGGAAGGAACTTATCATGATCTTAACAGAGTTTTTTTTTTTTTTAAAAAAAAGTTAAATGTTCAAGGAGTGGTTTTATGAATTCCACATCCCCTGTGAATTTCCATGGCTGTGTGGAATTTGAACCCAAGTCTCCTGTATGCCAGTCCATTGCTCTCTCCACAATACACACTGGGCATGAACTTTGTATTTGGCTGATTTTTTAAAAAAATCTGCCTCTTTCTTTAATTTTATGTTTTATTGTGCTATCCAGTGACTTTGATAATCTATGTGGTATCGACATGAATCATTCTTTCTATTGAGCTGAAAATATGCAAAGATGTTATTATTGTCTTTCTTTCTTATGGAGTGGAGACAGGCACAATCAATTAGTGCCATATAGGAAAGCTCAGCTGTTTTCCTTGGAGAATTCCCAACAAGAAACAGCAGGATAAAGTCCCTGACACTCAAATCTTGGATGAAGCAGAGATGATAAGCATTTTTACAATCTTGAAACACAGCTTCAATAGGCTGGCTATACAGTATCATCAGGATTTGGGAGAACCATCTTCCAAAACAAATTTCTGTGGAGAGGTTGTTGCAGATGCTCAGTTTAATGGTGCCAAAAGAAATGATTCAAATATACACTTCAG
The DNA here is from genome assembly GCA_029282475.1 of Phrynocephalus forsythii. Taxonomy (NCBI): domain Eukaryota; kingdom Metazoa; phylum Chordata; class Lepidosauria; order Squamata; family Agamidae; genus Phrynocephalus; species Phrynocephalus forsythii. The sequence goes on along the minus strand of JAPFRF010000001.1, from coordinate 129,743,806 downwards.
GCAACATTCAAATAATTTAATATTGACCTTGTCAATTGGGGACATCTCACTCAAATCCTCAGTTGGTGAAACATTGTATGAACCAGAGCTATATAATTTCAGTTAAAAAGAACCAGGGATGCACAAAGGAAGAGATAAGTGTAAAAACAAGGATGTAGCATCTCAACAGCCATACAAGCCCAGAATCAGCTCACCTGCACCAATAGGTCCTGCATCTTCTGGGAAAGTACTGAAGTAGTTATTCACCTATGCATCTATCTGCTACTACAGAACCTTAACAATTCACTTCTCTTTTTCTTTCTCTCTAGATAGTGAATCTCATAGTGATGGTTTTCTTCCAAAATGAAGACAAACTAATATGTCTTGTTGTTTTCATGGAAAATAGTCTATAAATGTAAGTAAGAAACATTTAAACATGAACAAGCTGAGTACCAGGTATTGAACCCACATTGTGAGCTGAGTTTGGCTGCAATATTGCCTTTTAATCAGTGTGCCACAAGGCTACTAAAAAGAATTTATTTTATATCTCTTTGAACTTGAGACACCTTCATTCTGAATAGACTTGATAGGACTGAACATACAGTAGCAGGTTGCTCTGTAAACACAGAAAATATTGATCAGGTTCAGTTATATCAGAATTTGCAAATAACAGTTTATTTGTGAGGGGGAGGGTTCCAGATGTAAATAATATTGGAGAGTGGCCAACTCTAAAAATTGCACAAAAACCCTCATACAATAAAACCATTTGCATCTGATATTTATTCCTGGCTCTAATCCAGTAGTGGCCAAACTTCGGCCCTCCAGATATTTTGGACCACAACTCCCAGAATTCCAAGCCTTTAATGCCAATGACAAAGGACTGTGGTAGTTGTGGTCCAAAATGTCTGGACGGCTGAAGTTTGGCCACCACTGCTGTAATCAGTATGACTCAATATCCTGGTTTGGGAGGTGGTGGATGTTGTTTAGTTTTGAAGAAAACTTCAGTTATGACCCCTTTTTCTGCTGCTGCTGCTGTAGTAGTCACCTTAATGTTAATTCAGGGCCCTCCCATTTTTACTCACTGGTGACAAACCGTCAGTAATGATAATTAAGAAGATTGGCAGGCAACTAAAATGTCCCTATATTGGTGCTGAAAGGGGTTCTTTTTTACAAGCAGAGAGAGCAACTACACTGAAGGAAACGGCTTATGTTTCTCCTGAAAGGAACTATCTGGATAAAATTGGATTGATACAGTGCTTCACACTATAATGCTAGTATTATTATACATAACTCAAAATTGTACAGAAGTACCTTAGTTGATGAGCATAATCTGTTCCATACTCGTATATCATTGCACATTTCCTCATAATGGGAACTAACCTGATTCGTTCTGGAGCCCCAGTTTTCATTATTTCCTATGAGGAAATTTGCTTTGACCAGTGTCAGGAAGGGCTTCAGAGAGTGGAGAGGGGATGCAGTGACAGCTTTGCTGCTTCTCTCCACTGAACTTCACATGTTTCCTATATTTGGTGAGCACACACACACACACACACACACACACACACACACACACACACACACACACACACACACCTTCCCTCACCAAATCCTCTGTGCCTAAGCCTGGGAACTGTGGTATTTCTTACACACACACACACACACACACACACACACACACACACACACACACACACACACACACACACACACACAACAATCTCCCTGGTGCATGTGTGGAGCAGAGATGGTGGTGGCAGCAACAGCTGCAAACCTCCCTCAGTTTCTTTGGATGAGTTTGGCAGACTTGGGTCAAAAGAAAAGGCAAAAGGTGAGCTCTCAGCACTGGCTCCTGGAGCAGCAAAGCTGCCACTTCAGTCCTGAGGCTACTGCAACCAGAGGCCAGAGGCCAGTGGCCCTGAACTCTTCAGTTTCATTCCCCCATAAGATTTCTTTTAGGAATGCTTCCTCCAAAAATACTAGTGACAATCAATCTCATTTTGGGAAGCACACAGCACCACAAAGATAAAGGGCATCAGAAAGTTAGTGACATTGATCCCTCAGATATTAAAAAGTAAATAATGCTTTGCTTGGCAATTAAGCAAGTCAAGAAAGAGAGCATGTGCAATCCCAGAATTTTGGAAGTTGATTGTTGCTACTCTATGGTAAAATGACAAATCCTTTGGGTTATATTATTTCTTTTTTATCAATTAAATAAAACTACCTATCAAAAAGACAAAGAGAAAATCCTCTTGGAATCCAAAATATACATGTTCTAAATATCATACTGTGTTTGGGTGTGCTGTAGAAGTCCTTCCTCACTGGGAAATGTCCAGTTTTAGAGCTCTCACTTGCACAAAAGCTAGATAGAGGTTAGTGGTCTTATAATATATGTAGAAGAGGAGGCTTTGGGGTTCAAATTTGGAGAGCTTTGGGGTTCAGGGGCTGAGTTATTTGACTCAAAAGAGCACCTGAACCCCAAAGCTCTTCAAATATGGGAGGCTTACAGGGAAGAGCTTGAGGAAGTTCTGCTGTAATTTCCATGCCACTAGAATAGAATAGAATAGAGTTTTATTGTCATTATGCATATGCAAAATATGCACAACAAAATTAGAGTGCTGTTCCACTACACACTCTAAGCATACAAACACATAAAACATATAAAACACCATACAAAATATTAAAAACTCTTAAAATTGCTTACAAAATTTAAAACACTACTTAAAACTGATTAAGATAGTGCTAAAACTGTCGCATTTAGCTTGGATACCGCTCTGTGATAAAAACTGTTCTTTAGTCTATTTGTCCTTGACCTAAGAGTCCTGTATCTCCTGCCAGACGGCAACAGTTCAAAAAATTGGTAGCCAGGATGCGAAGGGTCTCTCAAAATTCTAGATGTCTTCCTTGAGCATCTGGAGTTGTATAATTCTTCCAAAGGAGGAAGAGGACAGCCCACTATCCTCTCAGCAGTGTTTATGACCCTCTGGAGTGCCCTTCTATCTGCCACTGTGCAACTGGAAAACCAGACACAGAGGCAGTAAGTGATAGATGCCAGGGATCACTATTTTCGAGTACATAACTAATTACAAATGATTTTTTTCCTGGGGACCCAGTTTAGAGTTTAATAACTTGCCCCCCTGAACCCCAAAACTCTCCAAATTTAGAAGGCTTAAAGGGAAGAGTCCAAGGAAACTACCCACCAAATGTGGTGCCTCAAGGACCATGGGGAGCAATTTTAATGTGTAACAAATTGTTTTGTTTTGGTTATATCATTTCAGAAATTATTTTCAAAATTGTTAATAACAAAACAAAATGAAATAAAATAAAATACAACACTGTATTTTCATTTTGTGCCCATCCCTAGTTAGGAATAATTAATATACCTGGCAATGTGCTACTGATGAATAGCTGATAAAGCTGTGATCCATGTTAATTTTAGAACTGCTACTTCCCTCTTTCTTCTGGGTATGCAGCTACTTCTGCCTTTTATAGAGTGATGAATTTCATATTCAAAGAGTAGAGAACAGAGTCACCTTAAGACACTTTACCTGCCAGGTAGAGCCTTTAATATGTCATCACAAACTCCCTTTGACTTACAGTGTCTTCCACAGTTGTTTAATACTGAGTTGGCTTTGCTTCCAGCTGCCCTTTATAGCCTGGACATTTCAGTGTTTTAAAGAGAGATAGACTAGTGCTCCCTTAATTCCTTACAGAGAGTGTGCCAGTGAGTTTCTTTTTGCTGTTTTAGTTCTTTGGGAGCTGACATTTTATTCAAGAGAGTCTCATACAAACTAAAGCCAAAAAAAGAAACATAATCCTCTGCTACAACAGAGTTAGGCATAGTCAGGTTAGGATCTCACTAATTCAATCATTAAGATGTAATTATATGCTCAGTCACTTATTTAACTTTTGCAGAAAACACCACATGGACTTATTTCTACATTCTGATATTCTGATAGTCCATTCTATACTACTATGTATGTCTTTTATCTTTCTGTTTTCCTATTTGTACTGAAAAATAGTACAAATCAAGATACTCCGAGATCAAGATAGTCAGAGAAATCAGAGGAATTTATTTAATTAGCCCACAGGGAGAGAGAGGGAGGAAAGGAAATTGGATTTCTGGCATTTAAACACTAAGAAGAGGATGCTTTATGAGATGGTGTCCAAATCTTTTAGCAAATTTTGAGCTTGCTGGAGGGGGCTGCAGCTGGTGTCTGATCCCACTAGTCTAAGACTCTAAGTTCATTAGTCTGTTTTATAAGCTCCCATTAACTTTTACTATCAGACTTGCTCATTTCACAGTGGTTGTGCAAGGAGATCTAGTGAAACAGCTGAAGTATAAAAGTGTCAAACAGAAAAAAAGGGAGAAGTATTGAGGCATAAATTATACATGTGCTTAAATTTTTTTACTGACACTTTACATTTATTATAATGGCTCCTGCAGTTTAGCATAAAATCAGAAATCAGGACATTCCATTATAATACATTTGATTACTAAACAAATACCACCATATTTTGGCTGTATCACAAAAAGACAATAATTTTCAGAACATATAATGATGATGCCAGGAAAAGTGGAAGACTGAGGCAAAAGAGAAAAACCTTCTTTGAGATGAATTGACTCAGTCAAGGATAGCATAGCCTTTAGTTTCCATGAAGTAAACAGGGGCTGTTCCGGCACTGGCTCGTCCAGGCCGGGGGCCTCGTGAGGTTTGGATTGGGGTGCAGGGCGGGGGTCCCCTTCTTATGCTTGGTGCCTATGCCCTCACCCCCTCTTTCGCCTTGGACAACAGCACTCCTTCCTGCCCACTGCCTTTTTGCATGCTAGTGTGGGATAATGTGGTTGCCTTCAGGGGCCGGATAGGAATTTTTTCCTTCTCCCCATAATTGGCACAGAAGGGGGGAAGGATTTTTGCCTATCTCACACTAGCTCTGGTGGCATGGCATTGGCCATGCCAGTGGGTAGTGCGGGGAATTGGACATTAGGTGAGCCCTAAATGCTGAACTAAGATGCCGCTGACCCCCCAGGTACTGCGGATCCTGAGATCACAGAACCTGGGGCGAAGTGGCTTTTGTAACCCAAACGGGACAGGGACCGGCCAGATGATGGTGCCCCTGCCCCGGAAGGGGAAAAGGTTTGGCACGGCCGGCCTGGGGGGAGCTGAACTTGAACGGAACCCCCTGGGGGCTATGGCAGGGCTCACCCACACCTGACAATGCCCTTGGGCGGGGTCCAATGGGTGACCCCAGGGCCAATGGTTCCCCACACGTCAGCAGCCCCCTCTTGAGATTCATGAACAAGGTCAAGTTCAATAATGTGTGGCCCGCAACGGCAACCCAACTCACTGTCTTGCCTGTTATTCCGAACTGGGGGGGGGGCAAGGGAGTTAATGACAGGACTTTTTGGCAGCCATGAACTCATAGGGCCACCACAAGTCAAAAGTGACTTGATGGCACATAATAATAATTACACTGATAAGCATGATCATTTAAATCATATGTGCTTTTCAGTATTTATGTCTAATGTCAATTTCTTGCCCCATCAGCCAGCCTTGCTACTGTATGTTCTTTCTGAGCTCAAAACATTTTATTAAATTAAAAATGGTATAATTAATAACATGCCTTGGGGGAGATACTGAAACTCTACAGATAACTTTCTGTGGTGTTTTATGTCCCCCCCCTGTTTTCTGAAGCCTTTAAAGACATTCAGAGCTATTGAAATATAGAAAGTCACCATAACCAGCAAGAAAATTATATTTGATGTGTGGGGGGTAGTGAAGTGGGGGGTGATTACACTATGAATACCTGCCTCTTAGGTCTTGAATCCCCTTCACTAAGAGTCTATTCCTTCTTTTTCATGTCACTAATCTCTTGCCAAAGCTGCTGGGAAATGTGAAGCAGTATTTTTTCTCTTTATTCCTTAGCTACCTTGAAATGTTTGAGATTGCCAACTACATAGGAAGCTTCTGCCAACTAAATAGGAAGCGTCACTGGATTGATTGTGTATCATTTGAAAGGATCCCCCCTTTGCTAAATGTAATGCAATTAATCAGTTGGCATAGATTAAGTCAGAAGATCATTTTTAAAGTGGTTTTGTGTCTGACTAGCTACTCTTTCAAAGTGTGTTCCATGTAATAAAAACCATACATCATATGGCAAATCTGGCTACATATTATTTCATGCATACTGCTTTTTTTCCAGTGTTAGAATAATACTGACATCATGAAAGTAGCATTGTAGATTCATTTCAACAAAATAGTTACCCTTTGATGTATTAAATATTCACAGAAAGACATGGTAACTAATATTTGCCAGATTGTACATATTTGCCAGGAATTATTGAAAAATGACTGGGAAGATGACTGGGGCTTAGCCATGGGTGTTTCATATTGGAAGTGGTCCAGTTCCAAACACCAGCTGGGCTCCTGCATTACATTTCAGAACCAGACCACTTCCAAAACGAAACACCCATCTCTACAGGGCTACAATTTGGTAGTGATAAACATATGCTGTACAAATCACTGGCAGGCACGTTAAGCAATCCATTTTATTTATGAAGAGTTCAGTATTTTAATGCTCTTTTGTTGTTGTTGCTGTTCAGTCATTCAGTCGTGTCCGACTCTTCGTGACCCCATGGACCAGAGCTCGCCAGGCCTTCCTATCCTCCACTACCTCCCAGAGTTTTGTCAAATCCATATTGGTTGCATCGATGACACCGTCCAACCATCTCATTCTCTGTCGTCCTCTTTTCCTTTTGCCTTCGATCTTTCCCAGCATCAGGGACTTTTCCAAGGAGTCCTCTCTCCTCATGAAGTGGCCAAAGTACTGGAGCCTCAGCTTCAAAATCTGTCCTTCCAGTGAACATTCGGGGCTGATTTCTTTCACGATGGATAGGTTTGATCTCCTTGCAGTCCAGGGGACTCTCAAGACTCTCCTCCAGCACTACAGCTCAAAGGCATCAATTCTGTGGCTATCAGCCTTCTTTATAGTCCAGCTTTCACTTCCATACATCACTACTGGAAAAACCATAGCTCTGACTATCCTGACCTTAGTTGGCAAAGTGATGTATCTGCTCTTACCCTATATAATAAATAAAGATGGGCAGGAAATACCAAAATGGCATTTCGTTTCATTTTTCATTTCTCCCCGCCCCAGTTCATTTCATTTATTATGAAATGAATGTTTAAAAACAAAATTATTTTGTAATTTGTTTCATTTCATTATTATTTTTTGCCTTCCCACGGTCCCATCGGTGCTTTTTAAATTTCCATTATTCTTATTTTTATTTTTTATTACTGCAAGCAACAAGCAGGGAGCCTACATTACAGCTGATGGGGCTTTTTTAAAAAAGCCCCGACCAGCTCCAGTGCACCTGTGCTCTGCGCTTTTTAATTTTTTAAAAATTTTATTTATTTTTTCCCCCGGCAAGCCCAGCAGGGGGGCTGCACAACAGCTGATCAGGGCTTTTTTTAAAAACAAGCCCTGACCAGCTCTAGCGCGCCCCATGCTTGGCACTTTTTTTAAAAAATAAAAATTATTTTTATTTTTATTTTTATATTTTATTTTTTTTCTTTCCCCTGCAAGCCCAGCAGGGGGCCCACACTACAGCTGATCGGGGCTTTTTTTTTTAAAGCCCTGACCAACTCTAGTGTGCCTGTGCTTGACACTTTTTAAAAAAATTTATTTTAAAATTTATTTTTATTTTCTGTTTTATTTATTTTTTCTGCAAGCCCAGCAGTGGGCCCGCACTACAGCTGATCGGGGCTGTTTTTAAAAAGCCCCGACCAGCTCTAGTTCGATCCGTGCTCGGCACTTTTTTATTTTTATTTTCTGCAAGCGCCCAGCAGGGAGCCCACATTACAGCTGTTCAGGGCAATTTAAAAAAGCCCTGATCAGCTGTAGGGTGGCCCCAGCCCATGCTACAGCTGATCGCTGGGGCATGGGGGGGAACAGATTTTCCCCATAGGAATAGGCTAATGCATTCCTATGGAGAAATGAAATGAAACGGAATGAAACAGAAATTTCTTTTTTTTTTAATAATATTTTTATTTATTGTTATAAGATAAAAAAAGAAAGAAAGGAAAAAAGAAAAAGGGATCCTTTCTTGATAACTTCCAGAGTGGGTTTCCTTTCTCTTCCAGAGTGGGGTTCATGATTCATTTTGTCAGGGAACAAAATGAATAACGAATAACAAAATGAATTCAAAATTCAAAATTTATTTTGTGCCCATCTCTAATAATAAATATCACTTTGAATATTGTCCCCCCACTCCAGAATAACCATGTGAGACAGATGTTTTGGATACCACTCTGGGCCACACTTTATTGCTAACTTCAACCTTAAACAGAACTTCAACGTGGGGCCTGCCATAGTGCAGGTTGCAAGTTGTTACTTTGGGGTCTCCCAGGACCCTCCTCCAACTGACAGCATATTTCAGCGAGTCAATAGCCCTAAGGTCGCCCTGTCAGACGGTCGCCCTGTCAGGGCGGTCCCGGACAGCAAGTCCCCTTTCCCCAGCCGGGCAACCCAGGCTCGCCACTTGTGCCTGTCTGCCCGCTGGGCCCTCCAGGTCCACAACGCCATGAGGCTGGACGGTCCCACAGGGAAATTGAGACCAGACTCACCGACTGCCCCTCCATGATCCACGCTACCGCCATGGTAGGGGCCTAGCCTTGCTATGGCCCCTACCAACCACATCAGCCAGACAATACCTCCAGCAGGCCCCTCTTTAAATCATTCAGGAATATTTCCATCCCTCGGTCAGATAGGTGCACTCCGTCCTTCTGGTATAACTCAGCAATAGCTGCTGGAATCCTAGGATGGCCCACCACTGTACCCAGACTGTGCATCATTGCTCTACACACATCCCTATTGATTTCCCTATGCACTTTATTCAGCACCTGTGCATCGCACCGTGCCCTCCACTGGCACCGTGGTACGATATTCGACCAGACCAGTTTTGACTTTGGTGCGGCCTCTTTCCACGCTGTGAGATCCCTCACAATATCCTGTGCGAGGGATTTACCTGTCTGGAATCCAATGTCGTTGCCCCCCCCCAAATGAACCAGCATAACATCAGGTGGTCACCCCAGCGCTGCCAACCGGGCCGCCCGCTCGAACTGGCACCACCGCATTCATCGCAGGCCCTTCCACTCAATGACTGCCCGGGCCCCCATCCCCAAATTAACTCCCCAGGCCATTCTAGCAGCATACTTTTCCACCCAGTAAATATATCTGTGGCCCAGGATGAGGATGCGGCGCCTCGCACGGCCCAACCCAGGTCCTGTAAGGAAATAAAACCAAACTGTTAACAATGAGGCAAGGGGCGGAAGTATGTCTTGTAACAAGCAGAGGCCCACCTCCCCAGGGACTTTATCCTTTGCGGCTCATAGCCGAGAGCTGCCGCCGTGGAAGCCGCCCTGATTCTGAATGAATGGGTGCCAAACTTCATTCCCACCAATCCCAGTTTATCCAGTGCCCTCTGCGACAAGGCCCAGAACTGGAATTTGGTCAGAGGGCCCCCCGCCTTGTGGCAAAAGAGATATCCCTCCCCCTCCCCCCGTAGGGCTATGTATTCCTCCATGACGTGAACCGGGCAGACCTCTTCCACCGAGCAAGGCCCCAATACCACTCTCTGTCCCCTGGCGCTCTGATCCATTTTTGACCTGCACACCATGAATACCACCTTACCATGTTGGTGGTGGAAGTCCGCCCGGAGGAGCGCCATCCAGGAGGAGTCCCGTTTCCTGGCGGCGACCAGCTCACTCACCCGGAAGGCCCCCCAAAAGGCCACCAGGGATGCCACCCACATCAAGGAGGCCTCGTAGTCGTCCCTACACAGCTGGGCCCACTGCTTGGTCATACGGGCTAAAATATCTGGTATCAAGGGGAAGCGAGGGTCCTCAGACCGGCCCCTGGCCTTGCCCCACCCCTCCAACATTTTTTGCACCCGGAAATCTCGTGTCGTACCTCACCAAACAGAGGTCCGGTGGGATACCATCATTGACCGACTCCCCCTCAGGGTATGATAGATGACGAATGAGTCGGTACTCGCCTGGCGCCTTCTTTGGCATCAGCCCCAGGGGTGAAACCCTAAAATTGGGCAGCGGTGGATTATCGAAGGGGCCTAGGACCCTCCCTTTTGCCACCTCCTTTTGGATCTTTTCCCCAGCCACGTGCTCCATGCCCCTCAACGATCTCAGGTTGGGTGCCTCAAATGCTCTCCTAATGCCCGTAAACTGAATTCTAAAACCAACAGCAAAACCTTGTGCCAGGAACCTTGCTCCCTCCTTGTTGGGATAGAGACTTAACCAGTGCCCCAGGACCTCACGGTTGATTGGGCTGGGGCCCGTTAGCCTGATTAGGTGCTCCCCCTGCGGGGGCCTCCTCTGCTGCCCCCCACCTCCGGGCTTACCAAACACTCCTCTGGCTCTTGTGCAGTTAACCGCAGCATGCTGGGCCCCGCAGATGGAGCATTCGTGTTTAAAATGGCACTGGGTGCGGTTACAGGACCCTTGGCCATTGAAGTCCCAGCAGACCAGCCGGGGTTGAACCTGCTGGCCCGCCACAGGGTGGGTGGCTGCTGCAGGGGGCGCCTTCCTAATGATGTGCCCGCTGTCAAATCTTTCGCCCAGGACCGGGCGTGAGGGGGTCATGTACTGAAGCCACAAGGGTGGGTGCGGTTCATCTCATCTGAGGTGAGGCTGAGTAGCCGCCTTCATCCGAAAGCGTTCATCATACGTCAGCCACGCGTATCCAGTGAAGTTCACGAATGCCCGGTAAATAATGTCCTGATATTTAATAAGTGACTGCACCCTCCATGGGTGGGCGTGCAGCACCATGGACATGTAAATGCTAAAGGCCGGCAACCAGTTAGCCCAGGAGCGCTCCGGCCTGCGCCGCAGCCAGCGCTCTTTGTCCTTGGCATCCTACTTCTCCAGCTCCTTAGAGTCCAGCTCCCTGTTAAGGAGGCTGAACAAATCCACATAATCCCCTTGCCAGATCTTCTCCTTTGTGGCCTGTGCCAGGTGATCCCCCAACGGGGATGCGTAATCTGCATAAGGCAGGGTGGCATACGGGACGCCCACAGAGACCGGGCAAGTTGCCCAGTTGTTCGGGTACCCCTGGGGTTCACCCGCTCCCGGGTACCCCCCGGCTGTGGCGGCAACGATCCCGGGTACACCGCACCCATACCTACTGCCCCCTGCGGCCAGGGCCAAGAAGGGCCTGGTGCCATTGGGGTCTGGCCCCATAGTCCCCTTGCTGGCACCTCCCCCTGCCGGTCCTCCTTCTGTGGCTCCAGCCGCCGGTCCTCGTTACGCGGCTCCAGCCGCTGAGCCTCCTCCTCATGGCTCTGGCTGCCGCGCCTCCTTCTCACTGCTTGACCGCTGAGCCTCCTTCTTGCTGCCTGGCCACCGAGCCTCCTTTTCGCGGTCTGTCTGCCGATCCTCCTCCCTCGCACGGCTCTGGCCTCCACTTCCTGGCTCTGCGCCTGCCCCGCCATGTGTCCAAGATGGCGGCCACAGGCAATGGAGCTCCGAGGTCCTCCCCTGCCAAAAGCCACCGCGAGAAAGAGTCAGAGGAACCTCTCCCAGCCCTTATAAGGGCTCTGTTTCTCTACCTCTCGCGAGAGGTAGGTCCCGCATGGTTTCCAGCTGGGGGGGGCAAAGAGGCTTCCGCCTGGCGCAGCCACACTGCGAAGCCGAACATTGTCACTGTTTCAATCCAGCAGGAAAAGTTTTCTTATCTAAATATGTACACTATTTATGATGCCCCGTACTTATCATGCTCTTTCATTCCATTTATCTGCCATCATATATGGTCCCTCAGAGGTCTCATACATGCCTTGCACCTTAATAGGTAGTCCTAGAGCTGAAGCCATTGAAAGAGTCTGCAAAGAAAACAAAGCTTAATAAGAAACCATGCACTAGGGCATCAAGGGGAGGCTAGGAAATGTGAGTTCTTATTTAGAGCAGAAACATTTTATTTGCAATGTGATGCATTATTTATTGTAAACTATGTTAAATCTGTGTCTGAAAAGCAAGATAAAATGTTCTAAATAAAACACAGAGAGCAATCATTGCTATTTTGGGCTCATTTTCCTACAACACCAGGAAGGAAGGTGACAGCATAGGTAGGAGGTGGGCTTAGGACAAATTCAAAGACAAAGTTCTGTGATACATGGATCTTATTTTTAGCCCAGGGCAAATTTACAGTTGTTGTACTATAGATGTGTGATAATGTATTTTGGCTGAGTTTTTGATGGCTGCCTGACTGATTCTGTAAACAGACTTCACATTAAAATAAAACAATTTGTCTTTAAGGTGCCACATAGCTGCTGTTTGTCTTTTTTTGATGTTTCTTTTTACCCCTTTGGATTTTGTCTGATATACTTCAGAAGAAAGCATACAAATAAAAACTTGAGCAATTATGCAATTCAGAACTTCCATTATTCTCTTCAACCAACTGACTTTCTATGTTCTTTTGAAGGGATGTAATCATTTGTGGTTTCTCCCTCCCTCATCTCTCTTAAAATAGTGAGAATTGCTAGCTAGACTGAAACACATTATGTAACATAAAGAAAAACTCCAAAACACAATCCAAGGCCAACTTCTAAGAGTGTTTGCAGAATAGTCTCAGGCATACCCATTCTACACTCTCTAGCACTTCATATCAAAGTACATTCTGCCCAGCTAGTCAAGATTGTTGTGATATATTACCTAATTATTACAAGGCCAATGTGGAATACTGGCTGGCACCAAGGAATTGTTCGATCACAAAATAACCTATATTGGGAGAAAGGCATGATTTGTAAACATGGTGATTTATTCAATCATCAAGGTTGGCAAATTATGAATCACAAATTTACAAATAATTTTCTAAGGAATCAACCCTATGAAATCCCCCCTTCTATGTACCTAGAGGCACTAAAGTCACAAAAATGCTTTCCCTGCCTCTCCTCTACATTCTATGAAGACTGGGTTTCAGACATCTGGTTATAAACTCCCAAAATGTCCCTGCACCCAGGAAAATACCTTTTAGTTGCTGGGTTGAGGGAAATGCAATCTTCACCAAACTTGTAGGGAATGTAGAGCAGAGTCAGGGAAAGATTTTCTGTCATTTTGGTGTCTCTATGTGCCTTTGGGAACTTTCTTGGGGGCAGGGGCTCTAATAATTTTGGATTTGGATTCCTGCAATGAGCTAGGAATTGGACTCAGTGGCCTCATAGGCTCCTCCCAACTCTGTTATTCCCATGACTCTATGATTCTATGGAAATTCTGAGTTTTATAAAGGTTCATTTTTTTGCAATTTGCCTTAAGTAAAAAGGGTTTACATGCACCTGTGAAATAGCCCTTCACCTCTCCCTATTTACATGCAAATAGCCATTCAAAGAATTGGTGTCTTTCGTTAATTTATGTATGCTGATAAATAAATGTTGATTGACATCCTGGAGCCTTATATCTGGTATAGAAGAAAACTTTATCTGTAGCTACTAGATTGAAGCAGCCTTGGATTCAGTGTTAAAATTCTCTTTGCCCTGAGAAGTCATGTACGTTTGAGGGCATCTCAGCAATTTTTTTTCAAATAAAACAAATCCAGTTTTCTTCCTAAATTTTCTGAAGCTCCTTTTGAACTCCTTTCATTGTGGGGAATATATTGGAGGGGCACGGGTAGAGGAAGGATTTAATTTTCAAAAATCAGCATTGACAAAATGACTTTAGCTGTAGTTTTTCCCCCAAATTAAATACTTCCTCACAATGAAAGGAATTCAGTGGAGAAACCAGATTGTTTTTACTTCCAAATCTCTGCAGCTTATGATTTTATAATTGTGCAAAAAGCATTTCATTGACTAAATCTAAGACTGAAAACATTCCAATTTAGGGATAAGCAATGGCAGAAAAAATCTATGCCCATGCAGTTTTCCCTGGGAATGCTAGGACTAATGTATTGATACATCCTTTCACTACTGTAGTTCCTCTGTTACTGTTACTCTTGGATTACTTTCTAATGGTATCTGGAGCACATTCTCAAGTTTATTAGAAATATAACTGTTATAATATAATATAATGTGATATAACAGTACAACTGATGTCTGAAATTATATTGCTCAGCATAGCATGTCACAGCAGGAGTACATCCATAGAATCAGTGGGATTTGGTGAGGCTGCTCCTTCATAATTTCCATTGATGTCCTGGGGAATCGTGATTTACTACAACAAGCAACAGGATTTCAGCTGACATCAGATGGGTAAAAAAACAGATGCACCTAATCAAGAGCACTGATTTGTGCATTACTCACACTTTTTGTAACTTATATAGGAAAGGATGGGGTGTATCCATGCATAAAACTTGTGAGGAACCACAAGGGGGGGACGGACAAAAAAAGTGGGTCGTCACAGAGAACAATTTGTGGTGTGCAATAGTGCCCTGAGCACATCCGATCTCACCTGATCTCAGGGTTGGGCCTGGATAGTATTTGGGTGGGTGACCACCAGGGAATACCAGGAACAGGCAAGCCACTCCAGTACAGTGGACCCTTGTATAACAAACAGCTTCTATAATATAAAATCCGTACAACATAAAAAATTCTGGAGATAGCGGAAATTCGCTTAACATAATCACCTATGGAGGAAATCCGTACAACATAAAAATGGGATTACTCCATTTTCAGTGCATTCCTATGGGAATTTGTATAAAGCAGGGCTGTCCAACAGGTAGACCATGGGCTACTGATAGCCTGCGAAGGGTTCAAAAGTAGTTCACCAGGCATCAATAAAAAAATGTGAGGGGATAAGTTCTCCACCCCTCCCTCCCCCATCTCAAGGATCACTACTGCCCCAGCAAAGTTCTGGGTCTGCCAGCTGAGCGGGCAGTTCAAGGGCCACGTGCATGTGCTCGGAATGGATAAAATTCGTAAGTAGAGGTATTAGTGTAGTAGCCCTCAGGCACTTTGGGCCAGAAAAAGTAGACCTCGGCTTGTTCAAAGTTGGACAGCCCTGGTATAAAGGAAAATTTGCTTAACGTAATTTAATTTGAACAAATTAATTCCTTTATACAAGGTACCACTGTATTACTGCCAAGTAGAGATGGGCACGACTTAGCGGTATTCCCGTTTCCGTTACTCGGTTCCGTTACTCTACGGAAACGGTAATGGGAATTACTCCGCCAGACTTCGAGCTCGAACTGACGAACGGACAATTTTGGTCTGATTTGTCGTGCTCGTTCCTTGCATCGCGCGATTGCGCGATGCCACGCGGCACAGAAAAAAAGTTTTAAAAAGTTTAAAAAACCCAGTTCCCGGCCGAAAAGCAGGCGAAAAAATGCCTGCCGTGCCTCAGGGCACCTACCAGAGGGGTTGTTTCTGGAGGTCCCTGGCCTCCCCCCCATCCCCCATCCTGGGCTGCTCTGGTGGGACTCGCCGCAGGCTCGCAGCCAGCAAAAAGCCCAGTCTCGCCGCCAGCCGCCACAATTAAAGCACAAGCAAGCGGCACGGACGGCACAGGAAAAAACTTTTAAACTCTTCCCCCACCCATTCCCGGGCCAAAAAAGCAGGCAGAAAAATGCCTGCTTGACTAAGGGCGCAGGGCACCTACCAGAGGGGTGGTTTCTGGAGGGGGGTCCCTCCCCCCCCCATCCTGGGCAGCTGGACTCGCCATGCCATGCAGTGCGAGCAGGGGATCCAAAATGGGGCAGCGAACGCAATATTGTTTTTGAAATCGTGGTCCAAAAACACACAAGCACAACAGAAACACGCGAAAATTTATAAACTGCCAGATTTTTCACAGTAGCCGTGGGTTTTTTCTTGCAACAAAATGTCTCTCCTCTCCTCCTCTGTCCTCCATTGATTTTATTTTTTTATTTTATTTTTTACACCTGCGCAATGATGGGCTGGCCGAGTGGCCAGCCATGTGGGGGTGGACGACCATGCAAATTTTTGGAGCCATCCCACCAATTGCATGGCCACTTGGCCATGGAGACTTCTGGGATGTGCCAAAAAGCCCCCTAAAACCTGCCCTAGCCCCCTAACCCTAACCCTAATCCTTGAGTCCAGTCCTTACCCATACGTCACAGACTGTCTTCTTAGTGGGTCAGAGAGGCACCCAGAGGTGCAACCCACTAGCCCACCGTAACCTTACCCGTCACTAGCCTAACCCTAGCCCTTGCACTAACCCACCTTAACCCTAAGCCAGATCTACTTGCATTGCACTACACGCAAGTACAATTCCCTTCTTTGTGAGACATGGCGGTGCAAGAGCCTTAGGCATCACCCTATGGCTCTGGGTTCACTGCCATCACTAGTCTCACTGTCTGCAACTGGTATGCATATCCATATGGCTATGCATGCATTTTGCAGCAGCAGGTGAGGATGGGAGACCCCCATGTTGAGGGGTCTCTTGGAGCCTGCTTCCCCTTCCTAGTGGGTGAGGATAGGAGGCACCCACGGGTGCCTCCAGGAGCCCGCTTTCCCTTTATAGCAGGCCAGAGGAGGCACCCACCCCACAGAGGTGCCTCCAGGAGCCCGCTACCCCCCAAAAAAACCAGTACTAACGAAAATAAAAAAATGAAAAAATGAACTGACTATTTTTTGTGAATTTTCGCAAAAAACGGAAACGACCCGAAACGGAACCGGCCCGACTAACGACAACTCAAAATTTTTTTCAAGTCCTGCCCATCTCTACTGCCAAGGAAGCTCCACGGATATGGGGTCACAACTGGAAGAACACAACAATAAGCTTGCTTCTCTTAGAAGCTGCTTAAAATATTGTAAAACAGATGGGAATTAAGGCACTGAATAATTTAATAAAGAAGAAGGAAAGTGCAGATATTCCTAGAAGCCTGGTGTACAACAGCAATAACCACCACCATCACAAATCTACACCCCTGGCAGATCTAGAGCTGATGTCACAGAGCTGAGAGAGAGAGAGAGAGAGAGAGAGAGAGAGAGAGAGAGAGAGAGAGAGAGAGAGAGAGAGAGAGAGAGAGTCTGATTCATTCCCTAGATTACTGTTTGGATTCTTCCAGTTTCAACTTTCATGCCTGACCAATTAAAAATAAGACAAAAATAAGTTTATGCTGCCTTATTTGGTTTTTTTAAAGTTAAAAAAAACCTTAAAAAACAGTGTTTCATGATAAAGACAATGCTATGCCATATGTCTTGCAGAGAAGAAGGGGAAAGAGTTTGTGTAAGATTCTTCCAGTTTCAACTTTCATGCCTGACCAATATAAAAATAAGACAAATCTTCAGGCTGGTGTTCTGGCTTCTTTCTTCTTGATGAGTTTAGTTGCCTTCTATATTTGGTTTTTTTGCTCTGTTGCTGATTGTAGGTTCCTTTGTTCCTTTGTTCTTTTGTGATCTGCTGTGTGGCTGAGGCGATCGTTAAGGGATTAAAAAATGGCTGTTTAGATGGCTGTTTACATGCTGGTGGGTTAGATGGCTGGTAGGTTCTGGCAGTATCCTGGGCTTTGGTGGAGTGTGTGTCTTGTGAATTCATTTTGGTCTGGCTAAAAACTCCCAATGTTTTTTTGGGGTGTGCCAGTGTGCTCCATGTGGTGACTGGAGAAGAAGGGGAAATCTGAGGGTTTTTGTGTTTGGTGTGGATGGAAGGTGGTGGCATCTTGTGTCCTTTTGGATTTTATGTGCATTTTCCAGATGTCAGGCAAGCGGGAGGTATCAGCATGTTGTTTGGGTTTTTCTCTATTTCAATGGCTTTGATTTTTTTAAAGTGTTCAGTTTTGGAGATGAGTTTGGTTCTTTCAAAGTTATGACCTGTTGTTTTTATTTGGAAGAGAGAGGAAGATTTTTCTTCTTTTTTGACTGCGTTCTTGTGTTCTGCGACTGATTCTCCTGTTTGTTTGTCCGATGTATGTGGCTGGACAGACTTTGCATGGTATTTCATAGACTCCTTGGTTTTCTAGCTCAATCTTGTCTTTGGGGTTTCTTAAGATGTTGGCTATTTTTTGCAAAAGGCTGTCTTGATATTGTGTTTGTGGAGAATTTTGCTGATTTTGTCTGTGGTGCCTTTGATGCTGCCGTTGTTCTCTTCTGTTTCTTGGTTCTTGGGGGTGTTTCCTTTTGGATTAGTTTGGTGAAATCAGTATGATTTCTTTTTAGGTGGTCTTTGTCACTGAATATTTAATGGTCAATATTTAAGTAGCACAGAAACCATGTTGTTGGCTTCTATTTCCATAGTGAATTGTATTTTGGGGTGTAGGCTGTTGAGATGTGTGAGGAAGTTGTTCAGTTTATCTTTCCCGTTGGCCAGATAACAAAGGTGTCGTCAACATATCTGAGCCAGAGTTTGGGTTTATGTTCGGACTTCTGTAACGCGTTTGTTCCATATATAGGTTTGCAAAAGCAAATTGCAGGGTCCTTGTGTTTGGGGGTTGTAGTGGATGGTGGTGAATGGGCAGTCTCGAACTCCTTCTTGTTTCTTTATAATTTCTGAAGTGGAACATGATGGATTCTATATTGGAGTTGTTTGGCAAGAAATGTGGAAAGAGGTGAGCCTATGGAGCTATGGGTCTGAGAGGTGTTCAATCTTGAGATTGGGGGATCTGGATGATTTCTCTCTGATGATGCTTGGCTTGATTTCTTCACTTAAGAGGTAAAAGGTATGTAAGCAGGGTCTTGTAGTAGGTTGGATAATTTGGCTTGGTAGTCGGATGTTTTTCATCACCACTGTGGCATTGCCTTTGTCTGCTGGGAGAATTGTTGTCTTTCCTCAGGTTGGAGAGGGCTTTTGTTCTTCTTCTTGTGTAAATTGCTTTCTTTGACTTCGAGTTCTTTTGTTTCTTCATCTGGGTTGATTTTGGTTAGGCTTTCTTTCTTCTGTGTCTGGGAATGTTGCAAAGTTGAATCCTTTGGAAAGGACTTTCTTTCTTCTCTTTTTCCCACTTTCTTTCCAATAACAAAACCACGTGCACCATCTACTGCGGCACCCCACTCCAGTCACCACATGGAGCACACTCACACAAAAAACATTGGGAGACCACAGACACGTAGCCAGACCAAAATGAATTCACAAGACACAGGACCCCACTCCACCAAAGCCCAGGATACTGCCAGAACCTACCAGCCATCTAACCCACCAGCATGTAAACAGCCATCTAAACAGCCATCAGCAGTTAATCCCTTGATCACAAAAGAACAAAGGAACAAAGGAACCTACAATCAGCAACAGAGCAAGCAAACCACACCCCCAGCAGTATTTATAGATGACTTCAACTGAGACCACACTTTGCTTCAAGAAGAAAGAAGCCAGAACACCAGCCTGAAGATGACTGAGACCTTGCATGAAACCCGAATCCACCCTAACATGCATACCTATACCCGACAAAACATAGATATTGAGAAGAGAGAGAGAGAGAGAGAGAGAGAGAGAGAGAGAGAGAGAGAGAGAGAGAGAGAGAGAGAGAGAGAGAGAGAGAGAGAGAGAATTATGAGTATTTTGGACTGACACCCATGAAGCATGATATGCACCCACTGCGTAGTAAATCAGTATGATTACTTCTCACTGAATATTTAATGGTCAATAATACACAGAAACAATGTCTTCTCCTTCTTCTCCCCCTTTTTCCTTCTTTATCAAAAGCAAATGCAGGGTCCTTAGTATGGTGGTGGGGCAGTCTTAAACCCTTTGCTCATGATCTATATTCAGGAGAAAGGCTATTGGAAATATCAAGAGATTGGATGAAGAATATGATTTTAAAAGGGTCTTTCTTTCTTTCTTTCTTTCTTTCTTTCTTTCTTTCTTTCTTTCTTTCTTTGTTGCTCAGATGTCAGACAATAGATGCTACCTCCAATGTCTATATGGACCCAATGAAATCTAGCTTCCATCAACAAAAAGTTGTTTGGAAGCCCTTCACTACAATGCACTGAGAAATTCAGATATTGCTGAGAAGTTTTAAGACCCTGCTAAAAAGCATATACACATTGACTCTGAAATTCCTGTTTTGTCACACATATCTAGACACCTTGCAGTATCACTCAAGATTGAATAGGCAAAGCTCAGAAACACATTCATTCCCTTCAGGGTTTAATGGTTTCAACAGCAGATGAGAATGGATAATTCCAATGACAAAGGGAGCTGAGAAATTTCCAGAAGGGCAGTAGCAGTAGTGGAGGATGTCACTGATTAGGATCTTTATCAAATAATGGTAATGATGCTCAAGCCAGCTCTTGATAGTACTGCATTGAAGAAGAGAATGGTAAGGCACTTCTGAGCACTTGATTCTTCAAAAACCCTGTAATCAGACAATCTAGAATAAAACAAGCAATAGCGCTTGAAGATAAGCCTCCTAGTCAGATGATGTTCAAACACTTCCTGGGGAATAACTAAGGATAAATATGAGTAGTGCTTCTCTCAACAAACAAACAAAATTAAAGATGAACAGACATTCATCTGCTGATGTATTCAGTTATGATAAGAAATTCTAAATCTGCACATCACATGTAATTGGAATATTAGGAGTATGAATCAAGATGACTTCAAAATTATAAAAAAGAAAAAGAAAGAAGTAGATTGTATAAGCATAACAATACTTGCTGCGCATCAACTCAAGTACATTGGGATAAGACATTTTCAGTTATATAAGTAGAGAGGGTTTTACTCGGAAAGTGATTTGCTTAGAACAAATGGAATGCCTTTATAATAAAACATGATGTAGTTTATAAGGCATGATGTAGCTTTATAATAAGACATGATAGAGTTAAGGGCTGTAATTAAAAGTCTGACCAATTAGTGTCAATCAGGCATCATGGGAAACCTATCAACCCAAACATCATTCAAATTTATGTTCCAGCTACAGATGTTAAAGAAGAGGAGATTGAAACCTTTAATGCTATTATCCAACAGGAAATCAATCCTGTACCAAAACAGGATGTATTATCATCATGGATTTCACATCACAAAAGTTGGAAATAAAGCAGAATTAAACATCATCAGACAATTTGCTCTAGGAATTTAAAGTCATTAAATTCTGTGAGCAAACACATGCCTAAAGTGCTTGAATAAACAAATACATGCATGGAAATCAACCTGATGACCAATATCATAAGATAATGAATATCATAAGATAAAAGTCCTTTGTTCAATTGGCAAAAATTAAAACCAGGAATAGAGCATGACAAGACCATGAATCACTAAAAGGGATGGACATTTCATTTCGGAATCAGTAGGTTACGTAAGCCCAGGTGGTACTCGTAACCAGCTGATACATGCAGGTCCAATAGCTTTACCTTTTTCTGTCTCATGCAGGGTTAAAATCCAATGAGGGAGCCTGCTGAGATGTCATCTTTCCTGCTTCGTGCTGCTGGCCAGTCAGAGAGGGAGGTGGGATGACGCCTGTCCGTGCACAGCTCCTGAGTGGCCAGCATTACAGATCAAGCACAGATGATGTCACAGCATGCATCCTCATTAATTTTAACCCTGCATGAGACAGAGAAAAGTAAAGCAATTGGATATGCATGTTATCAGCCAGTTCTGAGGACCACCTGGTGAACCTGCATGGTTCATTTCGTAACCTACTAATTCCGAAATGAAATGCCTATCCCTAATCGCTAATATAAAATGTTAGAGTAAAGTCTAAAAAGAACACCAAATAATCAGCACCAAAATATAATTTAAATAACATGTTGGAAGAATTGAAAGACCATGTAAAGGACTGATTTGTATTATTATGCTGAATTGACCACAAATTACAGACGTGTGAACTGAAGGAAAATGCTAAAACACTAAGCCATATAATTAGAAATGTAATTAGGGAAGAAAGCAAGTAATGCATGTCTGAAGTCAAAAGAAAATACATGTCTAGTGAGAAAAGTTATATAAGAACTCTTAAAATTGTCAATAGCAGATGTGGAGCAAAAGTACATAATAAAAGAAGAAAGGTCAAAATCAGCATCTTGCACATAGTTTCACATAAAAACATTACAATAATCATGGGGGAAATAGGAAACACAGCAGCAGAAGAAAAACAAGATATGTCATCCATAAAATCCAAGAAAGCAAAGGGAAATTTATAGAATCATAGGATAATTCAGTTGGAAGGGGTATAGAAGGCTATTAAGTTCAATCCCTTCCTTAACACGGGAATCAAAATCAAAGCAGATCTGAAAGATGGTTTTCCAATTTTCTCTTGAATGCCTCCAGCTTTGAACTGTCCACTAGGGATGGGCATGAAACAAAAACCAAAATGCTGTTTCATCATTTTCTTGGCTAACAAAACAAAACAAAATGAAATGAAACAAAAGAGGGAAGCAGTGTTTTGTTAATAACGAAACCAAATGGTGTTTTTTTTTTTTTTAAAACAAACCAATTTGTTTCATTATAAAATGGGTCCCCTGGGTCCTAGAGGCACATCAGTTCATTACTGGTTTCATTCATTTCATACAATTTTTAAAAAAATCAATTTCTAATGAAATGAAATGAATCACAGAGGAATGAAACAAAACAAAAAAAAACCACCAAAGTTTTCCATTTTGTGCCCACCCCTAGTATCCACTGCTTCCTGACTTAATTGGTTTGTGCTGCTATAACAGTTAAGAAAATTTTCCTTCTGTTCAGAAAACCAAAGTTAAAATAAGGTTGTGTCATTACAGTCGTGACCGACTCTTTGTGACCCCATGTCCATGAAGTTTTCTTGGCAGGAATATTGGAGTGGCTTGCCAGTGCCTACTCCAGGCACCTACAGCACCTGGTATTCCCTGGTGGTCTCCCATCCAAATACTAACCAGGGCCGACCCTGCTTAGCTTCCAAAATCAGGCAAGATCGGATGTGCTTAGGGCATCTAGGCAGCTTAAAATAAGTTTAGGGATACTTAAAGAAGAAAAGAGGAACACCTTACCTTATCAGGATAAAAAGAAGATAACATGGAAACAATATACTGAATAATTATATAGAAGTGATGCAAGAAAACCTATTCACAAAGAACTTGTGATTTCCAGAAATAAAGTGTAAACAGTTCTCAAAGCATTTGGAAGAAATAAACTGCCAATATCACATGGTATTCTAGTAGACTTATTTTGGTATTCCAATAGACTTATTTTGAACTACAGAGACTGAGATTTTTAAAAATGTAACAAAATATGACATCAAATAATGAAAAGAAAATTATGGCCTATTGACATAAAAACTAGAGTAGAAATTTCAACTTCAAAAAAAAAAAAAGGGTTTCAACATATATTGTCATGACTATAGGACAGGGGTGTCTAAACGTTTTGAAGGAGCACCAGATTTGGTGGCTGAGAATGTGGGAGAGAGCTTCCCCCAACTCTTTCCCCCACTTCAAGCCCCACCCATTGACCCCTTGCAAGCCCTACCCATTGATGCCTAGCAAGCCCCACCCACTTACCACTTGCAAGCCCCACCCACTGAACCCTCCATACAAAAATATTTGGACATCCCGTTCTTCAGGCGGGGAAGAGATAGGGTGTGTGGGCTGAAGGGGGGAGGGGCCTCTTTCCCCCTAAAATTGTGGGAGGAGGAGGAAAATGAGGGAGGGGAGTAAAGGGGTGCTGTCAACGATCACTCTGGGTCCCAAGCCAAGGAGAAAAATCAGAAGGGTAACCTCAGTGACGGTCACCCAGGGTGGGTGGGTGGATTAGGAAGTTGCTGAATGAGAACTGAGACCCAGCCTGGATCTTCCGTTCATACCTGTCAACCTTTGTTTGCTGCTCCTTCCCTGCCCCTATCTGCCAGCTGGTTGACCAAGCATCATCCAATTACCATGCTGCCACCACCTCCACCGCTGCATCCGTCCACCCTTGCATGGGTCTCCCCTTCTTTCCTTCCTTCTTTCTTTCTTTTGAGTTCAGCTGTCCAGCTGGCTGGCCAGTGGGGAACAGCAGGTGGCTGGTGCTGGCCCGTGATCCAGTGGGGGGTGGGGGGTGGGGTGGCAGAAGGTTCTGGCCAGGGAAGGGGGTGAATGACCCACAGACTGCCAGGGGTCCAGCCTAACTTTAGCCCTTGGCTCTTGGAATTAAGGACCATACTCCAGGCCACACAAGGAGATCCTGCCCCTAGGCAGGTTCCCCTAGGCAGGTCCACAGAAAGGAGATGGGCAAGGAAGCCAAAGAGTGGTGGGCGGGTGTGAGAGCAGGTGTGGGTGGGTCTTGGGAACTCCAGAGAAGAATTCTAGGAGCCAGGGGAGATATGTCTTTTACCTTTTCCCTCCCACCTCAGCAGTCTCCTCCCTCCCTGAAAAATTTCCCAAGAGGGGCTCTTCCATTCTCCAGAACACACTCCCTGCCCCAGTGCCCCCTCTTTGGGGGATGCTCTGAGACCTTCGATGGGGTGTAAGAAGCTATGGAAGGGTGGCAGGAGAATGCTCCTCCTGTTCTGAAAGATGACCCCCTCCATCCCTCCACCCCTGGTAGGTGCTGAAGGTGGAGTTGCTTTCTCCTTGCTGTGTCCACCAGGACATTCCATCATACATCAGAGTATACTGGTAGGGCAATGGGGGCAGAATTGCCATTTCTCATGATCTCATCCATACAGATTCCAGGATTAGAGGTCCTCCACATGTGATTGGGGGCCAGGAATGGAATCGGGACTACACTGTTATTTTGTGCTTCCCACAACTCAACATTCTTCCTTCCAGAGGTGACTATCTGCATCTAAGCAGTGCTGTTGAGGTCCCTTCATGCTTGTGTCCTAGGGAATTTCAACGTCCATGCTGAGGGGAAGGTTGCAAGTCCAACACTTGAGTTCTTGGAGAAAAAGACTTCCTTAGACATGTCCTAACATGTTGGCAGACTCAGACATGTGGCTGGTAGAGATGGGCACGACTTGGCGGAATTCCCTTTTCCGTTTCCGTTCCTCATTTCCGTTACGGAACGGAAACGGTAACGGGAATTACTCTGCCAGAACTCGAACTCGAACCGACTAAAGAATAATTGGGTCTGATTTGTCGTGGTCGTTGCTGGCATCGCGGCGATCCCGCGATGCCAAGCGGCACAGAAAAAAAGTTTTTAAAAGTTAAAAAAAACCGATTCCCGGCCAAAAAGCAGGGGGAAATATGCCTGCCTGAGTGAGGGCTCAGAGCACCTACCAGAGGGGTGGTTGACCCCCCCCCTCTCCTGTCCTGGGCTGCTCTGGTGGTGGGGAAATCCTCGTAGTATTCGCTCGCAACAAGCACCTGACTCGCCGCTGGCTGCCGCAATTCAAGCGGAAGCGGCACAGAAAAAAAGTTTTAAACTCCCCCCCCCATTCCCGGGCCAAAAAGCAGGCGAAAATATGCCTGCAGTGCAGAGTGCACCTACCAGAGGGGTGGTTTCTGGGGGGGGGGTCCCGGCTTCCCCCCCTCTCCTGTCCTGGGCAGCCGGACTCGAGTCGCCATGCCATCCGGTGTGGGCGGGGGATCCAAAATGGGGCGGCAACCGCAATTTTTTTTAAAAATCGTGGTCCAAAAACACACAAGCACCACACAGAAACATGCGAAAATTGCTATTTTAAAACTGCCAGAATTTTTACAGTAGCAGTGGGTTTTTCTTGCAACAAAATGTCTCCTCTTTCCTCTCTCCATTTATTTTATTTTATTTTATTTTATTTTATTTTTTTACACCTGCGCAATGATGGGCTGGCCATGGGAGTGACCATGCAAATTTTTGGAGCCATTCCACCAATCGCTTGGCCACTTGGCCAGGTTGACCACAGAGACTTCTCTGGGATGTGCCAACCGGGCATAAAAAGCCCACTAACTGTAGCCCGAACCCTAACCCGAACCCTAAGCCTAACCCATACGCCAGTACACTGTCCTTCTAAGTGGGTCAGAGAGGCCCCCAGAGGTGCACCCCAATACTCACCCTAACCTCAGCCGTAACTAGCCTAACCCTAGCCCTTGCGCTAACCCTAACCCTAAGCCAGATCTGTACTTGCACTGCACTATAGCAAGTACAATTCCCTTCTTAGTGAGACACAGTGGGTGCAGAGAGTCTGCCAGTCTGCCACTTGTGGCTCTGGGTGACTCCTGCAGGCTTGGCTCGGCTGGCAGCATGTGTGACATCATGCAAACCATGCCCCCGAGGTCTGACTGATGCAGGGAAGGCACCCCAAAAAGAGGGGTGCCTCTGCCAGTCTGCTGTGTCTCTGCGTGCAACTTGGTATGCAATCATATCCATATATGGCTATGCATGCATGCCATTTTGCAGCAGGTGAGGAGAGGAGACCCCCATGTATGAGGGGTCTCCAGGAGCCTGCTTTCCCTAGCGGGTGAGGATAGGAGGCACCCACCCCCCAAAAAAGAGGTGCCTCCAGGAGCCTGCTACCCCCCCAAACCAGTTTAACGACAGATGAAAAAACGAAAAATGAAACGACAAATTTTTGCGAAGTTTCACGAAAAACGGAAACGAGCCGACACAGGCCGCCTCCGACACACGACAACTCGAAAACGTCATTTTCCCTAATCGTGCCCATCTCTAGTGGCTGGCTATACTCTGGACCTGGTCTTCTGTAATGGATTAAGAGAAAATAATCTGTGTGTGACTGATTTTGTTTCATTCCCCTTGTCATTAATAAATTATTTATTTATACAATGTAGCCTGTCAATGGCCTACCACACTTGTGGGGAGCACGGACCCATTAAGAATGGATCCTATTGGTTTCCAGAATGGAATGTGAGGGATACTGGTTGATCTGGTTTTCGCTCCTCTTGAGGCCCTGGCAGATGGCTAGTATGCTTCCACTTCCAGGGCTGTTGACAAGATTGTACCCAAACACCCCCTCCGCAGCAGAGTCTGCCTGGCAGCTTGATACGTACAACCACCAGTTACAGGCAATGACGCAACATAGGAAGAAGCTAAATGTCATTTGGTGGTAGCACCTGACCAGAGGACAATTTAAAAGCTACAAAGGTCACAATCAAATTCTTACATCTTGAAGGTAAGGCTAGTTAAAAAGATCACACTTCACCACCTGGATTGATGAAGGCTGAAATCCACAAGATGAACTTTTTTGAATTGTATGTGACCTATCTGGAAATATTCACAGTGCGATACCTCCCACTAACATCTTCTGTGACCAATTTGGCCTCCACTTTATACTTTTAAAAATCTAAAGTGGACACCATCAGCTGGGATCTAGACTGCCAACTTTCAATAGCAGATCAGGTCAAGACATCCAGTGCACCATCTTGTCTGGCTATCTTATCACACTTTTGGCTAGTGATATCAGTAGAGGTGGACAGAGTCCGTGATTACTGTTGTGCCACCAGTTTCCATAGACTCTTTCCCAGACTGACTGATAAAGCTGCCAGGCCAATAACAACAGAATGGGCTACAGCTGTTATCTGTGGGTCTTTTCTTGAGGGCAGTGTGCCCCAGCTTCTAAAGGAAGCAATAATTATACCTATTCCCCCAAAAAATCAAATTTGGTGACAGATAATATTAATAACAATAGGCCTGTAGCTAATGTCCCATTCATGAACAAGCAAGCAGAAAGGGTGGTAGTAGACTAGCTTCAGGTACTTCTGTAGGAGTCAAGTGCCCTTGACCTGTTTCAGGCTGGCTTCAGGCCATGCCATGGCACAGAGCATTGGCTGTTCTGTAAGGTGACCTTCTAAGGGAGAACAACAGGAGTAAAATATCCTTGCTGGTCCTCTTTAATTTGTCAGTGACTTTTGATCCAACTGACTATTATATCCTCTTGGGGAAGCTCTGGGTTGGGGATTGGTGGCCTGTCTCTGGCCTGACTCTGATCCTTCCTGTAGGACCAACCTATTCTCAGTAGTTCATTCACTATGCTGGTCAATGATAATTATGTATTTGTTCATTCCCTAAGAAAGATGCATGGGTGTTGCCATAATAATGTCTGGACTACTCATTGCGGTGCAGGGAAGACTCTGCTCATCACCTGAGTGCAATCTTGGTCTCAGGTAATTGGCTTGAAGTTGACTCAACCTTTCATCCTTCCAAGGTCAGCAAATTGAGTATCCACTTCCATGGTGTGGGGCCAAAGAGTAGCCTGCATTATTAAAATTGCCCAGAGGGTGCATTAAATTCTGTGGGGTGGTATATACAGTAAGCTGAATGTCTTTGCTGCCTTATTGAAATGTTATGTTCACATTATTAAAATATGTTTTTCCCCACTACAGTTACCTCTTGTGGTTATTTCTATTACACTCATTAAATGCAAGAGCTAGGTTTCCAATAAGAATTCAAGAAATGAATAGCAGAACTTAGGAATAGGCACAAAATGGGGGGGGGAGAAGTGTTTATTTTCATTTCACCCCCCACGTGGTTCATTTCATTTTGTTAGAAACCATTTCTTTTAAATGTACAAAATGAACCAGTAACAAACTGATTCATTACAGTATAAAACACTCCCCTTGGGTCCTAGAGACACCAAATTTGGTGCCTCTAACACCCAGGGGGAGCTGTTTTACAATGAAACAAATTGGTTTGCTTTAAACAAACAAAAAATCATTTTGTTTAGTTACTAACGAAATGCTGCTTCCCTCTTGCATTTTGTTTCATTTTGTTTGTTAGCTAATGAAAAGATGAAACAGTGTTTCATTTTTCATTTAGTTTCCATCCCTAACAGAAATATTCCTTTAGCCCAGTGGTTCTCAAATGTGGGTTCTCAGATGTTTTCAGACTAAAACTCCCAGAAGCCTTCCCCATTAACTGTGCAGGTCAGGATTTCTGGGAGTTGTAGCCCAAGTCCATCTAGAGACCCAAGGTTGGGGACCACTGCTTTAGTCCACACAACAGTCATAACCTTGCTGCAAAATACCTCAGAGAAACATAGCCACGAGTCCCAGGAGGTGTCCCTTCTGACCAACAGAGAAGCTTCTGGAGAATGTGGCTTCACATGCCTATGATCTATCTTAAAATATTTGTTATGAACTGTAACATCCGGCTGAAAGTTAATTTTGTGGCTGTGTTGCCACAGTTGCACTCCAGAGCATCAGGCCCTGAAGACATTGTGCCAGTCAACCAAAGGATTGTACTCTGGTGAGAGGAATAGAGGAAGCCCTCACGGCTCTTGCAAGCTCATCAGGGAAGTGTCTTGCTTCAGGAATGACCTGGTCTGATAATACACTACGAATATCAGAGGGATTAAAACACACAATAGCAACCACATATGCTTTTCTAATAAAGCTAGTCTCGTCGGAGGAAAGGGATGGGAATAAGACAAGGGAATGCCTGCAAGGCAGTCATTCTTGTTGTCAGCACACTTTATGGCTTTCCAGCAGGCCACAAAAGGGCAATTCTCAAGAATATGAATCAGATATAGCCAAGGCTTCACTGAATAATAGTAACCTGCCTCAGCCCTCCCTGTTTGAGCCCTAATCGCTTTTTTCCACCTCAGTAACCTCTTATGGTAAACAAAGCAAGACATTTTAAATTGTATTTCTATTCTCTCAGTTTGATTTTTTTTTTCTGTTGGAGAGAAGGAGGGGCTTGGGTAATTGCCAAAAGTTTAACAGCAAGGAAATATTCCATAATGCACCCTTCTTATATCCTGCCCCCTTTCCCTTTGCATTTATTTGACAAACACTGCAAATGAGTTTCTTGTGATGCACATGCGATTGAGATACTGTATATTTGGGAAGATTAAGAAAGGTAAATTGGGCTATTCTCTCCTCCAAGTATACCCCTCCTCTACACAAGGCAGGAATATCAGTTGCAGTTGACAGCAGAGATGGGCACAAACCTTGGTTTGTATGTTTGTGTCAGTTTGTATACATGGCACTACAGAGGCTATGTGTTCCCTTCTCCAGTCAGACTTTTGAAAGATAAGTGGGCAAAACCCAATGGTTAGATAAGAAAATCTACCAGTTTAACTTTTTCAATGGAGATTTGTCAATATTTAATCTTAAAACAAATGGGCACTTTTGGGGGAAAATAATCTTGTCAAAAAATAAATGAAATGAAAATTGTACCTATCCTCACATAAATTTAGCATCTTATACAATATTTTCCTAACACAATATTATCATGGCATGAGAGTACAGTGATATTACTGTGTAGCACAATAAATACTAAAAATGGGATCATGCTAATCAAATTTTGTAACTTTGATAGTCAACTTCAGGTCAGCATAAAATTTGACACACATATAGCAGACAACCTGTCCTTGATTTGTGCAGAGTTGGGTAAGTTTGGATAAGTACAGTAACCCCCCGCCAATCGCGGGGGTTAGGGACCCACCCCACCTACGATGCAAGAAAATCCACGATATGCGGAAGCGGGTGGGGGGCATCTTACCTCCTGCTGCCGCCCATCCGAGCAGCCTGAGCCTTCCCGGGTGAGCCTGGCTGAGTGGCACAGAGCGACCGCATTGCTCTGCACCGCCCCTCCCGTCCGCCCCGGGCCTTCCCGGGGGAGCCTGGCTGAGTGGCACGGAGCGACCAGATCGCTCCGCGCCGCCCCTCCTGTCTGCCCCGGGCCTTCCCGGGGGAGCCTGGCTGAGCGGCCCGGAGCGACCTGATCACTCTGTGCCGCCCCGGCCGGCCTTCCCGGGCCTTCCCGGGGGAGCCTGGCTGAGCGGCCCGGAGCGATCGGCTCGCTCTGCGCCGCCCCTCCTGGCTGCCCCAGGCCTTCCCGGGGGAGCCTGGCTGAGCGGCGTGGAGTGACCGGATCGCTCCATGCCACCCCTCCCGGCCTTCCCAGGCCTTCCTGGGGGAGCCTGGCTGAGCGGCGTGGAGTGACCAGATCGCTTCGCACCGCCCCTCCCGGCCACCCCAAGGCTTCTTGGGGGGTGCGTGGGAGGGCAGCACAGAATGACCCAATCACCCCTTGCCACCCTCCCGCACACCCCCAGGCTTCTGGGGTGGGGGGACAGCGCGGAGCGACCCACCCCCCATGGTGCAGGTACTGCGATCCCGTGTTGTAGCGGGGCCACGGTACCTGAAACGTGAAATGGTGGGGGTCACTGTACTATTTTTCAAAAGTACATTTTCCCCCTGTGCAGAATTAAAGAACTCTAAATATTATCAGAATTAAAATATTGTAGGTCAAATAAATAGAAAAGACCACTCTTACTTATCCTCAACAGAATGCTTGGACCAAGTTGTTGTTGTTTTTAATTATTATTATCATTATTTTATTTGGAAGGAATCCAGGATGTAGGGCCTGAAATATTGTCAGCTGTCAAGATGGTCTACAGGATACCTTCTTGTTCTCCCAACCTTCATACTTGTTGAAAAATAACTATGGCAAATGCTTTGTGTTTGGCTGAGAAGTAATGGAAAAAGGAGTCTGTTTATGGATTTTTAAAAATCTCCTCCCCCCCCCACTTTTTTATCTGTATTTTGATGCTTTTCTATTTGTATATTGATTTTTTTTAACTTGTAAACTGCCCAGAATTCCAGTGTGGAAGATGGGTGGTATAAAATGAAACAAACAAACAAACAAACAAACAAACAAAGAAAGAAAGAAACAATTGTTGCAAGAATCTAAAGAAAAAGGAGGATTTGGACTACCGGACTGGATACTATACTGCCAATCATATTCACTAGTTTGTCTGAAAGACTGGATAATTCTAAGAAACAAAAGATTACTATGTTTAGAGGGACATGATCTACAGTTGGGTTGGCATACCTTTCTATGGTACAAAAAAAGCCAAAGTACATAGATAGTTTCAAAACCATTATCTTAGGGACTGTCTGCTAAAAACATGGGAGAAACCGAGAATAAAATTATATATGAAAATTCCAACATGGTTTTCACCTATGGAAGCATTTGCATACCCAAACCTTTTAAACTTGGGGAAAATTTCAACATACAATGATGTAGAGGGGAATTTAAAATCTAAGGAAGAACTGATAAGTCAAGAGGTGGGGACATCATGGTGGCCTTTAATACAGATACAATATAGGTACAGTATAAGAAAGACTTGAAAATATATGGTTTTTATAATGAACAGATAGTATTTGATAAAATATTGTTATCCTCAGATGTTAAGGTAATTAAGAAAATATATAAATTTTTGTTAGAATGGAAAATAGAAGATGAACATGTGAAAGAGCTAATGATACAATGGGCAAAAATGGTTATAATGTGGAGTTGGAGAAATGGCAAAAAGTTGGAAGAGAAATTATAAACTAACAATGGCAACATCATATAAAGAAAATCTGTATAAAATGTTTTATAGGTGGCATTTTCATCTGCCAATTTAGCTAAAATGTTCCCAAACTAGAGATGGGCACGAATTGAAAAAAAATAACATTTTGGTTTTTCATTTTTCGTTCTGTATCCCATTTCGGGTCATTTTCATATTTTTGTGAATTTTTTGAAAAAAAATTCATTTCATTTTTCATTTTTCATTTTTACCTGCTTTTTGCACAATTTAAAGCATTTCCGCATGCGGGCGTCCCCCAACGCCCTAGACCAGAGGTAAAACACTAAAAAAAATGATGCTGGCAGAAACACAGTATAGACTAGGTATGCAGGGAGGCTGCAAAGGCAGTGGCAGGCGTTCCTCAGGGCGTAAGGCAGCCGCAGAGTGACTGCACTGCAGGGCAGGGGTGGGTACTCACCAAGAGGTACGCACACACACAGGGAGGCTGAAAGAGAAATCTCTTCTTTCTCTGCCCTAAGAGCCAGGATGCAGCCAGGAGGAACACAGAGACACACACCTGCCTGGTTGGCCTAAGGTAACGATTCGCAGAGACAGCAATCCCACCCTAACTCCTACCACAGACTGCAAGGAGGACGGGGGCTGCCAGAGCTTTTTATGCCCTCTGTGGCTGCCACACCTACCCAGTCAGCAACCTGGGCATGCTATTGGTTGAAATTGTCCAAGAATTTACATGATCCCATCACATGGCTTGCATCAATTTTGTGGCTGGAATCCATTTTGTGTCAACCTTAAAGGGAAAAGAAAAAATACATCACGATGGGAGAAAGACAAAAACAAACGTTATAAGGACCCCAACCCTCTGGTAGGTAATAATTTGAAATAATTATTGCTGTGTTTTTATGGATGTCCAGGGTGTTTTAATACCCAAGAAATCAATATTAGGCATCTGGGAGCCATTTTGGGTCGATGTCCCCTATCTCCCCTTAAAGGAAAAAAAAATACAGTGATCTGAGAAAAGACATAAATGCACGTTTTAAGGAGCCACCCCCCGGTAGGTATTATCAGGCAGAATAAATAATTATTGCTGGGTTTTTACAGATATTCAGGACGTTTTTTTAACATTTAAAAACAGCTCATTTCATTGTGTGTCGCCATTAACGAAAACGAAATGTAATGAACCTAATTTTCGTAGTTCTGTTCGGTTTGTTCCAAATTCATCACAATTTTCATTATGGAACAATTTTTTTTTCATTTCGTGCCCATCTCTATCCCAAACCTGTCTAGTAAATGTTGGAAATGTGCACAAGAGACGGGGACTTACTATCGTGCAAGGTGGACATGTGATAAAGCAGAAAAAAATTGGATTAAAATACATCCCTGGCTTATTAGAATGCTAAATATACCCCGGCTTATTAGAATGATAAATATACTCTTTAGCCTAGAACTGTTTTTACTAGGCATGCTACCATAAAATTTAGACAAACAAAATACTTATCTAGTACTGCACATTCTTATAGCAGTGAGGATGGTTTGGGTACAACACTGGAAAAATGGAGAAACATCAACAGATCAAATGATTATTAAGAAAATTTTGGAAAGTGCAAAGATGGACAGATTAACAATGAGAATCAAAGAAAAAGAGGAGTCACAATATTACCAAGTATGGAATCTGTTTTATCAATGGCCGGGGGAGATACAAAGAATAAGCGAAAGCTGGTTGTAACATAATGACTAAAACCCATGGATCACAATGTGTAAGAAATATTACATATACTTTTTTTCCTTATAGAAAATGAATAAAATATAGTTTAAAAAAGAAGAGTCTTCCTTTCTTTTGATTTTGCAAATTTAAGGCAACTGCATGAAATTCCGAAGAAGGTAGACATCACAGGAGGGGAAGTGAAAGAGCAGTTAAAGTAGGAGAGAACCAATGGGGCAGAATAAATGGAAGCAGGAAACCAATCCACTTGAGGTACTATCTATCTATCTATCTATCTATCTATCTATCTATCTATCTATCTATCTATCTATCTATCTATCTATCTATCTATCTATCTATCTATCATCGAGAGAGGATGGTGAGAGTCAGAATAAGTTAAGGAGGAACAGGCTGAGTTTCACATGTAATTAATTTATTTTGGTGCTTGCTTAAATATTACTAAAATAAGTTAATGTGATTTTATTAGTCTGGTAGTATTGTATTCAACATCCCTTTGAAATGTTATTTCAAGCTGAATGATATTGGGGTTTTTTAAACATGTGGCGTCTTTTTTTTCTTGGTTGAATATAGCTTTCTGTTACCTTGGTTGCTGTTGAAACAACAAAGCATTAAGGAACAAATCAGTCAAAGAGGCAGCCATACTTTCTGCTCAAAAATTAAAAAGCTTCCCCAAAGCCTATTATATTCTTCTTGACATTTTCCTACCTAGGTAACTCATGCAGTAATCATATACCATATTGGCATTCCCTTTCTCAAGAGAACTGTCCTGTTGTTTAAGGTTGTAAAACAGCTAAGATAAAGTAGAATATGTTGTGTTTTCCCCCTCAAAACCATTAGGCAGAGCTTTCTTCCTCTAGTTGAAGAACACTGGTTATATATGTTTTTAGCTGGTGGGATGTGAAGGTGTAACTTGTGTGTTCTTTTCTGGCACACTCTGACTGTTTTTGCCCTTATTTTAGGTTCCTTTTCAAAATAGTGTATTTTAAAACCCAGATTTCTGCCTGTAAAGATTCCTGTTTCTCCTGCAACTTTACATTTATTTAGCTACATACATCTTGCCTCCTATCCTTCAAAGTAAATTGCTCTTCCATCCTTCTGCTAGCACATTTACTGCTTGCATTAAAAAGAGGGAAATTAAAAATGGATATATTGTCACTAAACCTGCCCCTTCAAATACGCCAGATTTTGCCTAGTTGTACTGCTGATTTTCCTGGCACTATGAATTGTGGTTGTAGGGTAAAGAGGGAATGAAAATGGGAAAAGAGAAGCAAGGTAATATACAGACTTTTCCAGACATAGCATTTGTTCTTAGAAATGGGCACGATTCTACAATTATTGGCATGTTTCCTGCCATCTAAGAAACATAAGTTTTGTCACAGTTATAAAAAGAACAAAAATCCATGTCATTCTGTGTTTCTTTGTCAATGCTAGAGAAATGCTTTTTTTAAAAAAAAAAAAATCTTGGTTTGAAGCATGGGCATTAGTGGTGGTGCCGGGGGGCCATGGGTGGGTGGTGACAGCGGCAGGGGGAAGGTGCGGGCGGGCGAGTGGGCAGTTAGGATATCACTTAGGATAGAGGTTCTGTTCTTGGCTTGCACCCCAAATGTGTATGTGTGCAAGCAAATTGAAGTTGGGAAAAGAGAAAATAAATGGTAGTATATAATATATTTTTAAAATAAATCCACACCTCCCACTCCCAGTCGAACCTCCCCCTTTATCCAATATCAGGAAAAAAATCCTCAAACTGCCTGAGAAGAAATAAAGAATAAACTGCTATTCCCTTCAGCAGACAAAGCTGCAGGGAATCAAAGTAATTATTTTCTAAATTCAATTCCCTCCCTGCCTGCCTAACTTAAATCCCAAAGCCTCCAGCCTCCCTCCTCAATCTCGATCGGATCACACCAGCACCAGCAGCCAGCCCTCCTCCCTCAACCACATCCATACACCTGACTGCGATTTCTGGAAGGTGCCTTGGCTTTTTATGCCCTCCGAGACATCCAGAAGTGTCAGTCAAAAACCTGGCGATGCCATTGGTGGAATGGTTTAAAAAAAATTGCATGGTCCCATCCCATGCCCAGCCCAAATGGGCAGGTCTAAAAAAATGAAAAATAAAATAAAATAAAATAAAATCAATGCAACGTTTTATTGCTATAAAAAACCCACTACTGCTACTATTAAAAATCAGGCATTTAAAATAAATAAATTTCACATGTTTCTGTGGTGATTTGGTGTGTTTTTGACCACAATTTCAAAAGAAAAATTGTGGTCGCCATTTTGTATCCCCCCCCTCATGGCATGGCATGCAGCGAGACAAACGACGAGGATGACCCCCCCCCCAGCCTGGTGCAAGCAGCCCAGGACAGGAGATGGGGGGAAGGCGACCCCCCCCAGAAACACCCCTCTGGTAGGTGTCCTCAGGCAGGCATATTTTTGCCTGCTTTTTTGCCCGGGAGTCGGGGTGTTTTTTTTTTTGTAACTTTTAAAAACTTTTTTCTGTGCTGCTTGGCATCGCGCGATCGCTGCGATGCCATTAACGACAACAAAAAACCTGACCCAATTTTTCTTTTTTCTGGTCGGGTTCGAGATGGAGCGGCATAATTATCGTTACCGTTTCCGTTACATAACGGAAACGATAACCGGAAACGGAAACGAGAATGTTGCCGCTCCGTGCCCATGTCTACTTCTGACAGATTACATAACTAATACTGAAAGAACCCTGCCTGACTTTTTAAAAAGCAGCAAAAAGAATCTCAGGTAGGAATGGAACTATTGGCTGTTACTAAATTGAATGACATGCCGAGAAAAGTCCCTTCGGCCAAAACCTCTTGAAGGCATTGTATATGGGTGGCAATATATCCGACAAAGGCTTCTAAAATCAGGCTCAGGTGTGAATTCCAGGAATTTTTATCACTTTTTGCTACCAAATGTTACAAGGAAGACAAAAAGGTGGATTTAAGTTTTCCCTACCCCAATCTAAGAGACCCTTAAGTCATCCAAAATTTAAAACAAGGAGGCATGCTGATGGCATGGCATAAAACCTATCCTATTTTATGTGTGCAGGAAGTAATGAGAGAGATGCAACTATATGGTATCTACCAAGATGTATGATTTTTTTTTGTAAAGCTATTACTTCAAGTAATTATATGATGAACATGTAATATAAGAATTTTTGCTCTTTTCCATGCCCAATGATCCCTGATCAATCCTTAGGTGTTAAAATGAGAGTCAATTTAAAGAAACTGTCCCAGCTGGACTGTGTTGTAGGAACAAAAGGAAATTGAAAAAGAGACTGGTGCAAAGATGAAAAGGTAGAATTCACTGACTAGATAAAGCATTGGTAAGTAGAAGTAGAAAAGTGAATAAAAACACCCTTTCAAATTGGGGCTTTTAAAATTCTTCATCAATTATGCATTGTTTTATAAGTCATAAGCATGGAAATGTATACTGTGTTAATAAAATGCATACATGATTGTGGGAAGCCAAGGTATTTAGGAGCCTATTCCATCATAAGATTGGAAGTGGTCAGCCTGGATCCAGTGTTTTATGTCCAATAAAGAAAGAGGTTCTGCAAGTTGGCTCTAGGAATAGCAAATTGCTCCTGTATGCAGACTCC
This sequence comes from Phrynocephalus forsythii, assembly GCA_029282475.1. NCBI lineage: Eukaryota > Metazoa > Chordata > Lepidosauria > Squamata > Agamidae > Phrynocephalus > Phrynocephalus forsythii. The sequence goes on along the minus strand of JAPFRF010000001.1, from coordinate 129,706,469 downwards.
ATGCACCTTCATTATTGACTCTGGGAATTGGACCAGTCCCTGTGAAAAGCTTGGGTGATGTAGAGGACCGGTAGGACAAAGGGAGATCTGCAGAGGCTTCCCCTTTGATCTGATGAAGAAATGTCTGTCCTTATTAAATGCATGTCACTGGTTCTTGCCATGAAAAAGAACAGGAAGGGAAGCAAACCTTTGTAGCAAAGGTTTAACTTGTGATCATGTGGAAGATGTATAGGTGCATATTTTATATAAGATATCAAATATCCTACATCTTCAATTAAGAACTGGTGTGCATATAATATAAACACGAGTAAAGACAGAGTTCATACACTCAATTCAAGATAACAAATACTAAAAACAGCAACACAATTCTACTGGTACAGTCGTACCTTTTAAGACAAATGCCTCATAAGAGAAAAACCTTGTAGGAAGATTTATTCCCCAGGAATAGGCATGCTTCACATGACAAAAAATTCCCTATGGAAGGCTTAACAAGATGAAAAAATGTTTCACATGCACCCACGAAATTAACTGGTTATTTTTGTGTTTATTTTAGCCCCAGGAATGGATTCATCCATTCCCAATGCATTCTTACAGGGAACCACATTTCATAAGACAAAATTTTTGTAAAACGAAGCGGCCCATAGCCTCTGGAACAGATTAATTCATTTTCAATGCATTCCTATGGGAAACCACATTTTGTAAGACAAAATTTTCTTAAAACAAATTGACCCATAGAACAAATTAAATTTGTTTTAAGAGGTACCACTGTACTGTTATCATGAATGAATTTCCCCCCAAAATTATTTTTGGTAAAAAAAAATAGATATAATTTTTAAGGCAATGCAGGAGTCATGGATTTTGGCAAGGAGAAAATGGTGAGCAGCAGTGGTAAATTGTAGGTGGCAATAGTGCTTGCCATGGCACCACTAAGTCACCCCTGTCTTTGGTTATTCTGTGCCCCATGTTCTCCACCATTGCTCTTTTGGCTAAACTCAAAGACATTCTAAATTTAATTGTAGTATTGACATATTCACAACTGTCTTCATTTTCAATTTGCATGTTTTCTTACAGATTAGCAATATGCACATGTACTAATGCACATTGATTAAATCTGTGAATAATAAATCTTGCTGTGATTATCCTTTTAGCACTCTATTTTCATTTAATATACATATGCACTGGTGCTCATTGGTAAGCTTTTACATCACCCTAAGATGCTGACTGAAGACTGAGATCATGACGTAAGTCTCATTAGTTATGTCATCAATATACTATTCAAAGACCAATGGCCATAAGTTAAGAAGTGAGTGTAGGGATTTGATATAATACCAATCTAAGACTTGGTGTAAGCTAGCAAATGCCTATGCTGACTTCTTAATTTGTGGCAACTGATTACTGAAATGTACTGTACATTGGTGTCTTAAAGGTGGCATAGGTACGCAATAGGATTCTAGCCCAAATTTTCATGCACAGCAACCTGGACATAGCCCAAAATTCAAAATAGAACAATGAAAGATGGCTAATACATCAATACTAAGGAAAGAATAAGATTGGGGTTTACAAGTGCAAATTCTAAGAAGTTAACATTTATTTATTTATTTTAATACAAGTGTGGGAACAGCTTGCAAATCATTCCAAATTGTGGTGACCATTTTCAGATTGTTGAACCTCATGAGGGAATGACAACAGGGTATAGAATTCAGGAGAGTAACCTAATATCTCCCTCCCTCCCCACATTTAAACCTGTCTTGAGACTCCTCACATGCAGCTTCTCTTTCATCAGTTGTTTTCTAGACATGATAGCTAATATATCTCATGCTAGCTAAGTTAGCTAACTAATACATCTCCCACTGCCAGAGAGAGATGTTTCTCCTCCTCTCTAACTCCCAGATGACTCCCAAAACTGAAAGTGGTCACCCCTTTATATACCCTGTTGCCATGAGGTCATAGAAGCAAAGCCCAGGCCAACACCCCCCCAATGTATTCCTATGGGCACCCTATTTGGTGTCGAAAAACTTGGCTCCCATACCACAAACCTCTTCAAATTTGAAGTGCTTGAAGGGGAGAGCTTGACAGAGGACCACAGTAATTTTCATCCTGGTAGGTGCCTGGGAACAGTATTTTCAAGGACTTTAAATTTACAAACATTTTTCTACTGGGGGAACCCAGTTTGGCATCAAATAACTTGCCCCCCCTGTTCCCCAAACCTCTCCAAATTGAGAGTGCTTAAAGGGGAGAGCTTGAGGGAGGTCCACAGCAATGCTGCTATATGCCAGGGAACTGTGTTTCCAAGAACAGAAAATGGCGCTTTGAAAGGTTTTTTCCAGGGGACACCCCCTTTCAAGTTTAATATCTCGGCCCCAAAAAACACAAAATCACTTCCCGCTTGAAGGAGAGAGTCCAAGGATGAATCACTCCAAATATGGTGTTTCTAGGACCCCAGGCGTCCAAGTTTTAGAGAAACAAATCAGTTCATTTTTAATGTAAACATGCCAATTCATTTTGTAAGTAAATACACGCCAAGTGTCATTGTTTTGTTTTGTTTCATTAGCTAATGAAACAACAAAATGGTGTGTCATTTTTCATTTGTTGGCCATCCCTAATGGTTATTAATGACAAAAAAGTTGAAAATGCATTGGTTTGTTTGGGATTCTATTAGGTATTCTGCTTGAGTACTGTAAGCAAATTTCACATTGTGATAAAATTCACTTCATTCTGTCTCTACACACACACCACATGCAAACACACATGGCATGCTATAACCAGAATGAATGCATTTGATAGAAAGAGATATACATAGATAGAAAAACAGAGGGGGGGGAAGAGTTGAAAATATTAAGCATACTTTCCCAATCACTACTTGCAGATGATATCCATATAGGATATGGATGTTTGCAACCGGATATGATTATTATTTTTATAACGGCTATTTCCTTTCAACACATTTCTCTTTTGTTCATAATAAATCCCACCCATTTCTGTGGAATTTCATTCCAAGAAAAGTGTTCTGAAATCAAGGCATAAGATATTGATATTTTTTGCATAGTAGAAAATAAATTACAACATCATTCATGTGTTGTGGTTATCTCTTGGAACATAGGTAACAGTTTAGATGTGCTGAAGTTTCAGACATATTAAATACTGAAAGTTCTAACTCATTACCATGGCAACTGTTCACATCAGACTAGTATTTTTCCTCAAGCTATTTTAGTATCATTAAATCCATGGCAATGCTGTATTATATGCTATCTTTTAAGCCCATATGCCATAGAGTTTCTAATTTATTTAACAAATTATGTGTGACAAAAAGAGAAAACTTGTACCACAATAAACAACACTATTAATTACTCCATGGAGCAAGGAGTCTCTCCATGTACAATATGATGACTTCAACATAATGCTTCTGAGTAATTAAGGGCAAATGTATTCTATTATTAAGTTACAAATTCTTCACTTAAATTTATTTATTCCTTATTAAAAGGCAAAAGGACCCCATGACTCTTACATCTGTGATCTTCTACAACACAGAAAAGCAAAAGTTAAAAAAATGCAAGCAGCTTGATAGCAAGTACAAAAAACCTATGTTACCATGGTAATGAAACTGTCATTTGCTATACACTATTCATTAGAGCATTAGAGGTAACCTTATGAGCAAAAAAGAAGGAAAAAAAACTAAAAATAGAGACAGAAAGTCTTCAAAATGTAGGAAGGACACTGAAACATACATTTCTAGAAAGCTACTGGTTAGCATTTAAGGGGGCAACTGAACAACATTTAATGATACAGTATGTTCTCATTTCTTAAGAAGTTTCACCCATTCCTGAATAAAAAGAAAACCTGTAACAGCAGATCCATGAAAGGTAGCAGGTGATCACATCAAAATCAATGCAAATCAGGCATTTCAATTATTTCAAATACACTATGCCTATGCAGGTACTCAGTGTGGTTTAGTGGATGTGGTGACCAACTGTGACTCAGGAAGCTACTTTAAATGCCCACTTAGCCATGAAAGTGTACTGGGGGTATGGAATTGGTAAATCCATTCTTTAAACATTTCATCTTGAAAGACTCAGTAGGGTCACTTTAAGTCAGTTCTCACTTGAAGGCATCTAATAACAACAACAATGTCTGCATAAAAGAATCAACAGAGTTGAAGGTTGGATATTAATACAAAAGCATGTCCAGCTTGGCTTCAGCTTATTAAATGTTCTTTCACTGAAAGCAATACAAGGAATGGAAGCTGATTAGCTTCTTTATCACATATTATATGTAGTGGTCAATGGGTATAATTTGCAAATCGAAATAAGGATTTCTGAGTTCTTTCTTCTAATAGAGAAAAGAACATAGGCCAAAATAAATGTAAGCAATTTCATGCAGAAGCCCAAAGAAAAGCCTTTATCGTGTTACATCCATCCTGAAAAGCCACTAGTTGATTGTTCCTTGCCTTTGGTGAATCATGCAATTCACAACCTTTGTTTGGTGTCGGCAATAGGAATGGGCATGAAATGCAAAAATTTTGTTTCATTTTAGCCCCCGTTTTGTTTCGTTTCATTTCAAATGAATTTTTTTTTTACAAAAATGAAAGACTTAACAAACCATTTTGTAACTCTAAAAAAGGCTCTCCTAGGTCCAAGAGGCACCAAATTTGGACAGAGGAGAGCCATTTTACATAGTAATGAAACAGTTAATTTAAGATGAAAAAAAATCCTGCTGTTTCATTTCAGTTCATTACGAAACTCTGCCTGGTGTTTTGTAAGCTTACAAAACTATTTGTAAACTTACAAAATGATTAAACAGTCTTTTGTTATTCGTAAGGTGCCCATCCCTAGTTGGCACACATCAATTGAAAAGTAGCTCTGATTACATTTGGCTACTCGGGTCATTTGGTCTTATTTTCATCTAAAATATTCTATTTATAGCATGTACTGATATTCTTTGCTTAGAAGTTTCATATTCTTACTCATCATAAATGGTAAAAACACTAGTTAAAAACATGTAGGTTCTGTGTTTTCTAAAAGAAATGCCACAAAGTCAAAACAAAAACACCCAAATATAGCAAGTCTTTCTAGATGCTGGATTTGTTATGGAAGCTTCATACAGGATGATACCTAAAATGCTACGCTAGGATTGCCAAGTGCCCAGAGGAAGTGAAGGCATCCCTGAGAATGCAGTGAAAATGTGATGTTCCACAGACACAGGGAAAGAATGGAACAATTCTGATAAGGAATAGGAGGTCCAATATTTGTCTAGGTTGGATTTTGAGGCTTTGATAGATTGAACTAGCAGGGGGACCCTTTCAAAATAAAACCCACCACTTCTATAGGTCTCAAGGAAGGGACATCTAACTTTTATGGCTCAACATTTATTTTCCCTGGGGAGCATTTATGGGGCCAGGAAGTGTAAAAGGTCCTTTAGGGTGCACCATGCCTACTCTTAAACTAACAGTGACTAGCAGTTGTTCTCCGAGACAGGCCATTCCAATTAACTAGACTGAAACTAGAAGATTTGATGAGCAAAGTTGAAGACCTCTTGCCATGGTATAAGAATATAAGAACATAAGAACAGCCTTGCCGGAACAGGCCACAGCCCATTGAGTCCAGCATTCTGTCTCACACAGTGGCTCACCATTTGCTTCAGGGTTTTCCCAAGCAGATGTCTACGCCTGCTTATGATCCCCTGCAAATGGCATTGTGATATATCCTGCCTATCTCTCCAACCCAGAGGTTGTCCTTAGGCATCCAGAATGATAGCCATTGATACCCTTGTTCTCTGTGAACTTGTCTAACCCTTTCTTAAAGCTGCCAAGGCTGACTGCTGTCACCACTTCTTCTCACTAGACATGGGCACGACCAGAAAAAATGACGTTTCGAGTTTTCGTTTGTCGGAACGGGTCCATTTCGGGTCGTTTCCGTTTGTCACAAAAATTTTCAAAAAATTGTTGTTTCATTTGTCGTTTGTCATTTGTCGTTTCCACCATGATTTAGCGCGATTTGACTTCCCAGAGCATAGGAGCATCCCACAATCAGGGCCAGCGCTAGGTGTTTTTGCGCCCTAGGTGGCGGGCGGGGTGGGTGGCGGGTGGCGGGGGGAGGTGCGGGTGGGCGGCAGTGGCGGGGGCCATGGGCAGGCGGTGGCCACAGGTGGGCGAGTGGGTGGGCGGCGGTGCGGGCCGCAGGTGGGTGGCAGCGTGGGCGGATGGGCAAGTGGGCAGTTAGGATATCACTTAGGATAGAGGTTCTGTTCTTGGCTTGCACCCCAAATGTGTGTGTGTGCAGGCAAATTGAAGTTGGGAAAATAGAAAATAAATGGTAGTATATAATATATTTTTAAAATAAATCCACACCTCCCACTCCTAGTCGAACCTCCCCCTTTATCCATTATCAGAAAAAAATCCTCACAAACTGCCAGAGAAGAAATAAAGAATAAACTGCTATTCCCTTCAGCAGACAAAGCTGCAGGGAATCAAAATAATTATTTTCTAAATTCAATTCCCTCCCTCCCTGCCTAACTTAAATCCTAAAGCCTCCAGCCTCCCTCCTCAATCTCGATCGGATCACACCAGCACCAGCAGCCAGCCCTCCTCCCTCAACCACATCCATACACCCAACTGGAATTTCTGGAAGGTGCCTTGGCTTTTTATGCCCTCCGAGACATCCAGAAGTGTCAGTCAAAAACCTGGCGATGCCATTGGTGGAATGGTTCAAAAAATTTGCATGGTCCCATCCCATCCCCAGCCAAAATGGGAAGGTCTAAAAAATAAAAAATAAAATAAAATAAAATCAATACAATGTTTTATTGCTATAAAAAACCCACTGCTGCTACTATTAAAATTTAGGCATTTAAAATAAATAAATTTCCCATGTTTCTGTGGTGATCTGGTGTGTTTTCTGACCACGATTTCAAAAGAACAATTGCGGTCGCCCTTTTGGATCCCCCCCACCGCATGGCATGACGAGACAATGAGGATGACCCCCCCCAGCCTGGTGCAAGCAGCCCAGGACAGGAGAAGAGGGGGGGAAAAGGCCGGGGACCCCCCAGAAACCACCCCTCTGGTAGGTGGCAAAGCCTCAGGCAGGCATATTTTTGCCTGCTTTTTTTGGCCGGGAGTCAGGGTTTTTAAAAAAAAACTTTTAAAAACTTTTTCTGTTCTTTGCATTGCGCGATCGCCGCGATGCCACAAACGGAAATGAAAAACCCGACCAAATTTTTCTTTTTTTGGTTCGAGTTCGAGTTCTGACGGCTTAGTTATCATTACCATTTCCGTTACATATCGGAAACGATAACCGAAAACGGAAACGACAATTTCTCCGAGTTGTGCCCATGTCTACTTCTCACAATCTCTCACAATCTCTCTCAGTTTTTACTACTCTATATAATTATGTGTCATCGGCAAATCTGGCTACCCTGCTATTTAGTCCTACTTGTAGATCATTCATGAAGAGGTAGAAAAGCAGGGGTCCCAGTACTGAACCTTGGGGTACCCCAGCCTTTACCTCCCTCCACTTGGAGAAGTGTCCATTTAGTGCTAATCTCTTTTTCCAGTCACGTAGCCAGTTGCTGATCCAGGACAAGATCTGTCCCTTTATTCCATGACTGGCACGTTTATTCAAGAGTCTTTGGTGCTTGACAGTTCTCAGCTCTCCCTGGATCCTAGAAAATATAGAAAAAATACATGGTTTATGTGAACAACAGATTGTGTGATTTTGCATCATGAAATGCAAAATGTCTTCTTGACAGTCAGCAGAAGCGACTTCTAGTTATGGCAATATGACTAGGAAATAGGAACATTTATGGAATGCTATTGATATAGACATCCTGGGGCCTGCAAGACAGATAGCTTTCCTTCATCCTCCCACATGTAATTCTGGAAAAAATTTTTTTTTTATTTCTGTGGGGAACTCAAGTCCTTTCATGCGCAAGAGCATGACAAAGGCCCCATTGGGTTTAGTCATTACTACACTGCAGAGCAGTACATGCTGCACAGCAGGAACTTTATTCTCCAAATATAAATCAGGTGGTAACGTTTGGCACTGCCTGAATGGGCACAGTCTATTCCATTATTGGTTTAATCTCCTGCTAGTCGAAGAGTCCAAATACCCAGCCACAGTGAATCCGTGCTTGCCAGATTCAGTATAGCAGAAATAACAGGGTGACTCATGATACTAAGGGTTTTCTAACAGTCCCGTGCATTGCTATCCTCTTTACCTTCCCTCTTCTCACTTCCCTCCTCCCCCTGGGCCTCTGCCATTCTCTACTGCATTCTTGCTACTGTGCTCATGATGTAGGGTATATTTTTTTTAGCTTTCTCACCTTGCACCAGTTCTGGTTCTGTCACTGACTGATTTGTTGATGTGGCCATAGCCAGGAGGTTAAATCAACATGGAAACAGACATGGTGAAGGACAGTATTTGTCGTGGTTTGTGCCCTGTCTTGGGACCAAATCATCCTGAACCAAAGGCAGGGGCAATATTCAGAACTACCAAGAACTCTTTCTTCATGCTCCCACAACCCCTTTCCAGGGAAAACCCCAAAATATCCCCCATACAGTAACAAGATGAAGTAGAAATACTGAATAGTTAGTACTACCACTACCCTTCCTTCACTTTTCAGGCCAGGCTTGAAAGATTTTTGATGTTTATTTAAAAGGAAAGGTAAAAAAAAGGAAGATGAGGGAATTGAAGAATATGGCAAAAATAGTAAAATGATTCCAAAATCACAAGAATGTGAGTGCAGCTTATAATATATTTTTTTAAAAAATCCCAAAACCCAAGAGAACTAACTCTAATCTAAGAGATAAGTACAGGACCACAAAAGGTCTGCTTACAAATAGTAGGGAACATGTTCATTGAACACTCCCTCATTTCTTGTAGTGATACTGGAAACACATTCCTTCCTTGAAGTCAGGCAATACACCATCTTTCTCCATTGACCATACTAGGGATGTTATTTCTTAAGGATTTGTACTTTGTCTTTGAACTCCACAAGGAGTAAAGAAGGAAAAGTTAACAACTGTCAGGTCCCTGAACCTGGGGCTTTAATTTATCATAAACTGGACAAACCATTTGCTTAGGACCCAGGGACCTTAGATAAACAAAAATGGGGGGCATTTACATAAACATAGGATTCAGAGACCCCTTATGGACTTCAAAGACTTTTTGAAGGAACAGGCTTCAGGGGATAGAATTGTGAAGACATCTCTTTCAGGGATTAAAACAAGCCTTCTCAAGTTTCCATAGAGAGTCCAAACGTATCCCTGTCTTCAAATCCTTTGATATATTCACACTACCTATCCTGCCTTTCCTCTAGGGGCACTTTGTGAGGCCTACAACACCAATTCTGGGAAAATGTCTGCCCTCTCACAGTTTGTTGTAAACAGTTTGGTCCTGCTCTTCAATGCAAATTCATTGGTGGTTGATATAAATTAAGTATGCATAGGTGCTTCCCTAGACAACTGGTTTCCCACATCAGCACCGTTGTGTGCCCAAGAGTGAAAACTCAGTGTGATTCTTATGTTTTGTTTACGTGAATGGACTGCTTTTTCTGGATAAGAGAGAAAGGACATGGTATTTGCAATGCTAGTCTCCAGCCAGTATGACAGTTACTTCACGTCCATCCTCGTGCTGAGTTGAAGTTGCTTCTGGGTTGAAATTGGTTGTTGTCACATGATCTAATTCCAGTTCTGCCCCTGTTTGTTTGTAATCACAGGCATGATGAATGGAACTGTACTGTAACCTCACATCCTCGATGCGTGTGTACTGCTGCTGCGTCCCCATCCTCCAGCTCCAGCAGCATCATGGCCCTCGCGGGCAGCGGCAGCAGGACCCAAATGGATGAGGGCAGGCAGGCGCGCCGGAGGGCAGAACGTGCATCCTCCTCTCCTCCTGCGGTGCTTTAGCTTTGCAGCACCTCCCCGGGAAAAGACACTGCCCGCCCACCCGCCCATGCCGTTTCCCGCCGCTCTCTCTCCACGGCTCCCGGGCAAGCCCTGTGGTCCTCGTCTCGGCTCCCAGAGGAGGAGGAGGAGGAGTGCACAGGGGGCAGCCAGCCACGTCATGCCTGCAAGCCCTCTCAGGTATTCAGAGGGGTGTCTGCCATGAGGCGAGGGGGGCAGACTAGTACATTTCTTCCCTAAGACAGCAGTACATTACGGAGGAACCATCAGCATTCCAGCTCCTGTCCCAAGATTCCTAAGAAATGGAGTAATAAGTCCGACCATTCGATACATCGATACTTCGCTGTCAATACCTCCACAAAAATTAACAATGTAATAACATAAGATATTATCTCACTGCGGATTAAGAGAAACTGCACGTCCCCTCCTTGCGGAACAAAAAGCAAATTGAGGAGATTCCCGAACTCAAGGATGGGAACCTCTCACCCCACTTGGGGTGCAGTTCTGGGGGCGTGGTCGGGATGAACTCACTTCGTGACGACATGGACGTGAGGTTCCGTTCCTAGATATTGATCCACAGTGGGAGCACGAACAGCAACAAGAAAGACGTAAAGTATTGGTCTAAGAGAGAAGATATTTCCTGATAATAAGGAAGCTCCTGCATTCACTGGCATACATCTTAGAACATTTCTCCATGGGGGGTTTGATCAAAGTAAAAATGCCAAAAGTCCCCTTCACTTCTATCACATATAAAGGAGGTCTTCCAATTGTGGTTTTCATAAAATAACAGTTTCATTTTTATTTTTAAAAATATGTCTGGGCCAGACAATGACGAAAAGCCATAAAGGAAAGGAAAGGAAAGGGGGGGAGAGAAAGTGCTCAGATTAGCGCTCTCTGAAGATTTTATAGTTTAGAGATTAGCCTGTGTTCCCAGATGGCTTGCAGCTTATGTTCACTAATTTCCTATCTCTTTATAGCACATTATATGCTCACATGTAATTACGAGCATTAGAGCCACCCCCTTTAATGCTTCCTTCCTTTCGTGCATATTCTCTTACAGTTTCAGCACTACCTGCACTGAAAAGACATTTACAAGAATGACTTTGCTTGTTTGAACCTGGTATTGTTAGAAATCTTGAAGTACCTACACCTATCCTTCCACTGACTTTGATGCTATCAAAGCCCTGTTCAGCAGTACATTAAAGACTTGACTTCCTGCTGATACAGTGTGTTTGCACGCTCATGCAAAAGTTATAAATGGTACCACTTCCCAATTTGTATGCAATTGACTATATGGCAAGGGTTTCTAAACACATTCAATTTATGATAAGTAGTTTAGAAAGCCTTTGTTTCAGTTCTATGACTAATAAAACTGGAGCATTTGGAGGAAAGGTTAGAAAATATCTTGGGAAATATGCAACTGCTGAAGATGACTCTGAAATCCATCATTCCCTATAATGTTGCTGTTCAAAGCTAGCTGCCAATGACATTTGATGTGGTACCAATAATTTCTTCTGATAGAAAATATTTAACAAAATATAACAACATGAAGGTGTAGGATGGGGAGAGGGTTTTTTTTTATTCAGTATCTAGTACTATTCCTTGTTTGCTTAAGGAGATCCAAATGTTCTGTGTTCTCAAGAGGGATATTCTGATGCTGTCTGAAGACTGGGAAATTAGTTCTACTGTTGAATTCATCTTACCATCTATATGTGCATTTTTCTATATGTGCATTTATTTTTCTATATGCGCATTTAAACCCATTCAACTTGTGCCTGTTAGATTCTGTCCTTCTTTCTGGGGCAGTCTTTCTCCCTTTCCATAAGATCAACCCAGGCCGCGGTCTCACCAGCGTTTTCTACACATTTTTGCTGTGGTGAACTGCACAGTAAAAGATCACGTCCTAACCACAAAGGGAAGTAACTTGGTGCCCTGACTGACCACGCCCCTGGAAGCGCACTTTCACCAAAGTTTTTTAAACCACTGCTAGGGGTTGGTTTAAAAAACATCCCTTAAAGATGCACAGTTCTTTGGTACTCTAGCGATGTGTGAGCCCAGAAAATACACAGTAATTAGCTTTGTACCCCTTTTCATGCCACTTCCTGTGGGCCCAGTTTAGAAAATCGACCCAGGAAAAAGGGAAAAGATGTGCAGTAAACAAGTAGAGACAGACACAAAGCAGTAAAATACTACCCTGTCAACAGGACACTAACTGCACATCAAACACCATGTGACTACCCAGAAAAAAAACTATGCATCAAATTAAGATGTAGACATGGGGACGACTTGGCGAAATTCTCGTTTCCATTTCTGTTCCTCATTTCCGTTATGCAACGGAAACGAAAATGACAATTACTCTGCCAGAAAATCGAACTCGAACCGAAAAAAAAAAAATTGGGTCTGATTTGTCATTGTCATTCCTGGCATCACGCAGCGATCGCGCGATGCCAAGCGCAAGCGGCACAGAAAAAAAGCTTTAAAAATAAAAACCCGATTCCTGGCCAAAAAAGCAGGCGAAAATATGCCTGCCTGAGTGAGGGCACCTACCAGAGTGGTGGTTTCTGGGGAGGGGGTCCCCGGCCTCCCCCCCTCCTGTCCTGGGCTGCTCTGGTGGGGGGCATCCTCATCGTCTCGCCAACTCACCATGCCATGCGGTGCGGGCGGGGGATCCAAAATGGGGCGACCACAATATTTATTTTGAAATCGTGGTCCAAAAACACACCAAAGCACCACAGAAACATGCAAAAATAGCTATTTTAAAACTGCCTGAATTTTTACAGTAGCAGCAGTGGGTTTTTCTTGCAACAAAATGTCTCCATTGATTTTATTTTATTTTATTTTTATTTTTATTTTTTTACACCTGCGCAATGATGGGCTGGCCATGGGAGTGGACCATGCAAATTTTGGAGCCATTCCACCAATTGCATGGCCACTTGGCCAGGTTTCGACCGAGACTTCTGGGATGTAGCAGTTGGGCATAAAAAGCCCACTAACCCTAGCCCGAACCCGAACCCGAACCCGAACCCTAACCCTAACCCATACGCCAGTACACTGTCCTTCTTAGTGGGTCAGAGAGGCACCCAGAGGTGCACCCCACTAACTCACCCTAACCTTATCCGTAACCCTAAGCCTAGTCCTTGCGCTAATCCTAACCCTAAGCCAGCTCTGTGTACTCGCATTGCACTACAGCAAGTACACTTCCCTTCTTAGTGAGCCAGAGGGCGCCCATAGGGGTCCTCTCTCACTTTGTTCCTTGCTCCTCCCCATCCCCAGTCAAATTGCACCGTATGCCAGGCAGTGAGTCACAGAGGCACCCGAAAGACAGGTGCCTCTGCCTGCCACTGCAACTTGGTATGCATATCCAATTGGCTATGCATGCCATTTTGTAGCAGGCCAGAGGAGGCACCCACCCCAGAGAGGTGCCTCCAGGAGCCCGCTTTCCCTTCACGGCGGGCCAGAGGAGGCACCCACCCCAGAGAGGTGCCTCCAGGAGCCCACTTTCCCTTCATAGTGGGCCAGAGGAGGCACCCACCCCAGAGAGGTGCCTCCAGGAGCCCGCTACTCCCCAAAACCAGTACTAACGACAGACGAAAAAACAACAAATGAAACGACAAATTTTTGAAAAATTTCGCGACAAACGGAAACGAGCCGAAACGGGCCGGCTCCGACACACGACAACTCAAAACGTCATTTTTCCTGGTCGTGCCCATCTCTATTAAGATGGCAGAAAACTTTAGTGAGACCACGGCCCGATATGATCTGATGTGTCACACTTCAGACTTTTCCTCCCCAACTGCAAACCCTGCTCTTTTAATGTTTTCTCTTGGGAATCCCTTCTTCCACATACTTTCCTTGCTGCCTTCATTGGGACTTGCTCCACTTTGTCAACATTGTTCATAGAGGAAGCTAAAAGGATGGAAAAATAGGCAATAAGGTTAGCAGAATACCTGCAGGGCCAGGAAGGCTGCTCTTCTTTCTTTGCTTATAACAACAGGATAGCAAAACTTGACATGAAATGGTGAGACTCTGCTCAGAGAGAAACACAGAAAATCTTGGGAAGCCCAAAGACATTTCAATAGCTCGATGCCTCATGGTGAGGGTCACATATCCCTGCTTTATCTCTTTACATTTCCAAACTGCTGTCATCTGAAATGTTCTCTTCAGAAGCCTCCTCAGGATCCAAAAGATCCCATTTCTGACATAGTACAGTTCTCTCACAGCCCTGTGGGAATAAATCAGCACATCTCCATGATAAAAAAAAATTTACTAAAATATTTTCAGCATTTTCCCACTCCCACAGATGTCCATTGATTGCTGCTGGAAGGCAATGGGAGGAATGCAGAAAGCAATAATGCCACATTGAGCATATCTATTATCAGATATTAATGGGAAGATGTATGACCAAAAGACACATATTAGTTGGGCCCCCTTGATAATCTCAAAATACATATAAAACATGCCCTCTTTGCATGGAAAGCAAACTGAACAACAAGCAGACTAGATTATAAGGGAGATAATGATACCGTACATACTTTTTTTGTTTTTAAAAAAGGAAGTTGTTTTATCTCAAATTAGATATTGTTCCATTGAAAATTTGTGTTGTTTTCTTCTTGTAAAAGATTTGTATTAGAATCTGCCTTTTATTAGATGAGGAAGTTATTCTTATTCAGTTTTGAGTATTTGGATTAGAGTTAGAGCATATGCTTGGTAAACTCCTTATTATAAAATATTTAGACTCTTTCAAAAATGAGACGACAACTTCATGAAGAATTCTAGAACTATGCAAAATTTTTCAATGAAAAGAATACAAACATCCCCATCCAAGATCTCTGTAATTTGCCTGAAATGTCATTGTTATCCTTTTCCTTTGAGGAACCAAACACACACACACACACACACACACACACACACACACACACACACACACACACACACACACAAAGCATGCATGCACATGCACATGCACATGCACATGCATGCAAACACACACACACACACACACACTCAGATACAAAAAGACTGGATGATGTGTTAGAAATCTGCAATCAAACAGTTATTAAACTACTCATACATCCTTATTTTTGGCAGTTTACAAAATTTGTGCACAATAACATGGATTGTGTGATTTGTGCCACAGTTTAGGGCCACCATTGGCATCATTCGTGATATGGCAAGATATATACAGTACAGACAGTGCCATGAAAATCTTTTTATCCTCATTGTTGAGAAGTAGAATGTTACAATTTCTTGTCTGCAAGGTGATGAGCCAAGAAAAACATTTACAATCCTATTTCAGTTTGGCAGTGCCCTTCCAGAGTCCTAAGCAAAGAGTCTTCTCTCTCATCTGCTACCAAAAACCTGGGGCATCTGAGGACTGAAGCTAGCACTTTCTCCATCTTCCATTCAAACTGTTCACAAAAAGGAAACTAGAAAGCATTATTCCTACAGAAATTCATGGTGAGGCTTCAACTCACCTCCATTTTCCAAACATATGTCTAGTGGTGAATATGTTTTGTAAATGACATTTAAAAATAAATAAATAATAATTTTAGAAACTGATCTCATACATTTTTATGAAAGATGCTATATCAATTGTGTGCATGTTGACAGGGCACCCATCCCTAAACATTATTAACTCAGTTTCAAGTATCTCCCACTATGCAATTCCTTTCTAAAAGGAAATAAGAATAGAAGACAGGTGGGAGGGTGAGAAAGAGAGAGGAGAGGAGAGGAGAGGAGAGGAGAGAGAGAGAGAGAGAGAGAGAGAGAGAGAGAGAGAGAGAGAGAGAGAGAGAGAGAGAGAGAGAGAAGGACTTGATTTTTGCCTACAAGGGAAATGTTCTACCCTTGGAAAAATATTTATGAGATGTAAATTATTCAACTGGAAATAAAGAGAAAGAAATTCATTTGCTCTTTTCTTGTGCTTGTATGACAATATCTACAGATTTACTGCCCACATTGAGTAACAGACACACGTGGGAGCAATGACAAGTGTGAATGTGTGCGTTTGTGAAACTAACATCATATTCTCTATCCTCAGCTGCCACTGATGTGTAGGAGGAAGAATGCTTAAATGGATTAACCCATGGTAAGATTTTTCTCCCAGCTTCTCTTCTCCTGATCGGCCGATGCCAAATATAACACTTACATTTAAAAGAAAACTATATATTTTTGAGTCTCACTGTAATGAATCCTGGAGAAGCTCTTAGTCCACCTCCATCCTAGCATGCCTCATTGTTTTAGCAGTGATTAAGAAGATTGGAAGCGATCTGCAGAACTTGATTTTGCTTGCATGTAGAGTCCATTTGCAAACAGGACCCCTTTCCTTTTGAGGCATAACCTGTGAGTAATATGATAATAAGAACATAAGAACATAAGAAGAGCCATGCTAAATCAGGCCAAGGCCCCATCTAGTCCAGCTTCCTCTCACAGTGGCCCCACCAAATGTGTCTGGGAGCGCATGCGACTAGATATCTGTCTCTTCATACCACTCCACTAAAGAGGGTGGGGCTAGGTGTTCTACTACAGCTATTCTCAGCCTTTTTTTGGTGGCCATGTCAGAGATGCAATCTAAAAGAAATATAGAACAAATCAAAATTGTGTGAATCACATAGAATGCCTTATAAAGTTTCCAGACTTTGGAATATGCCAGGGCCCCTTAGAGAGCAATATGGCTCCTGTTATGAATGGCTGTTCTAGTGGATAGCATGACAACACTAAGGCTCAGGAAAACATGGGTTCAAATCCCAACTTGGCTATGGAAACTCATGGGTGGGGTGCAGCGGGAATGTGCAAAACACTTCTTAAATATTTCACTTACCACAGAAGACTTATACAACTCTGGATTTATAAATTGCATTCCTAACTGGTTAACCAAGATTTAGAGATAATTGTGTTTCAGATATATGTTCCAATAGGTATGCTTATAATCAGCTTTAGCCGTCCACAAAGAATTCTGGGACAGTGTCAACAGTGTTGGAGTGTCGTTTGAGCTGACAAAATTGAAGAGCAGCAGCTTTTTAATTTTCTCCTTCTACCCCTCTCAGGCTTCCTAGTTCACTCTGAGTTTAGATGTAATCCTCATTGCATTGGGGGGCATTTTACCAGAGACAATATATTGTACTGAGTGATCTGTTTTAATCCAAAGAATTTTGTGGGAACTTGTTCTTAAAGGAGAAATTAAGGTATTTGCTTTCAAAAAACAAACAAACAAACAAACAAACAAACAAATTGATCTTCCTGAGACATGACTATTATATAAATGAAAAAAAGGAAAAGCATGCAGCTTATATTACCCCTTATAGCACATAAAGCACTCTCTGGGTGTTTTACAGATTTAATTATGTAGGCTACACACAGTCTCTTTCCAACTGCAAAGTGGGTACTCAATTTACCAATTTTGGAAGGGTGGTTGGCTGAGTGGACCTTGAGCAGGCCACCTGGGATTGAACCTGGGTGGTGAGGAGAATTTTGGCTGCACTACTGCTATTTAGCCACTGTACTATGAGGCTCCTTGCTATAGGAATGGTCATAATGATTATTTGCATTTAAAATTCACTGGCACAACACCAGGAGTAGTAAACAGGGTGGGGGAAAATACAGACTGCAGGCTACAGGTTGTCCTTGGGTGGGCATTTCTTCACTCCTGCTCCAAAGTTTCTTTCTTCTGTTTGCTGAAATAAATCAATGGCTGCATTCCAATAGTAAATTGCAACTAGGGTAGGTCCACTGACTCAGTGAAGATTTTGTGAGTCATCTCCTCCATAAATTCCATTGATTCAATGGGCATACTTCAGTTGCACTTACTATTGGATTTCAGCCATTAACACTTCATAATTTGAACAGACATCTTATTGGTTGGATTCTACTTGTCCAATGGAAAGTTGACATGATGGAGGTGTGTAATCTCCAGGCTTAAAACCAGGCTATTTCAAGGGCCAGATGCAGGGCAGTGGGATCAGGAGACAGATATCTAGTCTCGTGCGCTCCCAGATGTATTCGGTGGGGCCACTGTGAGATACAGGAAGCTGGACTAGATGGGCCTTAGGCCTGATCCAGCATGGCTCTTCTTATGTTCTTATGTCATTGTCAGTGGCAGATTGCCAATGATTAAAGTCTCATTTTTCCAATTGCTGGGGTGCACATAATTTTGTCTCATTGTAAACCAGAAGTATCTGCAGGAAGGAAAGTAAGAGCAATTGATGATAGGCTAAAGTGCTTTCTAACTTAGGAATTTGTGACTGTGCCACATTATCTATGCACATTTGAAAGAATATGATGTGCGCCACATTAATTGTGCATATTGCTTCTTATTATTTGAAGGAATTCCACCCTTATAAAACTCACACAAAAGTCATCAAGTTTTCACTAGGATTAGTCACTGTAAGATTTGAATCATACTTGAAAAACAGTTCATAAACTTCTGAACTGCCAAGACATTGGTAATTAATCTTCTACCATTAAAATGTAATATGTAAGTTCGCTTTCCAGAGCAATGCAATCTATTTTCACAATCCATTATCTCACAGTGTGAGTCAACAGCATGAATAAGCACAACCACAAAGTGGGTGAAAGCCCTTGAACAGCAAATGCTATTAATAGAACCAGCAACCTTAAATATTCTTCCAACTCAGTGTAAGTGACAGCTTGCTCATGCTTCCATAGCTATATATTTAGCAGTTCTCAGGAATGAGAGGTTCTAGTCTAGTCCCTCCTATTTTTCCAGTCATGGCTTGAAGTATTCCATGCATTCATGGGGTATGGGTGCATGAATGGCCCTGGCACCATGCCTCTTGCCCTTAAATGGGGTCATGGGGAGTCCAGCACAAGTGGTCTGCCCACTGGCCTTCACTTTGGAGCAGGTGCCAGGCTCTTCTTTGCAGCTGTGACTGATAATGTGTACCACTCTTGCTAAGGGTTGCCAGGCATCTCAACAAAATTATGTGGGTGAAAAATGGAAGGCAAGGAAGAAAAAGTGGGAGAGTGAGGAATGGTGGATCACAGGAGAGATAGTAAAGATATGAGAAGAGCAAAGGATGAAAGATAGTTGATCAATAGAAAGTGATGGAAGGAATACAAGGAAGGGGAGACAAGGAGTCAGCTAGTGGAGGAAGGTGGGAAAAGAAGAGGAGGATGGCACAACACTCACGTTTAGGTGACCTTGAGCACAATAGCTGGGTAACTAAGCCCCTCATGAAGTCACCTGCTGCCAGCAGGGAAGAGAAGCGCTTCTCCAGAGGAGACCTGGGAGAGGTAGTCATGACCTCTCTGACAGTTATGATATCCCTTTTCCGATTAACAAGAAAGGGGAGATCAGATACAGCCTTGACTGTTCCCTTATTTAATCAAATCCATTATTTTCTTCTGTTTCTCTTTAATTTCTCAAGCAAGGCAACAACAGATGCCTCGTACTCATAGCCTGGTAGAAAAGCACATTATGGGGGAAAGGATAAAACAAGTCATACAATATGTGGCTTCCCATGTCTCCTTACCTCAAACCTAAAACACTACAGGAGAGGCAGTCTGGAAATATTGTCTTTCTGTGTGGCTCTGAGGATCCTCAAAGCTAAACCTGTCAGAAGTACTAGGTCCTGTGCAGAACAAACCTTGGTGTCCAAAAGTAACACCATTAAGAAAATGACTAACTAGATTGACACTTATTAAATTCCATCCCCCACAAAGTTCTGCTATTGCAATTACTTGATTTCAATTTGGGAGGAAAGTCTGGTCCCATGCCACTTAAATAGCTTGAGACCCTGTCTGTATCTTTTCTTTGATGACTTCAGACCATACATTTTGGGAGGCAGACTTTTCTACTGCATGAAGTACCTAGGGTACCCAACATTCCATTAATGGGATGCTTTAGGCATTCCAGGAGGTTGTCGGTGCCTTTCACTGTTCCTAGATAAATGTTCCAGGGAAAGAAGAAACATGATCCTACACTGCTCTGTGGGAAATGGCACCTTGTTGTTTTTTTTTTCAAAGTTAAAAAAAGATGAAATTATATTGCTTAGTGCAAGCCAAATAATCATTTTCCATCTGTTCCTCCCTCATAAACAAAGCATATTTACTGCAATGCTTAAGGAGTGAGCAATGTAGTGAAAATTGAGCAGCATAGTCTCAATGTTCATGACCAGGACAGGATCCCCAGTAGCTCAGTCCTGGTCTGATTATAAACATCTGTGAAAGATAATCGGTGGACAGATTTTGTGTGTGTGTGTGTGTATGTTTTGACATTTATTAGTGCTATGCACCCATTTGGAGAGAAAGGTAGAACATAAATCCAGTAATTAAATGTATTTTAAAAGTGGATCAGTTATACTTCTGCCTATTATTGTCACCTTCTTTAAAAAAAAAAAACAACCTTCAAGTATTCCTGATGAATACAGCACAGCTCTCTGCTCTTGTAATGAAAAGGGACCAGTCAGGAGGAAACTACTGTATATACTCAAATATAAGCCTAGCTTTTCAGCCCTAATTTTGGGCTGAAAAAAGGGGCCCTCAACTTTTAATCGGGTCAATACTTTTAGCCACTGAGGCAAGTGCTTGGGTCGGTGGCTAAAAGTCATTTTGAACATTGTGTGCTGCTTCTCATGACCTGCCTCTGCATCACAGGGGAGAGGTGCACGATGTTTAAAATGACTTTTAGCCACTGGCCCAAGCACTTGCATAAGTGGCTAAAAGTCATTTTAAACATCACACACCACTCCCCCAGCTCACAAAGGAGGAGCTGCCAGGCCCTGCTGCATTTCCCACCCTAGACTTATACTTGAGTCAATACATTTCCCCAGTTTTGGGGGGTTAAATTAGGGACCTCGACTTATACTCGGGTCGGCTTATACTCGATTATATACAGGTAAATTGACACACAATAGTGATACTTAGAAATGTTAGAATTACAGAAATCAGATTCACCCAGACTTTCATGCCTATGTCATCATATTTGCAAATAAAACTCCATATTCAAATCCAAACTTGTCACAAAATAAAGAAAGTTATATTTTGTACCATAGAAGCACTGAGAAGTTTCTATTGTGAAAGATGTTGCTGGAGGAATAAGCTCTTCAAATCATAGCTACCTACTGGGTGTCATGTGCTCCTAAGTTATAGGCATCCTCTGCTCTGGACCAATAGCAAGTTGGTGATGGCCAAATATGAAATCCATTGAATCATTATTTTGATGTTTATTGGTCTCCAAAGTTTTAAGGTTTCTTTAGGGGGTGGTCAGTTTTAAAGGTTCTAAATTCAAATTACTTACTAATTGCAAGTAAGGGCATGACAAAGGTGTTATTATGCCATATATTAATAGTGCCTTTATTAGACTAGGCAGGAATAGATGATGCAGAGTTGGGCCATATCGTGCATTATAAGTACCATTTTCTTTTTCATGGTTATTGCTGAAATAGAGAACATAAACTGAGAGCTTTCCCTAGCAGATAACAAATGCAATAGCAAGCAAAGTATTATCACACTAGGAGCCACCTATTTACCCACTGTTCTCTTTTTCCTGTCAGTCATTAACTACATAAACATGCTGAGACAACTAGAGAGGTTTCTCCATGAAGGTAAGAAGTTTTTTTCTCGTTTCATTAAGCCAACAGCATGCCACCTCCATGTGTCTGTGGCAATCTAAGGTTGATTCTGCATAACTGCTTCTTAGTGTTGTGAGACAATGGTTTTCTGAAGTTAAAGAGAAGCAGAAGAAATAAAGAGATCTGAGAGAGATAGAGAAAAATAAGAAACTATGAGTTGATTCAGAAAGATCTTTCCCCTTTTCCTTCCAGTTAAGCATTTTTTATAACATGGAAAAATGAACTGGCATGAGAGGGCTAATTCTACTCTTCTCCATATGAACAGCATGACATTGGGGGTATGGCCATGCTCTTGACAACTCTGGGCCCCTTGGGGGGAAGACCAGGTGAATATTTACTGCCTGGAGCTCCAAAAAGGCAATACACTTACCACATCATTAGAGGCAAGGATTCCTCCAGAGTAGAGATGGGCACAAAATGGAAAAAGGCTGTTTTGTTTCATTTTTTTCCACCCCCCATTTCTTTTGTTTCTTTTGAAATGACTTTTTTAAAAAAAGTTTTGTTTTTTCATTTTTTCGGTTTTCATTTTTTTACTCTTCATGGCGTGACGATGTCAGAACGGATCTGTCACCACCGCTTGCTGCAGAGACTTTTTTGAAAAAACTGCCGCTTCTCCCCCAACCCACCCAATTGGAGTTGGAAGCGCGGGTCATTTAAAATGTCTTTGACATTTTAAAAGGCATTTTAAATGACCTGCCGCTTCTCCCCAATTGGGCGCGTTGGGGTATTTATTTATTTATTTATTTATTTATTTATTTTTATATTTATACCCCGCTTATCTTTCATTCGAAACTCTAAGCGGCTTACACGACGAGCAAGCGCCAATAAACACAGGACAATAATATATAGCACAACAAAGTAAATAAACAGTAAAAACCATTGCATCTAAAACCAACAGAAATAACTATAAGCCAAGTGTGCACAAACATTATACACATAAGTATAGCCGCTTGGACATTAAGTTGGCGGGACCTTCTCAAAAAAAAAAAAAAAAGATCAGGGTTCGCCAAAGGCCTCTCGAAATAAATAAGTTTTTACAGCTTTTTGAAAGGCCAGCAGGGACTCTGCAGAGCGCACTTCGCTAGGGATGGAGTTCCATAAGGACGGGGCTGCCACCGAGAAGGCCCAGTTCCGGGTGACCGACTTCCGGGCCTCTCGTGGGGTGGCAACCCGCAGCGAGTGCGCTCGCACCTGCCGAACTGGTCGGGCCGAGATGGATCGCTGAGCGATACGCTCTGCCAGGTAGTCCAGTCCCAAGCCATGGAGGGTTTTATAAACTAAAACCAAGACCTTGAATCTAATCCGGGCCGCAATGGGGTGATGTGATCATAACGACGCACACCAGCCACCAGCCTGGCCGCCGCATTCTGAAAAGCTGCAAGCGCCGGAGAAGAGTCAAGGGCAACCCCATGTAGAGGGCGTTGCAGTAGTCCAGCCTCGAGATCACCAGCGCCTGGACCACTGCCCTCAGAGAGTCACCATCCAGGTACGGGCGGATCTGGGCGATTTGGCGAAGATGGTAATACACGGCCCTGGTAACCGATGCCACCTGGGCCTCCATGGTCAGCGCCGGGTCCAGGACCACGCCCAGATTCCGCACCCTCTCCACAGGCCGGAGGGAGACTCCCCCCAGAGAGGGAAAAGGGCCACCGTACCCAGACGGCGAACCCCCAAAGAACATGACCTCCGTCTTCCCGGGGTTGAGCCTAAGCCTGTTCACCCCGGTCCAGGTCAGCACGGCGTCCAGGCACCCATCAAGGATCCTCACAGCTTCCACTGCAGAGGTGGAAAAGGAGAGATAGAGCTGTGTGTCATCAGCGTACTGATGACTGCATACTCCAAAACTCCTAATGACCCCAGCCAACGGCCTTACATAGATGTTAAACAGCAACGGCGAGAGCAACGACCCCTGCGGGACCCCACAAGGGAGAACCCATGGGGCCGACAACTCCCCTCCATGCTGAACATACTGGGGACGGCCCTCCAGGAAGGATCGGAGCCAACTGCGAGCAGTGCCCCCGATTCCAACCTCAGAGAGCCGATCCAGTAGGAACCGTGGTCATATCGAAGGCTGCTGACAGATCCAGGAGGACCAACAGGGTAGAGCAACCCCTGTCGGCCGCCCGGAGCAGGTCATCTTGCAGGGCGACCAAAGCTGTTTCGGTCCCCCGACGGGGCCTGAACCCTGACTGGCATGGATCGAGGCACTGCCGATCCTCAAGGTACGACTGCAAGGGCTTGCCACAGTGGCTAAAGACATTGTAAAGGACCCACACTTCTCCCCCAATGCACCCGACTGGGGGTGGGGTGGGGTGGGAGTGCAGGTTGTTTAAAGTGGTTTCCCATAGGAATGCATTGTTTTTCAATGCAATTCTATGGGAAACCTTGCCATTAACGAAAAACAAAATGGAACAAACAGAAAAATTCCAGTTCATTTCATTTCATTTTTCTTTGAAAATCAGCTTGTTTTTTATTTTTGTTATGAAATGAAATAAAAAACAAAAAAAAAACAAATTAAAAATATCATTTTGTGCCCGTCTCTACTACAGAGATAAAACACTGGCTGGTTCTCCCAATATAAGGATCCCTCAATTCATAGTTATCAAAATAGAATGTTATTGTTTTCTGGCTAGTTATCAGATGATAACACAGGTTACTTTTACATGTCTGATTTTTCAAATACTGACTTCTGAAGGAGTTGCACATTTTCAAGGAAACCATTTGAGGAGAAAATTTTACTTAATGTATGATTGCAGCACACATATTAAAATGTGATCTGCCCCTCAGCAATGCATGTCCAACCATTTCCTGGGGCAGAGGTGGGGGTGGGAAGGGAACACTTCTCTGAGCCAGGATTCCCAAGTGTTTGTGGATGGATCTGCTGAGAAAGATTCAGACAAGTACTCAGATGCTCCATGGGTTTCCTCCACATACTCTCTTCCCAGAAAACATCAGGTTTTAGAGAATGGGAAATGTGGAATTACAGAGGGATCAAGGCATGGGTGAGGGGAAGGGCCTCATCTGGGCCCAAACAGACCCATGAGCCAGAGTTCCTCTTCTTGTTCTATAGAGTTTGCTCAAAAATTAAACCCCATTAAGTGACAGCCCTTTCAAATGCTAATTGAAAACTTTCAATTTAAAGGGCATGCTGTTTGATACCTTTGAAAATATTCTGGCTGCACACAGTGTAAAGCTTTTGTCACATTCTTACAAGCTGTTCCATAGGAATGATCTTTTAAACATCAAAACAGCATAGTCTGACATACAAATGCAAGAGATTATTTAGGTACAAGCAAGTTTCATATAATGGAAGTGCTAAACTGTTGATTATATTTTAATGAATTTAATTTGATTAATTTTCTGGTGTATGGAAGAGAAAATAGTCTCTGACCTGAGGGTTGCATATTTACATTACTGAAACCAATGGGAAAACAAGTTCTGTATGTAGTGACAATTCCCAAATTGGTTTGCGTGCTCCTCTTACTTCTGGAAGGATAAAGGGTGAAGATGACATAAATATGCTTTTATCTTTGTAATTAACCTTCACATTTAATCACCATACACTGAGATATATCTCTAGTGGAAATTATTTTGTTGCGGTAGGACATCAGGGTGCTACTCAACTTAAATGCTAGTACTTCATTTTAGATTGGTGGAAAACAAGAGCTGGCTGATGAATTTCATCTTTGTGGATTCTGATTCAGGACAAGTCCAGACAGAACCCCTGCTTCAGGCAACAATTCTCACTTGGGGAAGCAACAAAGTAGACCAGCTCTCACATCCCCATCTAATGCACCTGGAACGGTAGTGGGACCAAATGAAGACCCTCTTCAGAAGATCTTCTTTTGTTAACATGCTTCTTCTACCACCACCAGCACAGCATGCAAGATAAAGGCCATTACTTCACGAAGTACTTCGCTTCGCAGCAGGATTGCCTTCGCTTTGAATGCGAAGCCAGTCACGTGATCTCCCTTCGCCCCCACCCCTCTTTCTCTGTCCTCACCATGCAAAATTTTAGGATCGAATCCATTACTACCTCACATGCTCCCTTCACATTCGGAAGCTTACTTGCAACGTCCGGTTTCTGCTTTCTTTTATTTTTTTAAAAAAATTACCACGGTGTATCGATGCATCAATACCCGGCTGTCATTTGCGGTCAGAGGCGCACAAGCCAGCGGTCAAGCCCGGCGCTCAAAGGCCCCTGCGGTTGTCCCGAGGACTTGTGGGCGGCCATCGTGTTTCCCTGAAGCAGAGCAGATGGGTTGGTTTTTTTGGGGGGGGGGCAGGGCGGGGAGAGGCTTCTCTCAGCTTCATCGCCCTGTGTGCCCCGCCGCCGCTCTCTGGGTGGGCGCGCGCGGGGGTGTCTTGCAGCGGCAGCACTGACACCCCCTCCCCCTCCCTCTGCGCAGCCCTTCGCCATCCCTTGCCAGCGGAGGGGCTCTGCTCACGTCACCTGGGGACGCTTGCCCCCCCTCTGTTGCCCCTGCCCCGTGTACAGAAGGCAAGATCAAAAGAACAGGTTAACCGAAATATCTATGCATCGGCATTTTGGAGAAAAAGTAAGTTTATATATATATATATATATATATATATATATATATATATGCATGTTAGGGTGGATTCGGGTTTCTTCCTGTGTAGAAATCTGGTTGTTTTGGCGACGTTTCGACGAGGTCTCACTCGTCATCTTCAGGCTGGTGTTCTGGCTTCTTTCTTCTTGAAGCAAAGCGTGGTCTCAGTTGAAGTCCTTCTATAAATACTGCTGGGGGTGTGTGGTTTGCTTGCTTTGTTGCTGATTGCAGGTTCCTTTGTTCCTTTGTTCTTTTGTGATCTGCTGTGTGGCTGAGGCGATCGTTAAGGGATTAACTGCTGATGGCTGTTTAGATGGCTGTTTACATGCTGGTGGGTTAGATGGCTGGTGGGTTCTGGCAGTATCCTGGGCTTTGGTGGAGTGGGGTCCTGTGTCTTGTGAATTCATTTTGGTCTGGCTACGTGTCTGTGGTCTCCCAATGTTTTTTTGGGGTGTGTGAGTGTGCTCCATGTGGTGACTGGAGTGGGGTGCCGCAGTAGATGGTGCAGTCGTGGTTTTGTTATTGGATGGTGGTTTCGTTTCATCTGTGGGAAGGGTCTGGGTTTGTGTTTGGTGTGGATGGAAGGTGGTGGCATCTTGTGTCCTTTTGGACCTGGTGTCAGTCTTTGTGACAGAGGCTCGTCTGTTGACCAGGGCTAGTTTCCAGATGTCAGGCAAGCGGGAGGTGTCATCACGTTTATTCATGTTGTTTGGGTGTTTCTCTATTTCAATGGCTTCCATGATTATTCGACTGTTGAAGTGTTCAGTTTTGGAGATGAGTTTGGTTCTTTCAAAGTCAATTTCATGACCTGTTGTTTTTATGTGCTGGAAGAGAGAGGAAGATTTTTCTTCTTTTTGACTGCGTTCTTGTGTTCTGCGATGCGTGCGCTTATTCTCCTGTTTGTTTGTCCGATGTATGTGGCTGGACAGACTTTGCATGGTATTTCGTAGACTCCTTGGTTTTCTAGCTCAATCTTGTCTTTGGGGTTTCTTAAAATGTTGGCTATTTTTTGGTCGGTGCAAAAGGCTGTCTTGATATTGTGTTTGTGGAGAATTTTGCTGATTTTGTCTGTGGTGCCTTTGATGTAAGGGAGGAGGGCGGTGCCGTTGTTCTCTTCTGTTTCTTGGTTCTTGGGGGTGTTTCCTTTTGGATTAGTTTGGTGATGGTGTTTTTTTGGAATCCGTTCGCAATTAAAACATTCGAGAGAGTGTGTAATTCAGTTTTTAGGTGGTCTTTGTCAGCGGCGTTTGGTTCTGGAGATGAGGGTTTTTGCTACGGAGTTGATCTGTGCAGGGTGGTGGTGTGATTGTGCATTTAAGTAGCGGTTTGTATGTGTTTTTTTCTGGTAGATGGTATGTCCTAAGGAGCCGTCGGGTTTTTTGTAGATTAGGACGTCCAGGAAGGGAAGTTGGTTGTTGGCTTCTATTTCCATAGTGAATTGTATTTTGGGGTGTAGGCTGTTGAGATGTGTGAGGAAGTTGTTCAGTTTATCTTTCCCGTGTGGCCAGATAACAAAGGTGTCGTCAACATATCTGAGCCAGAGTTTGGGTTTATGTTCGGACTTCTGTAACGCGTTGGTTTCAAAGTGTTCCATATATAGGTTTGCGATGACCGGTGAGAGGGGTGATCCATGGGTGCTCCTTCTATCTGTTTGTATCTTTGTCCATTGTGGATGAAGTATGTGTTGGTTAGGCAGTGGTTGGTCAGATCTAGGATGTGCTTGGGGGTTGTATTTGTTGTGGATAGCTGTCAAGGCTTCTTGAATGGGCACTTGTGTGAAGAGCGAAACAACATCGAAGCTCACGAGTAGGTCATTGGGTTGTAGGTCTTGTTTCTTTATAATTTCTATGAAGTGGAACGAGTTTTGTACGTATGAAGTGATGGATTCTGCATAGGGCTGGAGTTGTTTGGCAAGAAATTTGGCAGGTTTTGTAGAGGTGAGCCTATGGAGCTGACTATGGGTCTGAGAGGTGTTCCTTCTTTGTGAATCTTGGGGAGGCCGTGAGAGCTTGGGGCATCTGGATGATTTCTCTCTGGGGATGATGCTTGGCTTGATTTCTTCACTTAAGGGAGAGGCTTTTATTTTGGCTTTGGTGGTTTTTTCCAGGTAGGTGGTGGGGTCTGTGTTCAAAGGTATGTAAGCAGGGTCTTGTAGTAGGTTGGATAGTTTGGCTTGGTAGTCGGATGTGTTCATCACCACTGTGGCATTGCCTTTGTCTGCTGGGAGAATGGTTATGTTGTGGTCTTTCCTCAGGTTGGTGAGGGCTTTTTGTTCTTCTTTGTGTAAATTGCTTCTGGGTGGTTTGCTGGAGCAGAGGACATTGGTGACTTCGAGTCTGATTTTGTTGGCTTCATCTGGGTTGATTTTGGTTAGGCTGGCTTCCACTCCGCATATGATGTTTTCGGTGGGGATGTGTCTGACTGCAAAGTTGAATCCTTTGGAAAGGACTTTGGTCTCTGCGATGGTGAGTGTCCTGTCTGATATGTTGTGAACTGTTTGTTTCATGGGTTGTTGTGGGGGGGGGGTTGGGCTTCTGGCGTTTTTCCAGTTTGTGGAGTTTGTTGGTGTGTGTGTCTGTCTTGTGGGAGGTCTCTGTTTCAGCTCTCCAGGCGGCGAGTCCTCCGGCAGGGGAATCTCTCGCCCCGCTTGGAGCACGGTTTAGGGGGCGTGGTCGGGGTGGCGCCGAATCCAAATAGGAGGAGCGTGCGGACTGAAGCGATCGATTCGCACGGAAATTACGGCTCGCCGCGCAGCGAGAGGTTCGTGAAGTAACGGCCAATGAAATAGAAACAGGATGCAACAAATACAAGTGTTCTCATCCTTGACAAAAGGAGCACCATGATATATTAAGACACCCTGTCAAGAAAAGATCAACTGCTGTGCAGTTTTATGCTCCTGCATGAGGGCAAAACAGGCCATAACTTTTTTTTCATTTATGAGGTTTCTATAACAACCATTTCTTTAATTAACAAAAAACACAAACAAACCAAAACAAACAAACAGCTCCAGAATGTGGCAAATGCACAATAGCTCTCATAATCTTGCCCACCATGGACAAAATTCTTTTTTGTTGTTCTTATATGTGTGAGGGGAAAATGTGAATCAGAGATTTAAATTCCTCCTTTTGAATTTGTCTCTGTTGCATGTTTTGAAACAATTGGAACAAACCCTTTAGTCTGCAGTTCTCAAGTGACAGCATTCCATTTCCACACATTTTAGAGCCAGTCCAAGATGGCATTCTATGAGAGCACAGGACTCTGTGTTCCCTGTGGCCCTCCCTGTATCCTTTGAGCTGCCCTGGTTTTCAGGTAGAGTAGACTAAAGAATGCCAATACTGGCCAGTTAGGTCTATGAATTATGTAGGTAAGGAGTTCAATTCCCCACTGAACTGCTTGGCCTGGATTGCTTCGTCAAATGGTGTATCCCCACAGAAACCCCAGAAGAAGGGAAAGGTAAATCACATCTGAGTGCTCTATGAAAATGGCTGCCATAAGTTAGAATCAACATGACAGCCTATTATTATTATTATTATTATTATTATTATTATTATTATTATTATTATTATTATTATTATTATTATTATTATTATTATTATTATTATTATTATTATTATTATTATTATCTGGAGAACACAGCTGCCAGCCTGGATTGGCCTTCTCTAATGATCAAACTCTTTCCAAGAGCCTAGGATGACTGGAGATATCTTCTAACTGGAAGAATATTGGAAGGCAGTCTTGGAAGGACATAATATGCCCCCTGGCTAGATCTTCACAAAATAGCCACCACGTTTTGGTTCCTTCACAAAATAGCCACCAAGTTGTGGTTCCAGTAGAAATCAACCCACTAGGGAAGGAGGAGGAGCAGGCCTGTCAGCTAATAGACCCATCCTTTGCTCTCCTTTCCAAGTGCAGACTGGAATGAAAAAGATAGTGGCTGTTTCTGCCATGTGGTATCTCTTCCTCTTTGGGCTCTAGTAGTAATGAGAATTTTTGTTTGTTAAGCAGCACAGTCTTGTAGCACCTTTAAAAACAGCTTTGTTGCAGTATAAGATTATTGTTGTAGCAAATAGAGATGGGCATGATATGGAAAAATACCATTTTGTTTCGTTTCTCACTCCATTTCATTTCACTTTGTAATTAATGATTTTTCCCCTGAAGATCAAGAGAGGGGTAGTGGGCTTGAGGCTTTTTTGAATCCCCTGCTACAACAGCGATTTTTAAAATCCTCCAGCCCACCACCTGGCTTTTTAATACCTGCCAGAGCTCTCTCTTGCTCGTAGCCCATTTACTCTCAAGGCACAGTACTTTGGGGATGCCCAGAGTGCCGTGACTGAGTGGAGAGTAAATGGGCTACTACAAACAAGCCCACAAGGTACCACAACCCTCACCCACCTTTGCCGGATCTGCAATGTTTTGTGGGGTCACTCATAGCCCATTTACTCTCCAGGCCTTGTGGTGGGCTGCAGGCTTTTTAAAAGGTCCCACCACACCAGTGCTCTTGCTGTTGTGGCAGGGGGTTCAAAATCCTCCAGCTCACCCCCCTTGATCTTCAGAGCTGCAGATCTTCTCTTGATCTTCTCTGCAGATCTGGAGAAGGTGGGGTTAGTGTGGCAGTGCCTTGTGGGCTCACTCATGGTATCCCATTTACTCTCCAGGCATGGTGCTCTGGGCATCCCAAAAGTGGCATGCCTGGAGAGTAAATGGCTACTACAAGCAAACCAAAAAGGCACTGCCACTGCGACTCCTGCTTTCACTGTTATCTCCAGTCATGGCACTTTTGGGATGCCTGTAGTGACATGCCTGGAGAGTAAACATGGTATGAGCGACCCTGCAAGGCACTGCCACCCCCACACTCTCCTTCGCTGGGATCTCTGCAGATCCTGCAAAGGTGGGTGGGGGTTGTGGTTCTTTGTGGGCTCACTCATAGCCTGTTTACTCTCGAGGCCTTGTGGTGGGCTGGAGGCTTTAAAAATGTCCCACTGCATGAATGCTCTCACTGTTGTGGTGGGGGATTCAAAAGCCTTCAGTCCAACACCCTTGGCCCTTTTCTCCCCCCTCCTCCCAGGGGTTCTATTTGGAGAGTGAGTGCTCTGAGCAAAAGGGGCTTCCTCCATAGCCCACAGCACTCCTGGTCCAAAACACACACACACACACACGGGAGGAGGGGGTGGCAAGGGGAAAAGAGCACTCAGGCCAGGCAGTGAATTTACTGCTGCCTGGCTGCTCTGTTCTCCCTAGCCGCCATCCTCCCAGCTGGGATTTTTTTTTTTACAGCTGGAGCTGTCAAAACCAGCTGGGAGGCAGGCAGGAACAGGGCAGGGAAATGTCTTGCAGATCTCATTGCTGAAGAGAAATTTGGTGATGGCTCCCAGTACATTTCCTCCCGAACTGAAAACATCAATTCAGTTCAGTTCAGGATGACACACTCTTTCCTGTTTTGTTTTGTTTCATTTTGAAATGGTTCAAAATGTTACAAAATGACAAAACAGTGTGTTGTTTTTTGTAAGGTGCCCACATCTAGTAGCAAACATCAAGGGAATAGAAGGCATGGCATGAAAAAGACAGCGGAGTGAGTGCTACAAATTATGCAGGGGGATGAGAATTGCAGCCACTTGATATGTGTTTGGTCTCTTGCCCTCAAATATCTGGCTAGCTCAGTGGTTTAGGTATCTGGTTGTAGAACCAGAAGTTCAGAGATTGAATCCCAACTGTGCCTCCTTGAGAGGTGCTGGACTCAGTGATGCACAGGGTCCCTTCCAGCTTTGCTGTTCTAAGATGATAATGATTTAAAACTAGAGATGGGCACGAAATGAACAATTTTTCATTTTTGTTTTCATTTTTTCATTTTGTTATGCAATGAAACGACAAACAAATTTTGTCTCTAAAATAAAACGAAATGAGCAGAAACACCAGAAAATTTATCGTGTGTTTCGTTTTCGTTACGGCAGTACAGTGAACTGCTTTAAATGCTAAAAAAATCACAAAAAATAAAGTAAATGGTAACAAAATGGTAACAAAACGAACAAAAATGAAAATGAATTTTTTGCAAAAATTTGCAAAAACAAAAATGAAACGAAACGGACCATCTAAACAACAAACGACAAATGAAACACCATTTTTTGATTTGTGCCCATCTCTATTTAAAACTACCCAGGATACAGTGAACATTTCCACATTAATGGAAACATTGATTTAAATACAATTCAAATCAACTCCCCGATCCAACCTGGAACAGTGTCAGGGCCTGCTTCTTGGATTAAAACTCTTAGAAGCTTTCCCCACTAGTTGTGCTGGCCACGGTTTCTAGAAGTTGTAGTCCAAGAACATGCCAAATCATACCTTCAGTTGCATGATGAGAAGAAAGACTTGGATAAAATACATAAGGTTTGTCAGCACTTTCTGGAGTGGTTTACACTCAAAGCTAGATTGAAGGCATGAGATGAAAGGAATATGTGGAAAAATATTTTCCCCACATTATTTGTTGTCCTCATTTTGAAGAAAAGAGCTCACTGAAGAAAGTGAAAAACTGAAATAACCAAGAGAAGAAACAAAGCAAAAAAAATAGAGAGCAATTTAAACTGTGTTATTTTCTTCTTTTGCTGTAATGAGAAGCATGCTCTTTCTGTATTGCACTGTGGGTTCACTGAACCCTCTCTTGCCTTTAGACAGCAATCTACCCAAGGTAGGGATATGCTGCTTGTTATACCTCACCCTTTGTACAGCACTCAGAGCGCACCCAGATGCTTTAACAGTAATGCAGCGAACATTTTGCTGTAAAATGCAAAGACCTATTTTACCCCTTCTCCAGTAGAAACTTCAATCGGAAATGATATTGAGTACACTTCTGTGAAAAACATAAAACATTTCTGAAGCACTTACTATGCAAAAGGGCAGTACTAGGGTGGTGCCTTAAAGATGACCATTTGCACTTAGATATGAAGCATTGTCCTGATGCTTAACATTTTGCAGCAACTGACGAACACACCCATTCCTCTCCCCCCCCCAAAAAAAAGAAAAAGAAAAGAAGAATGACATAATTGCAGTAGAGATTGGGGAATTTTGCATCATTATATCCTGGCTTCATTAGAATTTTTCTAAGGAAGAAAAATGATATTTTTTAGGATTAGATGGTTGGATAGTTCAGAAAGTTGGAGTTAGTGATCAGGAGTAGAGATGGGCACGAAATGAGCGATTTTTTGTTTTTGTTTTCATTTTTTTCTTTCATTACGCAACAAAAATGAAATGAATTTTTTAAAAAACAAAATGAAAACAAAAACAAAATGACCAAATTTGCCGTGTTTTTCATTTTCGTTGCAGCAGATGCATTGAATGAAAAAGAATGCTAACAAAACAGCAATTTTTCATTTTCGTTTTCATTTTTTCATTTCGTTACCTAACGAAACAAAAATGAATTTTTTTGCAAAAACGTCATGAAAACAAAAACAAACCGAAACGGACCCCTAAACGACCAAACGACAAATGAAACACCATTTTTTGAGTCGTGCCCATCTCTAATCAGGAGTCCATTTCTTCATTAGAAATGGGAGAAGAGCCAGCCTGTGCAGTCTTGTACAAGCTGTGCAGTCCCAGAGCAGCATCAGAAGGCAAGACTAGCAAACCATGTCTGAGTAATCTAAGCCTAAGAAACCCTGACAAGGATCACCATAAGTTGGAATCAGCCTGATGGCACAGAATTAATTACTTTCAGAGAGGATGTGATAAATACCTAGAGGTGAGCAAATGTGTATGAGAAATCTTTGCTGATCCTATCAAAATCAAATTCTTCTCAAATGTTGCTTTAGGAGACATTCAATAACTCCTGGTTGTGTAATCATACTAAAAGGAAAATGCCCCCAGTATGATTCTGCAATTATTTTATGCATTAAACAAAATGTAAAATATTTTTGGTATTGTGTAGTTCTGAACATGAGGCACACAAGTAATGAATTCAATCATTTCAGGTCAGAGAAAATGCTTTCTGTTGTTTCGTTTAGCACAGTAATTACATTGGTAGAGTCCATAAAGGAAGACCTCTGCCATGTGAAATTAATCAATTCATTACTTAGGAGGACCAAACTAGAAACAATGATGCAAATGCATTCCTAGTCTCTTTAAATGTTGCTAAATAAATCTTGGAGAGGGATGCTGATGAGGGCAACAGGGGAAGGAGAGGAGATAATAATTTTTTCCTGTACTGAAAATTTCCTGATTAGAGAGAATAGGTTTGTGCAAATCTGCATTTCTAAAACATCCTCCAGATATATTTTTTTTTAAAAACAATGACCTTGCATTTTTAAAGTTCTGCATAAACATTCCAGTGTATTTAAGGTTAGTGGCTAGGGTTAGGGTTCTTGTTATGCATCTTGTTCTTCCTGAACCTATTGACATTTCTAGTGTCTCCCAGTCCCTGAATAAGGCCAGCCAATGAAAATCTGAATTTGCTGTCTTTCTGTAGCATTAAAAAATTTATAGCTGGTTATTAGCCAGACACGTAGAAGATGAGATGGTAAAAGAATGTATGATAAGCTGGGCACAGGATCTAAAGTCAGAAATTCAGTTAGAGGAATGGGAAAAACTATGGAAGGTTAATATAAAGATCACTAAGTCAATAACATTTAAAGAGAATCTCTATAAAATGTTTTATAGGTGGTATTTAACACCTGATAAGCTGACTAAAATGTATAAAATATCCGATGTTTTTTGGAAATGTAACAAAGGACGGGGATCTTTTTTCCATATGTGGTGGCTGTGCAAGAGGGCTAAAAAATACTGGTGTATGGTACAAAAATTTATTTTACAAACTATGTTAATTAATCTTGAGTTAAAACCAGAGATTTTTTTATTATCTATGATACAACAAAATATTGGTGATAGCAAAAAAAATGTAATAATTCATATTATCACAGCAGCTAGAATGTTGTATGCACAATTATGGAAGACAGACAATATTCCAAATGTTGTAGGTTCTAGAATATTGTATTGTTGAATATATTAGTTTGGCTGGAGTGAAAAGGTAACACAATAATAATAATAATAATAATAATAATAATAACAACAACAACAACAATAATAATAATAATAATAATAATAATAATAATAATAATATTATTATTATTATTATTATTATTATTATTATTATTATTATTATTATTATTATTATTATTATTATTATTATTATTATTATTGCAGATTTGTGGTGGCTGATTTTATTCCTTTGTGTGGGGTAGATGGATGGATGTGTTTTCTGATAGAAATAAACATGGCAAGTGGCTTAAATATCAAACCCCGGTTGGAAAGTCTTCAAGTAGCAATGTCTAAAAAAATGTATATCCTGTAAGTCCAGTTCTTTATGAACTCTGTGATAAAATATGCTTGGGGGAGATAAAACATTTGACTGAAAACAGCTGAGGATAAACAGGGGAGAAAGAAGCCCCCCACCCACCCCGGCAGTATCACATGCTAAATTAGGAGTTTCCAAATGTTTAAAGACACTGGGGCTACATGAATGCACCACCACCAAGATATTCCCTCTAATCCTCAACAGCTATCATAAGCACCAAGAACCTACATCACAGTGAGTGTCTTCCTGTAGACACTAGAAATGTAAATCTCATTAAAGATGGGCACGAACCAAATTTTCATTTCATTTTGTTTTGTTTTTCATTATCCCATAGGAATGCATTGAAGCAATGTTTTCCTATGGGGGAAAACCCACAGTTTCCCCCCAATGTACCCAAAGGGGTGGGGAAAACCCTGGGCTTTAAAACTTTTTTTTTTTGCCCCCAAGTGCCAATCACCTGGCACATGAGGCTTGGGGTGGCAAAAAAAATAAGTTTAAAAATTCCTTGTTTGCCCCACCCAATTGAGTGTGGGGAAAGCACAAAATATTAAAAAATAGGTTACAGGTGATACCTTTATAGGCCACTATTGAAAATAAAAATAAAAACATTGCAAGCTTTCGAGTGCAGTAGGGGTGATATATGACCCATGTTCCTTTGTTTGAAGAACGGGGGTGTGACTTAAGAGGCAGCCTCTTACAACTGCCCACATTGCCTCCAACAAGAACAAGAATCAAGCCCTGGCTGCAACATCACCTAGCCATGGACGGTAAGAACAATATCTAAGGACTTTAAAAGAAAACTCCTGGTAAAGGACATCTTTTACCATGTCTGAACGTCTGGGACCAGCTTTGAAGAAGGGTGTTTTACTGCACTCGGAAGTTTGCAATGTTCTTTTTTATTTTTAATAGTGGCCTTAAAGGTATCGCCTGTAATCTATTTTTGCAATTGTGTTTTGTGATGGCCACATGGCTCACCCCCTCTTATTTGCTGTGATAATACATTAAAACTTATTTTTTGCCTCTCCAAGTGCCAAACTTCCTTTTTTTGCCACCTGACGTCCTGCACACCTGCTGATCGACACTTGGGGCAGCAAAAAGAAGTGCTGACCAGCAAGGCCCCACACTGCAGCTGGTCAGTGCTAGTAAAAGAAAGAAAAAAGTGCCAACTGGCAAGGCCCCACACTCCAGCTAGTTGGAGCTAGTAAAAACAAAGTGCTGACCGGCAGGGCACCGTGCGCCAGCTGGTTGGCACTATTTTTAAAAAGTGCTGACCGGCAGGGCCCTGCATTCCAGCTGGTCGGCAATAGTAAAAATAAAAGCACCCACCGACCAGCAGGGCCCCAACAGTTGTAAAAATCCCAAAAATAAATAAAACACAAATAAGAAACAAACAAACAAAAATGAAACTTTTTTAAAAAAATCATTTTGTATGAAAAAAAAATGAAATGGAAAAACTCAAAACAAAAAATGAAATGAAATGCCATGATGGTTAAGCATCCTGCAGGATGTTGCCTAACATATGTTCAGTATCTCAGTAACGGGAAATATCCCCTTCCCTTGTATTACTGAAGACTCAGTGTGCTTCAAAATGCGGAACTTATATATGTTAGCTAACACCCTCATGCATTGTAAAGCTTTATTGATTAATATATTATTTTATCACCTAAAACTTCAATCTTATCAATTTCTAACAAAACAAAATAAACCATGGGAAATGAAACAAAACAAAATGAATCACAATTTTTTGGTTCGTGCCCATCCCAAATCACCACAAATTCCTGCGTAATTATCTCTTCTATATTTCCTCACTGCACACTTATATGAGTTACCCACTGGATGAAGCCAAAATCATGACCCACATCAAGGTTCTGCCACATTTTGTGAATTTAAAGTCTCTTGGACCGTGATCCAGCATACATGATGTAGTGCAATCCAGTGAAATCTAGGACTTACTCTCAAATACAGTAGTCAAGGTAGAGATGGGAGTTCAGCTGATTTTATGAGAAAGAAGTGGACTCCTGTCCTGTATTCATTGTTTCAAAAGAAAAATCAACTGAAACTCATGTATTTATATAAACTTGTTCTAATTATTAAAGGCAGATTCTGATGGCAGATATCTCTGGATCTATTTGTGACTTACAAAGAAGCCTCTTTCTAACATTTTTGCACATATGCCTGTTAGCTCACCAATACTATTTTCTGGTGAATTGGCATTTTATTTTATTTTATTTTATGGCTTTTTAAAATATACATTTGTTTTGCAATATTTATCCCTAAGTTTTCTCCTAGGCAAAAAATAGAACAAAAAAGTTACCAATAAAAACCCTCAGTATTTCCTTAAAAATTATAACATGAACATAAAAGCAATCAAAATATCTAAAATACTTTGTAAAGGATCACCTTTATTAGCTTCTGAAAGGTTATCAAAGATGAAGTGAGATATACCATCCTT
Source organism: Phrynocephalus forsythii (assembly GCA_029282475.1). Lineage (NCBI taxonomy): Eukaryota > Metazoa > Chordata > Lepidosauria > Squamata > Agamidae > Phrynocephalus > Phrynocephalus forsythii. The sequence continues at coordinate 129,668,623 of JAPFRF010000001.1, read as the reverse complement.
AAACAGCTGATCATCCTTCAGATGATTGCAAATAACAGGATTTTTATCAAGAAATTCAAACTTGTCCTTTCTTCTCAGTGTTTCTCACTTTGTGTTCTGCCATATCATATATTAATCGCTGCCCATGTTCAGATAAAAGCCTCTGTTTCACTCATTGCAACCAAGATGGAATGTTACCTTTGTCTTTCTCTTTTTGTAAATCATCCAAAACATAGCCTTGTACTTCTGAAATCTTACAGATCTGGGTGCATTAGTCATGTTTCATGCCCTGTTCCCTCACTGGGATCAGTATTATCCAAAATTATTCCACCTCATCTTAATATTGCTGTTGTGCATCTTGTCATTTTGAAGAGGTAGAACTTCAAAAGAAAAGAACTTGTCTCATGCCATTTTTTTGCTTTAAATGCACAACAGGAGAGGAACTGCATGTCTGCAATGAACTACTTGCTGGGGCCTGGATTTTTAGTGTGTTTAGTCTATGTTTTTATATTTGCTGTTTATTGTTTTGTTTGCTTTTAATCATTGATTAATTTGCTTTCATGTAAAATGCCCAGAGTCCCTATTTTGGAAATTGGGCAGTCTAGAATTGCAATAAAATGAATAAATAAATAAATAAAATAAATAAATAAATAAATAAATAAATAAATAAATAAATAAATACTTTGAAGACTGCCACCTCTGTCCCTTATCAATGGCCATTGCCACAGCCCTGTCCAATAGCATGTGAAGAATTATTGTTTTACAGTTCCTAGTCATGGAAAACTAGATATTGGGGAACAGAATTCTACCATTGCTTTCTTCCTAAGATACTAGTTACCTGTTTATAGATCCATGGTCTCAATATAAAAATAAAATAAAATAGGATTCTATCATTGCCTTCTTTGTCGTTTTCTATGGTCTTTAAAATTATAATACTATACAGACTAATTCTCTGCTATGGTTTTAAGTGGTACAATGTGCTATTTATTGGAGCCAGATCTCCCCATGTGCTATTTATTGGAGCCAGATCTTGAAGTCAATGTGGAAACTAGAATCGGTAGGTAGTGCACCATGGCCAATGTAGGGGTCATATGATGGTATCTTCTAACCCCATTAGTAATCTGGCTGCTGAATTCAACACTAGCCGAGGCTTCCACATTACCCTCAGACAAACCCCCATATACAGAAGACTATTTATTTATTTATTTATTTATTTATTTATTTATTTATTTATTTATTTATTTAGTTAGTTAGTTAGTTAGTTAGTTAGTTAGTTAGTTAGTTAGTTAGTCAGTCAGTCAGTCAGTCAGGTAATTATGAGTATTTTACCCCTCCTTTCTCATTGGAAAAGGACCCAAGGCGGCTTACAGTAATGAGGGTCAATATACAGTCCAGTACAATTAAGACATATTCATGTTTAAGAACAGGGAATTGATGTTTATTACTTTAGAGAGCACAAGTGCATGGACCAAAATGGTGAGGGCCCTAGTGCCCAGGTAGGAATGCGGCTGGGCAATCTGTTGCAGTTGGAAATGTGTGGAACAGACCACTGACACATGGTAAGCACTCGGTCCAGAAGGACACCCAATTTGCACACCTCAACCTTCACTGAGAATCACCCTACCAATAGAGAGGGAGTTTCCCAATCCATCAACATCAGGGGCCCCCACCCAAAGGATTTCTGCCATGTCTGGTCTCTACCTCAATCTATTTGCTGTCATCCAGTCCAGCATGATGCTGAATAAATGGAAACAACATCTTCTGCAGATGCAGAAATGGAGATATAGAGCTGGGTGTCATCAGTGTACTGATGGCATGAAGCTCCATAACCCCTGATGACCCAGCCCTTCAGCACCCTCAACCTTGCCAAATATAGTTCACTAATAGTGTCCTGGAACTTTTATAGAAGTGGTGGACACCACATCTCCTCAGCAACCTGAGTCTTTTAAGCAAAAACTAGGCCACAACTACTATATTGCATTCTTGTCTGAATCAGTGCATATAATCTCAAAGTTGAAACAATACAATCTATATTCTTGTGTTACATTCTATGGGTCCCCAGCTGCATAGCCTATGCAACCTCATGCTTAAAGTAGAGGTAGGGTAACTTGAAACTACAGCTTGGACCTAGACTCTAAGGTATAGGCTCAGGTTACTCTTTTCTGCAGATCAGTTGATATATGTGTACTAGAGGTGGGCACAAAACAGAAAACCGATGGTTCGGGTTCTTCTGTTTCTGGCCCACCCTTGGTTCAGTTCAGTTTGGGTTCATATGAATTTTTAAAAATAATTTGTACAAACCCGAACTGAGCTGAACTGGTTTGGGTCCGACTTACTGGGTGGTGATCCTGGCAGCAGCAGCGGTGGCAGGGGCTTTTTGAGGAACTGGCTTGGGCCCAGACCCTCGGGGGGGGATAGCGCTGACAGTGTGGCCCTAGGGGATGGGTCAGTGCTCATTTTTATTTATTTATTTATTTATTTTTAAGAACACTTACTGCGTGCTACTGGGGCTGGGTCGGCGTTTCATTTTTTTTTCGTAATTTTAGAGTGCCGACCACAAAGCCCCTGGGGCCGGGTCAGCGTGCCTTTATTTATTTATTCATTCATTTATTTATTTAATTTTGGTTTTAAAAGTCCCCACCCTGGGGCTTTTTGGGTGCCAACCACACAGCCCCAGGGGTCGGGTCAGTGCTCATTTTATTTATTTGTTTGTTTGTTTGTTTTAGAATGCAGACCATGCACTCCTGGGGCTGGGTCAGCACTCATTTTTGTGTTTTTTATTTTTATTTTTATTATTATTTTTGAGCGCTGACCGCATGACCCCAGGGGCCGGGTCAGCGCTTGGTTTTTTTATTATTATTATTTATTTGCTTTAGATCACTGACCGTGTGCTCCTGGGGCCAGGTTGGTGCTTGTTTTTATTTTATTTTATTTTATTTGGTTTGGTTTTAAAAGTCCCCAGCTGGGGGCTTTTTTGAGGTGCTGGCTTGGGGCCAGCACTTCTACAGGCCGACCTTCCCCCACCGAGTTCCAGGACCAGGAGGACTGTGACGAGCACAAGGTAGGAGGGGGGGAACAAAAACAAGGTGAATGAAACGGAAATTTCCATTTCATTTCATTTCATTTTTCTTTGGTGGGTTGGTTCGTTATTTGTTTCATTAGCTAATGAAATGAATAAGGAATAACAAAACAAATTAAAAGTTTGTTTCATGCCCATCTCCAATGGGTACTACGTGCTGCTTTATGCACACCACAGCAAATGGCACTGTTTTAGTCAACAAAAATATGTCAATAGGTACCCACCTTGAACACTTCTTGACACTCAGGCAGAAACAGGTTTTCAGAATACTCACCCAGAGGCTATATGACATAGAAAAGCAGGAACTTTTCTTGCAGGCAAACAGAACATGCTCCCCTTTGTCACAAGATGTCTTCCCACCATACAGGATCCCTGCAGGATACTGAACCTTACTCCCTGCATGATACTTAACCTCACTCTGCTCACCACAGGTTTATAGGGCATTCATGCTGGCTAGGGTGAATATACTTCCCTAAAATCTTCCCCAGGGCAGGTATAAAGGGTCTCCTGAATTTGTTGCACATATGCTTTTACATTGCCCATTCCATGAACAAATCAGGAATGACCTGATTCACACATTGCTGAATAAGTTTCGAGGCCACACTTCCAGATGGCTTGTACAGTACTCCCTATTGGACCAGAACTCATACATCACAACACAGGTAGCAAAATTTTCCTAGCTGCCTTGTGCAAGAGGACAGAGGTTGTATCAACTGTCTACCCTTCTAATGAACCCCATTCCTTGTAGTCCCTCTATTGTTTTTAATGCATAATCTTATGTATGGGACATATAATCACAATAATTTTTTTGGAATTTTTGATCAGCAGCATATAGAGAATTAAAGTTGTGATTCTAGACTGTATAACTTGAAACAAAAATAATTTTAATGGGTCTACTGTAGGTACAAATTATTTTAGTGCAGTAATTTTCAACCAGAGCAGGCCCGTTTGAATCACTAGAGCTTACAGAAAAGTTGACTTAATGTAACTTGTTATGCTAAGCAACAGGATGACAGCCAATAGATATTTGGAATCTAGGCCTTCAGAACTGAAGTTGTTGAAGCTGTTATGGGAGGTTAAGCCTTGTTCAGTCATAAGCTGTATGCAGTTTTTATCTCAGGAAGGCATGGAAAATTCATGGCAGGCATGTATGCAGCAGTGAATGTAATCCCCATTTCCTATGTCATCTCCACTACAGTATTTCTCAGACTTTTATGTGATAAGCATGGGGACGTGAAGAATTTGGACATATTCTGAATGCCTTGAACAAGACCCACAAATCTTATTATGACCTAATTATTATTCACAACCACAAGAATTATCGAAGTGCATTCAGAAAATATGCTTAAAACATGATTGGGCAAAGGTCTGGCAGATATCCAAAGGGGTGGTGGTGGTGGTGGTGGCAGCAGCATGGGCTTTTGTGTCTTTTCCCCATCCCAGTTGTAATTAGAGTTCTCCACACTTTAAGGCTGTTAACACCTGAATATGGCTACAGGTGCCATGGAGTAAGTTTCAACCTCTCTGCTTCATCTCCCTCTTTCTGAAACAGGAGTCTGAATGCCCTACCTCCTGGGTTCCCCTGGCAGCACTGGACATGAACGTTATCAATTACAGGAATCAACCTTTGAGAACTATTTATTTCACTTCTCAACTCCCCTTCAGCTAGAGGTTAGCAATTTTTTTCTTTTGAATTAAGAAAAAAATGCAATTTGATAAGTTTGATCAAGCTGTCATGCTCTGAAAGGCAAAGGCGACCCTGGGGGAAACAGATAATATTGCTGAGTAGAAGAGGACCGGTTTGTGAAAGGGGCAAAAAACTTTTATAGGCATTGGTGAAGGAGGAAAAGCCTTGAAAATGATTTTCTGATGGCATTAGGTTAGAGATGGTCCGCCCTCCCCCTTTCTCTTGTCACCTCTCTTTACTTGTTAAGACAGAGGGGATCAGGACATCAACATGACACTTTCATAATGAACCTTTCAGCTCTGTCTGGGTTTCAACTACATAAAAGGACAGAGTTTTTGCATTAATCTGAATTGAACACTTGAACACGGGCAATTTCTTAGCTGGGCTCTTTTAATTCATGACTGCATGCAGACAGAACTTTTGCTTCTCAAGCAACTTTTAGTTGTTTTAAGACATCGTTTTACCCAGCAGAGTCATATACCTAGGAAATGTGCCTGCTTATCCAATTAAGAGTTAAACTACAATTTATGTGGAAGGCATTGGTGGCAGCTAGACCTTTCCTTTCCCCTCTTGAGTACAGGAAATCTCACCTGATTTATGTTGCGCTGCTCTGTAGTCCCAATCTGGGGAGATTATAGTTTAAATGCTGAGATACCACGAATGAGCCACCCCAGCTACGAACCAAGAAAGAGGCAAATGGACCTTCAATGGGACTGCTACACTGGGTAATCTCTTTCCTTTTATTTGATCCAATTAGCTATACTAAGTGGACTTTTCCAAATTTTATTCCAATCTTCAAATGAAATGCATGGGCGTTCTACAGCAAGCCCCCCTCCCGTCGCTGACAAATCAGGGACTTTGGGGAGAGGTGAGAATGTGTGTATGTGAGATCCGTGACATGGCTTTGGAATGACTGGGACAATAAAGGCATCTCCCTCCCTCCCCTCACTTCGAAGGCAGCCCAAAGAACATCAAAGCTCCAAGCCTAAAGTAAACTGCCTGGCTTTTTTCCATCTTGCCATGGACTTAACACCTAAGAAATAATTCCTGGCAAATCCATCTTTTGCCATGTTGCTACCTATTGGTACTGCTCTTAAAGAAGGGGGCTTGCCCTCGAAATATTAGCAATGTTTTGTTATTTTTATAGTAGCCTAAAGGTATCACCTGTTCCACTTTTATATTTGTAGTTTAAATAAATATAATTAAATGAAATATTCACATTAAATGAAATATTCACCCCCAGCAGCACACATTGCTTCAGTTCCTTTGAAACCTGGTCACAGTGTGGGGGGCTACTCTCTGTGCAAGGTTTTATTCATTGTAAAAGAATATTTATTCTTGAGTCCTAAAAAAAACCCAATGTTCAGCTTTGTTTTTAAAATGGCACGTAGTTTGGTCCTAACGGTCTGAACAGAATATTTTGGAAGTCACGGCTCATCTGATCACAGCTGAATGGCCCCATATCTTATCTGGAATGTAAAGTTCTGTGCCATGCCCAATGTTGTGTGACTGATTGCTTAACCTGTGCTGAGCAAACAATCCCATAAGTAATGCAGTCTTCTGTACAGAGCAGAGGCATATATGATTGCTGGTCTGTAATTGTTCCACACTACAGGATAATGGCCAATGCAGAGACTGTAGGCACAACATGGCCAGATAGATCTCTGATTCTCGACATGGAAAGTTGAGGTTTGACTCATCACATCTGGCTGTTTTCTTCTCCAGTGGCATTGCTAGTTTTGTGGTGATCCTGAGAAACATGAACTACACTGACACTCTCTCTGTCCCGTTGCCCTGTCTTACGGCCCTGCATGCTTGCTAATCTGTTTCCCAGGTCTGCCTTGTGCCAGCAAAAACACTTACACTTTCTTTGGTATGTTTTCCAGCATCACACACAGTTCTGTATGTGTGTCTTTCCAGACTAAACTGTAGCTGTGCCTGCTTTAGAATTGCAGAGTTTCCTACTAAGTTTTTCAACCATCTGTATGTTGTCAAATACATTTTTCTCTTTCTTTTGCAGACTGCATTACAGGCCTAGGAAAGGGGAGATTTCTGGCCACAGATTGTATTCACCTCCTCATTCAAGCCCAGGAAATACAGGAAAGCCATTCAGTAGAGATGGGCACGACTCAAAAAAATGGTGTTTCGTTTGTCGTTTGGTCGTTTAGGGGTCCGTTTCGGTTCGTTTTCATTTTTGTGATGTTTTTTGCAAAGAAATTCATTTTCATTTTGTTAGGTAATGAAACGAAAAAACAAAAATGAAAATGAAAAATTGCTGTTTCGTTAGCATTCTTTTTAGTTAAATGCATCTGCTGCAATGAAAACGAAAAACACAGCAAATTTGGTCATTTCATTTTTGTTTTTGTTTTGTTTTTAAAAAAATTCATTTCGTTTTCATTGCGTAATGAAACGAAAAAACAAAAACGAAAATGAAAAATCGCTCATTTCGTGCCCATCTCTACCATTCAGGTTGATTGTTCCACCTCATTATGGGCTTCACTCTTCAGAATTGATTGGCATTAAAAATTCCTCTTTGAAGAAAGTGCTAGGTCCAAGGTGCTAGAATTTGCCACATACCTGATTTCTGTTCTTCCAGTACTTTGTAGTATGAAAACTAAAAATGTTATAAATATTTATTAGTAAATAAAGCTCTTGCCAATGGTTTTGCTGCCTGAGAAGCTGAAGCTTTTGATATATGTCAAGAAACATATTGGTTTTGTATTTTACAGAGAGGAGAGGGAACAGCTGGTAAGATAAGATATCCTGAGCTGCTGTGGAGTCATGATAACACAACCTCATCTTTTATGCTTTTACTGAAAATGTTTAGTTATTCAGAATGTATACTAACATAGTGGACCTCTTGCTGGTATATTTACTGTGACTGCAGAAGCAAAGAATCATTTATAATTAAACTGATTTGTCAGTTTAGGTGACCAGATAGTGGCTTGAGGTCCCACATCTCAAACTGCTCCACCGACACTTGAATGCATGGAATTGGGGTCCAACTAATGCTTTAAGAATTGCTCTCCTATTTTTAAGGTTTGTTCATCATACCCCTCTAATTTGAAGAAACCCTGTTGCCTAGACAACTATTTGAGCAATATAGTTTGGATGATTGTATCTATTTTAAAACATGGCCAGTAAGAACATTAATAGTAACAATACAAATAATTATTTTAGATAAAATAATGCTGCCAGAAATTGTTTCAGTTTTTAAATTAGGGACAAATTATTTTGGTAGCTGGTTGTATTCTGTTTCAGATACAGATGTACAAAATATCACTTTTGGTTTTATTTGAACTTTGGATTCTTTTGATCTTACATTTGACCTCTGAATTGAACAGGGAAGTTCCCAAACCTTCCAACCATAAGAAATGCATGCTCCCTAAATCTGACCCAGTACAAAGCTGGGGGTGGGAAGGAGACTGTAGGAGATTGTTTTAAAATACTGGGTAAGTCAGTGGTTTTGTCATTCTTTATCACTGCTGGTACTGATTTAACTCTTGTCTCATTTTGACAACAGGAAAATATCAACATTGTCAGCATCCAGTTGAGTACATATACAGGTATAAATGCTCTGTTTAGAAGAGACATGAATATGGATCAAAGTTGTTCAGTTATGTTGTCCTGGTTAGCCCTCAAGTCACACAGACTGAACTACCATATACTGCAAGGGGTTGTTCAATGCCGAATGCTGAGAAGGGATTTAAAAAACAAACAAACCAGAAATGTTGAAATCAAAGCAAGCCTGAAATTTCTCTGTTGGGGAAAATGTTGAAGATGAATCCATCCTTTGTTGAACACATCATGAAAAGGCAGGAATCTCTGGAAAGGCAATAATTCTGGTCATGTCAGGACCCTGCCTGTGTCAGATCCCGAACCCGAGTGTTAAATGTGGTGGAACTGGCAGATGAGCCTTCAGGGTTATTGTGTCATCCAGCAGCTGTGCTGGATGATTCATCCCCAAGATCTCTCCTTCTCCTAGAAGAGCTATGGGGAGAATCCATCAGCAACATACAGCAAGGAGAAACAGGGATATGATGTATGAGGCTTGGAGGAACATCTGATTCAGTAGCCCTGGATATTAGTAGGATGGCCTCTCGGGAGAGAGGGTGTATCACCTATTGTGGGATAAAGTTAGCAACCTGGGTTAGGGTGTTTCATGGAAGCAACGGGTCTTGTGACTTGGATCCATGCTCTTGCCTGATTCTGGTTTCCTTGGTCTTTACTTCTTCTCCTGCTCGGCTTCCTGATGTTGGACTGTTTATCTGGACTACAGACTTGGATTCTCCCTGGGCTTGTCGTTTGGTATCTGCTTGGCATTCCAGCTGCTGACCTTTGCTATGGCTATGCCTTCTGCTTGTTTCCCTGGCTTCTGACCTTGGCAAGGACTGGACACTGTGTGGGTGGGTGGGTGGGTGGGGGCTCTGACAGGTAAAAGTGGAAGGCAGCAAGAAAAGAGGAAGACCAAATACAAGATGGGCTGCCTTGCTAAAGGAGCCTATAAGCTTGAGTTTACTGGAGCTGAGCAGGGTTGTTGAGGTCAAGACATTTTGAAGATCTCTCATGAGGTTGGAATAAATCAGGGGTGACTTGATGGCACATAACAGCAAAGTTACTAGCTGCATGCCACCAATCCTTTACACCCTGTTTGTCCTGAATTTGTGCATTCTAAAGCTGAAAGAGGACTGTGCAACAATTTCAGCCAAAGCACAAATTACTAACTGAATTGGCCTGATTTCCCTGATTCATCTGAGGCCCTGATCAAAGCCATATTTGATTCTGTGGCAAAGGAAATAGCATTCATAAAGTGATTCAGATCTGGAACATAAATCAAACTGGATATGGCAAAAATTGCTTCAACTGGCCAGATGTTCATTTTCTAAAGCAAACTTTAATATACAGAAGTCTGCTGCCTAAACTTTGTCAGGTTACTTACTTTAAGGGTTTTCATTTTTCCAAATCTCCTATGCATTAGTAGAAAACAAAAACAAAAGCAGAACAACAAAAGATAACATATTGCTTTTCCAGTGGAAATCAAAAGGAGGTTTTACAAATCAGTTTGGTATTGCACCAAAATAAGAAGAAACACAAATTGCTTCAGACTCAGTTGTTATCCATAACAAAATGCTGAACCGACCTCCAACCTGAACTGGGGAAATAAGGAATGTAGGACTGGGTAAGAGATAACTGGTCATTATACAATGGCAATGTTTTATCTTTTTTTTAAAATGAACTGAAGCTGTTTATTTGGGTACAAGATGATAAGGATTTTCTAATAAAAGGCAATAGAGATGGGCACGACCAGGAAAAATTACGTTTTGAGTTGTCGTGTGTCGGAGCCGGCCCGTTTCGGCTCATTTCCGTTTTTCACAAAATTTTCCAAAAATTTGTCATTTCGTTTGTCGGTTTTTGTCTGTTGTTAGTACTGGTTTTGGGGTGGTGGGCTCCTGGAGGCACCTCTGTGGGGTGGGGGTTTTTATGTTTGTTTTATTGAGGAAGTAACAGCATATATTTCCAGTCTTTACATGTTTCCAAAACATTACATCATCCTTTAGTCCCTTCCTCATTAACCCCCCCCCCAGCAAGCAAAATTCACTATCCTTTCATGTTGAACATTATTAAGGCATGATGGAATAGTCTAGCCCATTTCTCGTTCTCAGGCTTCCCTTTTATCCAATTTATATATTTCTCCCACTGCTTTAGAATTCTATGTTTCCCTTCTATGTTTTCTTCTTGCATAATTTGTATCCAATTATTTTGAAAAAAATCATGTATATAATCTTTCCATTTATCATATTTCCATTTCCTTTGGTTCTTCCATCCACCCATTAGTACCATTATAGCTGCTGCTATTCCGTAGTAGACAATCTTTTTTATGCTTCTCCATTGTTTTTCTCTATCTACTAACCCTAAGAAAATATAGTCTATTTTTAGTTCAATCCTTTTCTTTGTAATTTCTGATAACCAATTTTCTACTTTCCTCCAATATGTTTGTATTTTCTCGCAGTTCCATATCATGTGTGCAAAAGTACCTTTTTCTTTTTTACAATGCCAACAATTTTGTGATATGTTATTATTTATTCTATTTAATTTCTGTGGGGTATAATACCATTTATGCAATATCTTCAATTGCATATCCTTAATTTTTTCCAATTTTACCTCTCTTATCCCCCGTAATATAGCCTGAATCTTTTCTGTATTTAAATCCATATCTCCTTCCCATTTATATTTAATTAAATTTTCATTCTGATTTCCCAATCTGACCAAATATCTATAGATCTCTCCTGCTCCGACCTTTTTTTCTTCATATTTCTTATTCACCACTTCCCATTGTCTATCTTCTTTTCCCTTAAGAGAATGGAACCATTGATCATATCTCCTTTTCATACTTTCTGCCACCATCCATTTTTGATTCCCTAATATCCCTTTTAATTTATTTATCCCCCCTCCTGTTGACATTAATTCATGCATATCTTTGATTTTATAATATCCTTTCTCTTTTAGATTCTTTATATCTTTTGTGACAAAATCTTCCCCTCTTTATTAAACTGTTCTAAAGGGTCCCAATTCGATACTCCACCTATTTTCGTCCTCTTTATTAAAATCTCCATTGTTACTTGCCTTGGTCCCTTAACTTCTTTCAATATTCTTTTATCTCTATCAAATATCCCTAAATAACCTGCTGAGTTATTTATTGCATCTTCTACTCTTTTCCATTTGGGTGTGGGGTATTCCTCCACCTTCATTGCCCATTTTAATTGGAAGGCTATATAATACTTTTCCAAAGAGGGCATACTCCATCCTCCTTCTTCTTTTATTGCATATAGGATTTTACGTTTAATTCTTTGATTTTTCTTGCCAAAAGCCCATTTCCTTAATGATGTGTCCCATTTCTTTAATACATTTTCTGAAAGTAATATCGGGAGAACCTGAAATAAATATAACAGTTTTGAAACTATAAAGATTTTCAAAGCCCTAATTTTTGACAGTATTCCCATTTTTTTTTAATCTTTCCAGCCCTTTATTATTTTCTGGATCTTTCTCCAAGTTTTGTTATAATTTTCCTCCCCTAGTTTTTCCCATTTTTTTGTTAATACCACTCCTAAATAAATCATTTTTTAACACCATTCCCCATTTTCATTTGTAATTTTAATTGATCTTGCTCCTTCCTAGGAACGTTTAGAAACATAATTTCTGATTTTTGTAAGTTTACTTCTAATCCTGATATTTTTTCAAATTTCTTTAATATATTAATCAGGGGGCCTGCCGCTTCTAATGTGTTAGTCAATATTAAAATTAAATCATCCGCAAACATATTTAACTTTATTTCCTCTTTTCCTATTTTATATCCTTTTATTTGAGCACATTCTCTCAAATTTTGGGCCAATGGTTCCATCGCTAATGCAAATAATGGGGGAATAAAGGGCATCCCTGCTTTGTACCTCTTTCCACTTTAAACTTTTCCATTAATGATCCATTTATTCTTACCCTTGCAAAGTTTTCTTTATAAATTTCCTTTACTGCATTTGCATAGGGACCTATAATATCCATCTGTTTTAATAACTTTAATAGATACTCTCTTTCTACCGAGTCAAAAGCTTGTTTAATATCCAATTTTACCATTGTTACTTTACTATGTTTCCTCTTGGCATCTGCCATTATATTCATTACTATTCTTATTGGATCACCTATATATCTTCCCTTAACAAACCCATATTGATCCTCCTGTGTTAGATCTGGAATTGCATCCTCTAATCTTTCAGCTAATATTTTTGTAAAATTTTTGTATTCTTGATTAGCCAATGTGATTGGTCTATATGAAGCTACTTGTTCTTCTGCTTTACCTTGCTTTTTGATAGGGATAATTTCTGTCTCCTTCCATGTTTCTGGAATTCCTTCCCCTTGCATTATATCATTGAATAATTTCTCCATTCTTTCTCCTAACACCTCTTGAAACTGTCGATAAAACAGAGTCGTAAAACCATCTAAGCCTGGAGCCTTCCCCATTTTTAATGTTCCAATTACCTCCTTAATTTCCTCTACTGTGATCTTTTCATTTAGCCTCTTCTTCTGTATTTCAGAAATTTTACTTCTGACTTGTAAATCTTCATCACATTGTCTTTTCTTTTGGAACGCTTCCTTAAAATATTCAGTCATAATTCTTTTTTCCCCTCTTCTTTATATTTACATTCCCCTTTTTTATTTTTTAATCTTCTAATGAAGTTTTTACTTTTCTGTATTTTTAAATAAGATATAAATCTTTTCCCTGCCTGAATTGTCGTCCTTTGGAATTCATTTTTAACCAGGGCTTGTTTCTTCCATAGGAGTAAATTACTTATTTCATCTAATTTTCCTCTTTGTTCCTTTATTTGCTTTTCTATCTTTTTTGAATAATTATTTTGTAATTTTTTTCTGTAATTCTAATAATTCCTCCATAGCTTTATCTTTTTTCTCACTCAATTCCTTCTTATATCTCCTCTCTTCCTCTAGACACAAGCCCCTTATAACCGATTTTGAGGCATCCCATAAAAGGGATGACTTAATTTCTTCTACATCATTTCCCCTAAATAGTCTTTTTATCTTATTTTCCATTTCCCTTTTCTTAACTTCTGAAGAAATTATTCTTGAGTCAAATCTCCATTTCCAGTCCTTTTTTGGAAGGTTTGAATCTAATTGCATTAGCAAATGAGCATGATCTGATAGAAATATACCCCCCACTTGAAATTTTGAGATTGTTTCTTTAAGTTCCTCCCTCACCAGCATAAAGTCTATTACGCTAAACTTTTTGTGCCTGTTTGAATAAAATGTTGGATCCCCCTGTTTGCCTTCTACGCTAGCCACATTACTCCATAAATGAGATCTGTTGAGTTTCCTTATTGTCCTGTATATTCAAATTAAAGTCTCCAGCCACTATCACCAACCCCTCAGAGACTTGTTCAATTTTACTTAAAGATTTTTTCAAGAATCTAACTTGACCTTTATTGGGAGCATAGATCGAGGCTAAAGTATATTTTTGACCCCAAATTAAACATTTGACCATTATAAATCTTCCTTGAGTATCAATCCTTATTTCTTTCACTTGGACATCCAGGTCATTTCTAAATAATATTCCAACCCCTCTTGATTTCTTTGTTCCTTTCGATTGAAACTGCCATTTGGTAGGCCATGCTGGGTGGGAGAATAACACTCTATTTTCTGTTTTGTCCATATGAGTTTCCTGTAGAAATAGAATCTTCACCTTTTCTTTATTTAACAGCTGTGCTAATTTCATTTGTTTTGCCTGAGAAGACATTCCATTAATGTTTAAAGAGAGGAATCTCATGTCCCCTCCCATTGATCTTTCTCATCACCTATTTTGGCCTTACCATTCCACCTTAATTCCCTTTTATTTGCTTGCTTCTTATTTCTTACCCCCCTGCTTTGCAGCCCCACCCCTTCCATGGGCTTACTGCCCATTCTGAGCACCATGCAAAGCTTGGACTTCCTGTTGCCGCTCCCCTTTTGCCCCTGTAGACAATATTTAACACATCTGTAATAAAAGCTCAGCCTCCTTTCTTTCCCTAAACATTTCATTATCTATGTGTTCTCCTTACAAAATTATCATGACACCTATGACTTACTTCTTCCTTCTCCCCTCACTTAATTCAACACTCCTTATCTGCTCCACCTCCCTTTTACCTTGAATCATACCCATAGCAACCATCCCCAGTGTCATGTACTTTCTGTTCTCCCCCCCTTCTCTTTCCCCTCCCTTCTCCCTTATTAACCATTTTTCATATCTTATTCTTTTCATCCCCGTAGTTCATATGAATTAAGTCCTGTAACAATATTCTTTTTACAAATCTATGTCCTATATCCATATTCCTATACCATATCCTCTATCCATTTAAGCTGTTTTTCTCTCATTCACAATTAACTCTGTTATTCTTGTTTACACAAACAGTTATTTATTCTTCGTCATGAGGGTGTCGTTCTCCTTCCAGTTCTCCTTCTTCTTGGGATCTTTCTGACGAAGTAATCCCCAGGCTTTGTAGCATCAGTTCTGCCTCACTTGGATTTCTTGCTTTAAACTGTTTATTGTTTTTAATTACCAATATTGTGGCTGGATAAATCCATGTAAATCTGCAGTTGGCAGCAGTCAGTTCTCTTGTATACGGGCGCATTTCCTGTCTTCTCCTTGAAGTTTCCAGAGATAAATCCGGGAAGAATCTCATGGTGGCTCCCTTATAATTTAAAGATCCTTTTTTTCTCGTCTCTTTCAATAGCTGATCAGCCAGTCTCTCCTTACACAGTGCAACTATAACATCTCTCGGGCGTGCAGAATCTTTAGGTTTGGGTCTTAGTTCTCTATGAGTTCTTTCTATATCATTTCCTGATATTATTCCCACATTGTTAGCAGCCAAAAGAGATAACACTTCAGGAATGATGTCCTTACCATTAATCAATTCCGGTAAACCAACAAGTCTGACGTTTTTACGACGTTGCCTGTCCTCAGCTTGCAAAGCCCAATTCTCCAACTTCTTTAATCTCAGTTCTGTTTGATCAACCTTTTTTTCAAGCGCTCTGACGTCGACACTTAAATCGCTTACATTTTCCACCAGTTTTTTTATACTGTCATTAAATTTCCTGTTTTCTTGCTGAATTAATTCTGTAAGGTCCTCCTGGATCACTCGTCGCAGCTCTGCTCGAACTGTTTTAGAAATCTCCTCCTTCACTGCCTGTACAGTTTTACTTATCAAGAGGTCTTCTTGGTGTTTGGTGAAAGCAGCCATTTCGTTTGACTCTCCTCTCCTTTGATCCTCTGATCTCAAACGACCTCCGGACCGGAGGGAGATATCAATCACTAACTGGAGGGGATTAGAGGGGGGGCTCCCCTTTCCTTTTTCACAAGTTTTAGCCTCTCTCCTTTATGACTGAGCCATTTAAAGTTATAAAATACATATCGTCTCAGGGAGCTTGTCCGGAGGCGACTCACCCCTCTCGGCACATGCGTGAAAGTCCCTCTGTGGGGTGGGTGCCTCCTCTGGCCTGCCATGAAGCGAAAGCGGGCTCCTGGAGGCACCTCGTGGGTGCCTCCTCTCCTCACCCACTACAAAATGGCATGCATAGCCAATTGGATATGCATACCATTAAGTTGCAGTTGCAGCAGGCAGAGGCACCTCTCTTTCGGGTGCCTCTGTGACTCACTGCCTGCAGTGCACTTGGGCTGGAGAGCGAAGTGACAGAGGACCCCTAGGGGCGCCCGCTGTGACTCACTAAGAAGGGAAGTGTACTTGCTGTAGTGCAATGCGAGTACACAGATCTGGCTTGGGGTTAGGGGTTAGCGCAAGGGCTAGGCTTAGGGTTACTGGTAAGGTTAGGGTGAGTTACTGGGGTGCACCTCTGGGTGCCTCTCTGACCCACTAAGAAGGACAGTGTACTGGCGTATGGGTTAGGGTTAGGGTTCGGGTTCGGGTTCGGGCTAGGGTTAGTGGCTTTTTATGCCCGACTGGCACATCCCAGAAGTCTCGGTCAAAACCTGGCCAAGTGGCCATGCAATTGGTGGAATGGCTCCAAAAATTTGCATGGTCCACTCCCATGGACAGCCCATTGCGCAGGTGTAAAAAAATAAAAATAAAAATAAAATAAAATAAAATCAATGGAGACGTTTTGTTGCAAGAAAAACCCACTGCTGCTACTGAAAAAATTCAGGCAGTTTTAAAATAGCTATTTTCGCATGTTTCTGTGGTGCTTTGGTGTGTTTTTGGACCACGATTTCAAAATAAATATTGTGGTTGCCCCATTTTGGATCCCCCACCCGCACCGCATGGCATGGCGAGTTGGCGAGACGACGAGGATGCGCAGCCCAGGAGAGGAGAGGGGGGAGGCCGGGGACCCCCGCCCCCCAGAAACCACCCTTCTGGTAGGTGCCCTCACTGAGGCAGGCCACAGGCATATTTTCGCCTGCTTTTTTGGCCGGGATCGGGTTTTTTTTATTATTTTTAAAACTTTTTTCTGTGCCGCACCGCTTGGCCAGTTGGCGACTCGACAAGTATGCGCACTTTGTGCAGACCAGGAGAGGAGGGGGAGGCCGGGGACCCCCCCAGAAACCACCCCTGTGGTAGGTGCCCTCACTGAGGCAGGCATATTTTCGCCTGCTTTTTTGGCTGGGAATCGGGTTTTTTTAATTATTTTTAAAACTTTTTTCCTGTGCCGCTTGGCATTGCGCGATCACTGCGATGTCAGGAATGACAACGACAAATCAGACCCAATTTTCTTTTTATCGGTTCAAGTTCGAGTTCTGGCGGAGTAATTTTTGTTACCGTTTCTGTTACGTAACGGAAACGAGAAACGGAAACAGAAACGAGAATTTTGCCAAGTCGTGCCCATGTCTAAAAGGCAACGATTTAGGCTTTTATTAATACATTTCTTTAAAATTGCCTTATAGGTGATTGACAAGCTGCTTATTATTAATTTAGATCTTTGTAAACAGCATTTAAATGGAAACTTGATTGCTGTGTTTCAACTTGCCATCTCAGTCTGCCATTAAAAAATTGCCGTGGATATGAAAAGAGGATAGCAGAACTTGTCAGTTTTTACTGTCTATGTAACTTGAACTGGTTAGAAAACAAGGAAGAAGGGATAGGGGGCAGAGGGTTGCTGGTGGGCTCCGATTATTAGTAATGGATTGGACTGACAAGAGTACATTATGGGAAATTTTCTGAAATGACAGTCATGCAGAATTCTGACAGGATGCCAAGACTATAACAAGATGAAAAGGCAACACATGAATGTGTGATGAAAAACCTGTGCTTTGTGGAATGGTTCACAGACACATAATTTACCATTTAATCTTGACCTTAAAATACAAACAAACAAATCCCTTCCCAAATTGTTGTCCAAACAGCCGCTGTCTATCAGATTATAATTGCTTTCATTTTGAGAAATATGGGCCATATTGGACAGCCCTCATATTTCTCCCACTAAAAACCAAAGGTTAAGGTGATTTTTATATTTGGGGAACCCTGCTTCTTTATCCCAACTGCTGGCCAAGAAAAAATAGTGTCCAGTACACTGTTCATATCAGCTCAAATCAGTGTGGCTGAGATTGTGCATGGTTTATTTACTGTATTGCTCTGAAGTTGAATGCTGAATGTACCAGCTAGTCATGGAGACTGTGTGGGTAATAATCTGCTCGGTTTATCAGTTTTACACTCATGTGTTTTACCTTGTTTTCCAATGAAATGACTGCTAATTAGTTATACTGTAAGTTACATTTCAACTTTGATTTTACATTCTATTTCCCTCTGGACAGACTGTTAATCACCTGATTACTCTACAAGTCACAGTGCAAGTTTTGTGTCTCACAGACAGAGTGTACTTATAATTAAGTTCTGTTTGTTAACTTAAAGAAATATGAGCCAGAAGGGGAGAAATAAGGAAAAGAGCACAGGTATCACTTGACAACTATTGCTATGGAGATAGGAACATTTGGGAAGAGAGGCAATTAAAAACAGAAGATTCTGAGCAAATAGAAGAGAGAACAAAAAAGGCAGAGTGACTTTAGAAGAAATAGCTTGAAAAAATATCTGGTTGTGTTGCTGTTGAAGGAAAAAAGTTCAGGAAAGCTTGAAATCAGAAACAAAATTTGGAGGTAGAAGAAGACCACATAAACCATAAGAGAATTAATGATTGTAAGGAGCAAATGATTTGGCGCTCAGCAATAGATAATAGCTATGGGGTATTTGTTGGGTAAACCAATCTATCATGCTGATTTTCAACTGCATGTTGCATGTGGGAGAGGTTATGAATGGCAGTACCTGCCCTAGGTTTGTTTACCAATCAAGGGAGTTGAATTTCCCCGGGCTTGCAAATGCCACGCCTTTCCTCTTCCTGTTCTGACTGCATGGTCTTTGTAGTATAGAAACATTTTGGCCTCAGTCCAGCTTTTTACCACCTGGGAGGAGGGTGTAGTCTTTGCTCTCTCTGTTCTCCCCTCACCACGTGGGTAGAGAATAAAGGACCATATTCTTCTGGACTGTTCTATATTTTTTATCTACTTTGTTATGAAACTAAGAAAGCCTGCTGATACAAAATGAGATCATGAGTAAACTTATTTCTTTATACTTTTCTGAAGAAACAAGCCTCTTGTCTTTTATGGGAAAAGGGCTAGCTTTGCTGGGGAAGGATTTGGGAACTTCTGAGTTGATATAAGGCCTAACAGCCTGATCTCATGCTCCGCTGCATAAAACCAAAACTGGTTTTTAGCTTTACCCAACAGTATTACCATCACATCATCAAACTTAGGTCAACACAACCTTACTTATACAGTCATACAACAATTATAACTAGTTTAGAGTTAGTATACACTATAATGGAACCTGTATTAAAGTTCACTCGGCAATGTATCGCTCCATCACCGAGGCATGTTTGTTGGGTGGAGCGGCTTTGCCTGCCATTCTGAAGGAGTGCAAGATATATCAGGAATCCCGTTCAGAGGAGGGGAATTAAGTGGCTTGATAAGCCCACCCACACAGCAAACCGGCCTCTTTCGACACTACAGGGCTGGGAAGTGCTTGCTCCATGCCACGGCTACTTTTATTTTCAATCACAAGGTGTTGGAGTGGCAGCAGGCTTTTGGGGGCTCTGGGGGGGGTTAGAGCTGTTGGACGGCATGCCAGGGTACTGTGGAGGCTTTGTGGAGGCTGGCTTCATGGATGGAACAGCGTGAGTCGCAGGTGCCTGGAGTATCTGCGGGGTGCAGTAGCTGTTCCCCAATGGCTTTCATCCTCATGCTACAGAGCTTCAGGGTGTGGTGCCTGAGAGGTTTGGGACATATTAGGTTTAGGGGTGTCACAGGGGGAGCTTCTGGGAATGCTTTGATTGGGGTGGACTTGGAAGCATAGAAAAAAATTATAGAGAGTGGTACCTTGTATAAAGCAATTAATTCATTCCAAATGAATCTGAATTTTGATCTGAGGGTGGGGAAACTTTGTTCCCAACCCATGTCATGGTCTGGCCATAAGTTGCTGACCTTCTCACTGGCAGTTGCCACCTGACTCATGGGGAGCCTGGCCCATCTGTTTGGGCCCACACCCGGTGGCTTCTGGATCCTGTTCAGTTTTCGGAGGCCTTCAGAGGCTTTTCGGACAGTCTGGTCAATGATGCTGTAAATGCCTTGGTGGGTAGAAGGTATGGGGAAGCGACCAGCATAGTCGACTGGATCACCCCCAAGTGCCTCATCTGTTGCCAAGCCCAATCTTCGTTGTGGTTTACAGCGGAGCTGCGGGCGATGAAGCATAAAAGGAGGAAGGTGGAGAGCAGATGGAGAAAGGATCGCATCACTGCATCACCCCCATCCTGGCTCACCTGCATTGGCTACCCATTACCTCCCGAGTAAGGTTCATGATACTAATTTTGGTTTACAAAATCCTCCATGTCCTGGGACCTGTTTAGCTGTTGGAGTGGATCTCCCAGAAGTCAGCTTTATCCCAACCGACCAGAGCCTCGCTCTCCCTTTTGCTTCAGGTGGCCACTCCAATGGAGGCTCGAAGGGTTCTACCCTTGATTGTGCCTTCTCAGTGGCTGCCCCAGCATTATGGAATAAACTGCCAATGGAGATCAGGCTGGCAGATTCTCTGCCAGATTTCAGGAGGGCATTAAAAACCTGGCTCTTCAGGGAAAGTTTTGGGTGATCGCTGAGTGCATGATACTTTGTTTTTAGTTGTTTGTTTGTTTGTCCCAAACCTTTCTTGCCAGAGTCTGTTTTGTTGTATGGTTGTTGTCATTCAGTTTTTATTATTTAACTAACATTTTATTTGAATGTAATCCATTCAAACAACTCATAAGTAGATGGGCCCCACCTCTCTCTCTCTCTCTCTCTCTCTCTCTCTCTCTCTCTCTCTGTGTGTGTGTGTGTGTGTGTGTGTGTGTGTGTGTGTGTGTGTATTAGGGTGGCAAATACAGGGAAAGCAATGAAGTAGGAGCCAAGCAAGTAATTAGGTGGGGATTAGACATGGGCACAACTAGGCAAAATTCTCGTTTCCGTTTTCGGTTCTCGTTATCTTTACGTACCGGGTAATGGTAACGAGAATTACTCCGCTCCAGCTCGAACCTGAACCGAAAAAGAAAAATTGGGTCTGATTTTTCGTTGTCGTTCATGGCATTGTGGTGATCGCGCGATGCCAAGCAGCACAGAAAAAAAGTTTTAAACACCCCCGATTCCCGGGCATAAAAGCAGGCGAAAATATGCCTGCCTCAGTGAGGGCACCTACTGAGGGGTGGTTTCCTGGGGGGGGATCCCCGGCCTTCCCCCCTCTCCTGTCCTGGGCTGCTGGTACCAGGCTGGGGGGGCATCATCGTCTCCATTTGCCATGCAGTGGGGGAATCCAAAATGGCGACCGCAATATTTATTTTTAAATCATGGTCCAAAAACCCACCAAAGCACCACAGAAACATGCGAAAATTAGGTATTTTAAATGCCTGATTTTTATGGTAGCAGCAGTGGGTTTTTCTTGCAATAAAACATCTCCATTGATTTTATTTTATTTTATTTTTATTTTTATTTTTTTACACCTGCACAATGATGGGCTGGCCATGGGATGGGACCATGCAATTTTGGACCCATTCCACCAATCACATGGCCAGGTTTTGACTGAGACTTCTGGGTGTGCCAGAGAGGGCATTAAAAGCCCACAAACCCTAACCCTAACCCTAACCCAGCCCTAACCCATACGCCAGTACGCTGTCCCTCTTAGTGGGTCAGAGGCCCCCAGAGGTGCAGCCCACTAACCCACCCTAAGCTTAACCTTAACCCTAAGCCTAGCCCTTACCCTAACACCAACCCTAACCCAGATCCATACGCAAGTACACTTTCCTTCTTATTGGGTCCCAGGCACCCAGAGAGGTGCCTCCCACAGCCCACTATCCCCTACCCCTAACCCATTCCCTAACATGTACGTCAGTACGCTAGTACGCTCCCCTTCTTAGTGAGTCAAAGTGAGGCCCCCAGAGAGGTGCCTCGCAGAGCCCACTATCCCCTATCCTATTCCCTAACCTGTACGGCAGTACGCTACTATGCTTCCCTTCTTACTGAGTCAGAGGCACCCAGACAGGTGCCTCTGCCACCCCACCCTAACATAATGTAATGTACATTTATGGTACGCGGTGGCTCCACGAAACGCTTCCCTTGCTTCCCTTCTTAGTGGGTCAGACGTCAGAGAAGCACCCAGAGAGGTGCCTCCCAGAGCCCACTTACCCCAACCTCAACCCCAACCCAAATGACAAACGACAAATGGAAACGACAAATTTTTGAAAATTTCCTCGACAAATGGAAACGAGCCGAAACGGACCCGTCCCGACAATCGAAAACTCAAAACGTCATTTTTCCTGGTCTTGCCCATCTCTCGTGGGGATAGAGAATAAAAAATAGGGCTGCATCCTTGGTGGGGAAATGGGGCCCTAAAAAGGGGAAAGGCAAAAGCAAGCGCAAAGCACCAGCCAAAAGAAAAAACCCACATCTCCCCATGCTCCATCTTTCTTGGATGAGGGGGAATGGCCGGTGTGGGAGCAATTAAAAGAGGAGGTAGAGGCTTTGGAGAGGGAAAGGGTGGAACACAGTGTGGTGGCTGCCTCCAGTGTTTTGTCAAGGGAAGCCAAGGCTAGAAAAAAGTCCAAACTGTGATCAACGGCTGATGACCTTTTGACCTGGTTTGCTGCCCTGGGGGGGTGCAGCTCTTCTGCTACATGTATGGATGGAGCACCAGAGCAAATGGAGACCAGGAGAGCTGCATGGCTGGCAGGGACAAAGTGGCCCAGCCTATTGTGGTGGAGGAAGTTGAAAAAGGACAGCCTGATCAGGTAGATCCTGTGTGACTGGTGAGCAGTCGGGCATCTGGGGAGGCCAATAATCCAGTAGCAGGTGAGTTAGCAGTTGCACTGGCCACTGGCAGTGCACTTATGGCCTGGCCCTGGTCCCCAGGGGTGTGGCCATTGGCACAGCTGCCACAGACAGGTTGTCCTACAGGCGGACCATTCCAGAACATAGCCTTTGTGGCCTCTCCTCAGGGCAGCCATGCCTGGATGCACGCATTTAAGCGAGCACCATATTCTACCTCAATGGCATGCCCTTCTGGGACTGGGTTGTGGCCAAGTCCTTCAGTGCCTGCAGCAGACTATAGTACAGTGACTTTACAGGCAATGCTTTATGGGGACTATGTGCTGCCTTTATGTGGCCGCATTTCTCCCGCTACTAAGGAGAAGATATCTTTGCCCTGCTGAATAGGGAGCTGGATGTTAAGGATAGTGAGAAGGAAGATGCCAAAGACAAAGAATACAGGATGAGAAGGAAAATGAAGTGTTTTTGGGTGAATTGGCTATCAGCCTACCTCATATATACAGCAGCTATTTATTTATTTATTTATTAAAGGTCACTCTGGGCAGTTTACAAAGTTCTTGAATATAAATAATACAATTAATAATACAATTAAACAATATAAAATATATAACCAAATATAAAATCAATCAATCAATCAATCATAATCAGAGCAATTATCAAAGAAAAAATAATAATTCAAAGTACATACAAAATGGGCAGAGGTGGACTAGAATATAATACCAGCTCAACAGAGAGAATGAGATGTCGAACAATAGTCAAGGAAAGTGAATCTATGTAGCCAGATTTTAAGCTGCTTTTTAAAACCTTGTAGCTTGGAGGCCAAACCAGTCTCCGAGGGCAGCTGGTTCCATAAGTAGTTGAGGTAGCCTAAATTGACTAGCATTAATGAATTATTGAGTATTATTTACATCCTGAGTTCCATCTCTTTATTTTCAACAGATGCAAAACCCTACATCCAACCATCTCACAACAGGTAATGTTTCTGAAGTAACTAAAGCCTAAGAATTATGCTGCAGAAACTTTTGCACATATAGTGTAGAGACTTTCCTTGCTCAAATATTCATTTCAGAACATGTATGGATGCTGGGGAAAGGTCTTGAAGTGCCAACAGTAGGGCTCTATTACCTCATTCAAAACATGGATACATTCACATGTTTAATGTGCAAAGGGATCTTATGAAATGACGTATTAGGTATGATAAAAAGAAAATAAAATGATGCTTTCATGTCCCTATTTGGCATGACATTAAAACAAAGAAACAAACCTCAACTTCAGAGTAACACCTGGCTCCAGAATACTTAGATCACATATTCATAATATTCTCCAAGCCCATTACTTAGGAAACTTCAAGCAGTTGATCTAAATTAGCATTGCTGTGACATTTGCTTGATTAATTGCTTAGCTAGATTAAAATACCTTTGATGCCTAAAAAGAAAAAGTGTCACTGAATAAGCAGATAACATAACCCCCAAATGTTAATTGTGGTGACAAGTGACTATAAATACTTGGAAAATGGCAGACATCAAGGGCCATTTTGAAAAAGATCACCCTCATTTCTGTCTTACAAATAGGAGAGTGCCTCTGTAAAGATGTTACTTTGCCCTTTTGGGGAGAAGGTTAGCTTATATTAAATTTTTACTTTAAAAGTCTGAACACCACACTCTGGGTTATGAACGCAGGATATTGTGCCTCTCTAGTCACAGTAGCAAATATCCTATGCCTGATACTAGACATGGGCACAACTCTGCGGCAAAATTGTTGTTTCCGTTTTCGGTTATCGTTTCCGTTACGTAACGGAAACGGTAACGATAATTAAGCCTTCAGAACTCGAACTCAAACTGAAAAAATAAAAATGTGGTCGGGTTTTTCATTTCAGTTTGTGGCATCGCGGCGATCGCGCAATGCGAAGCACAGAAAAAGTTTTTAAAAGTTTTTTTTAAAAAACCCGACTCCCGGCCAAAAAATCAAGCAAAAATATGCCTGCCTGAGGCTTTGCCACCTACCAGAGGGGTGGTTTTGGGGGGATCCCCGGCCTTTCTCCCCCTCTTCTCCTGTCCTGGGCTGCTTGCACCAGGCTGGGGGGGGCGTCATCCTCATTGTCTCACCATGCCATGCTGTGGGGGGAATCCAAAATGGTGACCGCAGTTTTTCTTTTGAAATCATGGTCAAAAAAGAAACCAAATCACCACAGAAACATGTGAAATTTATTTATTTTAAATGCATGAATTTTAATAGTAGCAGCAGTGGGTTTTTTATAGCAATAAAACGTTGTATTGATTTTATTTTATTTTATTTTATTTTTTATTTTTTTAGACCTGCCCATTTGGGCTGGGCATGGGATGGGACCATGCAAATTGTTTGAACCATTCCACCAATGGCATCGCCAGGTTTTTGACTGACACTTCTGGATGTCTCGGAAGGCATAAAAAGCCGAGGCACCTTCCAGAAATCGCAGTTGGGTGTATGGATGTGGTTGAGGGAGGAGGGCTGGCTGCTGGTGCTGGTGTTATCCGATCGAGATTGAGGAGGGAGGCTGGAGGCTTTAGGATTTAAGTTAGGCAGGCAGGGAGGGAATTGAATTTAGAAAATAATTTCTTTGATTCCCTGCAGCTTTGTCTGCTGAAGGGAATAGCAGTTTATTCTTTATTTCTTCTCTGGCAGTTTGTGAGGATTTTTTTCTGATATTGGATAAAGGGGGAGGTTCGACTGGGAGTGGGAGGTGTGGATTTATTTTAAAAATATATTATATACTACCATTTATTTTCTATTTTCCCAACATCAATTTGCTTGCACACATACACATTTGGGGTGCAAGCCAAGAACAGAACCTCTATCCTAAGTGATATCCTAACTGCCCACTCGCCCGTCCGCCCGCACCACCACCCGCCCACTCACCTGCCTGCCCACCCCGCCCGCCGCCTAGGGCTGGAAAAACACCTAGCACTGGCCCTGATTGCAGGACGCCCCTATGCTTTGGGAAGTCAAATCGCGCTAAATCACGGTGGAAACGACAAACAACAAATGACAAACGGAAACGACAAGTTTTTGAAAATTTTTGCGACAAACAGAAACGACCCAAAACAGACCCGTTTCAACAAGCGAAAACTCAAAATGTCATTTTTTCTGGTCGTGCCCATGTCTACCTGATACTGCTGCACAATTTTTGCTAATAATAAAAAAGATGCAAAGCTTTACGTAACAAAGAGAATCATTAATTTTGATGACACCAATGTTAGGCATCAATATGGTCTATAGTTGTCAGATATTAGTTAGTGAAATATATGTATTAGACAGGATGTTCTATATATATGTGATATGTATTTAATTGATTTTAAGATGGAGTCTGTAAAAATGCAAAGTCACGTTGACTCAATGTATAGTTTTTTTCTAATGGAGTACAGATGTTAAGAAAAAAACATAATGAATTTTGGCTGATGCAAGGGGTTGAAATAGCTATGAGGTAATGTCATTTATGATTGGACACAGACACATGTATAAAAATGTTCTGTAAATCATTGTTCATTGGGCCTTCCATGAGTAAGGCACCCACTTTGTTTCTCTGTCATATATTTTGTCAATGTAATGTATGCTGTTATGCTGTTATGCTGTTGAATTTTGTATAAATGTACTAATGTGACTTTTCCCTCTATGCTTTGTTGAACCTTGTATAAGTTATGTGATGTTGTGATATATTTTTGTACGTTTGTGATATAGCTGTTTGGCTTTAAGAAAATTCTGTTTCTGGCTAACTATTTATTTAATAAGTATTGCTTCTGCTGGCTGATCAAATAGCACATACTCTGACAATAATATACCCTCTTGTGTTCATGACCATTCACAAAGAGATACTAAGCAGGGAAAAATCTCAGAACCTGAGTCCTTTCTTTCATCAGGCAATCTTTTCTCACCAAAACATAAAGCAATTATCATGGCTGTTTCTTTAACAAGTTATTTAGTTATCAATTGTTTGGAGATACAAATAAAAGCAAAATATCTAGGGTTTTTTTTTAAAGAATAAATCACTATTTCAGATTAACTGCACATTTGAGTTTATGGCTGTGCAGATGGAATATGTTACTGTATATTATAGAAATCCAAGGCCCACTGACAATTACCTGCACATAAATACAGTCATGGTGAAATGTCAGAACCCACAGTGGAAATTTGGACAGGACCAATCAAAGGAGACTTGGACATTGAGACAGCATGGTGTCATGAGTGGACAACTTCTAATCCAGATCTGTTTCACTTAATGTCCAACTCAGTACAATGCCCTTATGGCTTTGATCTCCCAAGGAAAAACTGGAGAGCACTTAATCATATTTGAACTAACCACAGCAGCTGCTAGTATCAGAAACATAATTTGGGGCTGTCTGATAATTCTAATTATGACTGTGTGCACATTCTGGAAACTTTTCATCACATTGTGATGGAATGCTCTTTTAGAAGGTTCCTTGGCTTCCTGAACAATTATATCTTGACTGCATTGCTGTTCAATGATTAGATGGTTCACTTCAGCTATCCAGCCTTAGGCTTAGTTTCTCTAGTAACTGCTCATACAGTTTCTTTCACTAATTATTCATCATTTGTGCTCTGTGTTTTTAAAGTCTTGCAGAGTTTATTTTTTCATGTTTTACATTTTATATATTCTTTATATTGTTTTTGCAGAGTCATGCATAATGATGTACTTTGTTATATCATGCAAAACAAACAAATATTGGATTGTTTAATACCCAAGGAATTTACTTGAATGTGGAATGTACTTAAATTTGGAGAGCACATCCAGTAATTTGTATTGAGAAAGAAGTCCTATCCATCCTGCTTCAGTGCCATAGAATCATAAAATCATGAAGTTGGGGGCCTACCTACAAGGCCACTGAATCCATCCCCCTGCTCAAGCTAAAAATAAAAATTACAGAACATCTGCCAGGTGGTTGTCTAGCCTTTTCTTGAGGGCCTCCAGCACTGGAGCACTCACCACCTCTTGAGGTAATTGTTTCCATTGCCATGCTGCTGTAATGGTTAGGAAGTTTTTTTAAAATCTTCCTTAACCAAAATCTGGCTTCCTATAACTTGAGCCCATTGCTGTGTGTCCTGCATTATGGGTAGATCACGAACAGATCCTGTCCCTTTTCTGTATCATACCTTTCAAATATTTACAAAGTGCAATCATATCTCTCATCAGTCTCCATTTCTCAAGGCTAAACATTCCAGAGCTTTTGGTCTTTCTTTGTAAGATGTGGTTTCCAGACCCCTAATCTTCCTTGCTGCCTGCCCAAACTTGTTCTAATTCATCATTCTTGAAGTGCAGTGTCCTGAACTGGTGGATATAGTTTTCAAGATGAGGCCTACGTAGTGCCAAACAGACGGAAACTATTACCTCTCAGGATTTGGAGACTATACTTCTATTAATGCAGCCTAAAATTGTATTTGCCTTTTTTATAGCCCAATCACATAGTTGGCTCAAATTCAGCTTGTGATGTATGATCTATGATGATTTCAATATCCTTCTCACTCATGGTATTGCTGAGCCAGGTATCCCAACCTTGTCATTGTGTGTTTGTTTCCTTTTTCCTAGCTTTAGCCTTTGCATTTATCCCTGTTGAATTTCATTCAACGTTCCTTCATGCTCAAGAGTGTGAGAGAAGGCCAAAAAAAATGCATGGATATTTGTTGCAAAACCTCATTTTAAATCACTCTCAGGGAAGGGCAGAGTGGCTTTTTCTTTGCAAAGTGAAGCTGACTGGAGATTTAATTGAATCTTTGGGAGGGAAATTAAATGCCTTAAATTAGGCTTATTTTGTTGGCTGGGTCTTTTAGTTTAAAAAATATACATTAAATCAAACACTCCACTACCATCTCTCAGTATTTTCTGAGTTGCTACTCCACATCAAGATGAACAGAGCAGCAAATATTACCAAATACTATCTCAGCCTCTTTCTTAATATTAGAATTGATACACCATCACCTTGTGTTTCAAATATCTCAGCATCTCAGATTCAAAAACTAAAGAAGTAGCAAAGATCAAGTTCAGTGGTTAGCAAATTTCAGCAGAAAAGAAAGGTTCTTGATACATATGGGGAAAAAGAGGAAAGACCTCCATTATCTCACTCTTCAAAATACAAGATCTGAAAAGTGATGTGAAAGGCAACTATTTCCATGCATGCGCACGCACGTGCGCGCACACACACACACACACATGTAATCAGTTCAAGGATCAGTTGATTCATGAATATGAGTGATCATCTGGATGCAAAAGCTCCTGTCAGTTGCATACTCATACCATAGGTTTTATACAGTAATGGATGATCATCCATATTTTCCATGCAGACTATCTTGACTGCTGACTCTGGTGCCATCAACATGCAGGTTTCCCTAGCCCACCTAGTCCAAAATAAAGAGGCAGGACAAAAGTTCTTAAGTTAAATTGGGCCATAATTTAATAATAACAATGTTTAAAGCTAACTGATAACTGTTAGCTAAAAAGAGGATCTGTTACGCAGAGCAAGTGGTTATCAACCATTAGATATTATCAGTTAAACACCCCTAAATGAATTCAGTGAGATTCCTAATTCAAGAGGAGTGGATGCTGCCCACCAGTTTGGCATCCTTCCAACTCCAGGAATATACTTAGCCCAGAATAGCCTTCATTTACCTCACTTGACATCTGATATTCTATACCTGCTCTATAGCTTCCTACTGTTTGTGTTTAATTGAATGTGAGGGCTGCCTACCACCATATGGGTGACATATTAACTATATGCTACTCAATATATGGGCGTGCCTGAATTCTGATACCTCTTGCACTACCCGCCACACTAAAGGGACTACCAGGTATGTCCCTTTACCCCACCAGGCCGAACAACTTGGCCCTCTTGTAGGTCTCTCAAAAAGATGTCTAGGCCCTGGTTGGATAGGTGAACTCCATCCAACCTATATAATTCCAGGTTGTGTACAATAATGTTAGGGTGCCTAATAATGGACTCTTGACCAGTAGTAATTAGCCTGGCAATTTCTCTATAAGTCTCTGCCTTTTAAAAATATTTTAATAAAACAAACAAACAATCAAACAAACAATAATTGTGCACCCCCAATCCCCCTGGGACCATCCAGTTGTTCCTTTGGCTTCTTTTTCTTCTTCATCTTCTCTTCTTCTAACAACCTTCTTAAAGTCCTTTTCTCCAGAACTCTGTTGGATTATAAGTCAGTTCTTTCCCTTTCCCTTTTATTAATACATAGTCTATAAGTTTTCCCCAAATATCTTTTTTTCACATTTCTAACAAATTTTAGGATATCTTGGATTTATTCTATTCAATCTGACTGGTGTCATATACCATCTTAAAGTTAATTTAAAATAATTTTCCTTTATTCTAACTGATGATTGCAAGATCCTCATATTCCAATTTTTTCCATTCTTTTTTATTTCTTTATTAAGATCTTGCTTCCACACCTCTCTTATTGTTTCTTGCTCCCTTTCTTCTAGAGAATCCTCAATTATTTTGTAAATTTTACCTACAGCTCCTTTCCCTGGATTTTCTTTCTCAGATTCATATGTTAACAAAAACTGTTCAAACTTTGTATATTCTCTAGGTTCAAGAACAAATTTAGTCAAGTATAGTTGCAAAATCCTCAAATAAACAAGCTAAGGATTATACAATGCCAGTATTGAATCAAGCCAGGCCTGACCAAAGATTAAATAAGGGTATGGTGGCTAAGGAAAAGCAGGGGGTGATGTAGGGGCAAGAGCTGCCCAGGAAAAATGAAAGCAATAACAATAGCAGCCACCTGGCTAGCAGTTTCAATTTCAACTATGAACCACTGTTTTCTGCTGAAGGTGTGCCACTCACACAGTGGAGCAACAATTAAGTTCAATGATAACTTGTCTCAGTGTTAATTCCACCCATCAAAAACCACCCAATTCAGAATCTAACAACCATATACTGCAGTGTTGGCAAACCTATGGCACGGGTGCCAAAGGTGGCACTCGGAGCCCTTTCTGTGGGCACCCGAGATTGGCCCCTTCACAGCCACCTGTATTCAGGTTAAATGGCTGTATTGGCACTTTGTGAATAATTAGTGGGTTCTGAATCACAGTTTGGGCACTCAGTCTCTAAAAGGTTCGCCATCACTGATATACTGCCACCAGCCCCCCCCCACCATATTGCCACTTGACCACACAATCAACTGAATTAATCCAATAACTTGATTAACTATTTTGTTCCCTAACTTCACCTTCCCACTCTCTCTGTAATTAATTCCTCTACCCTAACCTTTAGCCAGGGAGCCTCCCAAGAGGCTTGCCTGGCTCCCCCCTAACCCCCCCCTCTCCCAGTAACTAATATATAAGGGAATCAATCAATTCAATTAAATCAAGTGAGCAAGTAAACTAAAGGCTTTTCAGATTGATACATTATGCAGGGTGAAGCAAAGCACATTGCTTGGCAGAGGCTTGAGCTGAATTCAAGCCACAGCAGCAAAGTCGAAAACGAAACCTGTCACTGCTCCGAAGTGCGCCCCTGCTCGGTGAATTTTGCAAAGCAAGAGGATGGGGAGCTGGGGGGTAGCCTTTTATAGGCTCACACACCCCTGCCTCCCAGCCACTGTGAAGCTTTCATGCCACTTCATCTGGAATGCAAAGGGCCCCTACCCAGGAACAAATCCTTATGGAGCATCCATGTGCTAGATAAAGTGTTATATATATTATTATTTTGTGACAAATTAAATAATTTGAAATGTGGCATTGGAGGAGCCATATAAAATACCACAGATACCAGAAAGGCAGATAAGTGGATGAATAACCAAGTGAATGCTGAACTGTCACAACAACAACAACAACAACAACAACAACAACAACAACAACAAGCTGTATTTTTTGTTACCGAGGATTTTTTTTCTTTTTTTTTCTTTTTTCTTTTCTTTTTTCTTCCCCCTCTTTTTCCCCCTCCCCTCCCTGCTAGGTCACCATGTTGGCAGGGACTCACATACCAACCGTGTTGGGTCGTGGACGATGCGCTCCGAGCCAGAGGGTTAGTCGGATAAGAAGAACTAGGGTCAGGCATCTTGTGCCTGTCCCGCGTTCTGACCCTCTGACTCACTGCCACGTGCCTGGGAGCCATTCCACCAGAGCCTCCAACCTGTCCTGCCTCCTTCTTAATGCCAGGTCGGTCCATAACAAGACCGCTGTCATCTTTGATACCATCATCGACAGCAGGGCCGACCTGGCCTGCATAACGGAGACCTGGGTGGGCTCAGAGGGGGGGGCTTCCCTCACCCAGCTGTGCCCCCCCGGGTTCCTGGTTCATGGA
This sequence comes from Phrynocephalus forsythii, assembly GCA_029282475.1. NCBI lineage: Eukaryota > Metazoa > Chordata > Lepidosauria > Squamata > Agamidae > Phrynocephalus > Phrynocephalus forsythii. The sequence continues at coordinate 129,636,695 of JAPFRF010000001.1, read as the reverse complement.
GTGGGCAGGTTGGAGGGCCAGAAGGGTGGAGGAGTCGCCATTGTTTATAGGGAATCGCTTCAAGTGACCAGGGCCTCGACATTGGTGATTCCGGGGCTTGAATGCCTCCACCTGTTGGTAGGTCAGCGGGATAGATTTGGCATTGTGCTGGGCTACCGTGCTCCCGCAACCCAGCACAATCCCTGCCAGAGCTCGCGGAGTTCATCGCCGCTGCTCTGTTGAAGTCCCCTCGGCTTCTGGTCGCCGGGGACTTTAACGTGCATGCTGGCGGTGAGCTCGCCGGCGCAGCTCTGGAATTCATGGAAACCATGACGTCCATGAGCCTATCCCAGCATGTTTTTTGCCCTACCCACAGGAGTGGGCATACCCTGGATCTGGTACTTACCTCCATGTCGGGGGATTCTCATCTGGAGGTGCGGGACATTGTTCCCACACCCGTGTCATGGTCAGATCATTACCTGTTGTCTTTTTCCCTGGCAATGGCGGCCCCTCCTCGCGGGGATCAACGGCCCCTTGTTTGGGCCCGCCCCCGAAGGCTTCTTGATCCGGCTCGGTTCCGGGAAGCCTTCGGGGAGCCTTCTGATGGTCTGGCTGACGATTCGGCCGAGGCCTTGGCCAACCAATGGTTTGAGTCAGCTGCCGACGCCGTCGACCGAATCGCCCCCAAGCGTCTCCTCCGTGGCAGAGCTCGTGCCCGCCGTGGTTCACGGCGGAGCTACGAGCGATGAAGCGGGATCAGAGGAGACTGGAGAGCATCTGGAGACAAAGCCGGACGGCAAATAACAAGACTGCCGTTGTGATCCAGACTAGGCGCTACTCGCGAGCGATCAGGGAGGCTAGAAGATCTTTTTACTCCCTGAGAATTGGTGAGGCCTCGAACCGTCAGGCAGAACTCTTCCGGGTGGTTCGGGACCTCACCAATCCTAGTCTGGCTAGGCCTCCTCCTACTGATTTCAGTAGTGAGAATTTCGCAGTCTTCTTTAGATCCAAAATAGAGGCCATCCGTGCCGACTTTGATTCCAGTAACACTAGCCCTTCCTCGCCATCCCCAGCTCCTTCACCCCCCCGCTCTTCTCAACTGGTTGAGTTTGGGCCTGTCTCTCCTGTGGACGCCTCCAGGGCCATCGCCCATTGCCGTCCCGCGACCACCCCCTTCGACCCTTGCCCATCTTGGCTCATTAAATCTGCCGGAGGGAGCATGCCCGAGTGGGCCGCTACCATCGCTACCGCCTCCTTCAGCGAGGGGGTTTTTCCTTCTCGTCTGAAGGAGACGGTGATCAAGCCCATCTTGAAAAAAAACCGGGATTGGCGTCGGACCAACTGTCCAACTACCGACCGATTGCCAATGTTCCCTTCATGGGCAAGGTTATCGAGAGGGTGGCCGCGGTGCGGATTCAATCTTTTTTGGAGGAACAGCGGTGCCTTGATCCTTGCCAATCTGGCTTCAGGCCTGGCCGAGGTACCGAGACAGCTCTGGTCGCGCTGCAAGATGACCTTATCCGGGCGGCCGACAGGGGTTGCTCTACCCTGTTGGTTCTCCTGGATCTGTCAGCGGCCTTCGATACCGTCGACCACGGTATCCTACTGGACCGCTCCTGGAGGTAGGGATCGGGGCACTGTTCTCAGTTGGCTCCGGTCCTTCCTTCAGGGTCGGCCCCAGTATGTGCAGCATGGAGGGGAGTTGTCGGCCCCGTGGACACTCCCTTGTGGGGTTCCGCAGGGCTCGTCTCTCTCCCCCATGCTGTTTAACATCTATGTAAGGCCGCTGGCGGGGGTCATCAGGAGATTTGGGCTGCGTTGTCATCAGTACGCTGATGACACGCAGCTCTATCTCTGTTTTTCCACCTCTGCAGTGGAAGCTGTCCGGTTGCTCGACCAGTGCCTGGAGGCGGTTATGGCTTGGACCAGGGCCAACAGGCTCAAACTCAACCCTGGGAAGACCGAGGTGATGTTCTTCGGGAGCTCCCCGTCTGGATATGGTGGCCCCCTCCCCAGCTTGGAGGGTGTTTCCTCCAGCTGGCGGAGAGGGTTCGGAATCTGGGCGTGATCCTGGACCCGGCTCTGTCCCTGGATGCTCAGGTGGCAGCCGTGGCCAGGACCGCATTCTTTCATCTTCGCCAGATCGCCCAGATTCGCCCCTATCTAGACGGGGACTCCCTGAGGACAGTGGTCCAGGCGCTGGTGATCTCGAGGTTGGACTACTGTAATGCTCTCTACATGGGGTTGCCCTTGACTCTCCTCCGCGATTGCAGCGGGTGCAAAATGCAGCGGCCAGACTGGTGGTGGGTGCGCGTCGCTATGACCGCATCACCCCGGTTCTGGCCCGGCTGCATTGGCTACCCGTTGCCTCCCGGATCAGATTCAAGGTCTTGGTTTTAGCTTATAAAGCCCTCCATGGCCTGGGCCCAGAGTACCTGGCAGAGCGGATCGCCCAGCGGTCAACATCGGCCCGACCGGTTCGGCAGTCGCGGGCGCACTCGCTCAGGTTCCATCCCTCCGAGAAGCCAGGCGGTCCCGCACCCGAACCGGGCTTTCTCGGTGGCTGCTCCATCTCTATGGAACAGCCTACCCAGCGAAGTGCACTCTGCAGAGTCCCTGCTGGCCTTTCGTAAAGCGGTGAAGACCATCCTATTCCGCGAGGCCTTTGGTGACCTAGCTTAGTTTACCTCATTCTTCCCCCTTTCTTCTCCCCCATCCGCCATCGATAATTGATATTAGGTTATATTTGACATAGCAGCGGTGAGGTTTGTATTGAGGGTGCGCCCCTGCTGCAGTTTTCTTAATATGTTTTATTAATCTATGTTGTTTTTGTGTCCATGTCCCCATTGAGATTTACTGTACCCGATTGTTGTATTCCCTGATTTGTTCTGTTATGTTCGCCGCCCAGAGTTCCCGTTGGGAAGATGGGCGGGATATAAATTCAATAATAAATAAATAAATAAATAAACAACAACAACAACAAATGAGGTATCATACTTTTTGCATATAACAAGAAGACCAAGTTTACTGGAAAAGACAATATTGCTGTGGATAGTGTCCAAGACCAGCAAGAGAAAAGGAAGACCTAACATAAAATGGACAATCTTAAATTAGTAAAAAAGAAATAGGAAGGAAAGGAAAACAATTGGTAGAGTATAAATATGTGGAAGTTGCACACAAACATTCCACAAACATTTCTCACATCCCTGCAGACACATGCTGCTTCCAGCACCAGACTTCAAAGAATGGCAGTCATCATGGCATTTCCCCCATAGACTTTAATAGCTAGGTTGGCTGGAAGTTTTCAGAAATATTTTTCTCTGTGTGTTTTAAACATGCTTAGAGGCTAAGAAATGCTTTTCATTTTATGTATTCTTTTTAAAAAGAACTTTGATATTTCTCTGTGTATTTGCAAAAAGGCTTATAAAGAATTTTGAAATCTTTTTTTTAATGAGGTGTTCTAGAGACATATTTTCTTCCTTTATAGGCTCATATATTTTTAAAATGTAAGTTTTGCTTCTGTGTTTTTAAATATCTGCCTACAGCTTAGGTTTTTACACCTGTAACTTTTCATAAGTTGCAAGGGTCTATTTTATCAGTTGTGCTTACCGTTTTACTTCATAACTGCAAGGCCTTTTGGATGTTACAACTTTGATATACTTTTTTGGATATGGAGCAAAGAAGCAATGTAGATAAATAATGTTTATAGGAACAGACAACCTGATGTTGCCTGAAATTATTGCAACAGTTAAAAAGGTTATACTTTGATACTCAGATGAATTTTGATTGTCTGTGATAGTTTAGTTTCATTCTTAACCTTCAACTGTGATAAATGCCAGCTGTGATGAACACAGGCATTTCTGATCCCACCCTCCCCACCCCCGGACTGGAAGTCAATGGATTTATGTAGAATGTGTGTGTGTGTGTGTGTGTGTGTTGAGCACCTAATTTCTGAGGATGACAGTTCTGTGTTAACTTAAGCTGTCTGAAGTTTTTATTTACAGCTAATTAGTAAGTCATTTAAATGACTAATTAGTAAGTCATTTAAACTAACTATTGAAGCTTTGGGCTTTCTTTTTAATTCTGTGTATGTTGTCAACTGGACATATATTTTATATTTAACTGAGTTGCTTCATTAGCAACAGCACATCACCTACTTAATCTTTGTTGCTTCCAATAATGGACCAAGTGCCATCTGACATGGGAATCTCTTCTGCTGGTATTTTCTTCTGTTTCATTTTGGATTGTATCACCATAAGGTTTTTGATGTATGAAATACTCATATGTAATTTACTGTTGTCTCTTTCCATGCAATTCTAGCAAAATTTAGTTTGAATGTCACTCATTTAATCTGTGGCATACCCTTCATCAGTGCTACCTTCCACTACTGTTGTTGCCCAATAGTTGTCCCTCAAGAATTCCGTATCTCAGCACCACCGGACCTATCATTTTATTTTATTTTATTTTATTTGTTAAAATTTATACATCACTGATTTAGTGGACAATTTACTACTCTGGGCAGCATCCAGAAAATATTTTAAAAATACACATTTTTAAAATAGTCACACATATCTGTTTTTCTTCTGCTTATAAATTGCATATATCTTGTTTGTCTGATGTATCAACTTTTGGAAGGTAGAATTTTAAACTTGGAATAGAGTGTGGCTTCCCAAATACTGTCACTTCTCTTCAGATTGTATGAATCCTTCATCCTTTTGTAATTGCATTACTCTCAGCATTCCTGACAAACTTCAAATCCCTCACTGTTTTAAGGTGGGCATTTAGGAGAGGAAACAACAGCCAACATAAGGGGGGGAAACTATATTCAATGTAATCTCAAAGCATTTTAAAGCAGTTAAATCATAAAATATGCTACCTGGGAGCAGAATAAGGGTACTCCTATTTGTTTGCTATTAATTTATTTATTCATTAATTTATTTCCATGTTAATCCTACATTTGTATTCAAAGCAGTGTTTATGGTGACTAACTAACATAACTAGAAACAAATTTTTAAAAATAAAACCACTAAAATAATTTAAAGATGTAAATCTTGAACTATTTTTGCCTTCACATGGTAAACAACTATGGTACTATGAAAATCAACTATGAAATTGAGGGAACTACTACATACAGTATTTTTAATTTTCTTTCTTTCTTTCTTTCTTTCTTTCTTTCTTTCTTTCTTTCTTTCTTTCTTTCTTTCTTTCTTTCTTTCTTTCTTTCTTTCTTATTTTGTTTTTGGTTCCAGAGGGCATTTCTGCAGATGCTGTGTGATTCATTAATGTGCCTTCCAGAAGAATCAGTCTATCAATGCAATACTTAAATAGGGTTGGCATTTACTTTGCAAGAAGTCCCATTGAATTCCAAGGTCCTTATTTCAGGAAGGTATGTAGGTTTGCTTTTGAGAATTCTGTTAATTGTATGAGTGAAATCGTGCAATGGTTTTATATACTGTATATGCTATCTTAAAGCAAGAGAAAACATTATGGATACATTGATCTTTTTCAGTTTTTAGCATCAGACTATTGACATGCTCAGCAGTAAATTGCTGTAAGCTCACCCAACTGCTGCTGTTCCCTGGGACTACAGGTTTATGGTGGCTTCTGCTATAGAATCAGAATCAGAATCAGAATACTTTTTTATTGGCCAAGTGTGGTTGGACAGACCCAGAATTTGTTTTGATAAAATATGCTCCCTCTATATAACCTTTTAATTAGAATAATATGGGAAGTGGAGGCAGCATAATCGCCCAACCAGCTTCCTATTCAAATTAGAAGTTTTTCCCCCTAGGGGCACCCCCTTTGGAGCTTCATAACTTAGCTCCATGAACCCCAAACCTTTCCAAAATTCATGGAGTAGGCTAGAATCGCTTTCTGAAGGTACCCGTCATTTCCTTTAGAATGAATCATTTTGTTCTAGTGGGAAAATGGTGTCTCATTTCATTTGTAACGAAACACTGCTTCCTTGTTTAATTTCGTTAGCTAACAAAATGATGAAACAGCATTTCATTTTTCATCAGTTGCTCATCCCTATCGTCTAATTGTCCAATGGCCTTCCTAGCTGGGTTCTTACTTCTAATGTACTTTAAAAACTCCTTGCTATTTATTTGAAAGTTTTTAGCTATACACTCCTCAAAGTCTTGCTTTGCTTTCCTGATTGTTGCCTTGCATTCATTTATGTTTCTGCCTGTTGTCCTCATTTGGACATGCTTTCCATCTTCTAAATGAGCTTTTCTTGCTTTTGATCACTTTCTGGACAGCTCCTGTAAGCCACATCGGAGTCCTCTTGGACCTGGCAGTGCCCCTTTTCCTTTTGGGTATGCATTCCAATTGGGCCTCTGTTATTGTTTTTGTGAACAGCCTCCATGCCTCTTGGAGTGCTTGTACTCTCAATTTTCCCTTCCAGGTTCTTTTTTAATAATTTCCTCATCTTTGGGAAATTTCCTTGTAAAATTTAAAGATTCTTTGTTAGATTTTATCAGTGATTTCCATCTATGATTAAGTTAAAAGTAATTGTGTTGTGATCACTGTTCCCTATTGGATCAGTCACATTAACATTTTGCACCAGATCCTGTGGATTGCTCAGGATCAAGTCAAGGATTATTTTACCCCTAGTTGGGTCTTCAGCCATCTGTTCCAGGGAACAGTCATTTAGCATATCTAGAAACTTTATCTCTTTATCATGTGCTGAAAAACAGTTCACCCAGAGGTAAGTCACCCATTATAACCAGGTTTCCCTTCTTGGATGCCTCATAGACAGCTTGGAATTGGTCAACTGGTCTATGGAATTCTGAGAGCTGTAGTACTGATGGGTTCTTTAGGCCAGAACATCTGGTAGATTAGAAGATGCCATATTTTGATATACAACATGTAATAAACCATATTCTTTGTACATGGAAAGCTTCTTGTTCAGTTCCTGGTCTCTGCAAAGAAAAGGAACACAAGTAAGAGAGTTCTTATTGTTCCTGTTGTTTTCCTGTGTTTTTAACTGCTTTTATTGGAAACCACCCTGAGTTCCTTTATGGAAAAAGATTGCGGTATATAAATACATCAAATAAATAAATGAATAAATACAAATATGGCTAGAATTAGAGTTGGATGCTTCATGTGCCTGATAGCTTTATATGAAGTTGTTACCAGGTGTTGTCCTACCGTACCTTTCCCCCACTCATGGGCAGCTGGACCACTTACCTGATGTAGTGCAGTGCTGTTCTCCTTTTACTCCAGTAGCATATCAATCTGGCCAGCCTGGCCCTGCCTCCTCCTACAGCCAACCACTCTGTCAAGGAGGAAGAATTGGGGGAGCAATGAAAAACAATTGACAGCAGCAAATCCTTAAATAGTGGCAAATTGCCATCATGGTTTCACCCCTTTACACTTCATCTGGTGTAAATCCACAATAGGATTCTGGCTACTACTGTTTGAAGCCATTAGCAGGCAGAATGAAATGGGTGGTGTTGTCATCACTCAGCGGCATATACACATGGTGTGTGAGTGGAACACGGGATTGCCACAGTACCTTCACAGAAACAAAGTCAAGCAGCTGACATTCTTGTCCTTGAATATGATATAGGGGAATGTGCAATAAATGTGAAGCTGTATTCCCACTCTGAGGGGTCCAAGGAAAATGACTTAGCTTGGCAAATAAACTGTGCCCATACACACATAGTTTAGCTGATATATGACTAGAATCAACCTTCCTCTGTGATTGTTTTCAATAAATATGAAGGAATTTTTATTCTCTGCAGTGAGCAAGTCTGCTGCCCAAACCCATTTCTTGCTTCTCTGTTTCTTTTTTTCTTTTTCTTTCAAGAGTTAGCACTTCTAGGGCAGATAATCTTTCAGTGCTACTAGCTCAATTGTGCAATGTTCACAGAGCACTCTGCAAGGATGGGTACAGTGACATGACAGCTACTGTAGCCAGGAGGAACACCATCAATTGAGTATGGAGCCCCCAACACACCTGACCCATCAGGAATGTTAAGCAGAATAAGCAAACATGAGCCTGCTAAGTACAATCACACTATTCAGAGATGAAAGTGAATAGAAGACTGGGACAGAAGCTGTTTTTAGTGTTGCTCCCTTCAGTTGCTGTTTTCACCTGAAAGTACTGTGCAGCCTGCACAGGCCATCAATAGAACCTTCAACATGGTCTGTTTCACAGTTCACTAGTGAGCTGCCATATTTAAAATATCTTGACTGATAAACAACCAGTTTCTAGATCAATGCAAGAATCATCCAGTAAGCCTAAGGGGAGGCATATTGACTCTATGTAGGGCTACCTTTGAGGCTGATGTGGAAGCTTCAGCAAATTCAAAATACAGCAGCCAGTTGCGTGATCAGATTGAAATGGAAAAACCATATCTCCCCCACATTGGCCATGCTGCACTGGTTATTTGTCCATTTCCATGCCAAGTTCAAGGTCATGACTCTTGTGTATTAAAGCCGTAAATGCTTTAAGACCTTCTTACCCGATAGAACACCTTCGACCACCAGATTCTACCCATAGAACAAACTGGGCAGGCAGGTTAATCTGAGGGAAGCACGGAGGGAGAAAATAAGATCAGGCACCTTCTCATTGGTTGGTCCATATTTCTGGAATGATCTATAGGCTGAGATCCACCTTGCACCTTCATTGGGTTCCTTTAAAAGGCAGCTAAAAACTTGGCTTTTTTGTCAGGCTTTCCCTGACTAATTTAGAATAGCCAGTTCAGCCTAGCCTCCCCCTCTGCCATTCGAAATCTTTTTTAACTCTGTATTTTGCTCTTGTTTATTGTTATGATTATTTAGCAGTTGTATTTCTATTTTTTTCTTGTTGATGATATAAACTACTGTTTATTATTTGGTTTTTGATATTTGCTTTATTAAACTGCATATTTGAACTGTTGTAAGCCACCAAGAGTGGCCTTTTCAGCCAGATGGGCAGGATATCAATCAATCAATCAATCAATCAATCAATCAATCAATCCTGACTGAGGGGCTTCACAAAGTCCCCCCCCCACAAATGTATCTTTTTCAAGTTCTGCTTTTGCCTACAGGTGGACAAATAAGCTTATTTCTGATCTCAATAATTTGAGCCTTTCAAGCCCATTTTGGCATTCATTTACAATGCTGAGAAAAGATAAAAAATAGTATACATACTTGCAGAACAAGTATTATTAAATTACAAATGGAGACATATTTCTATGAATACATATACTACTCTGAATATGTTTCTCTTCAGATGAGGTGGCCTAAAGGTACTTAGTATTGAGGTAAGTCCATTTTAAAGCCAAAATTGTGGTTTCAATATTCAAAAAAAACCCAAACCCGTATGGATAGCTACTTTAGGTTTTTTATACAATTGACTGGATGATGAATGCCAGATCACTTTTTATTTACAGTTTATTACTGGTGCTATTCCTTACATGGAGAGGAATGTGGCCTATCTGTTAGCGGTACATGAGTTGAGGAGGAGGAGACAGTGAGGAAAAAGGCAGCCCTTGTTCAACTATTGTCCTTCTGTAACTCCTATAGAGACCACAGCCTAGATGCCCTAAGCACATCCTATCTTGCCTGATTTTGGAAGCTAAGCAAGTTGGCCCTGGTTAGTACTTGGATGGGAGACCACCAAGGAATACCAGGTGCTGTGTGCACCTGGAGTAGGAACTGGCATTCCTGCCAAGAAATCTCCATGGACATGGGGTCACAAAGAGTCAGTCACGAATGGAATGATGCAACACACACACAACTCCTATAGAATATTGGTTCAGACTAAAGAGTGGGACTAAGAAAGAGCAGGGCTATGAGTAAGAGGACTGAATGAGAGAGAATGGAGAATGACTAATCGCTTGTCAAGTTGGACTATACAGTAATAACTTGCAAGACATTTTTAATTTGTTCTAAGACTCAATTTGTTTTATGAAAAAAGTCTTACGAGACTTGGTTTTCCATAGGAATGCATTGATAACCTATTAATCCTTTCCCTCCAGAATGGATTAACTGGTTTTCAATGTATTCCTATGGGAAATTGAAGGGGCAGCCAACAGCACCCGGGAACCCCACTATGGCACTTACCTTGCGGGTTGTTGTGCTGTCCCAGGCCGTGTGGCTGCCTCCTCCTCTGCTGCCACCAATCTTGAGCTTGGGGGCAGATGGGTGAGCCTCTGCCACCACTGAGGAGCTTGGGGGTGGGGGTGGGGTGCGACTGCCACCATCGAGGACCTTGGGCGCTGCTGCCACCACTGAATAACTGGGGGGCAGGTGAGCCTCCAATGCTGCCACTACCACTGCCAAAGAGCTTGGGCAGTGAGCAAGAGGGGTGCAAGGAAGATCCACCACTGCCACTTGCCCGGACTGCTCAAAGACTTCTTTGAGCAGCCTGGGCAAGCAATGGTGGTGGATCTGACCTGTCACCATGACCTGCCTGGGCTGCTGGAAGACTTTTTTAAAAGCCTTCCAGCCCCCTGGGCAAGTGGCGGTGGGGGATCTAACCTGCCACCACCACTTGCCCGGGCTCCTCAAAGACTTTTTAAAAAGCCTTCCAGCAGCCTGGGCAAGCGGCAGGGGTGGATCTGACCCACCACTGCCACCTGCCTGGGTGCTTGGCTAAATCCTAAAACCTGGCTATAACAGCAGCAGTTCCAAGGGGCTACAAATTTATAGCAAGCCCATTTGTCAATTAATGTATGGTACAAGATTCAGTTGGTAGCTGACACAGCAGGTTGAAATATACAATGCATTTACAAAAGAGCAGGAGACAAACCAAAACTGCACCCCAGTCTTCAGACTGGTTCAGTCTGGTTTCTCCTCTAGCAAACATTCCAGCCAATGGGTATGCTGGTTGTGGGGTTCTGAACATTGTAGTCTATAAAGGAAACTTTCCCAAGGTCTCAGGAAACCTTAGTATCAACTCTAGAGTCTTATTAAGTTACATGAAATGTACTTGAAACATCACATCCTTCTTCTGTAACTGCTGTCAATGTTGCCACTCAAATAAGGTTCAATCATGGGTCTGTCAGCACATGGCTCCACACTGGCACAAAAACATAGATCAGTGCAAAGACCACATGGATCTACCTTATGTTTGTCCAGGATTGTCCCCAATCCACTATCCCATCATAGGCCCCATCTCTGACCACATTAGTGATTTCAGCAAGTGATTTCAGCTCTGTGACATAGTAGGCTGGAGACAGCTTCTATGGTAACAAATCTTTATTCAGGGAGACAACAAGGCTCAGGGACTGGGGCAAGGGAGCTATATTTATAGGAACGGGGACAGGCTGGGAAAGATACATTTTGGAGGGAACAATTACAAGCAATCACAAAGCTGCCTTTTGATGGGAACCAATAGGATTGAGGATCCAAATGCAGCAACTAGAAATAACCAATAGGCCTGTTCCCTTTGGAACAGGAGGGCAGTTAATAATAGGAATACAGATAATACACAACAGGAGGGCAGACAGATAATAGGAATACAGATCAATACACAACACCCCTCCCCCCCAGTGGGCACAGCACATGTAATCCTTAAGAAATTGTAGGGCCCTGTGACTTCTAATTGATCTCCTGACTACTGGTGATGCAGGGGCTTGAGCAGGCAGTGTCTGAGGTGGAGAGTCTACTGTAATAGCTTCGTCTGACATGGAGGGTGTATTAGACGACTCAGTGTCCCTGATCTGTTCCTCGGCACCAAGAGGACTTGCAGGAGCAGATTGATTTGCGGAACCCACTGGTACCTGCATTCCTGGGGCATCTCTGCTCTGGTCTTGCAGCTGTGACTCATTAATGGGGGTAGTGTCACTCTCAGACTGCAAATCCCCCACTCCTGTACCCACTCTACTGAGCGCTCTGCGCCGCAGTTGGTCCACGTGCCTACGCCAGGCCCTGCCATCTTCAATGGTCACGTAATAAGAGACTGGCCCAGACGCTCTGGTGATCACTCCTGGCAACCACAGGGGACCTCTGGCATAATTTCTCACCCAGACCAAATCTTCAGGAGCAAAATACTTTGTCAAGTCGCTCTCTGCCAGTGGAGGTGCGGTTTGGCATTTTGTCTGGGTGGACATAATCCAGCACCATTACCAGCCTTCTACCTAGGAGCAGCTCTGCTGGCGACTTGCCCGTAGTAGTACATGGCGTCGCATGCTGCAAAAACAACAATGCGCATTGACCAGTCACCATCCATCAAGCGTGCAATAGATCCCTTGGCTGTCTGCACCATGCACTCAGCCTGCCCATTGGAGGAGGGGTGAAAGGGAGCTGATGTGACCTCTCTTATGAAATTATCAGCCAAGAATGCCCTGAATTCTTGGGATACAAAGGCTGCTCCATTGTCTGACACAATGGTCGTGGGCAACCCGTGGGTTACAAACAGCTGTCTCAACACTTTGATGACTGCAGCTGATGACATGCTGGGAACCATAGCTACCTCTAGCCATTTAGAATACGCATCAACGATAACCAAAAAAACCTTTCCTTGGAATGGCCCAGCAAAATCTAAGTGCAGCCGGCTCCAGGGAGTCCGGGTCTGCTCCCACCAGTGGACTGGTGCCCTGGCCACATCTGGGCTCACTTCCTGACATGCCTTGCATGTCCGTACCCATTGTTCAACATCTTGGTCCATCCCAGGCCACCACACTGGGCTAGCGACTTCATCCTGACCATTCCAAGATGCCCCATGTGAAGTGTACCCAGAACCCTGTATCTCAGTGGCGCTGGAATGATCACCCTGTCTCCCCACAGGAGACAGCCCTTATGCAGGGATAGCTCATGTTGCCTTGTTGCGTATGGTCTAAATTTTTCTTCATGCAGGCCACCTGGCCATCCCCTCCCCACCCAAGTGAGCACACAGGAGAGAGCTGTATCTTTCCTCGTTCTCTCAGCTATTTCAGTGGCCGTTACAGGGCCCCCGGGGAGTGTTTCCAGCATCATCACTCGTTCCGCTGGGGCAGGATCCGCATTGCTCACACCAGGAAGGGGCAAGCGACTGAGTGCATCAGCGTGGCACAACCTTTTCCTTGGAACATGGGTCAGGGTGTACTGGAACGCATTCAGATATATAGACCATCGTAACATCCTAGGGGAGAGAATCTGCGGCGTCTGCTTGTTCGGGTTGAACAATCCTAACAATGGCATGTAGTCGGTTTCAAGGAAGAAGTGGTGACCATATAAATAGTCATGGAACTTTTAATCCCTGCCACTATTGCCAGCACTTCTTTGTCAATTTGTGCGTAGTTGCGCTCCGTTGGCGACAACGTACGAGAATAGAATGAGATGGGCTTTTCCGACCCATCCGCTTCCCTATGGCTCAGCACAGCTCCCAGCACATACTGAGAGGCATCACATGCCAGGACAAGAGGTTTCGACTCGTCGTAATGAGCAAGGATGCTCCTGTTAGTCAGCATGCCCTGTAAGGTGTCAAAAGCCTTTTGCTGTGCCTGAGCCCAATACCACACACACTTTTTTTTTTCAATAGCCTATGCAACGGTTCCGCTAATGAAGCTTTCTGAGGTAGGAATGAATGATACAATTTAATAAGTCCCAGGAATGACTGTAACTCCATCTTGTTCTGTGGGCGTGGAGCCTCAGTAATGGCTTTAATTTTAGAGTCAGTGGGGTGGCTGCCTGTTGCATCAATTTTAAACCCCAAGAAATCCACAGATGGCACCCCAAAACTGCATTTTTCGTTTTTAAGCTGCAGCCCCACCACTTTAAATTTGATTAACAGCATGGATACGCCCAACTAGTTCCTGGGGGTCTTTCCCAGCAATCAGAACATCATCAAAAATGGCAAGACCCCAGGCAGACCCCTTAACAGGTGCTCCATTAGACCTTGAAAAATCCCTGGGGCCACACAAACTCCAAACTGTAACCTGTTTACTCGGAAAGCCCCTTTGTGTGTTACGATAGTCTGTTTTTCCGCAGATTGCGGAGTCACTGTCAGCTGCTGGTACGCTTGTGCCAGGTCAGGTTTGGCAAAAAAATTTCCCCAGCTGGTTTTGCCAACAGCTGTGAGATGACTGGAATGGGGTATGAATTTCCCCTGAGTGCCTTGTTGATAGTACATTTGTAGTCTGCACAAATTCTCACTTCCCCATTTGCCTTAAGGAGTGTGATGATAGGAGTATCCCACTTAGAAAAGTCCACAGGTGAAAGAATTCCCTGTTTGACCAATTTGTCCAGTTCCGCCTCAATCTTGGGTTGCAGCACAAATGGCACTCACCTTGGCTTGAGTCGGATTGGGGCCACCTTGGGGTCCAGCTCAAAGTCAATTGGAGGCCCTGTATAACAACCCAGTTTACCACTGAAGAGTTCGGCAAATTCCTGGCCTAATGCCTTTCCCCACTCTGGGGACGTTTGAACTGAGTGGAGCCCTGATATACTCAGTTCCAAGGTGGGAAACCAGTCAGTACCCAGGAGACTGGGGCAACTCCCCTTTGCAATCACCAATTTAAGCACGGCCTGTTTCTTCTGGAATTGTGCCCTCACAGCACGCATTCCTAGAATGTGGATGTGGCCAGCTGTTTATGATTGCAAGGTTGCTGGGAATGGTTCCAGAGATGGGAACTTACCCCCCGGGAAGAGCCCCCTTGCAGTCTGGTCTGAGACAATGGTGAATCCCGATCTGGAATCCACCTCCATGTCACACGGTTGACCTTCAATCATCAGTCTGATGAATGTTTTGCCTTGTGCCAGAAACTGCACGGTCTCTCCATTGATCTCTGTGAGATAAATGCAGTCGTCCAGGAGATGAGTCGTGGTGGATGGTCTGCAACGCGTTGATCTAGCTGATCCCATTGTTCCAGCTGCCACCAACCTGCAGACCCTGGCGATGTGCCCTGTCTTTCTGCATGCCCTGCACGCAGCATCACGAAAACAGCAGCTTTTCCGCTCATGGTTACCACCACAGCCTGGACAACCGCCTTGGTGATCTTTGGGCCGTGCATCAGCCTGACGCACCAACTCGACACCCCAGACTGGGCTCTGGCTTGGACTATCCTCTGGTTCATCCATGGCATGGGCAGCCTCTACCCGCAGCTTTGTGGCCTTGCAACTGGCATTGAGCTCTCCCTGCTCATAATTGTCTGTGGCGTTGTCCTCTTTCAAGGTGGAGGCAAAGGTTTTTTGCTGCTGAGCCCCCCAACAAATTGATCCAAGAGAGTATCTTCAAGATTTGGGAAGCCACAGTGCTGAGCAAGCTCCTGGAGTCCTGCCAGGAATGCAGCCACAGATGCTCTGGCTTGCTGCTGCCTTTTCTGAAACTCCATCCGCCAGGCCATCTTGGTTTTGGCAGGTGCCAAGTGGCTTGTCAGCTGGGCGAAAATGTCTTTGAGTGATGTCTCACTCAACTTTGCTGGGGCAAGCAGTGCCTTGGCCAACAAGAAAGTCTCACGCCCACAGCAACTCAGATGTCTTTTGCTGTCATCTGATTTCTTGAGCCACCACGAAGAACTTTGTCCTCCCAAGTGGGGGCAAAGGGCTCCAGTGCCATTCTCCCGGCCAAGTTTTGTTCTTCAATCCGGACTCTGAGTCAGTGTGATGATCCTCTGCTTCTCAGCATTCCGGATCCCACAGTGTCAAAGCATGGGGTTTAGTGATTTCAGCAAGTGATTTCATCTGTAGGCTGGAGACAGCAAACAACTCTTTATTCAGAGAGAGAACAAGGCTCAGGGACTGGGGCGAGGGAGCTATATTTGTAGGAAAGGTGACAGGCTGGGAAAAGGTACATTTTGAGGGAACAATTACAAGCAATCACAAAGCTGCCTTTTGGCGGGAACCAATAGGATTGAGGATCCAAATGCAGCAACTAGAAATAACCAATAGGCCTGTTCCCTTTGGAACAGGAGGGCAGTTACTTCAACCAGCAATTACAGATAATAGGAATACAGATCAATACACAACAGACTGCACACCAGGATCACATTACACCCTATTACAGCAGCTCCACTGGCTGCCAATCAGTTTTCAGACACAGTTCAAAGTGTTGGTTTTAACATAGGTAAAGGTTCCCCCTGCACATGTGTGCTGGTTGTGTCCGACTCTAGGGGCAGTGCTCATCTTTGTATTCAAGCTGAAAAGTGTTGTGACTGCCATGGCTGCAAGGAAACACTGTTATTATCTTCCCAGTTTTTATGGTGGTACCTATTTATCTACTTGCATTTACATGCTTTCGAACTGCTAGGTTGGCAGGAGCTGGGGTTATCAGCGGGAGCTCATTCTGGGGCATGGCACCCAGGATTCGAACCGCTGAGCTCCCGACTTTGCAGCCAACAGTTTTTGGAGCCTTAGCCCACTGAGCCACCATGCATACAAAGCACTAAATGGCCTGGGTCCAAACTACTGCACCTCAAAGATTGAATCTCGCAGTATGATATGGGCTGGATGCTAAGGTAAACAGGAGAAGCCTTTCTTTCCATCCCACCACCTCCACAGGTATGTGATAAGAACACATGAAAGGACCTTCTCTATTGCTGCTCCCAGACTTTGGAACTCACTGCCACTGGAGGTCAGGGCTGCCTCATCTCTGCTGTTTTTCCAGAAGCAGGCAAAGACTTTTCTCTTCAGGCAAGCTTTCCCGAAATGATGGACTACCTACTATGTGATTTTTAGATGGATTACCATGCATGATTGCTTACAATTAATTCATAATAATACCTGTGCTTTCCATGTTAGTTTCCATCTCTTATAATTGAATTTTCCCTTGTCCATGTGGTGTTTTTAGCTTTAATACTGCCTTTTAATGTGTCCTCAAATTCTCTGTTCTTACACTTGAATATATCTTAAAATGTTCTGAATTGTATATTGTTCTTCAATATTGAAAGCTGAGTGGTTTCATGTTTTTGCACCATTGTGGAGCCATGGATTGGAGAACCCATGATTTTTGGTGTTCAATCTGTGGTCAGAGATGGAGTCTATGATGGGACAATGGTTTTAGTATGATCCAATGTAGAAGTCAAGTGGCTCTATGCCATGAATCCATGTTTTTGTGCCACTGCACAGACATGCACTAGGGGACTCATGCTTATTAGTAGAGATGGGCAAAAATTGTGACTTGTTTCATTTCGTTTTGTTTTGTTTTCCAGTCCAGTTCGGGTTGTTAATTACGAAATGAATTTTTAGAAAAAGAAATCATTTCATAATTCATTCTGGTTCGGATTCATTTTTTTCCTGTTTTTTATATCCCCACCAGTGGGTTATTATTATTATTATTATTATTATTATTATTATTATTATTATTATTATTATTATTATTATTATTATTATTATTATTATTATTATTAACCACACAGCCAATTATGCTGGATTTTGTAATACAATTCACAAGTTGAATGCTTCCCAAGCGTTTAGGACCATGTGATGTATCGGCGAGTTGGTGCTGATTATGGCCACTGGCCAAATTGCCTCATGAGCTGGATGGCAAGCTAGTGATAATTGCTCAGCCAGCCATGTGCTACCATCCCTCCTTGCCACCTCATTCACTTGCCTAGTGGGAAGACTGCTAGCGGGAGGGCACATGGCTTCCTCCTCCCCCCCCCTCCACATGATCCCAGATTGCTGCACCTAAGGCAGATGTAACTTTCCACCCACCTAGATATGCCCCTGCTCTGTGGTTGGCCCATCCATGTGGAACAAACTGTCCAGCGAGATGCGCCTGGCTTCATCCCTCACAGCCTTCAAATAATTGCTGAAAACTTGGCTATTCAAGGAAGCTTATGGCAATTGCTAATTTTTGTGCCGTGCCTTTTTGATGTTTTTTTTTTTTTTTTTTTGGTCCTTGCTATGCCTCTTGCCAGACTCTTTTTCCTTTTTCCTGCCCTTTGTTATGTACTACTTGAATGGAATTTTGTGGTTTTAACTATTTGTGCTGCTCTGTTTGTAAACCACCCAGAGTTCTCTTTGGGAAAATCAGTGCAGTATATAGACTTAAAAATAAATAGATAGATAGATAGATCTTAGATAGATAGATAGATAGATAGATAGATAGATAGATAGATAGAAAAAAACATAGATAGATAGAGATAAATAGATAGGTACAAGAAAATGATAGATAAGGATACAAACTCCGTGGTGGGAAAACACTGACAGGTGTTTGCATTCATTTGCCAATTTTTTTCATTTCATGAAACTGATAGAATGATAGATAGATAGATAGATAGATAGATAGGATAGATAGATAGATATAGATAGACAGACAGACAGACAGACAGACAGACACACACACACATTCACATGGAACTGGGAATGTGACACACACACACACACACACACAGACAGAGAGAGAGAGAGAGAGAGAGAGAGAGAGAGAGAGAGAGAGAGAGAGAGAGAGAATTTGTACAGTAGGACCCCCGTATCCACTGATTTGTCATCTGCAGATTCAGTTATCTGTGGATGGTAATCAGTGGTGCAAGCACCCGGACCCGGTGGTGGGCCTGCAAAAACAGGGGCAGAGGAGGAGGAGGCTGCACATCTCTGGAGCTCCCACCTGCCTGCCCACTTGAAAGATTGGAGATGCCAGTGATGGCAGCCACATGGATCTGGAGCTTCCACCCACCCACCCACATATAAGATCCTCAGGAGGAGGAAGACCTTGCGGCTGGGGAGCACCTGCACACCCAACTGCAAGATCACCAGCAGCAGCAGTGGAGGAAGCTGTGCTGCTCCCGAGTGCCCACCTGTAAGCACCATAAGGAGGAAGAGGCAGCCTGGGCAGCCCAGGCTGTCCGGCACCCTGCCATGGCACCCTGCCATGGCTGTCACCTCTGAATAGCCCCTGAGGATATATTTAGCAAAGTTAAGTAGGCCAGAAGCCTGTTCCTGCCATTCCTTATTGGCATATGTCTGCTGATTTTGGCTTATTTTTCTCCGTGGAGCAGTCGTTCTTCAATACTGCCTCTCCAGATCTTCTGGATTTCAACTCTCAGAGTCCCTAGTCACTGGTGTTGCTCACCAGTCTTTTGAGTATTATAGTCCAACCCTGTAGGCCCAAAAGTTGAGAACCACTGGCCAGAAATCTATTTGGATTTCATCTGGAGCAAGTGAAATTGTTAGTTAATGAACGAGGTGCTGCTTGAAGACCTGGTCATATGCTAGTCACACAACTGGGCACATGGCCAGTACTTTGTAATTAGTTGCAATTTGCCACTGCAATTTACACAATCCCACTTACCCCCAAGTGTTGTGGCATGAAATTTCAATAAAATTATAGCCAAGTAGCATTTAGGAATGATAAAACATGCAAACCTCACCATATAATGTTTTCTTCATATATGCAAAATGTTATTTTTATTTTGTTGTTTTAACTTTCCTTGTACACTGCCTAGAGTTATGTGAATTAGGCCTGGTGTTATATAAATCCAAAAATAAATAAATTCATAACTACCACATTCCTGAAGACTGAGATAGTATATTTGCAGTATAAATTCTACTAATGAAAATAAAATCCAGGGTTTAACAGTTGCATCATGGTACTCTCGAATATGGCAGATCGCACTGCAGGAAAAACTAACTAGTAAATTATATATAGCTAAAGGGATAAGAAAATTGGATGTTTTTGTAACGGAGTGTACTGCAGCTAAAACTGTGCTCATGACCTGGGGTTCAATCCCAGGTAACAGGCTCAAGGTTGACTCAGCCTTCCATCCTTCTAAGGTCGGTAAAATGGATACTCAGCTTGCTGGGGGTGGGGGGGCAATGTGTAGCATGCATACAGTAATTAAACTGTAAACCACCCAGAGACTACTTGAAGTGGTATGGGGAGGTATACAAGCAGAACACTTTGCTTTGCTTTTGCTTTGCATCTTTTTATTGTGTATATGAATAGAATAGGCAAGGGACTTCCATTCATGTATAGAGATTTTTTGTTTGTTTTCTTAAAATCCACCAGTAGAGCTTAAAAGAATGGGTGGGTCAAGTGATTATACATGCAGACTTTCTCTACAATACAGAATGAGAACATCTCATCCTCAAACATATCAGGAATAAAGATGGGCATGAATCAAAAAATGGTGTTTCATTTGTCGTTTGTCATTTAGGGGGTCTGTTTCGTTTCATTTCTGTTTTTCGTGAATTTTTGAAAAAAATTGTTTTCGTTTTCATTTGTTTCGTTACTGTTTCATTGCCATTTATTTCAATGTTTTGTGATTTTTTTTAGCATTTAAAGCAGTTCAATGTATTACCATAACGAAAATGAAACGGACGACAAAATTTCTGGTGTTTCTGTTCATTTTGTTTCATTTTAGAGACAAAATTCATTTGTCATTTTGTTATGTAATGAAACAAAAAAACGAAAACAGAAATGAAAAATTGTTCATTTCGTGTCCTTCTCTAATCAGGAATGTTAGAAGCTCATAAAGCCATCATCTTAAAAGGACATTGTACTAGCATACATAAAGACTTCCACTGGTGCAGGCACAGAAATGTATACTCCTGTGATAGATTGAGGAATTCTGCCTGTTTGTCTCAGTTTTATATTTATACAGCCACTGCTCAGCCCTAAAGTTGTTCTTTGAACTCATTCGAGATCTACTGCTGAAATAAATGTCACACACACTGGTGAATTATTATAAAAATGATTGCATTTATTTACAAATATGCCAACAAGCTGGCAACTTACACAGACTCTCCAAAGAATTGTCAGACATTCCCTCATAAATGCAGGCCAATCAGGAAGATTCTCTCCCTCCCCCGTCCCCCCCAGCCTTGGAGCTATATGCCATTAGTAAATGGTTGTTGACACATTTATCTAGCATTATTTATACCCAGGTTATGCTGGAAATAAATGTTAGGATAATGCTCTCTTTAAAAATAAATAAAGCAAAAACAAAAAACAGAAAAACAAAACAAAAAGCAAATAAACAAACAAAACCCCAACAAAAATACCCACAGTCTATCCTGTTCTTTTTCTGTTTCTTCCTGCCTAACCTTAAGGGGATTTCATAGTGCGTCATATTGTACACAAATATTTGGATCTTTGGTGCTGGTGTTCAGGGTATTTATCTGCTCCACAGCTTGCCCTCACTGACTCAGCCATTCTTCACCATTTCACCTCAGTATTTACAAGTGCTGGTATAGACTGCTGCTCCCAGTAATTGTACCTGGTAGTGTGAATTGGTATATATACCTTGATCCTCTGTCACAGTGCTGTCAGAACGCATGGCTCTTTTTCACATTTGCTTTTACTATTTTGGTGAGTTTTCTCCACCACTCTCTGTTCTTTCTTCCCCCTGCATCCTTCAGTCACTGTCAGCACTCGACTGCAGCAGCTGAGAGCTCAGAAGATTGAAGGAGAAGTTCTGGCAGAGTGAGGAAGTTGACAGGGAAGCTAAGAAAGAAAGCAGGGCAGCTGATGGGCAGAGGTACTTGTGTCCATACAGTACATTTTCCCTTGGGCAGCTAAGGGAGGATGCAATTGTATTTGGGAGTTTCTTCCCGAGTGCTGGAAACTCCTTTTCTCTGTGCTGTAGCCCTACTCTATACCCCCTCCCCTCCTTCTTTTGTACAAGAAAATTATATTTGAGGTTTCAGTCATGGAATTTCAATGAGACATTTAGTTTGGTCCTCTTCTTGCTCTGGATACAGATTTTTTTTTATTTCTTAGTTGCTTTCCAGGACACATTGCTGCAAGACACCCTGCAGAATAATAATAAAAATCTGTATGGTCTTGAGAAACAAAGAATGAGTCAAAGCTTAAATTAGCAAAAGTATCCCTTCAATTAGCAAAAGCAGAACACTTTATTTTTAAAAACAACCTTCAGTTGAAAGGGAAAGAAAAGAGATGTGGTTTTAAAACACTGCTAAAGACAACACTAGATTATGCCACATAGTCTTTTGAGGGACTTCCATAAGATAAGGGCAACAACTCAGAGGGACATGCCTTTAGAGCCTGGAATTTTACAGAATGAGGCCACTAGTAAGGCTCCAAACCTTGGGTGCCCAGAGGTCCTAACCCTGTCGAGCATAGGCAGCTGTTCAAGAACCTCTGGGCACCCAAGGTTGAGAACAACTTCTCGAAACCCTTATGAACAGGTTCACAAGGGCATTTGCCTTCTGTCATGTCACTTTGCCCCAAGCCATTTAAGATTTTAAAGGTTAAAAACAGGTCTTTAAATGCTGTCCAGTGAGAACCCATGAGAATAAATCAGGTAAATAAATATTCAGATATTCCGGGAAGAAAAAAATATATAATCAAACAGACTTCTAATCTGGATGACATAATGTGTAAAAAATGAAGCATTTGGAAATGATTGGAAATGCTAAAATGGTGGCAGGATATAAGCACGAAAAGTCACAAAAATAAATTTATTGGTGCCTCAAGTGAGTAAATTAATGAGTGTCATCATGACCTTTTTTAGTACATTTTGTGCATAGTTGAGTAGAATTGTTAACTATTCCTAATATATTTTAGGGCTTTTGAATAAGCAGGGCCGGTTACAAAGGAGGGAAATCATCTGTATTAGAACAACAGTCTGCATATATATACAGACATAGGCCCTTTGTACACGACCCCTAAACTCCGCCGCAAATGACTCCCAGCTCCGGAGCTTAAAATTGTTTCCCCACCAGCTCCAGAGTTTACAGATAATTAAGTGCGACCACGCCCATCTAAGCCTGTCCCAGTGCACTTTTCAGGTACCTGCTCTCTGGAGGTGAAAATTCCTGATGTGGATATAACGTAGTGACTGCCTGGCTCTCCTTGCTTCTGTTTGTTCTTTTTTTGCCCCCCGACCCTTTAAGAGATCTGAATGCAGTGCCGGGACGGCAGAACAGAGGTGAGCAGCATTCTTTTCTTCCTTTTTTTCTCCCTCCCCTCATGCAGCCAGCAGCCAGGAGTGCAGAGGGGGTGGGAAACGCAGGAACAGCGACAAACCTCTAAGATCTCTGGTCCGAATTTAAGTGGCCAGCGGATCTTAGGGGTCGTGTGAAAAGGCCCATAGTGGAGCTTTTGAAAGAAAGAGAGAAAGTGAGTTTATGCTAGACTATATTAATAAAAGTAGAAAAGATCTAGTAACACAATTACACTCAAATATGCCCAAACAAAGCCTAAAACCTTTTTGTAGGCAACAAATGTTTCCCCTTTAAGAGGATTTAAGTTCTCATTTAGATCAACATTTTAACTCTGTCTTGCTAAGGAGTAGAGATGGGCACGACTTAGCGGTATTCCCGTTTCCGTTTCGGTTACTCGTATCCGTTACTCTACGGAAACGGTAACGGGAATTACTCCGCCAGAATTCGAGCTCGAACCGATGAATGAACAATTTGGTCTGATTTGTCGTGCTCGTTACTTGCATTGCGGCGATCGTGCAATGCCAAGCGGCACAGAAAAAAAGTTTTTAAAAGTTAAATAAAACCCGATTCCCGGCCCTAAAAGTAGGCGAAAACTATCTGAGGGCACCTACCAGGCCAGAAGGGTGTTTTATTTGGGGGGGGTTCCCCGCCCCCCTCTCCTTGGCTATTGCTACTGCTGCGCTGCTGGTACCAGGCTGGGAGGGCGCATCCATTTGCCATGCAGTGTGGGGGATCCAAAATGGCGACCACAATATTTTTTTTTGAAATCGTTGCCCAAAACCCCACCAAAGCACCACAGAAACATGCAAAAATTAGCTATTTTAAATGCTTGAATTTTTACAGTAGCAGCAGTGGGTTTTTGTTGCAAAAAAAAGTCTCCGTTGATTTTATTTTATTTTATTTTATTTTATTTTGTTACACCTGTGCATTTGCAATGATGGGCTTGCCCATGGGAGTGGACCATGCAAAGTTTGGAGCCATTCCACCAATCGCATGGCCAGGTTTTGCTGGCTGTACCAGGCTGGGAGGGCGCATCCATTTGCCATGCAGTGCTGGGGATCCAAAATGGCGACCGCAATATTTTTTTTTGAAATCGTTGCCCAAAACCCCACCAAAGCACCACAGAAACATGCGAAAATTAGCTATTTTAAATGCTTGAATTTTTACAGTAGCAGCAGTGGGTTTTTCTTGCAAAAAAAAAAAGATTTTATTTTATTTTATTTTATTTTATTTTATTTTATTACACCTGCACATTTGCAATGATGGGCTCGCCCATGGGAGTGGACCATGCAAATTTTCCACCAATCGCATGGCCACTTGGCCAGGTTGACCACAGAGACTTCTGGGATGTGCCAATCGAGCATAAACAGCCCACTAATCGTAGCCCAAACCCGAACCCTAAGCCTAAGCCTAACCCATACACCAGTACACTGTCCTTATAAGTGGGTCAGAGAGGCACCCAGAGGTGCACCCCAATACTCACCCTAACCTCACCCGTAACTAGCCTAACCCTAGCCCTTGCGCTAACCCGTCTTAACCCTAAGCCAGATCTACTTGCATTGCACTACATGCAAGTACATGAGACACAGCGGTTGCAAAGAGTCTGCCAGTTCGTCACTTGTGGCTCTGGCTGACTCCTGCAGCTCCCTCCAGGAGCCCGCTACCCCCCCAACCCAGTACTAACGACAACGAAAAAATGAAAAAACGAACCGACTAATTTTTGTGAAATTTCGCGAAAAACGGAAACGAGCCGAAACAGACTGCCTCCGACACACGACAGCTCGAAAACGTTATTTTCCCTAGTCGTGCCCATCTCTACTAAGGAGCTTTAAGTGTTTCCTCTGGTTGCTGTTTTGGGCTTGATTTATAACTAAACTGCAGGATGTCCTCTGAGAATTGCTACTGGTTTAAACAGGAAATAGAGGTGGTATGTTTTAAATACCCCCTTTCTTTCTAAAAAAAAGTGAGCCTATAGGAAGTAATAAAACTTAAGACTTACTCTTCTGAAATAATAAGCAGAGCTCTTTATAGCCTTTGTTTCTTCACAAATAGTGATGTCTGAAATAATTTCTAAATAGCTAAGTAAAAACAAGAAAGCTTCCCATGGCACTTTAAAGACTAAGATCCTATCCCCACTAGTAAATAAAACCCTATTTAAATGGGGTTAGCATGTTATAGATTAATTTAAATTAGGGTGTTTACATATTCATTTGAAGGGGATCATGGTTTTAGTGTATGGTTTTACTGCTGTACTAGAGGGCAATTTATTTTAAGGTACATGTAGAATCACTTCATTGGAACTGATCACAGATGGCTATGAACCTGTTCATTCCAGTGCATGCTGGTTTATAAAGTTAGCAGCACTGGTGCTGCCTGTTCAGACACCTACCAGGCCAGATTGCATGCTTTGCCCTTGGCCACCCAGCCTGGAAATAAAGAGGCAAGACATGTTTGTGGGATTAAAATTGGGCCACAGTTTATTGATATGAAATTCACTGTTAAACATTCCTCAAACAAGGGGGGCTGAACCGGATCAGTTAATGATTCCTAATATTATTAGAAGGGCACTGCTCACCTGCTCAGTGCCCTCCCAAAACCTACGGTCTGGGTAGCCCTCATTCTTAATCTTTGAACACCTAATGTTCCTGATTTACTAATTCATATTGAAGGCTACCATCTCACTAGGGAATATTATTCAATGCATTTCACCTGACTAAAATATTGCACTTGCACTACCCACCAGTTGTGACCGTTGGCCTTAGAGAGAATGGAATGGGCGAAAACACTATGCCACTCTGGTCCAATCTGAGTGGCAGCCAAAAATTCCCATCCAGCCCTTATGCAACCAGCTACGTAATCTCATTCCCTTATTGGGGGATGGGGGAGATAGCTGAATCTAGAAAGAGGCCTCTTGCCACGTGGTGAGGCTTTATCTAAACTACCACCCCACCACCTCGGCAAGCAGCCCTATAGGCTGCACACATGTGACACCAGCCAGATAGGCAGATGATGAGGCCCTGCCCTGCACTATGGCAGATCGGAAATGCCCATCTCCTCAACTAATATTCTAGTCATGAGCAAGACGACAGACATCCCTGTCTTGCCCTTTTGTCTGAGATCATGCAGGAGGATTGGGCAGAGAAGCCTGAGCTGTTGCCTCTACTAGAATATCAGTTGAGAGGTTGTAGGAAGTGAGCATGCTGGGCCATATGAGTGATTGATTGAGTCAGAAGGAGTCTGGGAGAACAGTAGCAGCACCTGTGTTGCCACCTTTATGAACTGGAACAAACTGGGATGAAACTTCATGCCCATCTCTAGGAAGGATTCCACAGATGTGAACATGCCTGTCCACATTACTTTCATATTTTTTTTTGCTATCTGATACAGTGCTATACTACATAGCAGGCATTATAAACAAACAAACAAACAAACAAACAAACAAACAAACAAACAAACAAACAAACAAACAAACAAACAAACAAACAAACAAACAAACAAACAAACAAACAAACAAAAGCATTGTACTCAGCTTGCCAAAACTGGCACCATGCCAAATAGCTCCAAGCTACCCCCCTCTTTTTTCCCTCAATTTCCATCAACGTACTGTATATGTGAACCAGCATAGAGGTGGGCATGACACAGAAAACTGATGATTAGTTCATTCTGTTTTGGGCCCACCCCTGTTTCAGTTCGATTTGGGTTCATACATTTTTTTAAAAAATTGAACAAACCCAAACCAAGCCGAACTGGTTTGAGTCTGACTTACCGGCGGCGGCAGCAGCAGGGGATTTTTGAGGCACTGGCTTGGATCCAGCACCTCTAGAGGTGTTAGCTTCCCCACACCTCAGGGTTTTTAAATTTTATTTATTTTTTTCAGCACTGTCCACGCAGCCCCTGGGGCCAGGTCAGCATTTGTTTTATTTTTATTTTTATTTTTATTTTAGAGTGCCAACCATGAGGCCCCAGGCGCTGAACAGCACTTGGTGTTTTTTTTAAAAAAATCTAATTTGTTTTTAAAAGCCCCCAGCCAGGCTAGCTTCCCCGCGGAATTCCAGGACCAGGAGGACTGCGGCAAGGACAAGTTAGGAGGGGGGTAATGAAAAATGAAGTGAATGAAATGGAAATATCTGTTTCGTTTCATTTTGTTTTTCTTTAATGGTTTGGTTCATTATTCATTTCATTAACTACTGAAATGAATAACAAATAATGAAACAAATTAAAATTTCATTTCGTGCCCATCTCTAATCCAGCATGTATCACTTCACATTGGTTTCATTTAATCTTCATTTAACACCTAGTTCTTCCACTTTGCAGGGATATATTTAAATATCTCCTTGCAATCTCTTTTAGTTCTAACCACTCTAAATAACATGTATCATCAAGAACCACGGCCATCTCTGTCTTGGACACACATACTTTAATTGGATTGTACTGCACATATAGAGCAAGTGTAAGAGATAGATTGAAAAGAAACATTAAGGCAGAGGAACTCTTATGAAGGAATATGCATGGAAAGCTAATTGAAAGGAACTCCGGCAAGTGCTGGGGATTTCAGGCGATGGGTTTCTTTTCAATAAGAAGGC
The DNA here is from genome assembly GCA_029282475.1 of Phrynocephalus forsythii. Lineage (NCBI taxonomy): Eukaryota > Metazoa > Chordata > Lepidosauria > Squamata > Agamidae > Phrynocephalus > Phrynocephalus forsythii. The sequence goes on along the minus strand of JAPFRF010000001.1, from coordinate 129,609,369 downwards.
AAACACAGCGGTTTAACCTAACACTTACAGGGTGATGTGTGTGTCTGTGTCATAAAAGTAACAAAACATTTATCACACAATAGCCAAAGATTGTCTTCTATAGCTATTCAAATAGTGTATCTTTTTAAGCCAAATTGCACCTCGTTAAGAAAAATTATAGGCAGCTATTGTGTGCTGAGTCAACCAACCCAGTTTGCAAAGGATAACATCTATAGTGATTTCTTTACCTGGGAATTTTACTTCCTAAATGCGCATAGCTTGTGCTACATCAGCATAACTAAATAATAGGATTTGTGCCAGTATATCCTTAATTATCTATGCTAAATAGGAAGAGAATCGGAATCCTTTAAACGGTTGCATATTCATATAATTTTGTTTGGGGAAATAAGAGAAAATTGAATTACTTATTGATTTATGGTACTTCTCTTCATGCTGGCATGCAGTGGCTGAACTAACGAGTAGATGGGCAGAAGTCAAAGTGATGGTTCTGACCTATCAAGTCCTAAACGGCTTGGGCCTAAGCTGTCTCAATGAGCACTTCTCCCTTTATAAGCCTGTCTGCCTGTTAAGATCTTCAGGAGAGGCCTTCCTCTCCATCCTGCCACATTCTGAGGTGTGTTTGGTGGGAATAAAGGAAAAGGGATTTCACTGTTGTGACTCCAAGATGCTGGAACTCCCTCCCACAGGAGGGTAGACTAGCCCCATCTTTGTTGTCCTTCCACAAACAGGTGAAGACCTTTCTATTCAGGAAGGCATTCCCTTAGTGAATGGGTGCTAAGTGGGTTTTTAAAACTGATTATTGCACCTTACTGCACTGAGTTTATTTTGGTGTTGGACAGGTTTTCAAGCATGCATTCACAGATGCTTTTACTATTATATACAAATTGTTACTAACTTAAATTCTGTCTTAGTTGTTGTAAGCAACCTTGGGTCTGTTTAAGGAGAAAGGAGGGATAAGATATTTTAAACAAATGAATGAATGTTACATCTATTCATTTGGAAATTAATTCACACAATTGCTCTATAAAATTGTATGTAGCTAGATATTTAGTTTTAATTAGGTCACAGTTCACAAGGTCAGGTTTCAGGCATGGAACATGTGAATGAACATGTTAATGTGGATGTGTGTGTGTGTGTTGTGTCCTTTCCATTAAGTAGACCAAGGCGGTAGAATGCTATATCTTAGGGTGCAGCTTTTCCCTGGAGATATCTATCTATCTATCTATCTATCTATCTATCTATCTATCTATCTATCTATCTATCTATCTATCTATCTATCTATCTATCTATCTATCTATCTATCTATCTATCTATCTATCTATCTATCTATCTGCTTTCTGACAAGGAAGCCCCCAGCAAATTATATGGTAGGTCAGGGGTGCCCAAACTTTTTGTAAGGAGGGCCAGATGTGGTGGCTGAGAATGTGTCAGGGGCCGATTGCTCCCCGACCCTGCCACCCCACTTCAAGCCCCACCCACTGACCCATAAGCCCCACCCACTGACCCCTTGCAACCCCACCCACAGGAAGGAAGGTGGGGACCAAGGGATGGAGGGATGGAGGTGGAAACCAAGAGAGGAAGGAAGGAAGGTGGGAAACAAGGAAGGGAGGGAGGGAGGGAGGGAGGTGGGGACCAAGGGAGGGAGGTGGGGAGGAAGGAAGGAAGGAAGGTGGGGAACAAGGGAGGGAGGGAGGACATTGGAAACCAAGAGAGGAAGGAAGGAAGGTGGGGAACAAGGAAGGGAGGAAAGAAGGAAGGTGGGGACCAAAGGAAGCACAGGGAGCCGTGGCCACAGGTTGTCCCTTGGAAGAGCCGATCTGTGCGATCTTGCACCCCCCAAGCTCCCCAGTGGTGGCGACGGCTCACCCACCAGCCCACCCCAAAGCTCCTTGGCGGTGGCAGAGGCCCACTGGCCTGCCCACCCCCACAGATTCCCTTGTGGTGCTGGTGGCGGCAGACCGCCCGTCCGCCCAGCTGCCTAAGCTTCCCAGTGGTCTCAGTTGTTGGCGGAAGATTTTTTTTTAAAAAAAAACATGGGGTGAAGGAGGGGGAGGGAAGGGCAGGACAGCCATCCGCGGGCCACTCAGAATGGCCTGAAGGGCCGGATTTGGCCCCCGGCAGGCCTGTGGTAGGTGATATCAGTTCTTGTGCATTTATGATTAGACTAGAATTAAAATGACTCGAATACATAATAAAGGTGGGAGGTTGCCCCATCCCACCGGACAAAACTGGTGTTCCTTTTCATGAGATCCCAGATCTTTCAGTACTTTTTGCAGCTGATCTGTAAGCCTTGCATCCTCGCTTGAACCAGAAGTGGAGGGGAACCATGAATGATCCCAAATTTATTATTGCTCTGCTTGATGGAAGACATCAAGCTGCTCTGACAGAGGCAATCCCAGTAGTTATAAATCATAAAAGTTACAAAAAGCATCCTATTTCCCAACCTCAATTCATGTTTATTTCTCCTTCCCTAGTCAGCATGGGAGTACATAGTGTAAATCTAGCAAGCATTCAAAGAAGACCTTACAAAAAGGATTTTCAGCAGCAGAGCTACACTTAGGTAGTTAAGCAACAAGAAATCTTGGGGCATCATAAAGAGTATCTGGCTATACTTGGCACAAACTTTTCTGTGCTCTGCAGCTGCCATTAACAACAAGGGGTCATAAAACACTATTGGAATTACAAACTAGAAGGAAATAATTAGAAATAATAAACTTAAAAATAGGACAAAGGGATTTAATGTATTTGAAAAGATTATAATCATACCAACAAAAATCTAAACTATTAGCAAAAATGACTCAAATAAATAAGAGAAAAGATAGCATGGGGTATTCCTGATCAAAAAGGGGAAAGTAACAAAATAAAAGAAAAAATGGAGGCATTTCAAGAATTTCTAAAGAAATTATTTACTTGTAACAATCCATCATTGGATAAAATTCATGAGTATATAGAAAATAACATTAATAAACAAAATATGAAAAGAAGATAAATATAGAATGGATCAATTAATAATGGAAGAACAGGAGATCTCACTTTCTTCCATTATGAGAACTGACCAAATATTCCTCCTTTTACCTTCTGTTCTTCAATCCACAATCAGTTTTCAATTCATTAGAGGAGTTCTCTAATCCCAAGATTATTTAGGGTCTTGTGAAGTCCTTTGTCAAAAGTGTTTTGGAAGTCGAAGTAAACTGTTTACTGTGTCTCTGTTCCTCACACATTTATTGACACCTCCAAAGAATAGTTGAGGGTTAATGTGATTTACCACTGCAGAAATCACATTGATTCTTTTTCAATGAGCTTATTTCCTTTTGACAAGTTTTGCCTTAATAATGCTTCCATTTGCCTGGAATAGATATTCAGCTAATTAGCCTGCAGTTTCCCAGATCCTCTATGTCTCTTTTTAAAATTGTTTTTGCATTTGCCACTCTCTTTTGGCACAGAGATTAATCAGAGGGATATTTTACACATTTCATCGAAAGGTTCGCATTTGACTTTATTCATCAATAGACATGGGCACGACTCGGCAAAATTGTCGTTTCTGTTTTTGGTTATCGTTTCCGTTAGGTAATGGAAATGGTAACGGTAATTCAGCCATCAGAACTCGAACTCGAACTGAAAAAAGAAAAATTTGGTCGGGTTTTTCATTTTTGTTTGTGGCATTGCGGCGATCGCGCAATGCGAAGCACAGAAAAAGTTTTTAAAAGTTTTTTTAAAAAACCCCGACTCCCAGCCAAAAAAGCAGGCAAAAATATGCCTGCCTGAGGCTTTGCCACCTACCAGAGGGGTGGTTTCTGGGGGGTCCCCCCTCTTCTCCTGTCCTGGGCTGCTTGCACCAGGCTGGAGGGGGTCATCCTTGTCGTCTCACCATGCCATGCAGTGGGGGGGGATCCAAAATGGCGACCACAATTTTTCTTTTGAAATCATGGTCAAAAAACACACAAAATCACCACAGAAACATGTGAAATTTATTTATTTTAAATGCCTGAATTTTAATAGTAGCAGCAGTGGGTTTTTTTTAGCAATAAAATGTCATATTGATTTTATTTTATTTTATTTTATTTTATTTTATTTTATTTTATTTTATTTTAGACCTGCCCATTTGGGCTGGGCATCAGATGGGACCATGCAAATTTTCTGAACCATTCCACCAATGGCATCACCAGGTTTTTGACTGACACTTCTGGATGTCTCAGAGGGCATAAAAAGCCAAGGCACCTTCCAGAAATTGCAGTCGGGTGTATGGATGTGGTTGAGGGAGGAGGGCTGGCTGCTGGTGCTGGTGTGATCCGATCGAGATTGAGGAGGGAGGCTGGAGGCTTTAGGATTTAAGTTAGGCAGGCAGGGAGGGAACTGAATTTAGAAAATAATTTCTTTGATTCCCTGCAGCTTTGTCTGCTGAAGGGAATAGCAGTTTATTCTTTATTTCTTCTCTGGCAGTTTGTGAGGTTTTTTTTCTGATATTGGATAAAGGGGGAGGTTTGACTGGGAGTGGGAGATGTGGATTTATTTTAAAAATATATTATATACTACCATTTATTTTCTCATTTCCCAACTTCAATTTGCTTGCACAGACACACATTTGGGGTGCAAGCCAAGAACAGAACCTCTATCTTAAGTGATATCCTAACTGCCCACTCGCCCGCCCACCCGCGCTGACACCCATCTGTGGCCCGCGCTGCCGCTCGCCCACTCGCCCTCTCGCGGCCGCCCCCTGTCCGCTCGCCCGCCCCACCACCTGCCACCTAGGGCGCAAAAACACCTAGCGCTAGCCCTGATTGCGGGACGCCCCTATGCTCTGGGAAGTCAAATCGCACTAAATCATGGTGGAAATGACAAACGACAAATGACAAACGGAAACAACAAATTTTTGAAAAAAATCGCGACAAATGGAAACGACCCGAAACGGACCCGTTCCGACAAACGAAAACTCAAAACGTCATTTTTTCTGGTCGTGCCCATGTCTAGTGTCTGGGGTTTCAAACACTTTCTTTTCCCCCTCTGTTCATGCAAGGGCCTTGACATTGTGAGTGTGCTGTAGGAAACAATGATGAAACAAGCTACTGGGGGTAGTTAAAAGAAGACAGTGGTAACTGAAGGAAGGGTTTTGCAGTTTGAGTGAGACAAGAGTTTTTAGTCTATCGAGTCAAAGGAACTTAAATAAATATTGAATTTCTAAATTGTACTGATTTACTTGGGTATAACAGTGCATTTTAACCCCTCATCTGTCTGATTGCCATGTTTAGAGTTGGGCCCGAAACAGAAAAATAATGTTTCATTTCGTTTTGTTTCATTTTGTGCCATCCCTGTTTCATTTTGTTTTGTTACTTATGATTTTTTTAAAAAATCATAATGAAATGAAACTAAACGGCTCCCCTGGGTCCTAGAAGCACCAGATTTGGTGCCTGAGAGCTATTTTTAAAAGGGTCCAGCTGAGATGTCATTGGCTATACCCCTTTAAAACTGGCACAGTTGCCACCAGGGTATCCCCCTGGTGGTGAATGGGCCATTTTTAAAGGGGTACAGCCAATGACAGATTGTGTGTACCACTTAAAAATGGCCAGGTTGCCAGCGCAGGACTCCCACGATGGTGACCTGGACATGTTCAGAAGGGTTCAACCGAGTCATTGGCTATACCCCTTTAAAAATGGTCCAGTCACCACCAGGGGATCCCCTGATGGTGACTGGGCCATTTCAAAGGGGTACACCTGATGACAGCTCAGCTGAACCCCTTTAAAAATAGCCAGGTCACCAGCATGGGATGACAACTTGGCTGGACCCTTCTAAAAATTAGATTTGGTGCCTCTGGGACCTAGGGGACTCACCCCCACCCACCTTCCTGCTGAGAGGAGGCCAGAAGCTGGGGCTGAGAGGAAGATGTGGGGAACACCAGAGCAGCTGCAGGGACCCACCTCCTCCTCTTCCCTCTCCTGGTTTCAGGCGGCAGTGGTGGCTCATTGTGAGCCCAGCAAGTAAGTGATGCCTTTTATAGATGGAACAAAACAGTTCATTTCAATAACAACAAAAACCCAACTATTTCATTTCGTCTGTAACAAAATGCTGCTTCCTTGTTTCATTTCATTTCATTTCATTTTGTTACCTAATGAAATGACAAAATAGCATTTCATTTTTCATTTTGTGCTCATTTCTAGCCATGTCTCATCTCAATACTGTTCCTTCACAATGACACATTACAGCTGAAAATTAGTAGATGTGATCCAACAAAGCATTTTTAAATCAAAACATGTAATTTTGTGCTATCTAAGATGAAGAGGTGGTCAGAAGAGCCATCTAAAGGCCAGAGAATAGTAGCAGGTCTGTGAGTTACTGGTAGATACTGAGATGATAGCTCGTTCTAAATTCTGGTTAAAGTGATGTCTGGTTAACTTGTTATTGCTGTTCTTAAATAATTCTTGAATTTAATTATGAACAGATCAGTTTACTGTTGCTGTATATCATATGCAGCTCATTTCTATTTTATCTATATATATCCTTTGTGGGGGTTTTTGGGATTGTTTTTTAAATTGATTTTAATATCTTGATAGATTGGATTTGTTTTACTTTGTTTTTATCGTTGTATTTTATGGAAATTCTTGCTGTGAACTGCCCAGAGTTCCTTCAGAAAGTTGGGCGGTATATAAATAAATATAAATAAATAAATAAAATCTAGATTCATATTTATTGCTAAGACTTATATAAGAACAAAGTTTGTTGTTCCCCCTTTTTATATAATGGAGAGAACTTGACTGCCCCTTTTAAAAAAGTGTCTCACCTATTTCCCCCCCCCCCTTAGCTCTATTGAAATATGTTCAGACACACCTGTCTTTCTGCCACAGCCAGCAATGGATATTGTTCCAGAGCTAGACAAGCTTTAAGTAGATTTTGCTGTAACGACATCATATTGAAAAATTAAGATTGAAATATTTGTGCCTCCAATATGAGGCAACTGTACCAGAACAAGCCCAATGGAATATCAAATAACCTGCCCTGCCTCTGGCACAGCTGCTGGAGAGGAATGTAAAATCCCCCATGCACTTCACTGTACAATTCCCCAGCAAGGGGCAGGAAAGGGAAGCATATTCCTGATTCAAACTGATGACCAATTTCTGCCTTGTATTATAAAGACAGATGACTTGTCATTTTATCAGAGACGCTGTCAAATCATTGCAGATGTAATTCCTCCTCATTTAAATGTCAAATTCCAATTTCATGTCTTCATTTTCATCCCAGCACTAATTTCCATCTATCTGGGAAAATCTATTTCATATGCCTTGTATGTATGAAATCATAAAGGCAGGCCACGCTCAATAACATGGTTACCTATGCATTCGGAACACCGCTGTACAAAACAGGCTAAAAAGTGAAGCCACCAGTTTTACCCCACTGAGTCCAACTCTTCAACTATCCTTTTCGACAGGGATAATAGGTTGTACCAAGCTGTGATGTACTGGCATTACTGCCCATTTCTAAACCTAGGTCACCTCAGTGACATTATTACCACATACCTATTTGTTGTCTACATAGTTTAAAAATGGGAAAAAGTAGATAGCTCTACAACAGTGGTGACCAAACTTTGGCCCTCCAGATGTTTTGGACCACAACTCCCATAATTCTAAGCTTAGATTGCCCATGACAAAGGACTGTGGGAGTTGTGGTCCAAAACATCTGAAGGGCTGAAGTTTGGACATGCCTGCTCTACAAGTTCACTGTAGGGCCAGAGGTTGGAGGTTCAATTCCTCATGGGCCTCCTATGAGTAGATCCAGTCTGTGTGGTGTTTGGTAAGCTGCACCATCCCAGTGTGCTGACCTCAGAAAGGAATGGTAAACCTGAGTATGCTCTAGCTGAAAAATCTTGAAAAGGGTAGCCATATGTCAGAATTGGATTGACAGCACATGATTATGGTTTTGGCATCAGGAATATGGTTGAATGCACACAAGCAAGGAGTGGACCAGATGAGTCCTATCTGCTATGTTGTCACTTCCATCAATCTTCTCTTTGGGAGAGCAACCACAACGAAGAATAGAGCCTCATGAACACATGCTGGCTCTCCTTATTATTCATCAATTTTAAAAGTCAGGTTTTAAATCACATAGAGACTCCTCATATTTAGTGGATGCTCTCCTGTTCAGATCATCACTCTTCATGTGTGGAGAACAATGAGGAAGAGATGGTGGTATCATATTGATCTCTTCACATATTCACTGTAAGCCACATCACTAACACATGAATAGGGCATGTGTGTGTGGGGAGACGAAGGGATGTTCCCATGCATGCTTGTAAGTAAACCTCACTAAATACAGTAGGAACTATTTTCAAGCAAATTTGAATAAGATCTGAAAGCTCTGTTAGCACCCATGCTGCAGACAGGGATTGAAGCTGGCTCCCAGAGTAGGTCATGATGAAATTGGTGGAATGTGGAACTCAAACCCAGAAGGTGCGGTTATTTGTTTAAAATATTTTTATCCTACCTTTCTTCTAAAAGGGATCCCATGTGGCTCACAGTACTAAAATGGACAGTATAAATGCTAAAGATGATAAATTATTACATCTTTAAAATAATTATGCAATTATCATAGTAAGGTAAAGCTAAAATAAAACTTTTGCACATTACCCCCTCTTCCTTAGAGAGCTGTTCACTAAAATGAAGCCTGCCTAAAGAGGAAGGTTTTTACCTGCTTGCGGAAGGACAACAAAGATGGAGCCAGCCTGATCTCCTGTGGAAGGATGTTCCAGAGTCTGGAGGGCAGCAGAAGAGAAGGTCCTCTCTCGTGTCCCCACCAAATATATCACATGTTGCAATAACCAGGGGCAGCTGGGGCAGCTGGGTGCTGGAGTAGCCCTGATACTGGAGTAACAGGAAAGCACTTTGAAGAATACACAAACACACGTGTGTCCGAACCAGCGGAGCATCCTCCCAACTGAAGAGGTTCCTTTTTATTGACTACTCCTAACATTACTGCAGCAACGAATTAAAAAGACGCCTGCTTCTTGGGAAGAAAGCAATGGCAAACCTAGATTGGCTTCTCCGCGTCTCCCAGTGAGACGCTGGGGAGGATTTGCCGGCTGTCAGTAGGCAGGCGGTGGTTGGGCTGCGCAAGCTGCGTACCCCACGCATACTGCGCGGCCATATAAGGATTGCCGCGCCCACTTCACCGCCTGCCTGGCTCAGACAATCGATTCCGCGGGACCCGAAGGACGTCGTCGCGGGAGCGTTTAGGCTAAGAATTTTGGCTTAGCCTCTGGGGACGGGACAGGGAGGGGGTGGGAACCCTGCCAAGCTCCGGTAGCTTGCAGGGTGGGGTGGGGAGCGAGGTTGGGTCCCGGGGCGGTGTGGGTGACGGCGACTTGGGGCGGGAGGCGGCAAGAACCTCTTCTGAGATTTCCCCCCACCACGAGCTTACCGCTATCAGCGGCCCGATCGCCAGCTGACGGTCGGGCTGCTTGGAACTCCGGCTCCCAGCTGGCGGTCGGGTTGCTTCGAATCCCGGCTTCCAGCTGACGGGCGGGCTGTGCGGGCGTCTCCGCTGGGCCGGCGGCAACGGCGGCGCGCGATCGCGCCTGTTCTTTTTAGACTTGCGTGCACGCGCGCGCTCCTTCTCCCCCACCTCACGAGGAGGCTGTCTTGCCTCGGGGGATTTAACCAGGGGGGAAGGCTACGCTTGCTGCCCGGGCCGAGGACTCGGCCCGGCGCGGCTTGAGCACCCGGTAAGGGGAAAAGGCCCCAGGCGCGGCCTTTAGCCACCACGTGCTCCACGGCAGTGGCCATTTTGGTTTACCATCCATACCTCATCGCATTGTGTGCAGGTCATCCGTCCTCGTGCCTGTGCTAGGGCACTTCAACATACGAGGCCTGCAAGGGGGAGCCCAGTATTGTGGATCTCTTCACGGGAATCGCGGGCCTGACGGAGGTTGGGGCCGGCACGTCTAGTACCCGGCGGCCATTTTGTCTGGGGGACCTGCATTTTACCTGAGGCGGTTTAGGGTGTATCTGGCGCCATCCGCCCTCAGTTAGCATCTGTTTCTTTTGGGGTATTTAGGTTAGCAGCGGTTGTCCCCTACCAACTTATTAACACCTTTATTTCCTAGGTCGAGCGGTTGGTAACACGAGGGGAGGAACGGCCATCAGCAGCGGCCATTTTGTGTTGCCTCCTCGTGGAGAGCTTAGGCCGCTAAACGCTATCCGGCAGCATCCACCCCGGATCGGCTTTAATTTACAGCTCGCCTCAGTTAGGTCAACCAGTGGGGTCATTACACCTGTTGACATACCCAATTGGTGGCACCCGTGTTAAATAACATGGCACCCAAGAAGGCACCCAGCAAGGGAAAAGGCAAGGCCCCAGCAAAAAAGAGGCCCCCGCCTCAACCCGCCCCTGAGTCACCATCATCGTCAGATGATGAATGGCCCCGTTTGGCGGCAGCCTGGAAAAAACTGTCTCGCTTAGAGCGTGAAAAGGCTAAAAAACAAGGGATGGCAGCGTCATACGGGGGGGAGCAGCAACCCGGGGCTGGACAGGGCCAGAAGACGTCGGCCTTAAAACTGGTCACTGATCTAATGTGGTCTCGTATTGCATCTCTTGAAGCGGATGCGGCCGGACCCTCGAGTCAGGCGGCAGCGCTCTCTCTATCCAGGTCCGCGAACGAAGTTATACCGGTCCAGGAACCTCCGCCGCACCATCGGCCGATGGAGCCAGCAGCGACAACTTCTGCATCCCCGGCTGCATCAGAGCAGGAGCAACAGCACGCTATTGACCTGTCGTGCACCGCTGGCGCCGTGGCGCCACCGCGGGGCGGGCCTCCGGCCCGGACGGAGTGGGGTGAGTTATCTTCACATTACAACACTACACCTAGGCGGGTCACTTGGCCATGGCCTAATAGCACCCCGACCATGCAAACACAGGTGGAAGCCCCATTACCAGCACCGCCTGCCTGGCCTGTTTACCGAGCACTGGGCGATTGCGCCCCCATGGCCCGGGCAGAGGTGGCTGCACAGACAGAACCAATACTAGACTTATCGGTCCCTGCAGCAGCCGAGAAGCGGTCGGGGACAGATCCCCGAGCACCACTGCCAACGACCCCAGCTACAGCCCCTGGAGCCGAGACCTCCAAACCGGGGATCGGCGAGCTGCCTGAGGGGGACGAGTCCTTGCCGCTGGGCGATCACTTGTCCGAGGGCACGGTCGAGAAAATAGCTGCCGGCAAATACATCGAAATTTTTGATTTGTTGAATAGGGAAATTGACGTAAAAGATTTGGAGAAATTAGACGATAAAGAAAAGGAGCGGATTCGCAAACGTAAGCCGGACCGCTCATGGAATAATTGGCTGAATGCCTTTGTAATTTATGCCGGCATCTATGCGAAAGCAAACCCCCAGAAAGGCGCCGACTTGTGGCACTACTTGGACCTAATAATCAGAGCGCGGCAAGACCTCCCTCCCATGGCTTGGCTCATGTATGACGAGGGGTTCCGCCGGCGGATAGCCAAGGAACCTACCCTGCGATGGGATAGACCGCACAGTTACCTTTGGCTAAGGGTAAGCGGGTCCAATAGGTCCAGCGACCGGTTCGATAGCGGCCACCCCGTTTTGCGGTCTGGCACCCCAGGAAACTCCCGCGCTCCCGCGGGCCAGCCTGTTCAACCACGGCTGGTCTGTTTCGATTTTAACAGCCGGGGATCCTGTGGGCGTCGACAATGCAAATTTCGGCACATCTGCTCCACCTGTGGGGCTAGCCACCCAGCTTCCTCCTGCTCACGGGGCAGACCCGGGGGCGAGGGTGGCCGGGATCAGGGGAGGCGTAGTCAAAATACCCCCAATTCGTCCACAAACGGGACCTAGTCCGATCAGGATTGCGACCCTGAGGGCGTGGCTACGTAGCTACCCCTTGCAGGCAGATGCACGTTATCTTGCTGAGGGTTTTCAGTATGGTTTTCGAATTCCGGCATTGGGCGAGAGGAGACCTTATATGGCCCCCAACCTCAAATCAGTTAGAGGTATGGAAGACATTGTCAGACAAAAAATTGCGGCAGAAATTGCAGCCGGCCGGGTCTTGGGACCTTTCCCGCACCCACCCACCCCTAATTTCCGGGTATCCCCTTTAGGCGTGGTGCCCAAAAAAGCACCCGGGGAGTATAGATTAATTCACCACCTTTCGTACCCGGCGGGATATTCGGTTAACGACAGTATCCCGCAGGAATTGGCTTCGGTTCATTACACTTCTTTTGATGAGGCAGTGAGGATGGTTCGTGGTTGCGGGATTGGGGCGGAGATAGGAAAGTGCGACGTGAAGTCGGCCTTTCGACTCCTGCCCGTACACCCGGATGACTGCGAGCTATTGGGCTTCGCATTCGACGGGGCATTTTATATGGACCGGGCCATGCCTTTTGGATGCTCTATTTCATGTGCCGCATTTGAACGTTTTAGTACTTTTATAGAGTGGGCATGCAGGCGACGAACTCGAGATGCCCATGTCATTCATTACCTTGACGATTTTTTGTTTGCGGGTGTAGCTGGCACCGGACGGTGCGCTCACCTCATGAATTCCTTCAAGAGCATGGCGGCTGACCTTGGCCTGCCTTTAGCTGATGACAAAACTGAAGGTCCGTCCACAGTATTGACATTTTTAGGTATCGAATTGGACACCGTAGCCCAAACCTGTCGCCTACCCCCCGAAAAGCTGCGAGACATCTCCCGGCGCATCACATTGATCCGGTCACGCCGTAAAGTCACCCTGCGTGAACTACAGCAGTTGATTGGTCATTTAAATTTCGCTTGCAGGGTAGTTGCTCCGGGGAGGCCATTCGTGCGCAGGCTTTGTGATGCTACGGTGGGCTTACGTAGCCCTTACCACAGGCGCAGGCTCTCTGCAGATATTAAGGATGATCTGGACCTGTGGATCCAATTCTTGGCAAAATTCAACGGTGTGTGTTTCTGGCGTGCCGAGACAGCTGTTGCTACCGACCTACAGGTCCAGACCGATGCGTCCGGGTCACTAGGCTTTGGCCTATTTTTCAGGGGTCGTTGGAGTGCTGGTTTATGGCCCCAGGAATGGCACCAGGCAGGATTGACGAGAGACCTCACTTTTTTAGAGTTGTTCCCCATCGTTGGAGCACTTTACCTCTGGGCCGACCTATGGGCGGACTCTGCAGTTAAATTTCACTGTGACAACCTTGCTGTTGTTCACATTATCAATAACTTAACGTCCAAATCCAAGAGGGTGATGCGCCTGGTTCGTGCGCTCACACTCCGCTGTCTTCAATTCAACATCTTGTTTCGTGCTTGTCATGTCCCTGGCGTGCAGAACGACCTGGCTGACGCTCTGTCCCGCCAACAGATGGAGCGGTTCAGAGCGCTAGCCCCCCAGGCTATGAAGGACCCCGACCAGCTCCCAGACGAGGTATGGAGGCTTGGCGGGTAGAAGCCAATAGGGCAATGGGATTGGCCTTAGCACCTAGCACTCGTCGGGCATATTCCGCCGCCTGCGCGGAGTATGCGCGATTTTGTGCCGAAGAGGGATGCCCCAGGCTCTGGCCGGCCTCTGCCGACCAATTGGTCCAGTATGCCGTACATTTGCATTTCAGGGGACTGGCCCCTCGCACCATTCAAGGAAAGATGGCAGCCCTGTACTACTATGCCAGGGCCCAGGGCCTGGGGATTCCGGACTGTCAGTTCCGGATAGCCAAGATGGTAGAGGGATGGTCAAGGGAGCGGGGAAAGCCGCGTGACACCAGGGCTCCCATCTCACCGACGATATTACTCAGGTTGACTCGGGCCTGGCCACAAGTTTGCTTTGATATGTTCGAGGTTCAACTGTTTCATGCTGCCGCTATGGTGGCTTTTTTCGCTGCGTTGCGCGTCAGCGAACTGGTAGCCTGCTCCAAAACCGATGTTTCGGTCACAGCTCTCTTATGGTCTGATATGAGCCTTGGGAACGACCAGGTACTCCTGAATATTCGCAGGTCTAAGACGGACCAGCAGGGCAGGGGTTCCACGATACACCTGCGCAGGTGTTCAGTCCCAGAAATCTGCCCTATTTTAGCCCTTCAAAACTACGCCCAAGGGATTAGTATACGGCAGGGTTACTTGTTTCAACACCGAAATGGGTCCCCATTGACCCGTTACCAATTTTGGAATAATTCACTAAAGGCTCTCCAGATCGCTGGCGTACCACATCTGCGTTTCGGTACGCACTCCTTCCGCATAGGCGCCGCCTCTACGGCCGCTGCTCTGGGAGTTGAACCAGAGGGTATTCGGCGTATAGGGCGGTGGAAGTCGAACCGGTATAAGGCATATGTCCGTCCACTAACAGACCCGTGAGTCGGGCCAGTTGTTTGTTCTTCTCTGTTGCAGGTTGGGCAGAAGGCCGGCGGACTCGGATAACCATCTACGGCCACAGTTTTGTTTACTGGGCCGCCAAGTTCGCCGTCAAATCCGGACGTGGCCGCGATCTCGGCCTGGGCAATGTGGCCGACTTGGTTTGGAAAGGGAGACGGGGCATGTGTTGGAATGCATTCTTAGCTGCAGCACTCAACGAACCCCCTGTCCCCACGCCTTCCATTGTGGTAATTCACTTGGGAGGTAATGATTTAACCCGTATGTCGGGCAAGGCTCTTATCCTCAAGGTCATCGATGACCTGAGGGTTTTCAGAAACCAGCGGCCTAATACCTGGATAGTTTGGTCTGCGATTATTCCCAGATTGGTGTGGGGAGCGCATCATCATCCCCAGAAAATGCACAAAGCCCGCAAGGGTGTGAACAGGGAAATCGCACGTTTCATCAAGGCCGAGATGGGTTCCGTCATTTGGCACCCGGATATTACGGCCCGCGATCCGAGTTTGTTTCGACCTGATGGGGTCCACCTATCTGACAAGGGCTTGGCAATTTTCCTCCGAGACATGCGGGAGGGCCTGTCTGCTGACTTGTGCGGCTTGATGGGGTAAGAGACAGCAGTGCGTCTCTTAGTGGCGGGTAGCGCGATATAATATTGACCATCAGTTTCATATTTAACCAATAGTTTCAAGGTCCTCGGCAGTCCTATTGTAATAAATTAGAGAAGGTAGCAGGCAGGTATTAGGTAATATCAACCCCAACACCATCAAGAGGACTGCCAAGAAATTGGTAACCGGTGGATGTCCTAAGTTACTCTGGCATCCGCATTGCGGCGTATATATAACTTGCTGCCATGAATTCGTTTCAACAAGTGGACCTGAAACATCAAAACCCCTTGCTTGTATTGCGCTACTAGACAGACCCTCCTTTGAAGTTTAAGCTCAGTTAATAAAGTTAATAAATAGTTCCTGTTGTCAATAAAGTGTCAATAAATTGTGGCCCTGTTAAAACCAGCCAAACGTGTGTCGCCTTGTTATTACTGACTAGCCGGGCAATGGCTTCTCCGCGTCTCCCAGTGAGACGCTGGGGAGGATTTGCCGGCTGTCAGTAGGCAGGCGGTGGTTGGGCTGCGCAAGCTGCGTACCCCACGCATACTGCGCGGCCATATAAGGATTGCCGCGCCCACTTCACCGCCTGCCTGGCTCAGACAATCGATTCCCCGCCCGCCCTCCACTATTTTAATGTGATGGTGATGCTTGGCTGGTCGCTTCGGGGCCGGATGGGAATTTTTGACTGCCACTCTGATTGGCCATGAGTGGCAGCGTGTTTTCGCCCATCCCACCAGACACATGTGGAGCCGGGTACAATAATATTGGTCACAATTTGGCGGGTAGCGCGATATAATATTGACCATCAGTTTCATATTTAACCAATAGTTTCAAGGTCCTCGGCAGTCCTATTGTAATAAATTAGAGAAGGTAGCAGGCAGGTATTAGGTAATATCAACCCCAACACCATCAAGAGGACTGCCAAGAAATTGGTAACCGGTGGATGTCCTAAGTTACTCTGGCATCCGCATTGCGGCGTATATATAACTTGCTGCCATGAATTCGTTTCAACAAGTGGACCTGAAACATCAAAACCCCTTGCTTGTATTGCGCTACTAGACAGACCCTCCTTTGAAGTTTAAGCTCAGTTAATAAAGTTAATAAATAGTTCCTGTTGTCAATAAAGTGTCAATAAATTGTGGCCCTGTTAAAACCAGCCAAACGTGTGTCGCCTTGTTATTACTGACTAGCCGGGCAAAGCATCCTAAAGAGCAGAGACATCACTTTGCCAACTAAGGTCAGGATAGTCAAAGCTATGGTTTTTCCAGTAGTGATGTATGGAAGTGAAAGCTGGACTATAAAGAAGGCTGATCACCACAGAATTGATGCTTTTCAGCTGTGGTGCTGGAGGAAAGTCTTGAGAGTCCCCTGGACTGCAAGGAAATCAAACCTACCCATCCTGAAAGAAATAAACACCGAATGTTCACTGGAAGGGCAGATTTTGAAGTTGAGGCTCCAGTACTTTGGCTACCTCATGAGGAGAGAGGACTCCTTGGAGAAGTCCCTGATGTTGGGAAAGATTGAAGGCAAAAGGAAAAGAGGACGGCAGAGAATGAGATGGTTGGACTGTGTCATCGATGCAACCAATATGGATTTGACAAAACTCCGGGAGGCAGTGGAAGATAGGAAGGCCTGGCGAGCTCTGGTCCATGGGGTCACGAAGAGTCGGACACGACTGAACGACTGAAAAACAAAAAATTACTGATTAGCATAGCTGGTTACATCATTTCTTTGTGGCGCAGCAAGAAATTCCCCAAATATAGTTAAAAAGCCGTTGCATAGAAAGGCTAAATTAATATGCATTTCTACATGTATAGGCATGACTTTAATTGGTAAGCTTAACTTTGTGATAAGAGATAGTGCTCTAATTCACTTTGTGCTCTAATTAACTTTGGCAAACTTAACTGGTAATAGGAGAAGACAAAGAGATCTCTTATTGGCAAGCTTAACTAAGGAAAAAGAGGGTAGAGCTAGTGTGCTGACATAATCTTGTCTGCTGTTGCTTCTGAAATGGCAAAATGTCTCCTGTTATGTCCACCTAGAAGCTTAATCCCACAATCAGGCACCTTCATGAATGGGTGTAGCTGGTGGACCAGTTTAACTGTACAAATTAGTCTTGGCCATCATGCCAGATTGTGTTTTCAGCAGGGTTTATCCCTATTCCCTGATCTGCCTTTCAACTGGCCAGGATCACCTCTGCCTCATCTGGATTACGTTTCAGTTTATTCACTCTTATCCAGTCCATTACTGATTAGTTGTTACTTGGTGGATTTCAGCCACCATCTCTGTGGGATAATTGTTACTGAAACTAATGTTTTCCTAGCAGTATATTTCACCCCTAAAATTGTTTATAATTATAAACAAAGCCAACACAGAAACAGATTGACAGCAAAACAAAGTGATTGTTCATATGCCATATTTTCATAATATGCACATGAGTATATAGTATGCAAACTGAGCCACCTGGATCGGAAGAATTGGCAACTTTGAAGTACAATGGTGCAACCTTCCTCTCCACCCCTCCTCGTTAAGTCCCTTCATAACAACCCCAAAAAGTACTGTAAAGATTTCCCAGGGTTCTGTGTGGCTGATAGTACATGATGGTATGGCAGATTTGGGCATGAAATGCAGACTGCAGAAGCAATTTCCTTCTTCCCAGTTCCATTGAAAGAAGCATGATCATTTATGGTACTAGCCATCAATACTGACCCTTTGCTGTTTAATGGTCCACATTCCCTTCCTTGGTGCTAATGGCTGGTCATGCAAAGCTGTTTATTGCTGGCATGTCACTGCATTGAAATAATATTAACATTCAGTACCATGTATTACATAATTACTAGTGTGGGGTGGATGGAAATGGAAAACACTGCTGTCTCAGTGGAACTTTGTTCTATGTCACTTATCATTAATAGTAAGCACATTTGCCTAGATGTGTTGCCAGATCGCAGTGAGGGGATTAAAGGACCATTACTGGACCGACACTAAAAAGAAGTAACTATCTGCACTTGGTGTTGTGTCCTTGTTCCTCTTGACTTTTCATGTCAGTGGCTCCTGTTGAGTGATTACTCTCCACTTGCCTTCTACACTTGCTGTGATAACAAGCGAGACTGGAAAACCCTCACCGACTTCTCATTGTACAAGCCAGTTGCCTCTCTGTGCTCAAGAAGTTTTATTTCACTGCCTTCTCTCTGTCATAACACATTTCCTTACAAGGAGGTGCATATTTCTAAAAATAAAAATCAAGGTAGTCTGGGAAAGAAATGGTGTTCACAAAGATCTGGAGGGAAAACATGATGAAAGCCAGATCTTGTCTGGCAGTATGGGAGAAATAATGTTTGGGACACTTGTCAAGAAACATCTGTGCACTTGCTGTTCTTGAAGGGTAAATTATCTTGTGATACAAATTCAAGCTAGATATGAATGGTGATTGCACCATATGCAATGAAATGATAGAGTCCAGGCCCATTCCGTGTTTGAAGATTAATAGGCACTTGGCTCTTCTTACATCACTGCAACCTTTAGGTGGGCATCAGGAGAGGCAGCCACATTCCTCCACTTGGAATACTAAATCAGTGCCAGGTAATTATCACATTAATTTGACACAAAGCCCCACCGAAAAGTTCAGAAAAGTTATAGCAGGGTGCTGGAAAGGAAATTTAAATAAATTCACTGGTGCCTCCTGCTCAAGGTCAATCAGGTAGCTACCCTGATCCTGTTGGCGGACAACCAACAATGAAATTTTACTTTCTAAAGTTCCTGCTCCCAACCCATACCAAGTTTCCCAAAAGCTTCCTCATGGCAAAGGGGAGTTCTGGAGCTCTGGGGAATAGGAAGCTGTTAATTATTTTAACTTCACTGCTTTTGGCATTCAATCTGGTTTACACCATCAAAATGTTATGCAATGATAAGTGTTTCCTGCAGGTGTATCCACAGAGATTTTTAAGCGACAAATGACAAAAGCTAAACAGTGGTGGCCTTTCAGATATTTGGCTGCAACAGAAAGGTATTGTATTATGTGGAATATTTCGGGAAGACACGATGAGCTCAGACAGTTAGCATTTAGTCCATTTGGCACTATTATATGCTGCATCTGCATGGTATGTGGTTGGCCACATTTCTCCATCTAACTGTGCTGTCTCCATGCAGATGTTTGTACAAGTGCAGATGGAGGCAAGTTCTTGTGAAATCTGTCTGCCAACCTCTACCTCCCTCCCCATCCCCATTTTGTCTTTCCTCAAGTGGTCTTCATTGCGCTTAAGCAAAGACAGTGTCATGACACTGAAAAGAATGGCAAAAGCCTAAAACCATGGGCACAGTGCTTTTGTTATGAGCATGTACACCGGCACAAGCACACATGCACATATATGCATACACATTATTTTTTAAATTTTATAACATGCAAACGAATGTATTTAGACTTGCACCGTTTTAGTTCAGGAAACTGAAATAAAAATGGAAACTTTTCTTATTATATTTTCCCTACCATCAATAGATTTAGCACTCTGGCATTAACAGTATGTTACAGTCCCCCCTCCCCTTATATTTCCTTTCTATCACTGCAGTAGGAGGACCACCTGAGGGAAGGCAGAATATTGTGTGTGGCAGACAGACTGTACAACAGCTTACATCCATCTGTTCTGAACAGGCAGCTGCACAGAGGGAGCATTACTAGATGAAGGAAGGAGGGGAAGGCTTGTTCCCACATGTCTACATGGATATTCATCATGTCTGTAGTAGCAGAACTAAAGCAGAATCAGTAGAATTGAACCTGGGGACATTATTTTATGCAACAATCACTCTATAAGCCAAACAAGAGAAGAATATCAGTGTTCCAAGATCTACTGATCAACAGCTTTCTTATGTCACTGCATGTCTTTAACAGGCATATGCCATGAGATTTTAATATCTGACTTGAACATAATATATTGAAAAGTAAAGGCCAGTGTATGAGATCATAAATACTTCTATCTTTATTTAATTTTATTTTTAGATGACAAGCTAGAAAAAACATGATGAGAAAATACAATTATGGGCATGTTAAAAAGGAGAGTAAAGGAAACACAGTAGATGAAGGTATGTAAGGTATTGATGAAGAGAGGAAGGAAAATCTTTTGGTTTTTATCTTGCAGATAATAGAGGCCAGGACCATACTATGATGCTAGGAAAAGACTGGGTATGGACAAAATGAAGCATTTCTTGGCACAGCTCATAGTTCAGTGCTGGAGTTTATTACAACATCAATGGCAGACATGGCCATACATTTGGATGGCTTTAAAAAACCATGGGACTTAGATCAGTGTGCTGGAAACCAAGCTCCATGAGAAAAGACTGAAAGAATTGGGCATGTCTAGCTTTGAGAAAAGAATGTCTGAGGGGAGATATAACAGCACTTTTCAGGAAGCCATATTTAGGTTGAATCAAGAAAAACTTCTTAAGTGTAAAGCAGTACAAACATCTACCCATTTACCTCAGGAGATGGTGAGCACTCCAATGCAGGAGGAGCTCAAGAGAAATTTGGACAAGCCTCTCTCATAACTGCTCTGATTTGGATCCCTCCATTTATCAGAGGATTGGACGTGATGGCCTTATAGGGCCCCTTCCAACTGAATGTTTCTATGATTCTAGACAAATACAAAAATGAGACATCTATTATTGGCTACTAATTATTACTGGTATTAACTTCTCTTCCCGAGGCAGCATAGCTTTCTATATTCTGGCTATTCCCAGCATTCCTGTCCCAAGTGTGTATCATTACTTGGAATAGGATGACATAAGATGAGAACTTATAAGTCCTTGAACAAGCTGTTTCAAGGGAACATTTTCCATATTTCCATAAAAGCCTGCCTGAAGATGGTGGGCGGCAGCAACTCCCTTTCGTCTTCGCTCCTGCATCCGAGCGTTTTTTCGTTTTTTGGGACCTTGCTGCCTGAATTTTTGGTTTTCTTTTAAATTTTGTTCCGCCGGAGATGTTTGGAGAGGTTAGTCGGGGGGTTATGGCGTTATGGGGTTTTTAGGGGGTTTTAAGGGGGCTCAGAATCTTCCATCTGGGTAGACGGACCGTTGTTGTCCGGCTTACCTTGCTGGGCGTCCCCCCCTTCCCTTTTCCTTTCCCTTTATTTTTTTTTCTTTTATCCATCCCTCTTCCTTTTCCCCACTTATTTACGTGGGGTTTCCTGTCCTTTTGAGGGGGTTGAGGGGTCTTCCCCGTGGCTCGGGGTGGACTCGCCGGTGGTGCGGGGCGCCCTCCCGACGGTCCTGAGGGCTCGGGAATGACCGGCTCGGCTACCTCCCGTCCGCCCCGGTCCCGGAGTGGGGAGTTTGGCGGATTTCCATCCCGCCTCCCCTTCGTTTGCGGCGGTTTTTTCCATCTGCCGCCTTGGGTTCAGGCAGCAACTCGGCTGCCGGTGACTGCCTGGACGCCGCTTTGCGGGGGTTCGACATGGCGGCGCTCAGTGTTTTTCCCGGCCGCCTTCCGGACTTGGAAAGGAGACTGCTGGCGGCTTTCCACCCCGCCTTCCTCTCGCTTGCGGCGGGTTCTTCATTGCCCGCCTTGGTCTCGGGTAGTATTCCGGCTGCCAGTGATTGCCTGGGCGCCGTTCTGCTGGGAGCTGACACGGCGGCGCCTGGCGTTTTCTTCCAGCTGCCACCCGGACCTCGAGAGGAGATCTTTGGTGGCCTCCCACCCCGCCTCCCTCTCATTTGCGGTGAGTTCTGTGCCTGCCTTGGTCGCGGGCAGCAATCCGGCTGCCGGTGATTGCCCGGGCCGTTTTGTTGGGAACCGACATGGCAGCGCTCGGCTTTCCCCTCGACCACCACCCGTCCGACTCGGACCTGGACCCGGAGTGGGGAGCTCTGGTGGTTCTCCATCCCGCCTTCCACTTGTAGTGGCGGTTTTTCCGTCTGCCACCTTGGATTCGGGCAGCAACTCGGCTGCCGGCGATTGCCTGGGCGCCGCCTTGCTGGGAGCCGATATGGCGGCGCTCAGTGCCCTCTCCAGCCGCCACCTGTGTGCTCCAGACCTGGAGCGGGGAGCGTTGCCGGTTTCCCATCTTGCGGCAGGCCAGTCGCGCTCTGTCTCGGGTGACGATGTGCCGCCGTTGACCATATTTATGGGCGGCGGGCCGGTCTTGCTGTGCTGCCCCCGGATTCATCGGGGGTGGCAGCTTGGTCCTGGGGATCGGCCGCCGGATACCAACTCGGGCGGCAGGCCAGCTGCCGGCGAGTGGCCGATCTGTCGCCGACGTCCATCGATTGGCGACGCTTCACCTGTTGGCTCCCCCTATCGATCACCAGCTCCGGGAGTAAGGAAGGACGGTCTGATAGGCTATCCGGGCATGGCCTTCGGTGCACCTTTGCGGGCGGCATTTTGGCCGTCGGGGTGCCATTGTCGTTTATCATCTGGGGTAGTGGATCGACGGGGTGCAACCATCAGAGACCATCTGAGATGGCAGGCCGGCTGCCAGTGTACTGCTGCCTTTGTCACCTGGGCGGCGGGCCATGCTGCGGGCTGTTGGGTGTCCCCTCTTTTCCCCCCTTTTTCCCTCCTTAGTCCTTTATGGTGTCCTTAGTCCTTTCCTCCTTCCCCCCTATCTAGCCTCTCCCACGATTCCATCTTCCCTCTGGCGGTTATATCTTTTATGGTCATTTATTATTTATTGTTGTTTGATTACTTATTATTTATTATTGTATCTGCTGTATTTTGGGTGTTTTTATTGTAGGAGTTTTTAGTTGTTGATCTTATATTGTAACTTAGATTTGTGTATTTTGTTAGTTTTTTTTTTAAGGGGCCGCCATGTCCGCAGGGACTCATATACCAACTGTGTCAGGCCGTGGGCGGTACGCTTGTAGCTGTGGGGTTAGTCGGTTGAGAAGAACACAGGTCAGACAACTTGTGCCTGTCCCTCGTTCTGACCCCCCTGCTCCCTGTCACGTGTCCAGGAGTCACTCCCCCAGCGCCCCCAGCCTTTCCTGTCTCCTGTTGAATGCCAGGTCAGTCCACAATAAGATCCCCGTCATATATGATGTCATCTTTGACGGGCGGGCTGACCTGGCCTTCATTACCGAGACCTGGGTGGGTGATGATGGGGGGGGCTCGCTCTCCCAGCTTTGCCTGCCTGGGTATCTGGTTCAGGGGGTGGGAAGGTTGGGGGGACAGAGGGGAGGGGGTCGCCATCATCCATCGGGATTCTTTACATGTTAGCAGGACCTCGACATTGGTTAGCCAGGGTTTAGAATGCCTTCACTTGTCAGTGGGGCAGCGGGACAGATTTGGGATTGTGCTGGGCTACCGTGCTCCCCGCAACCCAGCCCAATCCCTACCAGAGCTCGTGGAGTTCATCGCGGCTGCACTTTTGAGGTCCCCGCGCCTTTTGGTGGCGGGTGACTTCAATGTGCATGTTGGCGGTGGACTTTCCGGTGCAGCTCTGGAATTCATGGAAACCATGGCTTCCATGGGTCTGTCCCAGCATGTTGTATGTCCCACCCACAGGTCAGGCCATACCCTGGATCTGGTGTTTTCCTCCATGTCGGGGGCCTCGAGTCTGGAGGTGGGGGATTTTATCTCCTTACCTGTGTCATGGTCGGACCACCACCTGCTTTCCTTTTCCCTGGCGATCACAGCCCCCCCTCGCGGGGACCAGCAGCCTCCTGTCTTGGCCCGCCCCCGTAGACTGATGGACCCCCAGCGATTCCAGGAGGTCTTCGGGGAGCTTTCTGGTGGACTGACTGGTGCTCCGGCCGAGGTTGTGGCCAACCACTGGTTTGAAACAGCTGCCAACACCATAGACCGGATCGCCCCTAAGCGCCTTCTCCGGTGCCGAGCCCGGCGCTCACCGTGGTTTACGGGGGAGCTCCGGGCAATGAAGCAGGTGAGGAGAAGGATAGAGCGCAGCTGGAGAAAAACCCGGACGGCAAGTAGTAAGGCTGCTGTTGACTCCCAGACTAGTCGCTATTCCAATGCGATCACGGAAGCCAAGTCATCGTTTTTCTCCGTGAGAATTGGTGAGGCCTCTAACCGCCAGGCAGAGCTCTTCTGGGTGGTTTGGGACCTCACCAATCCTAGTCTGGCTAGGCCTCCTCCTACTGATTTCAGTAGTGAGAATTTCGCAGCCTTTTTTAGATCTAAGATTGAGGCCATCCGTGCTGGCTTTGACTCCGGTTGCGGTAGCACTGCCCCGGCATCCTTGGTTGCTGGTCCGCCTTCATCGTCTCGGTTGGAGGAGCTTGGGCCTGTTTCCGCTGTCGAGGCCTCCAGGGCTATGGCGCACTGCCGGCCGGCGTCCACTCCTTTCAACCCTTGCCCCTCCTGGCTTATTAAAGCTGCCAGCCGGACCATGGCTGAATGGGCTTCTGCCATCGCCACCGCCTCTTTCAGCGAGGGGGTTTTTCCCTCCCGCCTGAAGGAGACGGTGGTTAAGCCCATCCTCAAGAAGCCGGGCCTTGCGGCGGTCGATTTAGTCAACTATCGTCCGATCGCTAATGTCCCATTTATGGGCAAGGTCATCTAGAGGGTGGCGGCGGTCCGGCTACAGTCGTACCTTGAGGATCGGCAGTGCCTCGATCCATGCCAGTCAGGGTTCAGGCCCCGTCGGGGGACCGAAACAGCTTTGGTCGCCCTGCAAGATGACCTGCTCCGGGTGGCCGACAGGGGTTGCTCTACCCTGTTGGTCCTCCTGGATCTGTCAGCGGCCTTTGATACCGTCGACCACGGTATCTTACTGGATCGGCTCTCTGAGGTTGGAATCGGGGGCACTGCTCGCAGTTGGCTCCGATCCTTCCTGGAGGGCCGTCCCCAGTATGTTCAGCATGGGGGGGAGCTGTCGGCCCCGTGGGTTCTCCCTTGTGGGGTCCCGCAGGGGTCGTCGCTCTCGCCGTTGCTGTTTAACATCTATGTAAGGCCGTTGGCTGGGGTCATTAGGAGTTTTGGAGTGTGCAGTCATCAGTACGCTGATGACACGCAGCTCTATCTCTCCTTTTCCACCTCTGCAGTGGAAGCTGTGAAGATCCTCGATGGGTGCCTGGATGCCGTGCTGACTTGGACCGGGGCGAACAGGCTTAAGCTCAACCCCGAGAAGACGGAGGTCATGTTCTTTGGGGGCTCGCCGTCTGGGTATGGTGGCCCTTTTCCCTCTCTGGGGGGAGTTTCCCTCCAGCCTGTGGAAAGGGCGCGGAATCTGGGAGTGGTCCTGGACCCGGCGCTGACCATGGAGGCCCAGGTGGCATCGGTTACCAGGGCCGCGTATTACCATCTTCGCCAGATCGCTCAGATCCGCCTGTACCTGGACGGTGACTCTCTGAGAGCAGTGGTCCAGGCACTGGTGATCTCGAGGCTGGACTACTGCAACGCCCTCTACATGGGGTTGCCCTTGACTCTTCTCCGGCGTCTGCAGCGGGTGCAGAATGCGGCGGCCAGGCTGGTGGCTGGTGTGCGTCGTTACGACCACATCACCCCAGTCCTGGCCCGCTTGCACTGGCTGCCCGTTGCGGCCCGGATTAGATTCAAGGTCTTGGTTTTAGTTTATAAAACCCTCCATGGCTTGGAACTGGACTACCTGACAGAGCGTATCGCTCAGCGATCCACCTCGGCCCGACCTGTTCGGCAGGTGCGAGCGCACTCGCTGCGGGTTGCCACCCCTCGAGAAGCCCGGAAGTCGGTCACCCGGAACCGGGCTTTCTCGGTGGCAGCCCCCTCCCTATGGAATTCCATCTTTAGCGAAGTGCGCTCTGCAGAGTCCCTGCTGGCCTTTCAAAAGCTGTAAAAACTTATTTATTTCGAGAGGCCTTTGGCGAGCCCTGAATTCCTTTTTTTTTCCCATTACGTCCCGCCATCTTTAATGCCCAAGCAACCATGTTAAGTGTCTTATGTTATGTGTGTGCTTGGTTGATAGCTATTATGCTGCCGGGTTTTGGATGCACCGGGTTTTAATTGTTTAGTTATTTGTTGTAAATTTATAATTATTGTTTGTGTTTATTGGCGCTTGTTCGTCCGTGTAAGCCGCTTAGAGTTTCGTACGAAAGATAAGCGGGGTATAAATACAATAATAAATAAATAAATAAATAAATATAAGACTCCCAACCCTCAGTGGTAAGAAGGGTCACCTAGGGGGCTTACAAAATCCCTGCTACCTCAAGCCATTTTTTAAAAAGGGAAATATGGAAGCTTTGCAACAGAATGGAAACTCTTTGGCCAATCCTGACTTCTTATACAAATCTGCAAGCTCTTTTTTTTAAAAAAAATATGACATCAGACTCCCATATTTTAGTCTGACATGTAAATCTAGTCACATTTTACACCTTCTGTAGTTATTATTATTAATGATGAGCAAGAAGATAGGAGAGAGGAATTTTCTACCAGCATGTTCATTTGTGGAAAAGGTTGAAGTGCAAATGAATGAGATTGGTCTGAATTCAGAAAACTAGTTTCAGAAGGAGAAACCATGTGTTTTGCCTCAAACAGACATTGATATTTTTTTCTCAGAGATTTTCTCCCAGGGGATTTACTCTCATGCCATACATAAATGATTTACTTAGAACCACTTCTCAGCATTACTTTTTAAAGATATGGGTGTTCTTTCATTAGATCCATTTCTGGGGAAGTGATACTCAGTGCGGCAGTCTGTTGTGTGTGGAGTGCTTTCATCAACAGCTACTGGGAATATTTATCTGGTAGCCTGGAGAGATGGCAGATCCGACAATCATTCAAGGACCAAATAAAATCAATGTGGTTTCAAGACAAGTGGCTGCATTTGAAAGCCGTTGTTCATATCTATCTATCTTGGATTATGGTCTATGAAAATCCAAGGAAGATTTTGTAAAAAAAAAAAAAAAAAACCTTCCTTCCTCTTCACCTTATAAAAACCCTACAAATACACCAGTATTTACAATGTGAAGTAAATGTAAAGAAGGGCCATATTGTTAAGTGGGGATCAAAGGCAGCTTGCTCAATACTCATTTCAGTCAAAGAAATACACAAGCAAGATGCCCATTAAATCTCAGTGAGAGAGAAGAATTCAGAAGGAACGGAGGAAGATATATAAATTTAGATAATCTTATTACCTTCTCTTTTCCTTCCCAGTCTTTACTTTTTTACCCCCCCCCTTTATATATATATAAAGGGGAGGGGTAAAAAAGTAAAGACTGGGAAGGAAAAGAGAAGGTAATAAGATTATCTAAATTTGAAGAGCGGTAAATAGATTTCTGTGTGCATGATGCCAGAAGTTCTTTCCCCTTAAAGAATAAGAATATGAAACGCCTATTTACACAAGCCAAAATTGCTGTACTATGTGAAAGAAAATGACATGTGACAGAAGAGTACTTGATGGTGTTATAAAGTGAGAGGATGTTCATCATGCAGCTCCATAATTTTGAACTGCTGTTTATATAAACTGGAAGGCTATTTCCCATTGTCAGCAATTGGTCATTTGGCAGAATGCTCTCAAAGCACAGAGTAGGCTGTAAAGAACAGAAATGCATGTTATATATCATTCCTTAATTTCTCTTTTCCTCCCTTTTTATAGCAAGTTACTGTCAGAATTGAAAATAGAAATTGAGGATTACTCTGAAACAGATGAGGAGTGGAGATATCATATTCCATTCTTTGGTGCTAGTTTCCTGGATACTGGACTCAGATAGGAAACCTTTCACTTTACAGAAAAGAAGCAATCATGGGGGTGTTTTTTTCCCTCTTCCCTCCATCCCTCCCTCCATCCCTTGTTTGGGAATTGATAACTGCATTATAATATTCAGGAAACATGGAAACTATTCAGTGTCATTCATGCTTTTGCCTCAGAAGTGAAGTGAATATGTGATAACAAAATAAACAAAAACAAAATAAAAACAAAATAAAACATCAAAAAACAAACAACCAAAACCAAAACCTGTTGTTTGGTTATATATTTATTACTCTAAAATAAAAAATAAATAAAAAAAATAATTCCCACAGGAATTGGGAGGTCCTGTGAGCAAGACTTTCATCTTGTTGAGACACTGGCCTAACTAGGGAGGGGCGGAAGAGTGCATTTGCCCTGGGGCATGCAGCAACCAGGGGGTGCCTGGAGGGGGAGCAGCAGGAGGAAGCCATGTGCCATCCCATCAGCAGTCCTCCTTTCACCCTGGTAAGGCTTGGTAATCCTTAGTCGGGGGAAAGAAGGAGAACAAAGCAGGTGATGTTCTTTTTCCAAGCAGCACCTCTGTCGATTGCTCCCCCTCCTCCTTTCTCCCTGCTAAGGATTGGTGATCATTAGCCTGGGGAAAGTAAGAGAGGGAAGCCTGTGACAGAGGTGCTGCTTGGAAAAATATTATATTGCCTGCTTCCCTCTCCTCCTTTCCCCAGGCTAATGATCAACAAGCCTTAGCTGGGGGGAAGGAGGAGAGGGAAGCATGCTATGGACATGATGCCTGAAAAAGAACCATTGCCTGCTTGGCGATATCTGCATGCTGTGCAGTTTGCAAAGGAGAAGCTTAACTGGAAAGGAGACCCACAAAAAGGGTATGAGAAGGAGAGATCCTTCTTTCCCATCCCCAATGTTCCCCCAGGATCTGCCCCCCCCCCTGTTGTTAGGTGGCTGAGACATAGTTGGGGGGTATAGGAGAGGGCACAAAAACTGACTCTGTCAATGGGATTCAATCTCAGTTTGTTGCACTTGGTCCATTCCAGTACCACCCACAGATAGTCCTCCAAAATGGAACTCCAAATGTTGAGTCCGTGGGAGCAATCTATTCTTCCCCAACTGAACTCTCTGGACACAGTACTTCAGGAAGGAACAGAATCAGGCTAACACCTGGCCTCCAATTCCTATCCCCAGCAACATGGTCAACAGGCAGCTGAGAGGTCCAGGAGAACCAACAGTGTTGTTGAGTGACCCTGGTTGGCCTCCTGGAGTATATCATCAAGCAGTGCTGTTTTGGTACTATGTAATGGCCTGAAGCCAGACTGGAATGAGCAAAGGCTGCCTGATCCCATTAAGAAAGTCTGCAGCTGCTTTGCCAACACCCTCTCAATCAGATTGCCCAGAAAAGGGATATTTGTGACCAGCCAATAGTTGGAAAGATCAGAGATCACAAGATTAGGCTTCTCCAGGATGGATCTGATTGTTGCCTCTTAGAAACAGGAGGGCAAAATACCTTCCTATACATGGAAGAAGTGGGGAAGAAAGCACCCAACACCTTCCCAGGGACAAACCATCCCACTCGTTCAGGGATGTAGATGATACCTGGGTGAAAATCAAGATGCAGGAACTACAGGCCTTTACAGACCACATCAATGTGGTGGACCATAATATTTAGTTCATTTGAGAAGACACCCAAGACAACAGGCTGGCTTTCATGGATTATGCAGTCATCATCAGTCCCAACTGTGGCCTGGGAGTAGAAATTTACAGGAAACCCACACACACAGATTCCCACCATCTGTTACAGCACAACTTAGGAGTCATCAGGACCCTAAGCCAGGAAGCAGAGAGCATCCCCACCTCCACAGAAGCCAAGAAGAAGGAAGACAGGCACCTGAAGACATCACTTAAGGACTGTGGATATCCAAAGTGGGCCTTCAACAAAGCAGAGTGCTGATCCAGAAGAACAAGGGATCAGCCTGAGACCCAGTCGCAACGAAAGAACCTGGTCATTCCCTAAATGGATGGAGTGTCTGAGAAGCTTAAAAGTATTTTTGGCAAACACCACATCCCTGTTTATTTCAAACCCACAAACACACTAAGGCAGAGACTTGTAGACCCAAAGGATCCGATACCAAAACAAAAAAGGAGCAATATAGTATATGTAGTCCAATGCAGTGAGGAGTGTGCAGACCTCTACATTGGAGAAACTAAACAGCTATTAAACAGAAGGATGACCCAACATAGGAGTGGTAACAGCTCAGCAACAGAATCAGCAGTACACCTCCACTTGAAAGACAAAGGACACTCATTCAAAGATGAGGCTGTACATATATTAGACAGAGAAGATAGGTGGTCTGAGAGGGGAGTCAGGGAAGCCGTTCATGTGACCATTGAAAACCCCTCTCTCAACAGAGGTGGGGGGGGCTCAGACATAGTCTATCTCCTACTTATCAGGCTATGCTTTCAACAATACCCAGACAAATCAAAAGTCTTCACCACCAAGGCCATAGCTAACGACCCATAGTTTATAGGTTTCAGCACCTTAGGCCATTGTTCACCTTAAGGCTATGGACACTATTGTCTACCTAACAAGCCTATTCATGCCATTGTTCATCTTATGAGCCTATTTCAGACCAGGTGGCAACAGATCAAAGATGACTATAATATGAAGGACTCACACTAGCTGTATTCAGAGCTGTTTGGATGAGCAGCAAAACTTTTTTATAACTCAAGAAATTGAAGTCCAGTAGCCGTGACTCAACTTCCAGATAAACTCACCTGGATGACTGAGAATCTTCACAGACCTTCGTGTAAAGAAGCAGAAACGATCTGCCAGTGCCATCCCAAGGTTGTCTTCTGTGGCTGATTTGAGGAAGGGCAAGGATCAGAGATGGTTGTGGCTCACCAGAGCCCTGGTGATCTGTTCTGATGACACCAACTGGAACTGATCCCGGCAATGGGACGAATATAGTGCATTGGATGTCTCCATTTGATTAATTGCATAAAAACTGGATTTGAGGTTCCTACGGATGGCCTCAACCTTCTTCTTTAACTAAGTGGCAATTTCATTACAGGCTGCCATTTCTGGTTGAGGACCATTTGGCTGCTTTGCATCCAGCAACTCCTGGGTTATGTGAGATAGCTCTGACTGATTCTTGAAGTCATGCATGATCTCCTTACAGATTTTAACACTTTGGCATAGTTAGTGGACCATTTTTAAAAAACAGCAGCAAGATTTCCATCTGCATCTCCTTTGGCCTTTCAAATCTTGAAGCCCATTAGAAAATCAAGGTGAGGTTTGGGTTCACATCCAGAGAGGGCGCTCACGAACAATTATATTTATTGCCCTGGTCACCTCAAAATATCACTTATCAATCAGAGCAGAGACATGAGCACTGGTTGGTTCATCCAATAACCCTCCCAAGGTTGTCTGTAAACCAATTGGATCCATAAGCCTGTGGGGGGAGGGAACTGTCAAATCTCCCCAAGGGGGGGCAGGGTGATTTTGCAATGCAGCAGAAATGATCTGTCCATCACAGTTGGCTAATGAGTAGATTGCCCACTACCATATAACTCCCATGGCTTGTCATGAAAATGAGGTCAAGAGTTTGTCCAGCTACATGTGTGGGGTAGAGATGGGCACGAATTGAAAAAATGGCATTTCGGTTTTTCGTTTTTCATTGAGGGGTCCATTTCAGTTTGTTTTTGTTTTTTGTGAATTTTTGAAAAAAAATTCATTTTTGCTTTTTGTTTTTCATTTTTACCTGCTTTTTGCATGATTTTTAAAGCACTTCCATGCGCGGGCGTCCCCCAATGCCCTAGACCAGAGGGAAAACACAAAACAAAATTGATGCTGGCAGAGACACAGTATAGACTAGGTATGCAGGGAGGCTGCAAAGGCAGTGGCGGGCGTTGACCAGGGTGCAAGGCAGCCACAGAGTGACTGCACTGCGGGGCAGAGGAGGTACGCACACATGCACCAAGAGGTACGCACGCACACAGGGAGGCTGCAAGACTGAAGCTACAGAGAAATCTCTTCTTTCTCTCCCCTAAGAGCCAGGCTGCCGCTGGCAGGAACACAGAGACACACACCTGCCTGGCTGGCCTAAAGTGAAAATAATGAGTTGCAGAGACAGCAATCCCACCCTAACTTCCACCGGAGACTGCAAGGAGGACAGGGGCTGCCAGAGCTTTTTATGCCCTCTGTGTGTGCCAGACCTGCCCAGTCTGCAATCTGGGCATGCTTTTGGTTGCAGTTGTCCAAGAATTTACCTGATCCCATCACATGGCTTGCCTCCATTTTGTGGCTGGAGTGGCGACATCAATTTTGTCATCCTTAAAGGGAAAAGAAAAATACATCGCGATGGGAGAAGACAAAAACAAACGTTTTAAGGACCCCAACCCCCCCGGTAGGTATTATCAGACAGTATAAATAATTATCGCTGCATTTTTATGGATGTCCAGGGCATTTTTGACATTTAAAACAGCTCATTTCATTGTGCATCGCCATTAACGAAAAACAAAACATAACAAATCTAATTTTCGTGGTTCTGTTCAGTTTGTTCCAATTTTATCACAATGTTTGTTATTCATTTTGTTACGTAACAAAACGAATAACGAATAATGGAAATGAAAAAAGTACATTTTGTGCCCATCTCTAGTGTGGGGCTCTTAACTCACCGGGACAGGTTCATGGATAGCATGGTGTCCATGAACTATACTACTGCCCCCAACAACTCCACCTCAGCTTGGATACTGAAATTGCCAAGAAGCAATAATCTTGGCATTTTCAGCAGTGTAGCCAAGACAAAGTCTGACAGCTTTGGGAGGACTAGTTCTGTGTCACAGGGAGACCAGTAATCCAACAGCAACCTTACTTTGTCCATAGGCAAGAATCAAAGAAAAACAAAACAAAACAAATGATACAAAGGACACAAAACATGTGGCACTTTAAAGACTTTCACATTTCAATGTAACATTTTGTGGACATGGTCACTTCTTCAGACATATAGCAGCAAAATGAGGTGTGCAATATAATATGTAATGGAATATATGTTTCATACCAAATATTCATTGGCTGTTGTATGTAGGTGTATTTGTAGACAAGCCCAGTTGTAAATTCCTATAGAGACAGAGCTGGGATGAGGGTGGATAGAGGAGGGGGGAGAGGAAGAGGGGAATTGGTTTTGAAGGCAGTTTGTTATGTAGGTGTTGTTTTAAAGTCATGTGGTAAAATTTATCAAGAGTCAAAAAAGACACCAGTTCAGAGCAAGGGGGATTGGAAGAAAGGGTGAAAGTGGAAAAGTTTTTACCTTTTGGTGGGCAATGAATACTGTCCCTAGTACCCAGATATGCATGGAGACACTTGGGACTCCCACCCCCACCCCCACCCCCACCCTACCCCCGACAATGCAAAAGACCTAGTCAGGCAGATGTCTTTTTTGGCCACAATGACAACCCCTTCTCCCCTTCCTTTTTCTCTGTCCTGGTGTGTAATGGAGTAACCCAGATGGGAAAAGAGGGTGAGAGAAGCTCCTTCTCATATATTCAGGGTTCTGTGTGGGAATATGAGGTGATTGTCTCTTTTGGTGAAGCCCTACTAGAGGTATATAACTTTATTAAAAGTATACAGATAGTTTTTTGTCTTAAAAGAAAGCACCCATTCCTCTACACCTTGTTCTTCGGGGGGGGGGCTCCTTTTGCCATATATGCCCAACTGTGATAAGGATTTGAAAGCCAAGGATTTCTGAAGGTGAAAGAAAGAAAGAAAGAAAGAAAGAAAGAAAGAAAGAAAGAAAGAAAGAAAGAAAGAAAGAAAGAAAGAAAGAAAGAGGGAAAAGGGAAAGGGAAAAAAGAAGGAGCCCCTTCAACCAAACCGCTGCAGGCAACCCAGGGAAGTATGTTGACCTTCACTAATCTAGCCAATAACACCACTTTTCATTCTATGGCCTTCTAAGTATTCAAAGTTTCTTCATTTCCAGGAAACACTCCACTTCCACAGACACTGGGATGGGGATGTTTATATTACCTCATAATAGCCATCATAATAATTGGAGTTCATCTATCTGCCATAACGGTGTTTAAAAAATGAACTCCTGCATTTAAAATGTTTTTGCTCCTTCCACATCATATGGGCTCAATTTATTCCCAAATCTGAGAGTATGAGTCCCCACCTCCTTGCTTTTCAGTAGCTAGGCTACTTTAGCTTAAAGAAATCAATTTTGTCCTTGTGTCCTTTTAGCTCATCCATCATTCATTACCAGTTTAAAATCTGCACTTGTCTTTTTCACTAGTTGACTATTCTGCTGGTGATGCACCAGAGGGCACAGAGAGGAGACAGATTTTCAAACACTGTAGCAGAACAGAGCAGAAATAGATTATTATGTTATCGCAGTACATTGTTCTAAGTAAAGTGCAAGGTATAGATTATGAAGAAATAAAATATGTGCAGTATCCGTTTATATTTTTGACAGAATTTTTGACCCTCTTCGGGTTATTTTCATTTGACCCTTCTTCTTTTTTCTGCCAAACTAAATTAGCCTATATTTTCTTAACAATGCCAAAGCATGTTGTCGTCAAACCTGGGTCCAAGAGCCATAGAACTGAATGGCAGGAAAGGTATTGATGTCCAGTCCTCTTACAATGCACTAGCTACAACGTGCCTGCAAATGCATCTGCATATGAGCTCCCTTAAATCAGCTGCTACAGCTGATGTCTATGGGGGTTTCTTAACTTGAGCCAATTTTCTTCCAAAAGCTTTGCCCTTCACATTATGCCTGTGTAATTAGACAAGAGTTAATTGTGACTTGGTTCAGGCTATCTTGGTTTGTATATGAACCTTTCTAGGTTTGGGGGCTTCTTTGGGAAAGGCCTTTATCTTGGCCCACTGCCTCACAAACATGTTTGGTGCTGTGATGACCAGCTTCTCCTAGCTGGGCCCCTCATGGCTTTCTTCTGACAGTAGGCCAAGACCTTCCTCCACCTGTTTTCTTTAAAGGTAGGTTTTCAATAATTTATCTTCTACTAAAGAAATGGTTTAAATGGACCTATTTGTAGCTTTTACTTATCTATCTATCTATCTATCTCTATCTATCTATCTATCTATCTATCTATCTATCTATCTATCTTCTACAAAAAAGTTTATGTGATATTTGTTACACATCATATCCCATGGGTTTAATTTATTATTATGTTACAACCAGCTTACTCTTATTGGTTTCTTTTTTCTAGCCATTCATAAAACAAATTCCATATTTGGTAAAATTATGAGTCCTCTTTTTCCTTGATTCTCATTGTCAATCTATACATCTCTGCACATTCCAAAATTTTCTTAACAATCATTTTCATCTGTTGGTGTTTCTTCATTTTTCTAATGCTGTGCTCAAACTATCCTTGCCACTGTCAGAACATGCAGTACTAGATAAATAGTACTAGTAAAACAGTTCTGGCCTAAAGTCTGCATGCATTTTTATCATTCTAATAATCTAAGTATGTATTTTAATCCAAAAAAAATATCTCATTTTCAAATGTCCACCATGCAAGATAGTAAGTCCCAATTTCTTTTTTGCTAGATAAGTTTGGGAACATTTTAGCTAATTTAGCAGGTGGAAAATGCCATCTATAAAACATTTTATACAGATTTCTTCATATGATGTCACCATTTTAATTTAAAATTCTATTCCAAAGTTTTTGCCATGCCTTCTTTTTCTGCCAGATGAATTTCGATATCACTCTATTTAGTTCTTCAAAGTATTTCACCTCTACTTTCACTGGCACTGTTTGGAACAGGAATAGCAGTTTTGGTGGCACATTCATTTTGATCGTTGTAGTTCTCCCTGATAGTGACAGTTGTAGAAGCTCCCATTTCTCCAGGTCTGTTTTAACTTGAATGAATGTTTTAACATAATTACCGTATCTTCTTTTATAGTTGCACATCCTGCAGATACTTTGTAGTTTTCATCTTTTATTCTAGTTCCTGTTCCTTTGATTTCTGGATTTGGCCTCACTTCTCTATTCAGTAAATAGTAGTAGTGAAAGTGGACATCCTTGCCTAGTTCCTTTCCTAATATTGACATTTTCTGTTAGGTCCCCATTTACTATTATCTTTGCTGTTTGTTCCTTGTACATTGTCTCAATTGCCTTAATGAAGTTCGTGCCCAAGTCCATTATTTTCAACAGCTGTGTCAAAAACTTCCAGGTTACATTATCAAATGCTTTCTGTGCACCCAGGAGTAGACATGGGCACGACTTGGCGAAATTCTCGTTTCCGTTTCCGTTCCTCGTTTCCGTTACGCAACGGAAACGGTAACGACAATTAAGCCGTCAGAACTCGAACTCGAACCGATAAAAGAAAAATGGGGTCTGATTTGTCGTTGTCGTTCATGGCATCGTGCGCAGCGATCGCGTGATGCCAAGCGACACAGAAAAAAAGTTTAAAAAAAAACGATTCCCGGCCAAAAAAGCAGGCGAAAATATGCCTGCCTGAGTGAGGGCACCTACCAGAGGGGTGGTTTCTGGGGGGGGGTCCCTGGCCTTTCCCCCTCTCCTGTCCTGGGCTGCTCTGGTGGAGGGCATCCTCGTCGTCTCGCCATGCCATGCGGTGCGGGGGGATCCAAAATGGTGACCGCAACTTTTTTTTTTTTGAAATCGTGGTCCAAAAACCCACCAAAGCACTACACAGAAACGTGCGAAAATTAGGTATTTTAACTGCCTGAATTTTTACAGTAGCAGCAGTGGGTTTTTCTTGCAATAAACGTCTGTCTCCAATCCCATTGATTTTATTTTATTTTATTTTATTTTTATTTTTTTACACCTATTTTTATTTTTTTACACCTGCTGGCCATGGGATGGGACCATGCAAATTTTTGGAGCCATTCCACCAATCGCATGGCCACTTGGCCAGGTTTTGACTGAGACTTCTGGGATGTGCCAGTCAGGCATAAAAAGCCCACTATAACCCTAACCCTAACCCTAACCCATACGCCAGTACACTGTCCTTCTTAGTGGGTCAGAGGCACCCAGAGGTGCAGTCCACTAACTCACCCTAACCTTACCCGTAATAACCCTAAGCCTAGCCCTTGCCCTAACCCCAACCCTAAGCCAGATCTGTACTCGCATTGCACTACACGCAAGTACATTTCCCTTCTTAGTGAGCCAGAGGGCGCCCAGCAGAGGCATTCTTTCACCTCGCTCACCAGTCCAAAGTTCCAAAAACTCTGTACGCCAGTATGCTGTTCTTCTTAGTGAGCTAGAGGCACCCAAAAGAGGGGTGCCTCTGCCAGTGCCACTTGGTACATAATGGCTACACAGTCATGTACCCTTCCTTTTCCCTTTGTAGGGGGCCAGAGGAGGCATCCACCCCAGAGAGGTGCCTCCAGGGGCCTGCTAAATGCCTTCCCTTTGTAGCGGGCCAGAGGAGGCACCCACCCCAGAGAGGTGCCTCCAGGAGCCCGCTACCCTAACCCCCCTAAACCAGGACTAACGACAGACAACAAACGAAACAACAAATTTTTGAAAATTTTCGCGACAAATGGAAACGAGCCGAAACGGGCCAGCTCCGACACATGACAACTCAAAACTGTCATTTTTCCTGGTCGTGCCCATCACTACCCAGGAATATTAAAACCATTTGTTTTTCTTACTGTGCCTCATAATATCCTAGGATATCCATTATTATTCTCAGATTATATCCCTTAATTTTACTAGTCATTAATTTTAAAATATTTTTACCCTCACCTTCCTTAACAATGGATTTTGTGGCAATTTGTAATGCAAGTACATATTACCGTATCTCATGCTACCATGAGGTTTTGGGATGTGGGAAAAGAGAAAGCATCTTTTATAGAGCTAGCAGTGCATATGGGGTGGTGGCATATTGCTTGTGAACACAAACTCTGGATTGGCTAGAAGGAGATTGCATGACTGCTCCATCAGGAAGAGCCCACAGTTTCTGTCATAGCTAGATGTAGCAGTACTTCAAAACAAGAAAACAACTTGCCATGAAAATAAACCAAGCTGTGCTGCTCTCACTGCTAACAGTGAGTCTCCTCAACAAGGAATTGTTGGAAAGCTTCTTCTTTCCCTGTAGATATTCAGAGAAATGTTAACCACAGTTCCTCAGCCCACAATTAGGTGGGAGAATTTCATGAGACCATTTCATGAGGCCAGCTATAATAAATTAATGAGGGTGCTGACAATGCTCTTTTGAAGACTGAGGTTTTAACAAGTGCAAAAGTCTAATGACTTTTCATTGAGAAAGCAGGGCAATTAAATATGCTTTAAAGAAGTTCATATTTTCCTCAGAGACGTTGCTGTGAAAGTGTAGGTCAGAACTGTGACCACACAACACTCATTCTGACAAAAAGTAAGATATTCTCTTTGAAAACATCTGTGTGATTTAATGTGCCGATTTCCTTCAGTGAGTATCATTCAATTTTAACTTTGCAAACTGGTTATATATGCATAATGTGCTGCTTGACAGAAGTCTTTTAAATTCATTTTACTCTGTTCTATTTTAAATCAAAATGTCTAAAGTCAAATTATAACTTTGTTAAGGTAATTAAGCAAGTAAATCATACCAAGTAGGAGTGGGTTTATTACTCACTGCATGTATATCCTCAAAGAAATACCAGCATTAAAAATGCCTTCCCAGTGCAATCTTAGAACTGTCTATTCAGCCCCTGTGAAAGGGGGCTGTATTCAGGGAAGTACATGTAGGATTAGTGTTTAAGGAGTTAAACTGCAATCAAAACAAATTTACCTAGGAGGAAATCCCACTGATATGAGTGGCACTGACTCCTGAATACACCTATCTAGGTTTTATCTAAGGGTGGGATTTTCATATTTTTTAAGCTACATCTCTCAGAGGTCTGCTGGAATTGTCTTGTTTGGCATGATGGGTGCTTTAGTCCCCTTCCCCAAAGCCCTTTTATGTGCTTGATATAATGTACAGCTGGTGCATAAATGAGACAAGATGCCTATATTTCTTATTTCTGAGGCACAGGAACTGGCTGGACTGAATTCTGTCACACTGTAAAGCATTAGCAATATCTCAGTCTTCCTGACCATGATGGCCTGTACAGGGTGTCTGTTCTGTCTAGAGATGTGCATGAATTAACAATAAAATAAAACACATTTGTTCAAAAAAATGCTCACTTACCGATTGATATTGAATAGATTAATAGATGAATGTTTAGCAGCTGTTGATTCACCAATTTGATGGGCTGTAAAATGGCCACAAGGCAGTTAGAGGCACCAAACTGGCAGTGAAGCTTCCCATGACTCTTCTCTACAATCCCTCCAGGTTTAGCCAGTTGCAAAAGGTCACTGTCCAATGAAAGCCCCCTTTGTGGATGTATAACTCAGACATCTGAGACCCAATCTTCTCCAAAGTTGGAGAGATTGTGGAAGAGAGTCATAGGAGGCTTTCTTGAAATTTGGTGGTTTCTAGATGCCTGTGGGGTACTTCCCTGTGGGGTTTTATTTCAGGGTGTATAACTCAGGCATCCAAAACTGAAACTTCACCAAAAGCTTCCTGGGTGCTTTAGCAGCCATTTAATCAGGGTTTCAAGTAAATATGAAGTTATGAATTGCTTCATTCATATATCAGGGTAAAAAACACAAATTCATTTTTGTGTGATTTGTTGAACTTAATGAATCATGAATAAAAACAAATCATAGTTTTTCTGCTTCATCTTCATCTCTATTCCAATCCTTAGTTTTACCTGTGATATCATAAATCACTACCTCTTATCATAGGCTATTGTTGCTATTATTTCACATCTTACACTTAAGATAAATAGTACTTGCTAATTTTACAAAGTAACATTTTGAGTAATTTGGAATCATAGCTAACTTTGTTTAGGATGAAGATGTCAGTTACTTCCACAGTAGAACTTAATATGATTTCAAAGTAGGTGGGCAGTACACTGCCCTACTGTGTTTTTGTATTAAATGTGGAAAGGTTACATACAAAGGGAAAGAAATATCCTAGCTTTCTCTCTCTCTGATACCCTCCCCATGAAGCAGTCTTCCTGCCCTCTGTGCTTCTGAATGAAAACAAGCCCTCCAGAAGTCAGCAGGAGGGGTATTCCGCAGTTGAAAAGATCATGGCATGGTATTTATCCCTCTTTCATGAAACAGCTGCATTTCTTCCATTCTTTTCTTCTTCCCTCCCCACTCCCATCTGCTTTGCTGCCATTTGCCTATTCTTGTTGCAGGTAGCTTTGCAAGCCTGGATCTACTATGGAGTAAATGATAAGCTATTCATCTTGTTATCTTTAATAAATGACAATTTTACAGAGTGCAAAGCATCTGTTCTAATGCTGACATAAGGTTAGTGCAGTAGATCATTGTTAATCATTTATATCCGGTTTCCTGCCTTACCCAGACTGCTATAGGAAAGTAATAGAAAGGCAATATATGTTTTGATTATAATGAAGAGGGGTCACTCTGCCGCTGGTGGTTCCAGCACACGGGGCTTGTTTGCCCTTGCGTGCAAAGAGGTGTGAGACCAGATATGGTAATCATGCTTGGATAGGGGGTTGGGAGGAGGACTGTATATAACAGGAGTCCTCCCCCCATACAGCCTCTTGTCATCCGAGCATTCCAGAAGGAGGTTGCTGCAGAAAATGCTTGGGAATCTGCATGGCACCTGCCATTTGGTGGGCACTTGGCACCAATGCCATCTTGGGAGCCCCAGCACCAGTCTTGGGGCAAATGAGAGGCAGCAGTTGGGCTGCAGGGAATTACCTGCTTGGCCCTGAAACACAGTGGTGAGGCAGAGGTGGTATGAGCTAGCAGGCGCAGCCAGCACTGAATGGAAGGAGCAGTGCTTATAGGGGAGGCACATCAGTGCTCCACCATTTTGAGGAGCAAGAGCTGAGGCGGGTGATGGCCCACACAGCACAGGGCTCCTTAAGGTGACCGACTTAGAGCCCCCTTTTGGCCCACTGCGTGGGGGTGGGGATTGAACACAGCAGCACCCCTAAAGAAGTGAACCTGTGAACTACAAAGGGTGGTCTCTGGGTCCTACTATGGAGATGGGAATTAGGCATGGCCCAAGTGCCATAGGCATATCGGGGCTTGGGCCTGCACATGGAGTGGGTGTGTGGTGCAGTACCCTGTGGTACAGTAG
This sequence comes from Phrynocephalus forsythii, assembly GCA_029282475.1. NCBI lineage: Eukaryota > Metazoa > Chordata > Lepidosauria > Squamata > Agamidae > Phrynocephalus > Phrynocephalus forsythii. The sequence goes on along the minus strand of JAPFRF010000001.1, from coordinate 129,568,691 downwards.
TTAAACTGTTGTACTGCAGCCAAAACCATGATCAGAACCTGGGGTTAAATCCAAAGTAGCCCACCCCAGGTTGACTCAACCTTCCATCTTTCTGAGGTTGGTAAAATGAGCACCCAGCTCACTGGGTGCATGGGGGGGGGGACAATGTGTAGTCTGCATAATTAAATTAACTGCCCAGATAGTGCTTTAAGCAAGTGACACACACCTGGTAGAGAATATAAGCAGCATGCTTTGCCTCTGGTGTTTGTGTAAGGTGTGTGTCACTTGCTACTGATAATTGTAATTTGTAACTAATTGTCAAGGATTTTGGCCTGATTGTGTATTCTCCTGCTATGTGGGAAAATCGATAGAATTCTGGTCAATAGATATGGCACAAAACCCCACTATAAAATTAAAAGTATGCTCCCTTCTGCTGATGCAGGAGCTGCAGGGACCTTGTTTTTGTTTGTTTGGTTGTTTTTCCTGGAATAGGCCACTCAAAGGGCCAAAAGGAATGGTTCAATTTGATTTTACAACACACCTTGCAAATGTCAAACAAGAGCTTGACTGGTCCCCATATTTATGTTACAGTAGATGACCTTCAGCTTTATTAAAAATGGGACTAAGAAGGACTACACAGCCCCACATCTCTCTTCCAATCCTGAGTGTAACATGAGTTCCGGCAGGACTAGGGAAGAGCTCCCCATGTCCCCACCCTGCCCATGCCCACCCACCAGTGACAACTGGCAAAATTGTGTTATTTGTTTTGGTTTGCTTTTTCACATCTTTATCTAAGATGTGAGGTGTTGTTTTTTGAAAACTTTTTTTGTGGCTCAACATTGTCAAGTGCAATATGAGGCTTTACCTGTGTCAGTAATTTGTAATACTGTTAAATTCCATGTTTTTGCCATGCTTGAGTCTAGATACATTGTGGGATGAAGGTCAGGCTTAAATTTCAATACAAAGTCAATTGAACCAAGACTGAAAACCAGAGTGGTTGGGTCTGTTGCCGTGGAAGACTTAAAAGACTTCAAACATTAAGTTTTGTATTTGACAGTACTTCAGTTTTCTATCAAATGAATGTGTACAGCTACCTTCAGAGATCAGGGAAATGTTAATCTGCATTTTCAGCACAGCCATGACAAACCTTTCTGGTAGCAAGGGAAATTGCACTAATTCTCATGCACTTTGCCCTGAGGAGTGGGGCATGATCTCCCCATGAACAAAGGAGGAGGAAAATCTTATCTCTCCATAAAAGAAAAAGGAAGTGTATGCCCTCCATGGTCCAAGGAGGAGCCAGGGGAAGATGAGGGGAGGAGAAGGAGGGTGCCAAAGGGACACTCCTATCAGGAATGGAGAAGGGCATAGGTTCATTGGCTAGGGGGCACAGTACTTGCTCTGGGTGCTGGAAACCCACACTACACCACTGAGTGAGAAGGGCCAGGATTTGTAGCCCCTTTCCCCCAAACACTCACCAGTGGATTGACCCCCTTGATTTGGGTTCCCTTTGAATCAAAGTCCAGTTACTCTGTCCTGGGCTTCACAATGAAAATTGGCAATACCTTGGCTTTTAAATTGTTTTCATATCTACCTGAGAAATGATGACTGAATTAGCTGACACCACTGTAACACACACTTTCCCACCTTCAGCAGATCCTAAAGTAGGTTCTCAGTTTCACTATCTAATGTGTAGAATGACCTTTCTGCCACCAGCTGAAGATCATCCTGTTTACCCCGGCTTTTTTCCTGAACATTCTACAAATTATTTAGCTATCAGTTATTCTGAGTTTTTAAAAGCAGGGATTTAGACAGTTCTTTAATCTTTAATTTAAAGTTGTAATAACTGACCTCAGTAGAACATGCTAAAGTCTTATGAGATGCCTTAGCTTCAAGTGAGACAACTGAATCTATTTTTACTCAATCAAGACTCAGTAAACTCATACAAATTGTTTCTGGATCAAAATGAATGTCCTTTCTCTTTAATAAGAAAGTGTGTACACATCGTGAACAGAATGGCTGGGTTATTGTTAAAAAAGAAACAACCAATCTTCTGATCCTTCTAATCCGTAAAATTCCATGCCAAAAAGCAGTAGTTAAGGCCATTTTGCTCAACTTATGCATCAAGCCTTTGTTGCTGTTAAAGTACTATTTGTGCAATTCTGCTTCATATGTGCAAGTAGAGATGGGCCATTTTGTTTTTGTCAACTTAATATTCTGCAAAAAAATCATTTTCACATAATGAAATGAAAAAACGAAAATGAAAACAAAAAATTGCTGTTGTTGTTAGCATTCATTACAGTTCAATGTATTTGCCGCAACAAAAACGAAACTAAAATTTCTGTTGTTCCGGTTCGTTTTGTTTCATTTTGGAGACAAAATTCATTTTTCGTTTCGTTATGTAATGAAACGAAAAAATGAAAATGAAAATGAAAAACTGCTCGTTTCGTGCCCATCTCTATGTGCAAGAATTGGTTCTCATTCTCTTCTCTTGATGGAAACATTAGAAAATATTTTACACTTTTCATGATAGAAGAACCACTTTGCACTCCCTTGTCCTTCCCTGCGAAGATGAGACAATTGTGGATTATGTCTCTGTTGTAAGGAATAGTTTTATATAGTTCTAAAATTGTTCTATTATTTCCTTCTTTAAACTATTGGTTTTATTGCATTTCCTTCCAATATACAATTTTTTTAAATTAAAAATAAAAGCTGTATAGAATTATTTCAAAATGACTTAATAAATAAAACTAGGGACAACTGATTTTCTAAAGTCATTTGTATCTTCTTTCTTTTTGGCTTTGTTAAAAGCATGTCAGGAAAAATATTTTTAAAAGAAGAGGAGAGCAGGTGAGAAACAGTCAACACAGGCCCCTGCTCCAGTTAAACCTTCACCTTCCTACCTGAAATAAGGCCTTTAACACCCATTGGTGGTAAATAAATATTTCAGGAAAAGACCAAAGACCACATGAAAGCCTTCACCAGCTCATGTGTCCTTCCTCTGTGTCATACGGTCTTCTGTCATTACCTACTCACTGAAATATAAGGAGTGGTACCTCTTATTACTAAATCAATCAGTTCCAAATGCATTTTTGTAATTGGAAACAGGGTTTCCCATAGAAAATCACCCCCAAAGCAAAAAGCACAGTATCAGGAGAGCAAACATATACAAAATGGGAAGTTTGAAAAGGTAATTAAAAAAAGAGGCCTCTGTTCTCAGCTTTGATTTTCAAAATGACTCCTTCTTCTTCCTAATTGCGGTGCTGAAGTTGGGTTGCCACAAGATGGCAGTATTGCTATTGTGAACATGCACAAGCCATTTTAAAAAAGGAATATTTCCTTTTCTTTTGTTTTTCGTAACTTGAAACAAAATGTCTCTTTTTCATAACTTGAAATTTTCCCAATCCTGCTGATTTCTATTCATAACTTGAAGTTTTTGTAACTTGGGGTGTCCGTAACTCGAGGTACCACTGTACTTATGATGCTTAGTTTTGATACTGTTTATGATACTTTTAAAGTTATGGTCTCTTTATCTTAATTTTAAATATGACGTGCATCAGAATCAGGTAATGTCCAACTGGAAATAGACACTTTCAAACTAGTTCAAGTTCTTCGCTAAGCAACTATACAGTTCCCGCTGCCCTAAAAAGGCAAATAACATTCTACAGGATTCATCTCATCCCAGACATAATCTGTTTGTACTGTTACCTTCAGGCAAGAAATACAAAACAATAAACGGACTAAAAGTTTTTATCCAAGAGCCATAACCATCTTAAATGCTGCAACCAAATAGTGTGACCTTGGGGAGTTGTGATGGATGTATATGAGTGCTTTTAATTCTTTTAGCTTTTAAATTTATTTTTTCTCTCTAATTTTAGTTTTAGGGTTTTTTTTACACCTGGGAAAGCTTTTAATTTTGTTGTACTTTATACAATGACAATAAAGTATCTATTCTATTTTATTCAAAAAGATGCTTCCCCAGAAACCTAGCAAAAGAAAACATGGACATAGTGTTATCTAAGCTTTTGTTTCACAAAAGTGTTTGTTTGTGTCTAAGTGTTTGTTCTAGATCCCATAATGGAAACATTTCTGTGGAAGACATCCAGAGTGAGGTATAGTAGAAGTGGGAATGAATTGCTGTCAGATCCATTTTCTAATGTGGCAGTGTACAGTAGCACTCCAACTACTGTACACTGCAGGAATTGTGAATTTTAGAGTTGGTTTCTCTTCCTATTTGCACTATTCTTTCTTTCTTTCTTTCTTTCTTTCTTTCTTTCTTTCTTTCTTTCTTTCTTTCTTTCTTATTCAGAGAAAACATGAGAGGAATTTCTCTTGACCTCATTAACTTAAATATGTGCTGTCACTGATGAGCAATATTTGATGTTTGCCTTCTTCCAATCATTGCTCACTCATCATTGAAGTCCATTGATTACAGTGTTTTTCTGAAAAGCAGATTGGACAAGACTCAAGATAGGGTAGAAGAGGTTTGATAATATAGTACTGTTCAACAAACTGCCCGATAAAACTGAAAGCACAATTGTCTCCGAATTTCTTCCTTTGTAAATTTGTGTGTCATTTTTTAGCCTGCAACAGTAGATAATCACCATGGAAGCTTTAGATTTTTTTTAATTTTTTAAAATACTTTTTATTTTATTTTACAAGACAAGTTAGGATAACAGTACAATAGCGTCTCATTATTTATATATTCTATAGGACCAATATCCTTTTCAAAATCCACCCACTAATTCATCTTCCAACACAGTTAATTGTGACACACACACAAATAAATTGATTCTTTTAAAATTTTACATTCCAGCAGTCAAAATTATTCCCCATAACACATTCCTCATTTTTGTGTTAATTTCATACATTAATAAGGGCTTCTTTTCATTGTATCATGTTTTATTTCCCCTCTATATATTTTAATTTGATAGAACTTTTCCATAAGAGCCATTTGGATTCTGTTCAGAAATTTTTGGTGAGAGATCTTGAGCATTTCTCCAGTTTTTATAATTTCAGCTCTTGCTGCAAATCAGATTTGATTAAGCTTTATATGATAATTTTTCATTTCCATCCTTAAATATTGAAAATAATAATAAAGCTTCATTTATAATTATTCTTTGTTTTAACAGGGTTTCCATCCATTTAATTATTTCCTGCAAATATGCTCCTACTTTGGGGCAAGAGATCCACATATGTTCCAGGGTGCCTTTGCTTCCACAATTCCTCCAACAATTGTCTGGAATTTCTTGATTAATTTTATGTAATTTTGTGGGATACCAATACCATCTGTGAGCTACTTTTAACACCAGTTCTTTTGGCGCTTTAGTTGATATTGATTTGTAAGGATATGTGTTCCATATTCCCATCCATTCTTTCTCAGATATACTAATATTTAAATTTGTTTCCCAGGCTACTTTAGATCCCATGCCCCTAACAAATGCTTTTTCAATCAAATGTTTATATATAATTGAAGTTATACCCTTCTTTTATTTCGATCCTTTTCTATACTGTATTGCCTGTAAGTGTTCTCATTCCGTGTCTTTGATATAATTGGTTTGCCAAATTTCTTACTTGTATTAATTGAATTAGCTTTTATTTCCTTTGTTTTATCTTCCAACTGTCTAATTGTTATTGGTTTCCCTGCCTCAAATAAGTCTCTTATTCTATAAATTCCAATTTGTTTCCAATTTTTAGATTTAAATTTAGGATAATCCAGCATAGGGCATACAGGTGGAGCAAAAATGTTCATATACTTACACCAAATTTTCAGTGTCTCAAAGTATAAGGATTTTGTATTTGCTCCTTTTTTCTAATTAGTTCCCTTGTAAAAATATAGGTATTAACTATTCCAGTTCTCTCGCCTTTTTCCATTTCAATCTGGGATTTCTTCTGTCTGAATAAACTTTATAGCTTGAGTGATTTGAAAGGCTTCATTATTTTATTAATTGCCTGCTTTGACCATATTTAACACTGTTAGATAATTTTCAATAAACTTCTCCATATTTTTTGCCATAGCTTTTTTTAATTTCAGGTTGTAATGGTATATTTTGAAATAAAAAAAAAATTGAATATATATGCAACTAATGCTATTCTTCCCAGATTGACATGTTCAGTTTCGTCCATTTTCTAATTATTTCTTTAACTGAATTAAATACTATTTTGTAATTTCTATATATTAATTGGTTTTTACTTTTTGTTATCCATATTCCCAAATATATGAAAGTTGGAAGCTTTAGAGACAGACAGACAAAGGATGGAGTAATTCTTGCAAGTTAAATTAAGAAAAGTAGAATCTTAATACTGTGAATACTGCAGAAAGGTTGAATAAACTGAAACAGTAAAAATTCACTTTAACTTCAGCTATAGTTGTTTGGAGCAGAGACTGCAAAGTGTTACTAGCAGTACAAAGTACTTTGGTCTTTTGACTTTTTTTTGCTTTTTATTTAAATTATTCCACAAATTCCTAGGAGCTTTCCCTGAAATAGTTCATAAAAGATTTCCATCATCATTTTTGTATGGTACAACTATTAGTAAATAGGTAGTAAATAGTTTTAATGTACAAAAGTACCCAATAGTTTTAACATACAAAAAGCACAGGGTAGTAAATACCCTGCAGCTGTGCCTAGTTAGTGAAGGAAGGTCTGCAGGCATCCATGGGACTGTATGGGGGACAGGTCAGTAAAAGAAAAATCTTGTGTCTAAGTAAACTACTTTAAAAGAATCTAGACACTGAAAGGCAGGTTCAATTTTCCTGGGAATTAGCTCATAATAGAAACATGCAGGCCTCATCCTTCCATCGCTGCATTAGTTGCTATGGGAATCAATTTCTATAGTGGAACAGCAACAATAAATATGCCATTTCCTATGGAAGCAGAGCATAGAATATACCCCTTTTAAAAAAATAGAAGTGTACTTCCAGAACACTTACAGGAGTGCAACTCACATTCAAACAAGGTGCACATTCCCTACATGCCTCTTTTCTCTACCACTGTCTCCATTGCTGATATTCAGTGGAGCGCTACAAAATGTTGGGGATGGTGAAGTAAGTACAGTATATGAAAGAAGCTCCACCCTGAGCTTCTTTCAATTTGGTCTACCGGAGTTTACCTGGAACAGTTGCAGGTTCCTGGATTTGCACTTCAGGAGGGCTTTGCTGCCATATTGCCTCTTACTCATTAAGAGAGATGCAATCCCCCCCCCACAAAATTATTTACTTTATTTTGAGAAATATTGCAAGAATTAAAAGTAGTATTTTCACACAGAACCACATTGCTATTGGTATTGCAAGTGATAATAAAAGGGACAGATCACCAAAAATGAAAACACTGACCAAAACAAGCAGTGATTGACAAGAGGCTTGGTTATTGTTTTTATTTCGGTTTTCACAGGGTGTCTCAATGTGACAAGACACAAGGACAGGAAAATTTGTGAATGAATGAGTATACATTGCCTTCTTTCTCATGAGTAGCTCTTTCACTTTGGACTTTTGTTTATGTGTTTCTCGGGTTGCTGGATGTATGAGTTGGTACCTGCTGGCATTGCTCCAAGTCTGGCTGGAGAGAATTCACTGACTCTGAAAAGAACCTCCCCATTTGACTGTAGAGGGATTTATTTCTGACACAGGTGAGCCAGAGACTAATTGTAATGATGGGGGTTCTGCATAGCGGGGATTGGACTGGATGGGCCTTGAGGTCTCTTCCAACTCTATGATTCTGTGATTCTATGATTCCAGGTTAAGTGTATGCTCTGCTGCACTAAAGATGAAAGTTTGCTCTTTGTTTATGCAGATATTGGGGTTTGTCTACTCCTTGGGGTCTTCTGGCTCTTTTAATTCTGGAACATTTTTTTAAAAAAATGGATGACTAAATAAAGCAGAATGTTAGATTTCAATTAGAGATGGGCACGAAACAGAAAATGGTGTTTCGGTTTTTCATTTGTCACTGAGAGGTCTGTTTCGGTTCATTTCCATTTGTCGGGAATTTTTGGAAAAATTTTGTTACCGTTTTTCGTTTTTTCATTTGTCATTTCTACCCGCTTTTTGCGCGATTTTTAAAGCATTTCCTCCAACGCCCCAGACCAGAGGGAAAACACTAAAAAAAAAATTGATGCTGGCAGAGACACAGTATAGACTAGATATGCAGGGAGGCTGCAAAGGCAGCGGCGGGTGTTGCCCAGGGTGCAAGGCAGCCACAGAGTGACTGCACTGTGGGGCAGGGGAGGGTACTCACCGAGAGGTACACACGCACGCACACAGGGAGGCTGCCGGACTGAAGCTAGAGTCGCAGAGACAGCAATTCCACCCTAACTCCCACCAAAGACTGCAAGGAGGACGGGGGCTGCCAGAGCTTTTTATGCCCTCTGTGGATGCCAGACCTGCCCGCCCAGTCTGCAACCTGGGCATGCTTTTGGTTGAACATGATCCCATCACATGGTTTGCCTCCATTTTGTGGCTGGTGGTGACATCCATTTTAAAGGAAAAGAAAAATACTTCGCGATGGGAGAAGACAAAAACAAACGTTTTAAGGACCCCAACCCCCCCTGGTAGGTGTTATCAGACAATATAAATAATTATCGCTGTGTTTTTACAGATGTCCAGGGCATTTTTTAACATTTAAAACAGCTCATTTCATTGCACGTCGCCATTAATGGAAATGAAACATAATGACCACAATTTTCACGGTTCTGTTCGTTTTGTTGCATTTTCATCACAATTTTCGTTTGTTGTTTCATTATGTAACAGAAAAGACAAATGGTAACAGAAACGAAAAATGTTTGTTCCGTGCCCATCTCTAATTTCAATCATATTTCATGATTCTATTCTATTCCAATCGATCCTCTGTTTATTAAAGAAAATAATGCTACTCATCAAACTCTTGGCCATTATACAGAAGGATTAACAGGTGCATCTGATGTTTAGGCTTTCACCTACCTCTGTCTGCTGTCTCTCTCTTCTTAAAATAAATGTGTACATTCTTAATAATATTGTTTAGGGAAATATGACTAGTAAGTAAAGCATAATTAGGCACAGGTACTGTGGTGTTTCAGTAACTGCAACAACCTGATTAGATGTCATCAAAGATTAATTACATTGTGGCCTATTTAGAACCTTCTTTAGGTGACCTGAGCAGTAACATTTTATTTTACAAGGTAGTTCAAGCACACATCAGATTCCACAGTACAGTGAACTGTAATCATATTCTATCCAGCAATACAGTAGACTCCTGACGTATGACAGTTTGCTTTATGGCCCTCTTTGCCCACTACTTCTTTGTTGCCCAATGCCCCTAACTAGTAGACTAAATCCAGTTTTATGGTTCCCAAACCTCTTCGTTGTATGACCTCTTGACTTGTCAATTCAATCACCTTGTTACTAGCATCCAAAATTCAGGTTTATAGCCAATAAAGATCTCACAAAGTGAGAGAGATGGAGCAAGCAAGGCAGTGCTGAATCCAGTTTGTACCAAAGAAGGAGAGAAACAACATTTTGTGGCAAGCTCAGATGGATGGAAGTCAGATGAAAAGATATAAGAAAAGGCCAGAGGGAAGGGGGAACAGAGGCCTGAGACTTATTTGCACATCAAACCTCTATTTTAACACTGACGGAACAGGCTTCAACTAAGTAATTTAACTTGTTTTGCAGCCATTGGTAAGGAACCAATTGAGGTGTAAGTACAAAATCTCCTGCATCTGTTTTCCTAGTACAAGGAGGAAGGCTGAGGTGCCTACTGAATAGGATGGTATCCAGTGGATCTACTGGATTTTTAAACTTTTACTGCAATGAATGTGTGCTATCAAGTCAGTTCTGACTTGTGGGGACCCTATTCAGGGTTTTCTTTGTGGCGAGTACTCAGAAGTGGTTTACCATTCCCTGTTTATGGGAATCCTGGAACTGTGCAGCTTGTGCAATGCCACACAGGGATGCACAGTGGGGAACTGAATTCTCAGCCTCTCTGCATAACTCATGGAGCTATCCAGATGTCAAGTCCCGCACACAGAATACACAGCAAGCCAAGTTCAGTTCTTTGCCAGGAACTTTAGTTGTAATCTAGATAATGAACAAAGTACAGTCCGAATCAAAGCCAAAATACCTTACAGAGCCAAATGCCAAGTTCAAGGGTACAGAGAAACGTCGTAGTCAGAAAGCCGGTCCAAGGTCAGGAAACAGAGTCTGGATACACACAGGAACATGGTGAAAATGTAAGTGACGCGTTGCTCCCACAGAGGTTTCAGGGTAAACTTGCTAGCTTTATCCTAAACCAGGGAACACACCCATATCTCTGACAAGGCTCCTGCTAGAACTTAGGGCTTTCAGATCTAATTCTACGCCTATCATTAAAGATCCTTTCCCTGGCTCTCCTGTTAGTTCTTCTTTGCAGGATCCTGTTCCTAGCCCTCATAGGAGGAGGAGATGTGCCCTCAGCTGCATCCTCAGACTCAGCTGCCTGCTGAGTTGAACTGCAAGGCTCCTCCTGCTGTTCTTCAGCATTTAACCCTTCCCATTCAGGTTCTATGACAGGCAGGGTCCTGGCACTAACCCCCTCCCCATGGCCCCCCTCTTCCGATGGGCCAGGTTTATCTGGATAATTATCATGAAATTGCTGAATCAACTCCGGCGCATGCAAGTTAGATACCGGTTCCCAAGAACGATCTTCTGGTCCATACACTTCCCAGTCCACTAAGTATTGTAACCCCCCCCCCCGATGTATCCGGGAATCCAAAATTTGGCAGACCTCATACTCCTCTTCTCCTTCTACCAATATCGGTGGAGGAGGTTCAGGATTTGGTGGTCGGTTGGGGTCAGGGTCTTTAGCTGGGACCAAGAGAGAACGATGGAACACAGGATGAATATGGAGAGAAGCAGGTAATTGCAGACAGAACGCCACTGGGTTGATTTTTTCTAGGATGGGGTAAGGGCCGATGAATCGAGGATCTAGATTTCGGGATTGCCCAGGATGTCTCAAATATCGGGTAGAGAGCCAAACCTTCATACCAGGATTCAACTGTGGACCTTCTTGCCTTTTCTTATCCGCTGTCTTCTTATATGCATCCTTTGCATGATTAAGTTGTTCTTTTAATAGTTTTTGAATGCTATGAAGTTCTTGAAGGTAAACATCGGTAGCTGGTACAGAGGTGGAAGGAGTACCGAGGATGGTATCCATAGTTGGCCATAAATGGGGTTTGACAAATGGATGAATGTACTGCATTATTGTATGCAAATTCAGCTAAAGGCAACAAATCCGCCCAATTGTCCTGTTGATAACATGTGTAGCAGCGTAAATATTGTTCCAAGGTGGCATTGATGCGCTCAGTCTGACCATCTGACTGGGGGTGATAAGCGGATGACAGGTGGACATGGGTTCCTAGTGCCTTGTGCATAGCTTGCCAGAAATGAGAGGTGAATTAGGGTCCACGATCCGAAATAATGTGTGCAGGTAAACCATGAAGCCTGAAGAGGTGTTGTAAATAATGATGAGCTGTTTCTGCTGCGGTAGGAGGTTTAGGACAAGGAACGAAGTGGGCCATTTTGGTGAACAAATGTACGAAGACCAGGATGCAGGTAAATCCTTTGGAGCGAGGAAGATCCGTGATGAAATCCAGTGACACAGCATTCCAAGGACCAGAGGGTGTTGGCAAAGGATGCAACAGACCCGAAGGTTTAACCACCACATCCTTTGCTCGCCGACACACTTCACAGGACCCCACATATCTGGTGACATCAGCTCGGACCTGTGGCCACCAGAACTCCCTTGTGAGAAGATGCAGGGTTTTATAAAGTCCAAAGTGTCCAGCAGGTAAAGCATCATGAGAAAGATGCAATACCTGATTACGAAGGGGACCAGCAGGAACATATAACCTTCCTCGATGTAGTAGTAACCCTTGTTGTGCAGAAAACTCTCCATGCTCCCCATTTTGAAGTTTTTGAAGACGTTGCTGAGTCCATGGATCTTGAGCTTGAGATTCCCGGATTTCTTCTGCCAAGCTGGGACACGGACTTGTGGCTGCGAACACGGAGGGAGGCAAGATGGGTGCCACTAAAGTCTCTTTCACTGGTGCCACATATTCAGGTTTTCTAGATAATGCATCAGCTTTCTTATTCTGAGCTTCAGGAATATACTTGATATGAAAATCAAACCTGGAAAAGAATAAAGACCACCAGATTTGTCGCTGAGACAATCGCCGAGCTGTTTGTAAATGTTTCAGGTTTCTGTGATCAGTTAGCACTTGCACAGGATGTCGAGCTCCCTCAAGGTAATGCCTCCATACATCAAAAGCTGTTTTGATGGCCAACAGTTCACGCTCCCAAATCGTATAATACTTTTCTACAGGTTTTAATTGCCGAGAGTAGAAGGCACAGGGACGCGGGATTTGGGAGGGATCCTCTTGTTGAGATAATACTGCTCCCAAGGCAACACTAGATGCGTCAGCCTCCACTATGAACGGCAGTTGTGGATCAGGGTAGCGAAGTATAGGCTCCAAAGTGAAGTGGGTCTTCAAGGTAGAGAAAGCCTTCTCTGCTTCCGGAGTCCAGCGGAAAGGCTCTTTGGGACGGAGGAGACGGTTTAAAGGTGCAGCAATGTCAACGTAAGCAGGAATGAACTGACAATAGTAGTTAGCGAAGCCAAGGAACCACTGCAAGTCCTTACGATTTTGTGGTTGCTGCCATGACAACACCGCCTCTACTTTCTTGGGGTCCATGTGGATTCCCTTGGGAGAAATGATATGCCCCAGGAATTCACCCTCTTCAATGTTGAACTCACATTTTTCCAGTTTAGCATAAAGTCCGTTTTCCCGGAGATGCTGCAATACCTGACGAACATCTTTAACATGCTGAACTGGGTCAGCGGAGTAAATCAGAATGTCATCTAAATACACAACCACACAACGATCTAGGAGATTCTGAAAAATGTCATTCATCATCCGCTGAAACACACTGGGTGCATTGGTCAGACCAAAAGGCATTACTAAATGTTCATATTGGCTGTACCGGGTCCGGAATGCAGTTTTCCATTCATCTCCTTTGTGGATACGTACCAAATTATACGCCCCCCGAAGGTCCAGCTTAGTATAACACTTAGCCCCTTTTAACCGGTCCAAAAGTTCAGAGATTAAAGGTAAAGGGTACCGGTCCCTAATAGTGATCTTGTTGAGTGCTCTGTAATCATTACAAGGACGAAGCTCCCCTCCCTTCTTCTTGACAAATATCACTGGTGCCGACAATGGTGATTTGGAAGGGCGTATGAATCCACGTCAAAGATTTTTATCTAGAAAAGCCCTTAATGCTTCTAATTCAGGTTCAGACATGGGATAGACTTGTGCTACAGGAAGAGGTGCCCCAGGAATCAAATCAATGGCACAGTCATAGGGTCGATGTGGAGGTAGCTTGTCAGCCCCCTTTTCTTCAAATACATCGGCAAAGTCTTGATATGCCTGGGGCAAGACAGGGTCACATATATCATGAGCAGATGCCAGGATAGTGGAGGAATGTTGCTTAGAACAAGGGACCTTGAAATATAATTCCCCTTGCACCCAATCCACCAGTGGATTATGAGCTCGCAACCAGGAAAGTCCCAAAACAAGAGGAAACCGGGGCATACAGGTTACATTAAAGCTAATCTGCTCATTATGATCCATTACCTGAAGGGTAAGGGGACAGGTTTCCTGAGCTACCGGCCCAGAACGAAGTAACCGACCCTCAATGGATTCCACCAGCAAAGGGGTGTCCTTATTTTGTACTAGAATCCGATGGTACCGCACAAACCCAGCATCCACAAAACAATGAGCAGCCCCAGAATCTACCATAGCATACACCGGAATCTCCCGCCCATTAGGGAGCCCTAAAGTCACAGGTAGCAAAAAAGGTCCTTGAGGTGTAATAGTATTACCTGGGAACCTTTCGGTATGCTCCATTCCTCGAGGTTCCTTCAAGGATGGAGCTGCCCTTTTACTGCTGGAGAGATAGCAGCTCTAATTGAGGAACGCTTCAAAGGGCAACTAGAAGCAAAATGTCCTCCTTCCCCTCAGTACAGGCAGAGATGATGAAAGCGTCGTCTTGCCTTTTCCTCCGGGGTAAGGCGTGGTCGAGCAGCTCCCAGTTGCATAGGTTCTGGATCTACTTCACGAGCCTCCCGGGATTGCAGATGAGACACAGCTGGCAGAGGTTGCTGTTTGCAGTTCTGGCCTCGGGAGAGACGATGGCTTTCCAGGCGTCCATCAATTCTCAGACACACTGTAATGAGCTCCTGCAATGTGTTTGGTTGTTCTACCCTACAGAGCTCATCCAGCACTTCATCTGCCAAACCTTCCATATACTGAGAAATCAGTGCCGGCTCGTTCCACTGCAAATCCTGAGCTATCAAACGAAATGCAGTAGTGTAATTAAACACTGAGTCTTTGCCCTGTTTCAAGGCTCTGAGTCTCCTGTTGGCGGTAGCAGTCTGCACAGGATTCTGAAAGTCTGAAGAAATATGGTTCAGAAAAGCCTGGTAATTATCCAACAAAGGTGAAGCACTGAGGAGTAAAGGGGTCGCCCATTTAGCTGCCTGTCCTTTCAATAAACTGATAATGAAACAGACCTTAGACCTCTCAGTAGGAAATTCTTGAGCCCGCACATCAATGAACAGCTTGCATTGAGCCAGGAATGCAGGGAATTCCTCTAACTTGCCTTCAAACTGGTCAGGAGGCAGCAAAGGGCAACGAGGCTGTAATGATGCTGGAGCTTGCTGCAATTGAACAATTGCTTGAGACAAAAACAGTACTTGGTTTTGCAAAGCTTCCAGTGGAGTCATTCCAACAGCCCCCTCCTTCTCCATTCTGCTTGAATAAGTTTCGTGGGTGGGAGCAAACTGTCAAGCCCCGCACACAGAATACACATCAAGCCAAGTTCAGTTCTTTGCCAGGAACTTTAGTTGTAATCTAGATAACGAACAAAGTACAGTCCGAATCAAAGCCAAAATACCTTACAGAGCCAACTGCCAAGTTCAAAGGTACAGAGAAACGTTGTAGTCAGAAAGCCGGTCCAAGGTCAGGAAACAGAGTCTGGATACACACAGGAACGTTGTGACAAGGTAAGTGATGTGTTGCTCCCACAGAGGTTTCAGGGTAAACTTGCTAGCTTTATCCTAAACCAGGGAACACACCCATATCTCTGACAAGGCTCCTGCTAGAACTTAGGGCTTTCAGATCTAATTCTACGCCTATCATTAAAGATCCTTTCCCTGGCTCTCCTGTTAGTTCTTCTTTGCAGGATCCTGTTCCTAGCCCTCATAGGAGGAGGAGATGTGCCCTCAGCTGCGTCCTCAGACTCAGCTGCCTGCTGAGTTGAACTGCAAGGCTCCTCCTGCTGTTCTTCAGCATTTAACCCTTCACATTCAGGTTCTATGACAGGCAGGATCCTGGCACCAGACAGCAGAGTGTATTAAATCTTAGGCCGATACTTCACGTTCTTCTCGTTGCTGTTCGCGATCCCACTGTGGACCGGTACGTAGGAACGGAACCTCACGTCCATGTTGTCAGGAAGCGAGTTCATCCCGACCATGCCCCCAGAACTGTGCCCTAAGCAGGGTGAGAAATTCCCCTCCTTGAGCTTGGGAATTTCCTCGATTCGCTTCTCATTCCGCAAGGAGGAGACGTGTGGTTTCTCTTAATCTGCAGCGAGATAATATCTTATGTTATTATGTCGTTAACTTTTTTTAGGTTTTGACAGAGAACTATCACAGTCGGACTTATTACTCTGTTTCTGGTACCCTTCCCCCCCTTTTGGCTTAGGAATCTTGGGACAGGAGCTGGAATGCTGATGGTTCCTCCGTAATGTACTGCTGCCTTAGCGAAGAAATGTATTAGTCTGCCACCCTCGCCTTACAGCAGACACCCCTCCGAATACCTGAGAGGGCTTGCAGGCATGATGCGGCTGGCTGCCCCCCCGCCCGTCCTCTTCCTCCTCCTCCGGGAGCTGAGGCGAGGACCGCAGGGCTTGCCCGGGGGTCGTGGAGAGAGAGAGCAGGAGAGGTTGTGGGTGGGCAGCGTCTTTTCCCGGGGAGGCGCTGCAAAGCTAAAGTGCTGCAGGAGGAGAGGAGGATGTGCATTCTGCCCTCCAGCGCACCTGCCCACCCTCGTCCCTTCGGGTCCCGCCGCCACCACCCACCGGGGCCATGGTGCCACTGGAGCTGGAGGACAGGGACACAGTGGCAGTACAACGTGCATCAAAGACGTGAGGTTACAGTCCTGCCAGTTCCATTCATCATGCCCGTGAGTACAAACTAACAGGGGCAGAACCGGAATTAGATCACATGACAACAACCGATTTCAACCTGGAAGCAACTTCAACTCAGCACAAGGATGGATGTAAAGTAACCGTCTTAGTTGACCAAGGTACCTGGTTTTCTGCAGGGTGATTCACTTCCATGTGAATCTCATGATGTTGAAATTATATAGAAATTAAAATTACGAACATTTTAATTAGTTTGTGAGTATAGAAGAACCTTGCAATATTAACCTTTTAACCGGGTGTTGTAAACTACACAGAGTTCCACTATTTATTTATTTATTTATTTATTTATTTATTTATTTATTTATTTATTTATATACCACCCATCTTCTGGAAGGAACTCTGGGTGGTTTACAGTTAAAATAAAACAACATAAAAGAAAACAAATAAGGCAAGAATACCAATAAAATAAGGAGGGACAATACCCTCCACGAAAGATGACATGAGCGGCAAAAAGAGGATTTAAAGAAAGAAAGGAAGGAAGGAAGGAAGGAAGGAAGGAAGGAAGGAAGGAAGGAAGAAATAAAATTAAGTAAAAAGGTTGCCATATGCCTCTTTGAACAAGTGTGTCTTCAAAGCCCTTTTAAAGGAGGGCAGGGACTGTGCTAGGCGCAACTCACTAGGGAGATGGTTCCACAGCGTGGGGCCCACCACAGAGAAGGCACAGTTACGCGTGGGCAATTTCCGCACCTCCCTGGGTGTGGACAACCTAAGTGAGTGCGCCTGCGCCATTCTCATGGGCCTGACCCCAGTTGATCTCTGGGAAATACGCTTTGACAGGTATTCTGGTCCCAAGCTGTGGAGGGTTTTGAAAATCAAAACCAAGACCTTGAACCTAATCCGGGGAAAACTGGTAGCCAATGCAGGCAGGCCAGAACTAGGGTGATGTGTTCAAATCTACGAGCACCCACCACCAGTCTGGCTGCCGCATTCTGCACCCACTGGAGCCTCCGGACAAGGGTCAAGGGCAGCCCCACGTAGAGAGCATTGTAATAGTCAATCCTCAAAATCACAAGGGCTTGCACGACTGTCCTCAGGGAGGACTCATTGAGGTAATGGTATATATATTTAGGGGATCCCTTGAAGTTTGGAAAAGTTGGTGTTTCTGTGGACAGATATATAATGCTCCATGGGAAGTGTGTGTGTGTGCTTATACTTAATGGAAGGAAGGAGTGTATCTGGCGTGCTTTACCAATTTAAGGGTTAATTGACAGCTTTGCCCCAGCACGCCAATCCACACTCCTTCAATTAAATTCCACCTGCAGCTTGTTTGGAGCTCAATAACTTCATTCCCTGTACTCCAAACCTCTCCAAATTGGGGGTGATTCGAGGAGAGAGCTTGAGCAATCTCCACTGTAATTTCCATGCTGCTAGCTGCCTGGGATCACTATTTTCAAGCACATAACACTGCAATTCTAAATGTTTTTTCTTGGGGCACCCCTTTGAAGTTTAATAACTCAGCCCCCCTGAACCTCAAATCTCTCCAAATTTGGAGGGATTAAAGGGGAGAGACCAAGGAAGGTTCATGCCAAATGTGGTGCCTCTTGGACCCAGGGGAGCCATTTTAAAGGTAGGCAAAGAGCCTCTCCCACTACTGAAAGGCTGTTCAGAGCAGCCATAGTCATAGCAGCATGGATGTGCATTGAGACCACCATATCCATGGGGATCTATTCCATGATATAGCATAAATACCTGAAACTGCAGATAGCAGCAAAGCTTATATACAACATACAAGGTGGTGAGTCAAAGGCCACAAGGGAGCAAGGCAAAGGCCTTGAGGCCTGCCACTTGTATATTGTACATAGGGGTGCGGTATGCCACAGATAACTGAAACTGTAGATATTATTCCTGCAGATACTATAGGCATCAGCATTCAAATGAAGTTGAATGCATTCTCTTAGTGGAGTTGGGCACAATACCAGTGAACATGTGCTACTATATCATTCTCAACTTGTGTTTTGTTTTTGAAGCAGTAATCCCTTGTATAACAAACAGTTTGTATAACATAAAATCTGTACAACATAAAAAATTCCAGAGATAGGGAAAATTTGCTTAACAGAATCATCTATGGGGCTAATCCATACAACATAAAAATTGTTGCGATTAGGGATTACTGTTGTCAATGCATTCCTATGGGAAATTTGTATAAAGGAAAATTAGTTTAACATAATTTCATTTGGAATGAATTAATTCCTTTATACAAGGTAGCACTGTACTTGAGGGAAAAACTCTTTTCTTATGACAGCTGCAGAAGGCTTCTGTTCTCTCACATCATGAGGAAGGCTCCACAAACATTTTATTTGTGCCCCAAAAAGACTTGAGTCAGTTTTATTAACAGGACCTTTTGCAAGTCAGTAGTTCATCAATTCACGTTAAGTTAGATGCAGCAAAATAGCAAATAACAACACTCATGAAGATAAAACTTCCTTCCTTCCTTCTTTGGGCTAGAAGAGTGGTACCTGCATTTAGCTGACATTGTTTCAAAGAACAAAAAATATCTAACATTTTCAGTGACAGCTTAATGATATTGCTCAGCTTTCTTGTATATAAAAGGCTTGATGGTTCCATGTGAATGCCAAAGGTGGGTTCTCCTCTTTTTTGTTTTCTTAGTTCATTAATTTGGAACTCACCTTTATTCCAATGGGAAAAATGTAATGTCAAGCCTGATTATTTTTATTATTGTAAGGTGTTAAAATATTGAATAAAATGAATCGATCTGTTGAAATCATGTGAACAGACAAAAGACTAAAGCAAGACTGGCACTCAGGTTCCTCAGCTCCACTAGATCACTGCCAATCCTTTGCCATGGAGCTTCTGCTGACTGTTAAGAACTGCTTCTGGTAGCTCCTTTCATACTGTCTCAAAAAACTGCAGAACAACAAGCAACAGATGTAGAGAACAGGGGTGGTAGAGCAGGTTTCACAATGAGTGATAGACTGATGTAAGGGTCATTAGGTTTTTTCTGGTAAATAGGCAGGAAACTAATTGGAAGTTCTGCTGATTAATTTATTTGTTTTGGATACTGGGGAAAGCATGCTCCCCCTTTTGCAGATGAGACTCATGATATGATTTAGAAAAGAAACAATGAATAATTACTGAAAGTTCGTATCTTAACTTCCATAATTGAAGTTTCTGGGTAGTCATCAGAATAGGACTTAAATTGATTTTTTCTGGTTGGGATTTAGGCATTGGGAGAAAAGAGCCACAGAATGTGGCATATGCATGAAATCTCACTGATATTAACCAATGAATGTGGGTGAGAGGGATCAAGGAGGCACTCCACTTGAGATCAGCAATAGATGTAAAGCCAACCCTTCTTGACTGAAACCTCATTTGTATGCCATGATAGCCGAAAGCTTTTGTAGAAGTGGACTGTTGCCACAGTCCATACTGTGCAGCCTTAGTTGTCCCTCCCATGAATTCTTCTTAATCTCTCCTATACCATGGCTAACCTGTGCCTCAGTAGATGCTATGTGTAGCTAGCTTGAAAATGCCATTTTAATGAAGTCAGCAAACTGAACGAGCTGATAAATTGGTGAAGACACACTTTGAATCACTAAGGCTGAGGGCGCTACCTCATGGCTGAAAAATCAGGAATAAAAAGAGGACATTTTGTTCCCTGCTTCTGGTCACATGACTTTTATTCTGTGTTCTGTGTCCTCACTTTCCCATCAAGTTCCAAAACATATAAACTGGATTAAGTGTCCGCATGTATCGGGCAACAATTAGTCTTCCACAGTCAAGGGAGAGCCAACCATCTTAAGCACAGGAAGATGGGTTACCTAGTCCACAGTAAAGGGAGAGCCATCCCTCATGATCACAGCAGAATGAGTTACTTAGTCCACAATCAAGGGAGAGCCAACCTTCATAAGCACAGCAAGACTGGTTCGTAAGTGCAAGACAGCTCATATGAGAGGTGGTTCTCCCTTGACTGTGGACTAGGTAGCCCATCTTGCTGGACCTATGAAGGTTGGTTGTTCCTTGATTGTGGACTAAATAACATATCTTACTGTGCTCATGAGAGACGTCTCTCCCTTGACTGTGAACTAGCTAACCTGTCTTGCTGGGCTTACAAAGGTTGGCTCTTCCTTGGTTGTGCACTAGATAATACTAAAGATATTTTGCACATAATGGGGGGGAAAGATGGATATAGCATTTACCAGTGTCTCCACAAGAATTGTCATTGTTACACCTTAGCAACAAAAGAAAGTTCCTGAAACAAAAGTTCCAGGGGTTCTGCCTTGACTCTTTTGTTCTGCTGAAGTTGCTCTTAGAGATGGGCACGACCAGAAAATTTTTTTCGAGTTGTTGTTTTTCGGGACGGGTCCGTTTCGGGTCGTTTCTGTTTTTTGCAAAATTTTTCAAAAATTTGTCGTTTCATCGTGTCATTTATCATTTGTCGTTACCGCCGTGATTTAGCGCGACTTGAGTTCCCAGAGCATGGGGTTAGGGGGTAAGGGCTAGGCTTAGGGTAACGGTTAAGGTTAGGGTGGGTTAGTGGGCTGTACCTCTGGGTGCCTCTGGCCCACTAAGAACACAGTGTACTGGCGTATGGGTTAGGGTTAGGGTTAGGGTTAGGATTAGGATTAGGGTTGGTGGGCTTTTTATGCCCTCTCTGGCACATCCAGAAGTCTTAGCAAAACCTGGCCATGCGATTGGTGGAATGGCTCCAAAAATTTGCATGGTCCCATCCCATGGCCAACCCATCATTGCGCGTGCGCAGGTGTAAAAAAATAAAAATAAAATAAAATAAAATAAAATCAATGGAGACGTTTTGTTGCAAGAAAAACCCACTGCTGCTACTGTAAAAATTCAAGCATTTAAAATAGCTAATTTTTGCATGTTTCTGTGGTGCTTTGGTGGGTTTTTGGACCATGATTTCAAAAAAATATTGTGGTTGCCATTTTGGATCCCCCCACACCGCATGGCAAATGGAGATGCCGAGGATGCCCCCTCCCAGCCCGGTACCAGCAGCCCAGGACTGGAGGGAGGGGGAAGGCTGGAGTGGGGACCCCCCCCCCAGAAACCACCCCTCTGGTAGGTGCCCTCAGGCAGGCATATTTTCGCCTGCTTTTTTGGCCGGGAATTGGGGTATTTTTTATTTCTAAAACTTTTTTTCTGTGCCGCTTGGTATCGCGTGATCGCTGCGATGCCAGGAACGACAACGACAAATCAGACCCAATTTTTCTTTTGTTGGTTCGAGTTCGAGTTCTGGGGGAGTAATTGTCATTACCGTTTTCGTTGAGTAACGGAAACGAGTAACGGAAACGGAAACGAGAATTTTGCCAAGTCGTGCCCATGTCTAGTTGCTCTATTGTCTCTTTGTCTCTCTTTTAACTGTAGGTCATACAGACAGATCAGTATACCCCACCCCTTTGAAAAAACTTCAGAGATACAAATGCCTGGTGATATACGTAGAACCCTGAGTAAAGCCTGTGGAAAGGCAAAAAAGAGAGAGAGAGGCAGCAACACAGGAATGAAGAAACATCTCAGTCAGTACATTTAAAACTGTGAATTGTAGCCAACAATATTTTTGAATCAAATAACTCTCCTTCTATCACAAATGGTTTTCTTCATGCTATACTTTTTTGGTTATTTCCCTAGTTTTCTATAAAATAACTATAATTAGAAATGGGAAAGAAAATACAGTGGTACCCCGACTTACGACCACTCCAACAACCGAGAATCCCAACTTACGAGTGGGCTTCGGTTGTCTTCCACCCCCCAGCCACCTTACGAGCCAGATGGGGTTTCCTCTGAGTAACGATAGTGGCTGGAGGGGGGAAGAAAAGGGTCAGTCATTTAAAAGCTCTTTGAGTGACCGACCCAAGCACTTGGGTTGGTGGCTCAAAGTCCTTTGAAACAGCGCCTGCTTTTTCCCTCACCAGGGGAAAAAGCGGGCACTGTTGAAAGGTCTTTGAGGCACTGACAGAAGCTGCCTCTGTTTAAAGAAGCAGTTTCCCTCAGTGCCTCGAAGACCTTTGCAACAATGCCCACTTTTTCCCTCACGGAAAAAAACATTGTTGCAAAGATCTTTGAAGCAAAAAAATCTTTGCAACAATGCCTGTTTTTTTCCCAGGGGGAAAAGGTCTTTGAGGCACAGATGGAAGCTGCCTCTATTTAAAGTGACAGCTTCCCTCAGTGCCTCAAAGACCTTTTTTAAAAAAGGGTAAAAAAAACCTCTGCTTCTCTCCCCCCACCATCGGGCATGCAGAGGGAGAAGTGGCAGTTTTTCATCCCCCCCTTCCGATGCAAGTGCTGATGGCAGCCATAAGCGCTTGCATCGGAAGAGGAAAAAATGTGGGGGAGCCTCTTCTCCTTCTACATGCCCAATTGGCTCCGTTGCTTAAAGACATTTTAAATGACCAATTGGGGAGGGGGAAGCCACGGGTCATCTAAAGCGGTTTCCTATAGGAATACATTTAAATTTGTTCCTCCAGAATGGATTAATTGCTTTTCAATGCATTCCTATGGGAAACGGCTCCCTGACTTACGAGATTGTCAACTTAACGAGTGTCCTCTCCGAACACATTAATTTTGTAAGTCGGGGTTCCACTGTAATGTGGAACATGGCCCTTATGGTTAATAATGTATTGAAGAGTTTATCTACTAAATTTTACCATAGCTTTCTACAGGGTCTGATAGGGTTATGGGCCCAGCTGGGTCAGCTGCCTGATAGGTTTTGTTGTACCTGTATAAAGTGTGTGCTGTATAAAGTTGTGTTTTTGCAGAGAAAAAAGGTTTGGAGTTGGAACGGAGACAAAGAGGAGCTGCAAAGGATTTTTCTCTCTGAGGCTTGGAAGCGAACAGAGGAGATAAGCAGCTGATAAGGGCAAGCCAAGCAAAACAGAGTGTTGTGAATAAAGCGGAGGAGGCTGAAGAAATATTTGCTGAAGCTGAAACAAGTGTTGCCAAAATGGAGTCAAGCCGGCACTATCAGCGAAGATGGCAAGTATTAACTTATCTTCAATGCCTCTAATTAAGCTGTCTGACAATAACTACCTGAACTGGTGTCTGCGTATGAAGCATTATTTAATTTTCCATGAGCTATATCAGTATGTAGAACAAGATCTGGAAGAAGATTCAGATGAGCAATGTATGAAAGAGGATGCAAAAGCCTTGGCGATTTTGATGTTACCTTGGAGGAGTCACAGTTTGTTTATGTAAAAGAAGCTAAAACGGCATGTGAAGCGTGGTTAGCTTTGAGAACTGCTCACATCAAGGACTCAGCTGGAAGTAAGATATCACTAATGAAGCAGCTTTTCCGGACAAGGCAAAGCCCAGGTGAAACTATTTCTGATCATGGAAGGAAAGTAAATAATATTTTTCAGCAGTTGTCTGAAGTGGGCATTCAACATGATGAGGAGTATAAATGTCTTGTGATATTGTCAAGCTTAGATGGGTCCTATGACAATTTAGTAATGGGGATGGAAGCTTTGAAAAGTGATTATTTGTCTGTCTCATATATCCAGTCATGACTGCAGCAGGAGGAACAGAGAAGAGCTGATTCTAAAGTAAATAAGAAGCCTGTTCATGTTTCTGGAGACACAATCCAGGTAGTAAGGAAATGCCACAATTGTGGGAGTGACAAACATATTTTGCGTTTCTGTGATAAGGTAAACAAGCGGCAAAAAGCAAAAAAGAGTTGCAGGCACACGCTGGAAGAGTGAAGGTCACCAGCTGTCTGTGATTAATGATAACAATGAACAGGAGGGCTCAAAGCAGGAATTATTTATTGTAGATTCGGGAGCCAGCATTCATTGTATAAACAAGAAATGTTTGTTTGAAAAACTAACTTTGTTTAAATCTAGAAATGTAACATTGGCAGACGGAACTCAGGCAGAAATTTGTGGAGAAGGTAAAATATTTTTTAAACCTCTCAAGTGTGTTTTTGATAAGGTCCTGTACATACCGTCTCTAAAAAATAATTTGTTGAGTGTGCCTATTCTTGTAAAGGAAGGATTTAATGTACAGTTCAATGAGAGCAGTTGCAAAATTGTAAAAAAATGGGAAAACAGTTGCAAGTGGACAGCTGCAAAACAATTTGTTTGTGATTAGCACAGCAGAGAAATATTTGAATATGGTTGATAATAAGCCTCTACATGACAAATGCATTCATTTAATACATAGAAGATTGGGGCATCTAGGTTTTGAAAACATTAAGAAAAACTCTGCAACATGTGGAACATGGGTCTGTGCAAAGCTGTGATAAGTATTTAGATTGCCATGTTTGCAAAAATACAAAAACTAAGTCTGCTCCCATTGCAAGAAAAAGTTTGAGAAAGTCACATCATCCTCTACAGTTGGTACATATTGATGTAATTGGACCCATGACAAATTCTTTTGGTGGTGCCAGATTCTGTTTAGTAATAACAGATGATTTTCTCGTTATTCTTGGGTCTACATAATGAAGCACAAAAGTGAAGTGAGTGCTATGTTTAGGAAATGGTTTCAAATGGCAGAGCATCAGTACAAGCAGAAGATTGTCTCTGTACAGAGTGATAGAGGAAGTGAATTCTTATCAAAACAGTTTGTTGACTATTTGGAGAAAAAAAAGGGGTGAAACATAGATTGACTAACTCTGCAGCTTCTGCTGAAGATGGTCTAGCTGAATGGAAGAATGGGATTCTTCAAAACATAATGAATGCAATGTTGGCTGATTCAAAACTTCCCAGAGGTTATTGGGCTGAGTCAATGAAGTATGCAAATTATGTGTCTAATAGAGTATGGAGTTCAGCCGTTAATGAAGTTCCTTATACTCTGCTACATGGTAAGAGACCTACAATCAAATACCTTCATTTATTTGGCTCTGAAGCCTGGGTATTGATTCCAAAGAAATATAGACACAAGAATAGCCCAAAATCAAGGAAACTTATGTTTATTGGTTTTCAACCTGCTGCAAAATCCTGGCATTTTTGCAATAATCATGGGAAAGTTTATATTAGCAGATCTGCAATGTTTTGTGAACAAAGAAACTGGGAAGATCTACATGCAAACAATGAAGTGTTTTTGCCAAGCATTTGTCCCCACACTGGGCCCATAACCCTATCAGCAATTAAGCAACAAATATAATATTTACTTGTGCTTAACACAGAGCAGTGCAGCAGTAGCGTGCAGATAAAATGTCAGTATTGATATAAAGTATTGCAGAGTTAGGTTATGAAGAGACAATGACAATGGGTAGAGTAAAAACTCATATATACATATATACATCAAAAATATATATACAGCATAACAACCAAGCAATATTTACAACAGACAAACAGAGTGTGGGGTTCTGTTCTCACCATAACAGACCCACCTAACAAATGGAAAGCTAGTGCTTTTTATACAGTTCAGTACCCATCAGATGTGAGTCATCACTAATTACAATCTGATGCAATCTGATACAATCATGATGCTATAAATTCTTTCACCTGTGCTTCATCACATAACATGCCTGTGTTTACTTATCTCTTACACTTGTGAATTAACATCATGAGTCTGCAGAATCTAACTGCCTCCATTTTACAATTCTCTTTCCACTATCTGTTAAATATACATAACATATATTTTATCATAATCTTGACAATCATTTACCTTAAAGATCTGACAACATGAAATTGTTTTTAATTTGCTATAGCATCTCCAGAAGTACTTAGGTCATAAAATTACCAAGGAATATGTCTCACAATGTACTTGAAACAATCTGACAGGTTTTGAAAGTACAAAGGTTAGCAGATACAAACACTTGGTCCATGGTGTGATTTTTAACAGCATTATTCAGCACTAACATATTTCTGACCCCCCCTCCCATTATGAAATTCTGGGTAAGTTGTACATAAGACACTCTGAGTACATCAAGAATTGATATAGCTGGCATCCTTATCCAAGATCGGCATGAGTGCTCCTGGCCACAACTGGCAGTCCAACCAGCCCTATTGTTAATAGGGTTGATTGGACTTAGAACTACTGCCAAGCTGTGAACCTGATCATTTAAGGAGAATGCATCCATATCTAAGAGAAACTAATAAACCAATTCTGATCCAATCCTGGCTTCTCAGGATTTAATTTTATACTGCCGTCCTCATACAGCCAGCCAATAATACAGAAAACAGAACCTCCCCAGCTTGCCCAGAATGCTATACTAACAGTACACTGTAGCAATGATGCATGAAGCATATTAATGAAAATCCATTTTCATCCCATCCTCCACCCAAATTATATTGTGCAAATGAGGGAGGGCTCTGGTGACAAAACTGAACTTCTTGTCACATCATACAGACACACCAAGAATTTGAATGTGTGCCTTCTAACACCACCTCCTTCTACAAGAATGGGTGAAAGCTGATGTCTGGTTCCCCACCCCCCACCATCAAAGCAAATATGTTCATACATTACAGCCCATAGCCTGGCTATCTATTAATGTTTGTTGGTATTTCATACTGGTATAGCCTAGTGGTGATCTCAGGACTAAGGCTCACCTCTCCAAAGTAGGGCACAAAAATGTTGGTCATTTCAGATGGCTTGTTGTGTTCATCATTATGATGGCTGTGTATTGATGGCTCACAAGATTGGCATTGAAAAGCAACATGCTATCCTACTATGACATTTAAATTTAGTGAACAATTTTCATGATTTCATGATAAACCCCAAAGATTTTGCAGGGTTAATAGGAGCCTTTTAATTCATTTGTCAGCATGCCCAACTGTTTGCTAGAATCAGGTGATGTGTACATCTCTCCCACTGAGATGTTTAGTCATCTCTCTCCATATGTCTATATTACTTCTTTGCTAAGCAAAGAAGTAATAGACAAACATTCCCATGATGTTCAGGCCACTTGGGTTCAAGATCATGAAAGGTTTGTCAAACAGTAACTGAGGCTTTCCCCAGAAGGTCTAGCTCTCGTGCTCCTAAATTCTACATCAGGACAACATTAATTGACAACATTAGCCAGTATTCCTTCTTGTGTGTAGTATTTAGACATTAAGAGAACACTCAAAGAAAGGTGAGGTTATCTTGTGGTCCATGTTCTGCACACAAGGGGGGGTGATCAAGCCCAAAAGCTCACCCATTCTTTTCACTTCCTACATCAAAGATGACAAAATAGGGTCTAATGGTTGCAACCCCAGGGACATTTTTGCTGTCTCTCAGCCCTCCCACCATGGCCTTAGTGTTTGATTTATAAAATACAGGCAAAAACTGGCTTTTCCCTTGGAATGATAGTTTTTCCTGTAGGAGGTGAATGGGTCTCATGACCCTCCCAACCATAAAAAGATAAATGCTGATCTTCTGGGCCACCTCTGGATGCAACACAGCCTTTGATGGGTACTTGAGGCAAAAACCTGGTCCTTCAGTACATTGTGGAGGTTGACAGATTGGAGACAGGAGCTCTTCTTGATCCATGGAATCCCTCCATACACATTCTCTATCCTAGGAAACAAAGTACTGTTGAATATCTCAGTGGTTTAGGTATGTGGATTTTGGAGCTAGAGGTTGGGAGTTTGATTCCCCACTGTGC
This sequence comes from Phrynocephalus forsythii, assembly GCA_029282475.1. Taxonomy (NCBI): domain Eukaryota; kingdom Metazoa; phylum Chordata; class Lepidosauria; order Squamata; family Agamidae; genus Phrynocephalus; species Phrynocephalus forsythii. The sequence goes on along the minus strand of JAPFRF010000001.1, from coordinate 129,540,948 downwards.
CTCTTTGATAGGGGCTAGACTTTGTGATCCGTAGGGTCCCTTCCATATCTGCAGTTCAATAGTGATGACAACAACAATGACAACGACAACGACAATGATGATAATGACAATTCTTCTTCTTCTTCTTCTTCTTCTTCTTCTTCTTCTTCTTCTTCTTCTTCTTATTAATTATTAATTATTATTATTATTGTTACAAAAAGAGAGAGAGAAATGGCTATGATACCTGAAGCTGGGCAAGGAAGAGATGATAGTGAAGTTATACATAATAATAGGTGAAAATCCATTGGGTCTCAGCTTCTTTTCTTTAACTAGAATACCTTCTCAGTCTTTCGCTTACAATAAAATATTAATGCTATCTCTTTCTGAAAGTTATAAATATCTATAAGGGGCTGAAAATGAAGAGCTTTCACATGTAAAGTGCTAGAGTTATGTGCCTTTAAAGGCTCCAATCCGTATTTAAAAGATGCATCATTTATAGGATTTTAGACTGCTCGGTGCTGGGGTGTTTGCTTTCTCTTACACACTGGAATATTTTTTAGCTATACTGTAACTTTCAAGTAAAATTTCACTCTCTGATTGGCATATATATGAATCTAGAATGATGGCATCAGTGTTGTTTTCAATTATGTGTCATTACTTTGAAGCATAACATAGTGACTGATGTTATTTTTAAAGCTGTACAGTATTGGATAAACCTTTTGTTTTGGTTTGTTTCTTTGGAAAATGTACAGCAGAAAAGATGGGCTACATTTGTGAAAAGTTCCAGGAAAAAGATAAGAGAGTTGGCTCCGCATCTCTGATGGCAGTGAAAGTTCAAAAATGGGAAAATGTAAACTTTCACATGAGTGTTGACAGGCCAAAGTAAGTATATGTGAATGTCAGTAGCAATAAGTGAATGTTGAAAATTTTATTTTGACATGCACTTTTATATCTCTGCATTTTTTGACATTAACAAAATTAATTCATTGGATCTTCAGCATTTACCAAGTTTATGTGAACAAAGTCAGAAAATGGATTATCTACTTTTAACATATTGCATATTTAGAAGTTTTTTCTTTGCTTGTTGTTGGAGAACATATAATGCATTGCTCTATGCCATAACGGTGGTTGCTTTATGGCACTCAGTTCAGTTGTATACATAGTTGTTGTTTTGTTTTTACTTTTGTTGTTCTGATCATATTAATTCACATAGTTGCTTCATTAAAATACCCACAAAATCATGTTCCTTAGCCTCTTTTAGCCTGGCTCCTCTCAAGCTATATCAACTACAACACTCAGAATGGAGCAGATCCTCTACAGAATCTCAGTGAATGGCAACATTATTGTTGTGGATCTACCATTACATCACCTCAGACTTGCGATAATTCGGTAAACTCAGAATGAATTAGTTGTCGTCTTTAAGACAAATAGTTCAGACTGAATTGAAGCACTGGGTATTTGCACCCATTTGACAAGTAATGAATCTAGAACGATGGCATCAGTGTGTTTTTTCAATTATGAGGCATTACACTGAAGCATGACACAATAATTACATTACATTGAAGCACTGACCAGTATTTTTTTACTTGATCTTTCAAAAGACTTTTGACAATGGCCCTCCTCCAAAGAATCATAAGGAAACTTAAGAAGGTATCTGTAGCAGTACAGTAGGGCTCTGATTCATCCTAAGGTGAAGCAATGTTAGGAGGAGATGGCGGGGGGACTACAGTGGTCCCAAGTTCAACTCTTTCCATCAGGTTTGGCGCCAAAAGACCAAGGATGGCTCCTGCATGCATGGAGGATATGTTGTAAGTAGAGATGGGCACAAAACAGAAAAATAGTGTTCATTTAGTTTCTGTAGTAGTAAACAAATTTTTAAATTGTGTTATGAGTTATGTTTAAATTATGAAATGAAATTAAACAAAACACTATGCTGCCCTGGGCCCTAACTGACCAAAATGGCAGGGAAGATCCCTCAAGCGATTCAAAGTAGCCCTCTGAAATTTGGAAAGGTTTTGGGTTCAGGGGGCTGAGTGATGAAGCTCCAAAGGGGGTGCCTCTAGGAAAAATATTTCTATTGGAATCGGAACTTCAGAAGCCAAGCCTTTGGCGAGCGTAGCACCACCGTGGTTTGGCTTCCAAATCCAATTAGAATTTTTTTCCCTAAGGGCACCCCCTTTGGAACTTCATAACTCAGCTCCCCTATCCCAAAACTTTTCCAAATATCAGGGGCTTTCATGGAAGAGCTTGAGCTCCCTTTCCATTGATTCCTCATGGATGAATTGTTTCATTCTAGAGGGGAAAAGTAGCATTTTGTGATTAAACAAAATGAAACACGTCCTACCATTTTGTTAGATAACGAAGTAAAATGTTACCTAACAACATAACAAAACAGTGTTTCATTTTTTGTTTTGTGTCCCTCTCTAGTTGTAAGCAAACATTATCTGTGACATTGCACAACATCCATATTGATCATGAAGCATGTCTATTAAAGCATTGGCCTTAGCTTCCAATTTTCTAGCTTTGTGGAGCATGAATTAACAAGACTGGATTGTTTTCCAAACAAGTGAATATGTATATAAGATCCATTTAGATATTTTCCTTTTCTTGATGCTGTTTCCATTATTTTAGCACATATATGGCATTTAATATCAATCAGGCTCTTTTCAGCTTGTGCAATGTTTATATTTCAGTTTGCAGTTATGCTTTTGAATATAAATCATAGATATTTAATATCTATAATAATTAAATATATCTTCTTTATTATCACAACTTGCCCTTGGCAATTACTATCAGTTTGAAAATGGCAGGATTTTTTGTTTATCTTTTATGTCTTGACTACTATTCTCTGTAATATGTGTGGAATTCTCTACAGCTGTTTCTTGATGCTCTACAATGCCATAACATATTAATAGGCCTTCAATCTGCTGATGGTGAGTGCCGTGCAACAATCATGAGAAAGGTGTATATGTTCTGTGATGAAAAACTCATTCTTTTGTACAAACGTCTATGCTGTATCCTTACCACAAGAGTTGCCCGATCTTAGGTCACCATTTTCAGTCTCTGCATATTGCTATGTTATGCTGAGTCTCCAGGCTGGAAGACAAATCTTAATATGAGCCAGAGAAGAGGGAGAAAAATTCTATGTGCCCATAGCTTCCAAACATGGACACCTCTGTTGTCCATTTCCATCTAGTAATAGGGCACACTGTGAGGGTATCTGCATGTTTATTGTACTTGTGGAATATTGCCTTCCCATGGAAGTCCAAGGGAATCACATTAACTCCCAGCATATCAATGATTCCAAAGCCAGCAATCAATTGTAATCTAAAGCAGAAAGGGATAAAGACAGGACAGTGTCATAACTGATGCAAGTGGGATAATTATTTGTCATTATTAGAGTAACAAAGGGAAGATGGCTTTGGGACCCCACAACAAATTGCTTTGCGTGGCATGCGAAGGCAGCAGCTCTCAGTCACAGGAGAGCTGTTCTGAAGTATTTTTGAGGTTAAATCACCCCATTTATTAGGGGGAGATGCATGGTTCCTCTGGAGAAGGAGGAGCACGGAAGGAGTCGGTGGCAGTGAATCTTAGGCATCCCCCAGAAGTTTCCCAGTGAAGGAAGAAACGAGGAGCAGGAGAAACATTAGAGGAAGGGAGCCGAAGGAACGCACAGTGACAGCCACAACCCCAAACTGCAGATTTCTAAAGAAAACAAGCCTCACAGATTTTTTTAAAAATACACTACAGTCAGGAAAAGGAAGTGAAAGTAAAACAAACTGTGTGTATGTCTGTGAAGATTCCCAGTCATCCAGGTGAGTTTATCTGGGAGTTGAATAATGGCTACTGGACTTCTTTTTCTTGAGAGACAGAAACGTTTTGCTGCTCATCCAAACAGCTTCATCAGTCTGAATATAGCTAGTGCGAGTCCATCTTATAGTCAGCTTTGACCTCTTATCACCCTGGTCTGAGATAGGCTCTTAAGATGAACAATGACCTGAATAGGCTTGTTAGATAGACAATAGTATCCATAGCCTTAGGGTAAATAATGTCCTAAGGTGCTGAAACCTATAAACTATGGGTTGTTAGCTATGGCCTTGCTGGTGAAGGCATTTTTATTTGTCTAGGTAGTGTTGAAAGCACACTCTGATAAAGCAAAGCAAAGCAAAGTGTTCTGCTTATATACCGCACCATACCACTACAAGTAGTCTCTGGGTGGTTTACAATTTTATAATTACAGTGTGCAGGCTACACATTGCCCCCACCCCGAGCAAGCTGGGTACTCATTTTACCGACCTCGGAAGGATGGAAGGCTGAGTGAACCTTGAGCCTGCTACCAGGGATTGAACCCAGGTCGTGAGCACAGTTTTACCTGAAGTACAGGCATTTAACCACTGCACCATGAGGCTCTGTAAGTAGCAGATAGACTATTCCTGAGGCCACCACCTTTGTTGAGAGAGGGGGGTTCAATGCTCACATGAATGGCTTCCCTGACTCCTCTCCCAAACCACCTATCTTCTCTTTCTAATATGTGTACATCCTCATCTTTGAATGAGTGCCCTTTGTTCTTCCGACTGTGGCCTGGGAGTGGAAGTTTACAGGAAATCCACCCACACTTACTGTTTGACTCCCACCATTCATTGCAGCACAAATAGGACCCTAAGCCACAAAACAGAGAGCATCCCCACCTCCACAGAAGCCAAGAAGAAGGAAGACAGGCACCTGAAGACATCACTTAAGGACTGTGGATATCCAAAGTGGGTCTTCAACAAAGCAGAGTGCTGATCCAGAAGAACAAGGGATCAGTCTGAGACCCAGACCCGATGGAAGAACCTGGTCATTCCTTACATGGCTGGAGTGTTGAGAAGCTTAAAAGGGTTTTTTGCAAACACCACATCCCTGTTTATTTCAAACCCACGAACACACTAAGGCAGAGACTTGTCCACCCAAAGGATCTGATACCAGAACAAAAAAGGAGCAATATAGTATATGCAGTCCAATGCAGTGAGGAGTGTGCAGACCTCTACATTGGAGAAATTAAAGAACCATTAAATAGAAGGATGGCCCAACATAGGAGGGGTAAAAGCTCAGGACCAAAATCAGCAGTACACCTCCATTTGATGATGGAGATACTTAAACTTGAAGATTGTTGGAGGGTGCAAAATGGGGAAAGCAAAGAATATACATTTTACTCAAATAGACATAGATCACTATCAAGAATTGATATGATTTTAGTAAGTAAAACTCTACAGAATCAGATCTGAAAGTTGGAAATGTTGCCAATATTTTGTGCAGACCATAACCCAGTTAGATTAATCATGGAGAAGGCAAAAAGAGAATACTCATGGAGATTAAATGAGAATCTATTAAAATATGAAAAAAATCCTGCATTGGTTAAAATAGTTAAAAGAATATTTCAAACAAAATATGAATATTGAAGTAAAATTACAAACTATATGGGAGGCAAGTAAAGTGATAATGAGAAGACTGCTAATGAAGAAAAACTGGGAAAAATAAGAATGGAAAAGCAAGAATATCAAAAATTATTATATAAAATCAAAGAGAAAGAAGTAGAAATTAAAGGCAATTTAGGAAATAGGGAACTTTGCAGAGAATTGAAAAACCTCTAGAATCAGTTATCAATAATGACATTAGAAAATGCAGAAAAAATATAAATTTTGTAAAACAAAAAATCTACAATCAAGAAATAAACCATGAAAATTGTTAGCCTATTATGTAAGAAAAAAAAGAGAATAAAATATGATTCGAGAAATTAAAGAGGGAGGGAAAGTATTTCAAGATCAAAAAATATAAAAGAAATAATGGAAAAATATTATAAGGTACTCTTTAAAAAACAAAATGAGATAAATAAAAAAGAGATGAAGAATTATCTAAAAGAACAAAATATACCTAAAAAAATAACAGAAAACCAAAGAGCAAGCTTAAATATACCAGTATCAGTAGGGGAGGTAGAAACAGTTTTAAAAAAACTAAAATTAGGTAAAACACCAGGAAAACACTTTATGATAAGAAATTGTTAGTAGAACTGTCACCTCTTTTGAAAGAGGTAATAAACTGGATCATACAAGGTGAGTGCCCAGAAACATGGAGAGAAGCTAGCATCATAGTAATACCTAAAGAAGGAGAGACTTGAGAGATCCTAAAAACTATAGACCCATTTCACTATTTAGACTATAAAATATTTGCACAGATAATGGCAAAAAGATTTAAGAAGGTCTTAATAGACTGGTTAGGAGAAGGCCAAACAGGCTTCCTACTAGGAAGACAGATGAGAAAGAATGTACCCGTAATAGATGTACTAAAATACTATGAGCAACACCCAGAGAAAAAGTTATGACTGATCTTCTGAGATGCTGAAAAGCATTTGACAATATTAATTAGAACTTTATGATCTATGTACTGGAAAGCATGGAGTTAGGAAACAATTTCTTAAATTGGATAAAACCTATATATAATAAACAACTAGCAAAAATAATAGAAAATGGACAAGAAACTTAAAAAATGCTAGATTTTTAAAGGCACTCCCCAAGCATGCCCTCTGTCTGCACTGCTGTTCATAGCAACATTGGAGGTATTGCTAAAGAAAATAAGAGAGGAAGAAGAAACAAAAGGTTTAAAATAGGCAAAATTACATTATAAAGTTAGAGCATTTGCTGATGATGTTTGTTATTCTGGAGAACCCAAAGCAGAGTTTTACAAAATTAAAACAAATCATTTCTAATTTTGAAGAGCTAGCAGGATTTAGAATAAATGCAGATAAGACAAATATAATAACAAAAATATTTAAAAAGAAAAAATTTCAGGCTATACAGTAAAAAATAAAACAAAATATATAGGTATAACACTAACTAAAAAGACAAAAGATTTATTTGTGATAAATGATGAAAAGAAATGGAATGAAATCAAAAAGAATCTGGAAACTTTGAAACAGCTGAAACTCTCATTGAGAGCTATTAAAATGATGATTTTACCTAAATTTATATTTCTTTTCCAAAATATTCTATTAATAAGTAATAAACATTTCCAGGCATGGGGAAAACAATTTGTTGATTTTATATGGCAGGAAAGAAGACACAGAATTAAAATGAAATATCTACAAGAGGATAAGAAGAATGGAGGTTGGGGATTTCCCAACCTCCAATTGTATTATGATGCATCAGTAATATTATGGCTAAAAGAATGGATAAAGTTAGAAGATGAGAAACTACAGACACTAGAAATTTTATTGGAATCCATGCATATTTATGGTACAATAAGAAAAACTAAATAAGGATTTTGAAAACAGTTTGGCAAGGAAAGCCTTAATTAAGATTTGGCAAGGAAGGGCTTGATTAGGACTTAAAATGTTATAGAGGAATACCTTTGTGGATGCCTTTGCATGAGGATCTTGAGAAGCAAATAGACATAAAATCAGAAAAATGGCTGACATATAGGGAACTATTGCTAAAGTCTGAAGAAGGCAAATTAAGATTTAAAACAAAGGAAGAATTCGCTCAAGATGGAAGCTTATGCCATTGGTTCCCTCACAGACAACTGTTGAAAAGGATGAGCATGGACAGTAAATGAACAGGATTTGTCAAAGTGACCTCAGATCTAGACAGGATAATTTAGGGAAAAGAAGAACATCAAATTTCAAAAATATGTAAACTCTTATTACAGAAAGAAATGGAGTAAGAGGTAATTAAGGAAAATATGATCAAGGGGATACAAGATATAGGAAAACCAATACAGCTTGATGACTGGATTGAAAACCAAAAATTAATTGCAAGTATTGATTGGAAAGAAAATTTTATGAAAATATTATATATATAGTATACAACACCTGAGAAGTTAGCAAAAATAAGAAAAATCAAATCAAAATAAGTTTTGGAGATGTAAATCAGAAAAGGGTACACTATATCATATGTGGTGGAGTTGTGTGGTGATAAAGAATTTTTGGGGAGAAATTGATCATATATTAATTAAGATTTGAAAATCCAAATCAAATTAAAAGCAGAAACATACTTGTTAAGCATGATAAAGGGGAAAGCAAGACAAGAGACTCAAATATGTCTTTATATTTTAGGTGCAGCTAGAAATCAAATAGCACAAGAATGGAAAAGTGAGGAAGAAGCGTCAGCTTGATGATTGTTTAATAAAATTACAGGAATACATCTCATGGGATAAACTGACAAAATAACTAAAGGGAGAGTCTAGAATAGAATTTGATAATCAATGGGGTGGTATAAAGAAGTATTTAGAAGTAGGATGGGGAAAAGAAATTAAAATTTGAAATCAATAGAATGTTATAATAAGTACAATAAGTATTTTTCAGTTATGTGTATATGATATAATCTATAATGATTTATTCTTTTTATGAAAAAAGAATTGTAAATGTTAGGAATGAAAAAATATATTAAGCAAAGGTATTATATGTGTGAAGAAAAGAGCAAATGAAAATAATATAAAGAAAGTTAAAGAGAAACAGGAAAGAGTGTACTATTATGTTATGTTATGCAATGTTACATGGACTTTTAATTTACTAATAAACTTCAAACAAACAAACAAACAAACCACCACCCCACCAAATTGTCCAAGAATCCAAAATCCAACTGATTGCATCTCAAGCACAAGGCATTCCTCAAACCACCTGTTCCCTATCACAAATAACGAGAAAGACCGGTGTAATGCAAAATCCCATCTGGTTTGCTTCACCAAGGATCATAATTAATGAAATGCTAGCCTTAAATGTGACCAGCATGAAATGTGAAACAGTAGCACTTCTTTGTGTCCACCTTCTTCTGCTTCAATAAAAATCAGCACTGTGCAATGAATGTAATGAGCCAAATGAATTTAAGCTCATTAAGCCTAAAACAAAGGGGTGTTAGGGATGGATGGGTAGAGGGAGACACTCACCCAAGGCACGATCTACTCATTTCTTGCTCATTCATTCTTTCTTCATGCAGACACTTCTATCCAGATAGAAAGCTGCACAAACCACATTCACAGAGATGCAATTTTCATATAAAGCAGAGTGTCGAAATGTTGTTTTTGAACTAAAATTCATTTTGTTCTCTAGTGACCATGATAAAGGGTATATGTTTATGCGTGCACACGCACGCACACACACACACGCACACGCACACACACACAGAGTACCCCATAGCCAACAAACAGAAACAAACTATGCATCCGTTTTAGTATTGGTGGGAATTTATGGCTCTGTATGTGTCAGCATGCTGAGGGCACTGCTTGCTATTGCTGCTGGTTTTCTAGCTGTGTGCAATAGTGTGGCAAGTTATTGGCATCATAGGGATTTAGAATGTGTTGTCAGGATGGATTCCAGACAGTCCCAGAAGCCATCCATTTCTGATGGGAGGGGTCCCTCTAGATCTAGAGCAGGTGCAGAAGGCTCCAGTAACTTACAGATGCAGTGGAAAGGATTTTTATCAACACACAAACTCCCTTGCTCCAGTTTCTACCTTCTACTGCTCACCTGGAAAAACACTGCAAGCACTCACTAGCATGCCCAGTAATCTCCTAACCCAATGGTTCAGAACCTTCAGTAACTCAGTTGCTTTTGGACTACAATTCCTAGAAACCTCACCACCTGCTGTGTTGGCAAGGGTTTCTGGGAACTGCTCCCCAAGAACACTTAGGTTACCACAACCTTAGCCAATAACAGAGGACTCAGGTGAATACGGAAGTAACATCGTAAGAATACTGGATTCCTTGCCACAGAGGCATCTGCAACATTTATTCCAGTTGCACCCTCAAGAATCTGGACTTATTTAATTGGAAACTAGATTAAGAAGCAGATGGCTGAAACACTGCATCTTACAGATTAGTCATCTGTTCCTCTCCATAGCAGCCATGATAAAACAAATCCTATTATTGTCAGCAGCACTTTTATTTCATGTAATGTTTTTGGGATCAAAGTGTAAGTTATCCTTAATTAAATGTTGGTACGCTAAATGAAGTACCCTTTGAAAATGTGCCGAGAACTTTGGCAGTGGAACAAAGCAGACCTGAAAAGAAAAGAAGACAGCAAAGAAATTACAGTATTTGTAGAAAATAAATGTAAATGTCATGCCTCAAGACTAGAATGGGGGGTGGGATGCCCCTTTCCTGCTTCAGTGATAGATTACACTCTTATTCTTTGCCCTGCCAAAAATAACTCAAATGAAAAAGCTCTTCTAAAACAGGTACAAGACAAGGTGCTATTATCAAAAGAAAGTGAACCGTAAACATCCAGCAGGGAAGTCATCACAGACACAGCAAATTGAATGCTGGGGAATGCTTGCTTTATTGTTTCCCAAATTCAGAACTGATTGAAATGCATATACTAATGGGAAGTGTATCCAAACACAATCAGTGACATGTTCACAGCTTATCGTTTTCACACGGCCCTAAAGCTTTTTCTGGTGATTGAAGGCAGAAAAGTGACAGCGGGGAGGTATCTCTGCTTCTAAAACTGCAAAATGCATAGAATGATTCAACCCAGCTGTGGATATTTGCTGGGGTGCATAGTAAAGCTTTAGAATGAAATGTTTCAGCGGTGCTGGCTGTTCATAGAGCCTAGATGTTCTACACTGTGAAAGTTGCTCTCACTGAAGCCTCCAGTGACACATCCTTATCCTTCTTCTGCTTTTCTGATTCCCATTTTCTCATCTTCTAAGAGTGGAAACCTCTGTCAGGTTTGCTTTATTTTCCATTTGAACTTTTCCAGCCTCAGGTTCTTTCAGTTCTGAAAGCTTTTCCCTTTCACATGATCAATTGTGAGTAGAGATGGGCACGAAATGAACTTTTATTTTGTTTTGTTATTTGTTATTCATTTCATTACCTAACAAAACAAATAACAAACCCCACAGTGAATTTAGAATGAAACAAAATGAACCGGAAAAATGGTTCTGTTCTGTTCGTTAATGGTGGTGATGTCTCCTACCTGGTGCTGGTCTTCGGTCTTCCTGGCTGCAGGGAAAAGCCGACCAGCCTGTGCTACAGCTGTAGTGCGGGCCATGTGGTCGGAAGTAAAAAAAAAACATAATAAAATAAAATAAAATAAAATAAAATAAAAAGGAGTGCCGACCCGGCCCCAGTGGTGTCCAGGTTGACATTCTAAAATAAAGGAAAAATATTAAAAATAAAACCAGCACCGACATGGCCCCAGAGGCTGAGCGGTTGGTGCTTGGGAAAAAATAAAGCCGACTGGCCCGCACTACAGCTGTAGTGCCGACCAGGAATCTGGAAGTAAAAAAAAATGATAATAATAAAATAAAATAAAATAAAATAAAAGGATAGCCCCACCGCCGCTGCAGCCGCCAATGCTGCCGCTGGCCGGTAAGATGATGAGGATGAGGATGAGGATGAGGATGCTGCCAGTGCAGTGTGTGCAGTTGCAACATCTGTGGCTTTTTATTTTTATTTTTGAATATTTTTTCCTGCCTGTGTGCTGTCAAATTGATTAATTAGCACAAAGCAGGGAAAACAAATAATGAAGCAACAAAGCAACAAAATGATTTTTTTCTTAAAATTTTGTTAAAAAGAAAATGAAAAACAAACAAACCCTAAAATGAACCAAACCAAAACGAATCACCATTTTTTTCCGGTTCATGCCCATCTCTAATTGTGAGACCAGTGTCATGACCGGTGTGAGAAAATACGCTCTTAGTAGGGAACCCACTGAAGGGGAGAAATGGTTACTCAAGTTCCCTCATGGCCCACAATTTAGCAGCCAGATAAATGAGTGAATGTTTGTAATTTTTTCAAAAACTAATGCAAATGAAATTCTCTCTCTTAATCACTGGCCAAATTAAGGGACATTGGAGGAGCCTTCCTGACAAATGTGAGAACTAGACATGGGCACGACTCGGCAAATTTGTCGTTTCTGTTTTCGGTTATCGTTTCCGTTACGTAACAGAAACAGTAATGATAATTAAGCCATCAGAACTCAAACTCGAACCGGAAAAAAATTTGGTCTGTTTTTTTGTTTCAGTTTGTGGCATTGCGGCGATCGCGCAATGCGAAGCACAGAAAAAGTTTTTAAAAGTTTTTTTTAAAAAAACCGACTCCCGGCCAAAAAAGCAGGCAAAAATATGCCTCCCTGAGGCTTTGCCACCTACCAGACGAGTGGTTTCTGGGGGGTCCCCGGCCTTCCCCCCCTCTTCTCCTGTCCTGGGCTGCTTGCACCAGGCTTGGGGGGGTCATCCTCATCGTCTCGCCATGCCATGCAGTGGGGGGGATCCAAAATGGCGACCACAATTTTTCTTTTGAAATCGTGGTCAAAAAACACACCAAATCACCACAGAAACGTGAAATTTATTTATTTTAAATGCCTGAATTTTAGTAGTAGCAGCAGTGGGTTTTTTTATAGCAATAAAACGTCATATTGATTTCGGTTATTCTTCCAGAAATCACAGTCGGGTGTATGGATGTGGTTGAGGGAGGAGGGCTGGCTGCTGGTGTTGGTGTGATCCGATCGAGATTGAGGAGGGAGGCTGGAGGCTTTAGGATTTAAGTTAGGCAGTCAGGGAGGGAATTGAATTTAGAAAATAATTTCTTTGATTCCCTGCAGCTTTGTCTGCTGAATGGAATATCAGTTTATTCTTTATTTCTTCTCTGGCAGTTTGTGAGGATTTTTTTCTGATATTGGATAAAAGGGGAGGTTCGACTGGGAGTGGGAGGTTGTGGATTTATTTTAAAAATATATTATATGTTACCATTTATTTTCTCTTTTCCCAACTTCAATTTGCTTGTACACACACACATTTGGGGTGCAAGCCAAGAACAGAACCTCTATCCTAAGTGACATCCTAACTGCCCACTCACCCGTCCGCCTGTGCCGCCACCCGTCTGCGGCCCACGCCGCCGCCTGCCCACTCGCCCGCCTGTGGCTGCCGGCTGCCCATGGCCCCCTGCCACTGCCGCTTGCCCGCCCCTCCCCCCGCCACCCTCCCCCCTGCCCCGCCTGCCGCCTAGGGTGCAAAAACACCTAGTGCCGGCCCTGATTGCGGGACGCCCATATGCTCTGGGAAGTCAAATCACGCTAAATCGCAGTGGGAACAACAAACGACAAACGAAATGACAAATTTTTGAAAAAATTCACGACAAACGGAAATGACCCTAAACAGACCCATTCCGACAAACGAAAACTTGGAACGTCATTTTTTCTGGTCGTGCCCATGTCTAGTGACAACTGTGAGCATATTTTGGCATTTCCTGGGCAATGGCAGTTCCCTGTCAGCTGCTCCAGCTGCTCAATAACAAGGTTGAGTTCAATCGACTTCCTTCATATCTTATGAAGATCCTTCAGAGTCACATGGGCTAGCAGCAACTTTCAGCATCCATGTGAAGCAGCCATGTGTACACACAGATGAGAGGACAACCTAGGGCAGTGGTAGTGAACCTTTGGCATTCCAGATGTTTTGGACCACAACTCCCACAGTACAGTCTTTGTCATTGGCAATACAGGCTTGGAATTCTGGGAATTGTGGTCCAAAAAATCTGGAGTGCTGAAGGTTTTCCACCTCTGTCCTAGGGCATGGATTATTTCTCAGATGGAGGAGTACATCTGTACAAGTGAATGGTTGCAGCAAGCAGAGGGTGGGTGTGATTCATGGAATAGAATAGAATAGAATAGAATAGAATAGAATAGAAAAGAGTTTTATTGTCATTATGCATACACAAGATATGCACAACGAAATTAGAGTGCTGTTCCACTGCACACTCTAAGCATACAAAACACATAAAACACATAAAACACCATAGAAAATATTAAAAACTCTTAAAATTGCTTACAAAATTTAAAACACTACTTAAAAACTGATTAAGATGGTCCTTATTCAACCCCTTTTGACTGCTTGTAAATATATGTGATGCTTCGTCTAACCCTCCCTCTGTGTGTGTGTGTGTGTGTGTGTGTGTGTGTGTTGTGTTGTGTTGTGTTGTGTTGTGTTGTGTTGTGTTACGGTCATAACCAACTCTTCGTGACTCCATTTTCATGGAGTTTTCTTGGCAGGAATACTTGCCTGCTTGTAAATATATATGAGGATTTGTCTAAATCTCATTTGTCACACTAATCCCTTCTTTTGATTTTTTACCATTAGAAGTAATATCTAGGAAGCAAGATCTGTGGTCTTAGTCGTTATGGGTGCTATTTTTTAGAAAATAGCTCCCCAAGTTCTCCAGGAAGCATGGAAATCTGGGGATTTTCAGTGATTTTCAGTGATTTTCAGTGATTTTCAGATCTTAGATGAATTTGACTATGTAGATGAAGCTACACTGTTACTCATATCAGAGGCCAGCTTGCATATTAACAGCACTAATGGCAGCAGTCAATATGGTCTATGTAGAACACCATGTGTGCTCTTTCTCTTTACCAAAACATACATTATCACCTACTTCTCTCTCTCTCTCTCTCTCTCTCTCTCTCTCTCTCTCTCTCTCTCTCTCTCTCTCTCTCTCTTTCTCTTTCTCTGGCTACTATGACTCTCTTCCTGATGCAATGATCTTTTCATTGATTTTCATTTTAGCAGGTCACAGAATCTTCAGGCAGTGACAAACACATCCTTTCCACCTTTTAAAAATAAACTCACGTAAAATAACCCCCCAGAAGGCATCCCACTAGGTGAAGGAGAGCCACTCTAGTAACCATCTTCCATTACTTTTTGACCCCAGGCTGGGTGAGACCCAGAAAGTGTGTGAATGGTCACCATGGTCAAGCTTCTAACATAGATTTTTTACCTGTCTCCTTTTCCAAGACAGAAGACATTTCTTATTTTTCATTTTGTACTTAGCACACAAACTAGATAGGATGTGTGTGTGTTGTGTTGTTACAGTCATGACCAACTCTTCGTGACTCCATGTCTATGGAATTTTATTGGCAGGAATACCAGAGTGGTTTCAAGTTCCTACTCCAGGCGCTTACAGCACCTGGTATTCCCTGGTGGCCAATCTCACCTGATTTCGGAAGCTAAGCAGGGTCGGCCCTGGTTGGTACTAGATAGGTTAGACCATCCAAAACAATTAAACTAGCAAATATAGCCTTCTGACTAAGACCCCTTCTAAGATACCTCCCCTCCCTCCAGATCACTCTTGGGTAAAATCAAAAAGGGTTATTCAGAATCATAAAAAAGATGCAAAGAATCAAAAAGACTTCCAAAGCAATCTTTAATGAGGTCCATCTGGTACCTCAGGCGATCCCCTACCTTTGGACCCCTCAAAGAGCAGAGATGGTAGTGAAAAGGAAGTATCTTTATTAACATCAACCCCTGGAACCATCATAATCGCATTACTGTTGTCAAACTTTCCAACCAAACCTGCTTCATAACTCGGCATGGCCCATGTGTCCATTTGTAATGTCTATAGTTCTGTGGGATGGGAATTTTCTCAAATCATTCTGCATTGGTGGGTCTCCTCAGGTGCGCCCCCGACCACTGCACAATGTCCCACAACAGGGATGGTGAGCACAGTCCACCATAGGCTCCTTCCATCTGGCCTATCCATGTCCCATGGTAGGGGCCCTCTTCCAGGGAGCCAACACATTCTGGAACACATAGACCCGCCATTCTTCTGCTTCCATTGGGCCATTCCATACTTCACCACTCTGCTGCCATCCACCTCTCTCTCCCTCTTTCATGCCTTCCTCCTCCTTTATAGTTCCCATTTTCAAAGCTCCTCTCCCCTGCACTTCCTTCCTCCTCCACTAGGAATCCCTCCACTGTGTTAGTGCCCTCGACACAACTCATTCTCTCCCCACTTTGTTGAGATTGGTCAGCCTTGGATGTTGTGGTCACCTTTCCTAGAATAAATAGGACACACGTATCCCCATATTCCCTCGCACTGGTGTGATAGAGGACGACACACCTGCCAGGGTGCCACCTTCAGGTGCAGGTGCCCAGCACAATCCAAAAGCAATAATCAAAGCATAACCAAATAATGATATGAGACATATGAAAGCATTCCCCATAAAATAATAAAAAGCTATCTACTTCTCTCTAACTAGCCTCTTAAAAGGTAAAGGTTTTCCCTCCACATGCATGCTAGTTGTGTCCAACTCTTGGGGTGGCACTCATCTCCATTCCAAAGCCAAAGAGCCAGTGCTGTGCAAGTCCATGGCCATGCGGCCTGCATGGCTGAACACATTTCTGCAAATGGAACACTGTTTACCTTCCCAATTTTTAAGGTGGTATCTTTTTATATACTTGCGTTTACATGCTTTTGAACTGCTAGCTTGGCAGGAGACTTCATTAACGAAGAGAGCTCACTCTGCTGCGCGGCACCCAGGATTTGAACTGCTGAGCTGCTGACTTTGCAGCCAACAGTTTCAGCACTCAAGCCAGCTGATCCACCACACCTCAATTATTACAATAGAAATCCATCTTCCTCAAACAGGATGTTATCCAATCAGATTCAAGTTCTTTCTTCAGTAACATCACCCTCTGTTTAGTTCCTACACATTCCTGTTACCTCTGTCTCTGCTGCTGAGCCATCAGGAATGCAATGCAAAGTTTTTGGCTCAGTCTGGTTGGTCCTCAAAGCATCTTGGAGCAGAGGGAGAAAAATCTTCTTTCTCACATATATAAAGTGCCACCTAGAATAGCTTAGAGAGAGCAGCCTGGGGAAGTACAACACAACCCATTCAATTTTGTCACACAACACACCATTCATTAGTGTAGACATTCCCTTTAAAGTCTGTGAAGATTCTCAGTCATCCAGGTGGGTTTATCTGGAAGTTGAGTCATGGCTACTGGACTTCATTTTTGAGAGATAGAAACGTTTCGCTGTTCATCCAAACAGCTTCATCGGTCTGAATACAGCTAGTGCAAACCCTCCATCTTATAGGCAGTTTTGACCTCTTGACACCCAGGCCTGAATTAGGCTCATAAGATGAACAGTGGCCTAAATAGGCTCGTTAGGGAGACAATAGTATCCTTAGCATTAAAGTGAACAATGGCCTAAGGTGCTGAAACCTATCAAGAATGGGTTGTTAGCTATGGCCTTGGTGGTGAAGGTTTTTTGATTTGCCTGGGGACTTTGGAAAGCACAGCCTGATAAGTAGCAGATAGACTATGCCGTAGCCCACCACCTCTGTTGAGGGAGGGGTTTTCTATGCTCACATGAAAGAGAAGACTAAGAGAAGACAACACCCTCATCTCCAGAAGCCGCCTCAACCCAGACCAGATAGGCCTGCTCCTGGACTTGTGCCTGAACACCACATATTTCATGTACAGAGGGGACTTCTATGGACAGAAGCATGGCTGTGCCATGGGTTCCCCAGTGTCACCAATTGTTGCAAACCTATACATGGAAGAAGTGGAGAAGAAGGCACTCAACACCTTCCCAGGGACAACACCATCCCACTGGTTCAGGTATGTAGATGATAGCTGGGTAAAAATCAAGATTCAGGAAGTACAGGCCTTTACAGACCACATCAATGCGGTGGACCCTAATATTAGGTTCACTAGGGAAGACACCCAAGACAACAGGCTGGCTTTCCTGAATTCTGCAGTCATCATCAGACCTGACCGTGGCCTGGGAGTAGAAGTTTAAAGGAAACCCACCCACACAGATCAATACTTACTGTTTGACTCCCACCATCCACTACAGCACAAACTAGGAGTCATCAGGACCATAAGCCACAGAGCAGAGAGCATCCCCACCTCCACAGAAGCCAAGAAGAAGGAAGACAGGCACCCGAAGACAGCACTTAAGGCCTGTGGATATCCAAAATGGGCCTTCAACAAAGCAGTGGGCCATCCCAGAAGAACAAGGGATCAGTCTGAGACCCAGACCCGATGGAAGAACCTGGTCATTCCTTACATGGCTGGAGTGTCGGAGAAGCTTAAAAGGATTTTTGGCAAACACCACATCCCTGTTTATTTCATATCCACAAAACACTGTAAGGCAGAGACTTGTCCACCCAAAGGATCTGATACCAAACCATAAAAGGGGCAATATAGTATATGCGGGCCAATGAAGTGAGGAGTGTGCAGACCTCTACATTGGAGAAATTAAAGAGCCATTAAATAGAAGGATGGCCCAACATAGGAGGGGTAAAAGACCTCTACATTGGAGAAACTAAACCACCATGAAACAGAAGGATGGCCCAACATAGGAGGGGCAACAGGTCAGGACCAGAATCAGCAGTACTAGACATGGGCACGACCAGAAAAAATGACGTTTCGAGTTTTCGTTTGTCGGAATGGGTCCGTTTCGGGTCGTTTCCGTTTGTCGTGAAATTTTTCAAAAATTTGTTGTTTTGTTTGTTTGTTGTTTTTCGTTTAGCGATTTGACTTCCCAGAGCATAGGGGCGTCCCACAATCAGGGCTGGCGCTAGGTGTTTTTGCGCCCTAGGCGGTGGGCGGGGCGGGGGGTCGGGCAGCAGGGGAGGTGCGGGTGGGCAGCAGTGGCGGGGGCCATGGGTGGGCAGCGACAGCAGCAGGGGGGAGGTGCGGGCGGGCGAGTGGGGGGCGGCAGCGCAGGCCACAGGCGGGTGGCGGCGCGGGTGGACAGGCAAGTGGGCAGTTAGGATATCAATTAGGATAGAGGTTCTGTTCTTGGCTTGCACCCCAAATGTGTGTGTGTGCAAGCAAATTGAAGTTGGGAAAATAGAAAATAAATGGTATTATATAATATATTTTTAAAATAAATCCACACCTCCCACTCCCAGTCGAACCTCCCCCTTTATCCAATATCAGAAAAAAATCCTCATAAACTGCCAGAGAAGAAATAAAGAATAAACTGATATTCCATTCAGCAGACAAAGCTGCAGGGAACCAAAGAAATTATTTTCTAAATTCAATTCCCTCCCTGACTGACTAACTTAAATCCTATAGCCTCCAGCTTCTCTCCTCAATCTCGATCGGATCACACCAGCACCAGCAGCCAGCCCTCCTCCCTCAACCACATCCATACACCCGACTGCGATTTCTGGAAGGTGCCTCGGCTTTTTATGCCCTCCGAGACATCTAGAAGTGTCAGTCAAAAACCTGGCGATGCCATTGGTGGAATGGTTCAAACAATTTGCATGATCCCATCCCATGCCCAGCCCAAATGGGCAGGTCTAAAAAAATAAAAAATAAAATAAAATAAAATAAAATCAATATGACATATTATTGCTATAAAAAATCCACTGCTGCTACTATTAAAATTCAGGCATTTAAAATAAATAAATTTCACATGTTTCTGTGGTGATTTGGTGTGTTTTTTGACCACAATTTCAAAAGAAAAATTGTGGTCACCATTTTGGATCCCCCCCACCGCATGGCATGGTGAGACGATGAGGATGACCCCCCCCCCAGCCTGGTGCAAGCAGCCCAGGACAGGAGAAGAGGGGGGGAGGCCGGGGACCCCCCAGAAACCACCCGTCTGGTAGGTGGCAAAGCCTCAGGCAGGCATATTTTTGCCTGCTTTTTTGGACGGGAGTCGGGTTTTTTTAAAAAAAACTTTTAAAAACCTTTTCTGTGCTTCACATTGCATGATCGCCGCGATGCCACAAGCGAAAATGAAAAACCCAACCAAATTTTTCTTTTTTCGGTTCGAGTTCCAGTTCTGACGGCTTAATTATTGTTACCATTTCCATTACGTAACAGAAACGATAACCAAAAACGGAAACGACAATTTCGCCGAGTCGTGCCCATGTCTAAGTAGTACACCTCCATTTGAAGGAGAAAGGGCACTCTTTCAAAGATGAGGATGTACACATATTAGACAAAGAAGAGAGGTGGTTTGAAAGAGGAGTAAGGGAGGCCATTCATGTGAGCATTGAAAACCCCTCCCTCAACAGTCTATCTGCTAATTAGTCTATCTGCTAATTATCAGGCTGTGCTTTCCAAAGTCCCCAGGCAAATAAAAAAGCCTTCACCACCAAGGCCATAGCTAATGACCCATTCTTGATAGGTTTCAGCACCTTTGGCCATTGTTCACCTTAAAGGCTAAGGATACTATTGTCTCCCTAACAAGCCTATTTAGGCCACTGTTCATCTTATGAGCCTAATTCAGGCCAGGGTGACAAGAGGTCAAAGCTGCCTATAAGATGGAGGATTTGCACTAGCTGTATTCAGACCGATGAAGCTGTTTGGATGAACAGCGAAACATTTCTATATCTCAAAAAAGAAATCCAGTAGCCATGACTCAACTTCCAGATTACCTTTAAAGGAAAACTGAAAAAATTCAGCAAGCATTGTGTGGTCCATCTTTCATCTTGCCTCAGCCAGAGACTCCCTTCCCAAATCTGATTTCTTTTATTATTTAGTTGTTCTTAGAAAAGTTTTTTAAAAAAATATTTTAGTTTACAACTTTGTTCCTTTTGGTAATTCATAACGTAGCACTGATGTGGGTGTATTGTTGTCTGTTTCTGGTCTGGTGAAATTCTTCTTGGTTGCACATAAAATAACGAGGAGAATTTGACTGGAATAAACAAAAATGTTTTTCTCTTGCAGGAAAGGTAAGCTCCAAGGTCAAAATTACAAAAATATTTCTTCCTACACATGCTAGACTCTCTAACAGATGCTTCAGAATAGTCTCTAGCATGGACTACTTACTTTTCCTGACTGCTTTGAAAAATACTTCTTTTGTTCCGGAGCTCATGGATCTAACTTTCTCTGCCCTAAAAGAGATTTACAGACCCGATCCCCCCTGCTACATTCCAGTTATTCTCTCCAATAAACATTCAGTCATTCAACTGCCAATCACCATAGCACTCCACCCCCCACATGTCCACAATTTGAGTATTTAAAGTTATTTCAATACAAACCTGGTACTGTTAATTACAAAGTGCACAGAGGATTAGAAAGGTTAGAAATAAAGGACATTTGCTAATTATAATATCAAATTACATAGGAAGGTGTCCCATACAGTTTAAGAGAGTTCCCACAGGTTTTGGAGCATAAGTCATGTTCAACAAAAAGCGTTAAGAATAGTGTTATATGTGACTACATGAATTGTCTAAATGCTGATAAATTTTCACTTTATGTACTGTTAGAAAATAGTAAATGCAAGCCAAAACTATAAGGTGAGGTTTATTTTTAAAAAGAGCATAATTTCTGCCATACTGGAAGGTCCCAGTAGATTTTGCCCCATGTAGAGGGCAAAGATACCACCAACACCTGTAATTTTGTACTCTCACATATCTCTGCTCAATTTTAGTGGTGTAATCCACCTTTTCATACAATAACCTTGAGATGTCATTTCTGGTGTGGTTTTCCATTTTGTTATTGGGGAGTGAGAGAAATGCTTCCCACTAGATGCTGTAACAATAAGGTAGAACACATTTTTTTCTTTTCACTGTTGGATTCCTGTTGTACTGTGTATTATGTATAGTTGAATTTTTCCTTAAAATAACTTTCAACATTAGCAACAAGAAGAATTCTATTTCCTGCTGTATCATATTTCCTGATACATTTTTCTTTCAATTCCATATGTGACCATTTACTCGGAACTAATACGTTCCTGATTTTGAAGGCATATAATTTGTGTTTATACTTTCTTCAAAGTTTAAAATATGTGTCAAACATGCATGCATCTTGTTCAGAAGACAAAGGTTAAATTAATGTACCAGCCAAGCAAAAGGAACCCAGAAGAAGTAGAGTGCAAGCACGCGGCAGCATGGCCAGTGACCAGATGGCAGCGAGGCCTATTGTGGTGGATGTTGATGATGGGCAGCCTGGACACCCAGATTTGGGAGATCTTCAAGCAGTGTGATGTCCACTGAAGTGCTGAACCAGATGCCAGGTGAGTTGGCAGTTGTACCCAACACCTGTAGCACAGCCATGGCCTGGCCTTTGACCTCTGAGGCCTAGCCATCACCACAGCTGCCTCAGACATATGGTTTAGGAGGTGGACAGTCCATGGCAATGGTACCACCTGGCCTAGCTTGACCTCACCCAGTCTTACCTGCCACATACTCTGCCTCTTTGGGGTACCCTTCTGTGGCAGGGCCATGGCGAGGGTCTGCAGGGCCTGCCATGTGTTACAACGCCATAACAATGCAGGCCATGCCTTATGGAGATTATGGCATACCCTTAGGAGATCACCTTTCACCTTCTACAAAGGAGAAGATCTGGTGGGGCAAATACATTGATATTTTCACCTTGCTGAACAGGGAACTGGATGCGAAGGATAGTGATAAAGAAGATGCCAAGGACAAGGAGCACAGGTTGAAGAAAAGCTGGAATGGGCAAACTGCCTGCCTGCCTACCTAATATACTTGGCTGTCATTATAAAAATATAGCCATGGAGGGCACTTTCGCTTGTGCAATATCAGGATCTCATTTACAGTGCCTACATGGACTTTCCTGGCCACACATGGCTGCTGTATGATGAAAACTTTATAAAAAGGGTAGCAGTCCACCTTCATCTTAGGTGGGAGGAGCCACTACCAGGATTGTGGCTGCAACTAGTGACACTGACATGCCCAGCAATGGGAGACAGATATGACAGTGGTCACCTGATTAGGTGTCCCATGCAGCAGGCAACACCTCACACTCCTGTGGTGTAGGGCATTCTACACTGCCTGCTTTGCTGGGATTTCAATTCCCAGATGGGATGCAATAGGTAATAATGCAGATATAGACACAAGTGCTCCAGCTGTGGGGGAGTCCACACCAGCGTCAACTGTTTTTAGGGCTAAGGGGCGTAGGGTGAGGCCAAGGATGGTGGGAAAAAACTGCCCCCTAATGCACCAGCTCCTGCCAAAGGGCCCTAGCTCTATATGATGCAGACAGGGAGGCAGCACGTTTCCTGTTAGAAGGTTTTAAGTTCAGATTTAGGATCATGGTGGTTGGGACCATTTTGCATTTACAGCCAACAACCTTAGTTCATTGTGAGGGAAGGAGTATATAGTTAGGCAAAAAATTCCTAAACAAGTTCATGAAGATAGGGTGTTGGGCCTTTTGCAGAGCCCCCACTTCCATTGTTAAGAGTTTCCCCATTAGGTTTGGTTCACAAAAAGGGCATGGGTGAGTTTAGACTCATTCACCACCTATCCTTTCCGGCAGGGTCTTCGGTGAATAATTTAATTCCCAAGGAGCTCTGTTCTGTCTGATATATTTCCTTTGACAAGGCTGTTAGGATGGTGAGATCTTGTGGGGTAGGAGCTGAACTCACCAAATGCAATGTGAAATCAGCATTCAGACTAATGCCCATTCACCTGGCTGACTTTGAACTCTTGGGCTTCCATTTCGATGATCAGTACTACATGGAAAGAGCCCTCCAGTTCAGCTGCTCAGTGTCCTGCACAGTTTTTGAGTGCTTTAGTACATTCTTATAGTGGAAGCTCAGGTGTTCATTAGGTTTGAAAAGCTCCACCCACTATTTAGATGATTTTCTAATGGCAGGTAGAGCCGGGTCAGGGCAATGCTCCCTCCTGCTCAAGATGCTTCAGGCTCTGGCAAGTCAGCTGGGTCTCCCACTAGCTTAGGAGAAAACCAAAGGTTCTACCACTACCTTGGCCTTCTTGGAGATTGAATTAGACACCATACAGCAGGTGTGTAGATTACTAGAGACTAAACTGCAGGATCTGAAGCAAAGAGTCGGGCACACGATTGGGCTGAACAAAGTTACACTCAGGGAACTCCAGGAGTTAGTGGGGTACCTTACCTTCGCATGCGAGATAGTTGACCCAGGCTTGCCCTTTCTGCAGAGGCTATGCTCCGCTATGAGGGTGCTTAGCAAATCGCACCACCAGACCAGGGTGACATTGGGTATGTAGAGCAATCTTAAAGTATGGCTGCAATTCTTTGAAGGTTTTAATAATGGGGTTTCTTTTTGGCAGACAGACCTGTGCCTTAAAGCTGACTTTCAGGTTCATACAGATGCTGCTGGGTCTCTATGTTTTGGGCTGTACTTTAAAGGACGTTGGTGTGTGGGTACTTGGCCTGAAGAGTGGAAGCACAGTGGAGTAATGAGAGACCTAACTTTTCTAGAATTTTTCCCTATTGTTGGTGCACTGTGGCTGAAGAGTGGATGGAATCCGTGGTCCACTTTTGGTGCAACAACCTAGCAGTTGTACACATCATCAACAACATGACAGCTAAATCGGAGTATGTTATGGGATTGGTTAGAGCTTTCACCCTGCGCTGCCTGCATTTTAACATAATAGTGCAGGTTCAGCATATTCCTGGTCTGAATAACAGCATTGCTGATGCATTGTCACGTCAACAGATCGACTGCTTCTGGGCATTAGCACTGGGAGTATGTCTAAAGGCAGAGGTCCTCCCTGCAGAGGTATGGCAGAGTGGAGGAAGGAAGCCTGGAGAGCCACAGGATTGGCCCTGGTGCCATGGACATCCAGGGGGTACCAAGCCACTTTAGGGGAATTTGAGGAATTTAGAGATTGGCCCATACCAGTGGAACAGCTACAGCAGTTTATAGTTCAGGTGTATCAGTGGGGTTTGGTGCCCAGTAAAATCCAAGGGAAGTTATCAGCCCTGGCATTCCAGGCTAAGGATAATATGATGGATTATCAGCTGGGGGAAATGCTAGAAGGTTATGGAAGGGAGTGTAATCCTGTAGCGAATTAACGGGGTTTGGAAGGACTTCTGCCAGGCCCGGTATGAGGAAGAATTTTATGCTTCCTCTCTGGTAGCATTTTTGGGGGCCTTTAGAATCATTGATCTCGTAGCCACCTGGCAGGAGGACCGGTCCACTGCAGAGGTCAGATGTGGTCCTTAGTCAGGGCAGGGCACACATTCGCATCAGACACTCAAAGACAGAGCAGAAGGGTAAGGGAGCAAGTCTTCTTTTGGGGCCATGTGCAACAGGGAAATATGCCCAGTTAGAGTGTTGGACACCTTCCTGCAAGTAAGGGGGGGGATGAGACTGGGTACCTGCTCTGCCATAGTGATGGGGTGCCTCTAACGCATTACCAGTTTTGAAAATTAACAGATACGGCCCTGAGGCAGGTTGGCATGGGGACTGACATTTCTTTTCCAACTCCTTCAGGATAGAAGCTGCCTCTACTGCAGCCACCCTAGGGTATGGATGGGAGGCTATACAGCACATAGGCAGGTGGACCTTGCAATGCTATAAAGTTTATATACACAATATGCCAGTTTAGGCTTTGGTCTGGCCTTTCTTTCTTTGTTTTGTTTCAGGTGCTGGGATCCGTGCTGGGAGATGGCAGATACTGATGTTGGGCCACAGCTACATCTACTGATCAGCACACCATGCAGCCACATCATCATGGGGGAAGAACTTGGGCCTGGCAGCAGAGACAGAGATCATATGGCAGGGGAAGAGAGGCATGCACTGGGGTGAATTCCTGAGCTCTGCACAGCTGGCGGTGACTCAAATTTCCCCTGATTGGTTGGTTGTGCACCTGGGGGTTACGATACTGCCAATATTAGTGGAAAGGAACTGGCGCTTTGGATAACCCAGGACTTTGCAGCATTCCACTAGCAGTTTCCCAGCACGAAAATCATTTGGTCTACTATTGCTCCATGTTTATGTTGGCAGGCCAGTTGCAGCCCAGGTTGTTTGAATAGGGTGAGGAGCCGAATTAACTGTGAAGTTTGCAGGTTTATGTGTGCCAATGCTGGAGTGGTAATTGGGCACTGGGACATTAACCTAATCCACCCAGGGCTTTACAGGGATGATGGGGTTCATTTGTCTTCACAGGGCACAGAAATATTTTTGGAGGATCTGAGGAGAGGGTTGATGGCTGAACTGGTAGCTCAGTGGGGGGAGCACATAGCATAGCTGTTGCTGTGGCGGGTAGTGCAGGGCCCATGATGTCAGTGAGTCCATGCAGGAACATCATTCTATCCCATCTGACTTTATGGTACTGCAGATCTTGAGATCCATTATCGGGGGAAAATATGCTCTGGAAAGCCCCTCTGGGCCAAGGAAAAACAAGGAATGGAGTTCTGATGCCTGGAAGGTGTTAGGGACATTTTAACAGCCCCTGAGAGGCATCTGTAAGACTGCCTGAATGGGAGGTATAGGACTCACCCACGTGTATGCATCTTGGTTGGGAAGTCAGCAGTGACCTCAAGGGCCTAACCACTGCCCTGAACTACCTCAACTTAATGTTTGTTACTAGTAAAGTTTGTTACTAGTAAAGTTTGACCCAAGTTTACCCATCCATCCACTAGTCTCCAGGAGGGAGGGCAAAGGCTTCTCTCACTTCCCACATTTATAGTACAGTAGTAGAAAGCACTGGCATTTTTGTACAGAATATGCTTGGATGTAAGATCAATTCTTTAATTTTCCTTGAATGTACCAATAAATGTAAAAGGGATACAGGCCACATGTGATTTCAGAATAAAAATATCCTTTTTTGCCAAACTCTCCCAGGTTCAGCATCACCTAGCAATAATTATGCCCATGGTAAGTATGTTTACGGCAAACACAATTCCATGTTAGTACCGTTCCAAAACTGCACCACTGTAAAGAATTGTGCCCTGCAGCACTTTTCCACATGCAGCATCAGCTATGCAATTGATATCATTCAGGGGCCCTGTAAAATCATTTCATTTGCCCTAATGAACTGTTGAAGTCCAACACAGGATTTTATTCTGGGGATATTCTCTGTGTCTAGCTTTTTAGCACATTCAGTATGAGATTATTATTTTTTAAAATTCAGGAACTGCAGATATTTCTCCTCAACTATCAGCTAATCTGTCTCAACCGGAATCTGATGCAAAAGAGAATGAACATTTCCATAAGTTCCTAATTCACAGCAAGTATATTGAATGTAGCATATACCTTGTTAAATCTGAATCTTCCTTTTCAAAATTTGATAACGTCTGTGTTATGCTAAAATGCACTGCAGATACCACTCAAATTACAAATGATGGATAGAAGGAATTGCAGTTTGTGGAATCAACTTGATACACTTTAAGTAGATTAGCTTGCAAGGAAGATATTGTATGCACAGAAGAGTTAGGTATATAAAATTCCCAGAAGGCAGCTTTATGGTTTGGGCTAAAGGAGTTAAAAACTAGGGTTTGGGAAAATCATAGGTTTGAATACGCTTAATAGGTTTATCTAGTGGTTTCACTGCAGCATTGTATTCTTCAATCTAAGCTAGAAATTTCAATACTAAAATTAACTTTGAATGTAAGATGTGCATGAATACCAAAAGGTTCCAGGGAGGAAGTACATCCATGTCCACCTTGTGAACACTGCCATTTTCTTCTCTGATATCCAATGCAGGTAGGAATATTACCATTCTAAACACAATTGACTCTTTCTTGCCTATATAATTCCAGATGATCAAAATTGCTCTGTTTTGTGGCTTTAAAAACCTTCACAATGAAAGGAAATACTCCAGGAGGACAGGATTCTATCTCAGCTCAAAAATATTGGGAGAGATAATAATTACAACCATTGTTTTCACTTCTTGGTCACAAGCTGCTGTGGTAGCTGAGAGGTCCTGAAGGCTTCTGCAGAACAATTTGGAGGGTTATGTTTGGAGTCATGAAAGTATCCAAGTGGATGTCAAAGCCTTTGTTGATATAATCAGACAATTTCATGAAAAGCCTGAACAAGATTCCCAGTAACCTTTTTGCTTATATAGCAAGTGATGACATCATTTTGCTGTATGTTTTGAAGTTGTCTCACTTCAAATGATACAAGAAGGGTTTACTAACAAACTCCTTGTTTTTCATATGTGAAAGTCATGCCAGACAATTGAAACAAAATCTAACCTATGTATTTGATCTCAAAAAAAGCCCTGAATTAACTGACTGAACTTGGTTTGCAGTTTTAAGTTCTGTTTGTTTGTTTGTTTTTGTTTTTGTTTGTTTTTGTTTTTGTTGTTGCTTCTGCTGGTGGTGGTGGTGCTGCTATTACTTCTTTAAAATCAGACTACCAGATAATAGGGCATAAACCTCCTGACTGGATTTAAACTAGGACAGTAAATGAGAAAACAGGAGATATTTTCTTTTTGTCACAAGATATCAAAAATGGAGATCATGTCCATTTTTATATTAGGCTATTAAAAACTGAATTCTGAGGATCAGCTTGAAATTTTGTTTGACTCTTATACAGTATTTATAATTTAGGTTTGGGTCTTTTATCAGTTGATCCTCCTTTACATCTTTTCATAATTTAATTTGATGAGAATTTGTAACAACACTATTTTAGTGATTTTTCTTATTGGTTATTGGTGTTTTTTTGTTTAATTTTATTTTCCCTTGATTATTTGCATATCCTTTAGTTAATAATTGGGTGATGGGGTCCTAAAGCCTTATATTGTTTAGTTTAAATAAAATGACCTAAATTATTTAATTTAAATTAAATTATTTTGATGCCTAATTGGTTTAATTTGCTTTAAGGATTTTTTGGGCTATTGGGGGAGAGTATGTAATGTGTTACTGAATTTATGGCCTAGATCAGTTATTATAGATTAAGTCGAGTATTTAAAGTTAATTTAAACTAACATGACTGAATTAGAGGGCATCAGGCATGTTCAACTAGGACATATACACTAATCACCTGCCTAATATCCTGTAGGTTTTCCTCATGTTGCCAAAATAGCTCTGGTGTGTTGAGGCATGGACTCCAACAGACCCATGAACAGTTCACTGACTCATAGAATCATTGTAGGGTTGGAAGGGACCTTGGAGGTCTTCTAGTGCAACCCCCTTCCCCAGGTAGGAGACCTGATACCATCCTGGACAGATGGCTGTCCAATCTTTTCTTGAAAACCTCAAGCGATGGGTCACCCACAACATGGGGAGTCAAGCCATTCCACTGTTTAATGGCTCTCACCATCAGGAAATTTCTCCTATTTCCAGGTTGGTTCTCCCGCTGATGAGTTTCTTAGGTGCAACTGAGACTATATCAATGTCCTCTTCCTAACAACCCTTTAGGTATTGGAAATGTGCTTTTTAGAGATGGGCACAAAACGCTAATATGGCATTTCATTTTTGTTTTTTATTTTGTTTGTCCTCATTTTGTTTCATTTGATTTATAATATATATATTTTTAAAAACCTCATTTTGTTTTTAATTTTTATTTGTTATTCATTTTCCCATAAATGGGTGCATTGGGGGAAGGCATGGAGTTTTCAAACTGTATTTGAGCCACCAAAGCAAGTAGTAATGGCTGCATCTGCCGCTTGTTTCGGTGGCTCAAAGACAGTTTAAACTCCATGCTTTTCCAGCAAGGCACCCAATTGGGGAGGAAGTGCTGGGTTTTTAAACTGTCTTTGAGCCACCAAAGCAAGTGGTGGCTGCGGCCATTGCCACTCGCTTTGGTGGATCAAAGACAGTTTAAAAAACCCCACACACCCCCTCAATCTGGCACATCTATTGTTATTATTCACAAAAAATGAAACAAAACAAAAATTTCCAGTTTATTTCATTTTGTTTTTCTTTAAAAATCAGTTCATTTTTTGTTTCATTTTGAAATGAAATGAAAAACAAAAAACAAAATAAAAAATTCATTTCGTGCCCATCTCTAGTGCAATTCTGTTCCAAGAGACAAACATATTCCATGTAGGTCTTGATGTCCAAGTTATATGGCAGTTTCTCCACGTTTTTAATAAATTGTGAGATTTTTATTGTTTTACTTTTTGATAAAAAAATTCCAGAAATTGTCCATTTCTTCATAATAGGGCAAAACAAAATGGAGATTTATGAAGTTATTGTTTTCTTCCCATTTACACAGAGTGGTTTTTAAAGCTCTTAAATATCTGGTTTTGACTCTTCATGTACTCAGTCATTTTTATGGTACCAGTTAGGGTTACCATGTCAAATAATTATTATTATAAATTTAAACTCCTTGACATTATCTCAATTGAACAGTCTTATGATGAAAGACTAATTTAGGAAGCACAATTATTAAAGTGTCAACTACTGTCCCATAATTGTCTTAGAGCATCTATTGTTATTGTTCAGAAAAGCCCTTTGGCACAGCTACTTCTCTAGAAAATGACTGAATTTAATGAAGATATATAAATATATTCTTCTCATGCTTTATTGCCTCACTAAAAGTACAGTCTAGATGACAGCATTTTGGTTTGTTGAAAAAACTAACAACCAGGGTCTTTTCAGAAATGAAGGTCTGTTTGAGAAAGATTCTCAGCAAAATAAATGGTTAGAAGCCTTTTAATTTCCTGTTTCCCAGTAACAGAGGCAAGTCTTATTAGCAAGGATTCTGAAGTTCTTTTGAAGATGCAGTGTGTGGCAATATTGGTGTCAGCAGAATATCAAAGATCAGATGATAAAACAGATGGATCAAACTACACCATTGCTTCATTTCAAGAATACAAACCATTTTGGATTGTCTTGCAAACACTGTTTCATCCTGGAAGCCACTAAGATCTATGTGACAGATTGAACAAAGCATCTTTTATTACAACATTAGATAACTGTCTGTTTGTTTCTTAAAGGTCTCTTTGGTGTGGAGGCCAGAATGAATGATACTGAACTGGCATTTGTGTAAAATATTACAGCCTTCTAAATGATACTAAAATAAAGCACAGTTGTCACTGATGAGGAAAAATAAGGCATCCATAGAACACTGTACCCAGGTCCTTTAATTTCTTTTAAATGCTTTATGACAGGGATTCCTTATCATATTGACTTGTTTACCATGGAATATCTATCTATGTTGCATATTGCAGAGAATTATAGAAAGTGTTTGCATAGAATATTGACCACAAGATGCAAGTTTTAATCTTTAAAATCTCTTTTAGCTTGGAACCAAATGTAGGGCTCTGGTTTAAAACCCGCAATGAATGCATTGTCTAGTATAAAAAGCCTCTTTCATTGAAACATTCCAAAGATTGCAAACAAATTATATGACTGGAGATGAATGGCAGGCTTGTAACACAAGGTTATGAAACCTTCTCCCCAAATACCACCTTTTATCATCTTTATATGTCATACTAAGATGTTTTTAATTTTCATTTTTTAATTTTCACAGGGATTTTATCTTCCTGACGTTCTTGCATTCCCAAGAATAAGGTTAGCATAAATGTGCAATGTTGGGCCCTCATTTTTGTTATGCCATTTAGGACAGATTTTATAATTGTGTGATTGTCCTACAATTAATCTGTCTGTTGTGTTGTCCAAAAATGTGATGGATCAGATGGGTTTTTGGCATCTTCTTTCCTTAAGAAAAATCAATATTTATCTGCATTTTATTTATGTTCACTCATGGCTTGTACTGACACACAGTAGTGACCAATTTTCTTGAATTGAATCTGACCAGGACATTATAGTTGGGGAGATTTTTACTGGTTGAACTCCTGAGTATCCCTGGGTGTCACAACTGGAATGTTACTGAAGTGCAGATGACATTGGTGATAGAGAAATACTGTTTTGTCATTATAAACATCATCCTTTCATTATGCAGCTCCCATGGCTTTCACACAATGAAAAGTGTTAATTGCAAGTTGGAACAGTAATGGGACAGAAGAAAGAAATATTTAATTACCAAACATCTCTCCTTGCTTGTGAAATCATCACGTTTCCACAGGAATAATTGATGCAACAGAATTTTGACCACTATATTGTTCATTAAATCCAATAAATTAGTTAATAAAAATTAAGCTAATGCTTTCTCTTTTATTTTATTTTGGCTTTGTTAGATAGTCACTATTGAAAAAGGCCCCAAGATAGTTTCAGCTGCAAAGTTAAAAATACAAAAAAAGATAAAAACAAATGTATTAACTAACTGTATTAATGAAGTCATAGCTGCATTCAAACATTTTCTAAGTACACAAGTAGTGTAAGCATACATTTTATCTCCTCCTCTCAGTTTTTTTACCTTATAGCAAATGTGTATGTTTATGTGTGCCTCTTCTTCTGAGTGCAATGGAAAAGGTATACAGTATATCAATAACACAATGCCATCAATAGAAGACCAAGGGGAAATAGTCCCAACACTTTACATCCAAATATTTTCAAACAGCATTGCTTTTTCCCCTTCTAAGAATAGATTGAAATCTCAAGAACCAAATAGCCATAAATATTAAGATAAGTAGTGTGGGACAGATTGTTGTAATTGGCTTTGACACCATGAGGAGTAATGTTACTCATAAGCTAATTATCACCTTTATCTAGGGAGATCCACTGCCACAAGAAAACAGCCAGCGCAGCAAAGATGAAAGTTTATCCTGGTCATTACATTTACACCTAAATTGTCTCCAAAGAACTTAGACGAGACTAATGTATCTTTGTGCTACATTTTTATCCTCATAGCAGCCGTTTGGGTAGGTAAAGCAGGTTCTGAGGCATATTTCTCAGGTGCCTGGATCTAGAGGAAAGGCACTGACCTGTCACAGATGTTCAGCAAAGAGCCCCATGTCACTTTTTATTGTCAGTCGTCAGCTTCACAAATTCTTCTTTGTTAGTCTGTAACTTGCTAGTCTTAAAGAGCCACAAGGACACTTTAATCCAAAGACTGATGCATCTACTTAGACAACTCATGCACTCCAGGAAACCTGTTCTCAGTTCTCTGATAGTGGCTCCCTGATGGGACTCTTGAGGTTTCCAGTGGCTGTAACTTTAGCACTATTTTTTCTTCCAACTGCCTCCACCACCCCTTTCTACAATAGTATCATTGCCCCCCCACTCGGAATGACGAGGCGAGACAGTGTATTGGGGGTAACTGGGCCACACTTTATTAACATATAACAACATCACAACAACAGGAGGGGCCAGGCATCTCTTACTTTGGTTGGAACCCCGGGGTCTCCCGGGACCCCTCCAACCGGGCAGCCTCAGGTGAGCCATCAACCCCCAGGTGGTGCAGTCCTGCGACAGCACCCACCAGGCCAGTTAATTTGTTTTCCTCCTCCCTGCCTGTTATTCCCCAACCTGGGTAGTTCCCAGCGCAGGGAGGCGTTTGCCCTCCCCCACCCCAGCCCCGAGACCTCCTGGCCCGCAGTGCTGTGGTGAAGGGGCGTTTGGGTTTTATTTGTCAATTCTTTGCTCCCTGCTGCCCTCCATTATTATTATTATTATTATTATTATTATTATTATTATTATTATTATTATTATTATTATTATTATTATTATTATTATTATTATTATTATTATTATTGTATTTATGTCCCGCTTATCTACTACATGTAGTACTCTAAGCGGCTAACAAAAGCAATACATACCAAATCAACAACAATAGAATACATCAGATATAAAGCATAAACAACATAGAACTATTAAAACAACAAAACATATAAAAATCCTCCTGCGTCCCGGCATGCGGAGGAGCAAATTCTAGCAGAATTAAAAATAGATATGGCAAAACAGACTAATTTGGAAGTGGTGACGAAGGCGGGGAGGAAAAAAAAAAAACCTTGGTTCTGTCTTCAGACCAAATGAAGATTTCAGCCAAGAGATTTAGAGTCGATTAAGAGTTGGAAGTGCAGCAAGGATGGAACGCTGTTGCTGCCACCCGCCATCTTGCAATTCATCCGATCTAAAAAGCCCTCCAAGGGGGCAGAAGCTGAAGGCTCTTCAAGGACCAGGCACACCTCTCAGCCGACACAAACCCCAGGTGGAACAAAGGGAGGGAGAGGGTCCTCTGTGAAGAGTCCAGCTGGTCTAAAAAGCCCTCCAAGGGAGCAGAAGCTGAAGGCTCTTCAAGGGCCGGGCACACCTCTCAGCCGACACAAACCCCAGGTGGAAAAAAGGGAGGGAGAGGCCGGTCTAGAGGGTCCTCTGTGAAGAGTCCAGCCAGCCGTCTAAAAAGCCCTCCAAGGGAGCAGAAGCTGAGGCTCTTCAAGGGCCGGGCACACCTCTCAGCCGACACAAACCCAAGGTGGAAAAAAGGGAGGGAGAGGGTCCTCAGTGAAGAGTCCAGCCGGTCTAAAAAGCCCTCCAAGGGCCCTCCAGCAGAAGCTGAGGCTCTTCAAGAGCCGGGCACACCTCTCAGCCAACACAAACCCCAGGTGGAACAAAGGGAGGGAGAGGGTCCTCAGTGAAGAGTCCAGCTGGTCTAAAAAGCCCTCCAAGGGAGCAGAAGCTGAAGGCTCTTCAAGGGCCGGGCACACCTCTCAGCTGACACAAACCCCAGGTGGAACAAAGGGAGGGAGAGGGTCCTCAGTGAAGAGTCCAGCCGGTCTAAAAAGCCCTCCAAGGGAGCAGAAGCTGAAGGCTCTTCAAGGGCCAGGCACACCTCTCAGCCGACACAAACCCCAGGTGGAACAAAGGGAGGGAGAGGGTCCATGCTTTTAGCCACCAAAGTGTGACCAATGAACCATTCCAAAACCTTTAAACCTCGAGGAACCAGTGTGGGATAGGCAAAAAATCCCCGCTCTCAACGGCCAATCTAGAGTGCGGGTCAAAAATTCCTATCCGGCCCCAAAATAGGCGACCAGGTAAACTCACACTAGCCCTAACGCGGAGGGCGGGTGGGAAACGCTGCTTGAATGAACTGATGGCCGGGGGGAGGAGCCACCCTTTATAGGGCGCTCCCCCCGCCCCTTCAGGACATACGGGTCCTGCCTCTCCTCTTCGCCCTCCTTGGGAGGGGCAAATCAGCTCCGCGGGGGGACAAGCCGCCCGTGGAGCCAGCATTGTGTAGCCAATGAAATTTGGCAACATAACTAATTCTGAGTGAGGACAGTCCTTGCTAAATAGCCAAATCTGCCTGGCTCTGTTACAGCAGCACTTGATGAACAGTTACAAAACAACAACATATGGTACCTGATTTTCCCCAAAACAATCATGGCCCTCTCTTTTTTGGAGGTTTCCCTGGTACTGACACTATAATCCTTTCAGTGCCAGGTGAGAACATTCTCATTCACGTAGGCATTTGAATGAGCATATATTTTTGCTGGTATATTATAGTAGTACATACTGCCTCTCAGTTCTCCAGTTATGATGGCTGATGCCTTGTTTTTAACACTGAACCTGCTCCATTGAATTATTTTTAAAAATATTTGTGGGGTGCCTTGGTTCTATTATATATATAAAATTTGTACATGATTCTAAATATTGATCCAAGAGGATATATATATCCTCTTGGATCAATATTTACAATCATGTACAAATTTTAGAAGTACAATAAAATTAATAAATGGCAAGCTGGTAGGAAAAGAGAAATAGTTCCAAAAGTCTATCTTGGCTCTAAAATATTTTGTACAGATCTTTTCACTGAGTACTCATTGATTCCCAGGACTCAACTTGGAATGGATTTTTTTAAAAAAGGATTGCAATCATTATAAAGAAACAGAATAGCTGTAGCTCACTCTGTGTAAGAGGACTAAACATACAAGGAGAGAGGGTCCTTACACATCCCTCTTTGTCATCCCTTAAATTTTGTGATGAGTATTGAGTTGCTTTATTTTTTAATTTTCTTTAATAGTGCAAGAGCATTATTCTGGGTAGTTTAACAACAAAGTAAAACATATATTAAACAAAACATAATCAGAAAAAGAATTTAACAGACTTTTTAAAGTATCACATTGAGAGCATAGAAATGAGCATGTATACAAAAAAAAGTTGTGTTCTTGCAATTAGGGGGATCCAATTTTCCTCACTACTCATTTGTGCCTGGTGTGGCACCCCAGTCACTCAGAAGGTCTTGAAAATGGCAGTGGTTGTGCAGTTCCTCCTGGCACTGGGGATGATGGGAGGACACCCACCATGTTGACAGCCTCCTATTTGCCAGGTACACATTTAAACGTAGGTTCTGGGTGCATGGACTGGAGTGATGAGGTTTTCACTCTGGTCTACCTCCCCAGCTCATTTGTGGCTTGTCTTTCCTCCCTGTTTGTTGATGTTTCAAGTTTGTTAATACCAAACTGGTGGGTTCTATGGGTAAAAATGTGCAGAGTGATTGCAATGGGGTGTTGTTTCCCCATTCAGTTCATCATGGCACAACTTTGTTGGAAAGGGCCCATGTGATGTCCTTAGAAGGTTTTTGTAGGTCTTCTACTCATATTGTAATCAGGAACAATTGGTTATTAATTATACCAAAACCAAAATACTTGTTATCAGCAGAGGTAGGGCTAAACATGAATGGGAAATAAATAGTCACCCTATAGAACAGGTTGCATGCTATAAATATCTGGGCATAGTATTTAGCTCCACAGGCTCCTGAACTTCTCAAATAAAATATTCACTATCAAATGCTCAGAAGAGTACAGCAAATGTAAACAGATTCTTTTTTCTTCTTCTAATGACGGATGGCATGTTCCCTCAGCAGTACAATTTTTTAAGGGCAAGGTGATCTCACAATTTGCTGTATGGCTTTCAAATATTCGCATGTACAAATTTACATTCCTTTGAGTCTGTCCAGACCAAATTTCTGAGATCAATTCTGGGTGTGCCTCCCTTCATCCCCAATACAGCCCTATGTCTGGAGACTGGATTAGTTTTCATCAGAGCATGGGCAAAATCCCTCGTGATTAAGTACTGGCTTAAACTTATATTTTTTCCCTGTAGGTCTGGCTTCTCTGACCCCCCCCCCAACAGCTTTTTGTAGTCAAAGAAATATCTCTCGCTTTTAACACCCTTATAGTGATGGGCTACATCAACGCCAAAGCGACTGTCAAACATAGGATCTGGGATATAGATTTTCAGGAACATGTGAGCCAGGTGGGCATCAATAGTATAGTCACTTATAATGCATTTAAGATGTCTTTTTACCTCTGTAGCTCAATGTCCACAATTGATAACCACAAATATTTCCCTAGCCAGACTGAATTTGCTCCCTTTCAAACTTTTGGATGGGAAATTTCAAAACATCCCTTACTCAGAACAGTTATGCCTCTGCAACAATAGCCAAATTGAGTCTGTGACCCATGTTCTTTTATGCTACCCCTTTTATCAAAAATTATGTAAGGAGCTTATACATCCTGTTATTTGCAAACTACCTGGGAGACCTACTAATCACTACACCAAGCTACTTCTTTTAGATAGGTCCCATCAGATCAAAAATTGTGTTGCCAGGTTTTGCTATGCTGCTATGCTCAAATGCAGACACATAATTAATAGAGGTTTGAGGTCTCCTAATTATTCATAGTGCTTAGTCACTCACAAGTGGTCTTATTTTACGTGTTTTGTATCTTTCTACTAACATATTTTACATTGTTTTACTATATAATAATTTTATACTATGTGTGATTTGGTTAATAACCTTAAATAAACATCTATCTATCATGTGTGCATACTAGAGTGCACATACTAGAGTAGAACAGAAATTTCACCTCCACCCATTAAGAACATAAATGCCAATAGCATCTAAAATTACTCAAAAAATAATATTCAGGAATGAAGGAAGAGCCAATGCTTCATAGATTTTTACAAACATACCCACCCCATCCTACAATTTTTGGCTTCTGCAAAGCTATTTGGGGAAGCAAAGATCAAAGGATGGAATATTGGGGGGTAATATTCCTGCCAAGAAAACTCCATAGACATGGGGTCACGAAGAGTTGGAGCGGGGTCCAGCTGGGTGCCAGTGGCAACAAGGGGAGAGTGAGCCGGCTGTGTTAAATTCAAATGCCTGCTTCATTCTCTGGTTCTTACCACCCAGCTGGTGTTTTTTGACAGGTCGGAGTGTGATGAGGGGGGCACGTAGCTTTACTCCTAAAGTGGCAGGCCTATCTGCACACAGCCCACGCTGTCAAAAACAAACAAACAAACAAACAAACAAACAAACAAAACAAACAAACAAACTGGGTGGTGGCAGCTTCCCTGTTACTTCATTTTGTTTCATTTACTTACAAAAATTCTCTTAAAAATTCGTTAATTACAAAAGAAAATGCATTAAGCAATGAAATGAAACAAAACACAATATTATTTTTTGGTTCCGTGCCCATCTCTAGTCTTCTAATAAAATGTGCCTCCTATTCTTTGAGCAGCATCTTCATGCTTGTGTGCCTGGCTGTGCCCTTGATCTTCTGCATTCATTGCCCATGACAGGTCCTCCACTTTGCAAGTCACCTCTAACAGTAATCACATTGTCATTGTCACCAAGAATATATGCTGGGTGAGAGATGAGACTGTGTTCCTAATTCAGACCATGCAAGGTAGCCCAGGACCACTACCTGAAGTAAGCTTACAGTAAGCGGTACCCCTTGGAGGTCAAGGAAGTTTTGAGGTTTCATTTCAGGCAGCATTGACAAGGCAGGGGAAAAAACAAGTTGAAGAAGAATACCAGTTCAAATGTCTATGGTGGTTACTTCACATCCTTCCTCGAGCTGAGGTGAACTTGCCTCCGTGTTGAAATCGGTTTTGAACACGGATCGAGAAGTGGATTGAAAAGATTCCCGAGCTCCAGGACCGGAATCTCTCACCCCACTTGGAGCGCAGTTCAAGGGGCGTGGTCGGGGTGAACTCGGATTGACCCCACAAGGACGTGAGGTTACGTTCCTTCGAATCGGTCTCCAGTGGGGCCGCAAACTGCAGCAAGAGGGACATGAAGTATCAGCCTATGCTGGCCAGGACACAACAGAGGGGAAATTGCACTGTGCAATATGGCCATAATTTCCCCAACAGTAGCAGGCCAAAGGTAAGGTTAAATACTTTCCATGCTCATACTTTCCAATCAAACATTTTTGGCACAAGAAATTTCACCCAAGCATGGGTCCTATACCTGTAAAGTGGGGGAAAGTATGACATGTAAATTATAGTCCTGGTGAACATAACATACTCCCAGAGCCCTAAACCTGTGCACATTGCAGAAAGGGTACTATAACCACATTCTTGAATCTCAGCCTTCCTATAAGAATTTAGGATCTCCAAATGTTTTGGAATAGCTTTCAGAAGCCACATTGAGCCTGTCCAACAGCATAATTGGAAGGCTGAAGTTTCTATTGCATACCATCCATTATCATTTCTGGGTAACCTTCCTTGTAAAGCTAAAGTGGCATCTGTGACCAGCTTCCCAACATCACTTGAGGGAACCATTATGAGATTAACCATATGTCTCAAATTCAAAATTCCATTCCATTTTTAATAGATTGTTAAAGATACAGTAGTTCAAAGCGCAGTGGTAGTCAAACATAATACATGTGGTACTGAGTGCAACTCAAACAAATTTAATTCTGCTGCTCTCACTATTTTTAACAGTGTTATTAGTGACAATTTTAAATATATCAATAAAGCACTTACTAAGCTGAAATAATTGTTGTGTGTAGTTTTTATGTTTGAAATCATGTAGTGATGTTCTAATTAACAAACGGAAGTATGCAGAGCTGGCACATGTTAATTACCAGCATGGGCTTGCTATAGATTTTAACAGCTTTTTACTATTTCATTAACAAGCTTGCAGCTCCAAAAAGAGGAGGTTGGATAAATACCATAACATACAGTAGCAATTAGAGATGGACACAGAACGAACTTTTTTTCGTTTCCGTTACCATTTGTCGTTTCTGTTATGCAACGAAACGACAAACGAAAATTGTGATGAAAATGAAACGAAACGATCAGAACCACAAAAATTTGGGCCATTACATTTCATTTCCATTAATGGCAACACACAATGAAATAAGCTGTTTTAAATGTTAAAAAATGCCCTGGACATCCATAAAAATGCAGCAATAATTATTTATATTGTCTGATAATACCTACCAGGGGGATTGGGGTCCTTAAAACGTTTGTTTTAGTCTTCTCCCATCGTGATGTATTTTTCTTTCCCCTTTAAAATGGATGTAGCCACCAGCCACAAAGTGGAGGCAAACCATGTGATGGGATCATGTTCAACCAATAGCATGCCCAGGTTGCAGACTGGGTGGGCAGGTCTGGCAGCCACAGAGGGCATAAAAAGGTCTGGCAGCCCCCGTCCTCCTTACAGTCTCTGGTGAGAGTTAGGGTGGGATTGCTGTCTCTGCTGCGACTCTAGCTTCAGTCCTGCAGCCTCGCTGCGTGCGTGCGTGCTGCGTAGCTCTCGGTGAGTACCCTCCCTTGCCCTGCAGTGCAGTCACTCTGCGGCTGTCTTGCACCCTGGGCAACGCCCACCGCTGCCTTTGCAGCCTCCCTGCATACCTAGTCTATACTGTGTCTCTGCCAGCATCAAATTTGTTTTAGTGTTTTCCCTCTGGTGTGGGGCTTTGGGGGATGCCTGCACACGGAAATGCTTTAAAAATGCGCAAAAGCGGGTAGAAACAACAAATGAAAAAATGAAAAATGGTAACGAAATTTTTCAAAAATTTCATGACAAACGGAAACAAACTGAAACAGACCTCTCAACGACAAAGGAAAAACTGAAACAGCATTTTTCTGTTTCATGCTCATCTTTAGTAGCAATGTAAAGTTTCAGTTTTATAAAGCTGCAGAGTTATAATGAAGGGCTTCTCAGAAGGCTTTCCATGCACACAATATGCTGACCATGACACCAGACAGAATATTTGCTGCCTAATTGTAGAAATTAATTCTAGCTTTAACTATTTCAGGCATATTAAGTTTAAATTGTTTTAATTTGTTTATATGTTGTTTGAGTTGCTATACGTTGTAAAATTTTGAGTAGTTTAACATTACTGTCCTGTTGTAATGACATAATGTGTCGTAACTTGTAAAGTGCTCAGAGTAGACATGCTGGCAGATGGGTGGTATAAAAATTGAATAAATAGATAGATAGATAGATAGATAGATAGATAGATAGATAGATAGATAGATAGATAGATAGATAGATAGATAGATAGATATAGATATTGCCATGTATAGATCATGTCCAACTCTTAAGATGTGAGGGGAGGGGGAAGGATTTATAAGCCTATAGGCTTGAGGTATCAATAAGATTATGCAAAAATTATAATGCAGCCCCTTTCTCCTTGCTGATTGATCTTCACTCTAATTATAAAACACTGTAAAATGTCTCTTAGAGTGCATGTTGCTGGAATAACACCAACAGTTATTCGAAAGCAAACAAAACTCATTGGATAGTGAAATACTCATATTTTTAGACTATAAATGAAAATAGTTAATCACAACCTTTCAGTTTATGTGACCAATGACCATAAATGTTGGGTGAGTTTTTTGTTTGTTTTCTTTTCTTTTGTTTGCTTTTTGCTGGGGTCTTTGTATGCACCTTTTGGAACCTCTCTCAAATGTTTGCAGGTATCATCATCCAATGTACAATTGAGCAGACTGATCTGCTTCTATACATATTCTTTTCCTTTTGAATCTAATGAATCGTAATATTCAGAACTGGCTGTACCATTAGGCACAGAAAAAAAGCTGTTTAGCAACAGAGTTTAGGTGTTATGATTAGACAGAAAATGCACTAATTCATTAATTTTCAGCTATTGCTCTGTTACTACTAAAGATTAGAGAAGGTGCCTGAGGGATTGTTTGCCTTCTCTGTCAGAAAACCTGGCTGAGTACTATGCACTTAGATGATGATAAGTAATTCTTGATTTTCCACCTCTGGCAACACTGAGTTTGTTACTTTTAAGAGACATATATTTGCTTCCCCTGAAAATGCATGCACTTCTTTGGGGGATGAGAAGCAGCAGCACAATAAAGATGGTCTGTTTGTTTTAAGGAGAACTGCATATTTGTGACCTAAAAAGAATACAATTCCATTTCCAGATAATATCTTTGCAATCTTTGTGATTATGTATCGTGCAGATGATGGTTTGGAATGTCACTGGTGTCTTGAAGACATTTTGAACCCGTTAATTGCAATGTACTAAAAAGAAAACCGTTATTTCCATTGCTGAAACATGCCTTATTGTGTCCACATATGCAAGGTTACCTTGAGAGTTTATCTACAGACTAAAATAAATTCTAAATGTTATCTGGAAGATTAAAATGTATCATCAGACAATTATAACAACAGTGATGGAACT
This sequence comes from Phrynocephalus forsythii, assembly GCA_029282475.1. Taxonomy (NCBI): domain Eukaryota; kingdom Metazoa; phylum Chordata; class Lepidosauria; order Squamata; family Agamidae; genus Phrynocephalus; species Phrynocephalus forsythii. Next base: position 129,499,268 of record JAPFRF010000001.1, on the reverse strand, counting down.
CTTCTTTATAGTGTTTTCCACTGGCTTCCTCATATGGTGGTATTGGAAACAATAGCTGGTATCCTGTTGTCATTGGTAGCTGTAGATTTCCAGGGATGGGCACCTTACAAAAAATTGTTTTCCCTATCACACAACACTAGAACTAGGGGGCACTCCATGAAACTTTTGGGTGCTAGATCTCAAACAAATACGTGAAAGTACTTTTTCACCCAGAGGATTACTGGTCTATGGAACTTCCTGCCAGAATAAGTGGTTTACTAGGAGTATGGAAATGATCTTCTGATAGTTTAAAAACAATATATAAAACCACAAAGGAATTTTAAGATGTTAACTGGAAAAGGACAAGAAGATGGGATATTGTGCTTCTGTACCTACAATTCAAAAAGCTTGCAAATGGCCCAATATTACTGCAAATGATTGTCCCTGCATTGCCAGCATGAAAAAGGATGCCAAGCTTTACATAGCAAGGGGCAGCTTGAATGCTGAACACACCAATGACAGCAGTCAAGATGGTCTGCAGGACATCCTGTTTTGCTCACTATCATTCACACTTGTTGAAAAACAGCCCTGTCAATTGCTTTCTGCTTGGGTGAGAAGTATTGGACTGATGAAAAAAAGAGTCAGTTTCTGGGATTTCCCCTTGTGTGGTTTCACTTTGTGAAAGTTAGTGGGGCTGGGAGTCTCCTGTTCAACACCTTTACCATTAGCCTGTGGAGTGTCTCAGGGTGCCATGATTCCTCATAGTATTTCCTATATACATGAAAAACCTGAAGGAGACTGTCCAGAATGTTGTGTTCTGGGCCTTATATGTGGACAGTGGTTTAGGGACAAGGTCCAGGAGTTTCTCAGATTTATACTGGTGTTTTTCACTACTACAAATACATGAGCTGGGGGACCCATGATTTCTGTGATACACATGTCTGTGGGCACACATACTGTCTATGTTTGGAGGGTGGTGTCAGGGTAATCCTGCATAAAAATCATGTGGATCTATGAGGATCCATGCTTTAGATCCAAGGTTTCTGCCACTGCAAAGGCATGGTCTTGGAGATCCATGATTTCTTTGGTATAGTGTGTGGGCTGAAAAATGATCTGACTTTGGTATAGGAAGGATAACATCTAAAACTCATATGAAATCATGTGGATCTGCACACCAATTAGTGAACTAGATAAATGTTCCCACAAGTAAACTGGTTAAACTTACAAGTAAACCAGCTAAAATGTGTTTTGAGATCATTAAAATCTGCAAAAAGAAAACACAGTAATTTCACAGCTGAAATGAATGAACTACTATATATTATTGTCTATTTTTAAAAATAGCCTTTAAGAGCTGAAGCTGAGAATGGGTGGGCAGGAAGGAGTTAAATGCTGCCTTTCACAGTGAAGGCCATAACAGGGTTAAAAATGACAGACATAGGCTCTGTGACGGAATGCTATGATATGCTATGTTATGCAGGTAGCTCTTTCAAAATTCTCAGAGGTTATAAGAAGTGAAAGGAATGATTTGAATTTATGGGGTTCGTCGCCGGCGTGCTATTGGCTTTACAGAATGCAATGAGCAGTCTGAGTCTTTTGTAGACAGAAAAGAAGATTTATTGATTGCAATCAAGGGAGCCCTCACTCAATGCAAGATCGGGTGGGGAGTCCACCCGAGAAGCGAAAGGAAATATATTTTATAAGGTTTTTCCAGCACTCTTTTCCCCTCCCATTTGCATCTTACATCATATGCATAGGTTGTACTCTCGGTCATTATTTTGCACTTTTTGGCAACAGCTAAATATTTTAATTGGAGCGTTTGTTTGAACTGACTAGTACAGAGCTTCACGGAGCTGCAAGCGTTTATGACCCTGGAGTTTGACAAGTGATGGATTGCAGCTGCTGTTGCCTCGGCTGAGTGAAGAGATAAGATTTTCTTTGGCTGGCTTCGCTATGTGCAATTCAAAGCTACATAGAAAAATAATTAGACCTTTAAGTCTTATCTCTTCTTTCTCAGCCAATATTATAACAGGGGCCCTTTCTCTTAAGGCTTGTCCAAAGTTTGCAGGAATAAAGAATACATGTGTGAATAATAATATAAATGAAACATATATATGTATGCTAAATATATAATTTGTGTGGCTTATATTGTGATATGCTGGGGGTTACTAAAATAGATATATATATATGCCTGTTTCATAGCCTCCACTCCCCCCTGATGTGTTAGGGAAATTTACGCCAGTAAATTCTCCAAAGGTTGCCCCACCCCACCCCCCGTGGCTCCCGTGATAGACATATAAGGGACAAATGAACATATCAAAGGTGTATGTACAAAAGCGTGAATATTGCTTGAGCTTCCCTTCTTACCATTCCCTTGGGGAGGGGTTGTTCATCATGGCTCAGTGATTGATTTTTCAGTGTTCCTGACGAGAGTGTAGGCAGTGCTGCCAGGAAAACTTCCCCCCCCTTTTTTTCCCAAAGGGCTTATAGGCACAGTTCAAAAAAATGAAGTATCACAACATGATTTGTGGCATCTCATGGTGAGGGACGCATTTGAACAGGTGAATGACAAAGAAATACCCCTTAATTCACTAGGGCACTTTCTAGAGTGAAATGTTAAGTTAACAGATGAAGTGTTGCCATGCTTGGGATGTAAGAAGACCCCCCCTGGTCAGACCCACAGACTGCAACGGATGGATATGTTCCACGGACCACAGCATTTAAGTTTCCCCTGTTGGAGAAATGCAACGTGGTCACAGCAGTATAAGGGAACCTCCCAGGACATGTTGTACACTTCTCAAAGATCCCAAATTCTCAACTTTTGAAGGGGGCTGGCATAAGAATTTTTGATAATATTGTGATAGACTTGGATATCAAGATCCCCGTCCCAAAGCGATAATTAAACATGCTTTAAACAGCAGATTTGTTCAGTACCTTATTTCAGGACAATCATGAAACCCAAATAAATTTGCCTGCCACAGCAGTGCACATGTGAGATATCGTGCTTGTGTGTTTGGTAGTCAGGCTGAGAACCCTGAATTCTAACAAAGCACCACACTGTAGGTTCATTTTGCAAACCAAATACTTATAAGGAAAATATGCCCTTCTTAGCCCACCAATTCCCTTGTGTTTGCCCAAATAAAAATGTGGGCCAGGCTACTTTGCCAGCTTTCTTCCTTTTTGCTGTCAAATGGCTTTCGACCTTGAAATATGATTTTTTTTCATACTGTCATCTTTCATAGAGATACACAAACATTAGTACCTGATTTCATAAAACAAAAATCATGACGTGATTTCCAACCTTATTTAGGTGTGTGGTGTGCATTCAAACTCAGATAATAGCAGGCTGTGCAGAATCACCCAGTTGTGTGTGCATTCTCAAATGATAGACATTTGCAATGATACTAAACAAAGGTAATATACATATCATGAAGGCTAAAAGAGGCATAAGACACATCTAGATGGTGCTTAGAAAAACCCACTTTGCGCCATACATTCTCATGGTAAAGTCATGAATGAGCCGTTGAAATCCGGTCAGAAATGTCTCTGTGGCTGACAGTTTACACACAAAAAAATCTGCCCCGTAAACATGGGGCCAAGATTAGTTCATCAGTGTCTTTGGCGAAGAAAATAATGTAGATATAGCTACTTCATAAAGCCATTTTTTCTTTGGTATAAAGGCTCGTGAACACCCATGGGCACCAAAATGTCTCTCATTCAATACAAATTGCATAGAAAGGCTTTCACAGTGACCATCAATAATAGACAATAAACAATATCATAATAGTGATCAATAACTAACGTCCCTTTGCAAGGCTTCTAAGGCCGTGGGGCATTTTCCTGCTAGATCGAGCACAGGGTAATGTAAATATGTAAAGTTGCTTTGGAGCCTACCGTGCGCAGGAGAAAAAAAAATAAGCGCTCACTTGTCGGATGCTGGGAAGCTGGTGTGTGCGTGTGTGGCAACACAAGTTCATGGTGGTCCAGGGCACGCGCACAGGCATCGATGAAGGTCTGAAAGCAGTAGTTAAACCCCAAGCCTCCGTCCCGGTGAAAAGGGGGTTAAATTGCGGACGTGAAGTCTGTTGACCGTAATCCAAAACAAGAGTCAGTGGCTGTTTCAGACCCACTCTCTCCCCCCATAAACAAACAGAAAAGAAAAGAAAAAGAAAAAGAAAAAGAGAGGCAGGAAGACAGGATTTTAATCTGTCAACCTGAGTTGAAAGTGAATCCGCAGGCTGCTTCGGGACCCTCCGAAGTATCAAACGCACGCTGTCATCTGGGGAAGGATGGGCAAGGATGCGATGACCACAGGTCAGGCTCGCTGTGGCGTCCCTCTGCCCTGGTCGATGCTGGCTGAAGGTCGTCACAGGTCTGGTCCTCCTCTGGTCTGGTTCACTGCGGCCAAAGGTGCCGATGTTGCTGGCCCGAGACACGTGCGTTGGAAAAATCCACGGGGTGAAGTCATCGCGACGACAGCGTTTTGGGCAGCAGGACAGCAGAGAGGGGGTGGTTTCCACGGGAGCCTCATCGCACGCTGGCTGGAACCTCTCCGTCTGGCGATGCCCGATGCACGAACAGTGCCGTCAGCCTTCCTCAGGAGGGAAAGTGTTTCCTCCAGGGTGTACGTGTATGAAAAGAGACAGACAGACACACAACAAACAGACAAACAAACACACACAAAAATGGCCAAGCAATCTGCAGATCATGGCCTTGTTCTCGAGAAGGGGAAAGAAAAAAAAATGTCACAAAAAGCAAATGTCCTGCAGAGTGGGGCATTCCTCTATGTGAAACAAGCATATGAATGGGGAGTTGGCCAAATTTTCGGAAAAGTCATTTGGCCATAGTACACAGCTGCACTTCATTAGTTGTTCACAAGTACAGCTGGAACAATATTCCATGGCCATGCTACTAGGCTCCCTGTGAAATTTGTAACAAATTAATAACGTGCACTACAGAGCCATCCTTTAAAATAGGGAATCTAGCCCTTTACATACAGGTTTCATGTGCACAAACAAAAAAAAAAGGAAAAGAAAATCGTTAAGTCCATGTTGTTTTCTAAAAAGAAAATAAGCCTCATTTTCCTCAGGGGAGCTCCTGAGACCAGGTGTGGGTGAAAAGCTGCAACAACACGCTATGCACATTTTAATGGCCAGGCGAGCCTGTTATCGCCTATGGCAAAAAAAAAAATAATTCTTTTATTCTCCTGTGTTGAATTAGTTATAAAGAATCATTGAAATCGCAAATAAATTCACTATCCCAGTAGCGTTTGAACATATCTTTTAAAAGCCTAATTAAGAAATGTGTGCACTGTGTTGGACAAGCAAGGCTCCTCTTAAGTTCTACTGTTTAAGCCTGCCTTAGATGTAACGCTTTGGGATTGACTTGTACGTTACTTCAAAGGCAAAAAAAAATATGTTTGCAGGAAAGCTTACAAAGAGAGGGGCTTTAGCTTGCTGTCACAACCTAAAAAAAAAAGTCAGGTTTCTCTTGTGTCCTTTTGTTTTTCGAAGCCAAAAAAAAAAGAAAGTTTTTGACAACAAGATTTTCGCCTCTTATTGTTTAGCAAAAATACCTGAAAGTTGTGTTTGATTCCAAGGGTTTAATTAAATTAAAACGTTCCGTTTTGGGGCCGAATCCCTGGATTTTTTCTAAACAATAGACTCCCTTTCTCTCTTTCCCTATCCAGGGGAAAAAAATGCTGCAAGTCGGCTAGAAGCCACCTCTCTATGCTTTTAAGGCGGCACGGAAAGTTGTGGTAGTTACCGTAAGTGGAGAGGGGAGACCTTCAGGCCATTGCCTACAAAATTTACTGGCTTGTGGCTTTAGGGGTCAGTTTATAGGGTCAGTTTATTTCCCTTCGTTATGCATTCATTTGGTTGGTGTGTTCAATATAAGTTTTGCGTCCAAGCTCTATCAAGTGGCTTGGGAGAGAAAGGAGGGGTTGGGAGTTGTTATCCTGTCTTGCCCTGCAAGGGGGCCCCGAGAGCAGAAAAAGAAAGGAGGGGCTGTAGACTTTTAAATTCCCCCGCAGGCTGCCTTATACAGCCTGAGGCAAGCAGATAATCTCCTTTAATTACTCTGTAATGAATTAGGTGTGAAATGCCCTGAAACAATGGAGCCATCCACCATTTCTGTGGCTGTCGATCTTGTTGTCTGCTTAAGCCTAATTTGAGAAGCGTGGCTTTTGTAATGAATAAACAAAGCCACTTAAATCAGGAGGGGAAAAAATCTTAGGTGGACATGTAGAATTTCTCTCTCTTCCTTCACCCTTATATCTATGGGGAGGCAAATAATGCCTAGATGTTACTTAAGTCCTTATGAAGAACATGAAATCACAGTTAGGAAAAAAAAATCCTGCTTATTTATATTTGTTGGCAATTTGTTCCTGAGAATCTCCCTGTGTTTGAAACCAAATTGCCTTGTCTTTTCTCAAATGTTCTTAACTGCTTTTGGAGAAGGGAAAAAAAAAAGGCATTCATTCTACTTTTTGTCGTGGCCTTTGCCAGCTGCCAGAAATGGTACAGCCCCTGATTCGATCTCCCTGCTTTTAATTATTAAGAGTTCAGAAATAACGTCTCTACCTATCTCCTCATGTGGCGCATAGCCAACATTAGTTCTGTTTAAGGCTCCTTTCCTCTGGCTCCTCTCTATCCGTTCCCATCTTCATCTTGCTGCTCCCTTCTACTACACTTGCTCTATCCATCTGTCTCTTTCTATATTTCTTCAGTTCACTATCTTGCCTTCCCTTCCATCATCTTTCGGGTTTATAAGACCAGTTTAAAAGAATAGGGTGCATTACTCAGATACCCTATGATGTTTTCCTTATAAAATATCCCTTCAGCTGGTAAATTTTGTTGTGTGACCAGCCAGTCACAAAATATGCGGGATGTTGTTTATCCCTGAGTATTCAAAAGTATTTTTCTCACTGCCCATATTCCCCCTGGTATTATCAAAATTGCTGGCGGGGTCTCCTAGTTGGCAGAGTTTTTAGTCTCTTATATTAATTAACTAAGCACGTCCTTGTAAATTCACACACCTCTTGCTAGCAGGTCATAATTGGTCTGTCCTCCTTGAGGGCTAGAATCTTAATTTGAGATGGTAAAGTCCTGCCTTATCCTAGTTAGAGGGGTTCTTCTTAAAGCTTACTTACGTTCCATTTAATACTAAAATCATTACTTCTGGTGGCAGAATTCCAATGTTACCACAGTGCACATCAAAAAGGGTGCATAAGTTGCTTTAATTCATCCCCATTGGATTGTTTTAAAGGTCTAACTGTGTGCCTATAAATTCTCCCACAACGCCAAACGGAATCGCTCCTAATTAATCACACCATTCACACAACATGTGATACTGACGCGGCCTAAGTAGGTCGCCCTAGCTTAGGAATCGCGCGTCCACACTCACGTCACCAAGGGTTATGTCCTAGAGATCAACCCGGCTCATTCATACACATCAATCACTGATTCCGTTTGATTCACACAAATCACCCACATTTTCCCGTCCTCCCCACGTAACTGCGATCCCCTGCCTAGGGAAAAATCTTATTAACTATCTAAAGTCAAACGGAGATGGTAGTGCTCCGTTGGTAGTAATTTGGGGCAAAGATTGCCAGTCCTTGCCCCTGCTTAGACACAGGGAATGGCCACTTCCCTGTGGTTACCAAAAAGAATTCAACTTAACACCCACATATATATTCAAACATTAATAAATCCTCTGAGGAAGCCAGAGCAGTGCTCTGCTTCTAATTCTTCAAACACTTGGGGAGGTGAACACTAGGGTTACCAGAGAGGAGCTCTTTTCCACCCTCGGGGGACCTCAGAGTCTCTCAACTCTTTGTCCTCCCTGGTTCGCGGGATGCTAGAGACACACAATTGTCCCTTCTCGTCTCCTCCCTCCCCGGGGCCGACTCATAAGAATCCGCAATCTTCTCCACTCCACAGAGCTGTTAGATTCGAACTCACGCCACCCCACAACTAGTTTTCTACCTTACCAGATTTCTTTTGCGCAGTCCTCTCCAATTCCTCCTCCTGCCGGCATCTGTTTTCTCTCAAGTACGGTATCCCATTCAATGCTGACAGAGCGATCCTCCTCACAAATTTGAGGGTCCGGACTAGGATCAGTCAGTCAGCACAAACTTCTTACCGTGACTTGAATCAGACTCTGCAAGCCTCCTAGCAGCGGCACTTTTCCCGGCCAATGCACCAAATGAAAGGAATGATTTGAATTTATGGGGTTCGTCGCCGGCGTGCTATTGGCTTTACAGAATGCAATGAGCAGTCTGAGTCTTTTGTAGACAGAAAAGAAGATTTATTGATTGCAATCAAGGGAGCCCTCACTCAATGCAAGATCGGGTGGGGAGTCCACCCGAGAAGCGAAAGGAAATATATTTTATAAGGTTTTTCCAGCACTCTTTTCCCCTCCCATTTGCATCTTACGTCATATGCATAGGTTGTACTCTCGGTCATTATTTTGCACTTTTTGGCAACAGCTAAATATTTTAATTGGAGCGTTTGTTTGAACTGACTAGTACAGAGCTTCACGGAGCTGCAAGCGTTTATGACCCTGGAGTTTGACAAGTGATGGATTGCAGCTGCTGTTGCCTCGGCTGAGTGAAGAGATAAGATTTTCTTTGGCTGGCTTCGCTATGTGCAATTCAAAGCTACATAGAAAAATAATTAGACCTTTAAGTCTTATCTCTGCTTTCTCAGCCAATATTATAACAGGGGCCCTTTCTCTTAAGGCTTGTCCAAAGTTTGCAGGAATAAAGAATACATGTGTGAATAATAATATAAATGAAACATATATATGTATGCTAAATATATAATTTGTGTGTCTTATATTGTGATATGCTGGGGGTTACTAAAATAGATATATATATATGCCTGTTTCATAGCCTCCAGAAGGAGCCATCTTGGGGGGGTTTAGAGCAGGGGTGTCCAAACGTTTTGCAAGGAGGGCCAGATTTGGTGAGGTGAAAATGTGTGGGGGCTGACCATTCAGCTGCATTGGGCCCCATGGCCAAACTTTGGACAAGCCTATAAGACATACCAGGAAGCGGGGAGGATGCAGCAACAACGGAGCCAGGGGTTGGTAGGCCGGTCAGACAAACCGTAAATCTGTAAACTGAAACATCCAGTATGGGGAGAGGGAGCTGATGGGGATCCATGACAGTGGGGAGAAGAGGCTGTGGGCCATTCAGAATTTGAAAATGGGCCGCATTTGGCCCCCGGGCCTGACTTTGGACATGCCTGGTTTAGAGGGTAAAAAAGCCAGTAATTAAGGAGCCTGAATCAGAGCCATGACTTTACTGTGATTGTTTTTAATAGTTTTTTTAAAATAAACAAATTACTATTTTCTGCATTTTTGGAACACTCAACATTTACCATTTGGCAGCAATTAAGGACTTGCCCTTGTAATCACGTATCTAGTCAGAAAGATTTCCCCTGCTAATAACAATAGCAGTCCTGAACCTATATTTCCAGAAGGGCAATTGTAGTGGTGCCAACGTTTAAAGCTATTATAGTACATAATGCTATGTTAGACATAGCAATGTTTTCTTATTACTAGTGGGATGAGAGTGGGGAAATGAATAAAACAATCTTTGGATGTCTACAGATTTATTCATTATTTAACTTTGAAGAACTGATGTAAAAACTATAATATATTTTTCATTAAGGGAACTCGTTAAACATTTCTGTACCCATGTGCAAAATCTCAGAGAGAAGCCAAGTCCAACTAGACAATCCCCTTCACTGTCACAGTTTTCATTTTTTATTCCTTCACCTCAATGATATCTATCTTAATTTTGTGTGTGTGTTTTTTTAAAAAAAAATACAGACAGAATACTTTTGCCTGATAACACAGCGAGACTAATGGATTTTGCAAGAAAAATGTGTATAAAATGTCAACAATAGATAAATGCTGGAAATATTCAAAGAGACAGTCTTACCAGAGTCCCTGATATACATCTGTTAATATCTTGTGCTGGATAGGAAAGACTATTACTATATAATCAGGTTATATGAGTGTTGACAACATTGCCCTGGCAGTTTGGTTTCCTCTCTGAATAGAATCTAAATGCACACCCCATACACATGCATGCCTATACACACAATGGTGATACAAAATATGAATCTCTATTTTTAGGAATAACTTATTTAGGCTTGATGCCAGATAAATATCTCAAAGAAATATCATGTTTTATACTGCAAGAAATCTTTAGGCTGCCATGCCATTGGACCTACTGCTCCGTTAAAAAAATCTACTTTTTATCATTCTCATTCATTTTTCCTATAAAGATATTGCTTCCAACAACAGCAACGACGTATCCATGAAGTAGATCCTGTGGATACCAAATTCTTGCACTTAGCCATGACCATAGCTAGAGATAATTTTAAAAAATGAATTGCAATATTCAACAAATATTGCTGATTCATGATATTTTCCCTTCATATTCACCAGATCTAGAGAACTCAGTAAATAGGAAGGGTCAGATATTTTTCTGTGTTATTTGACACCTCTTTTAAAGACAGCTAAGAGTTGTCTAAAAAACAAAACAAAACTAATAAAACCCCACCACGAACTGATAAACTGATTTGTTGCTTCCTTGTTTCATGGCTGAGTGATCCATCTCTTGAGATGTACCTACCGATACTGCCTCCTAAGGAAACATATGGCAACAGAAACAGCAGTGGAGAAACTTCCACCATGGCAAGGCCTACAAATGTTCCATTTGATGAGCATATGGAGCAATGAATAGACTTCACTTAGGAGGCTATTTGGCAGGTTTTGGAGTAACATTTCCCAGAAGCTCCACTCATTTTCACCAATATTCCACTCCACTCATTTTCACCAATATTCCACCAATAGAGAGACAAATAGAACTGCAGCGTTGAAGCCCCTCTTTTCATCTTTCAGTTGCTTACTGTGATTTTATGTGTACAAAGAGAAAATGGGACAGAGGGAAGAGAATGATAAAAATAACAGGAGGTGCACAGTAGTATTGTATAAAATATAATAGAACCAGGGTTCTACTACTACAAAGTTCATTACAATCTTCATAAAACAACACAAACAAGGATAACCAAACTTAACCATAAAATTATTGAAATCAAATAACAAACTTTCCTCAGAAAATAAGTTCGCAATTAAATACAGTTTTCAGCTTTGAGTGAAAATCCGTTGGCTTTTTGAACTGCTGCCTTATGAGCATTAGATAGGATTTGCTCTACTTATGAGTAGAACAAACCAAGAAGAAGTAGCCACCAGGAAGAAGGAGGAGGTGGCCATTGTGCCTCCCTTCCAAACTGCCTGGGCTGCCCAAAGCTGCATTGTTCCCAGAAGATCAGTTGTATTCCAGAAGATACGGTGCACTTCTTCTTCCTCCCCATCCAGATTCAGGGAAGAGGAGAAATGGGGTAGGGAGGGTGGGGGAAGGAGGAACAGGAGCAGGAGGACCAATTTCACTTTCCCCTATTTTCTTTCTCTCTGGGAATCTTGCCGAGCTCAGCTGCTTTTAATCCTCTTAGAGCCAAGTGGAAAGATCTGCCGATATCCATCGTTTCTGACCCTCCTTGGCAAGCAGCCACCGCTTCCCCTCTTTCCTTTTTCCGTGGGCTTCAGGGGGGCCTTTGGGGTTTGTATATGTGTGTGCATGTGTGTGTACATCAGATTCATGCATGTGTGTGTGTGCATTGGGTGCATGTATGTATGCATTGGGTGCATGCTTGAGTGGCTCAGGTGGGTTTGAAGGGAGGCATGCACCCAATCAGGTTGTAAAGGAAGCAAGGAAGGAGGCAGGTAGGCAATGGAGGCAGAGATCTACGCTCCTCCTCCTCCTTTTTTGCTTCAATCTCTTTTGCAGAGATTGTAGCAACCAAGAAGGAGGAGGAGGTGGTGGTGGATCTCTTCCTCTGTGGACTACCCCTCCTTCCTTGCTTCCCTTGAAAGGTGCCCTGGCTTCTTCCTCAATCAAGGGCAGCCTCTGCTGTCTGAAACGCGACCAGAGAGCTAATTTTGACATGTCCGTCTGTCAAAGTCAGCTATTTGTCGGGGCTGCAGAGAGCAGCCTCTGGCTGCCCTTGATTGAGGGGCATTGGGACGGCATTACCATAAGAATGCATTGAAAACCTATTAATCCATTCAGAACAGATTTTTGATTTGATTTGATTTGATTTGATTTATTTAGCTTGTATGCCGCCCACTACCCAAAGGTCTCTGGGCGGCTCACAATAAGAATAAACAGTTAAAACATCAAATACAATAAAATTAAAACAATAAAACATGTAGATGCAATAAATACAATACATTAAAAACACACCACTAAAATTGCCATCAGGGCCCACAATCAGAAAAACTTTTTGGAATAGGAGGGTTTTTACCTGGCGCTGTTAGGAGGAATCTCATATGGGAGGGTATTCCATAGGGGGGCAGTTGCTGAAAAAGCCCTATTCCTGCAAGCCATCCCCTTCACCTCCTTAAGGGATGGCTCTTTCAGAACTGGATCTTAATTGCCGGGTAGGTTCATATGGAAGGAGGCGGTCCTTCAGGTATCTAGGTCCTAAGCCGTTTAGGGCTTTATATGTCAAAACAAGCACTTTGAATTGGGCTCGGGCAGCAACTGGTAACCAGTGAAGGTTATACAGAATCGGCGTGATGTGTTCCTTGGTGGCCCTACCACTCACCAGCCGTGCCGCACGATTCTGAACCAGTTGCAATCGCCGAACCGTCTTCAGAGGCAGCCCCACGTAAAGAACAGTAATCTTGCCGGATGTTACCAGTGCATGTGTAACTGTCATGAGGCTCCTTCATCTAGGTAGGGGCGCAGCTGGTATAAGCAGCTGGAGAAAGGCACCCCTGGCCACCGAGTCCACCTGGGCTTCCAGAGTTAGACAGGGGTCCAGGAGCACCCCAAGCTACGGACCCTGTCCCTTCAACCCCATCCAGAACAGGGAAGTGGCCCTCTAGCCTGTCTGACGAAGCACCCACTAACAGCACTTCCGTCTTGTCTGGATTGAGTTTCAATTTATTAACCCTCATCCAGTCCATTATCTGGCCCAGACACGAGTTCAGAACAGAAACCGCCTCACCTGGATTGGTGGAGAACGAGAGGTAGAGCTGAGTATCATCAGCATATTGCTGACTCCTCAGCCCAAACCTCCTGATGACCTCTCCCAGGGTTCCATGTTTTAAACAGCATGGGGGATAGTATTGAGCCCTGTGGAACCCCATGACGTGCCATGCACCACCTTCTGTCAGCCAGGAAGGATCGGAACCACCGCAAAGCGGTGCCTCCAACTCCCAACCTGGCCAGCCTATCCAGAAGGACACCATGGTCGATGGTGTCATGTCCAGGAGTATCAACAGGGTTGCACTCCCCTGTCTCTCTCCCGCAAAGGTCATCGGGTCTCTGTTCCAAAACCCGGCCTGAAACCAGATTGAAATGGATCTAGAAAATCCGTTTCATCCAGCAGCGCCTGGGCTGTCCGGCCACCACCCGCTGCCCAAATAAGGAAGGTTCGCTACTGGTCGGTAGTTGACCACCAGTCCTGGGTCCAGGTTAGGTTTTTTTAGGAGTGGTCTGATTACTGCCTCTTTTAAGGCAGCAGGGACCACTCCCTCTCTTAAAGAGGCATTTACAGCTTCTTGGACCCAGGTGCAACCCCTTGGCAGATCTTTCAATTAGCCAAGAAGGGCAGGGTCGAGATGGTGGTGGAACGGACAGATCCAAGCACCCTGTCCACATCCTCGGGTCTCAACAATTGAAACTCATCCAATAACACTGGACCTAAGCACGGTGCACTGGACACATCCCTTGATACTTATCAATAGTGGAGTCCAGTTCACTGCGAGAGCAATTTTTCCCTCAAAGTGAACAGCAAACTCCTCACAGCGTGCCGCCGAATGGTCCTGGGCCTCCACCCTATCTCCTGGCTGAAGAAGTTCCCGGACCACCCGAACAGCTCCGCTGGGCGGCACTCTGAGGAAGCAATACGGTTGGAAATACTGCCTTTTCGCCAACCGTATAGCCACGGAATAGGCTCGATAATGGGCTCTAAGCCGTGTTTGATCAGACTCACTGCGATATTTTCTCCACTTGCGCTCCAGCCGTCTCCCCTCCCGCTTCATTGCCCGCAACTCAGATGTATACCACGGAGCTGTCCGGGCTCTGCTGGGGAGAGGGCGCTTAGGTGCGATCATGTCAACTGCCCGGGTCATCTCCCTATTCCATAAGGTGACCTGAGCTCATGTCAGCTGGATAATCCCCAGAGCTTTCAGGAAACCATCCGGATCCATTAGTCTCTGAGGGCGGATCAACAATGGATCCCCCACCCTTGCAGAGGGTTGGAGTAGCTAATTAAACTTGACCAGGAAGTGGTCTGACCATGACAATGGAGTCAAAGCCAACCCCTCCACATCCAAACCACCATCCCCCAGTCCCGTTGAGAATACTAGGTCCAGGGTATGACCCTTCTCATGTGTTGGGCTGATGACATGTTGAGACAGCCCCATGGTTGTCATGGCGGCCATGAAGTCCTGAGCTGCTCCAGTTAAGGTAGCCTCGGCATGGATGTTGAGATCCCCCAGTACCAACAGTCTGGGGTCTTCAACACCAGGTCCGAGACCACCTCTGCCAGCTCAGGCAGGAGACTGTTGGAATGCAGCAGGGTTGAATCCCCAATCTGTCTCGTGAGCCCAACACACAATACAGGCCCTCCAGACCTTTTCCCAAGGAAACAGGAAGCCTGGCCAAGGAAATGGAACTCCTGTAGACTATAGCAACTCCACCTCCCGGCCCACCGGGCGAGGTGCTGGACTGAGTACCCAGGTGGGCATAGCTGGGAAAGGGGACTCCACCCTTCTCCCACCCAGGTCTCAGTAATACATGCCAGGTCAGCACCCTCATCCAAAATGACATCATGGATGAGGGTGGTCTTATTTTTGTACTGACCTGGCATTTAACAACAGCACCATGTGGCCCATGGGCTCGCGACATGGTCACCTGATTCCTTCTGGCTAGAAGTGGGACCAGAAGAGGGGATAGATGTAAGATATCTAACCCCTCTTCTCCTACGCGGGCATGTTCCACTCCTACCACCATAAGCACAATTTCAATGGCTGCCCCCTCCATTGCCCTCCCCCTTCCTGTTCTTTCAGTTCCATTGTGGGTCCCAACCACCTACACCTAATGGCAAAAAAACAAAAAGCAAAAAATAAAAATAAAAAACAAAAACAAAAAACAGATGCACCTAACAATTCAGCTAAAAAGCCTTAGGTGGGAGTCCCTACTGCATTTTTTACTGCATTCCTATGAGAAACCCCTGCTCGACTTACAAGAAGAATGACTTATGAGCATCCGGTCAGAACGGATTAATCTTGTAAATCGAGGTACCACTGTACAACAACACAACAAGCTTCAGCAGTATTATATAAACCCTATATTGCAGTTTTATCAGGCACTCCTGGTGCATTTATATACCCCTCTTTGAATTGAATTGGGAGTTTTTTATTTGTTGGTTAGAAATTGACAGAAAGTTACATATTTTAATAGAAAGAAAAATGATTTCAGCTATAGATTAATAGGAGAGATTACAATAAGATTAAGGCACAGTAACAAAAAGGCAATGGGTCCTCATTTATCTGATAATGTGAGCTAAGGTGGATGCAAGCTTACACCTGCTAAGCCTTGTTAAATTTTTACAAGACTTTGGGACTGTTATTTTCACCAAACACCGGACACTGCTTTTATATATTGCAAATGCTTTGTTCTCTCTCTGGCTTCCATCAACAAACTGATATGAGTCAGATTCATACAAGATGTCATTGTTCTTGAGAAGGGTATCAAAAGGTGTTGTAACTTTTCTCTGGGGAGATTTCAAGAGTATTGTTCTCTTGGGTTGCTTTGTGAAGAGAAAACAAAAGTGACTTTCTGACAACTCAGTGTCATTAATCATCCTGGATTATGCAGAGTCCCTCCTATTCTTTTACCAAAGTGATTGAAAATATTCCTGATTCATTCAACTGATTTCCATGTGCTTTCCATGTGCTTATTACCCTCAGGCAGTAAGCTCTTGCCTTAAATGACATAAACCTACTGTTGTAAGATCAGTGTTGATATAATCTCAGTTGCTTCAGTTAGCAAATTATGTGGGCATTTTAAACGCCTGAGGAGGTATGTCCACTGTCAGTTTTCAGATGATTCTCAACAAGAGACTATAATTGAGTTGAGTGCTAAGGTTAATGAGAGCAACCATTACTTGAGTATTAAGCTAGGCTGTGTATTGTCTTATGACAAATGTGCTGAAAGAAATGGACTAAGGGTATAATAAAGCGAGGCAAATCCTTTTTGAACTGATGGAAAGTTTTTCAGATCAGGTTCCTTCTGGTTTCTGTGGGCAAAATCACTTTAGCCGCTGAAACCCAGGAAAGCTGTGAAATCAGCAGTCTTTGAGGTTGGCAGTTTCCATTGGGACTTCCCAGTCCCCTTGCCTCATTTTCATTTTTTGTTTTTTCCCAAGGTGACATAGTGTTTGTCTGAATCAGTGCTAAATGGATTGAAGGGAACTGACACTCCTGAAATCAATCCTTTGTATTGGATCAGGTGATCATGCAGAGTAGAAATTGAAGGGAAGTTATGCCAGCCAAATTGGAGTAAAATAAACTATGGTATCTCTTCCAGCAGAAAAAAGGAGACAATTCCGCACAGAAAAGGGACAGGTTCTCCCTGGGCTTTCCCATGTTGAGCTATACAGTCCATAATAACCAGTTTTAAAATATTATTTTATCTATGACAAATGTAATTGACATTGTGGGGTAAATGGTCAGTGTAGTTGCCCCAAACTAGTGGATTTCTGCAATTTCTCGGTACCGGTGCTTTGGAGTGAAATGCTGCTAGTCTTGCATGGTTGGTCAGAATTAGTGTGCTAGGGTCTATATTTCTGCAACTGACCTTACTTTCACCCCCTTTGCAGTGGTGCTAATCCCACAACATGTCAATTGTGCAATTGGTAGGAGGGTGCTTGTGACTGATGTAGCATCCTGTGCACCCAATCCTCAAGACTAAAGATGCTGCACAGCCCCACCTCACCCAGAGTCACAGCCTAATGTGCTTCCCCCACTTACAAGAATTGTGGTTTTTACTCCACAGAATTATGGAAACATACAAATACTATGACAGGACCAGATGAAAATCTGGTTAGAATGGTACTAAAAGGGGACAGGACAGACACCAAGGCTGATGTGTCCTTACTAGAGCATGACAAAGGCAGGGGTTACTGCACATCCCTCAGTTAAGAACAATATATTTAAGCAGTACTGAGGCTAATGGGGGAATCTGCATACATTAAAATACATTGTATGTTGCGTTTTTCACTCAACACAATTGTCCCCTAAAGTACTTTTGCCATGCTGTTTATATAATTTGAATGTGCATGCATACATATCCATGTGTGTGTTTTCCTATGTTGCAAAGGCACAGCATATTTGACGCCACACCACTGAATCTTGGTGGTGGTAGCTGTGGGAGGCAGCTGTGATTTGCCTTCGAAATGAGGTGCTTGTTTACAAGGTAATTAGCACTTCTAGAGGCCTCCAGGCAGCACTAATCAACTTGTAAGCAAGATAGACAAACCCCAAGCACTTTGTTTCAAAGGACAATGGTGACTTCCACATCTGACTGCCACTGTGCTGCTGAAATTCAGCAGTGAGGTTACAGCATGGGGTGGTATGAAACTTCATGGACCGTTGCAGTCCCCCCCTCCCCTTGCCCATCCCTGGTAGCTGCAGAAGCAAATTCTAAAAAAACAAAAGAAACAAAAACATTTGCTAATATTCAAAATTTGAAACCCAACACTCCTATTCTATCAAAAAAACCCAATTCCAATAGAGCTTCTAATATGATGACCATACCTCTCTGACATCAGCCATTGATAATGTTCTCTGTTCCCTGTGTAGCTATTGGAGAGAGTACCTTTTGATTCAAATCCTGTTCTGACTCAAAATCTGCCTGGGGGAGACACTGGGAACAGTGCACCCTATGAAGATCTATGATAGGACTGTAGAACCTCAGATGTGGAATACCTTCTCCTTTGAGGTCTGGCCAGGGGCATAGCTTGGGGAGGGCAAGGGGTTGGGGTGCCCTGGGCACAGCAATTAGGGGGCAGCACTTTGCCTACCAACACCCCCGCCGCTGCCCCTCTACCCACCATCCAGATTATATTTTGCATTGGGTGTGTGTGCAAAAACTCACTGTTGCCCCGGGCTCTGGAAGCCCTAGCTATACCTCTGGGTCTTGTGGTACTGGTTTTCCTTAAGAAATCTGTCAGTTTGTCTGAGCGTTTCAGGCAATAAATCAGGCTTTCTGATCTGTTCATTTATTGGCTTAGTCAAGTCATTCAAATGTTTTAAATTGTTTATGTTGTTTTAAATGCATTTAAAGTACTTAAGTAATTTTGAATGCGTTTAAGCAGATGTTCTTGCTTGTATTGCTGATCTGGGATCTGTTAGTATTGACTGAGTCAGAAACATTGGAATAAATAAAACATGAATAAGAATTATGATTATCTTTATATAGGAACATCAGCCCATGTGTACTTTGTAGGAAATAAGCCAACAGAGAAAGGGGAGGCCCAAGAAGTAAGATCATCAGACAAATAATAGGGAGTTGTTTCCACTGACTTTATCTACTAACTTAGATTTATACATTTATAGAGAAAATATTGACTGCAGAAAGTCTTCAACATAGCCATACATAAACATATAGATATAACATAGATTAAATGGATTATCAATTCTGCATGGATTATTGAGTGGTAAGATTTTCCCTATCAATTTTATAAGGCTGTATATCAATGGTTCCCAAACTTTTACAAGTCACAACTCCCTTTTATAATAGCCTGGTAAGCTGCAGTCCTCCCTTCCATTTTTGTATAAAAACACATTTTAATGGGGGGGGGATTAGCACTTCTCAGAAAGTACAGGCTTATTTCTTCCTCAAAACACTTTCCAATCCCCTTGAGGGTGATGACCCACAGTGTGGGAAACACCGATATATGACATATCTGTGAGAGGGTGTTTTACAACAAAGAATTGAAGAATGACACCTGCATCTCATCTTCAGCAGTTAAGAACCACTGAAGCAGGTAATGTATTATTAGCTAGGTCCTTAACCGTTCTGTTAGAGCTTTAATGAGGTGTAGACATGAGCACAGGTGAAATTATATTCACTTTCAAAGCTGAACAAATATTTGCAGGAAGCCAGGTTTGTCATGATTTCATCTGTATCTTGGCTATACATTTGTGTTAGACACATATGTAGGACAAACAACTAATGCTATTTGGATTTCATTATAGATATTGGAGACACCAACACATTTAAATTCCATGTATACACTCTTTAATGCCTTATCTAAGGACCATGTTAAAATCAGAGTGGGCATGCTTGTACTTCAAATTGCTATAACAGAAAAAATCATATAGGTTTCTGTTTTTATGTGTGAAGACAGCAGTGGTAGGTAATGTTATTTCTAGATCTCTGCCTAACTTTGTACAATGTACAAGTTGGTATCGCTTGTTTTGTTTGGAAGGATCTGTGAATTCTTCATATTGAGAAAACTGGAAATGAAGAGAACATTAGTGTTAGATGTAGTGAGGATAAAGAATCCTATGGCAGCTTAAACATGAAAGTGTTTAATTTGGCATATGCTTTTTATGGACATTAGCCCACTTCTTCAAATATAACTTTGAAAATCACCACCCTGATACAAAAGGGGAAAAAAGTTGTTAATATAAAAATATTTCATCAATCAGATACCTGGAAAAATGAGGTGATTTCTGTAGAACCATTGTATGTGGTGTGCAGAGATTGGAAACACAATAAAAAAGAGAGCACAATATTACTTGTTCATAAGGTATACAGCCTGTTTCATTTTGATTAAAAAGGTACAGTACTTAAATTTGTGTTCAAATTCATGCTCTATTACACAATGAAATCTTACTAGAATTAAGTTAAAACTTAATGGATCCATGATCTGTACCTTCTACCTCCCCATTGCACATGTAAAAATAATACCTAGTAGAATTTTGCCTGGTGTCTGTGACTATAGTGCTCGAATGCTCTGTAAAGACAAAACAGAAATTTATGACCAACAAATAATATTCGAATCTTGCCTGTAGATCAGGGGAGGGGAACCTTTGGGCCTCCAGATATTTTTGCACACAATTCTGAAAAATACTAAGCAAATATTGCCAGTTATGAAGGACTGTGGGAGTTGTATGCCAAAACATCTGGAAGACCACATGTTCCTCTTCCATGCTGTACATGGGAGTTAGCCTGATTAACCTTTATCAAAAGTCTTGCAAAACATTATTCTGTAAGTCTTCACAAGTACAACTGAAAACTGAGTTCACACTAGGGTTGCTCTTCTGTTACATTATTCAACATCTACACAAAACTGCTGGAAGATATTGTTTTTGGGGTCAGTGTCATAATTATGCAGATAACACCCAACTCTCTCTCACTCTCATTGCTTTCTAAATATGTGGAAGCTATTTCAGCTGTAGATAAGTGCTTGGCATCAGTAATAGGCTGTATGAGGATGAAGCAAACTTAATCCAAAAGCAAAGTGAAGTGTTCTGCTTAATGTATTTTTTCATGTATAAGACTATTTTTTTACCAAAACCGTTAGACTGAAATTTTAAGGTCATCTTATACATGGAAGTAAGCCAATGAGAGAACCACACAGTACAGAAACTGTCATTTCAGGCTACAAAATTGGGGGTCATCTTATACATGAGGGTGTCTTATAGATGGAAAAATTCAGTATATACCGCCCCATAGCACTTCAAGCACTCTCTGGGAGGTTTACAATTTAATTATGCAGGTTATATATCCACCCCCAGCAGGCTGGGTACTCATTTTACCAACCTCAGAAGGGTAAAAGGCTAAGTCAACAATGAGCCAGCTACATGGGATTGAACACCAGGTCATGAGCACAGTTTTAGCTGCAGTCCAGGCATTTAAACATTGCACCATGGGGCTGTTAGACAAGACAGAGGTGAAAAACAGATCAAGGAATAGATATGAAGCTTGTGTTTGATGGTAACACTACCTCTGAATTTACTAGTACACAGCTTGGAAGTGCTTCTGGATTCATATATGAGCTGGATGCCCAGGTTTCAGTGGTGGTCTTTGCACATTTAAAACTGAGTGCAGCATCTGCAACCATTTCTTGAGAAATGTAATCTGGCCACAGTGACACATGCCCTGGTTATATCATAGCTGGATTACTGTAATGCTGTAGTCCCCCGCCACATTGCGGTTCATATATTAGGGTCCCAGTATATCACTGATTGTTTTCTTGAGAGAAGCACACTTCCAAAGATATGATTTTATACCTCTCCTGATACCTCAGCAAACTGACCTTGGGCTCCTCGTGGCAGTGCATACCAGCAACAACAGCCCTGGGTCTGATTGCTGAGATGTCAGGAGGGGGTTAAAATCTTCTGTTTGGAAGTGCACACCAGCAGAAGCAGCCTAAGGTCAGTTTGCTGAGGTGCCTGCATTTTCCTGGATTTTCCTTTATTGTGGATGGGTCTGGCAGCTAACTCCTGGAAAAAATGGGGGAGTACTATACATTCTATGTGGGCCTATATCTGGAAAACATCAGGAAACTTCATTGCAGCAAATTGCAGCAGCCAGGTTGCTGTTTGGGGCTGCTTCAATGGATCACCCCACCCCATTACAGCAGCTCAACTGGCTGCCAATCCATTTCTAGTTTGAATTCAAGGTACTGCTTTTAACCTATTAAATCCTAAATGACTTGAGTTCAAGGTTTCTCAATGACAACATTTCTAGTTATGAGTCAGCTTCAAGAACATTTTTAAGAGGCATTTTTCTTGGTCCCACCACGTTCACAGCTGCATTTGATGGGGCACAGGAGAGGGCCTTCTCTGTTGCTGTTCCAATACATTCCTCAAGCAAGGGAAGATATTTTTCTTCAAGCAAACATTTACTGAGTGAATGGCTGCCTGTGCATAATTTTTAGATGGGTTGTTATGCATAAGTGCCTTGAATGTGTTTTTAGTATTGACTGTGTTTTCCATTTCTCCTGGTGGTATTTATTTGTATTTTCAGTACTTCTATACTTAGTGGGTTTTGTAGCTATAAATGTTGCCTTTTAATGATGCAAGCTACCTTTCAATACTCATTATTTTTAGCTTTAAATATTAGATTTTAATGATGGTGGCCACCTTTGTATACTCATTGTTTTTTTTCTTTAAATATTGTTTTCCAATGATATAAGGTATTTTGGTCTATTTTAAGGAGAAAGGGTGAGCAAAATAAATCATTGTCCACATTGCTAGGGAGTCTGGCTTTTGCAAGAATGAGAAAACACTTTGAAAGGTTCCTTAAAAAACCAGTTTTCTTCTACATGTGGTGAGGTTTGTAAGGTAGATAAATTAAGGAGAAAAGCAGCAGTGCTCATCTTAATTTCACTCACTTTGGATCAGCTGGACAAACTAAAAAGCTAGCCTTGAGCAAAATTTGGTACCCAGAGGTGCAAGGTTAACTGAGACAAGCAGAGGGCAGTGCCTAAGGATGCTTTGTAAATGGAGTCAATTTCATTTTGATTCAAACACTCTCCGACAGAGCCTGTCATAAAGGGGGTTTATGGGAAAGCATGTCTGGGGAAAATAAAATTGTCAAGCAGACTTTGCCTATTTTAAACACTGAATCCAAAAGACAACCTATAAAGAATTTGGAATATATGTGTTTCATAACCACTAAAAGACAATAGTTATGAAACACACAAAGCAAATTGTCTGAAAGCAGATATGGACTAATGACAGCTTATGGGGGATTTTGCCCTCCCATGCAAAATGACGAGACAAGACCACGAATTGGGGTTTAAACTGGGCCACACTTTATTCAAAAGAACTTCATCCACCCTGACACTGTAACCTCCTTATCCGCAGTGCTGTGGTTATTGGGTACTTGAGAACAGTTCAACTTTTGCGGGTTGCAATCAGCCCACCACCTCTGCCGGGGCACGATGTTTGACCAGACAACCCTGCAGGTTGGGTAAAGAGACCTCCACGTCGTGAGGTCACACCTGGTGTCAAATATGAGTGACCTGCCTGTTTTCTGGTCAAATCATTGCCCCCAAGGTGGATGAGCAGGATGTTGGGTGGCTTGCCATACGCCGCAGCCATGGCCGTGTGTATGAACTCCTGCCACCGCATCCTGCACTTACCCTGCCACTCAATACCTGTGATGTTGCTGGGCCCCAGGCTGGGCCCCCAGCCGGACCTTCAGGTGAAACGCTTGGCCCAATAAACATAACTGTGGCCAATAATTAGAATTCTCCAATGGGAGCTGCCACCACCTCTTCCTGGGGAGACAAAACAAACACATTAAACTCCCGGCAATGGGCAAACATATCTTTTATAGCAAATGGAAGACCACCTGCTCAAACGTTGTATGGCCTCCCGGTCATATCCAAGTGCAGCGGCTGTCGAGGCGGCCCCAATCTGGAACGAGTGTGTTCCAAACTTGAGGGAACCCAACCCCATGTCCTGTAAAGCCCTGCTGGACAATGTCCAAAACTGGAACTGGGTGAGCGGCAAACCATCTCTGTGCATGAAAAGGTAACCCTCTGCAGGACCACGGACGGACACATAAACCCTCAGGGCCCTAAGGGTGCAAATGGCCTCCAAGGAAAAGGGCCCCTGGGTAATGGAAGCTCCCCTCCCTCTCTGATCAGTCTTAGAACGTCTGATGAGGATGGTGACGCTATCTGGGCCCAGTGAAATGTCGGACAGCTGGAGTGCTGCAAACGAGAGGTCTTGCCTTCCGGAAGCCATGAGCTCCCCTATCCGTAAGGCCCTGAAAAAGGCCAGAAAGGAAGCCAACTTGAGGAGTGTTGCTTCAAAGCTGTCGTGACAAATGTGGGGCCATATCTCACCCATGGTCACCAGGAGCTGGGGAGTGAGTGGAAAGCGGATGCCAATGTCGACAACTTGTCCAGCATGGAACTGGGGGGCCAACCCTCTTCTGTGGAGGTGGATTAGAAACATACGAAAATGCTTGACTAGGATGGGCCAACGTTGTTCCAGGCCCTGAGAGGCACAGAAAGCACCAAATTCCCCCTTTACGGCCGTGTAACCCCTGTGGGTCCTGGCCGCCACTGACAGGCCGAGGGCCCTATCGGCCTCAACTCACCAACCTTCCATGCCTCCTCTGGGATCTCCACCGGGAGGATGGATGCTCCTGAGGCCAGGGGCCAGAAATGCTCTGCCTGTTGGCGGGATAAAGCATCAGCAATTTCGTTATGGACCCCCGGCAAGTGTTGGGCATGCACCACAATGTTAAACTGCAGGGCTCTAAGGGTGAAGGACCTAACAAGCTTTATGACCCTGGATGAATGGGATGTTAAGTTGTTAATTACATGGACCACCGCCAGGTTGTCGCACCAGAAGCGGACAACTGAGTTGGCCCAGTCCCCTGACCATATGCAAAGAGCCACCCAGATGGGGAAGAGCTCCAGGAAGGTGAGATCTCTCGTGATCCCCTCAGTGTGCCAGGCTGAAGGCCACCAGCCATTGCACCAGGATCCTCTCCAATATATGCCAGCGGCATCGGTCTGGACCTGGAAGTTGGCCCCCAAGCATATCTCGTCACACCAAAAGGAGACCCCGTTAAAGGTATCAAGGAAACCTTGCCATTCTGCCAGGTCCTCCCTCATTTCAGCTGTCACCCTAGTCCTGTGCTTGGCCCTGCGTAGTCCACTCATCGCTGTGCAGAGACGGCGGAGGAATGCATGCCCCGGGGCCACCACTTTGCATGCAAAGTTGAGGTGCCCAATAAGTTCTTGCAATTCCCTGAGGGTGACCTTTTATGGGCGTTGATGGCCCGGACCCTGGCCTAGAGCTTCTCAGGGGGAGCCTGCATGCTTGTTCCCTGGTATCGATTTCAATACCCAAAAACGTCAGGACTGGGAGGGGACCCTCAGTTTTTTCTTCCACAAGGGGAAGGCCCAGTTCACCAGCTAGTTTTCTGAAGGAATCCAGGAATACTGGCCCCTGCCTGACCCCAGGTGCCCACAAAAAAAGATAATCATCGAGATAGTGGGCTGTGGATGCTAAGCCTGTGACAAAACACAGGCGCCATTCCACAAAAGAGCTAAACCTCTCAAATATGGCACATGACACCGAACACCCAAACAGTAAGGCTTTGTCCATGAAGACCTCACCTCAGAAATGGAATCTGAGGAGCTCAAAATCTTCAGGGTGGATGGGCAGAAGGCAAAAGGCAGATTTGATATAGCATTTCGCCATCTCCCCGGCCACCCCGCAGGAATGCACCATACACATGGCAGCATCAAAAGATGTATATTTAACAGTACACAGCTCGTGCAGGATGCTGTCATTGAGGAGCCCTTGGGGGTGGGAAAGGTGGTGAATTAACCGGAATTCTCCCTGGAACCCGCCCCAGCAGTGATACCTCAGGTTGGGGACTGGTGGAGAGGGGAATGGTCCAAGGACCCTGCCCTCACTCACCTCCGTGGCTATTTTCCCCCTGCTATGTCCTCAGCCCCCTGCAGGGATTTCAAATTCCTAGCTGCACATGGATATCTGGGCCCTTTAAACGGAATATGAAAACCAAACTGGAAACCCTGAACTAAAAACTGGGTGATTTGCCTATCTGGGTATGCGGCTGCCCATTGCCACAGGACCCCAACCTTAATTGGGCTGGGGCCCTATGGCATGGGAGTTGTCACCAGCCCCTGCCTTCTTACTTGCCCCTGCTTCTTGGGCTCGAATGGCTTGGGGACAGGCTCTGCTGCAACTAGAGGTGGGGTGCTGTGCTCCGCATATGGAACACTCATGCTTAAAACGACAGGGCTTCTGGTTGCAGGAGCCCTGGCCATTATATTCCCAGCAAACCATCCGGACTTGAACCGGCTGGCCCGCCTGGGAGCAGGCAGGCACTCTAGTGTTTCCTTTGCGGATGAAGGGGCCACTATCATATCTGTCGCCCAGGGCTGGGAGAGTTGGCATCGTAATTTGCAGCCACAAGGGCTGCAATGGCTTGTCCCATCACAAGTATGGCTCCACAGCTGCTCTACGATGAAAATTTTTATCATACAGCAGCCAGGTGTGCCCTGGAAAATCCACAAAGGCCCTGTAAATGAGATCCATGTACTTCAACATGGATTGGGCCAGCCACGGGTGAGCCTGCAGTGAGAGGGACATATAAAACATGTACACAGGAAGCCAAGTTGCCCATGAGCGTTCCGGTTTTCTGCGCAAGCAGCGGTCCCGGTCCTGAGGGTCCTCCTTGTTGAGCTCCTTGGTGTCGAGCTCGAAGTTCAATAGGCTAAAGATATCTACGTATTCTCTTCACCAAATTTTCTCTCTAGTGGCCTGGGCCAGGTGCTGGCCAAGGGGTGTGGCATAGTCCCTGTATGGAAGAGCACTCACCGGGACACCAATAGTGCCAGAGCCCAGCTCCTGAGGGCAATTGCAAGGCAGAGGGCCACTGTTGCGGCTGGGAGGGCATCCATCCCATCCCACCCATGTTCAGTAGGCTGGCTTGGCTGAGTTGCACAGGGGGCTTCAGGTGGGGCCTGGCCTGAAGGGGAACCCATGGTTGGCAGTATAGCACCCTGCAGCTGCAATGACTGCCCCACCCATGGGACCACTGGAAGCGACGGTGGCGCCTGGTTTGCAGCTGCTGGCGAAGGCCAGCAAGGCACCACTGGTGTCCTCAGGACAGCCAGACCAGGGGGGTAGGGCCAAGAGGTTGGCGGTGGTGTGCCAGGAACAATGGCCAATTCACTGGTCGCTGCGCTCTCCATCGTAGCTGGAATGTTTGCAGCCTCCTCCTCGCCTGCCACCTGGTCCGAGCTGACCTCGCTTGCTGCAGTCCGTCTGACTGCTGTGCAGGGCTGATTGGCCATGGCTGCAGGCTGGCCGGTCATCCCAGAGGTTCCAGGGGTAGCATCCAGCTGCTCCATAGCTGCAAAATGGGCAGACAGGTTATGAGCAACCTCCCTGAACTGGGCCCTTTTCCTGGATTTAGATGGTCTGCTACCAATCCTGGGGGGGGGGGTTGGACAGGTTCCGCGGGCTCGCCCACCCCCCTGCTGGCTTCCAAGGCCTGTAGTCTTGTCCCTAGTTCCAGCCAAAGAATGATCAGAGGGTGCCTGCTGGCGTGACAGTTTCTTGGCTGGCTGCTTTCCCATTCCCACTCTCTGCCCTTTCTTCGGGGCCATCTGGTCCACGGGGTACCCACTGGGCCTTCCAGCAGCAACAGGACAATGAACCTGGGCCCGCTCGCACCACCTGAGAAGAGGGGTATTTGAAGGGATGACTGGGCAATCAGGCCTGGGACACTACTACCCCTTTAATAACAGGGATGGGGCTCCCCCCTCCCAAGCACTAGCCGCCTATATCATTCCTCCCAACAGGCCACCACCCCACACCAAGGCCACTGGCCTGCACTCTGGGACACCACGCCCACAGGGGGAGGGACGCTCACAGCCACCTGTCAGGCACCCCTAAGCCAGCCCCCTGGTCAGGGCCCAAACCCTCTGGGAGGCCTTAGGTGCAGGGAGGATGTTGCCACTACTCCGATAGCTGGGTTCGCTCTGCATGAGTGTAGGTGGCCACGGGCTCCACCGCCTCAGGCGCACAAGACGTGCCGCCCCCGCAACAGAAGCCACACTACCTTGGGGCTTGCAGACTATGCTATAGCAGCACGAGAGAGGCATGCTACTGTGGTGCAAGAGAGGCCACACAGTCGCCACAGAAGCGACCACGCCACCGGCAATCTTTCGCAGTGCCACTGCAGTGCTAGTAGTCTTCGCCGCTGCACACCGGGCCCGCTACCAGTAAGCTGGTCCTCGATGGGACGCTCAGAGCGGGGTCCAGGGTGGCGGGAGGCCGAAGGGAGGGTGCAGAGCACCACCTAAAATGGTGGCTGCCACAAGGTGCCTGCAAGATGGCGGGTGCTCTCAAAATGGTGGCTGCGGGAGCAGGTCTGGCGAAGAGTCCTCGCCGAATGCTGCTCCAACTGAGCTGGTTGGGGAGGGAGGAGCCACCCTTTATAGGGTGCTCCTTCCCCCTCCGTTCAGGACACGTCCTGCGTCCAGCTCTCTCACGCCTTCGCGAAAGAGGGCAAAATCGCTCTGCCGGCCAGAGGGTCCAGCTACAGAGCATGCATTTTCTCCCTAATACTAGTTCAAAAGGGCTAACATCGAAATTCTTGAGAATTTCACAGGAAATCCTTTTTTTTAAACAACTCTTCTCATTTTTAATTTTTTGGACTAATGGCTAAGATCCTTGTGTGTGGCTTTTAAAATGACATAGTTTTTTTCTTTTTTATTATTATTTTTATTTATTGTTAAAAAAAAGAAGAAAGGAAAAAAGAAAAAGGGATCGCTTTACATTGATAACAATCTCATAGCGCAAACATCATTTATAAGGTTTTTAACGCAGATATTAGCTCTTGCCATCTTCTTGACAAAACTTCTTCATCTTCTCCTTTCAGGTGGCCGGAGATTCTGTCCATTTCAATAGCCGAGTATAGTTTTCCTTTCAAGTCGTCTTTTGAAGGTGTTGCAGAGTTCTTCCAAAGTTGGGCATACAAAATTCTGGCTGTTACTATTATATAATTAATTACATATTTTTGATCATATGTTACCTCAGTATCTATAATATTTAACAAGAATAGTTCTGGTGTATGTTTTAACCTAACCTCCCACAGTATGTCTAGTAAGTTCTTAACCATATTCCAGAATAGTTTGGCTTTTTTACAAGTCCACCACATATGGTAGAAAGAGCCGATTTCTTGCTCGCACTTCCAGCATATGGGTGAACAGTTGTACATCTTGGATAGAAAATGACATAGTTTTTGGAGGAGAATAACTACAAGCTGAGAAATCACCACAGACATTATCAGTTGTACACCGAGTCATACAACTCAGTAGGCAATTGATGTCTATGGTGGCTTCTTAACTTGGAACAAGTTGCCTAGGAATGACATCATTTGATGTGAGCCTAACTACATAAGAGGATTTGGGCCATTGTGTGTGTTGGAACACAGTTTTCCTTTGGATTTTGCATTTATTTGAATTTTGAAGAGTTCCCAATTCCAAGAGTTCATACATAAAAGTTGTATATTAATGTGTACAATGTGCTAACATTTTTGTGGCAAACAGCAAAATGAAAATAAAGATATATTTTCATTAGTTTTTGAAGTCTCAATATGAGTTAGAAATTGAACAGATGGATGCATAACTAAATAAATATGTGCATTTTATCAGGCCAGATTAACAAATTTATAATCTTGTTTCTAGAGCAACATAGGTTTGAATTTTAGTTGTATGTGATGTATAGCTCAGAAGAGCCAGTCTGTGTGGTGTTGGGCAAGCTGTACATCCCTAGAAGAATGCTCTATAGTAAAAAAAATATATCCAGGGAATAGTTTCCATAAGTCAAAATTGAGCAGATGTTATATTATTATTAATAGTAGTAACATTTTAGTGAGTATCTTTCTTTTCAATACCTGAGATACAGGTTTGAATATTTATGTCTTATAGCAAGGTTCCCTCTCCCAATCTGTATTTTATGTTGGTATTTTAGGTCAAAGCTGGAAAAATACATAAAAGGATATCCTAAATAAAACTTGTGAATCCTCTTTCTTAGATTTTCTTCTTAAACCATTATATTATTGTTTAAACAAATCCCTTTATTTATTTATTTTTGTTTCTGTTTCATCTACCCTGCCATTATTAGAGCAGGCATGGATGCTAGAGAAAACTTCTTCAAGAATCCAGAGTGCATGTTTTCATTTATCAGAACTAATCATACTGATTAAACAGAACACATTAAATAGATGTTGTCAGGCAAGAGAATGCCATTTTGAAACACTCCCATGTGTGGTTTGCTGAGATGAGTGTAGAGTTAACTAATGGAGCTTGTTCTCTGTTATCTTAATTTTTTCGCTTCTATGCAAAGTTTGACTTATTGATTTATTCATAATGAGAAAATGGCATACATAAAGCAGGTATGAGATATAAAGAGCCATAGCTTGGTTGCAGCACTAAAAGAAAATTATTGTGTTAATTTAATATGTTTCTTTAAAAAGTGCCGTCATATTAAAATTTGGTGTTTCATTAATAAGCTGTGCTGTACATGAAGATTAAAAAAAAATATTTTATGCCTCTTAAAATAGACTTTTCAGGGAAAGAAAGAATGAAAGAGTTCCTCTATGTTAGTTGCTCCCAACCTTTTATTCACATGTGCTGCACATTTCCATAAATTGTGTCCTTCCTATTAAGGGGTGGGTCTAGACATCAGGTTGATTTCCCTTCACCTCTGGTAGTATGCATGAGTGCACCACCAAAGGGGTTAAAACCTGGAAGAAATTTTGTCCCAGACAAAGTTGCTAGTGGAATAAGAAAAGGCACTGCCGTGGAGAAAAAGTCAGTTGGCTGGACTCTAACACAGGCTGCTATCTCACCTGGGTTTTGATCCTGATCTTCTGAAGGTCCACCTTTTCCGCTTTGTCCCATCACGTGAATGAATAAGTGGGACAGGAGTTCCCATGTCCAAAGCTGTTTTTTTTTAAGTGCAGTTCAGCCCCCTTGGCCAGCAGGTGGCGCTAGGATTTGAAAAAAATGGACCACTTAGCTGGGGAAAATTAATGCTTAGAGCACCTGATTGAACTTCCTGTTGCTCTGATGTGCAAGGAAATTTTTTTAAAAAAACATAGCCCATTGGCCCCAGGAACAGCCGGTCGGTGCTATGAAAAAAGAAAGAAAAAGAAACCTGGATCATCTGTGCGTGGTCCCATGGCATCTGCCTCCTTAAAAGCTGGATTTTCAAAGCAAGGCAAAAAATTCCCTACCTCCTGGGTGAGTCACAGAAACCTCACTTAAAGGGGCATTACCGGGTTTTTTTTTTTCTTTTTTTTCAAAAGCCCGGTGGCCATGGGGATGGCATTTTTAGACACGGTTTATCTAGCAATTTAAACTGCTTTAAACTGGATGTGGGACCGAGCCCACAGTGGGTGGGGAAAGAAGGAAGACACTGGTGGGTTTTCTCATTGCTCAAGGTATTAGCAACTTACACTGTACTCTTGAATATCCTGGTTTGTACCTTGCGTTGGGAGGGGACAAATATCCAAGGTTGGAAATCACTGCCATAAGTAAACTAAGTAATGAGCCCTGCTCATGGTTTTGAAAGCAATGCAACTAAACTAAAGCTTTCAGATAAAAATTCAGGGAGGTAGAAATGCCCTAGAGTAGGATCACCCATATTAATTATTTTCGATTAGGAAACTTTCTGTCTGGAAGTGAAGTTCATGATAGTCAGGAAAATGGAAAACAAATTTCTTCTGTCATTAAATTGGCCCATTTAAAAATGCTAGAATAAATGTATTATTTTTCTTTTCAGGAGCACTCTCTCAAGAAGTAAATATTTGCTCCTTGGTGTACATGCCTAGATTATTTTTCAAATAATAGCCTTAAATAAGGGGGTTCCGAACCTAAATGCTTGTATAATGGGTTAACATTCTTCCCGATTCTACAGTCACAAGGAAAGTTGCACAACCAACATTATTGTTTGCTCTGGGAGAAAACTACTGTGAGGGGGGGGCAGCTTCTATGTGTCTTTGTCCACCCAGCCCGAAATGAACAGATGAGACATGTTTTGGGGGATTAAATTGCTACAGTTAACACTGAAAAGGGATACCTGAAAGTGCAACTGGCTCTCTGGTATTTACCAATCATGTAATTGGGCCCTAGCAGGTGAGTTAACGCCCCCTAAAAAGGAAATGTTGGGGGCAGCCCTCACCAAACACTTTACAGCTAGGGTCATAAATCACCCTGATCTGTCATATCTAATCTACGTCTAATTTGGGGAATTTTCAAAGGTTGCCATTGTACAAGCTCCTATTTCTCTACTATTACCGTAAAGATGTTTAGCCACTTGCACTTACCGCCACAGGAAGAAGGGGTAATGCATATGCCTCCTTACCCCCACCACATAGCTGAGGGTCAAAAATTATTTGCATCTTCATAAAGTCAAATACAGAATGTTGCACATACTTTGGCTCTCAGGACTGGAGATGAAATTAACAAATCCAAATCAAATAATGGGTGGGAGAAGGCTGGTATTCATGATCAACTTGAAGAATACATTCATCAGAAGTTACAGCTAATTTAGCTCTAAAAAGATTCAGGTTTCTTCTTTTTCCCCTGCCTATGTATTTTTTAAAATAAGTTTTATTTATTTTCCAGGTCAAGAGGAGCTACGGGAATGGGTACTGGCTTGAGGGAATCTATAGGGGATAACATTAGATGGTAAATTGCATCATTTCCCCTTTTGATATTCATAAATAGAGATGGGCATGAAACTCCAAAATAGTGTTTCATTTCATTTTTTTGTTTCCATCCCCTCATTTCATTTAATTTGAAAGGATTTTTTTTAAAAAAATTCATTTTGTTTTTCATTTATTTTCATTTTTGCTTTACTTTAATACCTTGCACTATTTCACCCAATGCACCTGATTTGGGGGGGGGGAGGCACGGGGTTTTAAAACTTTTTTGTTGCCAAAGTAAGCGGTGTTTGGGACGCTAGCGTGAGAGCCCCAAAATGGCATCCCAACTATTTTCAGAGGGTTCCTGCTGAGCTGTCATTGGCTGGGCCCCTTTAAAAATGGCCCAGTCACCACCTGGGGATCCCTCTGGTGCTGACTGGGCCATTTTTAAAGGGTCCAGCTGATGATAGTTTGGCAGGAGCCCTCTGAAAATGGTCAAGATGGCAGCATGAGAGCCCCGAACTGACAACTTTTAAAAGGCTTTAAAAACATTTTTTCACCAGTGAAGCAAGCCATCAGCGCTTGCAAAGTTTAAAAAATTATTAAACCAAAACACGGTTTCCATAGGAATGCATTGAAAACCAATTAATCCATTCTGGAGGTCAGAAAAAGGCAAACCTTTTATATTTAAATTTTTCTTAAACTGAGGCATCCCATAATGTTCAACTGCTGTCCTGCTTTGCCACTTTCTTCTTTCACTTTCACCAAAAGTTGCTTCAAATCAATGCCTCTTTTTACTCATAAAATTATGTCATCTGTATGTCCTAAATTACTGATGTTTTATCCACTAACTTTCACTCTTCCTTCAACTAAATCTAGTCCAGCTATCCCATCATAAAAACTAAAGCTTGCCCATAAAACCACAGTCTCATCAACAGAAACCTGATTCAAAACCTTTAGTTCTAGAAATTTGAAGTGATGTTTTAATTTATTTGAAATATGTCACACTCTTTGATAATGTGGTTTTTATTCCATTTTATTAAAAACCACCCGGGGTGCCCTTGTTACCAAATGGGTGGTATATCAATCAGTCATCTTAAGTCCTATCATAGGTCTTCTTCTTCTTCTTCTTCTTCTTCTTCTTCTTCTTCTTCTTCTTCTTCTTCTTCTTCTTCTTCTTCTTCTAATGCTGAATGAATCTGTATATCACTTATTATTATTATTATTATTATTATTATTATTATTATTATTATTATTATTATTATTATTATTATTATTATTATTATTATTATTATTATTATAGGAAATCATACATACAACTGTGAAGGTTTTAACAACTGTTATTTGTATTTGTTGTATAAAACTTTTGATTTTGCAAATATGTGTCAATTTAACTTCTGTCAGTACCTAAATGGGCTTGAATAAAATATGAAAGCTGTAATTGACCCCCCCCCCCCAATTTATATATACAAACCTACCTATATGTCAGTAGAAAGCAGAAGGGAGCTTTTTAGTTAAAAAATCAGTTAAGTCCTTCACATTTCAGTTAAACCTATTTTTAGTCAGCATAATTTCATTGTAGCAAACTTTACAGCATGATAAACTGTGCCCTATTACACAAGGGAATAAAAGGGAGTATGGATTATGGGTGGGTCAGAAATTCTAAGGGGCTTTCAAAACATGGCCAATTAAAATTTCTACTGAAAAATAGTGGAATAAATAATAAAAGATCTGAAGAAAACAGTAATCAACCATTTAACTTATTTTTATGCCCCAAAGAAGGCTTGGATAATTATATGAAAGTGTCCAGATGTATTTTTATTTCAAAATGTTAAGAACAATATGAGTTCCACACAAATGACAAAACTCTCTCATCTCAGGATGAATCCTTGCTGTTGGAAGAATCCACGGACTTTCTTTTGATCCTGTCAAGTTCCCATGTTAGTCGGCTAAGTGTGAGAGCTGACAATGGAGTAAAATGTTGGGATCCTAACCCAACAGTGGGACTTGCTCCCAAGAAATACATTTCAAATTTTGACATAGAACACGATACTGTGTTTTCCTTTCTGCTTCATGATTTAATTTTTCAGGCAGCTGTTAACATCAGTAATGAACACATAGCAATGAGAATAAAGATGTTCATGAAATCCCAACACAAAGAAACAAGAAAGCGCACAATTCCCCAGATATGTATGTTACTAATGTGTTGAATATTTTAATATCTATTCAGCAACTTTTTTTCTGGGGTCGAGGAGACAAATCTTATTTTCAGATCAGTTTCTAAATTTGCTTTGAATCTCCTCATCATTTACAGTACACTTTTGGAAGGCAACACCCAGTATGAATAATTCAATGCAAGCCTACTTCAAGGCTATCATAGTAATCGATAAAACCTAGCTCATAGCTCAGTCAAGATTCAAGTTTTCACATCTGAGATTTTGGTTTTCAATGTATTATGCATAACAGAATTGTCTACATAAAATCCTGAAAAAGCTGGAAAGTATTGGCACCAATGCACACTGCCAGTCTACTCTGATTAAGATCACAAAGATCTTTAGAAAGTTCCACCCACTTTAATAGTTTTATAAATATTTTTCCTTGCTGGATTCTGTGTTGTTTTTGTTTTGTTTTTGTTTTGTTGTTGTTTTGTTGTTTCTGTTTTTAAATTTTATGGGGGGTTGTGCATACTGGGCAAGTTATTCTCTGTAATCTGTTCTACATTGCCCTGAGATCCTGAGGGAAAATTGGGTGTTTAATAAGTACAAAAATTAAATAAATAAATTTTAAGATTCTTCAAAAGTTTGTAAAAGATTTCTTAATTAGCTTTGCAGCCACAGACAGAAAGTACAATGTACTCTTTGCCGAATACATTTTATTAATATACTAGAATTAACGCAGAGTGGAATCCCTTGGAGTGTACATTGGTTGAGAGAGGTCTGTCATGCAGATGTTCCTCGTGTAATCTAACAGTGTTAATAATATATCATTATGGAACTTATCAGGCAGTGATTTTAACAATTCCCAGACAAATAAAAAATACTTCACACCTCCACTACCAAGGCCATAGCTAACAACCCATACTTTATGGGTTTCAGCACCTTAGGCCATTGTCTACCAAATGGCCTATTGAGTGACCTATTGAGCCTATTCAGGCCATTGTTCATCTTATGAGCCTATTTCAGAGTAGGGTGACATGAGGTCAAAGTGAACTATAAAATGGAGGACTCATGACTAGATTTCCTCAGACTGATGAAGCTGTTTGGATGAGCAGAAAATTGTTTCAGTCTCTCAAGCTTCCAGATAAATTCACCTGGATAACTGAGAATCTTCACAGACATCATTATGGAACAAAGGGAAATGTAAACCTTGTTTGTCTTATCTTTGTTCATAAAGATATACAACTACAAATTATTCACCTCACTCCACAAGAGGATGTATTCCTTGCCAAGACATCAAGACCAAAAAAACTTGAATTTCTTTTTGACCAAATTAAGAAAAATTTCAAAAATAACATTTCAATGCAAATAACACAAAGTACAATAAAATGATGCTCTTTGTTTCACTTGCCTAGAACAAGAGACTATCTTGGAGTATGATATTTTTTTAAAAAAGGTTGGCATTACATTGAAACAGTCTGAATAGATAATGATGAAGAATTTTTAAAAGTATGTTTATCTCTCTATCAAAGGTTACACAGTTGGTAACAGCTAGCTGTAGAATCATGGAGCAGGATTTCAAATTTCCCACTATCTGTCTTGGGAAAGAGGAGAGCTAACACCAAGTTATGTGACCTGCCATCTGTGTGGCCTTGAGAAACTG
The DNA here is from genome assembly GCA_029282475.1 of Phrynocephalus forsythii. Taxonomy (NCBI): domain Eukaryota; kingdom Metazoa; phylum Chordata; class Lepidosauria; order Squamata; family Agamidae; genus Phrynocephalus; species Phrynocephalus forsythii. The sequence goes on along the minus strand of JAPFRF010000001.1, from coordinate 129,463,144 downwards.
CATGATTCTAGAGCACTGCAAGAAGGAGGGATTAGTATTTTATGCCCGGAAAGGCTATCTTGAATCAGAATATATTTGGTAAAACCTATTAGCTATTATATCAGAGCCTGGGAGGGTGGAGGCATCAATTTGTTTCAAAATGGCTACTTAATAGGATAGTAGTACTATTTATTTATTTATTTATTCAAACAACAATTATCTCAGAAAATGAATTGCAATTAAGTCCATTTTAACAAAAGGATTTTAAAGGATTTTTAAAGGTAAGGCTTATTCTGAGCATATCTAAATGGCATGTCCTGAAGTAATGAAAATGACCCTCAATTTTTAGACGTGAGGCTGCCAGGATTGCATTCCTGCCTTGGGTTTTTGTTGAGGAGATAGGAGGATACAAATATTTTAAACAAACAAACAAACAAACAAAAACCAAGCAACCAAGCAAACATTTGATTTCAGAGTTTCCAGCTAAAACATTGAGATTGAAACTGCTTCCAAGGGCAGAGTGCATTTATTTTTAAAAACAGGTTTGATACTATTTTCTGTTACTCCATCTTCGTTTTATTTTACAAAGCTATGGTTCGCATTTTACCCATCAGGTGTACAGGTATGTTTTGCTTTTCCATTTCCTGTTAGAGGCTTGGGACCACAAAATTTTGTATGATTGCATATGAACACGGGCAGAAATGTTGATTCATCTTCAGTCAAGAAAATACTAAAATTCAGACAGGAAAAAGCAATTTGCGACTCCAGTAGGTAAGATAATTTAGATGTGAGAGCTTGCAATCCAAGAACTCCTTCTGTTTCTTTAATAGTCTCATCCAGCAGCTACTTTTCACATGTGAAATCCTGATTGGTATAGCAGGCAGCCTGATAAAAGGACTAGGAAGAGAAAAGCTTCTAAATCACACAAACTAATGGCAAATGGACATATACAGTGGGCATCTTCAATTGCAGCCTTAATAAATATGGCAATTTATAAGTGATAGTGTAGACAGTTAGAGGCTGGAAAATCATTTTTATAAATTTCAGTTTATGGATTTCCACCCTGTGTAGCATTGGGCAAGCTGCAGAGTCTCAGGGTGTCCCCAGGAAAAGGAAACAGTAAGTCACTTCTGAGTAGTTTCTATCTATACATCCCTGGACTGTGTTGCCATAATTCAGAATTGATCAGCAGCATGCAGTTACTACTAGGGATGGGCACGAAATTTGAAAATAGCATTTTGTTTCATTTCATTTCGTTGCTCTTTGCATGTAATTTTTGTTTTGTAGTTAATGATTTGTTTTGGAAAAAAAATCAAAAAGTGGAAAGAAGGGGAAATTTTGCCAGCTAATTGGGAAGATAGTTTGCAGCTTGTTTATTAAGGGCAGAACTTTGGGGGCAGTGGAATGAAGCTACTTCTGCTGCCTGAGTCAGGTGCTGCCATCCTCTTCCACTAGCGGCCACAGCATAATCTATTTTATGACATTAAAGCTTTCTTGAATGAATGAATGAATATTTTTTTTAATTATAAAATAAAATGAGCAATGAAACTCCCAGCTGGTTGACAGCTTGGGCTATGGAGGGAGGGGACTGCAGCTTTAGGAGTAAAGCTGCTCCCCTCTGCAGAGCTCCAGCTGTCAAAACCAGCTGGGTGGTGGTGTGTCAGAAGGGAGCGGGTGAAGGCTTTTGAATTGGGTGCAACACCAGTGATGGTGCTGGGGCACCAGAAATTCAAAAGCCTCCCCTCCACCACTCTCCAGTCTCCGGTTCCTCTGAGCCAGCAAGGGACATTTTAAAAATTGTTGACCATGCTTTGTATTTGGCTAGATGCTTAAATGTCCTGCTGTGCCAGTGAAAGAAGGAAGAAGGCAGCAATAAAATCAAACAGAGCTTGAATTTAACACTGCTTCCTTTCTTCTTCCATGCTCTCCCATCCACCCAGGAGTTTATTCTGAATCCCCACTGCCCACAACACTCCCTGTCCCCCAAAAAAAAACCTGGGAGAAGGGGGTGGCAGGGGGGAAAGGAACAGTCAGGTAACAAATTTACTGCTGCCTGGCTGCTGCGTTTTCCCTCGCCACCAGCTCAAGCTGTCAAAACCAACTGGGAGGCAGTGTTGGGCAAGAACCAAGCAGGGAAACAGCCAGCAGCTCTTGCTGCTGAAGCGAGATCTGATGGCGGCTCCCCAGTTCAGTTCCTCCCGAACCAAAACATCATTTCGGTTAAGGACAACACACTGTCTCACATTTCATTTCATTTAAAAATGTTCAAAACCACGTGTCATTTTTCATAAGGTGCCCATCCCTAGTTACTACTACATTACAAGTGATACACAGAATTATTTAATATTGGATGAAGTCTAAATTCACGCAAGGGGCACATGAACAAATCATCTAAGTTTCCATTATTTCCTATGGGGAAGTTTGCTTTGCTTGATGAGCATTTTAGTTTGCAAGCATGTTTCTGGAACATATTGTGCTCATAAACCAAGGTGCTACTGTAAATACCCATCATACTGGCTTCCCCGCGTTTCCTAGTGAGGCGCTGGGGAGGATTTGCCGGCTGTCAGTAGGCAGGCGGTGGTTGGGCTGCGCAGGTTGCGTTGTTTACGCTGACTGCGTGGCCATATAAAGGATGGCCGCGCCCACTCCACCGCCTGCCAGCTCAGTCGACGGATCCCCCGCCCGCCCTCCACTAATTTTATGTGATGGTGATGCTTTGCTGGTCGCTTTGGGGGCGGATGGGAATTTTTGACTGCTACTCTGATTGGCCGTGAGTAGCAGTGTGTTTTCGCCCATCCCACCAGACACATGTGGAGTCGGGTTTCTAACCAATATCGGTCACAATTTGGCGGGTAGCGCAACATAACATCGACCATCAGATTCATATTCAAACAAATTGTTTCAAGGTCCTCAGCAGTCCTATTGTAATAAATTAAATTAGGTAGCAGATAGGGATCAAGTAATAACAACCCCAACACCATAAAGAGGACTGCCAAGAGATTGGTAACAGGGGGATGCCCAAAGTTACTCTGGCATCCTCCTGGCGGCATATATAACTGGCTGCAATAAATTCATTTCAGCAGTGGACCTGAAACATCCAATCCCTTCTCCTTGTTGCACTACTCGACAGACCCTCCTACGAACTTAATGTTCAGTTAATAAAGTTAATAACCTGTTCCTGTTGTTAATAAATTGTGGCCCTGTTTTAACCAAGCCAAAACGTGTGTCGCCTCATTATTACTGACTAGCACGGCAACATCTTCAGGATTACAGAAATGGCAAATGCTTACTACCACTGCATTTTAAATACAATGGAAAATTCAGGTGGACCAGTTTGTTCAATCACCTTATTGCTGACTTCATGAGATTAATTACAAGTAGTCATGAATCAGTAGTTTTTGCCCATCCTCCCAGTTTGCCACATCCACCACAACATATCACTCTCAGCCTTAAATTCTAAGAGTGAGTTTGGAACAGCTATTTTGATTAAAAAGTCTTCTTGCCCCACTAGACTTTATGGTCTTCCTAAAACACGTAAAGTGGAATGTCCATTACCCCTATGGTCAACACTATAGGCTCCCTCACCTGTAAAATTGCAAAGCACCTTTCTAGTATATTGAACCTCATGTTGGGATAAACAGAGTTTCATTTTAAAAAAATGATGGCTTTAGCACAAAAAATTCAGGATATAATGGTATCTGAAAATGATTTATTACAGTTCAAATTACAATAGAAAATGAAAGGTGAACAAGGGAACAGACAATGGTTCAATGGGCAAAAAATGTTGGTTATAATATTGAACTAGAGAAATGGAAAAAACTTTGGAATAGGAATTGTAAACTAAAAATAGCAACATCATATAAAGAGATTTTGTACAAAATGCTTATAGATTACATTTTTGCATTTTGTTGCTCATTTCATTTGTTACAAAAATTCTATTAAAATTGTTAGTAATAAAACTAAACAAAATGCAATGAGTAACAAAATGAAATGAAACTATATTTTTCCACTTTGTGCCCATCTCTAATCTGCACTCTTCAAACCATCATTTTAAAAGAGGTATATGTGGATTATACCTTCTTGATCTTGCCCACATGGAGAAGAAAATTATGAGTGTGTAGACACTTAAAGAAGATCCATAATAGTACATGTTTCACTGCAGAATTAGACACAGACAGAAAATTTACCTTTTCTGAATGTGCTCATATACAGGAATAAAGATGGCTCATTGGTTAGAAGTGTGTATACGAAACCAACTCACACAAACCTCAATTTGAACACTGCTAGTCATAAGCACAAAAGTGTTCAGTGATGTTAACACCGGGCCTTTTTACACGACCCCTAAGATCCACTGGCCACTTAAATTCGGACCAGAGATCTTAGGGGTTCGTCGCTCTTTGGGCGTTCCCAACCCCCTCCGCACTTCCTGGCTGCTGGCTGCATGAGGGGAGGGAGAAAAAGAGAAAGAAAAGCATGCCGCTCACCTCGTTCTGCCTCTCGTCTCTGTAAAAGTAGCTCTTAAAGGGGCAGGAGCCAAAAAACAACAAACAGAAGCAAGGAGAGCCCCGCACTCACTATTGTTACACCGGATCAAATTATTTTCACCTCCAAAGAGAACATAAGAACATAAGAACATAAGAAGAGCCATGCTGGATCAGGCCAAAGGCCCATCTAGTCCAGCTTCCTGTATCTCACAGCGGCCCCACAGATGTGTTTGGGAGTGCATGAGACTAGATATCTGTCTCCTGATACCACTCTCCTGCATCTGGCCCTTGAAGTACCCTGGTTTAAACCCTGGAGGTTACACATCTCCATCATGGTTTGTAACCTGTGATGGACTTTTCCTCCAGGAATCTGTCCAATCCCCTTTTGAAGGCATCCAGGTCAGATGCCATCACCACATTGTGTGGCAGGTAGTTCCATAGACTTACAACGCGCTGGGTGAAAAAATATTTTCTTTTGTCAGTTCTTACTCTCTCAGCCCTCAATTTGAGTGTATGTCCCCTAGTTCTGGTATTTTGGGAGAGGGAGAAGAGCTTCCCTCTCTCCACTTTACTCATACCCTGCATTATTTTGTATGTCTCAATCATATCCCCCCTCAATCACCTTTTTTCCAGACTAAAGAGGCCCAAATGTTTTAGCCTTTCTTCATAAGGGAGGTGCCCCAGCCCAGTAATCATTTTAGTCGCTCTCTTCTGCACCTTTTCCAGTTCCACTATGTCTTTCTTGAGATGAGGTGACCAGAATTGTACACAATACTTCAGGTGGGGCCTTACTATTGTTTTGTATAATGGCATTATAATGTTGGCTGTTTTATTTTCAATCCCCAGAGCAGGTACCTGAAAGGTGCGCTGGGACGCGCTAAAGTGGGCGGGGTCGCACTTAATTTCCTGTTAACTCCGGAGCTGGTGGGTAAACATTTTTAAGCTCCGGAGCTAGGAGCCATTTGCCCCGGAGTTTAGGGGTCATGTATACACCCCACAGAGAGCAAGAACCATAGCAGATCAAGCTCATATAGCAAAAGAACTGAGTTTCTTGAGGAAACAATTTCAGATGAATGGATATAATCAGAAAGTTTTGTTCAAAGTGGTGGAAGGGGAAAGCTAAAAGACAAGGAGGAAGATTTGATAAGAGGTATTACAATTTTGTTTTATTGCAGCATGGTAGCTAATCATCTTTAAAGATTGCTGAGGAAGTTAGAAATTAAATCTTTTTTTTTTCAGATCTTGTAAAAAGATTAATTGTATGCAGCCTGGGAAGGACTTTTAAGTTTAAAAGTATCAGGTGTTTATGCAATCCCGTGTTCCTGCACTTTGAGTTATATTGGACAGGCAGAAAAAAACATTGAGATCTGATGCAAGGAACAGCAGCACTAAATTCGATTGGGCCAAGAAGAAAAGTCTGCATTAGCTAAACACTGCTGGAAAACCGGGCATAGCATATACTTTAATGAAACAAAAAGAGCTGTTCCAAATTCACTTTTGGGATTTAAGGTTGATAAGCAAGTCTTTCAGTTGAAGGAGAACATGATGAACTGTGAGGATGGGCAAAATTTAGTGATTCATGCTGCCTGTAATTAATCACATGAGGTCAGCAGTGAGGTGATTGAACAAACTGGTACACCTGAATGTTCCATTGTATTTAACATGTAATGTAGTCAGCATTTGCCATTTCTGTAATCCTGAAGATGGCACGACAGGAAAACATGCTGAAAGCTTGATCTTTCAAAGTTTATTAAAAGTGTTTTTTTTTAAGTTTCTTTTTACTTGAAGGCTAAACTTGTGGACGTTTTGTAGGTCTTTCCATTCTGTTGAATGGCATTAGTCTACCTCTGCTTTAGCATGCTCCAAGAAAGTAGGAAAATTTTAAAACAATTTTATATTTTTGGTGTTATCTGCAATAACCCCACATACTTGACTGTCCTTGAAAGACAACCATGTCTTGTGTTTTGTTTGACTAGTCAGAAAGAAAATCCAAAACACCCCCCCCCACAACCCTAGAGGTGGAAATCAAATTTTTTGAGTTGACAGTTTTTAATCCGCTACTCCTTGAGCACTGCATTAATTTGAGTAGTAATCCTTCCTGGATGAGGAGAACAGTAAATCCTCTCTCATTTACACTATTCCCTTTAAACCATGAAATGAAGCTTTCTAAGCATGAAATGCTCTCCTGACAAATTCTGCACTGGAAGGACACACACACATATATAGCATACATACTGTACGTGCTATCATTTAAATTCTATAAGTGAGTTGCTTGCTTTTCCAGCCAGTGACACCTTTCTTAAGGTGTATTATTCTAACAAAATCACTGAAGCACCCTTTATATTTTATACACATGAAGGAGAACTAAATTACTTATGAGATACAGAAGTTATTTCCCCCTCCTCCAGCCAAAATGTGGAAATGTACACTGAGAAGGACTACATATTTCCATTGTTAGCTTTCATGCTGTTACACCCTGGCTTGCTCTAGGCATCCATTCATGTGAATACTTATGTGAAGCCAAGTGTTCATCCAAAGCTTCTCCAAGCTAGATAGCCATGTTGAGACATTTAATGGGGTAGATGGGTGAGACTCAACAGAATCAAACATTAACAGAAAGATAACAAGGCATTAGTTATCTGTTAATCAAACATTAACAGAAAGATAACAAGGCAGTGCATTCCCCAGGACAGGTACCACAACATAATGGGCTCTCTGGAGGACTTTGGTAACTGATACCATGATAAAGAAGAGGTTTTTAACTATTTCTTTAAATATTAATGTAAATGATCAGCAGCATTTTAACTGAACTGTTTTAAATGTTAGCTGTATTTTAATATTTTAAATGACATATATTTGCAACATTTTATCAGAGATCCTGTTGCAGAGCATTATGCAGTGCAATGAGGATGATGTCATCATCTGGTAATCATGGAAGGGGGAGAACATGGCTGCTCCTGTATTTCATTGATATTAGGCATAACTTTTTCTAACTAATTACCATGAGTCAAGTACTTAATGTAGGTATTTCTCGTTATGACTTTTTATTGTACAGAAATACATTACTGTAACTTATACCATGGGCACTATGCCAGAAGAAATATACAATAGGATTCAGGACTAGACTGAATTAGATTGCAAGCCAACTTGAGTCCCAGTCCTGGGAGGGAGACAGGGAGGGAGGGATAAATAAATCTGACAAATATCTTTTCCAAGCCTGGGAGTCTGGGTGGACCACAAATTGAACATGAGCCACCAGTGTGATACGGCGGCCAATAAAGCCAATGTGATTCTTGGTTGCATCAACAAAAGCATAGTTTCTAGAGCAAGGGAGTTGATTTGACCATTCTATTCTGATCTGGTCAGACCCAACCTGGAAAACTGTGTCCAGTTCTGTGCTCCTCAATTTAAAAAGGATGTTGACAACCTTGAGTGGATCCAGAGGAGGTGACCAGGATGGTTGAGGGTCTGGAGGAAATGTCTTACAAGGAATGGATTAGGGAACTGGGAATGTTTAGCCTTTCAAAAAGAAGGCTGAGGGGGGATACGATAGCTATGTTTAAACATTTAAAAGGATGCCATATGGAAGAGGGAACAGGTTTGTTTTCCATGGCTTCAGAGACTAGGACTCGGGGCAATGTTTCAAACTACAGGAAAAGAGATTCCATTTGAACATTACGAAGAACTTCATGGCAGTTAGAGCTGTTCGGCAGTGGAATATGCTGCCACAGAGGGTGATGGAGTCTCCTTCTTTGTATGTTTTTAAGCAGTGGCTAGATGGCCATTTGTCAGGAGTCCTGCGATTGGGGTTCCTGCATGGCAGGGGTTGGACTGGATGGCCCTTAAGGTATCTTCCAACTCTGTGAGTCTATAATTCTATAAATTTAAAATGCTGTGTTCTTATTACCTGTTGGACAGTTCTTAGTGCACAGCCCTTCAAGAAGATTTAAGCCTAGGAAGGTTGCAACCAGCATTCAAATTCAATCAACAGCAAATGAATATGGGGAATAACACACAGTGATCACTAAGAGAAAACTGTTAGTAAATCTTGGAGGATTTTTAAAAATAGTTCATTATGCTTCTCTGAAAAGTCTGGGAGCTGCAGTCCAAAAATAGTGGCTCCACGAGGGCACAAGCTCCATGGTGGGGCTTCTTTGTTCCCATCAAACTGATATTTTTGATGCGAAATGAGCACCATCACATGGGACCGGGTGGGCTCTGTGTCAGTAGCCTTTAAATGGGGCTGTCCGCACACAGCCTGGTCTCTTTCAGCACATTGCAGCACCCCTCCCTCCCTCCCTAAACGTTATGAGAGTGAGATTAGCTGGTCACTTCAGGGCCAAATGGGAATTTTTATCCATTACACAGATAGGCAAGTGGGTGATGTGTTTTCGGCCATTCCATTCTCATAGCCAGGCAGGTGGGAAAACCAGGTCAGAACTAGCTGGTAGTGCAAGAAAATTTTGTTTCCTTGATATCAGGTGATAAGTAATCCTTAAGGGTAGAAGGCAGCTGTATATCATAATATAATAGATCATTGGATTAGGTGTACATAATATTAATAGGAATACATAGATTATAAAGTTAAAAGTGGTGTATGGTTGCCTGGAGTTAAAAGAGTGCTGGTCTCTTGTACTCTCCTACAGAGGGGATTAGAGAAGTGATGTCACAGTGCAAGGTTAATTGGATTGATAAACTATAAATTGCACTACGGGAGGCCCATCTGCTTAAGTGAAGTTACTGCTCATTTGAAGTTACATTCTAGTTCAAAGATTCAAAATAATAATGTTGTGACCAATTTAAACCCAATTATTTATGGTGACTTTTTATTCAGTTCGGAGGGGGAGGACAAAGGAACTTCTCCACTCATGCAGTTAAACTATATTTAACAGAACAACCCTGTATTTCTGAATTCATGGGTATTATAGTGATTCAACGTGAGCACACACACACAGGGTTCAGCACTTCCCAGCCCTGCCTCCTCCTGCGAGTTCCCACTCAGAGCAAAGAAAGGAAATTGGGGCACTGCCTTTGAATGGGTACCTATTGAAGGAGGTGTGGTTGGTATGCACCAATCACTTGTTCAAATGAAACAATAATGTTACCCTATTTCCTGATATTGTTCTGGTGGCATTAACTTATTCCCCACTGTGCTTCCTGTTAAGAGTGCCAGTCAGAACTGACTTGATGGCACATAATTATAGAGTATAGAATATAGATTTTTATCTTTCTACACCAGTTCATATAGATGTTTGGGGCTAATCCCAGAACATTCTTCAAGCAGAATAACTTTGCTAAAAAATTCTGACACAAGGAATTTGGTACATTTATTCAGCTGATAAGTGATGGGGCAAGTCTCCAACACACACAGGAGAGGGGAAATTACACTCCACCTTTGTACTGCACAGTTAAATACAAACCACGTTTGTTTGTTTCACCATTCACAACTAGAGATGGGCACGAATAAAAAAATGATGTTTCGTTTGTCGTTTGTCATTTGGAGGGTCTGTTTCCGTTCATTTCTGGTTTTTGTGAATTTTTGTAAACAATTCATTTTCATTTTCGTTCGTTTCATTACCGTTTCATTAGCATTTATTTCAATTTTTGTGATTTTTTTTTGCATTTAAAGCAGTTCACTTTATTGCAGTAATGAAAATGAAACACATGACAAAATTTCCGGTGTTTCTGTTCGTTTCGTTTCACTTTGGAGACAAAATTCATTTGTCGTTTCGTTGCGTAACGAAATGAGAAAACGAAAACGGAAATGAAAAATTGTTCATTTTGTGCCCATCTCTATTCACAACATTCCACAGCACACTTACAACTTCACTGGGGCCAAATCATGACTCCTGTCCCTTCATAAGTGTTAAAATGCTACTGTAATTTTCTATTTTACTATGTTGCCAGGGCTTATCCAGAAACTACTGAATTCAACTTGGTGAGAAATTCTCATACTGACAGGACATCACAGCAACTCTAGGTTCAAAATGCAACTGCTGCTCCAGGTGCTAGAGACAATCACTGTGACAGTTTGCCCACTTCTATACTTAATTCCCCCCAGAATCACCTGGCATTTTATTACTATGACAATCAAAGGCGTACAATAAAATACAACTTTTTTCATGATGTACTGTGGCATTTGCATTGAAAAGAAACTTATGGGGGTGGCTTTGTCAAAACAGATTTTGTTAACAACAAGGCTCCTCTGTGAAGCATGGTGCTGCCTTGCAGATATCTTTTGCTGGCCTGCTCAGAAAGAGTGGGTGCAGGTAAACTGTGTCACAGCCAACGGATAGAGGAGAGAGTGGGCCTATATAAGGCTCAATTCTCCCTGGCTGGGCCTCTTTGCAATCCAACAGTGCATGACATTCCCACCCAGCCTGCGATTAAAAATAAGATTAGCTGGACATTTTGGGGCTGGATAGGAATTTCTGACCTGACTTGCAACTGGCTTGGCAAAGGGCAGGTGAGTTTTCACCCATCCCATTCTTATCAACTTGGCAAGGGTGGATAATTAGGTGTTCACATGCTAAATAGTCTGTAACTGTGAGTAGCAACATGGTTGACCTCACAAGCTCCTCTGGTACACCCAAGGTGGGTCTAAGACATCCCATCTCCCAATTTTGAAGAGCTGAAAGGTGTAAATGGGAAGGGGTGACTGAATGATATGATGGGCAACACAGTGTCTAGGGTCATTGCCCTCTCACGGTGAATAACGACACGAGACAACAGTGTTGGGGATTTAACTGGGCCACACTTTATTATCAACAACATAATGCAAGTCTCAACCATCAGTAACTTCTAGAGGGGCCTGCCGCCGCGCAGGTTCATGTCAGGTACACGGGGTCTCCCGAGACCCTTCCGATTCTGGAGCTTTAGGGTGAGTTTTACCCCCTGGTGGGCTGATGAGCCTTCAGGCCACCAGGGCTAGCCAATTCCCACCCCCTCACCCGTGTCCCGAGCTGCATTGCTTGTAGCTCATGACCCAGGTGGGGCCTCCAATGGCATCCTTCCCCCGCACTGTGATCTCTCGATCCGCAGCATATGAGGTTGGACGGCAACGGAGGGGATCTTAGAATTGTACCCACTGGCTCCATTCCCTCTAGCAACCAACAGTGTGACCATAATGAACAGACGACTTAGGGATTAAAACACCACCCCCGAGTACCAGCGTGGGATAGGTGAAAAAGCACCCACCCCTCAGTGCCAATCCTGGGATGGGTCAAAAATTCCTATCCGCCCCCCTGAGGCAACCAGTCAGACTCACACTAGTAGTGAATAACATGGTGGGTGGGTGGGGAATGCGCCAAACAACGAAGAGGCATTTTCCACGGGTGGGTGCCACCTTTATAGGCCGGCCCCACCCTCCATCCGGGTCCTTGAAGGCCCTTCCCCCATCTCGCGATATTTGCTGGGGGAAAGGCAAAGAAGCTGCCTCAGAGCACACATGTGGCTCAGGTGGGCTGAGGCTTATGGATATTCTCAGATTTGGATGCCTGAAGAAACACTGGGCAGTGGACAGCACGATTTGGCATTAGGAACTCACTTTGGGGGAGTCTGGTGTAGAGGTAAGAAGTGGCTTTGGACTCAGATAGGAGCTTGCACTATATTAGCCGCCCCCTCGTGAAAGAGGATTTAAATATTAAATTGTTAAATAAAGTTGTGGCCTCAGTTTAACCCAACATATTGAATCTTGACTCTCTCTTCTAGGTTGGGCAGGCAACATGCTGTCAATTACAGCAACGTTTTCCAGAATTTTCTGGGTATAGAGAGCTCAGAAGAGGCTTATTATTCTAATTTTTGGGGGTGTTTGGGGCTTGGCTGCTTTCCCAGCACAACACAAGGTGCATCCTTTTAACCAAGGCACAGCAGGAATTCAAATGCCCAGCCTCCAGAATTAATGCCAGGTATTGATATACACTGGTCTGGGTAGCAGGAGATGGAGCTTTGTTTAACATATTTTAGTGGCTTACTTTGTTCTATATTTTTCAGCTTTCCGGCACAACCTCTACTACATCCCTGTCAGTGCAAATGGCTTTAGGAACATGTCACTGCATAGCAGGTAATTTATGATGGAGATGAAACTTTCTATTTGTGGGATTTACTCTCCTGAAGTCCATGCATTCCTTGAATGATTTACATCTGTGAATGCTACCTGTTAGACAAATGAAGCCTATGAAGATGATTCAGATGATAAGAAATACACAATGAATAAAATGATCGACATCTCATAAAATTACTTTTCAGAAATAATAAGAAGATCAAAACAAGGGGAGAAATTCTATTTTTTTATCTCTTAGACAATATATACTTCTTCAGCTTCTGAAATGTCTCTTTCCTAAGTCGTCATTAATCTTATCAAATCATCAGGTCCTTGAAACCAGACCTGAATATGAACGAATCTATGTATTCAGCCAGGTGCAGTAAGGATGGTTCTTGTTCATGTTTTTATTCTTCACTCCATGGGCAAAGCAGGTATCTACCAGTGTAAAGTAAATACTGGTACATGGCTGGAACAATATATACCATTTCTATTAAACTGGATTTGAAAACATTGTTGCTTTCCTTTTTGTGATCATATAAATGCACCTTCTCATTGTCATCTAATAAATAGGGTTTACAATGTCTCATTAGTACCGTTGAATCACTTGGTGATCTGAAATGCAATGTTTGACTCAAAGCAGAGATGAGTAACTTGGTGCTCAGTATATGTTTTGGACTGCAGGACCCATTGTCTCGAGTTTGTACACCTATTGGTCACAAAACATCTGAAACAACTGAAAGCTGCCCATGGCCTGCCCTGGTCTATAGTGGAATTTTGTTTTTGTTTTAATATTTGGTAAAGCAGGATCAATAAATTAAGTGAGTAAATATTTGTACTTTGCCATTGTTTCCCTCAGGCTCAGATAATTTAAGGAGTCAGGCTGAAACCAACAGTGGACAACCTTGGGCAGAAGAGGGGAAAGCACCAGATTTCCCCTCTTTCAAAGTACTTTTAGGACAAGATTTCAAGGGCTGAAAAATGATCTAGAACTGGTACAGAGACGTATGAAATGATATGTCACTCCCTCTAGCTTTTCTTTATTGTATTTTCCCACCTGTTAGATAGCTCCTAACTTCTACATCACCTTCACAATTTCTGGAAAGGAATATGTATGTGTGTTTCAGGAATGACAGTCTCCAGTTCAGCTGGATTTTCTCAGCAATTGTTTCATTTAATTTCTATGCATCTCATCACTGCCCCCAAGCAACTGCTAATCCAAAAATAATGGGATGAGGGAACATTGCGATATATCATTAAATCAGGGAAGGTAGAGGCAGACGTAACCCCCTTCCTCACTTTTTTCCATGGCTGTCATTTAGCTGGCTCTGGTGACTTTTGTTTGTTTGCTAAATAAAACAAAATAGCAATGCATCTACCTAGCATGATGCACACAATAGCAACTAGAGATGGGCACGAAACAGAAAAGTGGTGTTTCGGTTTTTCGTTTGTCATTGAAAGGTCTGTTTTGGTTCGTTTCTGTTTGTCGGGAATTTTTGAAAAAATTTCGTTACCATTTTTTGTTTTTTCGTTTGTCATTTCTACCCGCTTTTTGTGCGATTTTTAAAGCATTTCCGTGCGCAGGCATCCTCCAACGCCCCAGACCAGAGGGAAAACACTAAAAAAAATGGATGCTGGCAGAGACACAGTATAGACTAGGTATGCAGGGAGGCTGCAAAGGCAGCGGTGGGCGTTGCCCAGGGTGCAAGGCAGCCACAGAGTGACTGCACTGCGGGGCAGGGGAGGGTACTCACCAAGAGGTACGCACGCAAGCACACAGGGAGGCTGCAGGACTGAAGCTAGAGTCGCAGAGACAGCAATCCCCCCCTAAATCCCACCAGAGACTGCAAGGAGGATGGGGGCTGCCAGAGCTTTTTATGCCCTCTGTGGCTGCCAGACCTGCCCGCCCGGTCTGCAACCTGGGCATGCTATTGGTTGAACATGATCCCATCACATGGCTTGCCTCCATTTTGTGGCTGGTGGTGACATCCATTTTAAAGGGAAAAGAAAAATACATCACGATGGGAGAAGACAAAAACAAACGTTTTAAGGACCCCAACCCCCCTGGCAGGTATTATCAGACAATATAAATAATTATCGCTGTCTTTTTACGGATGTCCAGGGCATTTTTTAACGTTTAAAACAGCTCATTTCATTGTGTTTCGCCATTAACGGAAACAAAACTTAATGACCACAATTTTTGCGGTTCTGTTCATTTCGTTGCATTTTAATCACAATTTTCTTTTGTTGTTTCGTTACGTAATGGAAACGACAAACGGTAACGGAAACGAAAAATGTTTGTTCCGTGCCCATCTCTAATAGCAACAATAAATCTCATTTATCTGGAATAGTGCTGCATCAATAGGAAGTTATGAAGAAGAAGAAGAAGAAGAAGAAGAAGAAGAAGAAGAAGAAGAAGAAGAAGAAGAAGAAGAAGAAGAAGAAGAAGAAGAAGAAGAAGAAGAAGAAGAAGAGGAAATGAAAATACAGGGATTGAACTGAACCAAAAGTGAACAAAATACCTATCTGAAGAGGCTGTTAATCACCCATCTCCTGTTCAGATCCCTTCAGTGTATGTAATGCAGGGATTATTTGCATCTTTCTTCCCCTGGATTCCACTTTTCATTTTAATGGCCATCATATTAATCTGAGACTTTCTCTTGGTCTCCTCAAACAAACCTGTCTATCTCATTAATCTCAATAATCACACCAACCAGATCATTTACAAACAAGTTTAAAAGCACCAGCTCCAATAAAGCTCTCCCCATTTCACCATTATTCATCTCTCCATCTATTCTTATTGCCTGTTTCCTGTGCTCTGTGGATTACTTTCATGCTGTGTTGTCCCAGGACGGCCAGATTTGTTCAGGGGTCTTTTGTAAGGGACTTTGTCAAAAGCCTTTTGGAAGGCCAAGTAAACAATACCTGCCAGATCACTCGTCTCCACATGTTTATCAAGCCCTTCAAAGGTCAGGCTCTCAAAGGTTAGTGAGTCAGAATTTATCTTTGGATAAACCATGTTGATTCTTTCCTGCACGGCTTCTCATTGACATGCTTCTCAAATTTACTTTTGATAGTCATTTCCATAAATTTACTTTGAACAGGTATTGCTAACTGGCCAGCCAATGCCCAATCTTTTAAAAAGTCATTATTATTTGCATTGGCCAGCCTCTTTTCCTCTGGTTCAATAGCTGATAATGGGAATAAGTTAGAATATTTCTGCAATGCATACAAATTAATATAATGTATGTTTAAAACAGATGGGCAATAAACTATTTAAAAACAGGTAAGCTTTTGGCTTTACCAGAACTCTTCATCAGGGATAATCTGTATAAAGAATTGGGCAAGGGTTCTTTGTAAAAAGGCCCAGAAATCAAAAACATGTGGCTTAATATTTTAAGATATGAAAATTTGCATGGAATTCCTGGGTTTGTTAGAAACTTGTGTAGTTATCACAGGACTTCTGGCAAATATCTCTGAGAAGATAACAATGCAGAAAGACAGAAGTGACTCAGAGTTCTGCATCTAGCTGCAGATTATGCAACAGTATGCAATAGTATATGCATAGATATGCAGTTGCTATATGATCTTTAAAAAACACAGCAAGTCAATTACACTATTTATTTATTTATTTATTTATTTATTTATTTATTTATTTATTTATTTATTTATTTGAGTATTTTTACCCCACCTTTCTCCTTGGAAAAGGACCCAAGGTGGGTTACAGCAAGGAGAGACATTATACAGTCCATTACAATTAAGACATACAATGGTGCCTGGATGTATGAAATTATTCCATTCTGAATGCAAATGCCAAAGTTGACAATTTCGTTGAATCACAGTTTTCCATAAGAATGCATTTAAAATCAATTAATCCATTGTGGAGGTTGGAAAAAAGGCAAAAAGGGAACCAATTAATTGGTTTTCAGTGCATTCCCATGGGAAGGCTGTCCCAACCGCCCTCAATCAACCGGCAGCCTGAGAGACAGCTGATTTTGACAGATCCGACCTGTCAGAATTAGCTGTCTGTTGGGGGCTGCAGAGAGCAGCCTTCAGTTGTCATTGGTTGAGGGGGTTTACTTTTCCTCTTCTTTGCTGGGTTGAGGCAGGAGGAGAAGGAGAAAGAGTATGATCTCTGCCTCCATCGTCTTGCCTAGTCCTTGTCCACCTCCTCCTCCTGACTGCAGTGTGTGTGTGTGTGTGTGTGTATGTGTGTGTGTGTGTGTGTGTGTGTGCTTATGTACTTGTGTGCTTGTGTGCATGTGAGTGTGTGAGCTGCCTGCCTCAACAGAAGGCTCTTTGGGTTACCCCACCTTCTGCTGCAGTGAGTACACAAAAGGAGAAAGGCAGCAGGGCTTGCAGCGGGCAGGAAAGCCCCACTCCCTTTGCCCTTTCATGCACCAATCGCAGCAGAAATTGGGGTAACCCAAAGAGCCTTCTGTTGAGGTGGGGAGCCCCCCACACACGTGCTCTCGCTCGCTCGCTCTCCTCCATCTCTCTCACTCTCACTCTCCCCCTCCCCCCTCCACCTCTCACCTCCTCCTCCTCCTCCTCCTCCTCCTCCTCCTCCTCCTCCTGACTCTGTAGGTGTGGCTGTGAAGAGTGGGGGGCACCCTCACTCCCCACAGCTGGACCTGTCAAAAAGAGCTCTTCAATACAAAGTGCCACCCATGCATTCTGTGAGTAGCATTTCCAGAACCAGGGCATCATTTTCCAATTTGAAAGGAAATCATTGGAAACTGATGACCTGGTTCTGGAAATGCTATGCACAGCATGCATTGTCCAGTGCTTTGTATTGAAAGGTCATCATTGGAAATGGATTTTCTTTAATAACTCAAGTTGTTTTGGAAATCCATTTCCAATGATTTCTTTTGTCAGTCAAAATTTTCAGTTGTTGAAGCATTCGTAATTCAAGGTACCACTGTATTCAGTTTAAGAAACAGGGAAATGAGGGGTATTTTACATTAGAACGCAACATTAAAACTGACAATTGGTAGCATAGAGTCAATTCAATCACACAAGGAGAGATATAGACACAAATTATAAGTGGTTATAAACACAAAATGTGTGTAGCCATGTGTGGTAGATTCATACAGTATAAAGACACAGTAGGTAGTTCATCATTCAGGGAAAGCTTACCTGAAGAGAAAGGTCTTTGAAAGACAACAGAGATGGAGCAGTCCTGGCCTCTAGTGAGAGAATGTTCCAGAGTTTGGGCACAGCAGCGAAGGCCCTTCATGCGTTCCCATGAGACACACCTGTGAGGGTGGCAGGATGGACAGAAAGGCCTCTCCTGATGACCTTAGCACCCAAGCCAGTTCATACTATGTGATTTGGTATTTGTGGTAGCTAGGACCCAGGTCGTATAGTGTTTTGTAGGTTAAGGTTGGCACTTTGAATTGTGCCCGATACCTGATTGGCAGCCAGCTGCTTTAACAGAGGTGTAATGTAATGTCTGTAACCTACCACAGTTTCTTCCTTCCTTCCTTCCTTCCTTCCTTCCTTCCTTCCTTCCTTCCTTCCTTCCTTCCTTTCTTTCTTTCTTTCTTTCTTTCTTTCTTTCTTTCTTTCTTTCTTTCTTTCTTTCTTTCTTTCTTGTTCATTTTCTCAGGGGGAATCTATTTTACACTTTTCTTTTAATGCATTCTCACCTTCTGTGAGAATCAAAGAAGTTTGATCACTCCAATCCATTTAACAAAGATTTTCATTGATTGTTCCATGGGGGTGCATAGACTACACAGGAAACATTTTCTTGCATCGTTAACTTAAACAAATAAAGCCCACAAGCACACAATACCATTTGTTCCAAAATCCATTATCTTATACTTAGCCATGGTGATGTTCATATGAAATTATGCTGCCATTCAGAAGTTTTTAAGAAACATGTGTATTTATGGGATGACCGCAAGTGGAACAAAGAGCCCAGAGCCATTGTGGGGTGAAATGATGGTATAAAATCTAGGATTCCATGGGGGTGTGAGATATTAGTTTTAAAAAGAAAGATGTGATGTAAACTATTGATACTTTTTATTTCTTTTCATTGCAAATGATGTGTTGCAGTTAAAAACAGAAATCCAATGCATCAGTACCTTATAAGGAAGACACAGAACTGCTACCAGTGGAAAGTACTGAGAGATTCATCTACCTGTATTAATCAAATCCAAGAGTATATGCTCTTGCAGCAGATCAAACTAATAGATAGATAGTGATTTACCTATTGGGCTACAGGGACTGAGGTTGGAAGTTTAATTCCCCACTGTGTGCCCCTGACACGGGCTGGACTCAATGATCCATAGAGTGGCTTTCAGCTCTGCAGTTTTAAGATTTATTATCTCTTGTTTGGCTTAGCTGCAGTGCAAAGTAAATAATTTGCTTCAGGGTAGCATATATACAGCTACTGTTCACCTCTTTCTTTCCAAATTGACTATTTTACTTGGATAAAATGGTTGTATTATTGAGTGGGTTTGGGCGGTTAGATTGGACGTTCTCCTAGGACCTACCGTTCTTTTCCTTCACCTTGATTTTCCTTTTTCTATATATAGTATATTTCTATACTGTGGCATCTGTGTTATTTTCTGTTCTGCGGTATCTGTGGTATTGTCACTGCCAACGTTTACAATAGTGATCTCATTGTCTTATGTTCTCTGCACTGGAGATGAGCAAATAATTTGGCTTGAAATAGTTCTGGTAGTACTTGGTGTTTCTGGTTCTCCATTTGGTTCTTCCCCACTCTTATCAGAGAGCCAGAGCACAAAATTACTAACAGAGTGGCACTTTGTCTTTCTATATTGTTTACTTATTTGTCTTAGCTTATAATATCACCTTTTAATGATGTAAGATGCCTCTTCACATTCCTTATTCCTATCTTTGAATGCTGTTTTGATGTTGTTGACAATTGTTCTATACTCATTTTCTTCAACTTTGAACTGATGAAGCTGTTTGGATGAGCAGCAAAATGCTTCAATCTCTCAAGAAAAAGAAGTCCAGTTGCCACGACTCAACTTCAGGATAACTTTGGATGTTGTCTTTCCATTTTGTAAGTTGCCTTGGGTCGTTTGGAGGAGAAAAATGGGGTATGCATGTATAAACAAAGACACAAACAAATAAGCAATAAAACAAGCACCAAAGGTACAGTAATTTCCTATTATGTAATCACCATGGCTGGGTTAGGACGAAAGACCTACCTGTATACTGATGCTGGAATATAACATCTGAACAATCATCATATGGAAAATGTAATGAACAACATTGCTTGTGTATCTGTAACTGTTGTGCAAGAGGTGTCACACTGCATTACCACAGGACATCCTGCTGAGTGAGAGCTCAGAAGATAATCTTTTACCTCCCTTTCTGAAACAGTACCAAGTCCACTTAACACTTGATCTGTATAGAATGGCAGCCAGAAGACTTTTAAATGAAAATATATTTAAGAAAATAAGGACGTAGGGAAATTGTAGGAGCGAATTCAGCCAAGGTTGGCCTGGCCACTTCAAAATTAGCTATATACCAGCCAGAAGCAAACATGTGCAATATTCCTGCAAAATTCTTTATTTCCAAGAGCACAGGTTTTTCAACTCATTGAGACAGGAAGTCAAGAAATCACTAGTGTTGCAGAGAATTCTCACTTCTAGGACAAGAATGAGGCAAGGGGTCAGAAACTTGCACAAAACATATTCTCTCTAAATGTATGGCTTTTACTTACTTATTTATTTCATTTTTATACTGCCAATCTAGTTGGTTTACAACAGAGCAGGGAAAAAAATTTAAATTACCTTTCTTTATTTTTGAAACAAAAAACACCCACACAGCAAGCAAAGAGAGGCCATCCCATGGATCAAAAACCGTGAACAACTCACTTGATGCTTCTAATTTTAAGAGTCCATGCAACAAGAAGGTAGATGCAGTATTTCTGCAATATTCCATGATCATTTTTCTGATGCAGGAAGCCTCAAGGAGAGTATCAGAAAATATCTCAACATCTTGCAGATGAGGAGAAAAACTTTGCAGTTTCTTGTTCTGTGGCATAAGAATGAGACAAGCAAAGATTTACATCTCTAACATGCATAACTATGAATATAAATGAAGCAGGAAAATATATATTTTGCTGCTATGTTGTATTAAGTAATAATACAATAAATAAGGGTAACAATAAGTTACAACCCTTTGAAATGTCATTTCACGTTCATTATTTGACCCCCTTCTGTCACAGAGTACAAGAGATGTTCAATACGTTATGTTGTTTCCAATCACAAAATTTGTTTTTCTCTTATGAATTTTCCAAAGGACTTTCTCATATAAAAAACTGTACAACTGGAATTCCTACCTAGGCTCTTAAAGAAACCATTTCACATCTTGTCCTCTGTGTTCTAGTACCATATGGTGTAATGCAAAATTGATGACTGTCATTACAAACCACAATTTAAAAGCCTGTCTCTCTCTTGAGGCATGTGTAAAAATGTCATAGAATAAAATCACATTGTCATATTTTTAATGTTACAGGGGCCAAGATATAGACCCATCAAGGATTCTTTCACATTGTGAAATGCTACGGAAATACAATAACCTTTCAAAGTTGATTTAGTTTCTTTTCTTCTACATGTTAATTATGCTGAAGTGGGAATACTGGGCAGGCAAAGATTAAAAAATGGCAGATGAATCAATCAAGATAAGTGGAAAAAACTTGTTTTGTTCATTCATTACAATAGCTTTATTCTGTTTTTCTGGAAATCTACAAAGGCTAAGCCTGGATGTTGGCTCTCTCTAGTTGACCTTAAGGATATGTAGCTTTTATAGGTCACACATTGGGCCTGTTTCACTCGTAAGTGGCATAAGAAACCACATGTGCCCATGAGACTTCAATTTCCTGTTATCCCATGATTTCCTCCAGCTGAAATGCTAGGGGTGACAATTCATTGTGTGGGCCATTTATTCATAATTTTTATTTAAACTCCAGCTTTCTGCCAACAAAAGAACTAAAAGTGGCTTACAAAATATTTAAATGACAAATATTAAAGTTGTAAAAATCCAAATAATAATAATAATAATAATAATAATAATAATAATAATAATAATAATAATAATAATAATAATAATAATAATAAAATAAAAATGTCCTTTGTAATTTATTTCTGAACAGACATGGTTTCGCACACATTGTTTTCTCCATTCCATTTTTGGGAAGATTCATCCATTGACTTAAGTGTATATGTGCAGGTTTTAGAAATATACACTTGTTGGCAAACTTGTGTATGTGTGTGCATGTGTTTTTCATACATCTCTGTCCTAATGGCACAATACTGATTTGTAGTCCCCCACACACACACAACAATGGTGGATGATAAATATTAGCATTTCTCTTCTCTGAACACTGGGAAACATAACATTCACTTCTCTGAAATGGTTCCTCAGCACAGAATCTCCTATGATGGAACTTAAATCAGCATATCTATTACTACTAAATGAGTTTAATGACACCAGCTTAAAAATATTTGTCTAGCAATGAAAGAGATTAAATGTCCATCTTATGCTAAATATGGCTCAGATAATTTGGATGAATTATCCCATGGGAGAACTAGAATTCAAGTGTGTTTGCATGCATTTTTGGGAATAAGTGCATTATAAATATGCAGAAATATGCTGACCATAAAGTATGAATTGGAAGGCATGAACTTCTCACCCTTACAACCTTTTATTGAGGAAATTGTCAGGTAATTTAATTTTCCTGTGGAGGATGTATACCAGATTCTATACAATAATAGATTATGTTGTGTAGTTGATGTTAACATCTTGCATCTATTTATAGTGGCTACATGTTGATGGCACAGTGAGCAAATGGAGCTTGTTGTAAAATTTGGACTTGGATAGTACCAAAGGAGAAAGCTGAAACTTTTTAAATCATTGGTAGCTGTAGTAGAGCCAAGGAGCACTTGTCACTCTGTCCATCCTACATGTCTCCCACAGCATTTCACCTATGGGCTCTGCGATGAACTCTAGGACCGGGACAGCAAAGTCTCCAGCAACATTCATGATTGGCGGTAGAGAAAACCAATCAGAGAGCCACAACAAGCAATATATAAGTATACTAACATAAGAACATAAGAAGAGCCATGCTGGATCAGGCCAAAGGCCCATCTAGTCCAGCTTCCTGTATCTCACAGTGGCCCCACCAGATGCGTTTTGGAGCTCATGAGACTAGATATCTGTCTCCTGATACCACTCCCCTGCATCTGGCCCTTGAAGTACCCTGGTTTTAAGCCTGGAGATTACACATCTCCATCATGGTTTGTAACCTGTGATGGACTTTTCCTCCAGGAATCTGTCCAATTCCCTTTTGAAGGCATCCAAGCCAGATGCCATCACCACATCCTGTGGCAGGGAGTTCCATAGACTAACAACGCGCTGGGTGAAAAAATATTTTCTTTTGTCTGTTCTTATTCTCCCAGCCCTCAATTTGAGTGCATGTCCCCTAGTTCTGGTATTTTGTGAGAGGGAAAAGAGCTTCCCTCTATCCACTTTACTCATGCCCTGCATTATTTTGTACCTCTCAATCATATCCCCCCTCAGGTGCCTTTTTTCCAGACTAAAGAGCCCCAAATGTTTTAGCCTTTCCTCATAAGGGAGGTGCCCCAGCCCAGTAATCATTTTGGTCGCTCTCTTCTGCACATTTTCCTCTTCCACTATGTCTTTCTTGAGATGCGGTGACCAGAATTGTACACAATACTCCAGATGCGGCCTTACTATTGTTTTGTATAATGGCATTATAATGTTGGCTGTTTTATTTTCAATCCCCTTTTTGATAATCCCTAGCATGGAATTGGCCTTCTTCACCACTGCCACACATTGCGGAGACACCTTCATGGAGCTGTCCACCAACACACCAAGATCTCTTTCCTGATCTGTCACGGATAACTCAGAGCCCATGAGTTGATAGATAAAGTTTTGATTTTTCGCCCCAATATGCTTTACTTTACTTTTGGCTACATTAAAACACATTTGCCATTTTGTAGCCCATTCCTCCAGTTTGGAGAGATCCTTCTGGAGCTCTTCACAATCTTCTCTGGTTTTTACCACACGGAAAAGTTTTGTGTCATCTGCAAACTTGGCCACCTCACTGCTTATCCCTGTCTCCATGTCATTTATGAACAGACTGAAAAGCACCGGTCCCAGGACAGAGCCCTGGGGCACACCACTTTTCACCTCTCTCCATTGTGAAAATTTCCCATTGACACCTACTCTTTGTTTCCTGGATCTCAACCAGTTCTCAGTCCATAAGAGGACCTGCCCTCTTATCCCCTGACTGTGCAATTTTCTCAGCAGCCTCTGGTGAGGGACTGTGTCAAAGGCCTTTTGAAAATCCAGATAGACTATATCCACCGGTTCACCCATATCTACATGCCTGCTGACCTTTTCAAAAAATTATACAAGATTTGTCAGACAAGACTTACCCTTGCAGAAGCCATGCTGATTTTCTCTCAGCAAAGTTTGTTCTTCTATGTGTTTTAAGATTTTTTTCTTGGATGAGGCTTTCCACCATCTTCCCTGGGACAGATGTAAGGCTAACTGCCCTGTAGTTTCCCGGGTCCCCCCTCCTTCCTTTTTTAAAAATTGGTGTGACATCTGCTATCCTCCAGTCCCCCGGCACTGTGGCCGTTTTAAGAGACAAGTTGCATATTACTGCATATATACTGCCAGAGGAACAGAAAAGAAAGGAGAGTTGTAATGTTAGGATGAATCTGAGGTAGGAGTGTGACAAGAGAGTTGTTAGCAGAAGATAATTATGTGGGAAGAGTTAGAGGAAAGGTTTTGAGAGACTTACTATAACACACAGTTCTATAGTGACAGTTTAATATGACTTGTAACAATTTATTTTGAAATAAAAGAACTAAGCTGATGAAGACTCTGTAAACACACACATGTTGAACTGTCATGTTTAGCCATTATGCTTTTAATAAACTCATGATTTGATTCACTTGAAAATTCCACTCAGTTTTCATTTTGAAGACTTAGGGAAAGTCAGGGATTTTTTAAAGGTTTAAACTATTATTGTGGCTAACCAGCAAAAGGTGGTGACAAGATAAATATGGTGGCAGCAGTTTTACTTTGTGGCTAGCTGGGGACAGGAGTGGTCATAGGCTCTTTCTCTTATAAGCTGGCACCTGGAAATGTCTTGACCACCTAAAGACCACATGTGAAGAAGGCCTTTCCCGAGTTACAGGTGCTCCAGAAGGAGGGCTACCCACTTCCTGTAGTGATGGTGACCTGCATGGAGCTTGGGTTTGGGGGAAAGACTATCAGTGAAAGTTCTTTGCCAATAACAAGAGGCAGCTGACATGGGGCGATTATGATGCACACAAAGCTGAAATTGGAGGAATGCCCAAAGGTGAGGAAGAGCCATCAGGGGAGTTGGCTAGCAAGATGGCTATGAGTACAAGTGGGTGAATTTCCCATATTAGACCACCTCAGGGTTGGTCTTCTATGCAATGGGTTGCCCCCTATAGGCTGAAACCTGACCATCTTATTATTTTGAGACAACTATATCAGACATTTCTTGTCTTGCTTCATACTGAGCCAGTAGTGGTGGAAGACAAGGAAGAGTCAGGCTCAGCAACTTTGGCAGCAGTCTGGCACAATTCCAGATGTATCTTATCCAACAAAACCTTGAATCCAGCCCTGAGTAAGCTGGATTCAGAACACAGTTGTAGGAGGGTGAAACGAACCAATTCTGCACAGGAGATTTATTTGGGGGGAAAATCTCTTCAAATGTATTTAAACTTTCTTCATGTCACAAGCACCAACTAATTATATTGGCTGATAAACACACTACTAAGCAGATCATCTCAGAGTGCAGGACACCCCAAAATGGGCTCAACTTAAGAGAACCCAGCTTTTGGCTGAATATCAAGAAAAAAATTCTAACTGTTGGAGCTGTACACCAATGGAAGCAATTACCTCAAGAGGTGGTGTGCTCCCATCACTGAAGGCATTCAAGATAAATTTGAGGAACCACCTGGCAGATATCCTTTGATTTGTATTCCTGCATGGAGCAGGGGTTTGGACTTGATGACCTTATAGGCTCCTTCCAATTTCACTATTCGGTGATTCCATGATAAGAATAAGTTATTATTATAATTTACATATGAAAAAAGTATACAAAATGAATAAGTCTTTAAAAAATGAACTTAGGGAAAATAATCGGTTTCCAATGGTTTTCATTTCAGTTCTGTGTTGTCCTTTGGGACAGAGGAAGTGAACTCTCATCTATACCATCACTGAAAAGGGCCAAACCTCTTGGTCCACCCAAGGACTGGGAGAGGTTCACTATCATTCCTGTGGTATCTCTGAGTTCGACTCTTTACTTTCTCCTTTGTTAATGTACAGGTGTTTTTTCACCTGCAGAGAAAGCAATGGGTAATCGTTAGGACAATGCTTAAAAAAACCCAACATGGAAATAGTTGCCCCAAAAGGCTTCAAACTGGAAAAAATCTGTCATGTATGCAGATTATACAGATGTCATTTGTAGCCCATTTGGGATGGAAATGTACAACATCTGGATATCACTCCAAATGTACACCACTATTCATCATGGCAGTCATTGCCTAAAATAACAGTAGTTGATGAACTCATGGGAAATCAAGTATTAGAGTATTCCACTGAGACTAGCAGCTGGAACTTGCATTGCTAAACTCACTTGACCTTTTTATAATGCATTTTATTGTGTAATGTATATGTAATTGTTATTCATCATTTTTTTCCTCTTTATATTGTAGGGAGAATGCAGAATTCTGTTAACTGGGGTAGGGGCACACACAGAGATCTCTGTCCCAGAAAACATTATTTGGCTCTGTAACAGATTGTGAAGTGTGATTACCTGAATTCCCAATTATGTACTCATCAACATAAACTATAATAAAGAGCAAGCAACATTTAAGCATACTGTCTTCCCAGTCATTATCTCTTTGAAATCCATGGCTTGCTTCTACTTCATCATTTACTCTTCTTTTTTTATTTATTATTGACCAAAATCCCAACAGTGTACAGATGAGGATAAACTGAAAAGCAAATCACATTTGCAGTGAAGATTCTCAGACATCCTGGTGAGTTTATTTGGAAGTTGAATCATGGCAACTGGACTTCTTTTCTTGAGAGATTGAAACATTTCCCTGCTCATCCAAGCAGCTTTGTCAGTCTGAGGAAGATTAGTGGTGAGTCTTCCATTTTATAGTTCACCTTGATTTCACATTTCCCTGGTCTGAATATAAAAAGAAAGACCACCTTCTTTCACAAGGAACAATTTTCCACTCTGTCCAAACCAACACTAGATGCAGTCATAGAATTCATCTACAAAGCACAACTGGCCCAGCACTGCAAAGGCAAAAGAGAGGCAAATGAAGAAGTTTGATCTTCTCTTCTCCTGGAAACAGTTAGTAGAAGAAATAAGCAGGAGGAAGGAAGGATGATGGGACCATGGCAGAAGATGCAAAGGGCAAATGGGTGAATACCCTCTCAAACAGGGAACTCACCCAGGCAGAGAGGAAGGTCCTGTCCAAAGGTGTAAATTTTGCTATCACACCCAACAGGTTTCGGATGTTGATTTCATCATAGCTACAGAATCAGCCATTCACAACAAAAAAATTACCAGCAGCAGAAGCTGAACAACTCCAGCTAAAAGTCTCTGCTGCACTCCCCACTGGTCACCTACCACCATTCAACCTCACCAGCCAGAATGCTCTAACTATTAGAGCATGCGGATCAATAGTTTAAGAATGCAGTATGTCAATCACCCTGATCTGACTTACTATTGGTCTATCTATAGTAATATTATTTTATGTCCCTTCTTTCTGAAAGTTCTGTTGATTAAACAGAAAGGAAAATGACATTTTTAATCTCTTCTCATGGCTGTTGAGATAGAGACTTACCTTCATGCATACCATCCAGCTTTAGGGGGATGGTGTAACAAGTAAAGGGACATTCTTCAATACAGCCAAGCAAGATGAAAATGGACATGTAGAAAGATACAAAGCTAGGCTTGTAGCAACAGGTTGTTCACAGAAGTATGGAGAAAATTATGATGAAACTTTTGCTCCTGTTGTCAAGCACAAAACAATTAGGGTACTTCTAAGTCTAGCTGCTTCCAAGAAAATGCATGTTGAACATTTTGATGTGAAAACTGCATTTTTGCATGGAGAAATTGAGGAGGAATTATACATGCAACAACCTCCTGGACACACACACCCCAAGAAGAAGGATCTAGTGCTGTGGTGGCCAAGCTTCAGAAGGGGATCTATGGTTTGAAAAAAGCAGAAAGAGCTTGGAATTAAAAATTTAACAAAATGCTATTAAATCAAGGTTTTAACAAAGGCAAAGTGGATCCCTGTCTCTACAAAGTCTTTTGAGTCTGCCGCACCCACGCCATTACTGTCACCTGTTCGCCCTTCTGTTCGGCTATGCCATCTAGGCCCCCACCAGATGTGTTTGGGAACAAAACAAAGACTACAGACTTGTTTACATCCTAATGTATGTGGATGATCTGATCCTTTGTTGTGAAGATCAGAGAGACATCAAAGAGATCATTTCCAGTCTCAACAAAGAAGTGGAAGTAAAGCAACTTGGACAAGTCAGCTATTATTTGGGAATACAAATAAAGAAGATGAAAATTTTCTTCTGAGTCAAAAGCAAAAGATTCTAGACTTGGTTAAGAGTCTTGGAATGCAGGATGCTAATACTGTGCATACTTCTATGGAATCTGATTTTCATAAACAGAAATAACTGAGTGGACTCTTGCCCAACAACCACGGATATGGAGACATTATAGGGAAATTGTTATATCTGGCTACAACAAGACCAGATACTGTGGCGGCAGTGGGCATTCTTTGCTGAAGGACCAGTTCACCTACCCAAAGAGACTGGAATGGGGTTAAGAGGGTGGTGAAGTATTTAAAATGTACTGCACAATTTAAACTTAAATTGCCATCAACAGAAAATCTTATACTAATGGGTTTTACTGATGCAGATTGGACAGAAGACATATCTGAGCATAAATCTACTAGTTCATATGTATTTTTCTATGGGGTGGTCCTCTAAACTGCATTAGCTGCAAGTAAGGTAGTATAGCTCGCTCATCTACAAAGGCAAAGTACATCTCAGCTGCAGCAGCTTGTGATGAAAATGTATGGCTCAAGCTTTTGCTTGCAGACCTCAAAGTAGATGAGCCTACTCCAATTACACTGTCAAAGTTGCATCAGACTATCATTATCAGAAAAGACAGGTGGGTGTATTGATTAAAGCATATTGATTAAAGCATATTGATGTCAAACATCATATTATAAGAGATAGAGGCAAAGTGAAGGATTGGTACAATTGAGGTATTGTCCTACTAAGGACATGATATTTTGACAAAACCTCTGGTTAAAGAATTGATTCTGAAACACATTGATCTGAGAAGGGGTATTAGAGTATATAGATCAATAGTCTCAGAATGAGGTATGTCAATCACCCTGATCTGACTTACTATTGGTCTGTCTATCCTAACATTCTTTTATGCCCCTCCCTTCTAAAAGGTCTGTTGGTTAAACAGACATGAAAATGACAGTTTTAATCTCTCCTCATGGCTGTTGAGATGGTGTCTTACCTTCATGCATACCATCCAGCTTTAGGGGATAGTGCAACAAGTATAGGGACATTCTTCAATACCGACTGTTTAATGTGGAATATTTGTAATGTGGAATATTTGTTTTCTATTTAAAGTTTAATAAACCTTTTTCTGACTTTAATGTGACTCATTATTTGCTCTCTGCTCTGTGTGTGTGGGGGGTATAATTGGAGCAAGCAATAGTAAGACCTATAACACTGACATCCATCAACAGGTATGAGAATATCACCATTCTGCCTGAGGACAAGTGTGGACACCTCCCAAAGGCAGAGTCCAGAAAGGGGAGGTGTCCCTTTGCCCTCCCAGGTGAACGAGCATGAGACTTGCGGCTGTCTCATCCCAGGATCCTGTATAAAGCAGGACTCCCAGGATGTTCGGAATGGTGCCTGAGGAGAAATCATTTGGATTGGCACCATTTTGTGTGAGCCAGGAGCAGGGTAACCTATTCCAGGATTTGTGGCTGGAGAGCCTAGAGGAGGCATTTGCTTGCCTTGAGGAGTCCTATAGGCCTTTGGGGGGGTATCTGAGGATGTAGACTGGCTGAATTGGGGATTGAGGATCATGAGGAGTCATGCCACCAGGAGCTGTGGCATTTGCAGGGGTTTTTTTGTGGGGAGCATGGGACCAAAAAAAGGACCAGGTAAGTGTAAGGGGAAACAGCCATTGAGGAGGGTAGCCCCTGCAGTTTTGCTGCCTAAGTCATCCTTGGATTAGGAGGAGAGGCCAGTGTGGCAGCATCTACAGGCCAAACTGGAAATATTAGAACATTCCAGGGGGATTGAGCCCTAAGTGGAGGAAAAAGGTACACAACCCTGGGCCTCAGCTAGGACTTTGAAGGCATGGCATTGGACTAAGTTTAAGGAAATGGCTGACAAATTTATGGCTCGTTTTGCTGTCTTGAAACAACAGGGCACCCCTGTGGCTGAGGTGGAGGCCCAAAGGATGGAAATGACATCAAAAGCCAAGGGAAGGATCAGGGCAAAGGAGGCTGATGCAGTGGAGGTAATCAAACCTATAGTGGGTCAACAGGCAGCAGCTGTGGAACTTAAGCTGGCACCAGTGGATTGAAGTTGGGTGAGTTGGCCATTGCACTGGACACCACACAGCCAGTTAGATGGCCTTGGGACACCACACTACCTGCCTCAGCTGGTTGGGGTGGTGATCACGCCACACAGAAGAATTTTAACCTAGCCAATGCATGGGCACAGCAGGCGACCCCGGCAAGCAGTGGGGGCATGAGTGTCCCTATGAGGGGAGTACCAGGTGGATGCCCAGCTCATCCCATGCACCTCAAACAGCAGTTTTCTAGGGCAGCTTTGGTTTCGGGGCCATATCCAGGTGGTCTTATCCAGGTGGTGGCAGGTCTTTAGCAGGCATGCTGGCTGCAGCCATTCCATGTGGGGATTATTCAGCGCCCTTAGAGGGACATCTGGTGCAGGCCACTAGGGACAAAATTTGGCATGGTGAATACGTGGATATTTTTAGTCTGCTCAATCAGGAGATGGAGGCAAAGGATCTTAAGAGGACCCTAAGGACAAAGAATGCAGGTTGTGCAGGAAGTTGGAGTGTTCCTGGGCAAATTGGCTGCCTGAATGCATGATATACATGTCCCTGATTATGCAGGCTCACCCTTGGATGGCGCAGTCACTGTTGAAATATTTAGACCTGATATATAGGGCCTATGTAGACTTTCCTGGTCACACATGACTTCTCTATGGAAAAAAAATGAGGATGAAAGCAGCCATGCAGCTACACCTTAGGTGGGATGAGCCCTTGCCAACATTATGGCTGCAGATTATGACACTGACTAGGCCAGTGCTGGGTGACAGGTATGACAGCTGGTTTGCTGGGACTTTAACAGTCACAGGTCATGCAATAGGAGGTTGTGCCACTTTAAGCATGACTGTTTGGTCTGTGGTGCACAACATGCAGCTGTGCATTGTAGCAGGGCCTGGTTCCAACAGGGGAAGACCAAGCATGCAGGAGCCCCTGGTAAGCCCTTAGTTGGGGGGGCTAATAAAGGGGCCCAGCTCAATTATGTTATGTGTGTTCAAGCAGTGGTTAAGGCAATACCCAGATAGGGATGCTGTGGGGTTTCTGTTATCAGGGTTTAAGTTGGATTTTCATATACTGGTGCAGGGTGCCCAGTGCCTGGCCTTGGCCAAGTCCTTGAAATCAGTAAGGGGTATGGAGCATGTAGTTAAGGGGAAGATTGGCAAGGAGGTAGCTGAGGCTCAGGAGCTTGGACTGTTTGTTACCCCCATGCCTAATTTCAGGGTGTCGCCTTTGGGTTTGGTCCCAAAGAAGGCGCAGGGGGAGTTCAGGCTAATTCATCACCTGTCATACCCAGAGGGATCATCAGTTAATAATGGTATGCCCCAGGAGCTGTATATGGTTCATTACACATCCTTTGACTCAGCCATTTGTATGCTCAGGGCATGTGGTGTGGGGGTGGAGCTGGTGAAGTACAATATTTAATTGGCATTTTGCCTCCTTCCTGTTCACCTGGAGGATTTTAGAACTCTTGGGGTTTCACTTTCAGGGTAGTTTTTATATGGACAAAGCCCTCCCATTTGAATGCTCTGTGACATGTGCAACATTTGAGAAGTTTAGCACTTTTTTGAGTGGAAGTTATGGAGTAGGTCTGGGTTACATAGTACTGCCCGTTATTTGGATGATTATATTTCTTGTGGGCCCAGGGGTTCAGGACGTTGTGAGTTCTTGTTGGGAATAGTTAGGGAGTTAGCTGAAGAGTTGGGGTTGCCATTAGCTGAGGAGAATATGGAGGGGCCGGCAACCATACGTGTCAAGTGTCCCAGGCTTTCAGTCTTTTTCCCACTACCACCCCAGAACATTTATTTTCTTGGAAATGTCCCGGGAGGTGGTGGTGTGGCTGCAGCTCAATGGGCTGGGAAGGGCAAAGCCAGCAATGTGTGTGTGTGTGTGTGTGTGTGTGTGTGTGTGTGTGTGTGTGTGTGTGTGTGTGTGTGTGTGTGTGTGTGTGTGTGTGTGTGTGTGTGTTTGGTGTGCGGGTGCATCAGGGTGGGTGAAAGGGGCACCAACATGGCGTCCCCCTGTTAACTTTCTCCCCCTCCAGCAGCCATTGCCTTTGCCCACCGCTTCATGCTCCCTCCCTCTCTCCCTGCCTGCCTGCCTCTGTCCCTGGCTGGTCAGCCAGCCTCCGGGTGAGGGGCCCCAGCAGCACCTGTCCTGAGATGGCCTGTGGCAGAGGTGCAGTCTTACTGGGGAAGAGGTGCAGGATATGGGGGCACATGGGGGCACCTCCCAGCCGTCCACTGGTTGTGGCAGTGCTGAGCTGAGGAGGACGAGGGCTGGAAGATTGAGGAGGAAGGCAGGTGGCATCGGCGGGCATTATACGCTCCCTTGCACATGAATGGGTGGGATGTTTTCCCAAAAGATAAAGTCAACGTACAGGAAAACTCTTAGGCCAGTACATATGCGGGGGCAGATTAGGGTTTTCTTGGTCATTGTTATATGAAGACTTTGTTTTTTTGTGCCATTAAATTAGACCAACTTATGGCAACTTTAATAGGGCTTTCAAGGTGAAATATCATGGAATGGTTTTACCAGTTCCACATCCCCAATGACTTTCCATGGTAAAGCAAGGCTTTGCACCTAGGTCTTCTGAGTCAAGATGGGTACAAACCACTGATTTGATAGTTCATCCTTCAGCCAAACAGGTGTTTGGCACTTCCCAACTCTGCCTCCTCAAGCAGGCATCCACAGAAAGGGAGGACATTGGCTTCCCTGATAACCTTCCACAGGGCACTTCGTCTGGATAGACACTCACTGGAGGAGGCAGGTCTGGAAAGCACTGAACACCTAGTCATTCAAAGGATGATCTGACACCAATCTCCAAACTTCATGCCCATCTCAACCCTGGAGTGCTAGTCTATCACTCTGTCCACTGAATCACACTGGAATATCATAAAAGTACTACACATTCTAAAATATCTACACAACCTACTATTTGTATAAGAATCAGAACTTAGAAAACATGCTATTGCCTATGCTACAATAGCATGGGCAAAATGTCTACACAACCTACTGTCTGTATAAGAATCAGAGCTTAGAAAACATGCCATTCTCTATGCTAGCCAGAGGATTTTGGAAGCAGTTATCCCAAAAGATAACAAAGGAATAAGGTTGAGAAACACTGGTAGCCCAATACCTCGAGGCAACCTGTGGGCCATCATTCCCTACCATGGGAAGTGCATAGGGTTAATGCGGAAACATAGCTACATGAAGGAAGGAGAGATTAAATGCAAAAACCATCCAGAAGCCTCAGCATAGCTATTTTAAGAAATCTGCGGAGAACTAGCTCTGGCAGTAATAGAGTAGATTAGATTAGAATAGAATAGAATAGAATAGAATAGAATAGAATAGAATAGAGTTTTATTGTCATTATGCATACACAAGATATGCACAATGAAATTAGAGTGCTATTCCACTACACACTCTAAACATACAAAACACATAAAACACATAAAACACATAAAACACATAAAACACCATACAAAATATTAAAAACTCTTAAAATTGCTTACAAAATTTAAAACACTACTTAAAAACTGATTAAGATTGTGCTAAAACTGTTGCAATTAACTTGGATACCACTCTGTGATAAAAACTGTTCTTTAGTCTATTTGCCCTTGACGTAAGAGTCCTGTATCTCCTGCCAGATGGCAACAGTTCAAAAAATTGGTGGCCAGGATGCAAAGGGTCTCTCAAAATTCTAGATGTCTTCCTTGAGCATCTGGAGTTGTATAATTCTTCCAAAGGAGGAGGAGGCCAGCCCACTATCTTCTCAGCAGTGTTTATGACCCTCTGGAGTGCCCTTCTATCTGCCACTGTGCAACTGGCAAACCAGACACAGAGGCAGTAAGTGATAGTGCTTTCTATAAAGCCCCGGTAGAAGGTTACCAACAGTTTCTTAGACAGTTGTTCCCTCCTGAGAAGTCTCAGAAGATATAATCTCTGTTGGGCCTTCTTAACCAATGCTTCAGTGTTGGCACTCCAGGTCAAATCCTCCTGTAGAATAACTCCTAAGAACCTACTGTCCGTCACCCGCTCTACACCAACTCCATCAATAATCAGGGGCTGAGTGTCTGATTTCCTTTTTCGATAGTCCACTATAAGTTCTTTGGTCTTGTTGATATTTATTATCAGATTGTTGGTTCTGCACCACCGTAGCAGCCGATGCACCTCCTCTCGGTAGGCTGACTCGTCTCCACCAGAGGTGAGTCACACTACTGTTGTGTCATCAGCAAACTTGATGATTTTATTTTCAGGATGAGTATGAATGCAGTCAGAGGTGTAAATACTAAACAATAGTGGGTAGAGATGGGCACGACTTAGCGGTATTCCCGTTTCCGTTTCCGTTACTCGTATCCGTTACTCTACAGAAACGGAAATGGGAATTACTCCGCCAGAATTCGAGCTCGAACCGACGAACGAACAATTTGGTTTGATTTGTCATGCTTGTTACTTGCATCGCGGGGATCGCGCAATGCCAAGCGGCACAGAAAAAAAGTTTTTAAAACTTTAAAAATAACCGATTCCCGGCCCTAAAAGTAGGTGAAAACTGTCTGAGGGCACCTACCAGGCCAGAAGGGTGTTTTATTTGGGGGGGGGTTCCCCGCCCCACTCCCCTTGGCTATTGCTACTGCTGCGCTGCTGGTACCAGGCTGGGAGGGTGCATCCATTTGCCATGCAGTGCGGGGGATCCAAAATGGCGACCGCAATATTTGTTTTGAAATCATTGCCCAAAACCCCACCAAAGCACCACAGAAACATGCGAAAATTAGCTATTTTAAATGCTTGATTTTTTACAGTAGCAGCAGTGGGTTTTTCTTGCAAAAAGTCTCAGTTGATTTTATTTTATTTTATTTTATTTTATTTTTTTACACCTGCGCATTCGCAATGATGGGCTCGCCCATGGGAGTGGACCATGCAAAGTTTTGGAGCCATTCCACCAATCGCATGGCCAGGTTTTGCTGACTGTACCAGGCTGGGAGGGCGCATCCATTTGCCATGCAGTGCGGGGGATCCAAAATGGCGACTGCAATATTTGTTTTGAAATCGTTGCCCAAAACCCCACCAAAGCACCACAGAAACATGTGAAAATTAGCTATTTTAAATGCTTGAATTTTTACAGTAGCAGCAGTGGGTTTTTCTTGCAAAAAAAAAAGTCTCAGTTGATTTTATTTTATTTTATTTTATTTTATTTTATTTTATTTTTTTACACCTGCACATTTGCAATGATGGGCTCGCCCATGGGAGTGGACCATGCAAATTTTCCACCAATCGCATAGCCACTTGGCCAGGTTGACCACAGAGACTTCTGGGATGTGCCAATCGGGCATAAACAGCCCACTAATCGTAGCCCAAACCCGAACCCTAAGCCTAAGCCTAACCCATACGCCAGTACACTGTCCTTCTAAGTGGGTCAGAGAGGCACCCAGAGGTGCACCCCAATACTCACCCTAAACTCACCTGTAACTAGCCTAACCCTAGCCCTTGTGCTAACCCGTCTTAACCCTAAGCCAGATCTACTTGCATTGCACTACATGCAAGTACGTGAGACACAACGGGTGCAAAGAGTCTGCCAGTCCGTCACTTGTGGCTCTGGCTGACTCCTGCAGCTCCCTCCAGGAGCCCGCTACCCCCCCAAAACCAGTACTAACGAAAATGAAAAAACGAAAAAACGAACCGACTAATTTTTGCGAAATTTCACGAAAAACAGAAACGAGCCGAAACGGACTGCCTCCGACACACGACAACTCGAAAATGTCATTTTCCCTAGTCGTGCCCATCTCTAATAGTGGGCTCAGCACACAGCCCTGTGGAGTACCTATGTTGAGAGTGAGGGCTGACGACATGTAGTCACCTAATCTGACCCTCTGTAAGCGATTTGATAAGAAATCCATGATCCAGGCACAGATGGAATGACAAAAACCAAGGTCCCTAATTTTAGATATCAGCTTGTGACGTATAATTGTATTGAAAGCAGAGCTAAAGTCTACAAAGAGCATCCTTACATAGGTCCCCCGCAGCTCCAAATGGGAAAGAGCAGTGTGCAAGGTGATATCTATAGCATCTTCCATGGATCTATTTGCTCTGTAAGCAAACTGATATTTATCAAATGTGCCAGGGAGGCAAGAGATGATATGCTGGTGGACTAATCGTTCCAGAGACTTCATTACAATGGAGGTAAGTGCCACAGGTCTATAATCATTTAAGCTGTTAATAGATGGCTTTTTTGGCAGTGGAACAATAATGGAGGCCTTCAGACAAGATGGAATAGTTGACTGGGCTAGAGACCAGTTAAAAAATTCAGTAAAAACTCCAGCCAACTGGTCTGCACACTCCCTAATCACCCGACCAGAAATGCCATCAGGTCCTGCAGCTTTCCTTGGGTTCACAGTTCTCAAGATGTTTCTCACTTCCCATGTTTCAACAAGAAGGAAGGGGCTAAACTGTGCTGATGGCTGTGATGTAAATACCTCTGTTTGTTCTTGTCTCAAATCTAGCATAAATAATAATAATAATAATAATAATAATAATAATAATAATAATAATAATAATAATAATAATAATAATAATAATAATAATACATTTACTGGTATTATTCAAGGGCACATTTCTGGTTCATCTTCATCCGTTGTTGCTCTCTCTATCTCAAGCTTCATTTGAGGAACCAGAGATGACACACTGCTTTTGTCATTCTCCTTAAATATGGCTCCCCAAACTTTGTTAGACTTGACTTTTCACATCTGTCTCTGTATTGCAGAATGAGCTGGCTGCATTTTATGAAGTGTGGAGACATGAAATTCATTTTGGTTTCATGAACAGATCATTTTATAAGTCCAGTTTACATAGGCTAACTGCTTTTTTTCTCTTTTGCACTGAGTGTCTGAACATCCTGTAATATCAGTAAAAAGATGTTGTGCTTCTTAGCAGAAAATGATTTATTCAGTAACATTAAACTCAATCCTAGTTTAACAGGAGATGGTGGCAAAGCGACGCATGATAGTATCTCAATTTAGCAAAGCTCTTGTCCTCAAGAGAGGTCCCAATGGACAGATCAAGGAACTGAAAATAATCTACTTTCATCCAGGAAAAGCATTTTCCTCTTCTCTTCCATTTTCTTGGCAGGCTTTGAAAAGAATTCTTTTCAAATGGTTGCATCTGGGTAGTAGAGAAATGGAATGTGCACTCCAATACCTCTAGAAGACATCATATTTCATTAGTCCTTACTAAGATCTGATAAAAGTAATTCTCCTTTGCATTTCCTTAAGTGGTGGCTTTGAGACTCGAGTTCACATTCAACATTTTAAAATCCTGTTCAGAAATTCTATACATTATGTATAGGATACCCCAGGTTTCTCTTAGTTGCACATAAGGATCATTCATTTCTCATTGCTTATTAAACAAAGGCCGTTACTTCACGAACCGCTCGCTTCGCGGCAAGCCCTCATTTCTGTGCGAATCGATCATTTCAGTCCGCACGCTCCTCCTTTTTGGCTGCGATGCCACCCCGACCATGCCCCCTTTACCGTGCTCCAAGCGGGGTGAGTGGTTCCCCTGCCAGCGGCCGGAAATCTTTTTGCTTCGCATCTTGCTTTGCTCCCAACATGACGTGTGGTCTCGGTTTTTGGCTTTTATTTCAAGTTTTTTTTAAAAAAATATTCAAACAGGGATATCGATGCATCGCTATATCGTTTCATCGCTTTGCCCTGTTACTTCCTCGCTCGAGTAGCGGCGGCGGCGGTGGCGGCGGCGGGACCAGGAGGAGCCGCTGCCGCCTCGCCCGGCCAGAGCAGGGCCCCCGGGCAGACAGCGTGCAAGCGGCGGAGGGCGGGCGGCTGTGCCATGCGGGGCTCCCCCCGAGTAGCAGCGGCGGCGGCAGGGGGGCTGCCAATGATGCCAGGAAACAGTTGAAATCAGTAGAGCCATTGCAACTGACAGTCCAGCATCAGTGCATCGATACGCCGTCGGTAGGTATTTTTTTAATGGACGGATGGGAAATAAGGAACGTTGAAAAGTGGCATGCGAATGCGAAGGGAGCACGTGAGGTTGTGCTTGAATCAGTCCTAAAACTGCAGCTCGTGAGTACTGAGAAACAGGGGCGGGAGCGAAGCGAGAACACGTGACCGCCACGTGACCGCCTCCAAATTCACAGCGAAGGCAAGGTCGGTTCGAAGTGAGGCACTTCGTGAAGTAACGGCCAAAGATACCAGCAAATGTTATGTCTGTTTTGTCAGTAAGAGGAAAACAAAGTCAGTGTAAAAGTGTTTGTTTTCTGTCTCACCTTTCCTCCCTTGTGGGGAACTGAAGGGGCATTCAAATAACATGTATTTCAACATTACAAAAATTAAAAACATACAAATTTAAAAATATAAGCAGGAAAATAGTTCCCAAACTTTACAAATGTGTAGTTCTTATGAGAGATGGGCACAAATAAAAAAATGATGTTTCATTTGTCGTTTGTCATTTGGAGGGTCCGTTTTGGTTCATTTCCATTTTTTGTAATTTTTGCAAAAAAATTGTTTTCATTTTTGTTTATTTGTTACCATTTTGTTACCATTTATTTCAATTTTTGTGATTTTTTAGCATTTAAAGCAGTTCACTGCATTGCAGTAACGAAAATGAAACGCACGGCAATATTTCCGGTGTTCTGTTCGTTTCGTTTTATTTTGGAGACAAAATTCGTTTGTCATTTTGTTGCATAACGAAATGAAAAAACAAAAATGGAAACAAAAATTGTTCGTTTCGTGCCCATCTCTAGTTCTTATATCTGGTACAGGAAATATTTAATTTAAACCCATAGAAAATTCTGTACCTATCATCATACTTTAGGTTCAGAGGCTCTCTAGGTTTAACCTTTTCCTTCATGAAGCCTTTAGGAGCCTCAGGATACAAATAAAGGAGTTTTTAATAGTTAGAAAACAACAACACCATGGATGGCCACTGCTGGGTCAGAGGTCTCTTGGCAGTGACCCAGTGGGGATTTATTTTTAGTACCATAGACATCCTCCACCTTGTCATGAGGCTCCCAGAAGTTTCCCCAGGGCAAAACGAGGATCTAGGGATCCTTAAAATTTGGAAGAATGTGGGGTATATAGGACAGTTCCCATGAGTTTAAATTAAGCATTTCTGTTGCCTGGTCCAGGTTACAGCAGAATGAAATTTTGCCAACAAGATTTTGCCCAGTATTTAAAAATACAGAACAAAGTTTTATAAGCCCACTGATTCCCCAAAAACCTCTCTGGAGATGAAGGTCTTCAATTGCTGGTAGAAGAAAATGAGGAATCAGGCCACCACAACCTTCTGAGGAAGGGTCCATAATCTGGTTATAGCCACAGAGACAGCCTTGTCTCAGATCCTCACCAGCCATGCTTGTGAAAGTGGTAGAACCAAGAGAAAGCAATCCACTGCTCTCCACACTACTTGTAGAGAGTCATGCAGGGAAATACCTGGAACAGGTAACTGTTCCAATGGCTATTTGCAGGAATTTCCTGGATGATCATCCTAGTTCACAATGTAGAGGTATTTGTTCATGTACACCCCAATATCAACATCTTCTAGGATAGGAAGAACATTATCCTGAGTACTGTACACATGCAAATATCTTTTAGGGATTTAGTCCAAATTTTGCAGTGGTTAGGTAGGGTGCTCTCCAAAGTGGGGTCCCATGCCTTGGATAACTCCTTTTTAAAGTTCAAACTATAACATGGAGTAGATTCATTGCTCCACTGGCATCAAAGTCACCAGCCTTTGCTGACTACTAGATAGAAATACCTTCCATTAGAAACTCTTTCTAATGGAAATGAAGCACTGAACTTTGTCTAGCTACTATCCTTCTCTTTGGCTTCTGTTATTCAAGCATCTCCTCTTATCAAAAGCAGTAACTTCCACTAGGCCCCTTATTGCTTTAGCACGCAATACAAATTATTATCATTGTTGTTGTGATATATATATATATATATATATATATATATATATATATATATATATATATATATATATATATATATATATATATATATATATATATATATATATATATATATATATATATGTTTTCGTAGATTTTCACGGGTATAGGTATGCATGTTAGGGTGGATTCGGGTTTCTTCCCGTGTAGAAATCTGGTTGTTTTGGCGACGTTTCGACGAGGTCTCACTCGTCATCTTCAGGCTGGTGTTCTGGCTTCTTTCTTCTTGAAGCAAAGCGTGGTCTCAGTTGAAGTCCTTCTATAAATACTGCTGGGGGTGTGTGGTTTGCTTGCTCTGTTGCTGATTGCAGG
This sequence comes from Phrynocephalus forsythii, assembly GCA_029282475.1. Taxonomy (NCBI): domain Eukaryota; kingdom Metazoa; phylum Chordata; class Lepidosauria; order Squamata; family Agamidae; genus Phrynocephalus; species Phrynocephalus forsythii. Next base: position 129,422,660 of record JAPFRF010000001.1, on the reverse strand, counting down.
TTCCTTTGTTCCTTTGTTCTTTTGTGATCTGCTGTGTGGCTGAGGCGATCGTTAAGGGATTAACTGCTGGTGGCTGTTTAGATGGCTGTTTAGATGCTGATGGGTTAGATGGCTGGTGGGTTCTGGCAGTATCCTGGGCTTTGGTGGAGTGGGGTCCTGTGTCTTGTGAATTCATTTTGGTCTGGCTACGTGTCTGTGGTCTCCCAATGTTTTTTTGGGGTGTGTGAATGTGCTCCATGTGGTGACTGGAGTGGGGTGCCGCAGTAGATGGTGCAGTCGTGGTTTTGTTATTGGATGGTGGTTTCGTTTCATCTGTGGGAAGGGTCTGGGTTTGTGTTTGGTGTGGATGGAAGGTGGTGGCATCTTGTGTCCTTTTGGACCTGGTGTCAGTCTTTGTGACAGAGGCTCGTCTGTTGACCAGGGCTAGTTTCCAGATGTCAGGCAAGCGGGAGGTGTCATCACGTTTATTCATGTTGTTTGGGTGTTTCTCTATTTCAATGGCTTCCATGATTATTCGACTGTTGAAGTGTTCAGTTTTGGAGATGAGTTTGGTTCTTTCAAAGTCAATTTCATGACCTGTTGTTTTTATGTGCTGGAAGAGAGAGGAAGATTTTTCTTCTTTTTTGACTGCGTTCTTGTGTTCTGCGATGCGTGCGCTTATTCTCCTGTTTGTTTGTCCGATGTATGTGGCTGGACAGACTTTGCATGGTATTTCGTAGACTCCTTGGTTTTCTAGCTCAATCTTGTCTTTGGGGTTTCTTAAAATGTTGGCTATTTTTTGGTCGGTGCAAAAGGCTGTCTTGATATTGTGTTTGTGGAGAATTTTGCTGATTTTGTCTGTGGTGCCTTTGATGTAAGGGAGGAGGGCGGTGCCGTTGTTCTCTTCTGTTTCTTGGTTCTTGGGGGTGTTTCCTTTTGGATTAGTTTGGTGATGGTGTTTTTTGGAATCCGTTCGCAATTAAAACATTCGAGAGAGTGTGTAATTCAGTTTTTAGTTGGTCTTTGTCAGCGAGGCGTTTGGTTCTGGAGATGAGGGTTTTTGCTACGGAGTTGATCTGTGCAGGGTGGTGGTGTGATTGTGCATTTAAGTAGCGGTTTGTATGTGTTTTTTTCTGGTAGATGGTATGTCCTAAGGAGCCGTCGGGTTTTTTGTAGATTAGGACGTCCAGGAAGGGAAGTTGGTTGTTGGCTTCTATTTCCATAATGAATTGTATTTTGGGGTGTAGGCTGTTGAGATGTGTGAGGAAGTTGTTCAGTTTATCTTTCCCGTGTGGCCAGATAACAAAGGTGTCGTCAACATATCTGAGCCAGAGTTTGGGTTTATGTTCGGACTTCTGTAACGCGTTGGTTTCAAAGTGTTCCATATATAGGTTTGCGATGACCGGTGAGAGGGGTGATCCCATGGGTGCTCCTTCTATCTGTTTATATCTTTGTCCATTGTGGATGAAGTATGTGTTGGTTAGGCAGTGGTTGGTCAGATCTAGGATGTGTTTGGGGGGGTTGTATTTGTTGTGGATAGCTGTCAAGGCTTCTTGAATGGGCACTTGTGTGAAGAGCGAAACAACATCGAAGCTCACGAGTAGGTCATTGGGTTGTAGGTCTTGTTTCTTTATAATTTCTATGAAGTGGAACGAGTTTTGTACGTATGAAGTGATGGATTCTGCATAGGGCTGGAGTTGTTTGGCAAGAAATTTGGCGAGGTTTTGTAGAGGTGAGCCTATGGAGCTGACTATGGGTCTGAGAGGTGTTCCTTCTTTGTGAATCTTGGGGAGGCCGTAGAGCTTGGGGCATCTGGATGATTTCTCTCTGGGGATGATGCTTGGCTTGATTTCTTCACTTAAGGGAGAGGCTTTTATTTTGGCTTTGGTGATTTTTTCCAGGTAGGTGGTGGGGTCTGTGTTCAAAGGTATGTAAGCAGGGTCTTGTAGTAGGTTGGATAGTTTGGCTTGGTAGTCGGATGTGTTCATCACCACTGTGGCATTGCCTTTGTCTGCTGGGAGAATGATTATGTTGTTGTCTTTCCTCAGGTTGGAGAGGGCTTTTGTTCTTCTTTGTGTAAATTGCTTCTGGGTGGTTTGCTGGAGCAGAGGACATTGGTGACTTCGAGTCTGATTTTGTTGGCTTCATCTGGGTTGATTTTGGTTAGGCTGGCTTCCACTCCGCATATGATGTTTTCGGTGGGGATGTGTCTGGGGCGACTGCAAAGTTGAATCCTTTGGAAAGGACTTTGGTCTCTGCGATGGTGAGTGTCCTGTCTGATATGTTGTGAACTGTTTGTTTCATGGGCTGTTGTGGGGGTTTGGGCTTCTGGCGTTTTCCAGTTTGTGGAGTTTGTTGGTGTGTGTGTCTGTCTTGTGGGAGGTCTCTGTTTCAGCTCTCAGGCGGCAAGTTGCTTGGATTTGTTCCAGAGTGTTGGGTGGATTTTGTTGCTGAGTTTGAGGTGGAGAGTGAGTAGGTCTCTGTTGGTTTGATCTAGTAGGTATCTTTTCCTATGTAGTTCGCTTCTGATTAGGGCTAGTTCTGTTCTTTTCAGGATCCTTTCGCTGGATGGGGTTTTTGAGTGGAATTTCAGTTGGAAGCTTGTGGGGATCACATTTTTGTCTCGGCAGCTGCGTAGGAATGCAATGTCACATAAGATGGTGGCTCTTCGGACTTCTAGTTTCTCGTAGGTTCTGGTCAGCTGGAAGGTTTCCTCCCCGTAAAGGTCGGATATTTGTTTTCGTAGATTTTCACGGGTATAGGTATGCATGTTAGGGTGGATTCGGGTTTCTTCCCGTGTAGAAATCTGGTTGTTTTGGCGACGTTTCGACGAGGTCTCACTCGTCATCTTCAGGCTGGTGTTCTGGCTTCTTTCTTCTTGAAGCAAAGCGTGGTCTCAGTTGAAGTCCTTCTATAAATACTGCTGGGGGGGTGTGGTTTGCTTGCTCTGTTGCTGATTGCAGGTTCCTTTGTTCCTTTGTTCTTTTGTGATCTGCTGTGTGGCTGAGGCGATCGTTAAGGGATTAACTGCTGGTGGCTGTTTAGATGGCTGTTTAGATGCTGATGGGTTAGATGGCTGGTGGGTTCTGGCAGTATCCTGGGCTTTGGTGGAGTGGGGTCCTGTGTCTTGTGAATTCATTTTGGTCTGGCTACGTGTCTGTGGTCTCCCAATGTTTTTTTGGGGTGTGTGAGTGTGCTCCATGTGGTGACTGGAGTGGGGTGCCGCAGTAGATGGTGCAGTCGTGGTTTTGTTATTGGATGGTGGTTTCGTTTCATCTGTGGGAAGGGTCTGGGTTTGTGTTTGGTGTGGATGGAAGGTGGTGGCATCTTGTGTCCTTTTGGACCTGGTGTCAGTCTTTGTGACAGAGGCTCGTCTGTTGACCAGGGCTAGTTTCCAGATGTCAGGCAAGCGGGAGGCTGGTCGGCAGGCAAACGGGAAGAAACGAAAATATATATATATATATATATATATATATATATATATATATATATATATATATATATATATATATATATATATATATATATATATAAGAAATCTGGTTGTTTTGCGACGTTTCGACGAGTCTCACTCGTCATCTTCAGGCTGGTGTTCTGGCTTCTTTCTTCTTGAAGCAAAGTGTGGTCTCAGTTGAAGTCCTTTATAGAATGTGACTTTTTGAGACCACAAGAAGCAGAGGATGCTATTTTCATTTATACAGTATTTAATTATTTTATTATTTATTATTATTATATTTATATTTCCACCATGGTTGGATATAGCTGACAAGTACCCTCTCTTCCATCTACCAACTGCCTCTACTGAACATATCAGAGGGAGATGAAGCAATTCATGAAGATCTATGGATCAGGACCCTTCCCAAAGTCTAATTTATAGTTCTAAGCATTTCAGAGAGATTTATGTATCAATGCACACTTGGGCAGTCTTCCGCATCTAATCATTGCAAATGGAAGGCATTTCTCCCAATCCCCCAAGCCCTTGATGAAAAATGATAACTTTTTTCAATTTATCCTATTAACTTAATCATATTGTCTAGCCTTACATAGGCAGATATTTCTTCCAAACGTACACTAGAGAGAAGAAACCAGAGGAAGAATGATAGAGTACGTAAGACAATGTAAAAAAAATGGGACAAAGGAACTGACAAATTATTATCTAACTCATTGTTCCCCTCTTGTCTGTTTTGGAAGCGTGACAATTCATATATCTCAGCACAAGAGCCCTTAAAGGAATATTTTAATGAAACCATCCCTAGTTTATAATGAGATGGGGAGTGCAAATCTGTCCCATTTTTTGGGAAACATTAGGGAATGTAAACCCTTCCAACTTTCCCTTGGTTGATGGGTGCCCCCTCCAACATCACATATCCATGGAGCCAACAAGAGCATTAGTAACAACTCATTTTATTGATCTAGAAGAAGGAGAATTAATGGGTAACAAAAACAAGAAACACTTCACTCATGCCTTCCCTATCCTTGAGGCAGTCTCTCTTCCTTAACTCCCCTAAGTTAGCAGCACTTGAGAGTTGAAATTTACTGTCCTTTTCCATCTTGGGTGACAGAGAGTTCCAAGACTCAAGTCCATCAGAAATGAGGCACTACATGCCAGCAATAAGGGGAAAGGCATGTGGCATATCATTTGCCCTCTGATCTATCACTGGGATGTTGCTGCCTTCTCCTGCTCCTCCTGGAGGTGGTGCAGACAAACCTTTTGGCATTGTTACTTCCAGAGCAATAGCCATGTCAGAGTCAGTTCACCCTCAATCATATGATGAGATGAAAATGTACTCTTCTGCCGATGTCTGAAGTTATGAAGTCATGGAAGAAGGCAATGAAGTTATGGAAGAAGGCAATGAAGTTATGGAAGAAGGCAAGGCATTTATGCTTGGGACCATCTGCATCAGGGGCCATGAGATCACCAACTCAGGGGATTGTCCTCAGCCTGATCAGCCTGGATATAATTTCCCACTAGAGATGGGCACGACTAGGGAAAATGACGTTTTCGAGTTGTCGTGTGTCGGAGGCAGTCCGTTTTGGCTCGTTTCCGTTTTTCGCGAAATTTTGCAAAAATTAGTCGGTTCGTTATTTCATTTTTTCGTTGTCATTAGTACTGGTTTGGGGGGGTAGCGGGATCCTGGAGGGAGCTGCAGGAGTCAGCCAGAGCCACAAGTGACGGACTGGCAGACTCTTTGCACCCGCTGTGTCTCACGTACTTGCATGTAGTGCAATGCAAGTAGATCTGGCTTAGGGTTAAGATGGGTTAGCGCAAGGGCTAGGGTTAGGCTAGTTACGGGTGAGGTTAGGGTGACTATTGGGGTGCACCTCTGGGTGCCTCTCTGACCCACTTAGAAGGACAGTGTACTGGCGTATGGGTTAGGCTTAGGCTTAGGGTTCGGGTTTGGGCTACGATTAGTGGGCTGTTTATGCCCGATTGGCACATCCCAGAAGTCTCTGTGGTCAACCTGGCCAAGTGGCCATGCGATTGGTGGAAAATTTGCATGGTCCAATCCCATGGGCGAGCCCATCATTGCAAATGTGCAGGTGTAAAAAAATAAAATAAAATAAAATAAAATAAAATAAAATAAAATCAACTGAGACTTTTTTTGCAAGAAAAACCCACTGCTGCTACTGTAAAAATTCAAGCATTTAAAATAGCTAATTTTTGCATGTTTCTGTGGTGCTTTGGTGGGGTTTTGGGCAACGATTTCAAAAAAAATATTGCGGTCGCCATTTTGGATCCCCCGCACTGCACGGCAAATGGATGCGCCCTCCCAGCCTGGTATAGTCAGCAAAACCTGGCCATGCGATTGGTGGAATGGCTCCAAAACTTTGCATGGTCCACTCCCATGGGTGAGCCCATCATTGCGAATGCGCAGGTGTAAAAAAATAAAATAAAATAAAATAAAATAAAATCAACTGAGACTTTTTTTTGCAAGAAAAACCCACTGCTGCTACTGTAAAAATTCAAGCATTTAAAATAGCTAATTTTCGCATGTTTCTGTGGTGCTTTGGTGGGGTTTTGGGCAACGATTTCAAAAAAAATATTGCGGTTGCCATTTTGGATCCCCCACACTGCATGGCAAATGGATGCGCCCTCCCAGACTGGTACCAGCAGCGCAGCAGTAGCAATAGCCAAGGAGAGGGGGGCGGGGAAACCCCCCCAAATAAAACACCCTTCTGGCCTGGTAGGTGCCCTCAGACAGTTTTCGCCTACTTTTAGGGCCGGGAATCGGGTTTTTTTTAACTTTTAAAAACTTTTTTTCTGTGCCACTTGGCATTGCGCGATCGCCGCGATGCATGTAATGAGCACAACAAATCAGACCAAATTGTTCATTCGTCGGTTCTAGCTCGAATTCTGGCGGAGTAATTCCCGTTACCGTTTCCGTAGGGTAACGGATACGAGTAACGGAAACAGAAACGGGAATACCGCTAAGTCGTGCCCATCTCTATTTCCCACTCTTCTTGGACATTTCCCCAAGTCCTTTCCTCTTCTACTACTATCAAGTCAGGGCACTTTAATCCTTTTCCTTCTGCCTCCTACTTCTCTCACATATCTTCCAGTGCCTCCTTTATATCCCATCATTCTAAACCCCTTTTGCCAATGTTTTTGTCCTATAGAGAGTGTACAGTTGAGACCAGTTCAGCTGAGACCACTGGGATTTGGGGGAGGGGGGATATCTTCCCACCCACACCCTAGAAGATATTCCCAACTAAACCTCAGAGGTTTGCACTGGTATTGGTGCAGATTCTAGGTTCTGCTCCTTTGCCTGTGCACAAGCCTCTGTCTGGGTTTCCATGTCCTGTCAAATGGACTTGTTTTGCTTTACATCACACAAAAGGACAGATACAGAACACTTTTTGTTAGAGTATGCAGATTAATAGTCTCAGAATGTGGTATGTCAATCACCCTGATCTGACTTATTCTTGATCTGTCTATCCTAACATTCTTTTATGTCCCTCCTTTCTAAAAGGTCTGTTGGTTAAGCAGACAGGAAAATGACAGTTTTAATATTTCCTCATGGCTGTTGAGATAGAGAGTCTTACATTCATACATACCATCAAGCTTTAGAGGATGGTGTAACAAGTATAGGGACATTCTTCAATACAGACTGTGTAATGTGGAATATAGCCCAACTAAATGCCCTAAGCACATCTGATCTCACCTGAGTTCAGAAGCTAAGCAGGGTCGGCCCTGGTTAGTACTTGGATGGGAGACCACCAGGGAATACCAGGTGCTGTAGGCGCCTGGAGTAGGAACTGGCAAGGCACTCCAGTATTCCTGCCAAGAAAACTCCATGGACATGGGGTCATGAAGAGTCAGTCATGACTGTAATGATACAACACAACAATGTGGAATATTTGTTTTCTATTTAAAGTTTAATAACCCTTTTTTATTTTAATGTAACTCATTAATTGCTCTGTGGGGGTTAATTGGACCAAGCAATAGTAAGACCTCTAACAAGATAGCAGAGTTTGATAGTTCTTTGCTTATGACCTGATTACTCTTACACTGCTGAGCTGACAAAGTCACTGATTTTAAGTGTCAAGCAGTTGAACTAAAGTACTATTGAGGTAAAAAAAGAAAGAAGTTAAGGTTTATCTTGATCAATTTTAAACTGAAGTGAAAATGTCTGAGGTAAAATATTCCATGCCAAAGTTCCATCCTATTAATTTTGAGAAATTGTTGTTTTGTATGGAAAATCTGTGTGAAATTCAGGATGTGCTAGAGGTTTTAACAGCAGATGACCCTAAAAGAGCACATGAACAATACACAGATTGGAAATTGAAGAATGAAAAGGCAGAGGGTCTCATAATTCAATCTTTAACAGAAGAAAGATTGATGCTAATCAGACATGAGACAACAGCCAAGGGAATGCTTACCAAATTATGAGATGCAAAGTGAAGGATTGATACAATTGAGTTATTGTCCTACTAAGGCTAACGATATATTTCAGTATTTGAGGAGAAAAATGATTCTGAAACACATTGATTTGAGAAGGGGTGTTAGAGTATGCAGATCAATAGTCTCAGAATGTGGTATGTCAATCACCCTGATCTGACTTACTATTGGTCTGTCTATCCTAACATTCTTTTATGCCCCTCCTTTCTAAAAGGTCTTGTCTTCATGCATACCATCCAGTTTGGGGGCATTCTTCAATACAGACTGTTTAATGTTGAATATTTGTTTTCTATTTAAAGTTTAATAAACCATTTTTGATATTAATGTGACTCATTATTTGCTCTGTGGTGGAGATGGGGGTAATTGGACCAAGCAATTGTAAGATCTCTAACATTTTTGAGGCCCAGGGCAGAGACTAGAGAGCTTGCCAGAGGCACCTCCACCAACCCCCTCAAAAGGCATCTGTGGGTGCAACATGAAGCTATCCTTCTGAACACTCATCATCCTTGTATAGTCTAGTTATGTAGCTTCTGAGTTACAGGCACGCACAGTGAGTCTCTCAACACCATCAGTCATTATTGTAATGTACTTTTTTTTTTTTTTGGGGGGGGAGGTAAAGTTGGGATGTTCAAATAAAAATGAAGACCAAACAATTGCCTGTCTCTAAGAAATATTACTTATTTTAGTCTGTGGTGACTGCATCTGGACACTTCCACAGACAAGAGAACACATACTCAAATATTTTCAGACCTGATTTTCAATTTATCTTGATTACTCAAGGCAAAGGACCTACAGCAAAACAGAGGAAAGTGTTTACTTTCCCTTTTACTCTTATTCTCCTACGGGGGAGGTTGTGTGTGTGTGTGTGTGTGTGTGTGTGTGTGTGTGTGTGTGTGTGTGTGTGTGTGTGTGAGAGAGAGAGAGAGAGAGAGAGAGAGAGAGAGAGAGAGAGAGAGAGAGAGCGCACATATAAATGTACACACACATATACATTTATATGCTTTGGCCCTTTATATAATGTATGTTTATAAGAAATAAGACAAAATTAGCATCTCAATTTCTTGCAACCCTTTTATTCTGAGAATAAAGTGGAAAAATAGCAGGAGCAGACTAATTCATCAAAAACAACAGGGATTGCTGTTTTATAGGGAAAAAACAAGCCATCCCACTGTTTCAAATAAAATCCTTTCCCAAGACAAATGGACTTCAGAAATCATCTCAGTGTTCATCATGGCTGAAATAATATCACTAACAAAACAAACCCTTCTTCGCATTTAAAAGAAGATTGCAGAAGTGGTCAAGGCCACATTAAAAGTAGTGTTCTCTATCAAAATAATTCACCACTGTTTTTAATTTGTAAATAAATAATTGTTCAGATTTAAGAAGGCATTTTGAACTTGAATTTGTAAAGTTGTTTTGGGAGTTGAGGAAGAGGAGAATACATGGAACTGTGAGAATTGGGATATCATATGAATGGAGCAGTGTTTCTTCCCATGATTTTCTGCTATTGTGGTAGTATATCATTATTGTTGATGATTATGTGTTTGCTTCCCTATCAAAGAAAACATGGCATACATCAGAAAGAATGTCAGCATAAATTGCCATATGCACAAAGGGCAGTGCCTCCCATATGTACAGGTTCTACTACAGCCTGCAATTTATATGTAAACAGTTTGGCAAAGTCTGTTTTTTTTTTTTTTATGTTGGAAGACTGGAACTCACATCACCCATCACCATTGGCTAGACTGCCTCAGGTCAACAAAAGCTATAGTTCAGCAACATCTGGAGAGACACAAGTTGCCTACCCCTGAACAAAAGTGTTTCTCAATATGCCTCTTAAAAAAAAACAAACCATAGTTCAAGGAGTAGAGATAAGAGATGGGGCCTCTGAAGGATTAGCTTAAGTCCTGAAAGGATTTGTGAGATATTATGTTTGAATCCAAATGTTAAATTTATTTGGAGCTTTCTCACAAGTTGTCACATAGCTTTCAAAGTCTTACAAAGAGATCTTCACATAACTTTTATAACTGCTGCTGGTTTTGGTGGACACAGTCATGAATAGATGTTGCTTTTTAAAAGCTAATGTTAGCTAGGATATGTGTATGTTTTACATGCTATCAAGTTAGAACCAACTTAGAGCAACCCTAGGAGGGCTGTCAACCTAAGTGTGATTTTGAAGGAGTGGCATTATACACAAACATGCACCAGTGAGTTTCCATTGCTGAGGGGGGAATTCAAACCCAGGTCTCCTGAGTCCTAGTTGATCACTGCACTACACTGGGTATCCAGCTACAGTATTAGAGGTGGGCATGAAACAGAAAACCTATGTTCGTGTTCGTCTGTTTCGGGCCCACCCTTGATTTGGTTCGGTTTGGGTTCGTATGAATTTTTTTAAAAATTGTATGAACCCGAATCAATCTGAACTAGAGATGGGCATGAAATGAACAATTTTTCATTTCCATTTTTGTTTTTTCATTTTGTTATATAATGAAATGACAAATGAATTTTGTCTCTAAAATGAAACGAAAGGAACAGAAACACCAGAAATTTTGTCGTCCGTTTCGTTTTCGTTATGGCAATGCATTGAACTGCTTTAAATGCTGAAAAAGCACAAAAATTGAAATAAATGGTAATGAAATGGTAACAAAATGAATGAAAATGAAAACAATTTTTTTGCAAAAATTCACAAAAATGGAAACGAACCGAAACGGACCCCCTAAACGACAAACGACAAACAAAACACCATTTTGTTATTCGTGCCCATCTCTAATCTGAACCATTTTGGGTCGACTTACTGAGTGGTGGTGGCAGCGGCAAATGATCCTGGTCCTGGCAGCAAGGGCTTTTTGAGGTGAGGTGCTGGCCCCAAGCTCATTTTTTTTTCTTCAAGCACCAACCGCGTGGCTCCTGGGGCTGGGTCGGCACTCCTTTTTTTAAAAGTGCTGACCGCGTGTCCCATGAAAATGGGTCAGCACTCCTTTTTTATCTTATTTCAATTTGGGGTGGGGTTAAAAGTCCCCAGCCTGGGGCTTTTTGAGATGCTGAATTGGGCCAGGAGGACTGTGGTGATGAGAACAAGCTAGGAGGGGGTAACAAAAAATGAAGTGAATGAAATGGAAATTCCCATTTTTTTATTTCGTTCTTTGATGGGTTAGTTCGTTATTCATTTTTTTAGCTAACAAAATGAATAACGAATAATGAATAACAAAATGAATTCAAAGTTTGTTTCATGCCCATCTCTATAAAGTATAATATAAAGAAAGAAAACTACCCCAATCAATAATAGTACCCCTCTAATTACCAATATTGTAGCCATAGATGATAAAAGTTCCTTTTTTGGGTTATTGCTTCTAGTAGCCTTGCTGTCTGTGGGGTTTTGAGATCTGTAGTCCAGAATAACAACACTCCCCAAGAGGAACAGAGGAAATTGGGTCAGGCTTTTGATCCACCTAGCCCAAAACTAGGTGGATGTGTACAGGTGGATGTGCATGGATGCAGGGACAATACTTAAGATACCACCTGAGCTACCTTAAAATGGCTCTTATGACCGTTCTTCTACAGGTTTGTCTGGAACATTTTCCTGGTCACTGTCAGAAAGATATGGATAGTTTATAAATCATCCAGCGAGCTAATTTCCCTTCCATTCTTTCTATTATGCTTCTTCCAGCCTGGTATACTTACATTCTAGCTTTTGTGTTCTTATTTCATATTCATTGTCCTCTGCACCCTTTCTGGAAACAAGGCTTGTAGTCGCTAATAGCTGTAGACATTTCACTTTCATAAAATGCTTCAATGCCTTGGTAAATGTTCAGATTGCTCATGCATCCTAAACAGTTTGTTTGCAAGGGGACAGAGAACAGAACAGCTGGCAAGTCCTTCCACATATTCCTTTCTTTTCATTTCACATATTGCTGGTGCACAAAAAAACCCTGGTGTAATAAATAAACATACCATTCCAATGTTTGAATGTGAATTTTAATCTATGCTAATTTTATACACAACAGTTGCTACAGCCAGATTCTATTTACAGTCTTTCTGCAGTTAGAGAGGCATTGATATCCTACTGAAATAAGTGTTTCTGCATGAAACCCCTCAGATGTTGTGTGTTGTGTGTGCCGATCACTGATAATATCAACAGAATGCCAAGAGTTATGTTTATCAAAGAAATTGGAAAGCCTGAGACAAGAATTTTTTCTCAAACCAGGATAAAGATTTTTTTTTCTCTGAGCAGGCTCAAAACCATCAGAAGATGCACAGTGTGAGATCTAAACCATTATGCTAGGCAGGCCTTGCAGACAGAAGTCGTACTACTGGCGTTTTTGACTCATCCCCTCTAATTTATTTATTTATTTATTTATTTAAATACTTATATCCCGTTCTTGAACTCTGGGCGGCTAAAAAGCTAAAAAGGCAAAAAGATGAACAAAAAAAAGAAAGAGAAACAGCAATACAACTGCTTCTGATAGTTTGAAGGATGCCCTCAGGGAAGCTGTATCCTGGTCCCAAGCCTGTTGCAGACCAGAACCTTGAACCTGATCCGGAGACAACAAAAGGCGGACTAGGACTGGGGACTTGCTAAAAGCACCCACCACCAGCCTGGCCGCCGCATTTTGTGTAACCTCCGGACCAGGGCCAAGGGCAACCCCACGAGAGGGCAAATTTCAAGGGCCATATCCTCAGGGAGGACTCATCAAGGTTGACGGATCTGGGCGATCCTGCGGAGATGGAAAAAAGCTGGAGATGGCCATCACCTGGGCTTCCAGGGAGAGGGCTCCAGGACCACGCCCAGATTCCTGGCCCTGTCTGTAAGGATGGGAGGGGGCCATTGTACCGAGAGGAAGGCGCGCCGAAGAACAGAACCTCCGTCTTCTCCGGATTAAGCTTGATTCCAGTACGGCCTCCAACAGATCGAGGGAGTGAACCGCCTCCTCTGCAGACAAAGAGAGATATAGGTATGTCATCAGCGTACTGATGACAACGAACTCCATATCTCCTGATGACCTCCCCCAGCGGCCTCATGTAAACATTGAACAACACGGGGAGATTGCAAAAGGGGCACCCCACAAGGGAGAGTCCAAGGAGCCGACAAGACATCCCCCAGCTGTGAGTCCGGCCGCCAAGGAAGGAACGGAGCCAGGCCAAGGCCTGACCACCAATTCCCGCCTCAGCGAGCTGGGCCAGAAGGTTACCGTGGTCGACGGTATCAAAGGCTGCTGAGAGATCAAGGAGGCGATGATGAACCACAGCAATACAACTGCTTCTGATAGTTTGAAGTGGGAAGCTGTGCTAGCCTGTTGCAGCAAAAGCAACAAAAATGACTTGCTAAAAGGAGTTCACTCATGGATTTAACCATATTGTCCTTCTGAGGGACTTAACTCTCATGTCTAAGGATGCTTGCGAATAAGATGCCAGGCACAGAGGCCAGGTATAGCCTATGGGCACAACATGACCTAACTATGTGCAAAAGATATGTGTGGAAGTTTTCAACTATACAGACATATATTGAGCATATAGTACTTTTGGAGCACTTATTCAGCCATGTTGTGAGTGACAAGGATGTGGTGTGGGGAGGGCAAGGGGGTGGGGTACCCCAGGTGCAGCAATTAGGGGGTACCAAATCACCTACTGCTCCCACCCCTCCCCCCCACCCACCATCTCCAACTCAATGCTGATTACTCCTGAGTGAATGCACCTTGTGTGCCTGGGCCACCCCTCACCACCACAACATTAGGCCTCATATCCCCAACCCTTGCTGCCACATTGGCTACGGGGGTGGCTAGGCTTGGCACCCCGTCCCCCTAGCAGCATGTGAATGGCCCTGAGGGTGCCACTGTCACCGTGCCCTGCTCCATCTGAAGTGGGGGTGGGGGTGGGGGTGGGGGTGAGCGAGCAGGCAGCGGGGGAGCAGCGGGAGAAGAGGACTCCCTCTGGATGGATCGGGCAGGCTGAGGGGGAGTGGCAGCAGGGGGGGCTTGCTCTCCTGTGTGTTGATGAGGGGGCACAAAAACTGACTTTTGCCCCAGGCTCTGGAAGCTCTAGCTATGCCTCTGGTGAGTGAGCCACCTGGGTGAGCCCCAGGCTCAAAAAATCTTGCCAACCAGATGTTTAAGAGAAACTGTTCAGGTCTAGCTTACTTGTTGCCATAAATGGGGAGCAAATGGCCCCTAAGCAAGAACCAAGTGTATGTTGCTATTTTTTCATATCGGAGTTCCAGAATTTATGAGCAATTCTACAAAACATATTTGAAGTCTGAAAAATGCAACACAATTGTCTACATCAACTCCCTTGGACTATCTCATCAGCAAGACCAATTTTTGAACATCCACACCTGAAAATCTCTTTCTGGCAGGGAAAATATCAGTTAATAAAATTGGACTGGCAAAATAAATTCTTGATCTTGAAAGGTAAATGAATCATATTAATGCTGTATATTTTAATAGTATATTAATTAGGGATGGGCATGAAACAATGTTTTGTTTTGATTTTTAGTTTTTGTTTCATTTCCTAACAAAACAAAAAATGAAATGACCCATCAAAGAAAAACAAAACAAAATGGAAATTTTCATTCCATTGCATTTTGTCTTTTAATTTTCCCATAGGAATGCATTGAAGCAATTAATTCATATGGGGAAAAGCCCGTGGTCCCCCCCCCCAAACACGCCCTATCAGGTGGGGAAATATGCAGGATTTTAAAACTTATTTTTTTGCTGCTCCAAGCCCCGTGTGCTAGCTGATCGATGCTTGGGGCAGCAAAAAATAAAATGCTGACCGGCAGGGCTATGTGAGCCAGCTCATTGGCTCTAGTTATTTTTTTTAAACCCCACCAAACAGCTTCCCACACACCAGTTGGTTAGTGGCAGAAATATTTTTTAAACCCACCAACAAGCCTCCCGCATGCCAGCTGGTTGGTGGGAAGAAAACCTGCCACCCAGCCTTCCACTTGCCATGTGGTCGATGGGAGGAAAACAACTGGACCAGCCTCCTGTGCGCCATCTGGTGGATGGGAGGTAAAAAACCTGCCGACCAGCCTCCTGCATGCCAGCTGGTCAGTGGGAGAAAATTATAATAAAAAACCCACCGCCAACCAGCCTCACACACATCAGCTGGTCAGTGAGAGAGAGGGGGAAAAATATGCCGATCAACCTCCTGCACACCAGCTGGTCAATGGGAGGGGGGGAAACTGCTGACCAGCCTCCTGAGTGCCAGCTGGTCAGTGAGAGAAAAACAATTAAAAACCCACCACCACCAGCCTGCTGCATGCCAGCTAGTCAGTAGGAGAAAAAAAAACCCTACCAACCAGCCTCCCATGTGCCAGCTGGTCAGCAGGAGAAAAATAGTAATAAAAAAACTGCCGACTAGCCTCCTGTGTGAGAGCTGGTGGGTGAGAGAAAAATAAACCGCTGAACAGCCTCCTGCATGCCAAGTGGTTGGTGGGAGAAAAAAAAACACCAATCAGCCTCCCAAACGGCAGCTGGTCGGTAAAAGAAAAAAACCACCAAGCAGCTTTCTGCATGCCAGCTGGTCGGTGGGAGAAATAAAACCCCAACAACTGGCCACCCCAGGGCCTCCCATGCTCCAGCTGATCAGCGGGAGAAATAAATAAATAAATAAACACCAGCTGGCCCCTAGAGTATAAAAAAAGAAAAAAGAAAAAGAAACAAACAAAACAAAATGGGAGAAAAGAATGTTATATTTTATTTTAATGCTGTCTTTGTATTGTATGTCTTTGATCACTGGAATGAAAAGAATTATCATTGTTGTTTATTTTAATGCTGTCTTTGTATTGTATGTCTTTGATCACTGGAATGAGTTCTGCTTTAGCACGCAATATAAATTATTATCATTGTTGTTGTGATGGGCACCTTATGAAAAATGACACACTGTTTCATCATTTCGTAAGGTTTTGAATCATTTTGAAATGAAGCGAAACTGCAGACAGTGTGTCGTCCTGAACCAAAACAAAATGATGTTTTCGTTTGAGAGGAACTGAACTGGGAGCCGCCACCAGATTTCATTTTGAAATGAAGCAAAACTGCAGAGAGTGTGTCGTCCTGAACCGAAACAAAATGATGTTTTCTGTTTGGGAGGAACCGAACCGGGAGCCGCCACCAGAGCTTGCTTCAGCAGTAAGATCTGCCAGCTGTTTCCCTGCTGGGATCTTGCCAAACACTGCCTCCCAGCTGGCTTTGACAGCTCGAGCTGTCAAAAACTCCCAGCTGGGAGGTGGGTTGCTAAGGAGAATGCAGCAGCCAGGCAGCAGTAAATTTGCTGCATGACAGCTCCTTTTCCCCCTGAGACCTGTGTGTGTGTGTGTGTGTGTGTGTTGGACAGGGAGTGCTCTGGGCAGTGGAACACAGCCTTCTCTATCCAAAAAAAAAACCTATCTTGGAGGAGGGGGGAGGAGGAGAGAAGGAAGGAGGCACTTTTGTAGTGGTCTGGAGCCTTTCTTCGGAATCCTTTTCAGGATTCCTTTTGATTCTGATGCATCAAAAGAGGTCAGCCAGAGTGCTGGTGACAGAACATTTAGAAAAGGCTGTAGTCCACCATCTCGTGCCCATCCCTAGTGACCATTATGAGCTGTTTTCCACAATACCAATTTTCTGCCTGGGCAAGATACTGGAGTGTTGTTTGCGGGTGTGATTTGGATCTGGTTTCATCAACCCCCTCTAGTCCAATGGGACAGGTGAATTTTTTTAGGCTGCCTTACCTAGAAATCATTGCTCAAGGTTATTTTGTGTACTAACATTTTTTTGTTGTTGCCTAGAATAGATACTGGAATGTTGTTCCTCGGGATATTTTGGATCTGGTTGTATCACTCTCTACTAGTTGGATGGGATGGGCAATTGTTATTCTGCTGCCGTACTTGAAAATCACTGTTCCATGCTGTTTTTAGCCACATGGACTTGCTGCCTAGAATAGTTACTGCAATCTTGTTCCCGAGGATGATATGTGGCTTGCTGCATCTGTCTTATCTGTTCATACTTATCATGAGTTTAGTTTGATTAGCCTACTCAGAAGTCACGATTCTGCACCCTCTGTGTTCCATTCCAATTGTTTGTTTGTTTGTCTGCAATTAAGGGTTATTCAAAGAATAATATTTTGGGTGTTGAGGTCTAAAATGTTCTGTTGTTTGCCCATTGCATCCCATTATTCTGCATATCAATTTTTTTATTTCAGGATCAAATCTGATATCTCCATTCAGTCCTGTTCTGTTCCATTCCATCTCCTTCTGGCCTTTTCCTAGTTCCAAAAATGCACCATCTGCTGTGATCCACAGTTTTCCAAATTGGATCCACATTGGTTGCTGTATGGGGTGGTAGTGGTGAGCCCCACAGGATGCCATTGGGTGGTAGGCACTCCTGAATGGTTACCACAAATCTTGAAATTCAGGTACATGGGCAGAGATCGCTCTCTGAAGCCATCTCAGGGTAAAAACAGATTCAGTTCATGAGAATTATGATGGAGACAGATGAAGGCTCCTTGATTGAGCTGCTGTGGCAAGGCTCGTGATGTACAACAGAACTCTGGGGGAAGGGACTCATCCAGTCTGGGCTGGAGAGGGGTCAGTATGGTCCACCTGCTGATGAACCCAAAAGTTTATGCAGTACGGTAGGGCCCTCCTCAGGAGATTAAATTGTTAATAAAGTTGTGATCTAAAGTTAAAACCCATTTATTCTGTCTTGTCTCTTTATTTTGGGTTGAGGGGATAATAAAATATTCCATTTTCTATTGTGAATCAAACAGTCTTTTATTCTAAAGGAAATTTCAGTCCCTTGAATCACAACAGGCTATGTTGTCCTTACACAGTGATAAATAATTTCATTTTTACACTCACTGACAACCTCTGCTAACACAAACTTTTTTTAAAAAAACTTATTTGCGTGTATGTATATTTATATATATAAATCAAAGCTTAGTATGCTGCCTTCCACATATTGCTTTTCTGGTCATTGTCCTGTTTTGGTTCTCTTTATTCCAGAGGAAAGGAAGGAATGTGTTTGAAAAGGTCTTTTGATGATTGCTAATAATTGGCAGATAAATCCTCATACCTGTAGCTTTGAATGTGGATACAAAAGAAGAACAAAATTGTGGACACAGGAATAATTAAAAGTAACTCTATATCTGAATCTTCAAATAAACCTCTTCACTGTGGGTAATGCATTAGATTCTAAATTTTTTCCAGTTTTAAAAAATGATTGCCAATTGGTTCACATATGGAAAACAACAAAAATGAAAGTTTGATCTTAAGCATATTGATTATAGTTTCTTGGAATTTTTAAATATAAGCACTGTAGCAACAGAGGAATATTGCCCTGTGTGACATTGGGGTTAGAACTCGCAAAAGCTGCGAAGACTCCTTTTCACTGTTGTGTATCATAAGCCCCATCCAACTTACAGTAACTCTAAGAGAGGACTCAAGTTAAGTGAGATGTTTAAGGAGCAGTTCTACCAGTTCCAGATCCAAGCCCACCCCCAGTGAGTTTCCATGGTGAAATAGGGGTCCAAAGTCAGGTCTCCTGAGGCCCAATATGTCACTCTATGCACTGAACTACATTTGGTCCCTGCAAAATGTTTTACAGCACAATAAAGTGTAGCAGGTTTTATTTGACCTAAGCTCTGGCAGATGGCAGCAGCCAGGTAATGAAGTGGGCTACAATTCATTAAACTGTATTCTATATCAAATATCTTAACATCCAAGGTGCTAGATTTGTTTGCACCACCAATGCCCGGGAGAGAATTGTTTTTGCTCAAATAGATTAGCATAGCTAATTAATTAGATGTTTCTACAACAATATGGGCAAATGTCTTGTTTGGTGAGCCTATGTCTATCAAGGATTTAGGGGGAGACGAGGGCAGAATGGAACACAACACTGGATTATCTGGCAGTAGGGACTGAGGAAAAAAATGGAAAATCACGCCACTATCATTGTCACTGAAAATCCCTCTCATCCTCTCAAATGCTTTAGACAGTGGTTGTTAGTTTTTTTGGGGAAAGTATTAAAAAAAACTTCTTCAGATTTGCCATAAGTGAAAGGGCTATCACACTGGTGCTGATTGTTTGCTGACCTATGGCTGAGTGGCCAGGACTCCTGCCCATTGCCTGAGGAAAACACTCTGGAAGGAAAAGGACACAACTATCGGTTAAAACAGCAGTGCTGGCTCAGCATTGGGATGGATCCAGTGCATTGAGAGACCTGACTGCTTGTTAATGTTACCACTTATCAGTGACTTGCTAATCATAAACCACACAGGGTTTGCCTTCGTTGACACTCAGCTTCAGTCATATTCTACTTGGTGCCTCCATGCCACCTGGAGACTGTGGCTTACTGCTGGCCCCCAAACTGGGCCAAAGCTGTCCTACCCCCAGCTCTCATTAAGGTAATCCCTTGACATCTAGTGGGTGCCAGATCTCCCAGTGATCTGTTGACACCCTCTGGATCCACCACAATGCCAACACAAGAGCTGAGCTGACCTCAGTTCCCACCAGAAATCTGCAGCTGCAAGCAAAAAGGCCATGCCTTCCATGACATTTGTTAACCAAATATCATGGCCAAAGCTTAACAGATGAAAACCAGCACTCAGGAAACTGTTTGAGCTTGTATGAAATGCCTATCTGCCTAACTGCCCCTCCTAGCCAGATACCACATGGCTCACTTCTATGTCTATTTTCGGGGTAGTCCACCAAACCTGCTTCTTAAAGAAATCTGACCAGATATTATGAGTGGTGGGGTGATAAAGGTGAATAAAACCCAAGTCTGCCTTGATGGCAGAGGTAGGAGCCAGGCTCCAAAAATGACTAGTGTGTAGACTGCCTTGAAGAACATGGCTTCATATTGAGACCAACATACAGTACAGTCCTGAGTAGAGATGGGCATGAAACAGAAATATAGTGTTTTGTTTTGTTTCGGTTTTCATTTTGTTTTGTTTCATTAATGGATTTTTTAAAAATAATGTTCATCACAAAATGAAACAATTAATAAGGCTATAAATAATGGGGAACTTTTCTTATTTAGCAGGAAGCCCACTGCCTTAAATCAAAGACCCTCCTTAAACCTTCCAATCAATTTGCTTTCAAACAAATAACCCTCTGTAAACAAGCAGAAAACCTAAGGGCTAGCTGCTGCATGGAGAGATCAGAGAAATAAGCTCAACAGTTAATCAGTGGGAGGAAGGAAAATATATATAAAAATATCCTCCACACTCCTACTTATTCAGGAAAGGAAAACAATCAGTTTAAACTTTAAATCAACTTGCAGATACAGTGACAGCCAGTACAGGAAAGGGAAGGGAAGAGCTCAGCTCCTGGCTAGCTGCAGGCAAGCACATCAAGATTGGAAATAAGTAACAACTGAGGCATGGGAGGGGAGGAAGGAAAACAAATCGATCCGTTTAAAAATAAACCTCCTGTTCTCAAGAGGGCTGGATTGAGAGGCTTCTCACCACTAGGAGTAATCATTTCATTTCTGGAAAAAAAAAAAAAGCCCTCCCTTCCTGCTGCATCTGAATGGATATGCAAGTTGCTCCTAAGGTTGCTACCAAATAGTGGTCCCATTGTATTAGCTAAGAAGGCAAGCCAGATAAAAACATATTTCTTTATTCCTTTGGTGACGCTGACATGATGATGACATGCTGAGACACCCACCTTGGCCCAGTCCAACCTGGCACAAAAGGCCCTTCCTGGGGTTACCACTCTACATGCAAACTTTAAGTGACCTAAGTCCACCTACAGCTCTTTTAGGTCACAGTTTAGCTTTGTAAGCAATGGCACAATTCATTCCCTGGTAACGTTGAGATTATATACCTGCTTGTGTCCAGATAAATGTCTAAAATTTATTTAGGCCCTAAATAGACCACGCTGGTTTCTGGACCCTCCATTTTGTCCTTGGCCAGTAGGACCCCAGCTCAGCACCAAGCTCCTGGAATGATCACAGAATGGTAGAGAAATTGGGAGAAGCCAACTTCTCCATATAAAACAATAATCAGAGTAATGACTGAGGGAGTCTGACTTGACCCTCCCTTGAGTATCCATTCTAAAAATGTATTGAATATCTTGAAAGCAGCACATGCAACACAGGCCCTGTCCTACAGCTGTAATGGGGATGCTGCCCTGGACAGAATCCTCCAAGTGGCCACATGGGTACCCTAGTGTGAGCTGCCTTGTTCCTTGCATTCCTGACTTCTGTCTGCTTGTGAGGGGAGGGCTGAGATGGAACCACCCATACTTCTTTTTTCCTCAGAAGTGCAGTGGGAAGAGCTGCCTGGGCATCCCAGGTCCTAATAGGCCTGGATGGGTCTAGCTTCTTCTGCCTTCACCTCCTCTCTGTGCCACCAACAGTGGCTGTGTATGGTGGTTGTTTCTGGGGTTGGGTTTGGGCTTTTTGGCCCTTAGACTGAGCCGTGGTGGCCACCTGTCCATTCTGTCCATTAACAGAAATCTTCCTTGGTAGTGTGCCCACTAACTCAAGGAGAAAAAGGAGAAAAGTGTGTGTGTGTGTGTGTGTGTGTGTGTGTGTGTGTGTGTGTGTGTGTGTGTGTGTGTGTGTGTGTGTGTGTGTGTGTGTGTGTGTGTGTGTGTAAAAGTATGCTGGTGTAAAAATGCATAAAATGGCCCTCCTTGATGCCTCTCCCTAGTCCCCCCCTGTGCTCAAAAGGAGCCCCCCATCTTTTCCTTTGCCATTCAGAGCTGCCATCTTTTTGCTTGGCTCTCAAGCTACCACACCACCTCCAACAAGGAGGACTGATAAGTCCAGGTGCCTCTTTTTTCTGCAACCTGTTTGAAAACATGAAAATGTACATTTGGGAACAGACAGACCAGGATTAGCTAAGGGCATGCAAAACCAGAAATGTACTGGATTGTTTCTAGAGATATTTGATAATAGTTGAAAGCAAATATGCCAGGTTTCCAAAACTGGAATACTGTGTATATAACATAATCCCACAGTCCTGTTGCACAAAAGTTAGGGGAAGGTCTCTCTGGGCCTTTTTACACGACCCCTAAACTCCGCCGCAAATGGCTCCCAGCTCCGGAGCTTAAAATTGTTTACCCACCAGCTCTGGAGTTTACTGAAAATTAAGTGCGACCACGCCCACCTAAGCGGGTCCCAGTGCACTTTTCTTGTACCTGCTCTCCAAGGGTGAAAAATCTTGATGCGGATGTGCCGGGCTCTCCTCGCTTCTTTTTGTTGTTGTTTTTTGCCTCCCGCCCCTTTAAGAGAAGGAACCAGGAAGTGACGGGGCTCCCGGCAGCTTCCACCGGCACTGGGAGGTAAGCCTTTATTCTTTTGTCCCTTTTTTCTCCCTCCCCTCACGCAGCCAGCAGCCAGGAAGTGTGGAGGGGTGGGGACGCACGAAGAGCGACAAACCCCTAAGATCTCTGGTCCGAATTTAAGTACCCAGCGGATCTTAGGGGTCGTGTAAAAGTGCCCTCTGTTAGCAACTCAACAATAAAAGGCAACCACCACCACCACCAAACCGCTCCTGTATGTCTGAAAATAAATAATATTTCATGTCTGTTCATGTCTGTTTAAAAGTTTTTAAATCTGTGATTTATTATGTTTTTAGTATTACTTGCTCTAATATTGTTCATCACCTTGGGTTGCCTCATCAGGAGAAAGTCAGCCTATAAAATATGAGGAAGGAAGGAAGGAAGGAAGGAAGGAAGAAGGAAGGAAGGAAGGAAGGAAGGAAGGAAGGAAGGAAGGAAGGAAGGAAGGAAAGGAAAGGAAAGGAAAGGAAAGGAAAGGAAATTTCTAAGTGATTGTCACTAGGAGGACATGGAACTTAAGATTTTCTTTAACAAGTTTCTAAATTAGACCCAACCTGATGTAGGTAAATGTCTTTCAAAATGTCTGAGCCAAACTGATTTTCTCAAAGGTGATTAATAGCAAAGGAAATCCTTAGTATCAATGCACAACACTTAAAATGTAATCCTCATTTTCATCCAAAATACTGTATATTCATTTTGTGGGTTTTCCATCTTTTTAATTTCAGCGTCTTGACCTGTTGCTTAATTTTTGTCCACAATAGCAGTTCTTTAGTGATTTGGGTACTTATACTCCATCCTGCACTTACAGTATTTTACAGAAATCTATGTTCCTACCATCAGAATAATCAGTTTTTCACTCTAATGCCAATGTTCACTATCCTTTTTTGAATGACTCATCTAGGATGTTTGAAGAAAGCAGAGACCACTGCTGTCTACAGGTTTGAGGACCCAATGAATAGAGTCTTTTTAAAAATGAGAGTCCTTTTCATTCTGTCACTAAAGCATCCTCAAAAAGAATGCATTCATGTTCAGAATGTATTTTATTCTCCCCTAGACCTATCATTCATGCAGTCTTCAGATTAATTTTGCAACTACCTATAGATGTTTAGAAGATAATATATTTAAAGAGAGATGGTAAGCATATATTGACTCTTCAAAATTGTAGATCCCTTTCACACAGGAGCAGCACTATTTTCTTCATTAGGCAACAGGGTGGGACAAGATGAGGTAAGAAAAGATACAATAGGATACAGTGTACCGAAAAAGGGAAATAAATCACAATATGGATCATTTTGTGGGATGATCTAGTGTAATCTTTTTTCTGGCAGTCACTCAATACTGTCCAACTTGATCACGATCAAGTAACAGTAGTGTCGTGGTAACCAGTAAATGGAGCAGCAGAATTTGAGCAATAGACCAACATCCCACTACTCAAGAAACTAAGAAGTGATAATATGCCTATAAAATAACTGAATGTGAATAAAGAATAACAAAGAATACTAAAAATAAAGGAGAAATTAGGAGAAAATATTTCTTGGTTGAATATTATAAAAATGGAAAAATGGACTAAAGAATGGATAACTAAAGTAGGAGATTGCAGGAAATTGAAGAAATTATAGATAGAAGAAATAAGATAGAGAATCAAGAACAGAGATAAGGTATACTAAGTGAGATATATAAGTAACTAATTCAGTAAGAATATAAAAAAAACAATTTAAGAGATACAGTGGTACCTTGTATAAAGGAATTAATTCGTTCCAAATGAAATTATGTTAAGCAAAATTTCCTTTATACAAATTCCCATAGGAATGCATTTAATACAGAGTGATCCCATTTTTATGTTGTACAGATTCGCCTCATAGGCGATTATGTTAAGCAAATTTCACCTATCTCCGGAATTTTTATGTTGTACAAGTTTTATGTTATACAAGCTGTATGTTATACAAGGGTCCACTGTATATGGCCAGAATATATTAATGAAGAGATAAAAGAGGAAGAATGGGGGAAATGTGGAATAAAAGAATAGTGAAAATATGTCAATGAGAGTAAAAGAAAACTGTTATAAAGTATATTGGAGATGGTATATAATACATGCAAAGTTAAATGTAATAAAGAAATTTATCCAATATGCTAGAGATGTAAAAAAGGAAAAGGGACATATTTTACACATGTGGTGGGCATGTGAGACAAGGAAAATTTAAAGGGCACTGTTTTCTAATGAAATACAAGAAATATTAGGGAGAGTTGGCTGTATGAGGCTGGGGGTGTCAACCTCAATCAGCTCTGTCTTCCAGGTTTCTCTGTGGAACAACAAGCCAGACCCGGGGTGGTGGTGGTGGTGGTGGTGGAGTGGCAATAGTCTACCACAACTCCATTCATCTTGCTAGATGCCATGTTCCCCAATTTCCTGGTTTTGAATTATGTACAGTGACCCCCCCGCCTATTGCGGGGGTTAGGAACCCAACCCAACCTGCAATAATTGAAAATCCACAATATGTGGATGCAGGCCAGGTCAGAGCTGGGGTGCCTAAATGGGGGCTCTAGTACTTAACCCTAGCCAGTTGCTGCCCCCAACGGGCCTGTGAGGGCCTTCACAGGCCTTTGGGGGCCTCCAAAAGGCTTGAGAAGGCCCTCGCAGGCCCATTTGGGGCAGCACCAGTCCTGGGGTAAGGAAGGGAGGCCTGAAACAGGCCTTCCCCCCTACCCCAGGTGGCTTTTTTCATATACTGCAGTTCCGTGATATAGCGGGACCGCAGTATATGAACCGCTAATGGGCGGGAGACCACTGTACTTAAAAGTAGGAGCCAGGGACAAGATAGGAATTATCTTGGTGTATCGTCCTCCCAGTGACACAACTTATCTACCTCAGCTTACTGAACTGATAACTGAGCTGATGTTGGAGTCCCCACAGCTCATTGTTCTGGGGGACATTAACATCCATGCTGAAGCAGCTCTGTCAGGGGTGTCTGAAGACTTCATGACCTCCATGTTAACAATGGGACTGGCCCAAATGGTATCTACCTCAACCCATCCTGCAGGAAACACCTTAGACCTGGTCTTCTGCCCTGACATGGACAGTGGGGACATTGAGGTAAAGGAACTTTCTGTAGTCCAATTGTCCTGGACAGACCACTATATGGTGTGCTTTAGGCTCACTGTAACTCACAGCCTGGCTTGGGGGGGGGGAGTCAGACAAAACAATATGTCCCAGAAGGTTGATGAAGTCAGATGATTTTATTTAAACCACCCTTGAGGAGTTCCCTACCTCTCTGGGGGTTGATTCTATTGAATTCTTGGTTGAACTCTGGAATGGGGAAATGAGCAAAGCCATTGACCAGATAGATTCTAAATGTCTCCTTCCTCAAAATAGACCCAAACTGGTGGCTTGGTTTACTGGGGATCTGGCAAAAGTGAAATGGGTGGCCCATAGAGCTGAAAGGCGTTGGCGGAAAACCAAGATTGAAACAGGCAAAGAAACAGTGAAAGGCCCTTGGAAGGCTTACTCCAAGGCAGTGGAGGCAGCAAAGAAATCATTTTTCTCTACACCATTGATTTGGCACAAAATCAAAGGCAGCTTTTCAGAATAGTCAAAAGTCTGCTGCACCTGACCCACCGGCGGATAACACAGACTTCTCTGAATCTCACTGCAAAGAATCTGCACAACACTTTACAGGCAAAATTGAACAGATCCAGGCTACCTTGGATGCAGTATTGATCCAAAGCCTGTAAATAAAACACCACACCCTCCATGTCCTGTATTAATTGATGATTTTCACCTCCTACAGCCGGATGATGTGGTCAGGACCCTTGGAGAGGTGAGAGCCACCACATATGCATTAGATCCCTGCCCCTCATGGATCATAAAAGTTTCCAGAGAAAATATGGCAGACTGGTTAGGAAGAGTAGTGAATGCCTCCTTACATCACGGCAGGATTTTGGCATGCTTAAAGGACGCAATAGTAAAACAATCCTTTAAAAAGCCTTCCTTACACCCAATGATACTGAACAATTACTGACCGGTATTGAATATCCCATTCTTAGGGAAAGTCCTGGAGTGGGTTGTGCCCTTGCAGCTCCAGAGGTTTCTGGATGAGATAAACTACCTGGAACCATTTCACTCTGTCTTCTGAGACGGCACTGGTTGCATTGGTAGATGAGTCACGCAGGGAAATGGATAGGGAATCTGTGTCACTTTTGGTTTTGGTAGACTTCTCAGCTGCTTTTGACACTATAGACCATGACATCCTCCTGACTTGACTCTCTGGAATGGGAATTGATGGTATTGCATTAAAGTGGCTCTGGTCCTTCCTGCAGGATAGAGTGCAGAAAGTGGTGTTAGGTGATTCATGTTTGATACCATGGCTACTGACCTGTGGAGTTGCCCAGGGTTCTTTTCTGTTTCCTATGTTATTTAACATCTATATGAAACCAATGGGGGAGATTATCAGATCTTTTGTGGTCAAGTGCCACCAGTATGCCGATGATACCCAGCTCTACATCTGTCACCTCCAGACTCTAAGGGAGCCACTATCTCAACTTTACATGTGTTCAGATACAGTAATGAACTGGATAAGGATGAACAAAATGAAACTAAACCCAGAAAAGACAGAGGTGTTCTTGGTCAGTTGAAAGGGAGAATAAGGGATAGGGATGCAACCTGTACTGGATGGGGTCACCCTCCAATTAAAAATTCAGGTATTCAGCTTAGGGGTGCTTTTATACTCATCCTTGAGCTTGGATGCCCAGGTCACAGCTGTGCCAGGAGTGTATTTGAACAATTAAGGCTAGTACTCAAGTTACACCCCTTTCTTGTGAAACCAACTCTGGCCACAGTGACACAGGTCCTAGTGATGTCTCGAGTAGACTACTGGATCACCGATGAAAAGTCTCAGGAAACCTCAACAGGTCCAAAATGCAGCAGCCTGGGGTACAGAGATCATATTACACCCCTATTAAAGCAGCTCCATTGGCTGCCAATCAGCTGTTGGGCACAATTCAAGGTGTTCAGCTTGACCTACAAATGGTACAACCTGGGTCCTAGCTACCTCAAAGACCAAAACTCATAGTATGAACTGACTCAGGTGTTCAGGTAATCGGGAAATGCCCTTCTCTCCATCCCACCACCCTCACAGGTACATCTCGTGGGAACCCATGAAAGGGCCTTCTCAACTGCTGCACCTAGACTCTGGAACTCCCTCCCACTAGAGGACAGAACTGCCTCATTTCTGTTGCCCTTCCAGAAACAGGCAAAGAACTTTCTCTTCAGGCAAGCTTTTCCTACATGACGAACTACCATTATGTGTTACAGATGGGCACGAAAACGATTTTTCATTTTTGTTTTTGTTTTTTTGTTTCATTACACAATGAAAATGAAATGAATTTTTTAAAAAAACAAAACAAAACCAGAAACGAAACGACCAAATTTGCCGTGTTTTTCGTTTTCGTTGCAGCAGATGCATTGAACTAAAAAGAATTCTAATGAAACAGCAATTTTTCATTTTCATTTTCATTTTTTCGTTTTGTTACCTAACAAAATGAAAATGAACTTTTTTGCAAAAAAGTCATGAAAACAAAAATGAACCGAAACGGACCCCTAAACGACCAAACGACAAACGAAACACCATTTTTGGAGTCGTGCCCATCTCTATTATGTGTCTTTAATATAAATCTGTAGGTTCACATAGACTTTGTATTTATAACTACAGTGGTACCTTGTATAAAGGAATTAATTCATTCCATATGAAATTATGTTAAGCAAATTTTCCTTTATACAAATTCCCATAGGAATGCATTGAAAATGGGGTGATCCCATTTTTATGTTGTACGGATTTTCCCCATAGGCAATTATGTTAAGCAAATTTCTCCTATCTCCTGAATTTTTTATGTTGTACAAATTTTATGTTATGCAAGTTGTTTGTTATACAAGGGTCCACTGTACTTATAACCTTGCAGTTTTAATGTAATGTTGTCTATTAATTCTGTAAGATGTCCCTCAATTCCTTGTTCTCAATACTTGAACGTGTCTTAATTGTATTGGACTGTATATTATTCCCTCATTACTGTAAGCCACCTTGGGTCCTTTTTCAAGGAGAAAGGCAGGGTAAAAATACTCTAAAATAAAATAAAATAAAATAAAATAAATAAAAGGATTCAAATGTCTCCACAAATGGCATTGTTGAATTTGCTTATGGATGCACAATTAAAGAAGGAAGAGTTGGAATTGGTAATTATAATGGTAATGACAGCAAGGTTGTTGTTGTTATTTTGTTGGTTTTTTTGCCAAGTATTGGAAATCCAATAATGAAATGACATTGGAGGAAAGGTATAGAGACTTATGAAATATGGCCATTAATGATAAATTGACTTGTGAAACTAAAATTAGGAAAGGTTTAAGAAAGTTCAATGATTTTAATGGAATATGGGATAAACTATTGGTGTATGTATTTCAAAAAGGAAAAGGGCATACACCCGGAGATGACTAAATGTATTTCTGGAGAGAAATGGGCTGGTCAATACCTTAAAAGTTGTAACTTTGTAAGTCCGGGGGTGGGGGGTGTTGCACGGGGTCGGTTTTTGTTATATTTGTATGAGTTTTGTTTAATGTCTTTTTTCCTACTGTATATTGTTTCCTACTGTACATTGTTCTTTTACGCTTTGTAATGTAGTTTAATTTTTTTATATTTAATAAATTAAAAAAACCAAAGTTGTTAGTCTCAGGCATAGCAGATTCTGCAGCCAGGTACCTAATCCACACTGTAAGTGTGGACTTCTAGGTCTTGTGAGTTTGGGCATTTTGTGTGCACAGCATGTGACCTATGGGACCACAGAATGAATCATCACAGTTTTCATTATTTCTTATGGGGACATTTGTTTTGAAATATGAGTGCTAAATATGTACACTCCTAAGGCTGTACACATTTTATATGGGGTTATTCCATAAGGAAATGAAATATTTAGTTTTAAATCAAAATATGAAACTTCATTTTTTGGAAAACTATGTTTTTATTTAATTGGAATCCATCCAGTTTAATCAGCAGTGTGGTATACAGCTGATAAACCTGAAGCAGTATTTAGTGTTGTTGTTTTCACCCTTTTACATCAGCATGCGATTAGGTTCCAAAACTTGATAAAAGGACCAATTAACATTGTGCAGGAGCAGCTGTTCACTTTTTCATTACCATTTCTAATTAACTGTTTACACTAATAATTTCCAATGGTTATAGATTTGTGAATTTGTTTTATATTTAATGCCATTTTATTTGCTTTAAGTAAGAAATGTCACTGCTGCAATTACCAACTCCATAATTACTGTATGGCGTGTCACTAATAAAATGAAATTACTTCAAATTTTTTAACATAAATCCCCATTTTATGCAATCATTACTTGGATCAAAATAATTAATTTAAGTGATTCATTGCTAGACAGTTGGATACAGATTGAATAATGCAAAATTATTGTCGTAATAAATTTGTCATTTTTGCAAGAACATTTTTATATTGAAGTACCACTCATAGTTTCAGTAAAATGTACCACATGATATGCAAAATAAATGGGGCAGATTACTGGGTATCCAGAATCATGTGTAGAAATGAATAATTTCCAGGACTTGATATATTTAAAAGCAGCATTTTGTCTACTCAGATAACAAGACATTCTCCTCCTGGTTTAACTCATGGAAACAACAGATTTATCTAGCTGGGTTCTGTTTTATAAATCTTATTTATTTACTTTACTGTATTTATATCCCACTTTCTACTGAAGGACTTCAAGGTGGTGATTAGCAAATATAAAAATTAAATTTTGATTGTGCACAAAAAAAAAATCCATTTACACCTTTCATTTTAGATCTCCATGTTCCCTAGGACATCCTTTTGCCTCAAGGAAGCTTTTGGAAGCCTTGGAATTGGAGGAAACTTTTAGTAGTTAAAACTCGCTGCTAGATTTTCATCCTGTGATACAGGGAAATTCTTAGATAACTGATGAAAGTCCTTAAATATCCCTGTACCTTATTCAGCCATTAGGGATATTCTCAATAGGAACCAAATGAGTGGGAAGCACTTCTTTCATATGCATTTACACATACAGAACTTCTCACAACAGGAATCCACATTATTACATATATACACACCAGTAACTGTGAGAACATACTTGGCATATGTATTGGCATATTTATTAAAACCCATCTGGTTTCTTTCTCATCAGCAGAGTGTACCGAGTTTCTCCTCTTCACACAGATGCCTAAAGTGTGGGCAAAGTGGCAATGATGAAGGGGCTTATTTCCCTCTTTTCAACTGTACCGATAATGGATGCTCCGCCCGGCCTCGTGCCGAGCAGGGGCACCTTTGCCGGCCGGTTGGGGGAGGCGGCTATTGGCTCCGCTATTGGCGTAGCCTACGCCAGGGGAGCGCGCCCCTTTATAAGTCCTCGGCGCGCTCCCCTCAGCCTGCCTCCTCAATTGCCGGTTTCCCCGCCCTCCCGCCATGGTTTATTATGTGCTGGTGATGCTTTGCTGGTCGCTTCGGGGCCGGATGGGAATTTTTGACCATTTCTCCGATTGGCCTTGAGCGGTGGTGTTTTTTCGCCCATCCCACCATTCACATATTGGCGGTGGGTGTTGTAGGCAACAACCCTGGTCACGACTGGTGGGTAGCGCATAAAAAGTTAACCATTTAGGTCCCGAATCTAATTACATCTTCACATCTTCGGCAGCCTTCCATTAATTACCCAATAGGATTTAGTTAGGGAGCAAATAATAATAATAACCCAAAACCCTAGGAGGGCTGCCAACCTTTAATCAAGCGTTGATGCCAAAAGATCTCAACGGCATCCTCACTGCGGCAGTTCAACGGGCCGCAGGAAATTGGTGGAGTAGCGGGACCTAATCAATTTGTTGTTACCATTTTGATGATGCGCTACGGCTCAGGCCCTCCTAAAGTTATTGCTCATTGATAAGTAATTTAAAATCCGTTACTGTAGTTAATAAAGTTGTGGCCCTTATTTAATCCAAGCGGAACGTGTGTCGCCTCTTTCTTTCAACCTGGCCCGGCAAAGAGAGGACAGCTGAGTGAGCAGGGATCGTTTTTCTCTCAGTGGCATTTGGGTGCATGATGAGTGGTATAAGTTTGCCAAACTTTTCTGATTACACTAGATCAGACATAACCATGGCTGTGGCTGAACAATTATCTTGATTAATACAATATTTGCCTGTATTTCTTGAAGCAGTCTCTTTAACATTGCTTCTTCCATGCAGGCTGGGAGATTCTAGACACAATGTTTCTAATATGTGACCTCTCTCTCTCTCTCTCTCTCTCTCTCTCTCTCTCTTTGTCTACATGCATGCACGCGTGCACACGCACGCACACACACACACAGAGGGGGTACTGTATATATTGCAATAACCTTGCATTGAAACTGGGCACAAATGATTGGATCTATAATTTTAGTGAAGATGTGCTGTCGTTTCTAGAGAAGAAGAATTAGTTGTGGAATGAATATACAAGTATGAGCACTATATTTGTTCTGAAGTATAGAAACCTAAGAAATGAGCATCCAAAATAATGCAATTTCTAGAAAAAATTGTTTAGAAGAAGCAAACTACTGCAGGAAAGCAGATGTAAATAAAATGCAAACAAAACTGCAATAGATTGTGCTCCTGGGGTATTGTTAAGGGATGATCAGGTGCCCCTGTCTTGAACGCAGAATATGCAGGACAATTTGCTAAAACCAACAGAAGAAGCAAAGACAGACAGACACTGGCTATTAAGAAGAAATTGCTGCTTGCTTCAAAAAAAAAAAAAAAAAATAAAACTAAAACATTGTATAACTGAACCATTTCATTCTTCATAATGAAAGCTTTTTCTAAAACCTCTAAGGTATTACATAACAAACAAGAACACTAAAACCATATCGCATGATTCATGTAATTGCTAATATTACAGAAGAGCCTTTCAGAAACAGAAATCCCAGGTGAAAAAGGAAATTCTTAATTTGTCCTCTCAGCTCATGGTCCCTTACTATTTGCAAAGGTCATGAACATGAGGCTTTATGTCTGGTGACAGTACAAGATAATTTTCTGATTCTTAGTTACCTAACATGTAGGTCAAGCTGTGGCTGCAGTGAAGAGTGGTAATAAAATATGAGATTTTGTTTTTTTTAACAACAGTCCCATTAGTACCAAGGTCATTTCCTTCGGGAAGTAATAGAGGAACATTAATCATTTCTTATATACTGTGGTGGCCTATTTCACGGACCAAAGTCTGGAACTCAAGGAAATACACTCATGGCTTGCGGGCTTATAGAAAATCAAAGACAGAAAACTTCTGGCATCATCCCTTTGAGTCTTGTATCAAAATGTTTTCTCTGAAGGTTTAGATAATATATAACAAGAAAACAATTGTAAAATTTTGGTCCTTTCACAACAGTAATCAGGATTCAGAATAAATGTGCATACGCGGTTTTTCTGTGCATAAAGGTTTATTTCAGCTTTGTGTTCAAAGGAACTTCCCATCTATGTCAGAAAATTTTATTTCATAGGTTTAGTCTAGGGATGGGCACAAAACAAAAAATGAAATGCTGTTTCGTTGTTGTTACCTAACAAAATGAAATGAAACAAACAACACGAGGAAGCAGCATTTCCTTACAGACAAAACGAAATGGTGTTTTTTTGTTGAAACGAACCATGTTGTTCCATTTGTAAACCACTGGGGAGGGAAAAGTTGGTTTTTTTTTTTAAAGTTCCAGGTTTTTTTTAAAAAAAACTTTTTTCCCTTTCCCAGCCCTGCCCACCAGCTGATCAGCGCTAGGATGGGGAGGATTTCCATCCCCCCAGCGCACATCAGCTGCCAGGCAGGGCTTGGGGAAGGGAAAAAGGTTTTTCAAAAAGCCCCAGGCTTTTTTTTTTTAAAAAACTTTTTCCTTTCCCCAAGCCCTGACTGCCAGTTGATCGGTGCAAGGGTGGGGAAAATTTTCCCCACCCCAGCACAGATCAGCTGGCAGGCAGGGCTTGGGGAGGGAAAAAGTTTTTTTTTTAAAAAAAGCCCAGGGCTTTTTAAAAAACCCTTTTTCCTTTCTGCCACTTTCCAGGGCCCCCAGATGAACCATATTGTTAGTGGTTCAATTCGTATGATTTTTTTTTGAAAAAGATTGTATGAAATGAAACAAACAAAAATGTGGGGGGTGAATGGAAACAAAAGAAAACATATTTTTTTTTCATTTCCTGCCCATTCCTAGTTTAGTCCTTCATTTCAGCTCAAGAAATGACAATACATATTATATCTCATGCACCAAAGTAACCAGGCTTTTTCAGGATATTATGTGCCTTATATGGCTGACTGAGGTTGAATGGATCTATCTTTGGGAGCAAAATGTTTTCTTCTCTTCTTTTTTCTGGATAATATTGCTACATGAGAATGTAGCACTGACCCATGTGCAGGTAGAATGAATCAACTTTCTACAGGGCAATTCTAAAGTGGAGGCAGCTCCCATTCAAACTTTAAAACTGGTCTTTAGATGAGCACCAAATGTAATAAAATTTTAGCATTCTATTCTTGGTTTGTGCCAAATTCTGGCACAAAGAGTTTGAGTTGTTTTATTATTATTATTATTATTATTATTATTATTATTATTATTATTATTATTATTATTATTATTATTATTATTATTATTATTATTATTATTATTATTATTTTAAAAAAGGTTTTCCCACCCACCATGTAGAAACAGGCAACTCCATGTCTCCCCATTTAAAACAAATCACATAAATTCTCACTCAGCCTTTTTCTTCACCATTTCATTACGTCCAAATCAGCCCTTCAAAAATATTTTGGCACAAAGAGACAGCAGCTGCATCTCAGCTGTTCTTGGTTCTGCACTCCCCCAGCAACCATGTTACAGATGATGCTATCGCTTTCTGTGGTCCTCCAGTACTGGGTAATGCTGAATGAGGGAGGTTACTTTTGGAATGTGTGTTTGGTTTATATATAGTTAAACTTCCATTTTAAAAACCAGATAATCCAGTTTTTTTTTAAAAAAAAACCCTTCATTTTATGAATGTAGGATATGGTGCTTCAGTCTCTCTGATTTAAAATGCCAAGAATGGCTCAGTATTTGATACATATTATTGTACCTGCATTACCAGCAAGACAAAGAATGCTGTGCTGTACATAGCAAAGGGCAGTCTGAATTTGATTACTCCTATGTGAGCAGTCAACATGGTCTACAGCAGTGGTTCTCAACCTGTGGGTCCCCAGATGTTCCTGGACTTCAACTCCCAGAAGCCTCCACCACTCGCTGTGCTGGAAGGGATCCCTGGGAGTTGCAGTCCAGGAGCATCTGGGAACCCACCAACTGAGAACCACTGGTCCACAGGGTACCTTCTTGTGGCCACCACTATTCACAGTAAGACATCAAGCAAGGGAAAATCCCAGAAGCAGACTTCTTTTCTCATCAGTTAATCACTTCTCATCACCATCACCAGAAACCAATTTCTAAACAAGTTTTCATCAATTTCTCTAAGTATCAAAGTGCCTAGAAAAATGAAAGTGAGCATAACCTCTTACTTACTTACTTACTTACTTACTTACTTACTTACTTACTTACTTACTTACTTACTTACTTACTTACTTACTTACTTACTTATTCATTCATTCATTCATTCTCGCCCACCCTCTTTTAAGTGCTAGTGTAATTGGTTGCCTTTGGGGCTGGAAAGGTATGTTTGACTTCCCTTCAGGATTGGCTGTGTGGGGACAGGGAATTTTCACCTATCCGACACTGGTACGGGTGGAGTAATTTGGCATCCTGATGACACTGGTCACACTGGTAGGTAGTGCAGAATAACATACACATTTGGTGAGTCCCAAGCTGGTAACAAAGGTCTCTTAAAACCATTTGGACTGCTCACATTAGGTAGTCCTTTGCAATGTAAAGCTTGACATTATTTTCCCTGTTGGTGTGATGTAGGCATGATATTTTGCAGAAGTATTGGGCCATTTTCTGGTATTTTAAATTGTGGATATGGGAATACAAAATCCCACATTCAAATGCTAGAGATTTTTGGAAAAACTGAATTATTCATCATTCTTGTGGTAGAACACTTCCCTACTAAACCAGTATTTAAGCTGCTTAATTTTTATTTCTTAACCAGTCTTTTTGAAGAAAATTTTTTGTCCAATGTCCTGTTCCTTTGATGAGCAGCTTTGGGAGGAGGGATGGCTTTGTCCCCCTGGGCAAAATGATGCAAGAGGAAATCTTGCAGCATTGTGTAACCTCTAGAAGGAGGGAAAGGAGCCCCTATATAGCAGGGCTCCTCCATTGTGGTGGCCTCTTTCCACAAGGCTTGTCCTGCTCACCCACCCTCTTTTAATGCTAGTGCGAGTACAACTGGTCACCTTTGGGGCTGGATAGGTATTTTTGACTTTCCCTCAGGATTGGCTGTGTGGGGACAGGGAATTATCACCTATCCGACACTGGTATCGGCGGAGTAATTTGGCATCCTGATGACACTGGTCAACACACTGGTTGGTAGTGCAGAATAACATACACATTTGGTGAAGTAAAATAGTGTTTCCTTGCAGCCACGCCGGCCACGTGGTCATGGACTTGCACAACACTGGCTCTTCAGCTTGAATGTGGAGATGAGCACTGCCCCTAGAGTCGGACACCACTAGCATGCATGTGCGGGGGAAAACCGTTACCTTTTTACTAAATTTCTGGCATGATTTGATTTTCAGAATATATGATATGCAGGTGCTTTCATACAACCAGTTTTGTTGCTTAAAAGCATAGGTATTGAGTCCCAGGTGGATTGTCCCAATCCTAAATGGAATACAGACCTTCATTTGCAGTCAATATAAGGGGCGTGTGTGGGGGACTTGTGAATTGTAGGAGCCTAGGCTGCTAACCAGTCAGGAAAAATAAAATAAAATAAAAATGAGGCTATCTTTAGATGTGGACTTCCTCATTCTATGACTCAGGTGGTTTCACTAATAGTAACTGAAGCTGGATGGATGTTCTGGATGACTTCATTGGGTCCCCCCCCAAGACTTTTTTTACTTCTTTATGAACTTTAGAAGTATAAGGAATAAACCAGGCTAACTTAGTATTGAAATATTTCCACACAAAGTGTTTTCCAAATAATTACCATTTAACTTACATTTTAAAAACACACTGGAGGGAAAGCAGTTAATCCAATAAATTATCCATTACAGTTAGTTTCCCCCCAAACCTTTAACAGAACACAGATGCCCAACTCAATTTTCTGCTGCAATTGTTTGACTACAATGTCTTTCCTAATGTGAGCATGTCACCCTTATGAACTGAAAAGTAATGAGAGTGAAATATGTAGATGCCCCGTCTAGAAAAGTCCGCTGCTGCATTTGCCACACAACCTAAGTAGTCAAATTGCCCAGGGATGTACTGTAATGCAATACGGATAAGAATAAAAAGCAAAATTGCACACAATTATCTCATTTCCAGTGACAAATTGTCTTTTTATTTCCAAGAAGGAAGTAAAAAATAAAACTTACATGAAATATGCTGGAAGTCATCAACATAACAGGAGAAAACTATCAGTACAAGAGAGGGCTAATGAAATTATACCGTATCTCTCGAGTATGGTGCATGACCAGAACCTGTGTAATAACATTAGAGTATTTTCTGTTTCTAACCTTCCTATCACAACTCAGAGTCATATTTTTCAAACTATTTTAAAAATTCTGGTATGATTACCCATTAATACAAAAACAGATGTTAATCCTTGTGGAATGGAAAGGGAATTCAGTAGCTATCTACACTGACATTGTGGGGTTTGGGATTTGGAGATAAGTAATCAAACATTCTTTTTAAACTGGAACTTGACATATTTGGCTTCAGTTTCCTGTCAGTAATGGCTAATAAGAGGTAGAGGGCTCCTGGAAGGACTGATGGATGGACGGACATGGACACACACACACACACACACACACACACACACACACACAGAGACAGAGACAGAGAGAGACAGAGAGAGACAGAGAGAGACAGAGAGAGACAGAGAGAGAGAGAGAGAGACAGACAGAGAGACAGACAGAGAGAGAGAGAGGCAGCATCTGACTGTGAAATATATTTCTGATAAAACCTTCTGGTTTAAAACCAGGTCCAAAGTAAGTAAAAGGATAATTCTTTTAGTAATACATGGACAATCTGTGTTTGTTGCTACTTATAAAGAGGTGGGGAACTGTGACAAAACCCTGGAAACAGAAGTAATGAATACACAAATCATCAGCCAATCCCAGCAGGAGGGCGGGGAATGGTATGATATAAACAGGGTGGAGTCTAGTCAGTTGAGGCAGTTCAGTTGAGTTAAGTTAAGTTGAAGGTTTTGAGAGTGAGTGCTGGGAGAGAGCACTGCTCTGTGAGAGTTCTGTCAGGCAGTGAGGGCTATACTGCTTACTAATTATTAAAGACAGGGGGGCTGGAAGAGTTGATTAAATCTATTATATGTTAAAGGCAATGCATACCATCCTCAGTAGAGATGGGCACGAAACAAAAAATGGTGTTTCGGTTTTTCGGTTTTCGTCAAGAGGTCTGTTTCATTTCGTTTCCGTTTGTCGGGAATTTTTGGAAAAATTTCGTTATCGTTTTTTGTTTTTTCGTTTGTCATTTCTACCCGCTTTTTGCGTGATTTTTTAAAGCATTTCCGTGCACAGGCATCCCCCAACGCCCCAGACCAGAGGAAAACACTAAAAAAAATGCATGCTGGCAGAGACACAGTATAGACTAGGTATGCAGGGAGGCTGCAAAGGCAGCGGAGGGCGTTGCCTAGGGTGCAAGGCAGCCGCAGAATGACTGCACTGCGGGGCCTGGGAGGGCACTCACCGAGAGTTACGCAGCATGCACGCACACAGGGAGGCTGCAGGAGTGAAGCTAGAGTCGCAGAGACAGCAATCCCACCCTAACTCCCACCAGAGACTGCAAGGAGGACGGGGGCTGCCAGAACTTTTTATGCCCTCTGTGGCTGCCAGTCCTGCCCGCCCAGTCTGCAACCTGGGCATGCTATTGGTTGAACATGATCCCATCACATGGCTTGCCTCCATTTTGTGGCTGGTGCCACATCCATTTTAAAGGGGAAAGAAAAATACATCACGATGGGAGAAGACAAAAACAAATGTTTTAAGGACCTCAACCCCCTGGTAGGTATTATCAGACAATATAAATAATTATCGCTGCGTTTTTACAGATGTCCAGGGCGTTTTTTAACATTTAAAACATCTCATTTCATTGCACGTCGCCATTAACGGAAACGAAACATAACAACCACAATTTTCATGGTTCTGTTCATTTTGTTGCATTTTCATCACAATTTTCGTTTGTCGTTTCGTTACGTAACAGAAACGACAAACGGTAACGTAAACGAAAAAATGTTCATTCCATACCCATCTCTAATCCTCAGACATTGTTATATTTATTATTTTCTCAATAAACTTTGTCATTATTTTTATATTTTACATCTGAGTCTGTCCCAATTCATGAGGCGACAATTTTAAAAGGTGGCAGCATTACCATTTCCAACACAATTACACATGTAAAAGGGAGGTGTCATCACAATTTGGTGGCACAGCAGTGGGATGTCGAAATAAACCCAGTAGTGCCTTTGAAAACCCAGTCTCTGAAAGGGGTGACGTCACAGGAACGTGCGCAGATGGCCCTAATCTGACTGACAGGCCGGTGAACTAAAAATAAAAATGTATATATTGTTTGCTGACTTCTCAGCCAGTTGGGGGGCATCTGCAAATGTTACCAATTACATGCTGAAAGGGGGGAATATATGTAGGTCGTCTCGGTCTGGCCAAGAGTCTGGCAAACTAAGAAAAACAATGCTTTAATTTTTAATTTTAATATTTTAGTTTTCAGGCCTGTCAGTCAGCCCAGGGCCATTTGCGCATGTCTCTGCTTACCACCTGTGAAGCAGGGACATGCACAGTTGGGTACAGGCCTGTGGTAGGTCTCTCAACATGGTGGCAGCTAAGGAGCAGGAGAGAGTGGCAGAAAAAGATAGGGAAACAACAAGGGTAGGTTGGGAGTTCATAAATCATGCCAAAATTCATTGGGTCATAAAAATTCAAGTTTTCTACCTTGGATGAACCCAAACTGATCTGAACCAACAAATTAGCAATTTTTAACGAATGTTCTACTTTGTTTTTACCTTCATTCCCCTCTCTAATAATCTCCTCACAATGAGTTCCTATGCTTGAATATCCCACCAGTTTTTATGAGAAGATGAATAGTTGTCTCCATTGGTTGATTTCTAGCGATAGTGAGTGTCAGGCTTCTAGCTTTAGTATTCTAGCTCCCAGCTTCAGAATGAGAACTGAAACGATGTGGCACAACTTTGTTTGTACTTCCACTCACTAGGTTTACTGGAGTGTATGGCTCAGTCAATTATGTACTTGGCTGTAGAACTAGAAGTTTGATTTCCTCCATGAATCCCAGGAGAAGAGCCAGAATTTGTGACCTTGGGAGAGGAAAACTAATTCTGAGGTTGTGTTTCTTGCAAAACTTTGACGTTCTGGTTAAGTGTATTTAGACACAAAAATTAGCTTCCATTTCCCCAGATTAGTCCAACTCTTTTATTCATCAACTGGTACTTACAGTTGCACTGTGAGACATTTGAAGTAGAAATAATAAAAGTTTCATTACTTATAATTGAAGTAAGCTATTCAGCTATGTTTGTAAGAACAAGTATGACTGACAGACTTTCAGCAACAGATCCCAACAGACTAATAGCTTTAAACAGACTACAGAGTGGGGAAAAGGTATTTAGCAGAAACATGTAGCTCCCTTTAAACTTGGAGAAAGGGAAAGAATGGCTTCAGAGACTAGGACTTGAGACAATTGTTTCAAACTACAGGAAAAGAGATCCCATTT
The DNA here is from genome assembly GCA_029282475.1 of Phrynocephalus forsythii. Classification (NCBI taxonomy): domain Eukaryota; kingdom Metazoa; phylum Chordata; class Lepidosauria; order Squamata; family Agamidae; genus Phrynocephalus; species Phrynocephalus forsythii. Next base: position 129,382,610 of record JAPFRF010000001.1, on the reverse strand, counting down.
GAACATTAGGAAAAACTTCATGAAAGTTAGAGCTGTTCAGCAGTAGAATATGCTGCTATGGAGGGTCGTGGAGTCTCCTTCTTTGGAGGTTTTTAAGCAGAGGCTGGACGGCCATCTGTTGGAAATATTGTGATGGGGTTCCTGCATGGCAGGGGGTTGGACTGGATGGCCCTTGAGGTCTCTTCCAACTCTATGATTCTATGATTCTATCATCCCACCCACCCACCCATGATTCTATGATTGGCTGCTGCTCAGTAAATTTATAATTACTCCAGTCCAGAAAGAAACCCCTAAACATGTCTACTAGACATAGCATGCAAGGTTCTGATAACTCTAACACTACAAATAGTACAAGATTTATTGCAGAAGTAGAATAAATGATTCAGCTTGCCAGAGTAGTTGCATCCTGAATAGTGTATAAACTGTATATCTAGAAAACCCTGGCAAAAATTGCATAAGCCGGAACAAGTTGACTGCAAGAAATTATCAATTAATATTCTAAAGAATATTTGAACCACAGTTTATATTGTATCCAGGCCATTGAAAGCCACCCTTCAAAAATATACTAAATAGTTTTTTTTTTGAAAATTGGATAAAATGAGGTTCAATGTTCCATTTTTCAGCATTTTTTGTCTTGCCTGCACAGTTGTATATTACATGATGTAGATCCTGGTTGCCAGGTTTCAAGTTATTAGCGCAAGAGGCAGCATGCCTATAAACAATAATTTTTTAGACACTTACAATATGCATGCAAATGAGTGGAAAGTGCATGTATTCCTGGGCTGGAAGTTGCATCCGCCTTACAAAGACTGGAGGAGCTGTCATATAATATCATTTCCCCTTTCATATCAAATATCTTTAATCATATTCCTTTCAGATAATTCATGAACATAATTTTTCTATACCCTGTGCGCACCTTGCTATGTCAAAAATGCAGGCAATTTATTTGATTGCCATAGTTATCAGATCTCTAATGGGCAAAGTCTTCACCGATGCTCCCTATAGCTGTTTGAAACAATCACATATAAGGATATGCAGATCTATCAACTCTTTGTCTTCTGGTTCCATGCGTGGTTTGAAGCCAGTTCCATCAGGCTGTCCTTTTGTCTGATAGAATGAGACCCACCCTTTTATTTGCTGCTTTTTTTAAAAAAGGTGGATGATTCTATATTTAAAACATTTCCTGGCTGGATGTATTTTCCCTTTTGACGAGAGCTAAAGGAATACTTATTTGGGTGGTGTTTTTCTGCACATGTCTATGCACTTTTTTTCAGATATGTGCATTTATTCCCGGAATCTTCCAAGGGCATTTGTCAACATGAGAATTGCAGAGCACAAAATGGTCTCTGAACGGCTGGGAGTCTGCAAAGTGTGGGCTGAGAGAAACCCACTGAATTTAATTGATGTTCTTACATATTCCTAATTAACAGCAGGGGTGTTTTAAGATTAGATACTAAAGTGGACATTTTTAAATAATTGTTTTCCCACAATCCTTCTAAATTGCTACTGCCTATTAGAAGACTTGCATGTTTTCAGTTTCATTAGTTGTCAGCTAATAGGGCCTGCTGTGAGACAGAAAGGCAGGATTAAAATACTAATTAATTAAATAAACTGCAACTACAGATAATCTTTTAGAAGTCCTAGACTCCTAGGTCATGTACCCAGGATTTCTACAGGATTATCTGGCAGCAAATGTTATTATTTATTTAGCATTTGTAGAAAAGGCATAACTCAGTGGATTGGAGCAGCTTTTAAGACAAGGATCCAGTAGCAAAGCCAGCAAGGTCCTTTCTTCACTGACTCCACCTTCCAATTATGGGATGCAACCAGTCCTCTTCTCCATTTTACTTTGGCTTTCCTAAAGCCCAGCAGTTCCAACCCTCTCCATTGATGGTAATTCCTATAGATCAGTGGTTCCCAATGTTGCGTAACTGAAGTGTACTTGGACTGGAACTCCCCAACCCCTGATCAACACATCAAGTGGTGAAGGCTTCTTGGAAATGCAGTCCAAAAATGCTGGTTGAGAACCTTACACAAGGTTGGGAACAACTGGTATAGATCACTCTCCCCTCTTCTACCCCACGAGTCCTCCTTTTTTCTATTTCCCACCAGAGGTGCTAATTTTGCAATCACAACCTGCTGTGTCATGGCCACAGCCATCAGCCTCTCACTGCCAATCACCCTGGCAAGGGGGTGATGGCAGCACGGGCCAGAGGCTCTTTTGCAAGATATTTCTCACAATGTAAAGCAAAATTTTATTAAATGTTATTTAAAATTTATTTATTTATTTTTATCATTACATTTATATTTATAAATTGTGCTTGTTTTGCAAAATACTCATAAACTGAGGTATGACTGTCCTTTTCTCCTTATCCCTTACCCCAGATAGCCACTGTCCTGCTTATGTTTTGGGAAACTGGCTATGTTCACAGCAAAGACCTTTCTCTTCAGGCAAGCTTTCCCTGAATGATGGACTACCATGTGTATTTTATATGAATCTATGGGTCCACATAGACTTTGTGTTTATGACTACTTATAACTGTGTTGCTTTAGTGTAATGTTGTCTATTAATGCTATAAGGTGTCCCTAAATCCCTTGTTCTCAAATACGTGAACATGTCTTAATTGTATTGGACTGTATATTATCCCTCAGTACTGTAAGCTGCCTTGGGTCCTTTTCCAAGGAGAAAGGCAGGGTAAAGTACTCTAAAATAAATAAATATATGTGCAGGTCATGTGAGGGTCAGGGACCCTGCTGAGGTTTCCACAGCAGCAGACTGTGAGTGAGGGGCAAGTGAGTCACAAGTAGAGATGGGCACGACCAGGAAAAATGACGTTTTGAGTTGTTGTGTGTCGGAGCCGGCCTGTTTTGGCTCGTTTCCGTTTGTCGCGAAATTTCTCAAAAATTTGTCATTTCATTTGTTGTTTTTTTGTCTGTCGTTAGTACTGGTTTGGGGGGGTAGCGGACTCCTGGAGGCACCTCTCTGGGGTGGGTGCCTCCTCTGGCCCGCTACAAAGGGAAAGCAGGCTCCTGGAGGCACCTCTCTGGGGTGGGTGCCTCCTCTGGCCCGCTATGAAGGGAAAGTGGGCTCCTGGAGGCACCTCTCTGGGGTGGGTGCCTCCTCTGGCCCACTATGAAGGGAAAGCGGACTCCTGGAGGCACCTCTCTGGAGTGGGTGCCTCCTCTGGCCCGCTACAAAAGGGTACACATAGCCAATTGGATATCCATACCAAGTTGCAGTGGCAGGCAGAGGCACCTCTCTTTCTTTTGGGTGCCTCTGTGACTCACTACTGGCATACTGGTGTACGGTGCATTTGGACTGGGGAGGAACAAAGTGAGAGAGGACCCCTATGGGCGCCCTCTGGCTCACTAAGAAGGGAAGTGTACTTGCGTGTAGTGCAATGCGAGTACACAGATCTGGCTTAGGGTTAGGGTTAGCGCAAGGGTTAGGCTTAGGTTTACGGGTAAGGTTAGGGTGAGTTAGTGGGGTGCACCTCTGGGTGCCTCTCTGACCCACTAAGAAGGACATTGTACTGGCATATGGGTTAGGGTTAGGGTTCGGGTTCGGGTTCGGGTTCGGGCTAGGGTTAGTGGGCTTTTTATGCCCGACAGGCACATCCCAGAAGTCTCGGTCAAAACCTGGCCAAGTGGCCATGCAATTGGTGGAATGGCTCCAAAATTTGCATGGTCCACTCCCATGGCCAGCCCATCATTGCACAGGTGTAAAAAAATAAAAATAAAAATAAAATAAAATAAAATCAATGGAGACGTTTTGTTGCAAGAAAAACCCACTGCTGCTACTGTAAAAATTCAGTCAGTTTTAAAATAGCTATTTTCGCATGTTTCTGTGGTGCTTTGGTGTGTTTTTGGACCACGATTTCAAAATAAATATTGCGGTCACCCCATTTTGGATCCCCCGCCCGCACCGCATGGCATGGCGAGTTGGCGAGATGACGAGGATGCTCCCCACCAGAGCAGCCCAGGACAGGAGAGGGGGAAGTCCGGGGGACCCCCCCCAGAAACCACCCCTCTGGTAGGTGCCCTCACTCAGGCAGGCATATTTTTGCCTGGTTTTTTGGCTGGTCATTGGGGTTTTTTTATTTTTAAAACTTTTTTTCTGTGCCGCTTGGCATCGCGCGATCACTGCGATGCCAGGAACGACAACAACAAATCAGACCCAATTTTTCTTTTTTCGGTTCGAGTTTGAGTTCTGACAGCTTAATTGTCGTTTCCGTTTCCGTTGCGTAACGGAAACGAGGAACGAAAATGGAAATGAGAATTTCGTCAAGTCGTGCCCATGTCTAGTCACAAGTAAAGTGCTTTCTGTCACTTACTCAGAAGACATTTAGAAACCAATAATTTATTGCCAAAACATAACAAATGATCTGCCATGCATGACTTACCATGCTACATTTTCACAAGACTAGAATGTGTATGTATAAATGTAATCATCTGTAGTGTTTTACCCAGCTGAGGGATAAGATAGTGATTGAAGCAGGAAATGTAACTCTTGGAGACGAATAGCCTCAAATTAAGAAATCTGTGCAGGAATCTCTTGCATGCTAAATCATGTGGCTTAGTCTGCAAGAGATACAAGCTACATAGAATTGTCTGCAAGAGGTACAGTCTATGGAGGTTTGAGACATTTTGCCTCTCAAATGTACACTTTATACATAGAAGCATAACAGGATTTCAGCCAGTATTTGGAACCCATCAGCATACACTGCTCTTTTGCCATCACCAGTGTATGGTGTGATACTATTATGTAAAACTGAAATAAATCTCTAAGAGACATAGACTAAATATGGGCTTTTTGGGAAACAGTAGGAAAAATGGTTTGATGGATCAAGACCAACCAATTTTCATCATCCATCCATCCATCCATCCATCCATCCATCCATCCATCCATCCATCCATCCATCCATCCATCCATCCATCCATCCATCCATTTGCTTTTTGTGGTCAGTGGTCACTAGTTAGTAGAAAACTAACTGCAGGCTTTGCAGTATAACATGAAATATATTTTCCAAATACAGACTGTTATCAGGGAACCAAGAAAAAATCCACTACCATGACAGTAATATAACTAATAGCTATGCTGCATTAAAATGTGCAATCCATGGCAGCCAGAACATAAATTACAGATTTGTTGAAACAATTCACTAGCAGAATTTGTTTGTGGCAGTATAAAATTCTGCCTCACAAAAGCAAGTGGCTGCATCCAAGAGAAGGTAGAGAAGGTAGAATGCATCCAGTCATCCTTGATAATTCAATAAAATGAATGTTAATAATTCTTCTCTGTACATCAAGGCAAAAAAGATCGTATATAAGACTGTGGGTTATTAATTCTACTTCTCCAGGGTCACAGAAGTGCTTGCATGGAAAGTAAGGAATTGTTTTTCACTCTCTCTCCAGCACTGTGGATGAGAGAACATTTAGGCAGACCAAAATTAGGGTTGTGGAAATGATAGGGACAGATCTTAGATTTTGTTACCATTCAACATCAAGGATATATTTCTTGAGCTGTCATTATAGTTACATATCTCATATATTTGTTCCTGATGGTCATTAGGCACTAAAGAGAAAAACAGCCTTTGAAAATATTGCTTTACATGTATTCTTCTCTTCCATGCACCTGAAATAACACATTTCTAGGAAGGTGACTGCTGTAGCATGAACTATTGTATTCAAATTGCAATAGATTTGAAATGTCTTTAGATCTACTTTTTCCACCTCCAACTGCACGTAGCTCTGTCTGATGACTTCCTTTAACCCAGCTGCTGGATAGCTCAGGGGTTTGGTAGTTTGATGCTGCACTGTGCTTCCTTGATTATTATTACTAATATTATAATTGTTACCTGTTCTATATCCTGTATCAGTGTTGGTGAATGTATGGCATGGGTACTAAAGGTGGCACTTGGAGCCTTTTCTGTGGGCACCCAACATCACCCCTTCACAGCCACCTGTATTCAGGTTAAATTGCTGCATTGGTGCTTTGTGAAAAATTAGTGGTTTTTGAATAGCAGTTTGGGCACTCAGTCTCTAAAAGGTTTGCCATCACTGTCCTATATACACTTAACTTGAAAGGAAGACTCATTGAACATAACAGAATTTAAGTTAGAGGAAACATGCAAATAATAGAACTTGTAATAGGCTGAAAATTGTAGTCAAAATACAGAGGGGTTTTTACCAGTGCAGTAATTAAAATGCTGACCAATTCCTTACAGTTTCAGTCAGGACAATGCTGCAGCCATTCCCAACAGGGGCCATATTGACCCACTGGTATTGGAGGCTGGCCCATTTGAAGAGGGCCATCTTTATAAGGTTTGCTGTGCAACACGTACAATCCTCATTTAGCCTATATTTCTTTGATGTTATATTTGCAGCCATGGCCCGATAATGCTCACTTCACAGTACAGTACTTTTACAGCATCTCCACTAGCTCTTGGCACAATTCAAAGTGCTGGTTTTAACCTATAAAGCTTAAGCCCAAACTCTCTCAAGAACTATATCTCCCTTTATGAGACTGCCCAGGTGGTAGGATAATCAGGGGAGGCTTCCGCTTGTTCCCATCACCCTCACAGGCACATCTGGTGGGCACATAGGACAGAGCATTCACTGTCACACCTCCCTGATTCTGGAACTCCCTCCCATAGGAGGCCAGGCTTCCCCTCTCTTTGCTATCCTTTCTCAAGGAGACAAAGAAATTTTGCTCAGGCAGGTTTTCCTTTGGTGATTCATTGTCTGAAAGGTTTCTCTTTTTTTGTGGTGGTGGGGAATGGATTCTTATACCTTAATGCTTGTGATGTAAAAAAACACATTTATTATATTTACCATTTTATTTTAGTATTTAAATAGATTTTAATATTTGCATATTTGCCTTTTTAGCTTTTAAATTTCAGCTCCCCCCCCCTGATTTTAAGCTGCCTTGAATCATTTTTTTAAAGGACTCAATAAAATTTCTAAAGGAGTTTAAATCGATCAATCAATAAATACTCTATAAACATTCCAACAGACTACAGTAGATTTCTGATTTTTATTACTGCTGCTGCAGCTTATAAGAAATAAATTCTATGTCTCCTATAAGGATATTGGAAATAAAATTGGAGCCTTCATGGGTAGGTTTTGTAGAAGACCATGGAGCACAGACTGAACTATCCCTGAACTCCTGATGAAAGAAATGCTCATACACACACAAAGAAAAAGAAAGGGGGGGGAGTAAGGAACAGAAAGGACAGAAACAAAGCCATTTCATGGTAAATTATTTTAAGCACTTGAAGTGTGACTTATATGACTTAAAAGCATTAGGCAATAGGGCTTTGGTACAGCAAATAACTGAGAAAATTCCACTGCATTTGTTTTAAATCAAGCGGGAGAGAACAGCACCTTGTTTTCACTATTTGATAGTTAGTGGATTGCTAGGCTGAGACTAATTCCCATTTCATTGCATTGTGGGATGCACTGACAGTGGAACTGCATGTCACATAGCTCTGGAGCAGAATCATTTGGTTTACTTACATGCCAATTATGCATATAAGACTCAACAAACATTGCAAAGCCTGCCTTATGACAGAGCAGCATTTCAACCATCCTGCTGGATCTGTTGATCATGCTGGTAGCCTGCATTCATTGTTCAGAAGGCAGTTATGCTTGGATGTCAATGAGAAGACCAAGCAAAAAAACAAATTAAAAAAACAAACAAAAAAATTATTAAAAATGGAGAGGGGGGATTGGGTTGGGCTTCTTCAGATCCCTTTAAACTGGATTACAATTTTGAGTGCCACTGTGAATTGAACGATAAGATCTGTAATTGCTCTCATAAGAATATATCTGCATACTGCTTGGGATAACATGTTTCTTCTTTTCGAGATCTATGGGATGTTACTTGCTACACACACAGAAAGAGAAAGAGAGAGAACAAAAGTGGGAAGAGATACAGACACTTTCCTTGGTCTTTCATGAGACCTGCCAGCCTCTAGCATCCTTTTGATAAACAGAAAGCAGCTGGTGTCCCAAAGATGGCTATTAATCTCCTCAGAAGATGAAAGTTTGTGTGTGGAGAAGGGGCTAAAAAATGCTTTGTAATTACTGATTTGTGCACTCTGTTCCTCAGGATAAAAGGCATTTGAAATAGACTTGAGAGCAGATGGAGAAAGGACCAGTCAGTATCCAATTGGGCTGCTGTTCATATACTGACCAGGCACTAAGTTCGAGCAGTCAGGGAGGCTAAAAGATCTTATGCCTCCCTGAGAATAGGTGCGGCTTTGAACAACCAGGTAGAACTGTTGCAGGGGGTTCAAGACGTCACCACGCCTGGTCAGACTGGGCCTCTTCCTAGTGATTTCACTAGTGTGTCTTTTGCAGCATTTTTTAGATCCAAAATGAGGCCATCCGAGCCAGTCTGCACTCTGGTTGTTCTGCCCTGTCCCTGAGTCTCCTGAGCAACCTCACCTGGTTGAGTTTGGGCCTGTTTTGTCAGGCGTGAATTTTGACATGAGTCCGGCGCTAACTAAGCTCTGAGACCTGGGAGGGCAGTACTGGGAGAAGAGGGGAACCATGCCAGGACAAAGAGGAGTGATGCCCTCACAGGTGTGGGTCCAAAGTGTGTGTCTTGTGTGTGGGGGGGAAGAGTTCCCACCAGATATTGTGGGCTGATTTCACCCCTTAGCAATGGCTACCCTGCTGTTGGGACACTTCTCAACTGGGGTTCCCTGACCTGAGTTGGGGGCGCGAAAACTGACTTTGTCCCCAGATGTTGAAAACCCTAGCTACTCCTCTGTCTCCGGCATAAGACCGTTGCAGCATTAGACTATTGTGATTACTAGTAGGGTGTGATATTAGACATACAACACTATTTTCATGTTTTCAAATTAATAACATCAACCACTCTACTCATTACATTTTTTTAAAATTCAGTTCTTTGTTTACTTTCACATTAAACTGGCAAACATGAAAGGAATTCTTCAAAGCAATATTATCATATGACCTTAGAAAATAGCTGATTGTTTTGAAACTACAAAACTATTGTCAAGTCATACTTTCTATTAAAACAATTTCATTTTCAAGGTGACTTTTTCGGTACCCTCTTAATCATTTTTACACCTTAACATAAAAATAAATTTGTCCTCTTCTGAGGTTTCCTACATCAGATTTTAGATTGTAAAATCTTCAGGTTAAGGACTACTCTTCTTGTATTCTCAGGTTCTAGAAGTTTTGTTGAGACCTGCGCTTAGTTAAACCTGGAATGACTTCTTATTGTGCCACGATTACTACGTACTCAGAATAGAAGAATGAGAATGAAACTATTTGGCTGCTACATTACAAGCCTCTTGTTGCATATAAATAGATATTTGTTTTTTCCAGCTTTTGATAGATTATTTTGTGTTCCATTCTTCGTTTATGTTTGTAATAATGTTCAGTGGGCTGGGTCAATTTCTTTCCAAGTGTGAAACGCCACATGTCTGATAGTGTTGGCCTTTGTAGACTAGAGCAATGTCAGTAAGTCCTACAATCTGTCTCCGATCAACTACTTCATATTGGAGTAAACTCAGGAATATTTGTTTTTGTAGCCAAAAGGATTGTCTCCAAATTGAATGGCTCTAAGAAGGCCATGTTTGAACATTTCAATACCAAATTACACAAACAGAAATATATTTCAATATTTCATTAAGTAAAATAGTAGCAATACAATAAGACAGTGACAAATACTGTGTTCACCCATGATATTTTTATCTAGTCTTTTATATTGTATTGTTTAATCAATGATTATTCATCCCATTAAAAAGTTAATTGTTCCAAAATGTCAATGCCTGGCATGTATTCAGAAATGACAAGATTACATTATTTCTCCCCTGCAGTCATTTAGAAGTAGAAAGATGTATGGTTATAGCATATTAGGAAGAAGCATTCCCTTTGAAGGCAAAGAAAATTAATTAAACAAACAAACAAACAAACAAACATACATAAATACATACATACATACATACATACATACATACATACATACATACATACATACATACATACATAGAATAGAATCATAGAATCATAGAATCATAGAATCATAGAATCATAGGGTTGGAAGAGACCTCAAGGGCCATCTAGTCCAACCCCCCTGGCATGCAGGAACCCCATCACAATATTTTCGACAGATGGCCATCCAGCCTCTGCTTAAAAACCTCCAAAAAAGGAGACTCCACCACCCTCTGTGGCAGCATATTCCACTGCCGAACAGCTCTAACTGTTCATACATACATACATACATACATACATACATACATACATACATACATACATACATACATACATACATACATACATACATACATACCTTGGTTTATGAGCATAATTTGTTCTGGAAACATGCTCGCAAACCAAAGCACTTGTACACCAAAGTAAATTTCCCCTTATGAATTAATATTAACTTACATGATACGATATGGTGCCTCTTGCCACTGCCAACATCACCCCCTTGCCACTGTCGCCATCACTGTCACCCCTCACTGCCATCACACCCCTCTCCAAATCTGCTTTGGAGGGTGATGGTGCGGGGGGGTAGCAGCAACGGGAGGCTTACAGCAGCAGTGGTGCATGTGTGATGGCAGTGGCAATAAGTGGATGACAGTAGTGGCTGCACATGTGTGCTGGCATTGTCAGTGTGTGCACAATACCATCAGCATCAGCAGTGTGGGTATGTTGGCTTCAGTGGCATGGGCATGATGAACATTTTGATATCTCTTTTGCTTTTCTTTCATGGTGGTGATATGGGAAAGCCTTGATTTGAAATGGAATTGAATTTAGTCAACTTGCATAAATTGACCCAAATAAATCTGGTTGGGCCCAGACTGCAGCGTGTATCTGAAGCTGGTGCATTGCAATACTTTGAAGTGCTTTCTGTAAACAGACTCGTAGCGCAGTGGTTAAATGCCTGTACTGCAGGTAAAACTGTGCTCAGGACCTTGGGTTCAATCCCAGGTAGGAGGCTCATGGTTGACTCAGCCTTCCATCCTTCCGAGGTCAGTAAAATGAGTACCCAGCTTGCTGGGAGCGGGTGGGGGGGCAATGTGTAGCCTGCATACTATAATTAAACTGTAAATCCCCCAGAGACCACTTGAAGTGGTATGGAGCAGTATATAAGCAGAACACTTTATTTTTGCTTTTTGCTTTTCTTCTAAGGCCATTCCATTCCATAAACCTTTAATGGCATTAAAACAAAGGAAGTACACAAATAAAGACTAAACAATTACACAGAACATTATTATATAAATCTCATCAATGGTCTACCTAAAGTTCACAGAGGGTTTCTCTTTTTAAAAAATACAGCTGTTAGAAATTCAGCCACCCAAGCAGTGACTAGTTCAGGATTCTCCTGAAGAAGAAAGCTCATATAGCCTTCAGGAGGGCCTGGGAAATCAAGGAGGATTTGCTGCAAGAAGAGTTTGCATAGCTTATTGTGTGCCAGACAGTGACACAAGTTGTGGAAGACTCTGTCAGGTTTTAAGTGGCAAAAGTTACAAATTCTCTGAGCAAGAGGGATATTGTGGTATATTCCAGACAAAACTGAAGAAGGAAAGATGCTAAGTCTACCTAACATAAAGGCACACCTCTTATTTAGGTTTACTAACTTGTGAAAATAACACAAGTCTTGTCCAAAAGAGGGGGGTAAATTAAAATAACATGGGGAGCAGACTGAATTAAGACTAGAGTTAAGTGACTGAGGTTCTACTTCCAGTAATCTTGTCTTTATGATCAGGTGAGCTCTGTTAAGTTGAATATCTGCAAAAGAGTTGAGAGTAAAATCTAAGCTTTGAAGTTTAATTACAAAAAGACTGTCCCAAGTGGAAGTAAAATGGTCTTTTAAAAGATCATACAGTAAGGAACCAGGAAGAGTATTATAGTAAAGGCTTAACCAGTATTTAAAAGTCAAGGATACCATGTCGAAGGTAGGTGGATACCCAACTCAAGGGTCATAGTTGATAGTTTAATCATATTAGGGACTCCTAAAGTATGTTTTTAAAAGGACCAGCCTCTATCACACAACCACTTAAATGCACCTTTTTCTTTTAATAAATTTGCATCTAAAGATTGTGCCCCCATGGCCAGCTGCATCTTCTGAACACCCCTCTCAGTCACGCCCCCTGAAGCGCATCTCAAGTGCATCTTCCTACACCACCACTAGGGGTTTGATCAAATTACTTCACTTGCTGATGCACATTTTGATGTGAAGAAAAGGTGGTGTGAACTCCAAAAAGCCACATCTTCTTCTGGTTTCACCTGTTTTGCAGCAAACAGCTTTTCAAAACAGCGCTTTGACGCATATTTGGCTAATGGGGACACAAACAAAGAGGTTAAAACAAATGCTACCATGGGGAGGGTAACTGTGCATAGTGGTTGTGTGATAGAGGCCTAAGTTAAATCAAACAATAGTAAGTCACAGTTAGAGTAAACCCATTGAATCAATGCAGATCATTTATTTCTTTATTTAATGCACATTTGGAGAAATTTTGTCACCTTGAAAGAACCGCAGAAACTTGAAAAGGTGCTTTGTGGGCAACACCTCCCAAATCTCACATCAAATGTGGAGTTTTATGCAAAGCCAGTACCTTTTCCAAGTTCCAAAGATGGTGTTTATAATTGGCTGGAACATGCCAGAGCAGGGGGTTGTTCATCTACACTGGCCCTAAGCCATTTGGGGCTTTTAAAGGTTAGCATCAATGCTTTGCATCAGGCTCAGAATCTGACTGGGAACTAATTTGAGAAGATGTTAATACTTACTCCACATGACACCTTTAGCTTATGTTAGAAGAAGCATGATTACATTATTTGATTGACTATAACAGCGAATTACACAGCAAAAAGCAATGTACTCCTCTCCCTAGCAATCAATGGATTTCTATTATTAAGATGCCCTTTAAATGTACCATTTTGTTAGGCAAACAACATTATATGAAATCAGTCATAGCTTTCTTGTTTTTTGCCAGCAGATCTTTGATTACTGGCCTTTCCACAATGCCACTATTCACTTTAATAATTCATGCATCTCTGAAGTCAAAATGATGCATTCTGCTATAAGTCATCCCCATTACTTCATCTCATATTTATAGATGGCAACAAAACACTCTCATAATTGGTGCAATCTATTATGGATATATATTATAGATGTATTTCATATGCAGGGAGCAAGCCACTTTTGTACTGTAAGAATAAAATGAGACAAGAAAAAGAGACCATTCAAAAGGAGAAGAAGTTTGTCCATTATACCTGTTTTAGGATAAAAACACTGATTTTTCACTTGCAGAAAACTCTCCATTAGTTTAATCTAATGCACAACTTCTCAAAAATAAGTTCCATCAAGTTCAATGACCTGACTTCTCTGCTAGTAAGTGCAGAACTGCAGCCTAAGATTACTGTTCTATTTATGCATACAATGGAGGAAGTACTGCAAAAGAGTCTTTTCTCCGGGGCTGTTTGTGTTGTCCAATACACTGTCAAGTAGAACATAACTCGGGCTGGTTTTTCATCATATTTCTTTGTATGATAGAATTTATTCAGTTATATTTATTTATTTCCAGGAAGATGGATACTATTTTACCTAACAGTATTCTATATGACATTGCTAGCAAGAATGATATTACGGAGTAAAATATCTACAGAATATAAGGGCCAGTAATGTTTGAAAAATCTTCTTTTATTCATAGCCCAGACATGTTGCTTCTTTAGGAGATCCCAAGGTATTCATACACAAATTCTTTCTTACATTTTATTTTATTGTTAGATAAGTCTTATTCCCTCCCCTAAGTTTCCATTCCCCCTCCTGATGTTCTCATCATGCTTGCTGGGAATGTTTAGCATGATATACTTTTTCTTTTGCAAAGCTTAAAGACAATCCACACATTCAGAAAAAATACTGTTCCAGGACCATATAATCCACATCATATTTAAGCAAGTTAAAAATCACAAAACCCTCCAGACTGGGGAGAGGGCCTCCATACCCAGACGGGGAACTCCCGCATCACCTCGGTCTTCTCAGGGTTGAGTCTGAGCAGCCATAACCGCCTCAGACACTGGTCGAGGGACTGGACAGCTTCCACTGCAGAGGTGGAGAAACAGAGATAGAGCTGCGTGTCATCAGCGTAATGACAACGAAAAATGACCCCAGCCAGTTACATAGATTTTGGGGAGAGAGACAACCCCTGCGGAACCCCCACAAGGGAGTATCCACGGGGCCGACAACTTTGTCATCCTGAAGGAAGGACTGAGTTTGCCCCGATCCCTACCTCCAGGAGCCGGTCCAGTAGGATACCGTTTCAAAGGCCTTGACAAATCCAGGAGAACCAACAGGGTTTTTAGGTCATCTTGAAAAGAGCTGTCTCGGTACCCGGCCAGGCCTGAAGCCAGATTGGCAAGGATCAAGGCACCGCTTTCCTCCAAAAGATTGAATTTCGATGACCTTGCCCATGAAGGGAACATTGGCAATCGGTTGATAGTTGGACAATTGGTCCGACGCTAATCCCGTTTTTTTCAAGATGGGCTCACTGTCTCCTTCAAGCTTTGGCGATGGCTGCGCCCACTCGATTTTTTGATAAGCCAAGATGGGCATTTCCATGGCAATGGGCATCCCTTCCAAAGGAAGAACAGGCCCAAACCAGAGTTGAAAACACTAAAAAAAAATGCATGCTGGCAGAGAGCACGGATGGCCTATATTGGACTAAAGAAGACTGCAAAGTTCTCACTACTGAAATCAGTAGGAGGAGGCCTAGCCAGACTAGGATTGGTGAGGTCCCGGACCACCCGGAAAAGTTCTGCCTGGCGGTTCGAGGCCTCACCAATTCTCAGGGAATAAAAAGATCTTTGGTATCCCTGATCGCTCAAGTAGCGCCTAGTCTGGATCACAACGGCAGTCTTGTTTATCGTGACTTTGTCTCCAGATGCGTCTCCTCCGTTCCTGCTTCACGCCTTTAACTCCGCCGTGAACCACGGAGAGGTACAGGCTCTGCCCCGGAGGAGACGCTTGGGAGCGATCGGGCCGACAGCACCGAGAGCTGACTCAAACCATTGGTTAGCCAGGGCTTCGCATGCCAGGCCGCAGCAAGCTCCCCGAAGGCTTCCCGGAACCGGCTGGGTCAAGAAGCCTGGGGCGGGCCCAAACAAGGGGCCGGTGGTCCCCGCGAGGAGGGGCCGCCATTGCTAGAGAAGGACAACAGGTAGTGATCTGACCATGACACTGGTGTGGGAACGATGTCCCGCACCTCCAGATTGGAATCCCCGACATGGAGGTAAATACCAGATCCAGGGAATGCCCACTCCTGTGGGTAGGGCAAGAAACATGCTGGGATAGGCTCATGGACGTCATGGTGTCCATGAATTCCAGAGCTGCCAGAGCTCATCATCGACATGTTCCGGGAGACTTCAACAGCTGAACTCCGCAAGCTCTGGCAGGGATTGTGCAGGGTTGCGGGAGCACGGTGCCCAGCACAATGCCAAATCTATCCCGCTGACCTACCAGCAGGTGGAAGCATTCAAGCCCTGGAATCACCAATGTCGAGGCCCTGGTCACATGAAGCGATTCCCTATACACAATGGCGAATCCTCCCCCTTCTGGCCCTCCAACCTGCCCATATTGTTAGATAAGTCTTATTCCCTCCCCTAAGTTTCCATTCCCCCTCCTGATGTTCTCATCATGCTTGCTGGGAATGTTTAGCATGATATACTTTTTCTTTTGCAAAGCTTAAAGACAATCCACACATTCAGAAAAAATACTGTTCCAGGACCATATAATCCACATCATATTTAAGCAAGTTAAAAATCACAAAACCAGTGGCAGCAATAGCACGTAGAGATGGGCACGAAACAGAAAAATGGTGCTTCGGTTTTTCGTTTGTCATTGAGAGGTCTGTTCCGGTTCGTTTCCGTTTGTTGGAAATTTTTTGAAAAATTTCGTTACCGTTTTTCGTTTTTTCGTTTGTCGTTTCTACCGCTTTTTGCGCGATTTTTAAAGCATTTCCATGTGCAGGCATCCCCCAATGCCCCAGACCAGAGGGAAAACACTAAAAAAAATGGATGCTGGCAGAGACACAGTATATACTAGGTATGCAGGGAGGCTGCAAAGGCAGCGGCGGGCATTGCCCAGGGTGCAAGGCAGCTGCAAAGTGACTGCACTGCGGGACAGGGGAGGGTACTCACCGAGAGGTACGCAGCACGCATGCACACAGGGAGGCTGCAGGACTGAAGCTAGAGTCGCAGAGACAGCAATCCCACCCTAAATCCCACCAGAGACTGCAAGGAGGACAGGGGCTGCCAGAGCTTTTTATTCCCTCTGTGGCTGCCAGTCCTGCCTGCCCAGTCTGCAACCTGGGCATGCTTTTGGTTGAACATGATCCTACATCACATGGCTTGCCTCCATTTTGTGGCTGGTGGCGACATCCATTTTAAAGGGAAAAGAAAAATACATCGCGATGGGAGAAGACAAAAACAAACATTTTAAGGACCCCAACCCCCCTGGTAGGTATTATCAGACAATATAAATAATTATTGCTGCATTTTTACAGATATACAGGGCGTTTTTTTAACATTTAAAACAGCTCATTTCATTGCACGTCGCCATTAACAGAAACGAAACGTAACAACCACAATTTTTGTGGTTCTGTTCATTTTGTTTCATTTTCATCACAATTTTTAGTTTGTCGTTTCGTTACATAACGGAAACAACAAATGGTAACGGAAACGAAAAAAATGTTCATTCCATGCCCATCTCTAATAGCACAGCTTGACTTAAACTTACACTTCTGCTGTAACACTGAAAATATTTATTATAATATTGTGTGGTCAAGTCACCTCCAACCTATGGCAACCCTATGAATGACTGGCCTCCAAAATGGCCTGTTTTAACAGATTTGCTCAGCTCTTGGAAACTCAAGAACCTGGCTTCCTTTGTACAGTCATATAGTAATAGAGCCATAGAGTTGGAAGATACCTTAAGGACCACCCTGTCAACCCCCTGCCATGCAGGAACCCCCATCATAGTACTCCCGACATACACCCATCCAGCCTCTGCTTAAAAACCTCAATAAAAGGAGACTCCACCACAAGGCAGCATATTCCACTGCCAGACAGCTCTAACTGTCAGGATATTCTTCCTAATTTTCAACTGGAATCTCTTTTCCTATAGTTTGAAACCATTGCCCTGGGTCCCAGTCTCTGAAGCCATGGAAAACAAACCTGTCCCCTCTTTGATATGGCATCCTTTCAAATATTTAAAAATGGCTAACATATCCCCTCTCAATCTTCTTTTTGTAAGGCTAGACATTCCCAGCTCCCCAAGCTGTTCCTTGTAAGACATTACTTCCAGACCATTAAGCATCTTGGCCGCCCTCCTCTGAACCCATTTGAGGTTGTCAACAACCTTTTTAAACTGAGGTGCACTGAACTGGACACAGTACTCCAGGTGGGGTCTGACCTGAGCAGAATAGAGTGGTACTATCACTTCCCTGGATCTAGACACTATGCTTCTGTTGATGTATTGCTTTGGCTTTCCTGGCTGTTGTGTCACTCTGCTGACTCATGTTCAATTTGTGGTCCACAAAGTCTCCCAGATGACATTCAATCCATCTAAAAGTGGTATTCCATTTTACCTGCAACATTCAGCTTTCCTGGGCATTATGTTAACTACTGTTAATCATCACTGCATACTCTATCAGAGAAGCCCCAAACTGGTCACTTTTCCCTTGGTTGTTAAACCTTATTTGCTGTGCTAATTCCTCTGGCATCTAATTTACAGGGCGATTGGGTGGGGGTTAACTCATATCACCTGAGGATATTAAAAGGTGGGATTGAAAAGTGATGTGTAGAGTAGAGATGGGCACGACCAGAAAAAATGATGTTTCAATTTTTCATTTTTCAGAACGGGTCCGTTTCGTTCCATTTCCATTTGTCGTGAATTTTTTTGAAAATTTGTCATTTTGACATTTCGTTCATTGTTTGTCATTTCTACTGCGATTTAGTGTGATTTGACTTCCCAGAGCATGGGGGCGTCCTGCAATGACCCAGAGCAGGCGGAAAACACTTTAAACTGGGTGATGAATAATATATTTAATAAATATTTCATAGCATAAGACTGCATCCTATGCAATAAAGCAAACAAAGTGGGCAGAATGAAATATTGTTTTTTTCTCTTGGTCAACACTGACTGAACTGGCCACCCTACTTCGTCTGGCTGCCTGTTATACTTTTTCTTTTTTTTTTTTTTTTTTTTTTTGAAGCCTTTATCCATCCCATTTCCCTCCACCTCTCAGCGGCAGCAGGAGACACAGTATTCCGTTCCTCCCCCAAATCTGGATGAGGGTCTACTCTACTCCTCTCAATGTCCCCTCCCCATGACACTCCTTGTGAAGCCAAGCAAATGCCACCCTGGTCAACTAGCGGTCAGAGATTCAGATGCTTCCCCCCCACATTCATCCGGATGAGTTCCCCTCAATCTCTCGGGGAATCACCACCAGTTGGAGTGTCCCGAGGAGCCCGGTTCGCTCATGTAGCCCTTATTACATCCATACATGCATTGGAATTACAAGCATTCAGGCAGACAAAGGTGGAAGGCAGGCAGGCAGGCGAAGCATTCAGGCAGGGCAGTCAGTCATATAGACAGAGCTGACAGCCAGGCGTAACTGTGTCGTGCTGGTGGAATGTTAGGATGGGAGGCATACAGGCATTGTTTAGATTGGGTTAGGGGTAGGTTTAGGGGAAGTTGCACGGCTGCAACCCCAACAGTCTTGTCCGGTTCAAAATTATAATGAGTGGTCCTCCCTGGTTCGGAGCCAGGCAAGGGCTAGACAAATTGGGCCTACACAGACCCTTCCAAATGACAGATTGAGTGGTCCTCCCTGGTTTTGAGCCAGGCAAGGACTACAAAAATTGGGCCTACAGATACAGTATGATTCCCTTCAAATGACACATTGAGTGGTCCTCCCTGGTTTGGAGCCAGGCAAGGGCTAGAAAAATTGGGCCTACAGATAGAATATGATTCCCTTCAAATGACACATTGAGTTGTCCTCCCTGGTTTTGAGCCAGGCAAGGGCTAGAAAAATTGGGCAGTAATTGAACCCTTCAAATTGAGTGGGAATTCAGGAAGGCAGACAGACAGGAAGGCAGGCAGGCAGGCAAGCAGGCACTTAGGCATGTAGGCACAGGGCCAGCCAGGAAGGTAGCCTGGTAGGCAGGCTGGCTGGCTGGCAGGAAGTTGGGCTTGCAGGGAGGAAGCCAAGCTGGGAGGCAGGCATAATTGCAGGCAGGCAGGCATAAGTGTTGGTCTGGTAGTGCATGGTAGAGCAAGGGAGGCCTGTTTGGAAGGAACCGGTGGAAGAACGCCTGTGGGCCTAGGTCTTGGAGTGTTGGGGTAATCCCAACGTGGAAAGGTTGAAGCAGATGAAAGTCAACCTTTTCACAGTCTCCGGGTCCAGATGAGAGTGGTGCAGCCTCAGGACATCTCCCATGTGGAAGATGACACGCTCACTCTGGACACTGGTGGGTGGGATGGACAAGAGGTCCAATGCCAGAGTCGAAAGAGCGGGCCAGAGGTCTGCCTTTTTGGCCCAGTAGTGGAGTGGGTCCAAGGTGAGGGGTTGGAGGGGCTCGGCCATGTACTCCCTCACCGTGGTCAGAGCGTGGTCTGCTTCTTCTTCCTCCCTTGCCTCCACTGAGGAGGAGACTGCCATGGCTAGGGCAGAGGCCAGGTAGTTGGCTGCTGGTAAGGAACCTGGTCTCTGGGTGTACACTCCTGCAGTAGAGGAGGAGGAGGACCCTTGCAAGGATTCCTCTTCTGCATCTCTCTGGCTTCCGTGTGCCCTCGGGAACACCTGGGCTTAATTTGAGGCAGCCCTGTGGACTTGACGACATAGCTCCGTCTTCCAGGAGTTTAGGTCGGCAGTGCTGCCCGCCAGGGAACCCTTGACTCGAGGGTCACACAGGCATGCCATCTGGTACACCTTTTCCCTCCTCAGTGGGCTAAGGCGGGTATTCACGCTGGTCAACAGCCTGTCTGCCAAGGCCCTGCACTTTGGGAGAAGATCGGCTTCTTCCTGGATACTGGCCTCTAGGCGTTGGCAAAGGGCATTTACCAGGGGCAGTACGTGGCCCAGGCTGGCATTGTAGTTGCTGAGGACGTGAGTGGTCTCCTCAAAAGGCTGCAGGATACCCACCATCTGGGAGAGGGCGAGCCACTCGGTAGCACCAATGTCCAACACCCTTCCCTCAGGCAGGACGGGTGTATGGGACATGATGTATTCCACCACTTGCCTCTGCTCCACCAGGCGCTTGACCATTTCGTAGGTGGAGTTCCACCGGGTGGTCACGTCCTGGATCAGGACGTGCTCTGGTCAGCCCGTCTCCGCCTGCCTCTCACGCATCATACTGGATGCCTTGACGCTGCATGAGATGTGCCCGACTATTGTCTTGCACTTGTCCAGCAAGGCCTTGGTCTCCATGGTCCCCTCATCCCAGGAGTCCCTTGGTGCTCCCAGACCAATGGCATCGCCTACCACTAGGTGCAGTTTGTGTGCTGCGCACACGATGCCATGTAGCCCCACCCTATAAACCACATTGATCATGTTACGGCCTGCATCAATAACCATGAATCCATGATTGACCTCCCCCTCGGGTGCCCACTCTCGCAGTGCTGTCTTGAGGACCTCAGAAATGTGGATGCCTTTGGCACTGTCCTCCATGCTTTGTGCCTGGAGAAGCACCAACCTGTACCCTCTTGGGATGCTCCCTTGTGGCTCCCCCTGCAGCTGTTCTTGGAATGCCCTGGTGTCAAGGACCTCCTTGGGTTGCCACCAATGAGCCATCAGAGAGAGGTATCCATGGTGCCCACCGGTCCAGAGGTCGGAAGTGAAGTGGATCTTCCTTCCTCTGACCGCCTGCAGCAGGGCCCGGACCATGTCCCTGACGGACTCAAAAAGGGAGGGAATCACCTGCCTGCTGAAGGTACGATGGGATGGAGGCTCGTACCATGGAGCCACGTGCTTCATCAGGTGCCTGAATCCTGACGACTCCACAAAGGAGAGGGGCAACCCGTTCATGGCCACCATTTCACCAACCATGCAAGTGGTGGTCTCCTGTGCCTTGGCCCTATTTCATTGGCTGACAAAACTCCCACACAGCAGCAGCAATTCCTGCAGAGTGGCCTGCCTCTTCCCACTCTCAGCGGAGCTGTCTCTGGAGTCCTTCCCCATGCCTGCTTCCCCTCTCTTCCTCCCTGAGGAACCAGGGCCTGACACTGTCCCAGGCAGAGTCCCAGGGTGCCTTCGCATGAGGTGGCTATGCAAGGCACTTGAGGAGAGCTGTTTGGGATCATTCCCCCTGCGCACGACCACCCCACATTTCTTGCACACCGCAAGCATCAAGTCTTCCGGACTGTTATCAAAATGCTCCCAGAGAGACCTGCGAAGCTTATGGAAAGTACTGCCCCCTCTGGTACTGCCTGCCGCTGCTGTGCTGGTGGTGGTGTGGCTTGTACCCTGCTGGGACAATTGACTGCTGCTGTCACTGGTGGTACTCTGGGAGGAAAGAGGGCTGCTCCTTCCATCACTGCCTGAAGCCTGCCTTTCATCTGTTCCTGACAACAGGTCCTCAGAATCCGGGATATGTAGATGCAAAGAGCCCGTTTCTGATTCCAAGTCCTCGTCTTCCTCCTGATAAATGGGGTGTGTGTGCATGTCAAAACCTGGTGGTGATGGGGCTCACATGCAGTCATCCATTCTTCCCTCAGTGACAGAAGATGGTACGGTCATGCTGGTTGTGCAGCTGCTGCTTGGAGAAGGAGTGGCAGCAATATCACTATCTGCACTACTACTTCCTGTGCCTTCCTTCAGAAATGTGCCCCTATTTATTTTAGTGGGGGTCCCCTTCCCTTCCCTCTGGCTCTGCCACCCCTCCTCATTTTTTTATTTCTCAAAAAATATTAGAAATATATTTTCTTTTTATATTTGTGTTAAGTAAAAAACTATTCTAATAAACTTATCCTTTGAACCCACAAGCTTACTCTCACACTGTTCTTTTGTACCAGCTTTCAATGTTGCCCTGCTGGCCCTTGGTATACGTTTCTAATTTCGTAATTCAACTTGATCCACTGAAATGGAGGAAAAACTAGAAAACTAATGGTAATATGTGAAATGAAACTAAATCCAGACCGGATCTCCAGAACAACTGCTCTTCCCTTCCTCAGCACTCAGTCAGCAAAACTGCAGTGCATGCAGACACATTCAGAGAACAAAATAAAAATTGTTTAATAATTTTCTGAATTCAACTTGATGCACTGAAATGGAATGTGCCTGCCTGTGTGTTCAACTGCACACACAACACAACAAGTGTATGTATGTAAACAACAAACAAACACTGGAGTAATGAATCAATAAAATATTGTAAGGCTGATATCAGCAGCAGCAGCAGCCTCCCAAATAAGATATTTGGGTGTAAATAAAAACAATATAGTTTAGTAGTAGTAGTAGTAGTAGTCAGGGAATAAAATGAAAAGTGTATGCATTTAAACAACAAACAAACACTGGGGTAGTGAATCAATATAATATTGTAAGGCTGATATCAGCAGAAGCAGCAGCCTCCCAAAAAGATATTGGAATGTAAATAAAAACAATATAGTTTTGTAGTTGTAGTCAGGTAAACTGAAAATAATTCTCTGAATTCTTCTCTCCCACTTAAATGGAATGTGTCTCTGTGTTCAAGTGCACACACAGCTCAAAAAGATTAAAAACAAACAATTAAGTAAGTAATTAGTAAACTAAATAATATTGTGAAATATTCTCCACTTAGGAGGATAGAGGTTCTGTTCTTGGCTTGCACCCCAAATGTGTGTGTGTGTGCAAGCAAATTGAAGTTGGGAAAAATAGAAAATAAATGGTAGTATATAATATATTTTAAAATAAATCCACACCTCCCACTCCCAATCGACCATCCCCCTTTATCCAATATCAGAAATATCCTCCTCTCCCCACAAACAGCCAGAGAAGAGAACAAATAGAAAACCCTAACTGCTTCCCTTCGCCAGACAAAACTGCAGGAAATCAAAGAAACTTTTCTAATAAAAAATTGATTATCTCCCTGCCTGCCTAAAGCCTAAAGCCTCCAGGCTCCCTCCTCGAATAATCTCCACTAGCACAGCACAGTCCTCCCTCAACCACATCCAAGACCTGACTGCGACTTCTGGAAGGTGCCTTGGCTTTTTATGCCCTCTGGCACATCCAGAAGTGTCAGTCAAAACCTGGCCATGCCATTGGTGGAATTGTTCAAAAAATTTGCATGATCCCATCCCATGCCCAGCCCAAATGGTCAGGTCTAAAAAAATAAAAAATAAAATAAAATAAAATAAAATCAATGCGACGTTTTATTGCTATAAAAAACCCACTGCTGCTACTATTAAAATTCAGGCATTTAAATTAAATGAATTTCACATGTTTCTGTGGTGATTTGGTGTGTTTTTTGACCACGATTTCAAAAGAAAAGTTGTGGTCGCCATTTTGGATCCTCCCCACCGCATGGCATGGCGAGACGATGAGGATGCCCCCCCCCAGCCTGGTGCCAGCAGCCCAGGACAGGAGAGGAGGGGGGAAGGCCGTGCCCCCCCAGAAACCACCCCTCTGGTAGGTGGCAAAGCCTCAGGCAGGCATACTTTCGCCTGCTTTTTCGGCCGGGAGGGAGTCAGGTTTTTTTTTTTTTAACTTTTAAAACCTTTTTCTGTGCTTGCTTGGCATCGCGCGATCGCTGCGATGCCACAAACGGAAACGAAAAACCCAACCTAATTTTTCTTTTTTCGATTCGAGTTCGAGTTGTAACAGCTTAATTACCGTTACCGTTTCCGTTACCTACGGAACCGAAAAAAACGGTAACAGAAACGAAAATTTTGCCGCTCTGTGCCCATGTCTAGTGTAGAGTGTTCTTTACCTGGTTGGTGACATATATGATTTTAAAAGGAAGGGACATACCATAAGTCAATTCCCTGCTTGGTTAAGTTATTTTTAAGCAACCTCTGTGGAAGTTTGCACAGCAGTAGAGTTCACAAATAAATCCAAATCCCACTGAGTTCAGTGGACAAAGGTAACTAAGTATATAATTGCAGTCCTGATTTTCAGTAAACCCATTATATTAGATGATCTAATTGAGAAATGTTAAGATATTGAAAGGTTTCATTTGCACACTCAAGAGATTGCTGAAATAAGACATCAGTATGGGTCATAATAAATAAGACATTGCCACCATGCAGCTTTGTTTTAGAACATAGTGAACTCTTAATTTTGCCATTGGAAAAGCTAAGTCTTATATTTTAAGGGGAAAATGTTTGTTTGAATGTTATGTGCTGTCAAGTTCTCCAGACTATGGCAAACTTGGCATCTCCAGAATGTCCCATCCTCAACAGACAATACATAAACACAAGCCTATGTTTCCTTTCAACATTTCCAGCTGTCCAGGGTATCCACAAAACTCCCCTCAGCACCACTTTTCAAACAAATCCACTTCCTCCCTGTCACCTTTCTTTACTGTCCAGCTTTCACACCCATACATGGTGACACAGGAAACACAAAAGTGTGGATGACCCTGATCTTGGTCTCCAGTAACACGTTCTTACACTCAAGAACCTTTCTAATTCCTTCAGTACTGCCCTTCTGAATTTCAGCTTCCTCATTTCTTGACTGCCATCTCTGGACTGATGATTGACCTGAGGTGTATATAAAATATTTCAGCAATTCATTTATTTCATTTTCAAGTTGTGCAGATACTCTAAACTGACAATTTTTGCCTTCTTAACAGACAGGAACATGAAGCACTTCATCACTCTTCAGCCCAGTTTATATGCACAGCACCACAGATGCTATGAATAACTCCTTCCCAGCTGGCTGCTCCATTCACAAGCCCTTCATGTTGTTTGGGACAGTTCACCAGTCTTGGAGTGAGCCTGAGCTTCTCTGCCTCACCTAATTCAGCAGCTGAACACTCAGATGAGGAGGTGGGACAGAGACAGAGACAGATACCCTGGGGTGGAGTTCTCCTTAAACACAAAAAACGCCCACAGTGACCTCGCTGTCAGATGGGCGGTATAGAAATCCAATAAATAAATAATAAATAATATAAACATAAGCACCTGAGTCTATTTGGTCAAGATGGGCTGGTCAGGCTGGTCGAAAAGGGGAACACAAAGGAAAGGAAGGAAATACAGAACTCTCTCAGTTAGACTCCAGGCTGGTAGAATAAATGTAATTTTAAAAGACAAAGAGAAATAAATTGTAACAAAAACATTGTAGGAAAGACATGAAGGATAATAATTCTGTTTCCTTCAATATTCCCCTCATACATGAAAGATTAAGGCCCCATTTTGCTTATTAAGATTCTTCCAGGACAAGGCTCATCAAATTTCTTCTCAGGCTCTCCCTTCACCCAAGAAATATTGCAACATGAAAAAATGTGGGACATAAGACTATGTTGGAAGCTGCAGGACTACTTAAGGCTTCTCCCCTCCAACTAGGATGGCCCAGTCCCATAGGCTTATTAGGTTTCGTAATAAGTAATAATCATGCACTGTCAAAAAAATCAGTTTTGACTTATGGTAACCCTTTTCAGAATTCCAGTTACAGAGTATTCTGAAGTGGTTTACCATGCCTTTCTTCTGGGGTGTTCAGCCAGTGTCCACAACCACACGGGCTGGTTCTGCTTGCAGAAGGCACAGTGGAGAATCAAATCCCAACTTCTGATGCTACAGCCAGACATCTCAACCACTGAGCTGTCCAGCCAGCTATGAGATCTCCTAGGTAAAAATATAAATGTTGTCTTTATCTTGTCTGAGCTGTACGATAGCCATAGTGATATCCTCTCTGCCTTTCTGTTCTTACATTTTTCACAAAGGGGAAAAATAACATCTGAACATCTCTCAGCCTGGAGCTTGATCTCCTCCAACTTAACAGAGCAGGGGCTACTCTTGGATTATACACACACTCTTGCCACACCATGCTGTACAATCCTCTGCATCCCCCTTTTAACTCAATAAGAGTATTGAGAGAGGTACAGCTGGAGAATCTCTGCATACCCCTGTGCCACTGCAAACTAGTCAGAACCCTAGGTCAACTATAGAGGAAGACTCAGAGTGATTGTACAAACTCCAGTAACATTGCTTGCCACTTTGCAAGCAGACAATTACGTGACTGATTGGGTCTGAGAACAGACCAATAAAGAGACAAGTTAAGAATAAGATTGGCAGAGTTATCTTGGCCTTTCTGGCAGGACAAATCTGGGAGCTTGGGTCCAAAATATTAATTAAATATCCATTCTTCCAAGCACAGAGCAAATTTCAAGAGCTTCATGTGTGATACAGTTGTTCTGTTCCAACATAAACTTCCAAACAGGAGGAAAGCCAACAGAGTGAATTATTCCAATAGCCTCATTTCACTTGACTAATTAATCAAACTAGAAACAGCCTTCTGAGTCTATGAAAGGACAGGCTGGCATCTTGGAATCATAGACAAAATCACCACAGAGATGTCTCTCTGTTCCTTAGACATGATGCTATATCTTCTAGTGACTGTCCTGCCACATTGTGCATTGTTGGCAACATTTTCATGCTTGTGTTCAATGAGGACAAGGAGCACATTCTAATTCTCCTCATGCCAAACAACGTGGGGGGAGGGGGGAAAGAAAGGGAAGCAAATGGTGTAACTGCTACTACATAACATTGTTTTGGTGGCGAGGGGGCACCACCACCTTGCCAATTTACCCACTAGTGATGGAATTCTAGAAAGAGAGTCCAACAGAAGCATAAGGGCATGAATCCGGATCTTGGTATGAGGCAGCTGCAAAGCAGTTTCACTCAAAGAGCAATATGGCTTTGTGTGTCAGATGAAGGATTAATGTGCAGAATGGAACAGTAAAGTGGCTACATATTTGTAGCATCTGCTCTGAATAACAACAGCCATAACTTAAAAAAAAAAGAGTTCAAGAAAACAGAACTTTGCTAGGCTGTCCTGAGAAAAAATGCACCAGTGCAGTTATTTTGCTAAGTGATAGAAGCATCAAAGGCTGCATTGACTGAAACTAAGCATCCAGATCACAATTAAAGTTCTTGAACAATCTGTTAACTATTGCTAATCTAAGCCAGTGAGTAGAGAGAGGCGTCCAGCCTTGTCTCTTTCCATCCTCTCATTTGGAAAGCTAAAGAGAGAAACATCTTTCGGACTGGCTATTCTCCACATGACTGAATCCCTGAAAAATTAGAGTTCCTAATTGTGTGAGGTGCTCCAAGCACAAGGACGACTTTCCACTTCAGATTTCCACTTGCAAGAGTTAGTTTGGAATGGGGTGAGGCTAGTCACTTTCCTCCATTCATCATTTGGATTAACCCTTTTACAGATTGTGTGATTATCAAGTGCCACATTTTAAGAAGAAACCTGACTACAGATGGGGATGAATTTAAAAATGAATCATGTTTTCTGATTAATTTAGCTGATGTGTCAAAACCTGTCAATTCATATTCATCATAAAGAAAGTTTCCCCAAGAATACAAATTGATGATTTTTAGCAATTTTTGATTTGTCAATTTGTTGACCTATAAAATGACAAGGAACCTATAGGCACCAACATTGGAGGAAAGTATACCTTGATTGTTCTCTACAATCCCTGAGTTTAGATTAGGTTTTTGATGTCTGCATTATGTACCCCCAAATAGCACCCCCCATAAGATTTTCCCCAGGCACATAGAGACTCTAAACATGCATACTGCATAATCTTTCTCTGACTCTACTGTACAATCCTTCCAATTTGGTGAAGATTGGATTTTCCCAACCCAGTTGCTCAAGGGCACTTTTCTAGGGACTCCAACTTTGTGGATGTATACCCATAGGTCTGAAACCCAGTACTCACCAAACTTGGATGGATTGTAGAGGAGAGTCGTGAGAAGCATATATGCATTTCTGGGTGTTTCTGGGTTCCTAGAGGGTACTTTCCTGGGGAGGGCACTTTGGGGTGCATATCTCAGATTTCTGGACCCAAATCTTCCCCAAACCTGCAGGGCTTGTAGAGGAGAGGCTTGTCAATGGTAAGCAATCTTCCCCTTAATGACACCCCCCCCCAAAGAAACTGATAAGCCTAGTAATTTTGTTTGAAAATGACAAAGGATGGGCAGGAAACCTCAAGTACCACAGGCAGAAGACAAAAAGTGAGGAGAAAACTGATTCAAGGAAGATGCTAAAAGAAAAGAGTTATATTGTAATTAGAGAAGGGCACAAACCATGAACCACAAGTTTATAAGATTTTCTTGAATGAATCACAAACCAAGTGATCAGTTCATCAGGGAATTTTTTTAAAGGTAGCCTGGCTTCTTAAAATAAAAGGTAAATAGTTGTTGTTGTGCTCGTGGTGGTGGTGAAGCCACCTGGGTCCTGACAGACTGTTATGAAAAAAAAATGAGGTTTTTTCTTTTCTTTTAGCTAGCAGGGTCCTGGCCAGCTGGCTGCAAAGAAAAAACAAATTATTATTATTATTATTATTATTATTATTATTATTATTATTATTATTATTATTATTATTATTATTATTATTATTATTATTATTATTATTATTATTATTATTATTAAGCAGTTGGCCAGGCTAGCTGAAGTGAAGCTGGGCTGCTGTTTCTCTAGATTGTGGGGGCAAGCAGTGACAGTGGCAGAATAAGGTAGGGAGGGAATGGGGACAGTGGGAAGTGTGGTAGTAGAGGTCAGGACAGGGGAGGGATGAACCAGGAAAATTTCATTGGTTTGGGAAAGTTCAGATTCTCTAGTTTGGACACATCACAGAGGCTTGTGGCTCAGTGGCTAAAATGGGGTACTCTAGCTGTAACTCTGCTCATGACCTGGGGTTCAATTTCAGGAAGCAGGCTCAAGGTTCACGTAGCCTTCCATCCATTCAGGGTTAGCAAAATGAGTATCCAGCTTGCTGATGTGGTGGTGGTAGGCAATGTGTAGCTAGTATAATTACTTGTAAACCACCCCAGATAATGCTTTAAGCAATATGGGGTAGTATATAAGCAGCACACTGCTTTTTTTTTATTTTGCTTTCTGCTTTTTTGCTTTTGGATGATCCAAAACATGACCAAAATCAATAAACCAGCAATTGTTTATGAACTTCCTGGTTTGTTTTTATATTTGCACCCATCTATAATTGTAATAAGTACAACTTACAGTACAGTGGGAGTTTATTTAAAGCAATGGCATTATCCATTCTGGTGTTTGGCATAAAGCACGGCTGAACTATTTTTTAAAAAAGAAAAATGGCCAGCTACATTTGTTGATTGCAAATGGTCACTGAGCTCTCTTTTTGAAAGTGCTGTCTGAAACTAGCCCCCTCAAATATCCCTCTGTGCCTTCCAGCACAACCACAATGTTTGGCATCAGACAACATTAAAAATGTACCGCATAATTGTTCTGATCTGCCTATGGATCATTTATCTATATCCTAGAATCTGGCATTTTATGTCTCTGTGTTTCGAGGAATATCTGTGAAAATCTATCTGGTCTACATATTCTTTTAATAAACTGTTTTCTGGAAAATGATCACAAGTTCATCCACATCATCATGCCTGATGACATTGACAGCACACTTGCAAGGCTCCAAGGGCACTTCTGCCCAGTTAGACCCATGCTCCCCAGTTGAAGGTTGCCAACCCCCATGTTATCATTAAATTGCCAACATAAAGAGGGGATTGGCATTTGGGGGACAAATGTTATGACTCCTGCAGCCTAAACATTGAGTTCTAGAATCTTTTTTTAATTGGGCCATCCAGGATTGCATTCACCAGCACACAGTGACAGGTTCCCATCTCCCAGTCCAATACTGCTAGCCAAAGCATTGTAGAGTTAGGGTCCCTCCAGGCTTCTTACCAGATGTCTAACCTGCGGTGCCGTGGCATATTCTGCTGATGGAAACCACAGACAGATTTCAGCACGGAGGAGTTAGTTTTCAAGGTTCAGCATTTGGGCCAGCAGATGGAGGAGCAAACACATTGCCTTGGGTTGTGTAGTGTGTATGCTGGAATATCTCTTCATTACCTATTGCTAAAATGAAACAGGCAAAAAGGATTAGATCCTTGTTATGGCAGCAGCTAATCTAGGACATGATCCTTGACTGCAAAAGTCCGAAAACAGCATGAGAATGAAATCAATCCATCAGTTGATGGATGCCTTTGCCCTGGAGAAGCCCCACTGTTTCTTGAGGTTGCTGGGTTTTAATAGGGAAGAAGACAGCTATTACTTTCTTAATGCTACTTAGCAGCAATTGAGTTTTGTGCAGGTCTTCACTAAGGCTGATTTAACACTCTCAAGAAACAGACAGCCAAGCTCAAATGTTAATGATTCCCTTATGTCAATGTCTGTTTTACAAATAGAGAGTCTGATTGAAATACCTTAGAATGCATGCTCAGGGAATATCCCGAGAAAGGGGACCTTCTTTTTATGTTGTTGTTGTTCAGTCGTTCAGTCGTGTCCGATTCTTCGTAACCCCATGGACCAGAGCTCGCCAGGCCTTCCTATCCTCCACTGCCTCCCGGAGTTTTGTCAAATTCATTTTGGTTGCATTGATGACACCGTCCAACCATCTCATTCTCTGTCGTCCTCTTTTCCTTTTGCCTTCGATTTTTCCCAGCATCAGGGACTTTTCCAGGGAGTCCTCTTTTCTCATGAGGTGACCCAAGTACTGGAGCATCAGCTTCAAAATCTGTCCTTCCAGTGAACATTCGGGGTTGATTTCTTTCAGAATGGATAGGTTTGATCTCCTTGCAGTCCAGGGGACTCTCAAGACTCTCCTCCAGCACCACAGCTCAAAAGCATCAATTCTGCGGCGATCAGCCTTCTTTATAGTCCAGCTCTCACTTCCATACATCACTACTGGAAAAACCATAGCTTTAACCATCCTGACCTTAGTTGGCAAAGTTATGTCTCTGCTCTTTAGGATGCTATCTAGGTTTGCCATTGCTTTCCTCCCAAGAAGCAGGCGTCTTTTTATTTCGTTGCTGCAGTCGCCATCTGCAGTGATCAAGGAGCCCAAGAAAATAAACTCTGTCATTGCCTCCATTTCTTCCCCTTCTATTTGCCAGGAGGTGATGGGACCAGTGGCCATGATCTTAGTTTTTTTGATGTTGAGCTTCAGCCCATTTTTTCACTCTCCTCTTTCACCCTCATTAAGAGGTTCTTTAATTCTTCCTCACTCTCTGCTATTAGAGTAGTATCATCTGCGTATCTGAGGTTGTTGATATTTCTTCCGGCAATCTTAATTCCGGCTTGTGATTCATCCAGACCGGCCTTTCTCATGATGTACTCTGCATATAAGTTAAATAGGCAAGGTGACAGTATACAGCCTTGTCGTACTCCTTTCCCAATTCTAAACCAGTCACTTGTTCCATATCCAGTTCTGACGGTTGCTGCTTGTGCCACATATAGATTTCTTAGGAGACAGAAAAGGTGGTCAGGCACTCCCATTACTTTAAGGACTTGCCATAGTTTGTGGTGGTCTACACAGTCGAAGACTTTGGCATAGTCAATGAAGCAGAAGTAGATGTTTTCTGGAACTCTCTGGCTTTCTCCATAATCCAGCGCATGTTGGCGATTTGATCTCTAGTTCCTCTGCCCCTTCGAAATCCAGCTTGTAGTTCTGGAAGTTCTCTTTCCACATACTGCTGAAGCCTGCCTTGTAGAATTTTAAGCATAAATGAGTGCAATTGTGCAATAGTTGGGGCATTCTTTGGCGTTTCCTTTCTTTGGGATTGGGATGTAGACCGATCTTTTCCAGTCCTCTGGCCACTGCTGGGTTTTCCAAATTTGCTGGCATATCTTATGCAGCACCTTTACAACATCCTCTTTTAAGATTTTAAAGAGTTCAATTGGAATGCCGTCACCTCCACTGGCCTTGTTGTTTGCAATGCTTTCTAAGGCCCACTTGACTTCACTTTCCAGGATGTCTGGCTCCAGGTCAGCAATTACGCTATCTTGGTTATCAGGGACATCCAGATCTTTCTGATATAATTCTTCTGTATATTCTTGCCATCTCTTCTTGTTCTCTTCTGCTTCAGTTAGGTCCCTACCATTTTTGTCCTTTATCATATCCATCTTTGCACGAAATGCCCCTTTAATATCTCCAATTTTCTTGAACAGATCTCTGGTTTTTCCTTTTCTGTTGTTTTCCTCTATTTCTTTGCACTGTTCATTCAAGAAGGCCGCCCTGTCTCTCCTTGCTATTCTTTGGAAGACTGCATTCAATTTTCTGTATCTTTCCCTTTCTCCCTTGCATTTTGCGTCCCTTCTCTCCTCCGCTATTTGTAGGGCCTCGTTGGACAACCACTTTGCTTTCTTGCATTTTCTTCTCTTTGGAATATTTTTCCTTGCAGCCTCCTGTACAATGTTACAAGCCTCCATCCATAGTTCTTCAGGTGTTCTGTCCACCAAATCTAGTTCCTTGAATCTATTCTTCACTTCCACTGTGTATTCATATGGGATTTGACTTAGGTTATACCTGACTGGCCCAGTGATCTTCCCTACTTTCTTCAGTTTAAGTTTGAATTTTGAAATAAGAAGCTGATGATCTGAGCCACGGTCAGCACCAGGTCTTGTTTTTGCTGACTGTATAGAGCTCCTCCATCTTTGGCTGCAGAGAACATAGTCAATCTGATTCCGGTATTGTCCATCTGGTGATGTCCATGTGTAGAGTCGCCTTTTGTGTTGTTGGAAAAGAGTGTTTGCAATGACCAGCTTGTTCTCTTGACAAAACTCCATTAGCCTTTTCCCTGCTTCATTTGGAACTCCAAGGCCAAACTTGCCAGTTATTCCTTTTATCACTTGACTCCCTACTTTAGCATTCCAATCCCCTATGATGAGAAGAACATCTTTCTTTGGTGTCAGTTCTAGAAGTTCTTGTAAGTCTTCTTAAAATTGGTCAATCTCAGACTCTTCAGCACTGGTAGTTGGAGCATAAACTTGGATTACTGTGATGTTCAAAGGACTGCCTTGGAATCGTACCAAGATCATTCTATCATTTTTTAGGTTGTATCCCAGCACTGCTTTTCTCACTCTATTGTTGACTATGAAGGCTACTCCATTTCTTCTATGGGATTCTTGCCCACAGTAGTAGATGTGATAGTCATCTGAACTGAATTCACCCATTCCAGTCCATTTAAGTTCACTGATGCCCAGGATGTCAATGTTTATTCTTTCCACCTCACGTTTGACCACATCCAGCTTACCCTGGTTCATAGATTTCACATTCCAGGTTCCTATGCAGTAAATTTCTTTGCAACATTGGACTTTCCTTTCTCTTCTGGGCACGTCTGCAGCTGAGCGTCCTTTCGGCTTTGGCCCAGCCACTTCATTAGCTCTGGAGCTACTTGTACTTGTCCTCTGCTCTTCCTCAGTAGCATGTTGGACACCTTCCGACCTGAGGGGCTCATCTTCCAGCGTCATATCTTTTAGCCTTTTGTTTCTGACCATGGGATGTTCTTGGCAGGGATACCGGGGTGGCTTGCCAGTTCCTACCCCAGGAAGTCTTATTACAGGCCTCATTGTCACCAGTGTAATTAGCCTTACAATGGCACAGTTCAGCCTGTTTTATTTTGTAGCCTCACTGATCAACTGGGACACAAAAGTAGAAATGTGCCCCATTTATAAGATATTCCAGACTGAGGCTTTTTATAATCACATTGTAATCGCTTTAAAGCCAGTAGACCTGTATTTTTCACTCCATGAATGGATAGACTGTGAAAACAGCTAAGACATGTCGAGGCTATGTAGTACATTGATTATGTGACCTGTCCACTCAAAGCCCATAAAACTATCATCCTTTCACAATCGTGCCCAGTCCTACGAGTGTAATAACATTTATAGCAGGATGAGCTGATTGACAGAATAACAGCAACACATTTTTTTTGTCCTAAATCCCTCCAAAATTGCTGGTAGACCCATTTCAAGGAGAGAAACACACTGGTGGAATTAGGTGGTGCCCCCTAGTGCCTCAGTAGCTGAAGTGTCCCAAGGAGAAAATACATTGTATTGTAGGTTGGGCAGCCACTTGCCTTCTCCTTTGCCACCAGTGTCTTAATCGACTATTACTGTATTAATTTTGATATCTATCTTTCCTCAATGCGAATAACTGGTTTTTTTAATCTTGTAATTTTTACAAAAGCTGAATAGAATATAAAATATCTATAGTTAATTAGTCCAACATGAAAGTTAAAAGCATCTTCTTGTTCTCCCCCCCCACCACCCTCATTTTAGAATCACCCAAATATTCTAGTTTCATTCCATTTGGGCCCATTTGTCAAAAGATTCTGCAAAAGTCTAATCAGAATTATAGATGTGTCTCTCACAGACTCTCATGTCTCAGTGGTTAAACAGCTGTACTGCAGCTACAACTGTACTCATTACCTGGTGTTCAATTCTAGGTAGCCGGGTCTTGGCTGACTCCACCTTCTGTCAGTAAAATGCAGACCCAGCTTGCTGAGGGGGCAAAGTGTAGCCTGCACAATTAAATTGTAAACTGCTCAGAGAGTGCTTTATGCATTACGGCAGTGATGGCAAACCTTTTAGAGACCGAGTGCCCAAACTGCGATTCAAAACCTACTAATTTTTCACAATGTGCCAATATAGCAATTTAACCTGAATACAGGTGGCTGTGAAGGGCCATGTCAGGTGCCCACAGAAAGACCTCCAAGTGCTACCTTTGGCACCCGTACCATAGGTTTGCCAACACTGCACTATGGGGTGGTATATAAGCTGAACACTTTGCTTTTGCTTTTGTTAAATATAAACCAAGAAAACAAGTTATTATTCTGTTCTGTCCACCTTCAACTGTACACACACACACACACACACACACACACACACACACACACACACACAGAGAGAGAGAGAGAGAGAGAGAGAGAGAGAGAGAGTTGAGAAATTGTAGCAGTCCAGGGAAATTTCAGGGAAAATTATTGACACAATAAAATTTTCCAAACTGCTGATAGATTTGATTTGATTTGATTTGATTGGTATTCTTCATATATCTTGTTATGATACAGCCACACAGAAAATATGTAGTACACTCTATGGCAAACGAAACACCAAATTATATAGTAATGAAAGAGAAGCACATTAGATTGAACCATTTTGATTAAAGTAGCATTTCTTTTCGTCAATTAGAAAAAGAAATATGCCTCACCACATACCTTCAAGGCCTTTAGGATATTTTCAAGAAACAAAATATATACGAAGCAATATGTACAAAATGAACATAAAATGCATAAAACATAAAGATTTATGCTTCAGTCATGTATGGAAAATTTGTAAATCAATGTATTAATGTATTTTATTTGGTATGTATATGCACATACTACATAAAATGCATAAACAAATGTGGGCATGAGAAGTATATATAAAATGGATGTGAATTTCAATGTGAAGAAAAAGAAAATGTATTACACTGTAAAGCACAGGTAGGAAGAAAAGGCAGGTGGGATTCAGAAAAAGGCAATTATATCAGTAGTCTCATTTCTAAAATTATGTATCTTAAAGATACTTAAATTTTGGGTAATTGGTGCAAAACTAGAAAATTAGTCTGTCACTGTGATCAGACCTGCCTTATAGCTGTCCCTTGAATTAAGGATATCTAGATTGTATAAACTGTTGAGGCTTCCTTTATTGACTCAGTTCATCTCATATTTGATCTTCCTCTTTTCCTGATGTCTTTCCAGTGAGTCTTGTCTTCTCATTATGTGTCCCAAAATGGAATTCAGTCATTTCTAAGGAGAATTAAGACTTTATATTTCTAGATCTCATTTCTTGCAATCAGTGGCATTTCTGAAGCTTTTTCCAACACTGTGTTTCACCCCTCTCCCATTTTAGCTTCCTTCATTGTCCAACATTTAGATATGTACATTATAATTGTTGATAGCATTGCACAAATGATCTTTATCTCCATTGCCGCATCCTTAATTTCAGGATGCTTTTTAGTTCTTTCATCATTGCCTTTCAAAATCTTAGTATTCTTCTGATTTCTTGGTTGCAGACGGCATTTTGGTTGATGACTGACTCAAGGGATAGAAAATCTTTAACAATTTAAATGTATGCATTGCCAGCATTAAAGTTATGTAACTTTTGTGCAGTCGTGATTTTTTTCTGCGTAGCAGATATAATCCTCTTTCTGCACTTGCCTCTTTAGCTGTCCTCAATAGTCATTTCTAGCTGTTGTGATTTTTGGCTGGTAATCCTGTATCACTTCTGCATCTTTACGTACTAAGATTACTTGCACCAACATTCACTCCATGATGTGTCAGAGAAGCTAAGGGCAATCACTCCAGGAGGCATTATCTAGAATCTTAGCAAAGTCGTCCAAAGTGGATTGGTCAAAGAGGGGACACCACACCAGTCAAAGGTGTTCCTGCCCTTCAAGAATTAAGGATCTCATCATCTGAAGAGAGTAGACAGTTCCAGTTGTGAAGAGGGCAGAGAAATCCCTGCAGGGCAGCTACTGAGCACCAGCAGTAATGACAGGTGACACTAGCAGAGGATATTTCACAGACAATGCCAAAGAAACTCAAGCTAACTCTTGTTAGTACTGCATAGAAGAAGGCAATGGTTAAAACTCTTCTGAATATTTCATATTTTGAAAAACGAATGATAAAGAAATAGGATAATTTGTCCTACAATTTCTCAGAGGTGTTACTTGCCATTAGTAGTAGTTATAACACAGTTCTGTCTGCACCCACCCACAGCTATTAAGGGTTTCTTATATTTTGTGCTGCTCCAACAAGATTTAACAACAACTGTGCAGGCAGTCTGGCTCAGCTTGTTTCTCCCACAATGTCTGCTACTATGTGTCATTCTAGGCCCCTTCCACAACCATTTCTTCAGGGCCAGGAGCTCTTTGCCTGCTGACTGGAAGAGGCAGGCAACCGGAGCTACTGAGGCCTGGATGGGAATGCTGAGGCTAGCCTATTTAAAGGCTGCTCAACGTCACCTAGACCTCTTTCCAACATTGATTAGAGGCAAGGAGTTAACAACACTGTGAGATTAGGAAAGTGGCTTTCTTTTGATAGTTATTGTGAGTTTTTCGGGCTGTTTGGCCAAGTTCTGGAAGTTTTTATTCCTGATGTTTCACTAGACTCTGTGGCTGGCATCTTCAGAGGGCAAGGAGCACAGGGAATATGGAGCCACATGCTTGTCAAGCCAGCCATTTGGATTCGGGCTGGGGGTTAGGCTCTCACCCTAAGTGAGGAGGTCATGGGCAGGGTCTCTAGAGGAAGACACAATTATTTAAGAGTAGAGATGGGCACGAAATGAACTTTTTTTGTTTCTGTTATTCGTTATTCATTTTGTTACCTAATGAAATGAATAACGAACATTGTGATGAAATTGGAACAACCGAACAGAACCACAAAAATTAGTTTTGTTACATTTTGTTTTTTAATTGATGGTGACGCACAATGAAATGAGCTGTTTTAAATGTTAAAAAGTGCCCTGGACATCCATAAAAAATGCAGCAATAATTATTTATACTGTCTGATAATACCTACCGGGGGGGTCCTTAAAAGGTTTGTTTTTGTCTTCTCCCATCACAATGTATTTTTCTTTTCCCTTTAAGGATGACAAAATGGATGTTGCCAGCCACAAAATGGAGGCAAGCCATGTGATGGGATCATGTAAATTCTTGGACAACTTCAACCAATAGCATGCCCAGGTTGCAGACTGGGCAGGTCTGGCAGCCCCAGAGAGCATAAAAAGCTCTTGCAGCCCCCGTCCTCCTTGCAGTCTCCGATGGGAGTTAGGGTGGGAATGCTGTTTCTGCGACTCATTATTTTCACTTTAGGCCAGCCAGGCAGGTGTGTGTCTCTGTGTTCCTGCCGGCTGCAGCCTGGCTCTCAAAGGAGAGAAAGAAGAGATTTCTCTCTAGCTTCAGTCCTGCAGCCTCCCTGTGTGTGTGCATGCATAGCTCTTGGTGAGTACCCTCCCCTGCCCCACAGTGCAGTCACTCTGCGGCTGCCTTGCACCCTGGGCAATGCCTGCCGCTGCCTTTGCAGCATCCCTGCGTAACTAATCTATAATGTGTCTCTGCCAGCATCAATTTTTTTTTTAGTGTTTTCCCTCTGGTCTGGGTCATTGGGGGACACCCGCACACAGAAATACTTTAAAAATTGTGCAAAAATGGGTAAAAATGAAAAATGAAAAATGAATAAACGAAAATGATTTTTTTCAAAAATTCACAAAAAAATGAAAACGAACTGAAATGGACCGCTCAACGAAAAACAAAAAACCAAAATGCCATTTTTTGGTTTTGTGCCCATCTCTATTTAAGAGTGAAAGTGAGAGAAGTTTTAAGTAAATAAATAAATAAATAAATATTATTTAATTAGTAATAAATAATACTCTGTGAGGCAGTGGAAGATGGGAAGGCCTGGCGAGCTCTGGTCCATGGGGTCACGAAGAGTCAGACACGACTGAATGACTGAACGACTGAACAACAACATTTAGTAATATTTATATAGATATATATGGGAATATAGAACTATATAGAATAAATAAATATTGATTAATTAATTAAATAAGAATTAAATAATGAGATTGTTATTGTTTGTCGCAGAGCAGTGTACAAAAGCACAACTATTTGGAGTAAGTAAGAGAAATATTGTATTTACAGGAACAAAAATAATCCAGCAGAGTAACAGCCTCCTTAACAAGCATATATGATATGGCAGCTGGACAGCATGTTCTTATCTTCACATGTTGTTGCCAAAGAATCACTAGACTTTTGCTTTCTTTTATACAGAGTTGATTACACAACCACTATCAGCTGAGTTCTGATTAGCCCACAGAGCTCATCTGCTCTTTAACCCTTACAACACTTATTATGCAATTATTAGTTACAATGTGGGTTTTCCTCCAAACCCTAGCAGAGATTTAGAATGGGCAAAGAGGCAGAGTTTGAGCCTAGGACTGCATGGGGTAGGGGAATTTAGTCTTTCCTGATTGGGCTCATGAGTAATTAGGTTAGTATCAGTAATTAGGTTAATAAGTAAACAAATAAAAATATTTATGCATGGAAAATTGGCAAGCCACTTACTGTATATTACAAGTGATATGCAGTCTGAGGACCTTGGCAGTGAATATTCCTCTAGAGCCTATTGTGTAGTATGCTATGATACAAAATCAGGTAAGGAGGGCTGATTGTGACACTTAGGCAGTTACTTCACATCCATTTTGTCTCTGTTAGTGTTGTGCTTAGGAGTGTACAAAAATGTTACTTCATGTCCGTCGTGCAACTGCTGAAATTTATCTCAACCACACCCCTAGAATGGGTTCTAAGCATGACAATACTGGTGCTGGGGTAGTGTTTCCCCTGTCACTCTTTGTTCCTGCTTTCTGTTCCAAGACAAGACACCATGTAGTAATGACTGTCAAGCAACAAAACATTTGTTTCTCTCAGAAAAATGTGTCCATTTTTTTTTTAAAAATGACTTTTCAGAAGCAAAATATTGAAAAATAATTTTTAAGGCCCTCCAAAAAGGAAAAAGGAAGCTAGACAAATTCAGTGTTTGTCACGGTACAAGACCATGAGGTAACACTCATCACGAGACAAGTTATCATGCACATGGGAACACTGAAACAGGGACAAAACCACATGATTGCAATCAGTACTGTCACAGTACAAAACTATTCGCAGAACAAAGACGGACATGAAGTAACAGCCTTAGCAAATCAATAAAGCCACTCTCAGCTTAAATCAGGAAGTAACCAATGCAGATTTGGTGGGCCTTGAGTTGATGGTGGCACACCTAGATATTCAGGTGGAACATACTCTAGTAAGTAAGGTAAACATAAGAGTTCTGATGGTCACTCATAGAGATGGGCACGACTAGGGAAAATGATGTTTTCAAGTTGTCGTGTGTCGGAGGCAGTCCGTTTCAGCTCGTTTCCGTTTTTTGTGAAATTTCACAAAAATTAGTCAGTTCATTTTTTCATTTTTTTGTTGTCGTTAGTACTGGTTTGGGAGGGGGTAGCGGGCTCCTGGAGGGAGCTGCAGGAGTCAGCCAGAGCCACAAGTGACGGACTGGCAGACTCTTTGCACCCGCTGTGTCTCACGTACTTGCATGTAGTGCAATGCAAGTAGATCTGGCTTAGGGTTAAGATGGGTTAGCGCAAGGGCTAGGGTTAGGCTAGTTATGGGTGAGGTTAGGGTGAGTATTGGGGTGCACCTCTGGGTGCCTCTCTGACCCACTTAGAAGGACAGTGTACTGGCGTATGGGTTAGGCTTAGGCTTAGGGTTCGGGTTTGGGCTACGATTAGTGGGCTGTTTATGCCCGATTGGCACATCCCAGAATTCTCTGTGGTCAACCTGGCCAAGTGGCCATGTGATTGGTGGAAAATTTGCATGGTCCACTCCCATGGACCATTGCAAATGTGCAGGTGTAAAAAAATAAAATAAAATAAAATAAAATAAAATCAACGGAGACTTTTTTTTTTTGCAAGAAAAACCCATTGCTGCTACTGTAAAAAATCAAGCATTTTAAATAGCTAATTTTCGCATGTTTCTGTGGTGCTTTGGTGGGGTTTTGGGCAACGATTTCAAAAAAAATATTGTGATTGCCATTTTGGATCCCCCGCACTGCATGGCAAATGGATGCACCCTCCCAGCCTGGTACCAGCAGCGCAGCAGTAGCAATAGCCAAGGAGAGGGGGGCGGGGAAACCCCCCCAAAATAAAACACCCTTCTGGTCTGGTAGGTGCCCTCAGACAGTTTTCGCCTACTTTTAGGGCTGGGAATCGGTTTATTTTTTAACTTTTAAAAACTTTTTTTCTGTGCCGCTTGGCATTGCGCGATCACCGTGATGCAAGTAA
This sequence comes from Phrynocephalus forsythii, assembly GCA_029282475.1. Lineage (NCBI taxonomy): Eukaryota > Metazoa > Chordata > Lepidosauria > Squamata > Agamidae > Phrynocephalus > Phrynocephalus forsythii. Next base: position 129,341,727 of record JAPFRF010000001.1, on the reverse strand, counting down.
CGAGCACGACAAATCAGACCAAATTGTTCATTCGTCGGTTCGAGCTCGAATTCTGGCAGAGTAATTCCCGTTACCGTTTCCGTAGAGTAATGGATATAAGTAATGGAAACGGAAACGGGAATACCGCTAAGTCGTGCCCATCTCTAGTCACTCATAACGACATTGCCAACATTTATTTTCATATACAATGTGCATCTCTCTCTCTCTCTCTCTCTCTCTCACACACACACACACACACACACACACACACACACACACACACACACACACACACACACACACACACACACACACACACACAAAATCTGGGTACCAATTTACGATCATTTGGAAGAATGAAAGTTAAGTGAACATTGAGATGGCTACCTGAGCACATCAAAATCATACTCAGCTCATGAGTTGAGATTGCATTGCATTCCCACAGTTTAACCAGAACCACTAGATAAATTAGTTTTCCACAGAAAGTGTCTGTACAAATTACAGATATCTTGATAAAAAAAGGTTATTCACTTTGCATTATTGTGCCCTGGAAGCAAGTAAAATTATGGGGCTTGAACATCCCTTTTCAATGTGGCTTTTTGAATTGAGAGAGACGAAATTGACCAAACCAAGAATTTAGCAATTAGTTTCCTTGCTTTATAGAAGAAATTGTTTCTCTTTTCACAATTCCTTCCAATCAGACTCGTTGGTAGTCTGCCACATCTGCAATGGCCATGTAATGTCCCATCCAAACTGTATGTTCATGTGAATTAGACATATGTAGATCTTGTATTCTTCTAAAACAGTGATGGCGAACCTTTTAGAGAACAAGTGCCCAAAATGCATTTCAAAACCCACTTTTTTTTTTGCAAAGTGCCAAAACAGCAATTTCACGTGAATACAGGTGGCTGGGAAGGGCAATGTCAGGTGCCCACAGAAAGGGCTCCGAGTGCCTTGGCACCGGTGCCATAGGTTCACCAACACTGTTCTAAAACTTATGTTAAACAGAAGGAGCTCTGTACTTCCATAAGGACATTGATATTATGGAAGAAAAGTACACTACTGTGTTGTTTTTCATGATTCCCTCATATGCATAAGTTTTCTTTCACCTTGTTTCACAAATCATTTGGGATTTTTTTAATCCAATAGGTTCATGGGAGTTTCTGCCAGCATCCAATCAGAAGGCAAGCAAAGAACATGTGAAAGGTCCTAGAATGGTTAGAATTCAATGGAAGTGTTCTTTCTCTGTTTCTTTCATCCATCTTGGTTATGAAAGAGCCCTATATCTTCTACTGCTATTATGCCTTCCTGTCTCTTGGATAATTTGTGAACTCTTACAAAGAAAATATTAATATTCTTCTTGTATAGTAAGGCTTTTCAAGCTCTTTGAAGTTCTCTTTGGCCCACTTTCCACTTCTCTAGCTCTGCCTATGAACTTAAAACATTACATTAGGGACTGGGGGAGTTGCATGTAAAAATATAAGGTGGGCCAAAAGCTCCACTTTTATAATACAAGAACCATAAAATTTAGCCCACTCCCCTTGAAGTCTGTGCCCTAGCTTTCAATGCCAATCACAGCCTCTATATGCCTCTTCTTCAAAATGTCATGTCTTTGTAGAAAGTTGACAATCAGTAGCATGATCTGGTTTTTATCCAAAGCTATTCTACTGTAAATAGAGAAGATGTGCTCGCTGTGAAACATTGGCTTAAATTCTTATTCCTCTAATCAACTCATTTTCACAAAGTCAGTGTCATTTGCAGTTGCCCTTCCCTTTGCTTGTATTAACCATTTCATTAAGGCAATGGAATTCATCTGAGGAAAACCTGCAAAAGGCAGCTGAGAAATCAGGCCACTTAACTAAACAAGAGTATAATGAAATTCCAAATTCCGACGTGATTTAGTCTGTATCCATGACTAATATACACTGAAAGTCAATTTAATTCTCTAGTTATTAAGCCCTATTCATTCAAAGGTCTGAAAGGTTTCTTTCAGAGTGAATTACCTAATCCTAAGAGCACTTTGAAATGGTAGATAAGTGATATTTACTTCAATTTAGAAATGCAGAAATCAAAGGAATTAAATCAGGCAATTTAAAGTACAAAGTTTGAAAGCTTAGACCATTCCGCCTTTCCCACATATAATCACCTACTATAGCAAGCACAATAGTAGACAGCTGTGTTTATTCAGGGCTTTGATTTGATTTTCACTTTCTTTATAAAACTAGAAATCTTTCTTATTGGCTAGGTCACTGTCATAGCACTGTGCCAAAATCTTAGCACTTTCTCAGAACTTTTCATCTCACGACAAAAGGAACTTCTATTGTTTCTGCTGTTTCATAGCATTTTAGACTCACTTTCAGTTCCTTTTACTGGTCAAGTCTCACTGATTGGCAGTGATCTTGGTGAGAAAATGCCCAGTGGGAAGAACTATGTTAGGCTTGTTGGAGATGACTGGTTGCCACTCAGGTTGCACCAGTGACATATGTTCATACCTGATAAGAGTAAGTGTTAACTACAATGCACTCCTGAAAGTCACAGATGTCTTCATCAAGGAAATGGAAAGAACTGTGACCACTCCTATCCCAGGCTAGCCACCAAGTAAACCACCACCAAATATTTTACTTCATCCCTTAAGCTTCCTTTTAACCCCACTCTGAGATATATGTCAGTGAACCCTATATAATAAGTTTATTAACCAAGCCTCACAGTTTTGTAACAATGCAAAAAGCTTGTGGGTTCATATGTTCTGTACACAAGGCCTATAAATCAGATGAGATTCTTGTTGCCGGGTGGACTTTATATCTCTTCTTTAGAATCATCGCAAAAGTGATACTGAGACATATAGTAGCTTCATGAGAACTTGTGGTAGGACCCTGATCTGGATTAAACCTTCCATGCTCACTAAGACAAATGCTCTTGAATATATGTGTACAGTAAAGAACTGGACATATGTCTGTATTTGTAACAAAGAGTAGCAAGCCTTCTGCCCTCATTCCCAGTACAATTAAGATATAAGGAAGAGTACTTTGAACCTTTCTCCCACCACAATTCCACCAAAACCCACCTTTTCTGAAGCTGATATTAGCTCCAAAATGCTGCCTCCCCATTTTGGGTCCCCTGATGTGTTTGTACTACAACTCCCAGAATCCTGTCCAGCATAGCAAGTAGTGAAAGGTTCTGGGAGTTTTAATTCTGGGTTAGGTTGGGAACCACTGCTCTAAGAAAAACAGTTTCCACTGGTTTCAATGTTCAGCCTGAGATTCTGACACACTGTATCTTCCTAATGCTGCTCGAGGGACCTTATTGTGACCTAAGTGTACCTTCACCTGAGAGTGCTCTGACCACTCTCCATTTGGATTGATACAGGTGATCACACAGGTCAGGAACTAAAAAAAAAGCAATGTGATTAGAACTGCTGTCAGAAAATAAATAAATATTTTAAAAGCCATTAGCTGCTGGATGAACAAAAACCAAACATTCTCATGATGGGGGGTGGGGGTGGGGTGGGCTTATTCAGGAGTCGCTATGCATCATGGAACTGATGGAAACTAATATCAGATTTAACTGTGCAAACTCTAGAACCAACCACAGAGTAAGCTGTCATGCAATCGCACCCCAAGGAAAGTATCACATACCACCACTATTCCTGCTCAGGCAGGGAGGAGAGATGTCTTTTGTCATTTCCCACCCGATGCATGATAGCGAAAACAAGATATTGAGCCTTTGCTCCTCATTTATAGCTTTTAATCTGATTAGATCATGGACATTCATCACATACCTAGCGAATGCAGCTTGTCTCTCCTTGGGCTTTCAACACGTTTCAGGCTCCACTGATCAATGTCCTTGGCAAGCTGCCAGCAGGAGCAGGATCTGGGATATAATAAAATATGCACATAGACACACAACAGGAGTCTGATTATCACTCCCATTGGTCTCTCAGGCCAAACAAACAAGGGCTTTTTTCTTTCCATTCTGATCAAAGCATGAGCAAAATATCAGCAATCTCCTGATAGACAGAAGCTCATCTGCCAAGGGCAGATGGGTTTTTTTCTTTGTTTGTTTGTTAGTTTGCCATAGATGATGAGGATGATGGACCTGGTAATCTGTGAAAAGTAATATCCTGTGCTTTATCTACTTCTTTCTTGGTCTGCCATATGATGAACAATTTTCTGGGAGATTTTTCAAAGTCACATTGAAGTTTCTGCAAAACTTGCAACGGGCAGCAAATAATTAGGGCTAAACAAAACTGTCAATTGCAAATTTTTGCCTGTTTTGAATTCTTTCATTCTGCATCATATTGTTATGAATATGATTATTATTTTTACAAAGTCATATAAAATTGTTGTATATTTTTCTGTTTTTCTAATATACAAAATTTAAATGAATTTCTTATATACATCTGGAAGTTGAGTCATGGCAACTTTACTTCATTTTCTTGAGAGACTGAAACATTTTAATGCTCATCCAAACAGCTTCATCAGTCTGAAAAGAACTAGTTGGGAGTCCTCCATTTTATAGCTCACTTTGACCTCTTGTCACCCTGGTCTGAAAAAGGCTCATAAGATGGCCTGAAGAGGCTTGTTAGGTAGACAACAGTCTCAATAGCATTAAGGTGAGCAATAGCCTAGAGTGCTGAAACCCCAAAAGTAAGATTTGTTAGGTGTTGTCTTGTTGGTGGAGTGATTCTGATTTGTCTAGGGATTGATAAAGGGTGGCTTGATAAGTAGCAGACTGATTGTGCCTGAGTGCCACACCTCTTTTGAGAGAGGAGTTTTAAATGCTCATCTGAATGGCTTCCCTGACACCTCTCTCAAACCCCCTATCTTCTCTGTCTAATATGGGCACATCCTCATCTTTGAATGAGTGCCCTTTGTCCTTCAAATGCAGCTGTCCTGTTGCTTCTGGTCCTGAGCTGTTACCCCTCCTACGTTGGGCCATCCTTCTGTTTAACGGCCATTTATTTTCTCCAATGTAGAGATCGGCACACTCCTCATTGCATTGGACTTCATGTACTATATTGCTCCTTTTGTGTTTTGGTATCGGGTCCTTTGGGTGGACTAGTCTCTGCTTTAGTATGTTAGTGGGTTTGAAATAAACAGGGATGTGGTATTTGCTAAAAATCCTTTTAAGATTTTCAGACACTCCAGCCATGTAGGGAATGACCAGGTTCTTCTGTCAGCTCTGGGTCTCAGCTGTTCCATTGCTCTTCCTGGGATGGCCCACTGCTTTGCTGAAGGCCCACTTTGGATATCCACAGGCCTTAAGTACTGTCTTCAGGTGCCTGTTTTCCTTCTTCTTGGCTTCTGTGGAGGTGGGGATGCTCTCTGCTCTGTGGTTTAGGGTCTTGATGACTCCTAATTTGTGTTGTAATAGATGGTGAGAGTCAAACAGTAAGTACTGATCTGTGTGGGTGGGTTTCCTGTAAACTTCTACTCCCAGGCCACGGTGGGTTTGATGATGACTGCACAATCCAGGAAAGCCAGCCTGTTGTCTTGGATGCCTTCCCTAGTGAACTTAATATTAGGAATCCATTACATTGATGTGGTCTGTAAAGCAATCAAGGACATGAATAGTTACAATTCATTATTTCACCATAGCCATTTTGATCTTTTACTGAGCAATATATTTCACATCACAAAAAGCAGGTGTTCATTAATTTGTTTTTTATTTAAATTTTTAGCTAAAAGGACTCAAAGCATCTTGCTTAACTAAAAGGACAGCATTTAAGATCTAAAACAGTAATATTTTAAAAGAATTAAATAAGTATTATATTAAAAACTGTAAATAAAATCAACCGTAAAGCACATTTTAAAAGAACAGAGCACAACAATCCATTAAGCAACGACAACTCTCAGATGTTTGTCACTAAGGCAAAGCCTGCCTCAAAAGAAATGTCTCAGTTTCAATGTTTTTGCCCCTGGGGATTGTTCAGGGTTGATTTGGTCTAGAAACCACTTGTTTGTCTTTCTTGTAGTCCAGGTTTTTGGCCAAGCTTTGCCTCCAACGTCACACTTCAAACAAATCAATTTTTTTCCTGTCAGCTTTCTTACCACAGAAAAAAATTAAGTGAACTTCATCCATGAAGACAGCACTGCCAATGCTGTTCAAGCATGATTCCTGAAAGTTTGATGGTAACATGAGCTGTGGTCAGCTGCCATTACATTTGAAACATTACCAATTGCTCTTATTTGAGAAGTAAGCAGTAGCCAACAAGAGCTGATCAGCTCAACAATGTTTATATTGGTTTAATACTTTAAACCAAATGAAGTCACAATTTCCCTAAAAAAACAAACAAAAGAAAGCATACATCAGGATTTGGTGATTACTATGTTTTGTTGCCTAATTATCATGGATTTTGTTGTGTTTATGCCCAATGATACATGTTTGGTTTTATGCATACTTGCTGTGCTGCATTATCGTGTTCTATTCCTTTTGCAGTAATGGAACCAAAGTTTCTAATTTGTGATATGCTGATATTTGTCCTGCAATACTAAAGTTATTTTTATTTATTTTCAATTTGCCTAACATGTTGTCTTCTAGTTCAGTGTATGGACTCAAGTAGCACTATGTCAAACATGTCCTCCACATTTTTTTCACCAATTTCAAATTACTCAGTCCTGTTTATTTTTTGAAGAAGCAGGTAAAGTAAAGAGAAGCCCCTTAAAACACTGTGAGAAAGAGACAGCAGGGAGGAAAAGCATTACCTTCTTTAAAAATACAGCAGGTATCCTGCCGTGCATTTCAGAAACTTACTGTCAACTGACTAAGTGTTTTTAAGTTGACATGCTCCCTGTTGTTCTTCTACCCCCTTTTTATCACCCTCTCCAAGCACCGCAGGTATATTCCTGAATACGATAAAAGAGCTTGAGTGTATTAGGGAATTTAAGAACAATATTTTCAGGAAGTGAGAATCCATTAGAAATCTAGCCTATCTGGGTTACCCAAGGCATGAAAGGTGAGACAGCAGTCTAGAGGGGCTTTTACACAACCCCTAAAATCTGGGGCAAAGGGATCCCAGATCTGGAGCTTAAAAATGTTTTCCCATCAGCTCCGGACTTTAAACAAAATAAAGTATGACCACGCCCACCTAAGCGCGTCCCAGCGCATTTTCCAAGTACCTGATCTTCAAAGGTGAAAATTTTCTGATGCGGATGTAAAGCAGAGAGTGCCAGGCTCTCCTCACCTTGTGTTTGTTTTTTTTTTGCCCCCACCCCTTTAAGAGACTGAAAGAGCCTGGAATGGTTCCCGGAGCAGCTAGAGGGCAGAGCAGAGGTGAGCCTACATTCTTTTCTCCCTTTTTTTTCTCCCTCCCCTCATGCAGACAGGAGCAAGGAAGTGCTGAGGGGTGGGAACATAGGAAGAGTGACAAACCCCCAAGATCTCTGGTCCAAATTTAAGTTGCCAGCGGATCTTAGGGGTTTTGTAAAAGTGCCCTAAGATGCACCTCTTCTCTTCAGGAGTAGTGGCTGCATCAGAAGAAAACGGATCATTCTAGCAGTGGGGGAGTGGAGAGGTTCTGTTAGTTATTAAGGAAAAGGGAAGAGGGGTACGAATTCCACTGCCACTAATGAAGCAACTAGATTCAAGCCAAAATGAGATATTTTGTATAGAGGCAGAGGGAAAACTGGAAGCTCTGTAGTGCATATAATTGGAAAATGCAATATGAATCAAGGTTCATGGTATTTCATTTCATTTTTCATTTCATTTTTTCTTTTTCTTTTCTTTTTTCATTTTTTTAAATTTTTCATTGTGTTTTAAAACCCCATGCCATCCCCCAAATGTGCCTGATTGGGGAGAATGGTGCAAGGTTTAAAACTTTTTTATACCCTGAAGCAATTGCCAATGGCCATGAACATTGCTGCTTGCTTCAGTGGCTAAAAAAATGTTTAATCTCCCCATGCCATTCCAACCCCCCACACACACACAAAGATTGATTGGGGAGGAAGGTGTAGGGTTTTTAAAATGTCTTTGAGCCACTGAGGCAGTGGTTTCCCATAGGAATGCATTGCTTTTCAATGCATACCTATGGAAACATTCATTCAAACTGTGGTACTGATGATCTTTAGGCGATACCACTGATAACCAGAAGGGCAGCTCTGGACTGCCATAGTGCAGGGCAGGGCCCTTTTGCCCATGTGCCCAGATGGCATCATGTGTGTGCAGCCTATGCTCTGTTTGAAGAGGCTTTAGTTTAATAAGGGCTTGCCATGTGGTGAGAGGCCTCTTTCTGGATCCAGCCATCTTCCTACTCTCTCCCAAATAAGGTAATGAGATTAGCTGGCCATGTAAGGGCCAGATGGGAATTTTTGGCTGCCACTCAGATTGGACCAGAGTGGCATTTGGTTTTCACCTGTCTCATTATCTTTAAGGCCAAGGGGAGGTTTATAACTGGTCACAATTGGCAAGTAGTGCAATTGGTACATTTAAGACAGGTAGAATGTATTGAATAATATTCCCTGGTGAGTCGGTAGCCCTCAATATGAATTAGGAAATGGATTAGAAAATTAGGAACATTAGGTGTAAGGTATAAATAGATTCAAAGATTAGGAATGAGGGCTGCCCAGACAACAGGCTTTGGGAGGGCACTGAACAGGTGGGTAGCACCCTTCTTATAATATTAGGAATCAGTAATTAATTGTCTTGCACTTCATTCAGGCCCCCTTGTTTAAGGGATGTTTAACAGTTGAATATAGTGAATTTCATATCAATAAATTTTGGACCAATTTTAATTCCAAAAATGTGTCTTGCCCCTTTATTTCCGGGTGGGTGGGCAATGACAAGCAAATAAGTTCTAGATGAAATTAAACTTGAACTCTCATTAGAAGCTAAAATCTCTAAACTGAGGCTCCCATTCTTTGGACTTATGAATCGGACCATCACTGAAAAACCCTACAGTGCTAGGAGAAGAGGAAAGAAGTAGGCGTGAAAAAAGAACACAACATGAGATGGATTTACCCATTAAAATAAAACACAGTCTTCAGAATGCAAGACCTGATCAGTGATAGGATATTTAAAATGTTATTAATTCTCAGGGTTCACATAAGTCAAAAGCAGCTTGACAGCACATAACGCATTCAGGATAGCTTGGGGTAGTTCATCTGGGATGGTGAAAAAAGGACCACTTAGTCCTGCTGGGTGCTATTTTCTTTTGTTTCTTTCTGAAAAGTGGCTTGCAAATAGTTTTATGTTTTAATGTGTATTCACTCATTTAGCTGCTTCAAATCTCCTCCTTTTTTCAATATATGAAACTAGATTTAAAACAGTAGTGAAAAATAATGACAATATGAAATTTGCCTTTCATTCAAACAAACAGTACAAGATTAATCACAAAATTGCATAGGAAGCTCCTTTAAGCACAGGGGGGGGGCAGCATAATTAAAATCCTTGTTTAAGTATCCATTTGCCATATTTTGAACTGATCTCTTTTATGGTAGTTATTTTAAAAACCTTTCTTCAAATAAAATATACAAGCACAACAAATTTTTGTTGTGATATTTGGTGTAGTCATTCAGACATTGCATTCTGCAATATTTCAGTAAACAAATTTGAAAAAAAATTCTCTTCTGCTTAAAAAAGACACAGAATTAGCATCTTTAACAGAAGAAATACAAGGAACAAAAACTAAGAGGTTTAAACAGTGGAGTGTGCCTTGATGGGCTGTTCCTCGCATTAGCTGGAAGAGAGTAACTGGATCAAAAGGCAACAACCTGCTTATTAAATGTGACTGTCACAGTGAGTGTGTGGCATTGATGCTTTCTGATCTATGAACTCCACTACAAGGATCTTCGTTACCACGTTGTGTGAAAAGTGTTAGGATTTATGCATCTGTGAAGATGTGAGCCAATGCTCTCTGACCTTTGCTTGCTGTGAGCAAGGAAACTGAGTAAGGCAACCTCTAAATGAAACTCCCGCTGTTGTACTTTATGTCAGAAACAGAAGATCAATTTTTCTGGTGGAAAAAAAAACTGAGTTCTCAGTAAGGTTGTATAAATGAATTTTCAAGTAATTTCTGCCTCTACTGTTGTCAACACATTTTTTAAAAAAGGAAAATAGGAAAACAAGAGTTTATCTCAAAATTAAGGGCAGTAAGCCAGAGATATATGGCTTCTTGGTCACAGGGAGAGTGGACACTACGTTTTCTTTCTCATTGGTATAGTGAGGAAGATAATAATAAACATGTACTGTGCAGTTAGTTCTGACTTTTGTTTTCCCTTTCCAAGGTTTTTCAGGTAGACAATACACAGAAGGAGTTTACTGTTTCCTTCTTCTGGGGGTGCCCAGGGATTGTAAATAATGAAGAAGCAGGTTCCAAATGCTTGTTCCTTTACTGAACCTTACAGCAGTCACATCAGTGCATGCATGTTGACATAGGCCACATGATTTGACTACTCTGTCCTCCCACTTTCCATGTACAGAGTGTGTGCATCTAAAGATGTTGATGTGTAAGATTTCCATCTACAGATCTCTATGCTCAACAGAGTGATGTAGTAAGTAGTAAGTCAACTGGGTACATTATTTTGGGGTGGGTGTTACAGGCTTTGAGTATCTGATAGTCTTGGTGTCTAGTTTACATAAGTCATAATAACAGTAGAACTTGTAATAATTTCTTAGTCAGCTTTTTCTACAAAAAGGTTCTAGCCTTCTTACAATTAAAGAGCTTAATCAAATGCTAGTGACCCATAGAAATCAATGAAACAATTATCTTTTCTCACCAAGGTCAATTTATTTCAGTGTTCTTCTTCTTCTTCTTCTTCTCCTCCTCCTCCTCCTCCTCCTCCTCCTCCTTGTATTTTCCATCACGTACAGAGTCTGCTTTTGGGATCCTGAAACACCATTTTCTCCAACTGACCACATCTTTAGGGTCAAGGCCAATGATTTGTGTGTGTTTATCGACAATGACCTGCCATCTCTGTTGTCCAAGTGGCCATGAGCCATCAGTTTCCTCTGAGAACATGTCCATAGCAGCAAAGTCTGGCAATATTCAATTTTCTTGACGTGAGTGAGGCAATCTTTCTATGTTTGAGCTTGGCATCCTGTGGTCATGGATGTTGTACCAGATGAATTGATGTGGGACATGATCAAATGACTTCTCCCGATTTAAGAATGACATGTGCAATTTATTCTTGTTTGGAGCTATATTGGATTTGTACACTCTATGTGTACAAAATTTTTAAAAGATAATTAATATGTAGTATAAAGCAACACCTCCACTCATGAACAAATAACAGAGATAATCATTTGATCTAAAGTTGAGATTTTAAACTTTGCCAATAAAAGCATATGAAACACCCAGCAGTAGAGAATGCTTTAAACTAGCGCTGGAAAAATTATTGTGTGCCTCCATAATTGGCAACATTTTAATTATATTTGGGTATTAAATGGTATTGTGAAATTTCTTTTCTTATGCAGGCTTTTAAGGACTATATGATCTACTGGTATTCGTTGTATGCATTCATACAGTGGAAAAATATATAACTTTCAGTGAAAAGTTAAAGAACTCAGGGCTGAATTCCTATTGTGCCGCATACTATGCTTGCTTGCTTGTTCAATTTTTATACAAGTCATTTAGCAAATGTTTACTCTGGGAAGTTTCAGAGAGGGTAGCCATGTTAGTCTTTTCAAGAATTTCAGGCAAAAATCAAAGGAAAAACAAAACAAAACAAAAGACACAAACATGTGGCACCTTAAAGACCAACTTTCATATTTTAATGTGATGTTTCGTGCACATGTGCACTTCTTCAGACATAGCAGCAGAATGAGGTTTGAGATACTGTATAGTATGAGATATACATATCATACAAGAAAAGTAAAGCAGAAATCCTAAAAATAAATTCTAAAATATACTAGAGTAGGCCAATCGAATCAGTGGGGATTTGGTGAGTCAACTATAGCATCAGTTCCATTTATTCAAATGGGTCCGCTCTAGCTACCACCTATTTTAACATTGTAAGTCATAACTAGATTATTTGACCATGCCCCTGGAACAGCATTTGAATCAATGGAATTTGCAGTGCAACTTGTTAATGTTTAACAACAGGATTTCAACCACTATCAAAAATGGGTTAAACTAGGGCAGACAAATCAGTCATTTTTTTATTTTCCTACATTGCAGGGAAATGCATCATCCTGCCTCTCCATATGATTGGCCAGCACCAAGGAGAAGGAACAATGACTTCAGAGGCTTCTTCCTCTTAGGTAAGTGATTGGCTGATTGTGTTTCGGAGGCTTCCGAAGACCAGCTGGGCTCATGCATGTCGTTCCGGAACTGGTAGCTTCCAAAACAAATAGCCCACCCGTATTCATATTTTTTCCTCTTGGAATATAACAAAGCATTCAAACCTCAGTAAGTTCTTATTGAGCACAAAGTGTGATCGCATTCTCATTAGTTTTAACATGCATAGCTTTTCTTCCAGTAATTCAAGTGGGACCTGATACCTCAGTCAAATGCAAAGGAAGAATGCAATGATCCTTAGATAGCAGTTACATTGAATTCACAGTTCTTCATGCATGGAAACATGCATTGGTCTTTCTTCACTCTGAATTTCAAAAGAAATTGCTGTTCTTTATTTTTAAGGCTTTCTGCTAAAATAAATAAATAAATAAAGGTGAATCACTCAGTTGAAAATTGTGCCTCCTTTGACAGACAAGCCTTGTATTTTTCTTCCTATTTAGCAACTAGAGATGGGCACGAAACAAAAAAATGGTGTTTCAGTTTTTCGTTTGTCGTTGAGAGGTCTGTTTCGGTTCGTTTCCATTTATCGTGAAATTTGGGAAAAATTTCGTTACCATTTTTTGTTTTCTCGCTTGTCATTTCTACCTGCTTTTGTGCGATTTTTAAAGCATTTCTGTACGCAAGCATCCCCCAACGCCCCAGACCAGAGGGAAAACACTAAAAAAATGGATGCTGGCATAGACACAGTGTAGACTAGGTATGCAGGGAGGCTGCAAAGGCAGCGGCGGGCATTGCCCAGGGTGCAAGGCAGCCGCAGAGTGACTGCACTGTGGGGCAGGGGAGGGTACTCACCGAGAGGTACGCAGCACACACGCACACAGGGAGGCTGCAGGACTGAAGCTAGAGTCACAGAGACAGCAATCCCACCCTAACTCCCACCAGAGACTGCAAGGAGGACGGGGGCTGCCAGAGCTTTTTATTCCTTCTGTGGCTGCCAGACCTGCCCGCCCAGTCTGCACCCTGGGCATGCTATTGGTTGAACATGATCCCATCACATGGCTTGCCTCCATTTTGTGGCTGGTGCGACATCCATTTTAAAGGGAAAAGAAAAATATATCGTGATGGGAGAAGACAAAAACAAATGTTTTAAGGACCCTCCCCAGTAAGTATTATCAGACAATATAAATAATTATCGCTGCGTTTTTACGGATGTCCAGGGCATTTTTTAACATTTAAAACAGCTCATTTCATTGTGTGTCGCCATTAACAGAAATGAAATGTAACAACCACAATTTTCATGGTTCTGTTCGTTTCGTTGCATTTTCAACACAATTTTCAACACAATTGCGTTTCATTACGTAACAGAAACGACAAACGGTAACAGAAATGAAAAAATGTTCGTTCCATGCCCATCTCTAGTAGCAACTATCAACCCAGGCAATGGGACTCATATATTTCATGGGAACATGCATGCACACAAATCTTTTCAAGCAGGGATAAGTGCAAGATTTTACATGCCACTAATTCTTGTTTGTCAAAAGGCTGGCTACTGCCAGAAGCACCAACTTCTTCCCTGTAAAGCTGCCACTAGAGGTTAGCAATCACTTGTAAATTGCAAGCCAGCAAGAAGACAGAGTCTAAGTATCTGGAAATGTCACTTATTTAGCATTAGCAGCCATGCTATAGTGTATTGTCTTTCTAGAGAAGAGCAATGCTATATAAAACATTGCTTTGTAACAGCAATAGCTATTAATAATAACTATTGTTAGACATCCCTGCAAATGGGGGGGATATTTATTTACAAGGCATTGCCTTGGGCTGCAATTAGCAAGGAGGAGGCAAAAACACGTCTTGGACTATAACACAGCTACAACTCCATTCATCATTTGCAGGTGTGAAATAACTCTGCTTTAAAGTGCTGAATATATAAGCGCCTTCTCAACTCATACCTGCCAGCACAATTGGACAGACTATGTACATGCCACATCAATGCTTGTGGAGTCTGCTCCCACTTGAACCTTATAGAGAAACACTCTCTTTATGCATAAAGTTGGACCAAGTGAAAGCCCATCCTCTGGCTCCTCCTCGAAAGTTGGTAACTGGTCTACACCCAGAAATAGAGAAAGTTATATTTTAAGCCTCTATTTCCCAGAATCTGGCCATGATAGTTGGGGAATCTGGGGTTGGTTGTGTAAAAATAGAAGCTCTTCTTCTCTCTACTTGTCCATAATAAGTTGCAGGTGTGTCTTTAGCCCTGGGAGGACACCTGTCTGTACATAGGTTGTTTTGGGACATTTTTGTTTTTTTACTAAATGTAAACTATTCCCCAATAAAATACACACCTTTCATGCCCCTTCAGGAGTTAGCTGTGTTAGTGAAAGGAAGAAAAGCAACAACAGAGTCCTGGGTTACATTTATGATGGAAAAGCTTTATCTGTTGTCTCTCATGGACTGAAAATCACTCCTTCAGAGGTATGCAAAGAGTCATGACAAACCAAGGGAGGACAAAGAGAAACTTTTGGTCTCTCTCAGTTGATCACATATTGGAGATGAGCATGAATCTCAGTTCAGAGGCGCCTGCTCATTTGTATGCATGGCACCACAGGTGCTACCTGTTCCCTTTCTCTCTCCTCCTGGCTGGATCACCAACTCACCAGTGGGCACATGCTCCTCTCCTCCTCCTCTTCAACTGTTCGAACACTCTCTGGCAAGAGAATAGGCTTCCCCGTTCTGCCTCCTTTGCTGAACATCACTCAGACAAGGAGGCAGGACAGGTCAACCCATGATCTTTTGGGGCATTATTTGAATAGGTAGAGAGGAGGAGATGGAGAGGTGTGCAGAACCAGTGGTTCTGTCTACCTAGCACTGGGAAGAAACCTATATAATAGTTATGCATTATTGTATTTAAATTTGAGCTGCTCCTAATATTGATCCCTGGCCAGATTTGCACCCCCCTTGCAATGTTAACCTTTTTCCTTTTTTCTCCTTTCCCCTTTGCTAATAAACCTCACACCCGTATTTGCAAATTATTCTTGTGTGTGTGCATTTTCACCATTTTACTCTCTTTTTCAGGACAGTGGAAGAAGACCAAGGATCCCAAAAGTTTATCTAATTTTTTTTATTGTAGAGGTTTAAAACACCTAAATGGCATATAAATTTCAGCATTCAAATTAAAAAGTGAGAGGAGCAGATAAAGAAAAGGAAGGCTCCTGATGCAGATGAGTAGAAATAGGACTCTCTCATCTGAACCTGGCAAATACAAGATCTAAAACATGAAGTCAAAGCCACCTCTCTTCTCATATATCTGCAATTAGTTCTGGGGCAATTTATTCAAATGGATTAGGTGATGGCAAAAAAGAGGGAGATTAATGAAGATTTCTCAAAAATCAAAGGGGAATATGATGCCAAAATACTTGAGTTCTACTACATCAGAATAACTCATCTCCAGAAAAGAGGATTTATGTTTGACAGTGAATGCCAAAGCCAGAAAATCCTACTACATTCAATGATAGTCAGTCAAGGTGATGGCAAAATGCTGAGTTTTTGCATGATTTTCCATGAGTTCATCCTATTAGCCCTTTGGGTATCTAGCCATCTGGCAGATTCTGAGAGTTTATCAGTTCAGTCTATGGCTCAGAGCTGTTTGTACATTTAATGTCAGTGCATCCATCACAGCTTGGAACATAATTTTTAGAAGGACATTATTGTGTTATTTATTAATTTGCAGGAAACACATAATCACGATTATTTTCCTGTCCAAAACCTAAGGATGGTTTAGTATTGTTGATATCATCACCAGTTTATGGGGCTAAACTGGACATGTTTAGCCTTTAGAAAAGACAACGGAGGAGAGATATGATAGCACTTTTGAAATACTTGAAAGGAAGTCATATGGAAGAGAGGAAGGATCTGTTCTTGATCATCCTAGAGTGCAGGTCACACAATAATGTGCCCAAGCAATAGAGATCCAGAATTAGGTTGAATATCGGGGGGGGGGGGAATCTTAATGGAGGAGCATTAAGAGCAGTATCACAATGGAACCAATTACCTCAGAAGGTGGTGAGTAGACATGGGCACGACTCTGCGAAATTGTCGTTTCCGTTTTCGGTTATCGTTTCTGTTACTTAATGGAAACGGTAACAATAATTAAGCCGTCAGAACTCAAACTCGAACCGAAAAAAGAAAAATTTGGTCGGGTTTTTTGTTTCCGTTTGTGGCATCGCGGCGATCATGCAATTCGAAGCACAGAAAAAGTTTTTAAAAGTTTTTTTAAAAAAACCCAGACTCCCGGCCAAAAAAGCAGGCGATAATATGCCTGCCTGAGGCTTTGCCACCTACCAGAGGGGTGGTTTCTGGGGGGCCCCCAGCCTTACCCCCCTCTTCTCCTGTCCTGGGCTGCTTGCACCAGGCTGGGGGGGGTCATCCTCGTCGTCTCGCCATGTCATGCGGTGGGGGGGATCCAAAATGGCGACCACAGTTTTTCTTTTGAAATCGTGGTCAAAAACACACCAAATCATCACAGAAACATGTGAAATTTATTTATTTTAAATGTCTGAATTTTAATAGTAGCAGCAGTGGGGTTTTTTATAGCAATAAAACGCCGTATTGATTTTATTTTATTTTATTTTTTATTTTTTTAGACCTGCCCATTTGGGCTGGGCATGGGATGGGACCATGCAAATTGTTTGAACCATTCCACCAATGGCATCGCCAGGTTTTTGACTGACACTTCTGGATGTCTCGGAGGGCATAAAAAGCTGAGGCACCTTCCAGAAATCGCAGTCGGGTGTATGGATGTGGTTGAGGGAGGAGGGCTGGCTGCTGGTGCTGGTGTGATCCGATCGAGATTGAGGAGGGAGGGTGGAGGATTTAGGATTTAAGTTAAGCAGGCAGGGAGGGAATTGAATTTAGAAAATAATTTCTTTGATTCCTTGCAGCTTTGTCTGCTGAAGGGAATTGCAGTTTATTCTTTATTTCTTCTCTGGCAGTTTATGAGGATTTGTTTCTGATATTGGATAAAGGGGGAGGTTCGACTGGGAGTGGGAGGTGTGGATTTATTTTAAAAAATATATTATATACTACCATTTATTTTCTATTTTCCCAACTTCACTTTGCTTGCACACACACACATTTGGGGTGCAAGCCAAGAACAGAACCTCTATCCTAAGTGATATCCTAACTGCCCACTCGCCCGTCCGCCCACACCGTCCCCCACCCTCTCCCCCCCCGCTGCCTAGGGTGCAAAAACACCTAGCGCTGGCCCTGATTGCGGTACGCCCCTATGCTCTGGGAAGTCAAAGCACACAAAATCATGGTGGAAACGACAAACGACAAACGGAAATCACAAATTTTTGAAAAATTTCACGACAAACGGAAACGACCCGAAATGGACCCATTCTGACAAACAAAAACTTGAAACGTCATTTTTTCAGGTTGTGCCCATGTCTAGTGGTGAGTGCTACAGTGCTGGAGGCATTCAAGAGAACATGGGGCCACCATCTGTCAGATCTGCTTTGATTTGGGTTCCTCCATTAAGTAGGGGATTTGATTTGATGACATAAATAGGCTTGAGCAGTAAATGACTTTAGACAGAAAGATGCTGTGATTATGGTGAGATTTAGTCTTTGTTAAGTAATAGATGGTGATAGGACACAACAAGAATGATTGGGAAGCTCAATGGTTTAGAATTTGGGAAGTCAGTTCTCCAGTATGCTTTCTTGATGGGTGCTAGGTAGAGTCCCTTCCAGCTTTGCAGTTTAAAATAGAATAAAAGAACAATATAACATATTGGATATCAGCAGTAACACTAGCATGGTTAGAAGTAGATACACCAGTTATCCAGTCAGTCTTCTGTTCTGTATTCAATTTTATTATACTTGTACAGTGGTTATGTGTATATTTGGATGTATTAGTTTGAATGAACATCTGAAAATTCTGCAGAAGGTTTCCTCTTTATGGATGTGCTTATGTGGGAGATGCTTGATTTGGTCACACATCAGTGGCCATAGTAGATTACGGCAGAAGTGAATTCTGGGCTGAACCTGTGAACCAGTTCTGTAACCTTCATACAGTGGAGGCAGGAGGGGTATCTGCATTGTCTTTTTCTTGTGCATTTTTATTTGCTATTCAGTGTCATTTGGAATGCAGGCTTGTTCCACAGCTCTCATTCTCTTTAGTCCCATGGCTCCATATTCTCTCTCTCCCCCCCTCTCTCTCTCTCTCTCTGCTCTGGCTGCCTGTCTCCTGGTTTCTGTCCTTAGAGTGCGTACCCATTTACAGGTAATTCAATGTCCAGGCTTGTGTCAGTACTGTGGCAATTAGCATGCAAGGTAGATGATGCCTGAACATTTGATGGTGAGCCCCAAATAAGGAGGACAAATGTGAATGGTGCAGAATGTCACAGGAGGAAGTGTCACTAACAAAACCTTTATGGCAGCACACCTTTAACATTACACAATTCTCAGGGATGGATTATTTATATATCTGCAATAAACAAAGCAAAACTTTGCCAGTGCTTAAATCAATATGTAGTGAAATAAACTCTTTGGCATTTTTATTTCTCTTTTCTGTGGAATAAAATTGTTTACCCCCCCCCAAATGACCACATTTCCCATTCCATATGCATTTACAGTAATAATTCAGCCAATTGAAACAAATGTAAGAAATATGGGATGTTAAAAATGAGGGTGGCTTTTGAGAAACTTTTATATAACCATATGATCACTTTGCCCTTGGATCTTTTTGTTTATGTAGATAAGTGTGGCAATGCAGTCCTTTGAATCTCATTTTCATAAAATAATTATCAGAAGGCTTCCTTCCATGGGAGTATACAGTCATTCTACAAGGAGTATTTTTCTTCACATTAAATATGAACTGACAAAGGCAAGATAATTGATATTCCTGGAAGTCTTCTATCCTTCCTTTTACCTCACGAATTTATATACATGTAAACAAACAAACAGATAAAATAGCATAAATGCCTGTGATGAAGGGCACTGCCTTACATTCTTCTCAGCTAAGGATCTCTCTTGCTTAATCACCTGCCTAAGAATTTACCAGTATCACTAATACCAAAAGATTGTGCAGAATCAAAGCAACAATACAGCAGCATACTGTGGCTGCAAACACTCAAGGAGACATAAGCTTCTAGAAGCCCTCTTTGTTTTAAATTTTAGGACAAGGATGTTCTGTTGGGTAATAGTGTATTTATTAGGTAGATTGTTTGCATTTAGAGGGACAAAGAGAGGCTGAGATAGATTTGATGTATATGCAGTAATACCTTGGTTTACAAGCATGATTTGTTCTGGAAACATGCATGTAAACCAAAACACTCTTATGCCAAAGCAAATTCTCCCTAAGAAATAAAAGAAACTCAGATGATTCATTTTGGGTACCACAGACCATATACTATACACACAAAATGCCAAAACTCATGAAAGTAGTTGGCTATAAGTCCATGTCCCACACCATGATTTAGGTACCTGGCTGTGGAAGCTGCTCTGCTTGGGACTAACTGAATTTTATTCTGTGTTTTTAAAGTGACAATAATAGTGCATTTTGGAGCCTATACACTAGTGGTTCTCAACCTATATGTCCCCAAATGTTCCTGGGCTGCCACTCCCAGAAATCCTGGCCAGCTCAGCTAGTGATGAAGACTTCTGGGAATTGCAGTCCAGGAACATCTGGGGACCCACCGGTTGAGAACCACTGCTATACACGTTTGACTAGCTGCCCCATGACTGGAAATGGTTCAAAAATACAAAAAGAATGTTGAAAACTAGAGATGGGCATGAAATTGGAAAATAGCATTTTATTTCATTTAGTTACTCATTGTGTTTTGTTTTCTGTCATAATTAACTTTTTTAAAAAATGCAATGTAGGTAACTTCTATAAAGTGCAGATTAAAACCCAGAGTGGGTACATAGTACCTTCAAAATGAGAGTCATCAGCCGTCACTGCTTAAAAAGTAACTTGGTAACTATGAGTTACATTATATCCAAAATGAGTAAGCTGCATGTAACTATGTAACAGTGTTGCAATCAATTAGTTATTTTCAAGCTGTTTAATAATATATCAAAAATACATTTGCCTAGTGCAGATATCTTGGCCAACCATAAATCTTTGTTTTCAGAGTTAGAGAGTGTGGTAAATAAAGCCATTGCAATAGGCCATGATGTGTCTGTGAAAAAGGCGAGGGACATTATTTATTTATTTATTTATTTATTTATTTATTTATTTATTTATTTATTTATTTATACAACTTATATGCCGCCCACTACTCAAAGGTCTCTGGGCAGCTTACAATTAAAATGAACAGTTAAAACAGTTAAAATGTTAAAAAGGCAATGGACAATAAAAACAATAAAAACAGTTAAACACAAAACACTTGCCACCAGGACCCACAATCTATGTTATGTTAATTAAAAAAATTCAGAAACAAGAAAAATTTTACCTGGCGCAGAAATGTCATCCGTGTTGGTGCCAGGCTGATGTCACTTGGGAGGGCATTTCATAACCTGGGGGCAGTTGCGGAGAAGGCCCTAGACCTACATGCCATCCCATTCACCTCCTTCAGGGATGGCTCTCTCAGGAGGGCTCCCTGGCTAGATCTTAATTGCCGGGTAGGTTCATATGGAAGGAGATGCATCTCAGATTTGTTTAAAAAGTGCAAGCATGTTTTCCTTACTTTTTCTTATTGCATTGTAGAAGAATTAGTAAATAGAAAATGGGAATAATCAATCATTTAGGCAGCAATAAGCGAGGTAATAAGCTGTTCACACTCTACCATCTTCTGTTAGGACTTGATGTTGCTTGTTTAAGGTCCAAGGTATATATATTTGTCCATTTAAAACTGCCCTGGTCTAATTTGTACTGCAGACTTTCTATTTTTCTTTAAAAAATTAGGCACTTTAAATTATGAAAATATAGAGTCAGGTAACCTTTTGGGCTAGTAAAATTACTTGCATGCTGTGAAGACATTTGTAGTAATTGCTCCGCCCAAGTAAATCTGAAAATATATGGACTGATGTCTGTTGGCAGAATTGCAGCAGTAACCATTCCAGACTAATTGATTTAGCTCTGTAATCCTTGATCATGGTTTCTCCTTACCTGTCCCCAAGAGAAGAGTGGCATATAAATGCAAACAAAGAAATGTATCACTAGTGCAGTGATTCCCAATATGTTGTTTGACTACAGCTCCCAGACATTCTGGCTAGCACAACTAGTGGGGGAGTTTTCTGGGAGTTTTAGTACAAAAACATCTAGGGACGCAGGGTGTGGAAACTTAAAAATGGTCACTGATTTGATTTTCACTTGAAGTTATGCATCTTGCACTAACTGTACTCTGAAATTTAAAGCGAGGATACATCTGTCAGTATAAATCTCTCTCTAGACAGAAATCTGGATGTTAATCTCAACTACAGTAGAGTCACTGAATGGTTAGGAGGCCAACAATTATGCAATGTTGGTTCAGTGGGTTCATTAGGACTAAAAACTAGACTTAATGTTTTATAGTCTATTTTGAAGCAAACCAATGGTCTTGAAAGTTTTTTTTTCCTACTTCCATTTTGAAAGGCAAATATTGGTGTGGGTTTGTTTGTTTGTCCAGTGAGGGAGTAGTGCAGTTTATTAATTACACAGACTTTTCACATATGCACATCTCTCTGTGAAGCAAGAAGTTTGCATCAATCTTCACAATGAGAAAAACACATGTTTTCCCCCATATGTAGTGAGAAATAACAATAGTGCAATTATTCCTTATTTATGAAGTTGTATTTTAATTATTCTAAGAATGGAGAGGGTTTTTCCTGCAGGAGAAAATATACATACATATATTATAAATATAGATATGCTACCTCATAACACATGAGAGACCCTTACTGATGACAATTTCAACTTCCAAATCTCTAAGATATGTGCCTACTTGCCAGTGAGAGGGAAATATATTTTAATACTGATTTCTATAATTAGATACCAAAAACTAATAGGATCATGAATGAGAACAAACATTACATTTTGATATGAACAAACATTACATTTTGATATTCTAACAGGCAAAACAATTTGTCAATAACAGACATTTTGTGTTTGTATATTCTGTATAAATAAAAATAAATTATAATAAATATATAAGCTAAAATAAATAAATAAATAAATAAATAAATAAATAAATAAATATATAACTGAAAATGGAACATCTGAGGTACAAACTCATGAAGAAAGTTTTCATCAGAGCAAACCACTGACAAAAGAAAAGATAATACCACAATAACTATATTTAGAAAACTAGCAGGAGAAAGCCCTTGAGATCCAAATTTAAGTGTGACAGACACAAATTGTTCCTTTATTAATGAAGATGCATTGCCTAGTTAAGTTAAGATGAAGTTGTTGTGAATTGAGAAAGATGTCCATTATGAAAGATATGTCCCAGGTCAGTATATTCAATGTCGATGCTGTAAAAAAAAAAGAGAGAGAGAGAGAGTAAAACATAATGCTTTCAACAACATGGACAGAACACAAGAGAGATCTAGGGCTGAGTGAAAACAGAAAACAAAGAGTTATAGTTGGCCAAGATATCTGCACTAGGCAAATGTATTTTTGATATATTATTCAAGAGCTGGAAAATAAAAAATTGCTTGCAACACTGTTACATATTTGCATGCAGCTTACTCATTGTGGGTAATAAGTAATAAGTAATAAGTAGACATGGGCACAGAGCGGCGAAATTCTCGTTTTCGTTTTCGGTTATCGTTATCGTTACATAACGGGTAACGGTAACGAGAATTACTCCGCTCCAGCTCGAACCCGACCCGATAAAGATAAATTGGGTCTGATTTTTCGTTGTTCTTCATGGCATCGCGGCGATCGCGCGATGCCAAGCAGCACAGAAAAAAGTTTTAAAAATAAAAAAACCCTGATTCCCGGACATAAAAGCAGGTGAAAATATGCCTGCCTCAGTGAGGGCACCTACCAGAGAGGGGTGGTTTCTGGGGGGGTCCTCGGCCTTCCCCCCCTCTCCTGTCCTGGGCTGCTGGTACCAGGCTGGGGGGGGCATCTTCGTCGTCTCCATTTGCCATGCGGTGGGGGGATCCAAAATGGTGACTGCAATATTTATTTTAAAATCATGGTCCAAAAACCCACCAAAGCACCACAGAAACATTTGAAAATTAGGTATTTTAAATGCCTGATTTTTATAGTAGCAGTAGTGGGTTCTTCTTGCAATAAAACATCTCCATTGATTTGATTTGATTTGATTTGATTTCTATTTTTTTAAACACCTGCACAATGATGGGCTGGCCATGGGATGGGACCATGCAAATTTTTGGACCCATTCCACCAATCACATGGCCAGGTTTTGACTGAGACTTCTGGATGTGCCAGAGGGCATAAAAAGCCCACTAACCCTAACCCTAACCCTAACCCTAACCCTAACCCATATGCCAGTACACTGTCCTTCTTAGTGAGTCAGAGGCACCCAGAGGTGCAGCCCACTAACCCACCCTAACCTTAACCGTAACCCTAAGCCTAGCCCTTACCCTAACCCCAATCCCTAACCCAGATCTGTACGCAAGTACGCTTCCCTTCTTAGTGAGTCAGAGGCACCCAGAGAGGTGCCTCTGCCACTTACCCCCAACCCTAACATAATGTAATGTATGGTACGTGGTGGCTATGCAAAACACTTCCCTTCCCTTCTTAGTGGGTCAGACGTCAGAGGCACCCTGAGAGGTGCCTCCCAGAGCCCACTTACCCCAACCCCAACCTCAACCCCAACACAAACGACAAATGACAAACAGAAATGACAAATTTTTGAAAATTTCCGCGACAAACGGAAACGACCTGAAACGGACGCATCCCGACAAATGACAACTCGAAACGTCATTTTTTCTGGTCGTGCCCATCTCTAGTAATAAGTAATAGTTACCAAGTTACTTTTTAAGCAGTGACAGCTGATAACTCATTTTGAAGGTACTATATACCCACTCTGGGTTTTAACCTGCACTTTATAGAAGTTACCTACACTGCTGAACTGACTGGGTCATAGGGTTAGCACCTTAGACAGTTCTTATAAAGTGCATATTGAAATTGAGACTAAATTCTCAGTAGCTTCAAAACTGACACCAACTTTTAGTGTTTCTATACACAATGGCTAAAATTCACTAATAAATCACAACTAGAGTAGACCAGTGGCATCAGTGGACATTTGGTGACTCAACTCCCCGGTACATTCCATTGATTCAATGGACCTACTCTAGCAATGACTTACAAATGGATTTCATTCAATATGTAATAGTTACTTACTGAGTACTACTTTGTTACTTGTATCACCTACTAATTTTCTTCAATTACTTTGTAAGGATCTTTTAAGGCATTTTAAATAATATATTTTTGAGAAGGTTTTCAGGTTTTGTCACATTCTCTTTTTGATCCCAAGTGTATTCTTTGGTCTCCCACTTCATATTTTTCTAATATATTCAAAGTACAATGTTTGAATCATAGAGTACTTCCTTGCATTTTTCTAGTTGACTGGCAATGACAACTTATTGTGTTAATAATGGCGCAAATTTTCAGAACTGAATGGACATATAGTCAACTTCTTGGATTCCCCAGGTATGTTGACGCTGTGGCAAAAGTTCACATGTGACATGTTGCTGCCCCTGCTGCTATGTAACATGATCCTAGACTTTGTGTTTAATGTGTGCATTTACATGTCCTCAGTGTTTATTTGCATGTCTTGTGTCTGCCACAATTTAATGAGACCATTTTCTGCAACATTTGATCATGATATGCTGCTTATGCTTGTGTACAGAGGGGCAAAAGGAGAAGAGAGGCCTTCCATCAATTCCTTTGATTTGCTGCCTGTGGATGGGTCAGTACTTCCATAATCAGTTTTACCTCTGCCAATATTATTTGCCATGTTTGTTTAATTTGCTGTTGGTGATAATAGTGGACTACATTCAAGATCAGCCTCTAGCTGAAAGCAACTTAGTCTCAGTTGTTCTCTCACCTTCCCTCACAAGAATAATGGACCATAATCTGTCAGTACATTTTATGAACAATTAAGTACAAGAACAAAAATGTTCTGCCATAAAGATCTAATGCCAAAGTTGCTGATGTAGTTATGTATCAAGTGCTCTGAGTCATTTAATACACAAAATAATTAAGTCAGCTAACTTATTGTCCCAAGGACAGCATTCAAAGGACCATAGGAAACAGAAGAAAACATACTTTGAGTTCAGAAATAAAGGTTTGACATTAAGAGAGGGAGAGGGGAAAGGATTAATCTGATCTTGGTTTCCTCTTGATATCCCCCTCTGTGGTGACTTCATAGTTTTGCAACTCTAACCCTATGGAGAGGGAAAAGGGGAACTTTTTTAAAATGTAGCCATGGGCAAGGAGGAAAAGTCTCTGGAACCAACACAGGAGGATATTTAGACCACCACTGGAGTTTATCTAAATAAGGAAATGGTGGACAGTTCAGTGGTTTAGAGATCTGGCTGTGGAGCCTGAGGCTGAAAGTTCAATTCCCCACTGTGCCTCCTTGAT
Source organism: Phrynocephalus forsythii (assembly GCA_029282475.1). Lineage (NCBI taxonomy): Eukaryota > Metazoa > Chordata > Lepidosauria > Squamata > Agamidae > Phrynocephalus > Phrynocephalus forsythii. The sequence continues at coordinate 129,316,034 of JAPFRF010000001.1, read as the reverse complement.
AGAGGCTTGTCTTGATGAACCATCAAGTCCCCTCCAGTTCTTCAATTCTCAGAATATTATTATTTTTTATAAATCCCCTCCCCTTCTGAAGAAAGCAGGGAAAAGAATATCTAGGAGCACTTTTACCAGCCGGCAAGATCTGGCATGGCTTTAGACAGTCTCTCTTATATTGGAGGGCTCTATCATTTATACAGTGGTACCTTGTATAAAGGAAGTAATTCGTTCCAAATGAAATTATGTTAAGCAAATTTGTCTTATACAAATTTCCCATAGGAATGCATTGAAAACAGAGTAATCCCTAATTGCAACCATTTTTATGTTGTACGGATTTGCCCCATAGGCGATTCTGTTAAGCAAATTTCCCCTATCTCCGGAATTTTTTATGTTGTACAGATTTTATCTTATACAAACTGTTTGTTATATGAGGGCCCAGTGTAATTTCTGATTAAAATGACTACTTCACTGTTGTTCTCCAGATCTTACATATGTAAGGCAGTAGAAAATGTTTGCTGTTTGCTTGGCATAAACAATAACTTATGAGTTCCATTATTTTCATGCTTGAGTACACCTTAATGCAGGGATGTAAATCTTCATTTAACTTGTTCTTGAAATGAGGGTATGGAATATCAGAATAATTTTTTTCACCCTGCAAGAGGGCATGGCAATTGTGGCATTCTGCACCACAGAAGAAAGAGAAGGGAAGTGGTTTTGTTTCTTTCTCTGTTTTTGCCTTTTCATCTCACCTTTCCTTTTCATTTATTGGTGCAAAATAAGCAACATTAACAGAGAATAGCATGCCAATGTAGGGAAAATTGCATGCAATGATGATGGCAGGGCTGGGGGAGATTGCCTTTTAACAAGTAGTGTCTGAATTCAGCCATACTGAAAGTGGATGCTAACCAGAGAAACTGAGGGGAGTATACCAAGCCAACTGACCCCAAAGCCGATTTAACACTTGAAAGTGGCAATACGAAGAAGGGACCATTCATTTATCCAAGTGGCCTTTCCATACCATAAACCTAAACCAGAAATAAAATACATAGGACTTTGGCTCACTTCACGGACTATACAGACTAACACTTTTGCATGCTTTTGCAGACAACCCAGAGTAGTGCCTTTGGTATGAATGGAAGCAGTATAGAAATCCAATAAATAAATATGTTGAAACTGATAACAGAGGAGGGTACACTTCCCCTATTGTATATGAGTTAAATATTTACAGCATGACTAAACAGGGTAATTGGTCAGTCATTTTGAGTCTGCTGCATAGGTGTACTGTACTAGACTTCTCAGAGTGAAAGAGTGCTTGTCTTGTCCAAAATGATCTAGTGGAAATTGGGACAACACTGACCAGAAAAGGAGGAGTCATAGAATCATAGAATGATGGAGTTGAAGGGACCTAAAAGGCCATTAGCTGTCCTGCAAGATGCCCTAAGCACATCCGATCTCACCTGATTTCGGAAGCTAAGCAGGGTCGGCCCTGGTTAGTACTTGGATGGGAGACCTCCAAGGAATACCAGGTGCTGTAGGCGCCTGGAGTCGGAACTGGCAAACCACTCCAGTATTCCTGCCAAGAAAACTCCATGGATATGGAGTCACGAAGAGTCGGTAATGACTATAACAACACAACACACACACAAAAGGCCATTGATCCCAACCACAATTTTCTCAATGCAGGAATCCAAATCAAAGTACAGTATTATGTCATTGCATTTCCACTTGAATGCTGGAGAGCTTGCTACTAGGGATGGACACTAAACAGAAAAATTGTGTTTCATTTTGCTCCGTTTCACACACCCCCTACATTTTGTTTTGTATTGTAAGTAATGGAGTTTTTAAAAAAATTACTTACAAAACAAAATGAAACAAAATGAATCCCCCATGGCACCAGCGCTCTGGCTTGTGTGGTGGGAGATTCAAAAGCCTCCTCCCCATTGCCTCCCAGGTGATTTTGACAGCTCAATCCCAGCTAAGAGGCAGGGGGATAGGAGGAAAGGAACAGCCAGTCAGAAGTAAATTCCATGCCTGATTGCTCCTTTCTCCCCTGCCAACCATTCTCCCACAGGGGTGTTTCGGACAAGGAGTGCTGTGGGCAGTGGGGCTGGCCCCCACTGTCCATTGCCCTCCCTCGGAGGAGGGGGGAGCACAGGAGAAGGAAGGAGACAGAGGTAAATTCAAACGAAGCTTCACTTTACCACTGCTTCCTTCCTTCTTCCTTGTAATCCCCACCTACCAACTGGGGCCCGCCTACCAGCTGCATTAGGATAGGGGGCTCCCGTCTCCCCACATAACCTGACCTGTCAAAAAGTCCCAGCTGGGAGGCAAGGGGAGGGGCATAAGTTTGAACAGAGCAGCTTTCCCCCCTTGATGCTTCCAATTCTAATTAGAAGTTTTTATCCTAGGGGCACCCCCTTTGGAGCTCACAACTCAGTTCCCTGGCCACCAAATCTTTCCAATTTTGGGGGTCTTTCAGAGAACAACTTGAGGAAGCTCCCCTGCCATTTCCACTAGAATGAATCATTTCATTCTAGAGGGAAAATGTGTTTAATTTCATTTGTAACAAAAATGCTGCTTCCCTGTTTTGTTTCAGTTTGTTAGCTAACAAAATGATGAAACAGTGTGTCATTTTTGGTATGGTGCCCATCCCTATTTGCCACCTCCTGAGGCAAATTGTTCCATTGTTATAATTGTGTAAGAGTTAGGAAGTTTTTCAGTTAGTTAAAATGTGATTTCCTGTGACTCGGGCCCATTAATATCTCCTGTACTCTGGGATGATCAAGAACAGATTCAGCCCCTCATTTTTATGGCAGTCTTTCATGCACTTGAAAAGTGCTATCATATTTCCCCTCAGTTTTATTTTCTGTCCTTTCCTTCTTTCCTCATAGGGCTTGGTTTCCAGTCCCCTGAGCACCCTGGCACTCCTTGTTTTGCTTTTTTTGGGAAGGGGGTGATGAGGAATCCAGTGGGGCTTCAAATTGCTCCGTCAAAATTTCTCATTCAACTGACAACTAAACTGATGAGAATAAAGAATTCAGTGAGTGCCTTTTCTGCATTCATGCATGTCTTACTTCTCTTCTTAAATGTAAGGGCTTTATGTCTGATTTGGTCCTCAGGTATCATATATTTTAAAGAAACAGCCCACAAATGCTCTGGGTAGTCATGTCTGAATTTCTAAAATAAAATATTGATGTTCTGGATAAGCTTAAAAACAGCTCAGTTCACTTATTGGTGCTTCAGCCTGTAAGCAATGAAAGTGTAGCAATTGCATAGGTATTCTAGCTGCTTTGTGTACGCGGTTTATTGATTCAGGCTTAAGTGTTAACTGATTTCCCCTCAGCCTTATAGACTAGAATAATGCAAGTAAGCAGGTATGGAAATGATACTGGTGGGAAAAATTCATTAAAGCCTCAGCCACTAAATGTCTGGGGGGGGGTGAAATCTCACTTTTAAAAAGAACACATATCAATGCTGATGTACTAAAATAAGATTTAACATAATGTATTTGCAAAATGTTGAAGCTAAATCTACAACTTGTGTTACTATGAACTTTCTGACTAATGTAACTACTTGTCATAGGGTGTATTCTAAAAATGACACTTGCAAAGGTCATTTGAAATCTGATTTGGCATTTCCCCCCCAAAAGCATATGTAATGCTTGCATAAACTATACATAAGGAGATTCCCTGTATGATTTATTGGATATAGTAATGGACTAAGACGCTGGAGAGGAGGAATCAAACCTCAACTCAGCCATGGAAACTCCTTGGGAAGCGGATCTGGTAAAACCAGTCCTTAAAATCTTACCTATCTTCAAACCCCTGATATGGTTGGTATAAGTTGCTTCTTACTTGACACCCTATAACAGTGATGACAAACCTTTTAGAGACCGAGTGCCCAAACTGCAATTCAAAACCCACTATTTTTTTTCACAACGTGCCAATACAGCAATTTAACCTGAATACAGTTAGCTGTGAAAGGGCGATGTCGGGTGCCCACAGAAAGGGCTCCGAGTGCCACCTTCAGCAACCTTGCCATATGTTTGCCAACACTGCCCTATAACTACAGTAAAATTAAAGTAAAAGTAAGTCAGATGTGTAATCTTTGTCTGTGGAGGCCCAAAAATAGACTAAGTCAGAAATATCCGGAGATGAAGCTAAGTCAGAGATTTCCCAAGAATTGAGACTAAGTCAGACAGAAAGGAGAAGTTCTTCAGCACTGAGTTTATTGAGCAGAAGCAAAGGCAGAATAGAGAACCTTTTGCGGACAGACAAAAAAGGGGTCTCCCTCACAGTTGAGAGAAGACCTCGAACATACACTTGCAGAGGTTTTTATACAATCTTACAACCCTTACATCACCTTCTTTGACTAGCCACACCTCAAAACCTCCCATCATCTGTCCATCATTACCATCATCTCTGAAGCTTCATAAGCTCACAGCACTTCCTCTTTTTCGTTCAGTAGCTCACAGCTGTTTCCTGAACAGTGCCCAGGCAGGAAATCACAGCATTGCTTGCTACATAACACAGTCTTTTCGTAGCATTACAATCACAGCACAGTTTTTGCTCACAGAACAGTTATTGATTACATTTCATATTGATAACTCATTTAGAGCTTACAGATGTATAAAGTTTGCCACACTTTGTGGCAATCCTGATGTCCATGGTTTCAGCTAAGGCATTAGCAACTAGAGCCTGAGATGAAAGCTTTAGGTATAAATACCCTACCTGTGTTATTTTATTTATATTATTTATCTGCACTTTATGTATTCTAGGCAACCCATGTAATAAAGCACTATAGGATGTTCCCCACCCAACACACACACACACACACACACACACACACACACACACACACACACACACACACACACACACACACACACACACACACACACACAGTCTCATGCAGTCACTCTTGGCACTACATCCTGATCATCATGGTTACACTGCAAGGTGAGTGTTACTCTTGAGTCAGAACAAATAGTTCTGGTTTAAATGCAGGACATTGAAAGATACTGTAGTTAAAACTTGAACTGCTAGTACACTTACTAGCCTAGATGGTGTCAGCAGAATAAATGAAGGCCACTCCTAAATTCATGGGCTATACCTTACCTACAGCACAGAACCTAAAATATCTTTAGAAAAATGCAGAACTGAAAACTATCAAGATTAATAGGTGGTTGGGGCTAGTAACATCAAAATTGTTATCTACTTCCACATCTACTTCCACTAGAACACTGCACACAGCCTTTGAACCTCCAGAAAGTCTCCTGATACCTCCTGTCCACCAGTATAACTAAATTCCTCCTACTTTGGATTCCTCCTCTCCCCCACATACTGCATTGCATATGCAAGTACTTCCTTCTCTGTTTCTGCTAGTGGAATCCTTATGGACTTTTTAATTAGAGCAGGCCTGCAGAATACATTGACCGTGGGTGACTTGTAGCCTGCAGGGTGCTAAGAAGTCATCTGCCAAGTCCCCGCCCACCTCCCAACCTGGGGGTGCTCCTCTGCCATTGCTGCCAGAACCCTGGAGCTTGGTGGGTGGGTGGGCAAGCGGATGCACCTCCTCCTCTTCCTCTGCCAGCCCCACAGAGCTTAGTGGGTCATGGGGGCGAGTGGGCGTACCACTGCCAGTGCCATGGAGCTTGGTGGGAGGCAGACAGGCACTCCTCCTCCTCTTCCGCTGCCACCATCCATGCCATGGCCCTTGGTGGCTGGCTGGGTGGGGCGAGTGCAGTTACAGAAACAGATTAAGATTAAGCAGACCTGGGTTCCAATTTGGCCATGGAAACTCCTTGAGGGGGAACATTAGTATGGGAGCAATGGTAAAACTTCTCCTCAAATACATCTCTTAAGGACCTATTAAGATCAATATAGCTTCAACGAGACTTGATGGCAGATATTATACTACTAATGTCTAGGCACTAAATATAACTAACCTCCTATTTGGTCCATGGTAATTTTTCCCTAACTAGAAAATGAATCAAGAGGTTTCATTAGCATGTTTCCTCTTTTTCTACTGACTTCAGTATCAACCATACTATTTTTAATATATAAAATATTAAAGATTTGGTTATGAATAGAGTGGTTATTAACAGAGAATAACCAATTCTGAACAACAAAACTAATTCAACATGTTGTATATGGTATTAACAAAAGGGAATTCCAAATTGAAATCTCTAGGGCCTTTCCCTGGGATCAAAGGTGGCTTATTAAGAAGTAATATGCTGGTTATTCCAATCTATTAATAACAAAAATTACAAACAAAAACAGAAATCTCTTTAATCATCATGTCATACAAAATCTTTTAATATTGACAGTCTAACTTTGGAAGGGCATTAGTGCAAAGCTTAACATGAAAATGTTATAGATCAATGGATTAGCCCTTCAGGAGAGGGCCTAATTATTTTAATGAGAGAATTCTAATTAGGCAGGTTTGAATGGATGATTAAGGGATCTTGCACATTTGGAATTTTAATAGAGATGTCAGCTAAATAATATGATAAAGCATACAAAATGTATGGTGTTTCTGCTAAAAAGCTACACACTTGAAATTGAAGTATAATAACTGTAATAACAGAATTAGTTTAAAAAACTTGTTTTTGATGGATGAATTACTGATTTTAATGGTACTTAACATATAAATTGGTACACTTGGGATTGCTGCTAAAGAGAAAAAGACTCTGATCTATGGTTCTTTACATGCATGCTTAAAAAGTGGGAGAAGCATAGTGATAAGATAGCACTAGGGTCACAAACAGTGCAAATAAAGTAACTATATTTGGCCAGAAAGTAACATAAAGAAAGCATCATTTTATTAACAAGTATGGAGAGGAGTGGGTGTAACTAGGCTTGGACTAGATGTTGCACCATGGTCTCAAGAAAGCCCAGCCATCATTTCTAGTGGCCAATTCAATTTGGGTAGCTGTAATCCAGAAGCAGTAACATTTCCAAACTATGAATTGCACTTATCATTTTTTGGTAGCATTTGGAGATATCTTCCTCGCTCTCCCTGTTGTCATCTAGCACAGTTTACCAACTGAGCTATGGTCATCATGGTACGACAGTGTCCCTGTCTCCTACTTACTCTGATTGCTGTGGTGGGATATGTGAAGAACTTCTGAATTATTCAACACAATAAATTGGATTAATCTGTGAATTGATTGCCTTTCCACCCTGAAGAATTCAAGGTGTTTGTGACATGGTTTTTTTTAAAAAAAGATATGGTGCTAAACATGTGCAAATAAATTATGTTATTTAAAACACAATTAAATAAATCATCAAATTCAAATAATTCAGAACTTAACCTTTAGCGGAGAGATGGGCATGAACTGCAAAATGAATCACATATTCTGATGAATTTTGCCAATTTGTCAAAGTTCATAAATTTATATTTGTCACAAATGGAGTCCCTCAGTGAAAATGTATTGATGAGTTTTTAGCCATTTTTATTTGTTAATTCATTGGGTTATAAATGGCTCAAAACACAAAAAGAGAGGGAAGCATCCTATCACACTCCTCCACAAGTTCTCCAAGTTTGGTGGAGATTGTATTTTAGATGTCTGACTTACCCACCCCCCAATAGCTTCCCACAGGCACCTAGCAAAACTTGCAAAGAAGCTTCCTCTGGTTGTCATCCACATTCCCTCCAAGTTAGGTGAAGATTCAATTTCCCGATTTGTTGTTGTGTCATTACAGTCATAAGTGACTCTTTGTGAACCCATGTCCCCATCCCAGTTGCTAAAAGGCATTTTCCTAAGGGTTCCCAATTTGTGGGTGTACAATTCAGATGTCTGAAACCCAAGCTTCACCAAACCTAGAGGGATTGTAGGAGAAAGTTATGAGAAGCCTCTCTGAAAGTTTGGTGTTTATTGGTTCCTAGGGGAATATTCTGGGGGGGCGGTGTCCTTAGGGAACATAGAACCCCAATCTTCACCAGGGAGAGGCACTGGAAATATCCCTGAAAGTTTGGAGCATCTTGATGCCGGGAGGGTTACAGCATTTCAAAGAGGACATGAATCCATTTGTTGATTTGTCAATTAGTTGCTGGAAATTCATTGATTCATTGATGAATCATGAATCACAATGAATCACATTTTTTTGAATTTTTCACCACCTCTATTTTAACCCCATTAAGAATACCCAACAAAAAGGATGCATTTCAAGCTAACTACTTAAAAAAAGTTGTATAGCATCTCTCTGTCCCTCACAAGTCAATCACTGGTAAAATGCTTTTCTAAAGGATATATTTGCCCAGTGGTAAAAGGGGAGCATGAGGGAATCAGGCCTTTACCTCTGAATGCCACAAGTGACAAGAGAAGGTCCCTATGGATGCCAGAGAATCCTGTTATCAGAGCACCATGAGAAACTATAGAAAAAACCACTCAAACCCTGGGGTTATTCTCAAGGTTCACCCAAGGTCATGTACAATATTCAGTCAGAAAGAACTCATGTCTATCTAAATTCTTCAGCAGTTAAGGAGTTTCAACATAGAGTACAATGGGCAGAGTAGTACAAATAATATAGTAGTATATGGTACATACTGCAGAAAAGTACAATACGTATGTTTGAAGCTCATCTATAACAGACGTGCAAATCAGAGTGTTTCAGTCACAAAACAATGGAAATTGCTAATTTCTATAATTATGGTCTTCATTGGTAATCTATAAGAAAAATAGTTCATGGTATTTCGTTCTACTGATTTAAGTGACAGTCCACTGAGTACTCACTGTTTAGAGGTTTCTGTATTATATTAGGCTGCATATTTTTCACAGATGTTGTATTACTAGCAGCTCTGCTTCCTGGCATACTGCCTTTCTGTTATTTCACATATGTCATTACCATGAGAGCAGATGGATGCTGAACGAGCTAGTGATACAGATGGATAGATAATGTATCCCATAGTAGCCTTGCAGCCAGGTGAGCCATTTGGAAATCTAATAAATAAAAAGATAAATAATATTTGTGGCCTTTATCAGTTTCACATATCCACTAATAAGTCAATTCCATTACTGTATTTATATATTTTAAAAAGTGGATATAAATCCAAAATTTATGTATTTTTGCACATATTTCATTGCAAATTTTCTGTTCTGAAACTTCTCCAATCTGCGAACTCCATTCAGTTCTGTAACTAGATACCTAACTCACTGAGTTATCCAGACAGCACAAATTAATTTACAGAGTATTATAATAAGATATTCAGATATATCTATGATTGTAATATGTATCCACCTATCTGCAGGTGTCTCTGCTTTCTGTACATGTTTGCTAATAAGTAGAGATGGACATGAACCAAACTGTAAAACAGCAGAAAAATGAGTTCATTTTAAGGGGTTCGTGGATCTTATTTGAAAAACAAAAGAAGCAGATGAATAAAATTAACAAATCTAGTTGGATATTAGGAATTTACAAAATGGCATTCATGTGACACACCCCCGAAGCTCTTCCCTTCAGGAAGAACATTTGTCCTTGTGCAGGAAGAGGTGTGGCACTCTTTCTCTAGTTGAAGAACTTATCCATCCACTTTTCAAACTTATTTGCATTCTATTCCATGTTAAGCAAAGAGTGAAATGCAAAGACTGTCATACTGCACAGTCCTGAAAACAAATGATTACACTTAAATTTGAGTGGACAGAAATACACAACAGCAAATGCTATTCAATACCACTGCTTGATGGCATCTACATCTGAAGCAAATCTGTATGTAATATGACCATTCTAATCATCCATGTATCAAGAAATAGCATATCTGATTTAAAATATTCCATGGCACCACTGAAGAACATAAAGAACATTTCTCATTCTCTGCTACTTAATGGGAATTGGCTGTGTGTTGTTGAACCATTTTATGTTCCTCTGCTAATGATGGACAGTATCTGCAAGTGTCCTTCTCCTAATAACAGATACTGCCATGCTAGCAGAAGCCTAGATCTACACTATGTACCCAGGTTGGGGGATGAAATTGAAGTTTCACTTATCTTCACTTATCTTACGGCAGTGTCCTTCCAACTAGCAAATGTACTCCTGTATAAACATGCCCTGTATTTCTTTTGCAGATAAAAGCAGCCAGTTGCTTTTATCTGAATATAGTTTATTCATGCCCCATGCCTTTTGAAAAACAAGAGGAACTCTAGCAGTGCAGCATTTTCCTTTGGTAACAAAACATTGCATTTAAGTATGTTATTTTTCATGCCTACATGCTGCCTCTTACTGTCTGTAGCCCTATTAATGAGTGACTTTGAGAATGTCCTATTCTTGATAGTTGTGCTCAAGGCTGTGGCTTCCTTTTAGGGAGTCAATCTGTATCATATTTGGTCTCCCTTTTTTCCTATTCGCTTCAAATTTTCCTGCCATCATTATTTTTCCTAGCTATAATTAAACCTATGGGTATATTTTAAAAAATCACATTAGATTTTTTCCCCCTACAGCAGACATAGTAAAAAAAAATAGGTATACAGATTTGTGGGTTTTTTTACAACTCACATAATTATACAGGCAGTGTAATCTGTATAAGTACCGGCTGGTCGATTGCAATATCCAGTGTTAACCTACAGTTGCAGTTTAACCAGATATGACCCAGTGGCAACCTAGACATTGAAATGATAACCCTTGGATTCAGGTGTTGCCTCCCATAGTGTAGCATCATTTTTTTAAAACAAAAAAAAACTTAATTCCTTTGCTAAAGGCATTTGCTAACATGATACCTTATTTTAATATTCATACCAAAGCTTCCATTTAATGTAGAGGTAGGCAAAGTGGAGACATAAATCTGCATGCATCCCCTTAAATCTATCTGAGTGGCCAGAATTGCCATTGAAATGGTACTGCCTCCCTATACTAAAAAAAAAAAGAAAAAAAAAGATGATTTTCACACATTCCCAAAGTAAATTGTGTTTAAATATCCAGATAGCAGAAGTTACTGTTACCTTTCAAATAGGTTATACAGTGGTCCCGCACCATTTCATGGTTCATATACTGTGTTCCTGGTATATAGTGGGACCGCAATATATGAAAGGCAAAGCACCCTGGGGTAAGCTGCTTGGGCCTGTTTGAGGCCTTCTGCACTTACCCCAGACCTGGCGCTGCACTGAACAGGCCTACAATGGACATCCCGGGCCTGTTGGAGACTCCATAAGTGCTTTCCGGTGAACTGGAAACCACCTCTGGGGCCTCCAACAGGCCTGGGAAGTCCTTTGGAGGATCGTTCGGTGCAGTGCCAGGCCTCCGCTGAGTGTAGGAGGCCTCAGATAGGCCCCTCACTAACGACCTGATCCAGCATCCGCATATCATGGATTTTCCATTATTGCAGGTTGGGTACCTAGCCACCATGGTAGGCGGGAGATTACTGTATATTTGACCCCTTTAATGTTTAAATCAAACCCATTTTTCAAAACTAGAAGCAAACATATGTCTGCTTCTCATTTCTCTCCACCCCTCCTCCCATAATTTGGCAAATTGAAGGAGTTATATGTAATTTTGACTCTATTTGCATTTATCAATTTAAATTACCATATGTAAATGTAATGCAAAAATCTCTTCTTTTCGATTGATCCTATTTCACATGTCATCGTTCTAGATGATGCAGCAGTGACCACTGTGGCACTAAATTTATTCATAATTACAATGTCCCAAATTGCTATATATGCATTTGCTGATTTTAGTCAGTCAGTCAGCAAACTGCCACTACATACAATTATTTCACAATTAATTTATGGAGGAACCCTGGGTCATTAGCTCCAACATGAAGAAGTGGTTTGAGTCTGCCAAAATGTTATGCTGTCAAACTTTGAGGTGCCTCAAGACTGTTGTTTCTCCCTCAGCAAAAGGTTCCCTTGAAATTGTGTAGTGTCAGGCATTATTGAGCCTATTTCACTTATGATCCTACTTCACACCATGGTGACATGAGGTCAAAGTGAACTGTAAAATGGAGGACTCGCAACCACCTTTCCTCAGACTGATGAAGCTGTTTGGATGAGCAGTGAAACGTTTCAATCTCTCAAGAAAAGAACTCCAGTTGCCATGACTCAACTTCCACTTACACACAGAAAAGGCTGATGAACAGGGGACATTTTTTGTTATTAAAAGCTTCCTACTAGAGATGGGCACGACTTGAAAAAAAATTTTTTCGAGTTGTCGTTAGTCGGGCCGGTTCCGTTTTGGGTCGTTTTCGTTTTTTGCGAAAATTCGCAAAAATTAGTCAGTTCGTTTTTTTTGTTTTTTCATTGTCGTTAGTACTGGTTTTTTTGGGGGGGAGCGGGCTCCTGGAGGCACCTCTGTGGGGTGGGTGCCTCCTCTGGCCCGGAATAAAGGGAAAGTGAGCTCCTGGAGGCACCCGTGGGTGCCTCCTATCCTCACCCACTAGGAAGAGGAAGCAGGCTCCAAGAGACCCCTCTACATGGGGGTCTCTCCTCACCTGCTGCTGCTGCAAAATGGTATGCAATAGCCATATGGATATTGCATACCAGTTGTGCAAATGTGCAGACAGTGACTGTGAAGACTAGTGGATGGCACTGAACCCAGAGCCATAGGTGAGATGCCTAACTAAGGCTCTCACAACACCATGTCTCACACAGAAGGGAATTGTACTTGCGTGTAGTGCAATGCAAGTACATCTGGCTTAGGGTTAAGGTGGGTTAGAGCTAGGGCTAGGGTTAGGCTAGTGATGGGTAAGGTTACGGTGGGCTAGTGGGTTGCACCTCTGGGTGCCTCTCTGACCCACTAAGAAGACAGTCTGTGACGTATGGGTACGGAGTCAAGGGTTAGGGTTAGGGTTAGGGGGCTAGGGCAGGTTTTAGGGGGCTTTTTGGCACATCCCAGAAGTCTCCATGACCAAGTGGCCATGAGTTTGGTGGGATGGCTCCAAAAATTTGCATGGTCGTCCACTCCCACATGGCTGGCCACTCAGCCAGCCCATCATTGCGCAGGTGTAAAAAAAAATAAAAAAAATAAAATCAATAGAGGACAGAGGAGGAGAGGAGAGACATTTTGTTGCAAGAAAAAACCCACTGCTACTGTGAAAAATCTGGCAGTTTATAAATTTTCGCGTGTTTCTGTTGTGCTTGTGTGTTTTTGGTCCACGATTTCAAAAACAATATTGCATTCGCCGCCCCATTTTGGATCCCCCGCCCACACCGCATGGCATGGCGACTCGAGTCCGGCTGCCCAGGATGGGGGGGAGGCGGGACCCCCCCCTCCAGAAACCACCCCTCCGGTAGGTGCCCTGAGCCCTTAGTCAAGCAGGCATTTTTCCGCCTGCTTTTTTGGCCCGGGAATGGGTGGGGGGAGAGTTTAAAAGTTTTTTCCTGTGCCGTCCGTGCCGCTTGCTTGCGCTTTAATTGCGGCGGCCGGCGGCCGGCGAGACTGGGCTTTTTGCTGGCTGCCTGCGACTGCGAGCCTGCTGCAAGTCCCACCAGAGCAGCCCAGGACGGGGGATGGGGGGGGAGGCCAGGGACCTCCAGAAACAACCCCCCTGGTAGGTGCCCTGAGGCACGACAGGCATTTTTTCTCCTGCTTTTCGGCCGGGAACCGGATTTTTTTCACTTTTAAGAACTTTTTTCTGTGCCGCGTGGCATCGCGCGATCGCGTGATGCAAGGAACGAGCACGACAAATCAGACCAAAATTGTTTGTTCGTCGGTTCGAGCTCGAAGTCTGGTGGAGTAATTCCCGTTACCGTTTCCGTAGAGCAACGGAAACGAGTAACGGAAACGGAAACGGGAATACCGCTAAGTCGTGCCCATCTCTACTTCCTACTTCTGTCCCACAACTTCTATATCCCTGTGTAATTGCTTTCATCATGTGGAAGCCAAGGGATTTTTAGCTCAAATACATATTAGTAAAGAGTTACTTCCACAACTTAAATAATTCCTCATCCTATCATGCCAATCCCACATGTTTTAGGTGATGAAGGGGATTACACAGGAATTGAAAACCCATGGGATAGATTAGAAGGAAGAAACCTTTAAATCCTCAAAAACACTCCCAGCTGGTGATATATCAGCCTTCTGCATGTGTCAGTCAGGCACTGATGAAACAATATTAACAATGCACAGTAAAAATAACAGGAACAACAAAGACCCATATTTTTTTAAAAAAAGAATATGTCAAGCGATGATTGCACCTTTATTTATTTGGACCAGTGTACAAGACACAATGATTATGGGGGGAATGTGGCATGCCAGATAATCTGGAAGTTAAAACATATTGCACATTCCATTGTGCAAAACGTTAATGCATGGGATGCATGGGGAAAGTACATTAACACAAGTAGTGGAAATACTTTACAGCATACTTGGTGGAAGTTGTAGAGATATGTGTGAGTATATATGTGCATTTCAGTAGAGGAGTAAACTAGTATCTACAGCAACAAGTTGACTTGCCACTTAGTGTGAGCCTCACTATATTATGAACAACAGCAGCTGTGGACAAATGGAGTACATTCCTGAAGATTATTTGTGTGTGTTTGAGTGTTTATACCAAATAACATAATAGCAGTCTTGAAGTGAACTGTAAAATGGCAAAGACCACTGTGTGAGAACATTTCCCATTTCCCAGAATAACCAGAAATTCAACTTGAACTTCAAAGTGTGATTATAGTTTTGCTAACATAAGGTTGTTTCCAACTGACAATTCCCATATCTACTCTACCATGTTACTCTTAGTTACTAGGGAAATTATGATTTTACACAGCTATTCCACAGGGCTGGCTGGAGACATTGTTTTGCCTGAGGCAAAGCAAAAGATTGGCAGTTGAGTCTTCAGTATTAGCAATAGACAACAATGCCTAAATTGGGCCAAGGCACCGAGGCACTTGTCAAATCACACAGTACTGATGGGCAACAAGTTAATCAAGGTGGACAAGATGGACATCAGAGAAAGCCCCCTCACTTTCCCCAATTTAGGGCCAGCCAAACTCTTTTAGGTAAATTACATCTGGATTGTCATTAACTGGATTGGAGGTCACCGATAGCAAGTAATCAAATAACGATTTCCCGCAAATTTTATTGACATTAAATCATAATTTTCTTAATTCATAACTGTCGTGATTTAAAACTAGCAACCTTCTCATGAATAGATGAATTGGAAACATCAGCAAACCATGCTCAGCTCTGTAGATAGAAATGACCTTACTGTATTTTCATGTTACCTAATCTCTTTATAACCACAGTTGTTACTGTATCTCATAGAATAATAAGGGCAACCATAAATTTGTAGTCTATGGTTTGTAAGTGAAAGAGAAATGAGTCCATGAGCAGAACAAATTAGTGCACTTTGTATTAATGGAACAATTATTTATTACTCATTAAAAAGCTATTAGTAAAGCACAGTTGTTATTTATGATAAGGAATATGCAGCTCACTGGAAAAAACCCTTGGTAACACAAATTAGTAAGTAATAATACTAATTAGTTGAGAAGTAATTGGAATCTATCTGAAAGGGAATACACTTAATCACCACCACCAACACCACTATCACCACCACCATCATCAAACAACTTATGACCACCCTTTCCCTGGGACAATGAATCTTGCCAAAGACACATTATCCTACATAACTCAAACACTAGTAAAGTTTTAATTCCAAGCTATTAACATTTATAAAGAATATTGCTGCCAACAGTTAATAGGTATCAGTTATAAAGTCTGTTTTTAATTTTTTTTAAAATGGCAAAAGGTGTATTACATCTCTGTATGCTTATCTCCCATTCTCATTGTGTGAAATAAAATATTCTGAATGTTGGTTTTCATTTGACAATTTGCTTGAACTTAGAGGTTTGTGGACTTTTCAAAAATGTGAATGATGTTTTAAAATTGGAACTGAATGTTTCCACTTACGTCTGCGTTATGCTTCCTTTATCAGATGTTTCTGCTTGGATGCATCCACAAATCCACAAATATTGGCATCATATCATTTAAACATATCTTAGCTCTGTCCCTCAGTTCAGAAATGTATAAAATATGCCTTGATAATCTTACATAAATGTTGTTGCATGCAGTACAATTTTAGCTACATCAGGACACTATTGAGGGATAGGATTGCTTTGTATCAAAATTATACATGCTATCATTTGTAAAGCTCCTTTATGAGTTTGTCTCACATGTAAGGAGCTAAACCGTTTTTAAGGCATTGAAAAAAAAATCCATAACCAGATATAATTAAGAGTATCATGCCAGTATTAAGCCAACAGAAGTAATCAGTCCCTTAACATCTCCTTTGATTTCATGTGCCCAATCATGGTGAAATCAACATTCAGGCTTGTTTTTTCCTATGTAAAGCTTCATATCCTTTTTCCTGCCAGCAACAGAGGTGAAATGTTGTAGGGCAATGTCAGGCCATTTCCTGGCATTTTGAATCATGGGTACAGAAGCAACATCTGTTCCCGATCATCCCAGAGTGCAGGATACACAACAATGGGCTTAAGTTATGAGAACCCAGCTGTAGGCTGAATATCAGGAAAATTTCTTAACTGTTAGAGCAGTACAGCAGTGGAACCAATCACCTCAAGGTGGGTGAGTGGTCCAACACTGGAGGCTTTCAATATAAATTTTGACAACCACCTGGCAGATATTCTTTGATTTGTATTCCTGCATGAACAATGGATCATACCTGATGGCCTTGTAGGCCTCTTCCATCTTCACATTTATTTATTTATTTATTTATTTATTTATTTATTTATTTATTTATTTATTTATTTATATACCACACCATCAAGCAATGCAGCCACTCTGGGCAGTTTATAAAAAAATCAGGATAACACAAAACATAGACAATATTTTGTTGTTGTTCAGTCGTTCAGTCGTGTCCGACTCTTCGTGACCCCATGGACCAGAGCTCGCCAGGCCTTCCTATCCTCCACTGCCTCCCGGAGTTTTGTCAAATTCATTTTGGTTGCATCGATGACACTGTCCAACCATCTCATTCTCTGTAAATTTTTCCCAGCATCAGGGACTTTTCCAGGGAGTCCTCTCTTCTCATGAGGTGGCCAAAGTACTGGAGCCTCAGCTTCAAAATCTGTCCTTCCAGTGAACATTCGGGGTTGATTTCTTTCAGAATGGATAGGTTTGATCTCTTTGCAGTCCAGGGGACTCTCAAGACTCTCCTCCAGCACCACAGCTCAAAAGCATCAATTCTGCGGCGATCAGCCTTCTTTATAGTCCAGCTCTCACTTCCATACATCACTACTGGAAAAACCATAGCTTTAACCATCCTGACCTTAGTTGGCAAACTGATGTCTCTGCTCTTTAGTATGCTATCTAGGTTTGCCATTGCTTTCCTCCCAAGAAGCAGGCGTCTTTTTATTTCATTGCTGCAGTCGCCATCTGAAGTGATCAAGGAGCCCAAGAAAATAAACTCTGTCATTGCCTCCATTTCTTCCCCTTCTATTTGCCAGGAGGTGATGGGACCAGTGGCCATGATCTTAGTTTTTTTGATGTTGAGCTTCAGCCCATTTTTTTCACTCTCCTCTTTCACCCTCATTAAGAGGTTCTTTAATTCTTCCTCACTCTCTGCTATTAGAGTAGTATCATCTGCGTATCTGAGGTTGTTGATATTTCGTCCGGCAATCTTAATTCCGGCTTGTGATTCATCCAGACCGGCCTTTCTCATGATGTACTCTGCATATAAGTTAAATAGGCAAGGTGACAGTATACAGCCTTGTCGTACTCCTTTCCCAATTCTAAACCAGTCAGTTGTTCCATATCCAGTTCTGACAGTTGCTGCTTGTCCCACATATAGATTTCTTAGGAGACAGATAAGGTGGTCAGGCACTCCCATTCCTTTAAGGACTTGCCATAGTTTGTTGTGGTCTACACAGTCGAAGGCTTTGGCATAGTCAATGAAGCAGAAGTAGATGTTTTTCTGGAACTCTCTGGCTTTCTCCATAATCCAGCGCATGTTGGCGATTTGATCTCTAGTTCCTCTGCCCCTTCGAAATCCAGCTTGTAGTTCTGGAAGTTCTCTTTCCACATACTGCTGAAGCCTGCCTTGTAGAATTTTGAGCATAACCTTGCTAGCATGTGAAATGAGTGCAATTGTGCGATAGTTGGAGCATTCTTTGGCATTTCCTTTCTTTGGGATTGGGATGTAGACCGATCTTTTCCAGTCCTCTGGCCACTGCTGGGTTTTCCAAATTTGCTGGCATATCTTATGCAGCACCTTTACAGCATCCTCTTTTAAGATTTTAAAGAGTTCAATTGGAATGCCTCACCTCCACTGGCCTTGTTATTTGCAATGCTTTCTAAGGCCCACTTGACTTCACTTTCCAGGATGTCTGGCTCCAAGTCAGCAATTACGCTATCTTGGTTATCAGGGACATCCAGATCTTTCCGATATAATTCTTCTGTATATTCTTGCCATCTCTTCTTGATCTCTTCTGCTTCAGTTAGGTCCCTACCATTTTTGTCCTTTATCATATCCATCTTTGCACGAAATACCCCTTTAATATCTCCAATTTTCTTGAACAGATCTCTGGTTTTTCCTTTTCTGTTGTTTTCCTCTATTTCTTTGCACTGTTCATTCAAGAAGGCCGCCCTGTCTCTCCTTGCTATTCTTTGGAAGTCTGCATTCAATTTTCTGTATCTTTCCCTTTCTCCCTTGCATTTTGCATCCCTTCTCTCCTCCGCTATTTGTAGGGCCTCGTTGGACAACCACTTTGCTTTCTTGCATTTTCTTTTCTTTGGAATATTTTTCATTGCAGCCTCCTGTACAATGTTACAAGCCTCCATCCATAATTCTTCAGGTGTTCTGTCCACCAAATCTAATTCCTTGAATCTATTCTTCACTTCCACTGTGTATTCATATGGGATTTGACTTAGGTTATACCTAACTGGCCCAGTGATCTTCCCTACTTTCTTCAGTTTAAGTTTGAATTTTGAAATAAGAAGCTGATGATCTGAGCCACAGTCAGCACCAGGTCTTGTTTTTGCTGACTGTATAGAGCTCCTCCATCTTTGGCTGCAGAGAACATAGTCAATCTGATTCCGGTGTTGTCCATCTGGTGATGTCCATGTGTAGAGTCGCCTTTTGTGTTGTTGGAAAAGAGTGTTTGCAATGACCAGCTTGTTCTCTTGACAAAACTCAATTAGCCTTTGCCCTGCTTCATTTGGAACTCCAAGGCCAAACTTGCCAGTTATTCCTTTTATCACTTGACTCCCTACTTTAGCATTCCAATCCCCTATGATGAGAAGAACATCTTTCTTTGGTGTCAGTTCTAGAAGTTCTTGTAAGTCTTCGTAAAATTGGTCGATCTCAGACTCTTCAGCACCGGTAGTTGGTGCATAAACTTGGATGACTGTGATGTTCAAAGGGCTGCCTTGGAATCGTACCGAGATCATTCTATCATTTTTTAGGTTGTATCCCAGCACTGCTTTTCTCACTCTATTGTTGACTATGAAGGCTACTCCATTTCTTCTTTGGGATTCTTGCCCACAGTAGTAGATGTGATAGTCATCTGAACTGAATTCACCCATTCCTGTCCATTTAAGTTCACTGATACCCAGGATGTCAATGTTTATTCTTTCCATCTCACGTTTGACCACATCCAGCTTACCCTGGTTCATAGATCTCACATTCCAGGTTCCTATGCAGTATATTTCTTTGCAGCATTGGACTTTCCTTTCTCTTCCAGGCACGTCTGCAGCTGAGCGTCCTTTCGGCTTTGGCCCAGCCACTTCATTAGCTCTGGAGCTACTTGTACTTGTCCTCCGCTCTTCCTCAGTAGCATGTTGGACACCTTCCGACCTGAGGGGCTCATCTTCCAGCGTCATATTTTTTAGCCTTTTGTTTCTGACCATGGGATGTTCTTGGCAGGGATACCGGGGTGGCTTGCCAGTTCCTACCCCAGGAAGTCTTATTACAGGCCTCATTGTCAGCAGTGTAATTAGCCTTACAATGATGAAAGCACAGTTCAGCCTGTTTTATTTTGTAGCCTCACTGATCAACTGGGACACAAAAGTAGAAATGTGCCCCATTTATAAGATATAAAGCAACATAATAAAACAAGCTAGGGATGACCAGGTCAGCAATAAAACCATAAAATTAATCAAGGAACAAAAATTGTCTAAAAATGGGAGGGACAGATTGAGAAATCAGTGAGTCAAGGAAAGGTAATTAATAACTAGGGCAAGCCATGAAAAGTTGAGGGACTAATGGGTAGAGGCCATCTCCTCAACCTGTACTCTCTGGGAACGGTCCTTCAAGAGGGAACAGAATCACTGCAAAGCCATGCCTCCAATCCCCAACTCAGAGAGCCTCCCCAGGAGGATACTGTGGTTGATGGTATCAAAAGCTGCTGAGAGATCGAGGAGGACCAGCAAGGAGAATTTGCCCCTGTTGGCCTCCCTCAAAAGGTTGTCATGCCAGGCGACCAATGCCAATTCCATACCATGGCACTGCCTAAACCCCAAATGGAATGAATCAAGGTTGACAGTTTATTCCAGAAGCCCCTTAAACTGGTCTGCTACCATCCTCTCTGCTACCTTGCTGATGAATGGAACATTGGTGACAGGCCTGTATTTGGTCCACCACCAGATTTGCTTTCTTCTGGATGGATTTAATGAGTGTCTCCTGCCCTCCTGGAGAGAACCATTAATTATTGCAGTGGCCCATTTGATGGTCATTGTCCTGGCTGCTTTTATAAGCCAGGCCAAGCAAGAGTCAAGGGAGGAAGTGCTGGCTTTACAGTAATCAAGATCCCTGTCCACTTCAGACAATGCCACAGGTTTAAAGGAAGTCAAAATAACCAGGTAAGGTGATGCACTGGACATCTCTACTCGATCCACTGTTGTTAATGAGTCTAGGTCTCTGTGGATGGCCTCCATTTTTTAATTTTTAACATGCAGCAAATTGGTCACAGGAAATGCTAGGAGGAGGTCTGTCACTACAACCAACCCCAGTTAGATTGCAGACTATAGGAACAGTTCAGCCTGATAGTTTTGTGCTTCACTTATTTGGTTAGTGAAGTAAGATCCTCTTGAAGCATTGATTTTGGCTGAGTAAATAGTCAATGTGATCCTGACAGCAGATAAATTATGTTCCTTTGGGGTCTGCCTTCAGATGCTCTCTAGCCTCCTTCTGCTCTGCTTTAGGTCCTGGTTAAACCAAGGCACAGACTTGATGGCAAATGGGGGGGTGTTCCAAGACTGAGCATGTTTATTGCCCTGGAGGCAGAGGCATACCAGCCATCCACCAAAGCATTGAAAGGGGTGCCAATCAGCTCATCGGAAATCCCACACATGGTGTTCTGGAATTCAAGTGGATCCATTATCCTGGGTGGGCAGACCATCTTCATTGCAACTGCAAGGCTGAACATCAACAGGTGGTGGTCTGGCCATAACAAGGGGACTGACACAAGGTTGGGGGACCTCAACAGTGACACAGAGATGAAGGTTGCTAGCTCTGAAAGAGAGAGTACTGGGTCACGAAGAGCATGGTACACCAGCACAATACCAATTCTTTCCCTTGTCCCTAGAGACACATGGAGGGCCTCAGGACCCAGTATCACCAATCCAAGAACCTGACATCCTTCAAGGTGTGTTTATACACAATGGCTACCACTCCACCCCTTCCCTCTAGTCTACCCTGGTACCAGATGGAGCACCCCAGAGGGCAGATGAAGGAGGGGTTTAGTCCTCCCTCCATGCCCCCCAGGTCTCTGTGATGCAAGCCAGGTCTTTCTTTTCATCCAGGATCAAGTCCTGGATAATTTGGGTCTTGTTAGCAGCAGACCTGGCATTCAACAGCACCAATGACATAGTGGAGGGCCAATTGAGCTGGCTATCTTCTGTCTGACATAAAGAGGCAGCAACAGAACAGGGTACAGCTTTCAGACATTTTTAACCTGTTCTGATAGATCTCATAGGTGCAACTCCTACTGCATACCTACCTTGATCCATAATCACTCTAATGTGCTGTAGCTATTGCTTTCCCATTCTCTCTGAAGGTGAGCCATGAAGAGTATAAATATGAGAAGGATAAAGTGAATAAATCAAACAAAAATTAAAATAAAATAAAATAAAATAAATTCTGAATAAATAAAAAATTCCACACAATCTTCAGCAGGGAACCAAACCTGAGAAATAGGCAGGCATAGGGATTAATGTAAATTATCATAGGAATTTAAGAGACATAGATGTTTACATTGGAATCACCATCTTAAGATCTTAAGATACAGAGTAAAATAAAGAATGTTAATTTAAGTCCATAGTTTTCTCCAAAATTCACCATCATCATGCTCTTCCCTTTGATTACTGAAGTAGGCCCAAGACCTATCTTAAATGGCACAGATATAATAATATAGATACATGTATAGAAATTAAGACCCAGTTATTAGCACGTGTCCCGCAGCCAGATCCAGGAACAAGATGGTGTATACTGTCTGACTAACACAGGTCCCAGTAACCAAAGACAGATGGTGCTTACAGAGGGTGTTTGCAGACATTGTGTATGATTGGTTCTGAGAACAGGTAGAATAATTCTGCCCACAATAGTTCCGCCGCCATGCTGTAAGAGTCTTAAAACTTTTTCCAAGTAAGATGACATTACCACACTGGAGGGAAGAACACTGCCGGTGACTCTCGAGACTCTAATTGCCCAGTCAGAGTCCATGCTGGGGATATGTGGAGCATGGGCTAGGATAAGTGGAGCTACAGCATGGGCTAGGAGCCAAGACCCAAAGCCCTTTTCAGTACAAAGCACTGCCCATGCATGCTGTGTGTAGCCTTACCTAGTATATGGAAATTAACATTGAGAAATTTGGATGGAAACAAAATGAGGAGATGCTGACCAATATTATTTATAGTCAAAAATAATTTCACCCTCCGTGCTTCCTAGATCAGATCAAAAATGCTAATTTAGTTACAGAGCTTAGTTGTTATGCTTTGGGCACATTTCCTTTGAAATCAATAGAGGTTGTGACATAACTGAATTTCCTGAGTCATAAAGATGCAGCCAAGAGAGATAATGTTATGCACATATATGGCAGTGGAAAACAGTTTCTATCCCATGTTCTGTTGTTTAATAATATCTGCTTGTTCACTTGATTGTTGGGAGCAAATGATATGACAGTCACCCATTTTATTTCAAATGCAGTCCATCCATTATAGCTGAGGAGGATTATAATCAATGTACTTTGAGCATTAGTGCAGAAATGAATGTCAGTTGTAAGTTGTGTATTGCATGTGAATAAAACTACAGAAGGAATAACTATCATATGAAAAAGACAAGGAGAAAAGAGTGTCCATAATGTTAAATATAATGAGGCATATTAATTATAACCAAAGTAAAACAGCTGAAGACACTGAAGATGCAACGACATTGACTTCTCTTGTGAAATTAATTAATCCTCAAGAAGAAGTAACTCTTTATTATCTTGGTGACTATGGAAAAAACAAAACAGAAGATAAAATTTGTAACTGAGTCAAATTGCTTGGAAATTTTGTCTGGCTCTAGCTGTAGGCAAATACCATTTACTCACTGACTGCTCAGTCTGTATGTACTTGTTCCCTTACATACTGTGTATGTATGTGCGTGTCAATGCACATCTGCACATGCACATATAAGTATCAAATTCAAAAGAAACAGGAAATTCAAAAGAAACAAACAACCCCCCCCATCATTATTGTGGCTTCAAGATCTATATTTAACATCTAGACTCCAAGATGGTGGCTGCAAATTTGTAGAAGTAGCTTGAGGTAACCCCTCTCAATTTCTATGCACAAATGACTTCTACATTGTTCTTTCTCCATTACTGAGTACTGAAACATGCAATGAGAAGGAAGAAGACCAAGAAACATGGTAAAGTTTCCAACTTTTTAAAAGCTAAGGATTAAATTTAGCTTTGATTTAGTTGGCATGTTAGGAAATAAAAGAGTCAGTTAAAGTCATATTTAAAGAATTATTTTTAAATAGTTAAAGAATTATCAGTTATGGGAAGAAAAAGTAGGGTAGTCTGACAAGCTGTTAGTGTTTTAGTGGCCAAATATTATTCATCCCTATTTTCAGATTTCATGCTTGGATTATACTATTGGGGGGGGGGTCTTCTCTGTGACACTGGTACCTACCAGACAGAGTGACAGATGAAGACGCAGGAGACTTAGGATCAGCTTCCTGTTTGGCCATGAAAATTCATGGGATATGCATTGAAATGGGTAAAGCTATTTCTTAAATATTTCACTTGCTTTGAAAGCCTTATAAGGCAAACTTGGGTCTAAATTCTCTTTGCTGGATTAAAAAAAAAAACCCTAAAACTGAGTAGGCTAGCTTTTACTCCTCACCAGTGAGAGCCAGGCTCAAAAAAAACTGGAAAGCAAAGCTTCTACTATCTCTTCATCCAGAACCTTGTACAAGTGGGACTTATATTTTTTCAAAACTAAGATGTTTGTCTTCCTTTTATATCTATCTTCTTGTAGTATCCAATTTAATAACCAAAGAAGAAATTAAGAGGCTTTAAAAACAAAGGAAGTGAGTTGCCAATAGCCTGCTTCTTTCTGTTCTAAATGTGTAACATGACACAACTTGGATGAAAAAAAAAATAGAAAATGGATCCTTGGCGTATGCTCCCTTCATGGCTGGCTGTTGCAAAAAAGAAGTATGGAAATTTTTTTGGCAGGCAAATTTTGACAAGAACGCATAAGCTTGGCTGGCAAGAGCCTCTGTGTTTGGCATTTACCAGTTGGTGCACTGAACAGATGGCTTGCCAAAGATAAATAGAGGCAAAATAGAACATATGAAGCTATTCTTCAGAAAGAGATACATACATACGTACATACATACATACATACATACATACATACATACATACATACATACATACATACATACATACATACATACATAGGGATGGGTACCAAATGAAAAATAAAATGCTGTTTTATCGATTCATTAGCTAATGAAATGAAGCAAAGCAAAACAACAACAACGGGAAATCAGCATTTTGTTAGTAACAAAATGAAACGGTGTTGTTGTTGTTTTGTTCAAAATGAACCAATTTGTTTTGCTGTAAAACGGCTCCCCTGGGTCCTAGAGGTACCAATTTGGTTCCTCTAGGACTCAGTTGACCCATTTTATAGATTAACAAATCAGTTTGTTACTGTTTCATTTTGTACAATTTTTTAAAGAAAAAGTTTCTAACAAAATGGAACGAATTATGGGGGGAACTAAATCTAACAAAATGAAACACAATTTTTCATCCCTAATAAAGCTGCATGTCTGTTGCTTTGATCAAAATATAGAAAATACAGTAAATACAGAAAAGCCATGGTGATAAGAGCCTCATGGTGCAGTGGTTAAACTGCTGTACTGCAGGTATAATTGTGCTCATGACCAGGGGTTCAATCCCAGGTAGCCGACTCATGGTTGACTTAGCCTTCTATCTTTCCGAGGTCAGTAGAATGAGTACCCAGCTCACTGGAGGGAGGGGGCAACATGTAGCATGCATAAATAAACCGTAAACCTCCCCAAGAGTGTTTTAAGCATTGTGGGGCAATGTATATTGCTTTTTTGCTTTGTTACTTGCACAGATCTCATGCTATAAAACAAAAAGATAGATTTTTCCATAGTGACTAGGTGTCTAATACTGGTTCCAGCCCAGGTTTTGTGAACTGCTCAAGGGCTTAGGTCTCTGGTTGTGATGCCAAAGGTTGAAAGTTCAGTTTCCCACTGTGCTTCCTTGACAGGGACTGGGCTCAGTGATCCATACGCTCCCTTCTAGTTCTGCAGTTTTAGACTTTAAAAAAGATAGCTAGGATTTTTGTTGATTTCAAATATCTGAGTAATGATTTTCACCTAACTTTTTAAATGTAATATAATGTTTATGTAATTCTTTTTCAATATTTGAATTATATATTGTTTTTAACTTTAAATATTGTGCTTTTAATGATGTAAGTGTAGGTGGGTGCTTTCTAGGAAAAAAATGGGCAAGCAATATTTTAAACAAATGAATGAATACAGTTGAAATTGTATAATTTATTTGATATCAGATAGGAGAGCAGGTGGGCAATCTTCCTCTCCAATCCAATCCTCCTTTCACCTCCTAGTTGCTGAGTGTCAAGCCATAGGAAATAGTCTGCCCTCCATTTGGAAGTGGTGAAAGATGCAGGGTTTATTTATACAGAGAGAGGGGGAGGGGGGAGGGAGAAGAGATGTACCATTTTAATAATAAAAACTGAGGACAAAGACAACAAATGTAACTTTCAAGTAGAGATGGGCACGACCAGGGAAAATCACGTTTTCGAGTTGTCGTGTGTCGGAGCCGGCCCGTTTCGGCCCATTTCCGTTATTCGCAAAATTTTCCAAAAATTTGTCGTTTCATTTGTCATTTTTTCGTCTGTCGTTAGTACTGGTTTGGGGGGGGAGCGGGCTCCTGGAGGCACCTCTCTGGGGTGGGTGCCTCCTCTGGCCCGCTATGAAGGGAAAGCGGGCTCCTCGAGGCACCTCTCTGGGGTGGGTGCCTCCACTGGCCTGCTACAAAATGGCATGCATAGCCAATTGGATATGCATACCAAGTTGAGTACAGAGAGGCACCTCTTTTTTGGGTGCCTCTCTCTGTTGACCACAGGCCCACTGCTTGCAGTGTCACAGTGCGCACACTGGGGAAGGCTGTCTGGGCGCTCTGTGGTCCAAAGAAGGGAACTGTACTTGCGTGTGTAGTGCAATGCTTTTTTTGGCTTAGGGTTAGGGGGTTATAGGCTTAGGGTTGTTACGGGTAAGGTTAGGGTGAGTTCATGGGGTGCACCTCTGGGTGCCTCTCTGACCCACTAAGAAGGACAGTGTACTGGCGTATGGGTTAGGGTTAGGTTAGGGTTTTCGGGCTATGGTTAGTGGGCTTTTTATGCCCGACAGGCACATCCCAGAAGTCTCGGTCAAAACCTGGTCAAGTGGCCATGCAATTGGTGGAATGGCTCCAAAATTTGCATGGTCCACTCCCATAAACCCAAAATGGAGACGTTTTGTTGCAAGAAAAACTCACTGCTGCTACTGTAAAAATTCAGGCAGTTTTAAAATAGCTATTTTTCCATGTTACTGTGGTGCTTTGGTGTGTTTTTGGGCCACCACGATTTCAAAATAAATAAATACTGCTTGCAGTCGCCCATTTTGATCCCCCGCCCGCATCGCATGGCATGGCGAGTTGGCGAGAGCAGCCCAGGAGAGGAGGGGGAAGGCCGGGACCCCCAGAAACCACCCTTCTGGTAGGTGCCCTCACTCAGGCAGGCATATTTTCACCTGCTTTTTTGGCCGGGAATCAGTTTTTTTTTAATTTTTAAAACTTTTTTCTGTGCCGCACCGCTTTTGGCACAGCCCAGGAGAGGAGGGGGAGGCCGGGACACCCCCCCACCCTTCTGGTAGGTGCCCTCACTCAGGCAGGCATATTTTCGCCTGCTTTTTTGGCCGGGAATCAGGTTTTTTCAAAAAACATTTTTTCTGTGCCACTCCACTTGGCGAGTTGGCGAGACGATGAGGATGCGCAGCCCAGGAGAGGAGGGGGGCGGGGACCCCCTCCCAGAAACCACCCTTCTGGTAGGTGCCCTCACTCAGGCAGGCATATTTTCGCCTGCTTTTTTGGCTGGGAATCGGGTTTTTTTAATTTTTAAAACTTTTTTCCTGTGCCGCGCTGCTTGGCGAGTTGGCGTGGGCGAGTGCAACTCGACGACGAAGATGTGCACTTTGCGCAGCCCAGGAGAGGAGGGGGGAGTCCGGGGACCACCCCCAGAAACCACCGCTCTGGTAGGTGCCCTCAGGCAGGCATATTTTCGCCTGCTTTTTTGGCTGGGAATCGGGTTTTTTTAAAAACTTTTTTCCTGTGCCACTTGGCATCGCGCGATAATAAAAACCACGACAAATCAGACCCAATTTTTCTTTAGTCAGTTCGAGTTCGAGTTCTGGCGGAGTAATTGTTGTTCTTCGTTTTGTTACGTAATGGAAACGAGGAACGGAAACGGAAACGAGGATTTCGCCGAGTCGTGCCCATGTCTACTTTCAAGTAAAAACAACCTAGTTATTTGTATTGGTGTACATTATATACAAATTAAACATTGAACATTAAACCAAGTACTAATTCAGTTGTAAGAACATTTCCCTTTATCTTGTGGCACAGTGGTCAAAGTGCAGTAATGTAGCCAAAACTCTGCTCATACCTCAGGGTTCAATCAAAGGTAGCTGGCTCAAGGCTTACTCAGCCTTCCAACCTTCTGAGATTGGTAAAATTAGTACCCAGCTCACTGTGCAGCCTGCATAATTACATTGTAAACCAACCAGAGAGTGCATTACATGCTATGGGATGCTATATAAGCAACATGCTTTGATTTATCAGGGTTATTAACCTAAATAATAACACCAATTGCATCAAAGAATTACGCAGCATACCTTCTCATCACACTGAGCTCCAAATAGCTTTTATATTATTTGAAACACTTCATGAGCTATGCTGAATGGATATATGGCTTTAAGATGTGAAGTTCTTAAGCTTATGTGATTGCTGTATAGGTAAGTGGTTTCTTAAATGTCAACTTAGAGGTGTAGCATGTTTTGATATATGTAGTTGTTGGGACATAAGTCATATTTAGCTTCATATTCAAACAAGGGGAGCCACTTAACAATAAGGTAAGGTTCCCTTGAATTGATGTCTGTTCCTAGTATATTGTTGGTGATTTTGTCCATGATGAAATGGTCCCAGGCTTTCTGAATCCATCGGGGGCACTCTAGACTTCCATTTAGTAACAACTATTTGTTATGCAGCAGCTAGCAAAGTTACAATGAACTCTCTGGTGTCTTGTATGGGTGTTTTCCCATGCCAGTAATCTTAAAAGAGAACTTACAGTGTCAAGGGGATCTAATGAACCATGATGGATTTGGTAGGAAGAAGTATGGAGGTTCAATGTGTTGTCAAAGGCTTTCATGGCTGGAATCTGATGGGTTTTTCAGGCTGTTTGGACATGTTCTGGAAGTTCTGGGTGGTGGGTCTGATTTCTTTAATGATGCTGCACTGACACCAGCAAAATGAAAAGATGTGTAGGTTTGTGCTGAAATAAGATTCTCTCATTTCTATCTCTCACTAATTAGCTTCTTTCTTCTTTTTGTGATTGGACACAAATTAAGGACTTCAGTTGCAAGCCTGGTGGATCTGTCATGCTTCTTTGAGGATTTCCATTGCTAAAGGACAATGTGTTTCTAGTTTCTATTTTCTGTACAATGACCCTGAAATTTCAGTTTTTAATAGAAATTTAAGTGAGTCATGGAGGCAGACTTCATAGGCAAGGTTTGCAGTACAGACAGAAGGGGTTTAGTTCTGAAATGAAACACGGCACCACCTCTGGGATGAAATCAACTACTGACTTACCTTGCTTTGGGTCACATGGGGTGAAACTCCAATGAGGAAGCAGCATTTGATGCCTTATCTTTACTTTTCCCTGGCACTGGCCAATCAGGAACTGTGCAAGAACCTGCATCATCCTGCCTCCCTGTCTGATTGGCCGGCACCAGGGAGAAGGAAGGATGACACATCAGAGGCTTCTTCCTGGTTGGAGTTTGTCCCCATATGACCCAAAGAAAGGTAAGACAGTGGTTGATTTCGTTCCAGAGAGTGAGTCCTTGTTCCAAATGGCAGCTGTGCTGCTGTGCTTGATTTTGGAACCGGACCCCTTTCAAAATGAAACACCCATCTCTAGTTTGCAGTTATGTCTTAATTTTTATAAGTTATAGACAAAGATAGATTGTGGAATTGCATAGCACCTAACTACACTGAAGTCATTCAGCAAGCAGTAACTACAAAGGAAAATTCATTTGTTAAATGAAATCACAGTCTCCTTTCCATCTTCATCTCTCCATTAATTTAGGGGAAGACACCTGATACGCTCCATGTTTTGGATTATGACCAGGAGACAGAGACTAGGGGATTTGTAGTCCAAATTATCGTAATGGTACCAGATTGCTTTAACCTGCTTTAGTTTCTTTTGTATTGATGCTCGCCAAGCTATTACAGTAAGTTTACATGCTCTTAATTAAGGGATAGTCTTCCCCAACTTCAAATCATATTTATTCCATAGTTACAAATCAGTTCTACCAATTTCATTCAAAGTAAGTAAAACATCTATAGAACTGAACACAAAATAAGTACTAATATGCCTATAGAGATTGTATGGCATCCATGTATAGCAAATTACCTAAAATGTCAATAAAACTGTACACTGGGCTGGTGGAAGGGATAAATTGTGCCCATTCAGCATAATTAAAATCTCACTTTTTCAGCTACTGGTTGATTTACTAAAAACCGGATATTTGTATTAAGATTAACATTTTTAATATCTGGTTTAATAACCAGATTTTATGGGGGAGTGGTTTATTTGCTTGTGGCATTGGATGAAAATTAACTTTGCATTTTTTCAGTGTCATCTACAAAGAAAGCCACCTACAAATTTGGGTGTGTTTCACTGGGGCTTAACCCATTCAAAATGTGTTCCCTGTTTGCAACATCACAACTAAAATAACAATTGCATACAACATGTCATTTGCTTTGCAGATGTGCTCTAAAGTCGTCTTCCTTAACCAAATAATTGTGGGTTAAGGTCCATTGTGAGCCAGGTCTCTGTTCATTTGGACTCTCTTTCCCGAGCTTGTGGGATTTGGGGGGAAATGGGAGAACTGCAGCCCTTGTTGGAGCTCATGGTCCCCCTGCAGATTGTACAGCCACCAGGGGTAAGGCATCTCTTTGCAGACTGCAAAGATGAAACTTTCTGTAGAGTCCATCTCTTGGGGACAAACTGGCATCACTGAATGTAGGCTCCGACGGCGGCTTGTCCGGCGCACGGGGCCCGCTTTGCCCTCTCGCGAGAGGAGCGAGAGGAGCAGGCGGGGCCGATCGCCCCGAGGGGGTGGGGGGAGGAGCGCCTGATAAAAGGAGCGGCTCTGACCCCCACCGCAGGGCAGTTTAGTTTGGCGTTCGGCCGGGGAGGATCGCCGAACGCCTCCTGGGCGCCGCCATTTTGGAGCTGCTGCCTCGTGGCGGGCGCCATTTTGAGTGTGGCCGTGTGCGGCCGGAGAGCTGGGCCGCTGCTCGGTGCGGCGCAATGGAACACCGGGGGTGTCGGGGCTCCACGAGGGAGCTTGGGTGTGGCGCCGCAGGTCGCGGCCGGGCGGAATCCCGGTGGATACGGATCGGGGGAGCGGCGCTCAGCCCTCCCCCACGCGTGAGCTTCGGCCCGTGCCGGGCCTAACCGGGGCCCAATTTCGCCCCCGTGGGTCCCCATCCTGGGCGGGCGGGGGGAGCTGGGCCCACCGCCGTGGCCATAGGGGTTCCGGTAAAAGCCTTCCCCGGGTCCCCGCGGGTGTGGGGAGATAGAGCCGGCCCGACCAGCCCGCGGAGCGGCGGGCTGGGGACGGGGGTAGG
Organism: Phrynocephalus forsythii; assembly: GCA_029282475.1. Lineage (NCBI taxonomy): Eukaryota > Metazoa > Chordata > Lepidosauria > Squamata > Agamidae > Phrynocephalus > Phrynocephalus forsythii. The sequence goes on along the minus strand of JAPFRF010000001.1, from coordinate 129,284,656 downwards.
CAAGCGGGGCCCGGCTTAGGGCCCGGTTGACAGCGAGCACTCGGCAGGCCGCGCCTGGACGGCGGGCCCTGCCTTAAGAGGCTTGGGGCGGGCGAGGCCTGGGATTCCAGAGAGGCAGGCAGGGGACGGGGAGTGCCTGTGGGCCGAGGGCGGCCCGAGTCTCAGCTGGGGAGAAGCCAGTAGGGCCTAAGCAGCAGGCAGGGCCCTCCCCCTCTCTGTGCACCACAACAGCCTACCTTGATCTTGCTGCCTCGGGCTCCTGGGGAGAAGTCTAGGGAGGGGGGCGTTGTTCAGGCCTCTGGTTGGCAGCTGAGCCTTGGGGCCTTGGGGCCGTAGCGAGTGGGGTGAGCCATAGTTGGGAGGTTGGGCCTGCTTCACTTTATTCCTCCCCACCCATCCCCCCCTTCCTTGTTCACCGGCGGCCTCCTTGCAGGCCATGGCGCCCAAGAAAGGCAAGCCGGCAGGCAAGGGCAAGGGCCCGGCTAAGCCGCCCCGCACAGTTGCTCCGCAGTCCGAGCCCTCATCAGAGGAAGAAGGCTGGCCTATATGGCTGGAGCTGGAATCTCGCCTCCTGGCATTGGAAGCGGCTAAAGGTGTGAGCGTGCCAGAGGCCCGGCCAGGCCCAGCACCCAGAGCAGGAACCAGGCCTTCCAGGGCCAGGAAGAGGGCTCAGTTGAAAGAGATGGCTAGTGATTTTCTGCCCGTTTTGTCAGATTGGAACGGTTGGAGGCAAATCCGGCGGCCGCGGTGGCCATGGAGGGCCCGCCAGTAGCAGTCAAGCGGACGAGGGTGGCCTCGCAGGGAGCGACGGCAGCGGCAGCCACCTCAGATACCATCGAAGACGATGAGGGCGCAACGACACCCGCGCCGGAGAACGCGTCAACGAGTGAGTTGGCTTCTGCACCAGACACTACACTAGCACTGACCTGGCCTTGGGCTGCGGGTGTGGCGGCTCCGGGGCCGGCTGCCCCATCAGGGTGGCCGGCCCAGACGCAGGCAGCACAGCAGCCCTCCCTCGTGGCGTGGCAGCCATGGCTGGCCACGTGTGCGGCTGCCCATGGCGGTCAGTTGCCGGGCCTTGGCGGGGTGCCGGGGCAGCCCCCCCCGCTGGGGGGGGTCACTGGGGCAGGCACCGGGGTCTTTCCCAGTGGGCACAGCAGGCTGGCTGCCGGGGCAGGCGCTGACCTGGCCTGTCCCTGGGCAGCCGGCGCAGGGCCCGGCTTCTTGGCCGGCCTCGGATTGGGCGCCAGGATACGCGGGTGTGGCCGCCGCCACACTCCCCTTTGGGGACTATGCTTCTCCATTTGGGCATCACTTGGCACAGGCCACCAAGGAGAGGATATGGCGGGGGGAATTCGTGGATATATTTAGTCTCCTGAATAGGGAATTGGATTCCAAGGAGCTAGATAAGGAGGACCCACAGGATAAGGACCGTAGGCTGAAAAAGAAGCCGGAACGATCTTGGGCCACGTGGCTGCCGGCTTATATGATATACATGTCCCTCTCGTTTCAGGCCCGGCCATGGCGGGCACAGTCGATGCTGAAGTATATGGACCTTATCTATCGGGCCTTTGTGGATTTCCCGGGGCACACTTGGCTACTGTATGATGAAGAATTTCGTCGTAGAGCCGCCTTAGATCCCTCCATTAGGTGGGACGAACCGCTGCCGCCCATTTGGCTGCAGTTTATGACCCCGGTGAGGCCATCCTTGGGGGACAGGTACGATAGTGGCCACCTGATACGGAAAGGACCCCCTAACCCAGCTGCCCGCGCTACGGCGGGCCAGCCGGTTCAAGTCCGGCTGGTCTGCTGGGAGTACAACGGCCAGGGCACCTGCAACCGGAAGCCGTGCCGTTTCAAGCACGAATGCTCGGTGTGTGGGGCTCAGCATCCTGCCACTACCTGCAGTAGAGCCCGCCCGCAGCAGGGGCGGGCACGGCATGGGGGAGGCAACAGGAAACCAGGGGCTACCGATGCTGCCTCTGCGAAAGGGGCCCAGCCCAATTAAGGTAGGCGTGTTACGGAGATGGGCGGCGGAGTATCCGGATCGCGCCGCCGCCCAGTTCCTGGTGCAAGGTTTTACGTTTGGTTTTCGCATTCCCTTTGAGGGGGTTAGGCAGCAAGTTCTGGTCAACAACCTCAGGTCTTTGCTGGGCGCAGAGGACATCGCCAGAGCAAAGATTGACAAGGAGGTCCGAGAGGGAAGGGTCCTAGGACCTTTCGCGGAGCCCCCCTTACCCAACTTCAGAGTCTCCCCGCTAGGGCTGGTCCCCAAGAAAGCACCGGGGGAGTTTAGACTGATACATCATTTATCCCACCCGAGCGGCTCTTCGATCAACGATGGCATACCGCATGACCTGTGCACCGTGCGCTATACGTCTTTTGACGCCGCAGTGCGCATGGTGCGTGTTTGTGGCTTGGCTGCGGAGATGGCGAAATGCGACATTAAGTCTGCCTTTCGGCTTCTACCTGTGCATCTGGGGGATTTTGAGCTCCTGGGCTTTCGGTTTGGGGATCAGTTTTTTATGGACCGAGCACTCCCATTTGGATGCTCGGTATCTTGTGCAATCTTTGAACGCTTTAGTTCCTTCGTGGAGTGGCGCCTGAGGCGAACAACCAGCTTAGCCAGCACAGCCCACTACCTGGTCCACTCTTTTGTGGACCGGCCGGGTCGGGCAGGTGCCAATTCCTCCTGGACACCTTTTGGGCCTTAGCAGGGGAGCTGGGGCTCCCCTTAGCTGAGGAGAAAACGGAGGGGCCGCTAACTACTCTGACCTTCCTGGGCGTGGAAATTGATTCCAAGGCCCAAGTTTGTCGCCTGCCCCAGAGCAAGTTGCAGGACCTCAGAGTTCGGGTCCGCGAGGCCCGGGCTCGCAGCAAGCTGTCACTCAGGGAAATTCAGGAGCTGGTCGGCCACCTGAACTTCGCGTGCAAGGTGGTGGCCCCTGGCAGGGCTTTCCTGCGCAGGTTGTGCACGGCAATGGCTGGGCTCCGTAAGCCAACCCATAGAACCAGGGTCACGGCTGAAATGAGGGAAGACTTGGCCGTGTGGGGGATGTTCCTGGAGAGCTTTAATGGCGTGACATTCTGGAGGGACAAGCTGCGGCTGGGAGCTCATTTTCAGGTACAGACGGACGCTGCTGGTGGCCTAGGCTTCGGAATCTTCTGGAGGGGGTTATGGTGCAGTGGCGCTTGGCCGGATGCCTGGCATGAGGATGGGACAACACGGGACCTTACGTTCCTTGAGCTGTTTCCCATTTGGGCCGCCCTGTACATTTGGTCTAGAGAATGGGCCAACTCTGTCGTGCGCTTTTGGTGCGACAATTTGGCCGTAGTTCACGTGATCAATAATTTGACTTCCCGTTCACCCAGGGTCATGCGCCTCATGAGGTCCTTTACCTTGCGGGCGTTGCAATATAATATCGTAGCACACGCACGCCATGTACCAGGGGTGGATAACCAGATTGCTGACGCTTTATCCCGCCGACAGGCCGAGCGTTTCCGGGCCCTCGCCCCAGGAGCGGCCGCCTTACCTGTGGAGATCCCGGAGGAGGTATGGCTGGTTGGCGCGATGAGGTCAAACGCGCTATCTGCCTCTCGGTCGCTCCCAGGACACAGAGGGGGTACGCGTCGGTAATGGAAGAATTTTTAGCCTTCAGAACATCGCAGGGCCTAGAGCAAATATGGGCCCTGCCTGTGGAACACCTGCAGCAATTTCTGGTTTACTTGCACCGCAAAGGGTTGGCCCCTAGTTCCTTACAAGGGAAGCTGGCAGCCTTAGCCTTCTACGCGAGGCTGAGGGGCTGCACGGATACTACGGGGGACTTCCGGGTGCGGGGAATGATAGCGGGGTGGAGCAGGGAAAGGGGTGGGGTTGCAGACTCCCGTTTCCCACTTACCCCGCACATCCTGGCGGAGATGAGTGCCAGGTGGCCCGCGGTGTGCAGAGATGGTTTCGAAGCGGCCTTGTTTCGGGCAGCCTCCATTCTGGCATTCTTTGGGGCCCTCTGAGTGAGTGAACTGGTAGCCTCGGGCCGACGGGATACTTCCTTTGCGGCCCTCCGGGCCTCCGACATTACGCTGGAGCCCGGCCTCTTGACGGTGCGCATCAGAAGGTCCAAAACGGACCAGGGGGGTAGGGGTTTTGTGTTCCGGCTCGGCCCCTGCTCCATTAGTGCTATTTGCCCAGTCCGGGCCCTTCAAGAGTACATGGCACAAAGAGGGATCGCAGAGGGCTACCTTTTCCAACACAGGGATGGGGGACCACTGACGAAATTTCAATTTAGCAACTTATCGGGAAGGGTCTTGCAGGAGTTGGGTTTGGGGGCGCTGAAGTTTGGTACCCATTCGTTTCGAATTGGTGCGGCCTCCACGGTCGCCGCCCTGGGTTATGAACAGGGAGTGATCCGCAGGCTGGGCCGGTGGGCTTCATCCTGCTACAAGCGTTATGTGCGGCCGTTGCCGCCGGTTTAATCTGTTGTTTTATTTCCCCAGATGCCAGCGGCCGGGCCTCCCGTTGGAGAGTGGTAATTCTGGGACACAGTTATATATACTGGGCCGAGAAGTTCGCCCGCAGGTCTGGCTGGGGGCCCAATTTAGGGCTCGGCGACAGGGCAGTCGTTGAGTGGCGGGGGAAGAGGGGGATGTCCTGGTGGGAGTTCCTCGGTGTGGCAATGACGGCGGCGCTGGGGAAGCCGCCGGATGTATTATTGATACACCTGGGAGGTAATGACCTTACCAGACAGACGGGCAAGTCCCTCATCGTGGAGATCTTGCACGACCTCGCGACCTGGAGAGCCAAGTATCCGGCCTGTCGCGTTGTATGGTCGACCCTGATTCCCCGCCAGACCTGGATGGCAACGTGCGACCCCCGAAAGCTCAATCGGTCTAGGAGGGGTGTTCACCAAGAGGTTTGTAGGGCCGTTTGCCGGGAATTTGGGGCGGTGGTGGGCCACCCTAACTTTAATGTGCGCAGGAATGAGCTCTACAGGCCGGATGGCGTGCACCTCTCGGATGAGGGAATGGAGCTATTCCTGCGCGATTTGCGGAGGGGCCTGGTGGCTGAGCTCGCTCTGTTGGATGGGCGACCGGGGCCATAGCAAGGCTAGGCCCGCGGCGGTGGCGGCTGAAGCAGAGGGGCAGCGGTGAGTAGACGATGAACATCTGTCCCCAACTATCCCATACCCAGGGCACGGCGGATCAGGAGGTCTCCGTGCCGGGGAATGGCACGGGGATGCCTCCCTGCACTGGGTATAACCCAGTTTAAGCCCATCTCATGCAGGGAGGGGTAAGATCATCAACTGGCCTGGCGAGGGGCAGTAGGTTGACTGCCCCAGCTGGGGGTTGTAACTCGCCCGTTGCTGCCCGGTTGGAGGGGTCCCGAGAGACCCCACGGTTCCAACCTGTTTGCTGATGCCAGGCCCCTCCTTGTTGGTTGTTGAAAGGTTGTGTTAATAAAGTGTGGCCCAGTTTACCCCAGATACCTGTCTCGTCTCGTTATTTCGAGTGGGAGGGCAATGTCCCCTATGAGTTCAGTCTGTGTACAGAGAAGGAAGTGTTAATCTGTTTGCTGGGTTTCCTGTAGCACTTCCACATCATTGTTTATGTTTTCCAACATCCAAAGTAATACTTTTAAATTGCTGGTTAATGGCACAACCTGTTGGCTTCCTGACCTTTAGCAGTTTTGTCTCTCTTCCCCATACATTCCACACTGCATGATGCATCCCCTTCTCTTCCCCCAACTTCATTGTGTGGGACATGATTGGTGTCAGTGATTGGCGTCTTAGACCTCTAGAACAGGGTCTCCTCAAAAGAGATGTTGAATGTGGCAGTCTTGGCCAAGATCCCAGCCTAGAGGTTGACCTGCCAGCTTCGCTTCCATGCATTAGAAGGAAACACAAGAAGTATCTCAAAACTAAAACCCTCCAATGGATTTCCCCTTCAATGTGGGTTTGGCTAGTATCACTTAGTAGTCAAGCCAAATGACACTTGGATATATGCCCCAAACTGCACTGAAGTCTAGATAAGCTATAACCAATAAATATGATGTGTTCCTGATGGCCATACATCTGGCCATAGCTGTTGAAGGTCCAGTCCAAGTTGCTGCATGGAGGGTCTGGCAGATTTATGAAAGGAAAAATAAGCAGAAGTATGCTCTTGTTTCACAAATATTTTGCAACACATCCACAACATTAATGTTTCTAATATATTGCACATTAGTCTTGCAGGATCTTATACTCTCAATACTGCAGAGAATCCAAGAGAAATTGGTAAATACTTATGGTATGATAAATCTGACGTGTTACATTGGTGCATTAATCTTATTTTAATATTACAATGATTTGTTGATTATCCGTATGGTAAAAACCAGAGAAGATTCTGAAGAGCTCCAGAAGGACCTCTCCAAACTGGGGGAATGGGCTATGAAAGGGCAAATGTGTTTTAATGTAGCCAAATGTAAAGTAATGCATATTGGGGCAAAACATCAAAACTTTATCTATCAACTCATGGGCTCTGAGTTATCCGTGACGGATCAGGAAAGAGATCTTGGTGTGTTGGTGGACAGCTCCATGAAGGTGTCTGCCCAATGTGTGGCAGCGGTGAAGAAGGCCAATTCCATGCTAGGGATTATCAAAAAGGGGATTGAAAATAAAACAGCCAACATTATAATGCCATTATACAAAACAATAGTAAGGCCGCACCTGGATTGTGTACAATTCTGGTCATCGCATCTCAAGAAAGACATAGTAGAACTGGAAAAGGTGCAAAAGAGAGCAACTAAAATGATTACTGGCCTGGGGCATCTCCCTTATGAGGAAAGGCTAAAACATTTGGGGCTGTTTAGTCTGGAAAAAAGGCGCCTGAGGGGGGATATGATTGTGACGTACAAAATAATGCAGGGCATGAGTAAAGTGGATAGAGGGAAGCTCTTCTCCCTCTCACAAAATATCAGAACTAGGGGACATCCCTTCAAATTGAGGGCTGGGAGAGTAAGAACAGACAAAAGAAAATATTTTTTCACCCAACACGTTGTTAGTCTGTGAAACTCCCTGCCACAGGATGTGGTGATAGCATCTGGTTTGGATGCCTTCAAAAGGGGATTAGACAGATTCCTGGAGGAAAAGTCCATCACAGGTTACAAACCATGATGGAGATGTGTAATTTCCAGGCTTAAAACCGGGGTACTTCAAGGGCCAGATGCAGGGGAGTGGTATCAGGAGACAGATATCTAGTCTCATGCGCTCCCAAACGCATCTGGTGGGGCCACTGTGAGATACAGGAAGCTGGACTAGGTGGGCTGTTGGCCTGATCCAGCATGGCTCTTCTTATGTTCTTATGTTCTTAATTAATATTTTGTCTTTCAATACTGTAGATGTGATCCTTGTAACTTTCTCTTTGAACACTTGATAGCACAAGAATAGTGTTTCCTTTTTGTATGTCTCTAGAAACAATTTTTGTCTGTCTTCCAAGTGTCATATAGTCTTTCAAAAGCGCTTATTTAGCATATTGTCCTGTGTCATTTGAGGAGCTGCCAACACCACCACATTTAATTTCCAAGTACAACATTTCATTTTTAAAAAATCACACAGATATTTTTCTCCATCTTCCATTAACATAGACCAGAGAATATTCCACTAAATATGTGTACAAGCAGGATAGTAAATAGTATTTGCCAATATTCAACTGCTTCCTAGTTTCATCAGAAATTGTTAGGAAACATGCTGATGATTATTGTACTCAGCACAATTTTACTCTCATTATGTTAGAGGGAATCTGATGATGTTTTAGTATTTGCAAAACTAAATTGTATCAACAGTATGGAAAATGGCTAAGGCTCCATATATTTATTGATCTTGTCAAGAGGATAAGAATCTGTATCTTTTCATGCACAGTATTCAGAGATCATGGTAACTCTTATTAGAGAAAAGTGCATGTTATGGGTTTTTTTTACTTGCAGTACCAAAATAATTTTACCATCTGAAAGTAATACACAACTTGGCTTGGTTGTTCTTATGGTAGCAAAATTGTTAGCAATGTTTGATTCATTAATTCATTGGGCTATAAAATGACACACAAAACACCTAGAGATGTAGGAAAGCATCTGTTGACTCTTCTCTATAGTCTCTCCAAGTTTGGTGGACATTAGATTTTAGATGTCTGAGTTATGTACTCCTAAATTGTCTCCCTGCTGGAAAGCTTTTCCCAGATACCTAGAGACTCCAAACATGCAGAGAAGCTTCTTCTGATTCTCATATCCCTCTGTGTTTGGTGAATATTGGGTTTCATACACCTTAGTTATTGACACACCAATTTCCCTCCTAGGAAAGTGCCCTATAGCAATTGTGTTGAGGAGACCCAATCTTCACAACCCAGCTTAATATCCTAGTTCAGTGGAGGTGAACCTTTGGGACTCCAGATGTTTTGGACCACAACTCCAAGAATCCCAAGCCTGTATCGCCAATGACAAAGGATTGTAGCAGTTGTGGTCCAAAACATCTGGAGTGCAATCACTACTGTCCTAGTTATTTTCTCTGTGACTTTTTCTTTTCAATGAATATCACAGAATCATACAATAGTAAAGTTGGAATAAGTCTACAAGACAATCAGGTGTATCTCCCTCTGCCATGCAGGAATACAAATCAAAGGATGCAAATCATACTGAGTGCAGACTGAAAACATGTCCATACAAGCAAGTGGTTGAAAATATGTGAGTTATTAACTACATGAGACTATCAATTGTCACCACTCAGCCACTGTTGTTGGTATATCTATATATAATTACACTACACACTATTTATCTGCATATATATATCATTACATATGATGCATATAGCACCGATCAGCTGGCAGGCGGGGCTTGGGGGAAAGGAAAAAAGTTTTTTTAAACAAGCCCAGATTTTTAAAAAAAAAATCATTTCCCCCTCCCCAAGCAGCTTACAGATGATGCGAAATGGTTCATTTTAACCAAAAAAATAAAATAAAAAAATAAAAAAACCATTTCATTTCATCTGTAATGAAATGCTGCTTCCTCGTGTCATTTCATTTCATTTCATTTCATTACACAATGACATGATGAAACAGCATTTCGTTTTTCATTTTGTGCCCATCCTTAGTTGCATGCCATTGGAGTCTGACCAGTCAGAATTGGTCTGTAGTCAGCCAGGATGCTATATATGGCAAATGTCAGATAAAAGTCTGCCAGTCTTGGTCTGATACTTAGTGAGGGCTAAACATGTAGTTAGAAAGGAACAGCCATGTCAAAGGCACAACCAAGTGTTAGACTAAGATAGGGATATAAAAACATGCAATAGGTCAGACACTGATAGGGCTGACAAGAATGCAGATATAACTGACAGGATTTGATAGGGTTAGATAGAGCTTCCAAATGTAATAGTATAATGATGTGAGAGTTAGAAAATATGTCTGCCAAGAAGTCAAGAACAAGTGTGACAAATATCAAATGTCTACATTTATTTAGGGTGATCAAATGATAATGAATTACACCTCCCTGAAACTTGTTAAACTAGATTTATAAAGGGAATTTAGAATTTTAAAGTAATAAAAGGAGTCAAGGACTCCAGTTTTACTTCATACAGATCTTCTCATCATGATTAGAGTTTCATGTGGCCCAAACCGCTAATAACCAAACTCAATTTGTTCAGCCTATATTTTTCAGAGAGATGGCAATAGTGGCTTTAAAATATTCTGCATAAATTCCTACAGCAGATGCAAAGCTCCAGTGCCAGTATTATAAAAAATATTATTGTAGACAGCAACACTCTGTAATAAACAGGTTAATCATTATTAATGCCTTGGGTTTCCATCATGAAAATATTAATCATGATGAATTAATTGGTAATTAAAGTAAGTGCATTATTCATCATGCATAAATTAGCATTTCAGGGCCACCACCATATTGAGCATTTCACAAAACCTCTTGCATTAATCCACAACGGATGTCCATTCAGTACTGCTGCCAATACTCATACAAGTTCATTTCTTGGTTTTAATTCAGTGCTATTTTACCATCTGTCTCTCCATTAACTGAGACAAGAAAATGGCTAGTCCAGTCAGGCAAATCCCACACTATTTGTCATCCCCAAATGGTACATTGCACTATACTAATTATTGAGTTTCTATAAATGGAATTTCTTCTACAGATTAGTTTATTCCAGTTCCGCTAGTTCTGATAAATGGAATTTAGAAAATCCCTGAGTGAACACGACAAGTTACCAAGATTCTCTTTCAGCGTGATATAGGATTGAGCATTAATTACTGGTTGCTGTTATCATTGTTGTTGTTTCTTCTAAACATAAACTAACAGTCATGGTGTAGCATGAAACCTTAAAGATAATTTCATCCAACCCAATACTTAAGACAGACTGCAATAAATGTAGAGAGATCTCAAGAGCTACGCTGCCCTCTCAACTGTGGATGGTGAACCATGCCCTGTAGAAAACATCACTGATCACTCTTGAACTTGCTTCCTCCCCTAGTGACAATGTTCTTCCCCAGTGAACCCAGGGAATGGTAACTAATCCCTAATATGAAGGGCAGAATATGAATAAGATATTTATTTTATGTATTTAGTTAGGATTTTTCTATTTCACTCTATATTCTAAAACCCAAGGATGGAGTACAACAATAAAATCAATGTCAATAATTTAGCACTAAACCCATTTAAATCATTACATGAAAACCAACAAAAATAATGAAGCCTCCACAGTCCATTAAAGTCATGATCCTAAATCCCTTAGTGTTCAAATAAGGCTAGTGTGGGTGCTAGTAGAGTCTCTAAGGAGAAAGTTTTCTACATTTGGAGTTACTACAAGTGAGAAGGATAGTCTCTATAGACAGGTACAGAATATAATCTTGATGTGTTTGAAACACTGATAGTCTATGCAACTTTTAAAATGAATATGTATTGCCAATTAACAGAGGCCTTCAGAGATAACACCCTGCAGTCCCATGCATGTCTACTCAGAAGTAAGCACACGTGAGTTCACTACCTCTGACTCTCAGCTTAATATACAGTAATACCTCAGATAACATACTTAATTCATTCTGTCAGCCATTTTCCTGAGCAAAAATTATGTTAATTGAAACACAGTTTCCCACTGAAATTAATGGGAAACCAATTAAACCATTCCAGACATTTGAAAAAGGGCAAAAAGCTGTGTTTTCCAGACCTCTTTATAAAGTGCCCTTTAGAGGCATGTGTCTAGTGTGTGGGTGGACCATGGACCCTGTATTCCACCACAAGAAGCAGAGTTGCAGCAGTCTTAAGTCAGAGCACAAGTTATTTAGTGAAGACAGTCAAGGAATCTTTGTTTCAGCTGTTTACAGTGGGGTAACTTAATATCAAAGTATTCAACATTCAGCAGAGTATATATCGAACCTTTAAGTAATGGCACATCCAACACAGAACTTCTGACTTTCAAACAGCCAACACAGCAAAAACATGAACAGCCAACAGCCAAGCTACCAAAACTCCCAAAACCCTTTTCAACCCCTTTTCAAACTTTTTTTGCATGTGCTATTACCTCTAGTATATATAATAACATGAACCTATCACCTTTGCTATTTTGTACCACCTGACTTGGCACATTCGAGTATCTGGGTCTTCGCTTTTGTATGTCCTATTATGTGCCTCTGCCCACGTCTGGGACCTTGAAACTCTCACCTCTAAGCCAAGGTCAATTAGGCATACAACCTTCTTCAGCAGGTGTCTTTAATAAGACATAACTTTGAAACTTCCCCAGAATGAATATGCTGGCAGCATGGAGAGCTGGAATACACACCCCTGGAACACACACATCCCATAGTACAATGCAAACATACCAAAGAAAGCAGCAAGACAAACCCCAGCTTGTTCCTGCCAAAAGTGCAATGGGGAAAAAAAGCAAAGATGGACAAAAGAAAGAAGCAAGACAAACCCCTGGTCATTCCCACCAAAAGTGCAATGAAAAGTACTGCAAATATGGCCAAAAGAAAGCAAGGAAATTTCAGCTCCCTACCTTTCCAAGTTGGAAAAGTCCAAAACGCACCTCAAAGAATGTTCAAAATGTCTCCAAAACACGATGAAAAAACTGCTCCAACACCTCCCATCCCTCCACAAACTACGGGTGTGTGTGCAATACATCCTGGATACTTTTTTTGCAGAGTATAATGGAAAACACAGTATCCGAGACAACCCATAGGAAAATTATGCTAATCAAAACATCCCTATCCTGGAAATTTCATTATGTTATCTGAGTTTTTTGATAACAGAGCCATTCATTATCCAAGATATTGCTGCAATGAGTTCAGAGTGCTTCTGCCACAAAATCTTACATTCAAGAGAAGGTTTCCAATGTAGCTTTCCTTTCTTTGTTTTGCACCATGAACAGTTAAAGCGAGGTCTGACATTCCCACCTGGCAATTGATTGAGAGAAATTAAAAGAATTTTAATTACTCCAAGAAAAGATGATTGATTAGAACTACCCACTCTTCATTGTAGCGTCATTCATTTCAGAAATGACACAAATGATTATTCTTTAATTATGAAAGCACAAAAAACTGAATGGGATGTCAACAGTATTTGTTTTATATGTACATGCAGCAGGACTACGCCAAAAGTACTTTATTGCTAATAGAAGTTGTTTCAAAATGTGGTCTACGCTACTTAACAAGTATTTTATAATATGCTAACTCAGAAGAAGAGATGCTAAACCACTTGTGTGTGCGCTTTATCTGGAAAACCCTGAAAAGGTTTTCCATTAACCAGAAATTACTTGATGGCCCACAATGACTATTAGCTAATATTAATTTATTATTTGTTTTCCTAGATACTGTGTTTCTTAGGAAATCAGTAGAAGAATAAAGAGAATGGAAGTTTTAATTTAGATGGTTTAGATATTATGGAATTCCACATCAAATAAAATCTTCTCCATTGGCCAGTAAAAATTATAACCTGAATCCCAAGTATGTTTAGATATATCTAATGGACAGATATGAAGGAAAAATGATACAATGTTGCTCTAACTTCACCTGCAAACCTTCCTCTGTTATAGTATATCATGCCGAATGAATTTTCATGTTGAGAAATATAAAGCTATACACTCTTTAGGCCAACAAAGGTGGACGTAAGTGGATGTAGAAACAATTGTAGAACACCCTAATTGTAGAATACCCTATATATCCTTATGTTTAGACAGAACGTCTTTCTCTCCTGTGGATTGATCAGAGCTGTCAATAATACATCAAGTTGTTTATCACAACTAAATCTATAAAATATTTAACATTGGCAGTTTGTTGGTTAATTGACATCTTCAGTATGAGAGGCCATTAAAATAAGTACTGCCTTCATTAATCTGTACAATGTGTGCTATTGTTTTTATTTAATTGCAATAATAAAAAGTGGCTTTTTAAAAGAATCCTTATTAATAATATAAAAGACTATATAGCACATGGGGAAATGACATATTATTTCTCTCAGAAAGAAAAGGCTAATTTGCTGAAGGCAGTGGAGAAAATCATTAGAGAAATGGAAGAATTACTAGAGTTGTGTGAAAATACCATTTAAAACTCTGAGCAATTCTACAGAGACTTTATGGATTTTTACTTTATCCAGTGATTGGGGAGCTAAGATTGGAAAGGTCAGTGCCATAATACAAAATACAAGTAGGTTGGGGGGATCTGCTAAAAGAAATCATTATTACTTCCCTATGGTTCATTTGAAGTCTAAACTCATAGTCCTTTGAACAATGGTTCAAAGTCAATGGATATACTTGGTAAAAATATTATAATTTTAAAATGTATTTATTTGAAAATAATATGTCTCAGATCTAACATTCTGCTGAGTGGAGGAGGCAGATTTGAAATCAACAAATGATTAAAACCACACTGCTAAAATAACAATGCAACAAGAAGTCATGGCTCCAACAAATACTTTGCATGTTGAAGTCCTCAAGCAACAGCTGCTCTGGGCTTGTTCCTTGGTCCGTGTTAAATACGTCTCCCATCCTACTTTCTCCAAGTGAACAGTAAATAATTACTAGTACTGTTATTTATTATTGAATTTATATCCCGCCCATCTTCCCAGCGGGAACTCTGGGCGGCGAACAATAGAGGCAAATCATAATACACATAGTTAATACAACAAATACAAAGGCATAATCAACAAACAAACATGAAACAATAAAAGCAATAGAAAGACCGCAGCAGGGGCGCACCCTTTAAATCTAGCCTCACCGCTGCAATGGCAGAAAGTCCTGATTATCAATGGCGGTAAAAAAAAAAAAGGGTTAGGTTAGGTTAAGCTAGGTCACCAAAGGCCTCGTGGAATAGGATGGTCTTCACCGCTTTACGGAAGGCCAGCAGGGACTCTGCAGAGCGCACTTCGCTAGGTAGGCTGTTCCATATAACTGGAGCAGCCACCGAGAAAGCCCGGTTCCGGGTACGGGACCGCCTGGCCTCTCGGATAGATGGAACCTGAAGCGAGTGCGCCCGCGACTGCCGAACCGGTCGGGCCGATGTTGACCGCTGGGCGATCCGCTCCGCCAGGTAATCCGGGCCCAGGCCATGGAGGGTTTTATAAACTAAAACCAGGACCTTGAATCTGATCCGGGAGGCAACGGGTAGCCAATGCAGCCGGGCCAGAACCGGGGTGATGCGGTCGTAACGACGTGCACCCACCACCAGTCTGGCCGCTGCATTTTGCACCCGCTGCAATCGCCGGAGGAGAGTCAAGGGCAACCCCATGTAGAGAGCATTACAGTAGTCCAGCCTCGAGATCACCAGCGCCTGGACCACTGTCCTCAGGGAGTCCCCGTCTAGGTAGGGGCGAATCTGGGCGATCTGACGAAGATGATAGAATGCGGACCTGGTCACAGCCGCCACCTGGGCATCCAGGGACAAGGCAGGATCCAGGATCACGCCCAGATTCCGGACCCTCTCCGCCAGCTGAAGGGAAACTCCCTCCAAGCTGGGGAGGGGGCCCTCATACCCAGACGGGGAGCTCCCGAAGAACATCACCTCGGTCTTCCCAGGGTTGAGTTTGAGCCTGTTGGCCCTGGTCCAGGCCATGACCGCCTCCAGACACTGGTCGAGGGACCGGACAGCTTCCACTGCAGAGGTGGAAAAACAGAGATAGAGCTGTGTGTCATCAGCGTACTGATGACAACGCAGCCCAAATCTCCTGATGACCCCCGCCAGCGGCCTTACATTGATGTTAAACAGCATGGGGGAGAGAGACGAGCCCTGCGGAACCCCACAAGGAAGTGTCCACGGGGCCGACAACTCTCCTCCATGCTGTACATACTGGGGCCGACCCTGAAGGAAGGACCGGGGCCAACTGAAAACGTTGCCTCCGATCCCCACCTCCTGGAGCCGGTCCAGTAGGATACCGTGGTCGACGGTATCAAAGGCCGCTGACAGATCCAGGAGGACCAACAGGGTAGAGCAACCCCTGTCGGCCGCCCGGATTAGGTCATCTTGCAGCGCGACCAGAGCTGTCTCGGTACCCCGGCCAGGCCTGAAGCCAGACTGGCAAGGATCAAGGCACCGCTGTTCCTCCAAGAATGATTGAATCCGCACCGCGGCCACCCTCTCGATGACCTTGCCCATGAAGGGAACGTTGGCGATCGGTCGGTAGTTGGACAATTGATCCGACGCCAGTCCCGGTTTTTTCAAAATGGGCTTGATCACCGTCTCCTTCAGACGAGAGGGGAAGACCCCCTCGCTGAAGGAGGCGGTGGCGATGGCAGCGGCCCACTCGGGCATGCTCCCTCCGGCAGATTTTATTAGCCAAGATGGGCAAGGATCGAAGGGGGTGGTCGCGGGACGGCAATGGGCAATAGCCCTGGAGGCATCCAAAGGAGAGACAGGCCCAAACTCAACCAGTTGAGAAGAGCGGGGGTAAGGGAGCTGGGGATGACGAGGGGGCTAGTGTTACTGGAGTCAAAGTCGGCACGGATGGCCTCTATTTTGGATCTAAAAAAGACTGCGAAATTCTCGCTACTGAAATCAGTAGGAGGAGGCCTAGCCAGACTAGGATTGGTGAGGTCCCGAACCACCCGGAAGAGTTCTGCCTGGCGGTTCGAGGCCTCACCAATTCTCAGGGAGTAATAAGATCTTCTAGCCTCCCTGATCGCTCGCGAGTAGCGCCTAGTCTGGATCACAACAGCAGTCTTATTATTCTCCGTCCGGCTCTGTCTCCAGATGCTCTCCAGTCTCCTCCGTTCCCGCTTCATCGCTCTAAGCTCCGCCGTGTACCACAGCGAGGTTCGAGCTCTGCCACGGAGGAGACGCTTGGGGGCGATTCGGTCGACGGCTTCGGCAGCTGACACAAACCATTGGTTGGCCAAGGCCTCGGCCAAATCGTCAGCCAGATCACCAGGGAGCTCACCGAAGGCTTCCCGGAACCGAGCTGGATCAAGAAGCCTTCGGGGGCGGGCCCATACAAGGGGCCGTTGGACCCCGCGGGGAGGGGCCGCCATTGACAGGGAAAAAGACAACAGGTAATGATCTGACCATGACACAGGTGTGGGAACAAGGTCCCACACCTCCAGATGAGAATCCCCCGACATGGAGGTAAATACCAGATCCAGGGTATGCCCGCTCCTGTGGGTGGGACAAACAACATGCTGGGATAGGCTCATGGACGTCATGGATTCCATGAATTCCAGAGCTACGCCGACGAGCCCATCGCCAGCATGCACGTTGAAGTCCCCGACGACCAGAAGCCGGGGGGACTTCAACAGCGCAGCGGCGATGAACTCCGCGAGCTCTGGCAGGGATTGTGCTGGGTTGCGGGGAGCGCGGTAGCCCAGCACAATGCCAAACCTATCCCGCTGCCCTACCAACAAGTGGAGGCATTCTAACCCCGGAATCACCAATGTCGAGGCCCTGGTCACTAGAAGCGATTCCCTGTATACAACGGCGACTCCTCCCCCCTTCTGACCCTCCAACCTGCCCACTCCATGAACCAGGAACCCAGGAGGGCACAGCTGGGTAAGGGAAGCCCCCCCCTCTGAGCCCACCCAGGTCTCCGTGATACAGGCCAGGTCGGCCCTGCTGTCAGCGATGGTATCAAAAATGACAGCGGTCTTATTATGGACCGACCTGGCATTGAAGAGGAGGCAGGACAGGTTGGAGGCACTGGTGGATTGGCTCCCAGGCACGTGGCGGTGAGTCAGGGGGTCAGAACGCGGGACAGGCGCAAGATGCCTGACCCTAGTTCTTCTTGGCTGACTAACCCTCTGACTCCGAGCGTATCGTCCACGGCCCAACACGGTTGGTATATGAGCCCCTGCCAACATGGTGACCTAGCGGGGGGGGGAAAAAAGAAAGCAACAACTCAAGATAAACTCAGAATAAACCAAACTCAAAGTAGGTAGGTTACAAATAATGATACAGAAATAGCAAAAAAAAAAATAGATAACTGCTGCCGGGGGAGATGTAACACACCTGGGAGAGAGGTAGCCAGGTGATCCTGGGCTGAGCTAATTAGTGCCAAGGACACATCTATTAGCTACAGCCTGGCAGAGCCTAACAGAGTCCTAAACTAGCAAATTAAACAGACCAAGCAAAATAAAATAGCAAATAAACAAAACAACAATAACAAAGTAAAAATACAAAACTAAACAAAATAAAATAAAATAGAATAAAATAAAATAAAGGGCAGCGTAGCCAGGGCGCAGCTGGAGAACAACGGGGGAAAGAGGGAGGGGGAAAAAAACAGAGGGACAAAGGACAGGGGTAGAGGGGAGAAACCCCCCTGGGGCCAGAAGTTGGGGTACAGAGATATTAAAGATGGAATGGGGGAGCGTGAAAAAGATGGAATACACGCGCATTAAGTTCCCCCTCCCGACCCCCGACCCTATCCTCCATGGGCGAGGAGTCTCTAGAAGCCGAAAAATGGCAAAACAGTCCACCACTGATAGAAAGGATCTCTGCACTGAGCCCGGGACCGGAGGAAAGCAGGAGGTGCCGGTGACCAGGTGGCCACTCGAACCCCCGGTGGCGGGCGGCGGCTGCTTCGAACACCCGCAACCGATCAGCCATCCGTTAGCGGCAGGGAGCAGATGGTACGCTCCAGGACAAGAATCAGCAGAACGGCAGCGGCCGGACCACCGCTCGAGCAATCCATTCCACCGAGTCGCCGGCGACCGAGCCGCCGCCCGAACTCCTGGGCCGGCCACTGGCCAATGCCAGCATCCGTCCCGACCATCAAGGCGCCGGCGGCCGAACCACCGCCTGAGAAGCCTAGTCCAAGGGGTCAGGGGCGGCCGAACCGCCACCCAAGCTCCCGCACCGGTCACCGGCCAATGCCGGCAGCCGGTCCGGGCAGCAAGTCGCCGGCGGTCGAGCCACCGCCCGAGCTCCAGAAGTAGCAGATTGAAAAAGCCAACAGGCGCGGCGGGGAAGAAAGCCGCCAGCACGGCGATCGAGTGGAGCAGCCGCTCGACGCTCATATTCCGCGGCTGCACTCCTCCGTCCCTCCAAAGAGTCCGCAAGGAAGAAAACAGGACCACCGGGAGCCAGATGGATGGGAAGGCCCCCGACGGACAGCAGACAGTCATGGCTCCCGCAGGCTGCAATCCCGGGAGGGAGACAAAGGAGGGGGCCATGGACCGCAGATCCTCGGGTCCTCGAAAACAGCCAAGGAGGGCGAGCCACAACGCACTCCTGGGCTCCCTCATGTCACAGCCGATGGTCCAGCAGAGGAGCCGGATAAAAAGGTAGGAGGTAGCGCAGGAGGGGAAGGGTCACTCAGCGGAGTTCGGTCGATGGTACAGCAGGCCGGTTCGATAGTTCAGCGGACCGGGCCGGTGGTGGAATCTCACGTAAGATGGTAAATGTAGAGCCGCCCGCGTTCGGCTGGTCGAACACTTCGAACCGCTTCGAGCCGCTCTGCGCTTCCAGTTGGTAGTTGGTAAAACTCTTCAACAACCTCCGTGAGCCCCCTTTTTTTCCCCCTCCTAAGCCCCCGGTAGTCGACCCTGGCAGGCCCTGGAAAATTAGATAAAAAACATCATTAACGGCAGCGCTAGACACGAAAAATACAAGAGCGTAAGGGTGCAGTAAAAACAGAAGCTGCTGCCGTCCGCCATCTTTTGCCTTTGAATCAGAAGCATTTGTAGCAAGAAGGCAGTCTTCTGATGTGCAGCTGCAGACTCCTCTGGATTAGACTGTTAGATTATAGCAGTTTTGATGACAAGCAAGAAGGTCACATATAGCATTCTGAATTTTTGTATAATGTCACAAATGATTTGGTCCTTTAAAGAAGAGGAGGCTGAACCCTCACAGAGTGAAGAAGGTGTGAAAACAGTTCCAGCCTTCCTGGACCAATTGGGGGGGGGGGTGTTCAAGAGGCAGTATGTGCAAGAGACAATATTTGTAGCTCTTCTGCCTTAACAGGGACAGAAAGAAAAAATGACTGGGAAATGACTTAGAAAGGACCAAGCCACTTGAGGCTGATGTAGCTTATTTGAGGTAGAAACATTCAATGCTTACAGTTGCTGGTCCTTACAGAGAATCTTTAAAGTCTCCTTCTCAAGGTGCCGTTACACCATTGCGGACTATAGGATTTTATGGTTTTTTGACCACTAATCAGCTTTTCACCCTAAGAAAAAGCCCAAAGATAGTTACACTGAAAATTGATTTTCTACTTTAGCTCTTCCTACATACTAGGAACTATAAAACATTGGGAGTATTAGGGGTACAAAGCAGGAACACATCTCTCATGCCAAGATAAAGGGAAAGCTGATGGGAACACCCTTATCATAGCACATGGGAAAGAAGCCAATTTCACACTGATACAACACAAATGTTGTGATTACTAAATTGGCAAAACTCATTGAGAGAATAAACAATACTAATCTCTAAAGGCAATGAATATTATTCTTACTTGCCAAAATGGTGAGATGAATGAAAGGAAAAAAACTGGTTTTGCTAATTCTAATCTGAGTTCACCCTTGGGGTACAACTCAGCCTTTGATTCTGAGGAGGAGGCTATACCATGTTAGTTAAGAATCCATCAGAGAAAGCATGCTGTGATAAATAAGCACTCCTCAGGAACCTAAGTAATTGTAACTTAAAATCTTACCTACTAAAACAGGTCGAACAATAGCATCACATAGCTTGTGGGCTAGTTGTAGCTTCTAATAGCCTAGATTCAGCACCCCCTCCAAACCCAAACACCCAGAATATGGAGCAGTCGCTTTTAAAGACACAAATGTACTCTCAAGGTGCATGTATATGACTTTTTCCATATTACAGGAGGGGCCCAACAACCCTGTAATTCCAAAATATTTTGAATCCTTTTAAAAATAGCCACTGAAGGGAACAAGGAGGCTTGTTCAGATTTCATTAAAATTGTTTTCATAGGGTATATTTCTGGGTTAAGAATTGCAGGTGGAAAGGGTTTTGTTTTGTTTTGTTTCTGGGGTGATTGGGCATCCACCATCAACCAGTCCCAGCAGGTGCCATGGTTCACTGGCTCATCACTGTGACGATTGCATGTGTGTTCTTTTACATTATTGGCACAAAACAAGCTAAGGGGACTGAGGAATGAACAAAATGGTACACTGACTTAGGTCCATGAAGCCAACAGGAGATGGGCACAAAATAGGGAAAAAATAGTGTTTTGCTTCATTTTGTTTCTTTAGTAGTTTCACTTTGCTTCTTTTGTAACAAATTTTAAAGTAGTTTTGTTAAAAATAAAAAAATGAGCTGAAACACTATGCTCCCCTGGGTCCTAAAGGACCAAAATCTTCCCGGTAAGCCATTGAACTTTAGAAAGGTTTTGGGGTCAGGGGCTCAGTTATTAAGCTCCAAAGGGGGCAAGCCTAGGAAATACTTTCTAACTGGATTTGGTACTTCAGAAGCCAAGCCATGGGTGAGCGCTTACCACGACTGCAGCTTGTTGTCTGATTTTTATTTATTGGATTTTCATACCACCCATCTGGCAGCAAGGTCACTTTCCACTTTGAAAGATTTTTTTTCCTGGGGCATCCTATTTGCTTAATTACTGAGCTCCCTAACCCCCAAAACTCTCCAAATTTGGGGGGGGGCTTCCAGGGAAGAGTTTGGGGAAGCTAACCCTGACATTTCCATGACGAAACATTGCTGTGATCCATATTTTTGAAAACATTTTGGCATGGAAATGGCAGGATTAGATTTCTCAAGCAATTCTAGGTAATCCCCCCAAATTTGGAGAGTTTTGTGGTTCAGGGGGATGAGTTATGAACCTCCTAACAGGGAGGCCCTAGGAAAAATATTTCAAATGAAAATTGGAAGCCAAGCTTGCCTGCAGCTTGTCTTCTGAAATTCTGAATCCCTTTAGAAAGATTTTTTTACAACCACAATGGTACTTCACTGCCCTTGACACTGTGTATAGCTGTGTATGAATGCACCTTTACCCAGTGCCTTCACTCTTAATCAGTCTGGAGCTGTTACAGACCAAAGAAATGAAAGAGAAAAGGCTTGGTATGCATTTGATATCTTATGATATCTTATGATATTTCATGAAATGTATTCTAGCATGTCTATTGTGCTCAGTATATGTACTGTAGCAAGTTTATAAATTTTAAGTTGTGTATTTCTTTTATAGAATAATATTTAATATGCAATTTTGTTTCTTGCTCAGCTCCTGAAGAAGGCCCTGCCAAAATATGTCAAGCCATAGCTTTTTTATAATGATTTAATTGGGAATATTTTTTTCTATTTTTATACATCCTGAGACTCAATCTCCTACATTTATGTTGACTTCAGTGGATGTACCAGTTCCTTTTAATTTGTGTGGTGTACATATTCTGGCAATCAGCAATGGGGAAGCACTTTAGAGCTTAATACTCAAACCCCTTACCCCTGAACTTTTCCAAATGTTGAGCCCACACTTGGTCCCCAGTGATTTGGGTGCCAATACATGCCTGCAATACCTATTTTGGAGTACATAAAATATACCTGATAATTGGTATTGCAACAGCCATGTATCAGCACTAAAAAGCTGGGAAGCAAGTTTGGACTCTTCCCTGTACACTCCCAAAATTTGGAGAGTTTTGTGGTTCAGGGGCTGAGTTATTAAACTCCAAAGTGGGTGCACCTAGGAAAAAATAATTTCAAATTGAGCAAGAAGCCACTAATTGCTCACCCGTGGAGGGAAGGGCTATTATTGGCTTCTTGCTCAATTAAAATGATTTTTTCCTACAAGCACCCCTTTGAAGTTAAGTATCTCAGGGCCCTGAACCCAGAGGCTTTCCTAATTTCAGGGGTTTATAAGGAAGAGTCCAAACTTGCTCCCCAGTAATTTTTGTGCCAATACATGGCTGCTGCAATACCTATATTTGAGTACATATTTTATGTACTCCAAAATAGATATCACAGCATCCATTCAGCACCAAAATGCTGAGGAGCAAGTTTGGACACTTCCCTGTAAACCTCCAAAATTTGGAGAGGTTTGGGGATCAGAGAGATGAGTTATGAACCTCCAAAGGGGGTCTGGATAGTTAACTGAAAGAATGTGTGCACCATGCATCAGCAATATAGGGGTTAATTAAGCAGCCAATTATCATTCATCATTCTCTCTCAATTAACTACCAGGACTCCCTTTAGAGCTTCATAACTCAGCCGCCTGAACCAAAAATCTCTCCAAATTTTGGGAGCTTACCTAAAATCACTTGAGGAAGCTAACCCTGCCATTGGAATCAGAAGCCAAGCTGTGGTGGTGCTGATTACTCGCCCATGGTTTGGCTTCCGAAGTTCTGATTACAATTAGAAAGATTTTTTTCATAGGGCCACCCCATTTGGAGCTTAATATCTCAGCCCCCTGAACGCCAAACCTCTCCAAATTTGGGGGCTTACAGGAAACTACTTGAAGAAGATGCCCTGCCATTTCCTCTAGGACAAATTGTTTAATTCTTGAGAGGGGAAATAGTGTTTTGTTATTAAACAAAACTCATCCTACCATTTTGTTGCCTAATGAAGTAATTTGTTACTTAACAAAATGACAAAAAATATCATTTTTTATTTCATACCCATCACTAATTAGGAGCAAGGCAGGGAACTGAATAGTATTCTTATGATTATGAGACATATTGTTGCATAAACTCTAACAGCAGCAGCACAAGACCTGGGGGAAACTCCCAATGGGATGTCAGCAAACCTTCCATAAATTCTAGCTGCAACTTTTTTAGCTGTGCTATTTGGCCTTAGACAGATTTTGGTCCCATTAACTTGGATTTTCTTTGTGACCCTTCCCAAAATCAGCTAACCCATGAACAGTTTTGCTGCCAACCCAACTTGATATTCCATTTCTGCTATTCTGCTATTCAAGGGCCTGACCTCTGTGATATTACCAAAGCCTACCAAATCTTCTCAGGTTTCAGATCTGAAATTCTGGGGTATTTGCTGCTTATCCAAAAACCATAAAAAGCTGAAAATTAAATTTAATTCTCCTTTTAAAAATACAGTAAAATTAAATAATATCTGCAAATGTGTTCATATTCAGGACTGCAAGAACTTGAAAAGAAATAATTTTTTAAAAACTCAAATGTAGAGAACCAAAACTGAAAAAATTCAACTGTTCAGACTTAGGGCTTAAGGTATACCCTTGCATATTTAACCAGATGCTGCAGTTCCTTGGGAGATCATTTCTTGCCTTTGGTTTACAGGATTTGAAATGGCATGTTCCTTGGGTGCCACACTGGGAGGGCACCAAGAGGACAAAATATTGCTGTACTTTGTACTATTCTACCCCCCATGGGGTGGAACACAGAATCCATGTTTGCCCAGAGTGACAAGGGCCCTAGTTGTCAGTCTGCTACTCATACAGCATTGCCATTATCAGCACCCCTGAAATTGAATGTATTCTTTGCAGATCTTTGTATTCAAAGGCTGCATCATATAGAGTTGATGTAAAAGTTGATAAAACATATGTTATGTATATTTAACAGAATGTGTAAAGAGAATTGTAAAATGGAGGCAGTTAGATTCTGCAGTGTCATGATGTTAATTCACAAGTGTTAGAGACTAGTAATCACAGGCATGTTAAGTGATGAAGTGCAGGTGGAACTGATTATAACATCATGATTTGTAATGGTTAGATCAGATTGCATCAGATTGTTAATTAGTGATTGCATCAGATCTTATGAGTGCTGAATAGTATAAAAAGCACTAGCTTGCCATTTGTTACTGGGGAAGGTTATGGTGAGAACAGTTTACCCCACACTCTGTTTGTCTGTTTGCTATATTGTATATAATGCTTGGTTGTTATGCTGTGTATATTTTGATGTATATATGAATATATGAGTTTTTACTCTACCCATTGTCATTGTCTCTTCATAACCTAACTCTGCAATACTTTATATCAATACTGACATTTTATCTGCACGCTACTGCTGCACTGCTCTGTGTCAAGCACAAGTAAATATTATATATTTGTTGCTTAATTGCTGATAAGGTTTTATGTAAGTACACTCATATCTACCACCCTTTCAGCCCTATACTGTCATTTGAATAGGCTAAAACATATTTTAATCTATATTAATTGCATCTAGTACTTAAAACCTTGCCATTTTTAACATAATTTGGTGCCTTGTATTGTATTTCACCAAGGGCTGTAGGATTTTTGTTCATTTGTTGTTATGACAAACTATTATGTAGTAATTATTTTGGTCTGTTAGTTCTTAGATTATCCATTTGAAGTAAATAAAAGATGGAATCACAATTATGGCCAGATTTTAGAGGCCTATGCACATACTACTTTGGTCATTTGTGAATCCCAACCATCCAAAAACCAAAGCAAAGTGTTCTGCTTATATACCACCCCATACCACTTCAAGTAGTTTCTGGGTGGTTTACAATTTAATTTAAGTATGCAGGCTAAACATCCCCCCCCAAGCTGGGTACTCATTTTACTGACCTTGGAAGGATAGAAGGCTGAGTCAACCATGAGCCTGCTACCTAGGATTGAACTCCGGGTGGTGAACACTGTTTTGCCTGCAGTACAGGCATTTAACCACTGCACCACGGGGCTCCTACAAACCATCAACTAAGGTTTATATTGAATTGTCTATTATCACTTATTATTTTTAAAAAGACAACAGAAAGCATAAACTGTACTGCACCATCTTCATTGTGAAAGAATACAGCCAGGTATGCAGGATATCAGAAAAAAAGGGAAATTAATATTGTCAGATTGAGGGACTGAAAACCACCCAAGATCCAACAGAATAAAATGATTTTTATAGAGATATTAATAAGAGATATTAATGAGCACCCAGCCAGCTTCCTGCACAGGGTCCTTTGGGAATCATTAACCGCCACCTGTGCAGGGAAGCCCCGGTAGAGGACGATGGATTCCATGAGACCCGATGCTCAGGAAGCAGGCTGCTGTTATCTCTTCCTCCCACATTAGCCAAACATGAGATGGCACATAGGAAAAAACAAGATCATTCATCAAGACCCTCGCTAGGTGACATGGCCACGTCACATAAGCTCTTCCCAGGAATTCATCAGCCTATACCATCCTGACACGAAAACGAAACGAAATCTTTAATACGGCCGTAGGCCAACATCCAAATACTATATACAAGAGCAAGTTAAAACATACTACATTTCTAAAAGAATTAGGTGCAAAGTTAAAATGGCCTAACAGAAAAAATAAACACCTTTCACTCACATCTTAATTTGAAGGGGAGCAAGAAGGGAAAAGAGAGGAGAGGAGAGGAGAGGAAGAATCCCACTGATAGTTAAGGTTCTATCCTTATTTTGTTAAAACATTTCCCTCCCGTATTTTAATAGCAGCAACTAAAAATTTTGCCACATTATGCAAAGTGGCTGAATTTTGTCTAGATAGAAGTAATAGAGTATAAAATGCCTCAGAACGCCCAGGGAATAATTTTAATTGGGATTCAATGAGTCTTCTTCGGATATCAGAGTAAAACTGGCAAGACAGGAGAACATGGGTTACAGTTTCTATTGCACCTGAATTACAGGGGCATTTGCGTTGAGAGTATGGAGTTTTCTTAAACTTCCCTTCCAATACTGCAGATGGTAATACATATAAGCGAGCAAGGGTATAGGCTCTGCGATGTTTTTTAATTGGTAGCATGAAGAGGTAAGTGGCTGGTTTAAAGGGCAATAGTGCTTTATCCAAAGAGATGTTATTTGAAGTTGCCCCCAGGTCATGCTGCCTCTCAACCTCCATAATACGTTGTTTAAGCATTTGGTTTGCTGCATCATAGCCCATTTGGATTACACAGTCCTCTGAGAATCCATACATTCTGAGTTTGGCAGACAGTGCTTTCATCCAAATTGATAGATGGTTGTCCTGTAGGATTAGCGTGGTTAGGCCTCTTGGAAAGAAGGATAACTTCAACAAAATCTAAAAATGGTTATCCAAAACCTTGCTTCTACTGAGCCCAACCTCCAGCCGCAAAGCTGCATTGGTAACGCAACATGGTACCTGGAGGAGTGCTCTCAGAAATCTTGACTGGACCCTTTCAATAGGAGTGAAAGAAGGATAGGGACCTAACTGTGCACCGTAAAGGAGTTGGCTGATGGATTTGGCTTTGAATACCTTCAAGGCTGCAGGGATATACTGCCCACCCTTGGTGTAGAAAAATTTTAGGATTGCAGAGGCCGATCTCTGTCCTGATTGGGCAACATGGTTAGCATGCGCCCTACGAGAGCCATTTGCTTGGAAAACTGTGCCTAGATATCTGAAGAATTTAGTTTGTTCAATTTTGTGGCCATTTACTACCCATTTGTAGAGTTTTGGTCTTTTGGCAAATACCATAATCTTGGTTTTCTCAAAGTTAATTTGAAGATTATTCTCTTTAGTGTAGTGTGTCAGGGCACGCAATGCCCTCTTCAGACCAATAGGTGCCTGTGACAGTATCACCGCATCATCAGCATACAGCAACACCGAAAGGTTTCTGTTTGCTAGCTTCGGGGGATGGAAGTCAGCCTGACTAAAGTGTCTGGCCTCATGCTTGCAAGAGATTGCTGCTGCATGAGGCCTGGCATTTGTTGAACCCAATATGCTTCTATGTAGAATCATTCCTACAATTTTTTATTACTGGGAAAGATTATCAGCATGGACAGCTTCACTAATATACGAGTTTTAAAAAAGACATGTTTCCTTAATAGGCTTTCACAGGAAGCTTGTGTTGCATTAAAACTGTGATTCCAAACCTGTGAGTTGGAACTTATCACTGGAGTGTGGGAGATCTACGGATAAGCCTTCTAGAGGGTAGCAGCATATATAATCCTACACACGACACTTTGGGAACTTATAGTAGTGGAACAAAGAAGTCAGTGCTGAAAGTAGCCAATTTCTTGGCACGTCTCTTTAGTCACCATGCTCTGATCTGCTTTTCTTTCCTCTTCTCCTCTGACTCCATATATATATATATATTTCAATGAAATTAATAAATTGTTTAGTTCACTCCCTGGTATGATTAAACTGTGTCATGGTTGGGTCTACCAGAGAAAGGGAGTGGATTATCTGTCTTCCAATTACATCTCCAGCTACATGTTTTTGCTCAAGTGAAATTTGCACTATGGGGAACAGTGCTGAAATTTGGGAAATAATGATGAGACACGCACAGGAATCCTTCTGGAGTCAATGATGAGATCCAGACCCGCAGATGTTTTACCCCACATGTCCCCTTGAGACCGAGCTCTCTGACCTCCTATTCAACATTCAAGAAAAGGGGTCCCCAACCATTTTCATTAGTTTGCCCAATGCCTAAAACAGGGCTGTATTTTAAATCAAAATGTAATAAAATTATTAACCAACCAATTTAGATCAAAATAAACATTCAAAGATCAATGAAGAATATTAACATTAACAAAATTCATTTTGGAACAAGTAAAAATTGGACAACCACCTGGCAGATATCCTTTTATTTCTATTCTGGCATGGAGCAGGGGGTTGGACTTGATGGCATTAAAAGGCTGTTTCCAACTAAACTATTCTATGATTCTATGATTCCCTACCCAGGATGCCCTGCCCGCCTCTTAGATCCAGGGGTCTCCCGCCTGGTAGATTGCTTCTGGGTTGGGTGGCTGGGGTTCCAGAGAGCCTTGATCAGGATGCCGCCCACCAGTGGCCCCATTTGCACCACATCTAGGTTTGCCAATGGCTGGGCGTGAGCCCCTTGCACCTTTTTCCTTCAGTGCTGATCCTCTGCCAGGGTTGGAAGGCAGCCCTCAGAGACAGACAGGGCAGGCCCCCAGTTCCCCTCTTGCTGGAGTGGGGATGATTTCTGGGACCCTCCTCCTCCTCCTCCTCCTCCTCCTCCTCATCATCATCATCATCATCATCATCATCATCATCATCATCATCATCATCATCATCATCATCATCATCACTGCAGCCTTCAGCTTTCCAGCTTGGTGGCACCAAGCCCAGGGCTTCCCAGAGCTTGCTGGTGAGGACAAATGGCAACAGGGGTGGGGATCAATCCCAGGTACAAGCTGCAAACAAGCCACCCCTAGGCTGTTGGTGCATCGACAGAGCTCCGTGAGCTGGCTACACAGCCCAAGTGTGCTGCAGACTCTGTGGACTAGTTAAGTTAAGCTGCTGCGCACACACTCCCTGATTGGCTTTGGTGGGCATGACACCTTGACACAGGGACCAGGAGGGGATGCAAAAACTGACTTTGTCCCTGTGCGCTGAAAACCCTAGCTGTGCCTCTGCTAACTAGACATGGGCATGACCAGAAAAAAAAAGACGTTTTGAGTTTTCATTTGTCGGAATGAGTCTGTTTCAGGTCTTTTCCGTTTGTCGTGAAATTTTTCAAAAATTTATCGTTTCGTTTGTCATTTGTCGTGTTTGTCATTTCCACTGTGATTTAGCGCAATTTGACATCCCAGAACATAGAGGCATCCCGCAATCAGGGCCAGCGCTAGGTGTTTTTGCACCCTAGGCGGCGGGCGGGGGCGGGGGTGGGTGGCGGGGGGGTGTGCGGGCAGGCAGTGGTGGCGGGGGGCCATGGGCGGGCAGCGACAGCAGCAGGGGGTGGGGCGGGTGAGCGGGTGAGCGGCAGCCGCAGGCGGGCGAGTGGGTGGGCGGCGGCGCGGGCCGCAGGCGGGTGGTGGCGCGGGCGGGTGGGAGAGTGGGCAGTTAGGATATCACTTAGGATAGAGGTTCTGTTCTTGGCTTGCACCCCAAATGTGTGTGTGTGTGCAAGCAAATTGAAGTAGGGAAAATAGAAAATAAATGGTAGTATATAATATATATTTAAAATAAATCCACACCTCCCACTCCCAGTCAAACCTCCCCCTTTATCCAATATCAGAAAAAAATCCTCACAAACAGCCAGAGAAGAAATAAAGAATAAACTGCTATTCCCTTCAGCAGACAAAGCTGCAGGGAATCAAAGAAATTATTTTCTAAATTCAGTTCCCTCCCTGCCTGCCTAACTTAAATCCTAAAGCCCCCAGCCTCCCTCCTCAATCTCGATCGGATCACACCAGCACCAGCAGCCAGCCCTCCTCCCTCAACCACATCCATACACCCGACTGCAATTTCTGGAAGGTGCCTCGGCTTTTTATGCCCTCCGAGACATCCAGAAGTATCAGTCAAAAACCTGACGATGCCATTGGTGGAATAGTTCAAAAAATTTGCATGGTCCCATCCCATGCCCAGCCCAAATGGGCAGGTCTAAAAAAATAAATAAAATAAAATAAAATAAAATAAAATAAATACGTTTTATTGCTATAAAAAAAAACACTGCTGCTACTATTAAAATTCAGGCATTTTAAATAAATAAATTTCGCATGTTTCTGTGGTGATTTAGTGTGTTTTTTGACCATGATTTCAAAAGAAATATTGTGTTCGCCATTTTGGATCCCCCCCACCGCATGGCATGGTGAGACGATGAGGATGACCCCCCCCAGCCTGGTGCAAGCAGCCCAGGACAGGAGAAGAGGGGGGGAAAGGCCGGGGACCCCCCAGAAACCACCCCTCTGGTAGGTGGCAAAGCCTCAGGCAGGCATATTTTTCGCCTGCTTTTTTGGCCGGGAGTCGGGTTTTTAAAAAAAAAAACTTTTAAAAACTTTTTCTGTGCTTTGCATTGTGCGATCGCTGCGATGCCACAAATGAAAACGAAAAACCCAACCAAATTTTTCTTTTTTCAGTTTGAGTTCAAGTTCTGATGGCTTAATTATTGTTACCGTTTCCGTTACATAACGGAAATGAAAAACGGAAACGGAAATGGAAATTTCACCGAGTCGTGCCCATGTCTACTGCTAACACAATTGTCAGGGCTATTATTCAATTTTTGAATGGCAGTGAGCACAACACCTTTATGACATTGGGTTTAGACCTATGTTTCCTTTGGAATCAGAGAAGTTATAGCTTAGAGGCATTGTTTTTTATAACAATATAAATAAATTCACATAATGAACATTTCTTTAATTTTCAGCCAGTATGTCTAGAGCTTTTGAGGCAAGATCAGAACATGAATAGAATATCTGATGTATTCTATTGTTGTTGATTTGGTATGTATTGCTTTTAAGGAAAATGCTTTTAATGTACTACATGTAGTAGATAAACATATAAATCAAAGAATAAATAAATATAAATAAAAATAAAAATGCAGAATATAATATTAGCATCAATGTTATGTTTTAATATGTAAGAGGAAGAAAGGGGTAATGATCCACAAATTACTTAAGGAAAATGCTTTTAATGTGGTCAGTTCACTCTCAAAACATCAGCAGGATCAAACCAGCAAAAATGTAATCTCATAATAAGAAAATATAATTGTAAAATGGAGGCTCTTTTCTTATTTGTTAACCACACTGGAGCCTGGAGGAGGCATGTTAAGTGGTGAAGTGTGTGTGTTGTGTCATGTTTGTGTGGATGTGTGTCAGATTGTTAATGTGTTGTCAGTGTGTGTGTGTGTATGTGTGTGTCATTTGTAATTTGTGTTGTGTGTGTGTTTGTCTGTTTGTGTTCCCTTGCCTGTTATGCTGTGTATATTTTGAATATATATGGAGTTTTTATAATTGTCATTGTCTTTCTGATACATGGAAAACCCTTTATATCAAAGCAGATGGAAACAAAGTGAAAGGCAATTTACTCTTCTGCTGAATGCCTGAAAGAAAGGGGATAATGGTAGCCATGGAAAAAGAGATGGAAAAAAGACTCCTTAATGGAAAGAGATGCCATAATGCATGCTAGTAGTATAGAGTGGGAATATGAATTTTAAAAATCTCAGAATAATAAATGATAAATATTGAGATCCACCAAATACATCGGGATCTATTCTTAATCAAAGTGTGTATGTCATATGTACAAGCATGCCAATGCATCAAACTTTCTTGGAAGAAAATGATGAGACCTGGTCAAATATTAAGGCATTTATTCCTGTATGAAGCTTTGAACTCAGCAGTCTCTTTCTGTTGCTTGCCATCCACTTTTCCCTTGTGGTCTCCTTCCAACCACTATTTAATGAAATGTGTTATAATGAGACAGGAAAAAGAAGAGCAGGATAGAGACACAGAAACATGGGGGGTGTCTCTATCTGTGAACAAGCTGCAGCTATTCATACTGTTTGAGGACACTGGGGTAATGCACGCCTAACAATTTGCTTTGTACTTCAGTAGCAGGCACAAGTTATTACTGGCATTCCACGGGACAATACCAGGGTTGGAAAAGTTCATCATCATCATCATCATCATCATCATCATCATCATCATCATCATCATCATCATCATTATTATTATTATTATTATTATTATTATTATTATTATTATTATTATTATTATTATTATTATTATTATTATTATATTTACTTCAACACCCAAACTCCTTAAAGAGTATAGGCATCTGCTATCCTGGGTGGTGAATTCTGAGAGCTGAATTGGAAAACAAAAATAGTCATAACTTTTTCTTGCCTACCACCCCCATATTTAGAAACACTGTAGCCTCTTCAGAGCAGGTAAAATCTGTCTGGTTCAGAAGTTGGTTTTGTGCTACCACCATCACATTTGTTCCTAATAGTCTTAATATGCATGGTGTTCTTCTGCACATTTGGGACACATGTTCCGTGTGTGATGTTTGTTCACTAAGACTTATTCTAAAGGGGTATGTGTGTGTATGCAGAAAGGCATAGGAAAAATTAAATACAGAATACACATCCTAAATTAATGGAAGGGGACGGGCTGTTTTCCAAACCTGCTATCATCCCAAGGACTGCACTTCCTAGCTGTGTGTAGAGATGGGGATGAATTTAAAAACAACAATTTGTCCTGATTTGTATAAGGGCTCACAAATTTCCAGTGACAAATTGATGAACTGATGAATCAATTTACCTCCCATTGAAAATGCTATTTTAAAACAACAACAATAATAACAACAACAGGCATCTAGAGGTCCCACAAATGAAGGCATCCTTCCTATTCCTCTACTCTACAAGCCCTGAAAGTTTAGTGAAGCTTGAGGTTCAGACATCCAAGTTAAGAACTCACACCCCAGGAAAGTGCCTCTCCCAGGACCTAGAGACACCAAACTGACAGAGATACTTCTCACAACTCTTCTCCATGATTGATCCAGGTTTGGATTGAATGGGGCTTGCTCTTTCCCATGAAGTAATGTGCTTGGGGAATGCTAATGCAGAATCCAGATATTCACGCTCTTTAGTTGGAAAAGTATCAGTTGAGCTACCAATGAGAAAAAGACAGTCTCTTCCTCTTCCCCCTAGGGTGTGCCTGGTATGGCACTGTTTTACAACACTTTGGAAACATGCTCTCTGGATTTCTTTTACTGTTCAGGTTGCTGAACTGCTTCAGAGCATTTGGACGTATTGGGACCTCCTTCAGATCAATTCACCTTTAGTAAATACGGTGCTTTATTTAACAGGGAAAAACATTATTTAAGTAGGAAGAACTTTGGGAGATGCTGTAACCCGATCTGGAACTCTTCCAGGTTGAACTCAGGTTTATAGTTTGGGGATACAACCTGCTCTGGTGCTGCTTTGGGCCATCAGTAATGTTGCCTTTTGTAGGCGGTATTGACTGCATTCCATAAAGATTTTGGAAGGTTGAACTTTTCCTCTTGCTAATGCATTTTAGGCTTTGCAAATTATCTGTCTTCAGACCAAATGAAGTTTCAGCTTTTCCTTTTATATAGTCCTTTTCCTTTAGTATTGAAAGGCTCTTCACCAGAGCACACCTCTCAGCCGACACAAACCCCAGGTGGAACAAAGGGATGTTGCAGGGAGCGCCTATCAGACTGAAAGTGCTATCTAACAGATAGCATGCTTTCTAGCAGAAAACAGATAGCATGCTAGTAAAAGTGGCCATGTCTGTCTCAGCAGGTCGACAAAAGAAAAGTGCCTTGTGGCCAGAGGAGGTAGGGAGGAAGAAAAATATTAAAGTTCATTAAAGCCTAACAGTTTCCTTTCAGTGTCCGTATTTGTGGATCAAAATTTCTTTATTTTATTTTATTTATTTATTTTTATATTTATGTAAAATTACTTCCTCATTAATTCTTTTTTCCCTTTTTCTTTTCTTTTCTTCCTTCCTTCCTTCCTTCCTTCCTTCCTTCCTTTTTTTCTTTCTTTCTTTCTTTCTTTCTTTCTTTCTTTCTTTCTTTCTTTCTTTCTTTTGAGCACCTAGAGGTCTTCAGGAGTAGATATTTCTGGTGTTTCTTTATCTTAACAAAAGGACATGACCAAACCCATCCATTTCAGGCCTTAGTGAACCTGGATTGAACCAGAGTAAAAAATAAATGACATGGCCATAATCCCACCACCCCACCCTATCGCACCCCAGTGCCAGGAATTTTTGCTAATTTCATTTAAATCTGTGTTCATGTTGTTTTTCTCTTCAGGTTTTGCTATCCATTCCCAGTCTATTTAATATTCTGAGTACTCAAACGTCACACTTAGAAATGAAAAAGCAAGCCTGCAATTTTTCCCGTACTTCATTTCTTGTATTCTCATGCAGAGTGTTCCTTAACTATGTGGACAGGCATTTTGTATTCAGCAGTGTAAAAGACAGATAATTTGCTATTCTTCAAGGAGCAGCGTTTTTGAACCAATATGAGAAGTATAGGAATAGTTCAGAAAATCCATAGACCTAACACATCTTTGAAACAGAATCATTAATATATTCATCAGTATGTGGCCTTGACAAGCTAATTAAGTGGACCAGAAATATCTCTGGAAATTTATTAGGAAGGCCTCCCATGGAAACTTTCACCCATTGAAAGAGATATTTCAGAAGGGGGCCATTCCTCTAGTCACTTGTAAGAGTATTTGTTTCCATCTCTTAAAATCTGAATTATTTTTGTCCATCTCTTCTTAATACAGTACTTGATGACATTGTACTAAGGATGAAACAATAATCACTGGTCCGTATCAATTTTGCATTTGCTTATTGATAAATCCATTCCATTCCATTTCACCCAAACAGTTTTTTGTCAGTACAAACATTAATATTTATTTATATATTCAAAATAAATGTTGAAATATGCATTTTCTCATTAATAAAGATACTTTCTTTCAGAATACACAATTCAAAATATATAATTATCACCTGCAGTTCATATATATCTTGGAAGATTTTTTCAAACTGAAATTGGAGATATGTGCAATGTGAACAATATGGAGCAAGACAGTTTTCATTGAAATATGGTCAGAAAAGTCCTGGCACATTTTCACTTAGCTTATTATATCTGTAGATCACCTTTTTATCTATGAAGAATTGTTATGGTTTCTACAAAAGGAAGACAAAAAGGGACTTAGAAGGGATGATGACACAATCTGCTCCCTACTCCCAGTTTCCCCACTGACTCTCAGCTTAGCTGGTAACCTCACAGGACATGACAGGGTTGTGAGTAGTGTGGATTCATTTTTCATTATGCCACTCATAATGTAAGGTGTGTGTGTGTGTGTGTGTGTGTGTGTGTGTGTGTGTGTGTGTGTGTGTGTGTGTCTGTCTGTCTGTCTGTCTGTCTGTGTGTGTGTGTGTCTGTGTGTGTGTGTGTGTGTGTGTGTGTGTGTGTGTGTGTGTGTGTGTGTGTGTGTGTGTGTGTGTGTGTGTGTGTGTGTGTGTGTGTGTGTGAGAGAGAGAGAGAGAGAGTTTTAATTGTATTCAAAACATTTATACAAAACAAACAGTTAAGACAAATCCCACATACCGTAACAATTTAAAATAAGAAAAATAAAAGTGAAGAAAAAAATAAGAAAAACAACAAAACAGAGAATAGATGTACTAAATCAAAAACTAACTACAAAACCTTGTGTGACTTTGTGCACCCTTTATACTCGTGACTATTCTTCTATACAAAATCACTTTACAGTAATACCTCTTAAGAAAAACTTGTATGATGAAAAAAATAAATCCCAGGACCGAAGCCTCCTCACAGCCCAAAATCTCAGAGGCTTCGAGCATTTGCATGGAAGTACCTGTACAATGGGTCCCCCAGGAATGGCGGCTTCTTTCTCCGCCCCCCCCCAGCAGCTTTTAATTCCAGTAGACAAGCAACCACATCCCATTGTTCTCCCAGTGCTAATACCGACCATGTCATCACTTTGTGATTCTCTACCCTCTCCAACCACCCCATCCTCATTCCATGCGGATGAGGTGTTCCGAACCAGATGCCACTCAGCTCCTGTCGGCTTTTCCCTAGTTATCAGTTTAAAAGCTGCTCTGCATTCTTTTTGATGTTATGTACCAGCAATCTGGTTCCATCATGGTTCAAGTGCAACCCATTCCTCCTTAACATGTTTGGTTTGTCCCAAAATGTTCTCCAGCTCCTGACAAGTCTGAAGCCCTCCTCGCGACACCATCACCTCATCCACGCATTGAGGTTTCTGAGCTCTGCCTGCCTGGCGGGTTCTGCATGAGGAATAGGCAGCACTTCTGAAAATGCTAACCTCCTGCAATATGGGGATGGGCTTGAACCCTTTATATTGATTCAACCTTGAACTCTCCCTCCATCAGCTTCATTACAGTCCCTAAAGCAGTGGTTCTCAACCGGTGGGTCCCTAGATGTTCCTGGACAGCAACCCCCAGAAGTCTTCATCATTAGCCTTTTCTTGCAGAGCAGCAAAGAGGAAGGAGGTGGTGAGGAGAAGCACACGGCTATAGAGGAAGCACACGGCCAGAGGTCATAGAGATTGCTTCCTGTTTTTGCATGAGGTAAGGGGCAGAGTTTTATCTTTAAATAGCTGCTCCCAGCAGCCTCTCAGTCCTTTTCTTGCAGAGCAGCAAAGAGGAAGGAGGTGGTGAGGAGAAGCACATGGCTATAGAGGAAGTACACGGCCAGAGGGCATAGAGATTGCTTCCTGTTTTTGCAGGAGGTAAGGGGCGGAGTTTTATCTTTAAAGAGCTGCTCCCAGCAGCCTCTCAGTCCTTTTCTTGCAGAGCAGCAAAGAGGAAGGAGGTGGTGAGGAGAAGCACATGGCTATAGAGGAAGCACACGGCCAGAGGGCATAGAGATTGCTTCCTGTTTTTGCAGGAGGTAAGGGGCGGAGTTTTATCTTTAAATAGCTGCTCCCAGCAGCCTCTCAGCCCTTTTCTTGCAGGGCAGCAAAGAGGAAGGAGGTGGTGAGGAGAAGCACACGGCTATAGAGGAAGCACACGGCCAGAGGGCATAGAGATTGCTTCCTGTTTTTGCAGGAGGTAAGGGGCGGAGTTTTATCTTTAAATAGCTGCTCCCAGCAGCCTCTCAGTCCTTTTCTTGCAGAGCAGCAAAGAGGAAGGAGGTGGGGAGGAGAAGCACACGGCTATAGAGGAAGCACATGGCCAGAGGGCATAGCGATTGCTTCCTGTTTTTGCAGGAGGTAAGGGGCGGAGTTTTATCTTTAAATAGCTGCTCCCAGCTGCCTCTCAGTCCTTTTCTTACAAGGCAGCAAAGAGGAAGGAGGTGGTGAGGAGAAGCACACGGCTATAGAGGAAGCACACGACCAGAGAGCATAGAGATTGCTTCCTGTTTTTGCAGGAGGTAAGGGACAGAGTTTTATCTTTAAATAGCTGCTCCCAGCAGCCTCTCAGTCCTTTTCTTGCAGAGCAGCAAAGAGGAAGGAGGTGGTGAGGAGAAGCACACGGCTATAGAGGAAGCACACTGCCAGAGGGCATAGAGATTGCTTCCTGTTTTTGCAGGAGGTAAGGGGTGGAGTTTTATCTTGAAATAGCTGCTCCCAGCAGCCTCTCAGTCCTTTTCTTGCAGAGCAGCAAAGAGGAAGGAGGTGGTGAGGAGAAGCACACGGCTATAGAGGAAGCACACTGCCAGAGGGCATAGAGATTGCTTCCTGTTTTTGCAGGAGGTAAGGGGCGGAGTTTTATCCTTAAATAGCTGCTCCCAGCAGCACTCACCTAACGGCGCGTGCAAACTAACAAAAAAAAAAACTTCTGGGTATATTTGAGTTCCCAAGCCAAGCTACTCCTGAGGAGATTCTACACACATTAGCAAGTTAGCACTGGAAACTTCCTGACGTGTTTGCAGTTGGTGTAGAGGTGCTTTAGAGGCCCCTAC
Organism: Phrynocephalus forsythii; assembly: GCA_029282475.1. NCBI lineage: Eukaryota > Metazoa > Chordata > Lepidosauria > Squamata > Agamidae > Phrynocephalus > Phrynocephalus forsythii. Next base: position 129,247,173 of record JAPFRF010000001.1, on the reverse strand, counting down.
ACTGTTAGATTTTGAATAAACAACAAAAGAAGTAAAGAGTCTTACTAGATTAAAAAAAATAGTGTAAGTTTACATTTTTGAGACCTTGAATACATTTTATTGCACTCGTTAAAATGGAGTTGGAGGGAGCAGCTGTAGTTACCTGCAGTACTTGTGCCATGTTTGTCATCTTGACAGAGCGTGTGCAGAACTACATCTGCTGCAAGTGCAAGCTGGTTGCGCTATTGGAAGAGAAGGTCCAGCAGCTAGAGGCTCGCATATCAGACCAGCAACATATTAAGGAGCTTGAGCGGTTCTTGGACAGAGCGGAACGGACTATCCAGGTCCAAGAAGAGACAGGGCACACTTCTGAGGATGAAGTCACTTCCCCAACTCAGGAGGTAGATGGGTGGAGGAATGTGACTCAAAAGAGAAGGCCAAGGGATCACTCAGAGAGTCTCATATTGCACAATCAGTTTGAGGCTCTTTCCCTCAGCACACCTCATGAGGCACACACAGAGGAAGATTTGGTTCCACCGGAGGATCTCTCCCTCATCACTATTGATGAGATACAAGATCAGGTACATGTAGATGAGCAGGCTGCAGGAGAGAAGCTTCTTGTACTAGGGGATTCTATTATTAGAAATACAGAGGGATGGATTTGTGACGAGCATGATAACCGTATGGTCACTTGCCTGCCAGGTGCAAAGGTTGCAGACATCACGAGAAATCTAGCTAGCTTGTTAGAGAGAACCGGGAAGGAGCCAGTGGTCATGGTACACGTTGGTACCAATGATGTCGGGAAGGCCAAGCGGTCAGTATTGGAAGCCAAATTCAGGTTGTTAGGTAGAAGATTGAAGTCCCGGACTTCCAAGGTAGCATTTTCAGAAGTGCTACCTGTTCCTCGTGCAGGACCCGCAACGCAGGCAGAACACAGAAGCCTCAATGCGTGGATGAGGCGATGGTGTCGAGAGGAGGGCTTTAGATTTGTCAGGAACTGGAGAACATTTTGGGACAAGCCAAACCTGTTCAGGAGGGATGGGTTGCACTTGAATCATGATGGGACCAGATTGCTGGCACTCAACCTCAAAAAGGCAGCAGAGCAGCTTTTAAACTGATAACTGGGGGAAAGCCAACAGGAGCTGAGTGGCATCTGGTTTGGAACACCTCATCCTCGGGGAATGAGGTTGGAGAGGGTAGAGAATCACATAGAGAAGACATAGCAGGTATTAGCACTGGGAGAATAATGGAATGTGAGAGTTTGTCTACTGAAAATAAAAGCTGTCGGGGGAAAAGAACAAGGCAGCAGCTGTTGTTGCGGGACCCACTGTACAGGTGCTTCTACGCCAATGCTCGAAGCCTCCGAGCAAAGATGGGAGAACTTGAACATTTGGCAGCCAGGGATAACAAAGATATAATAGCCATAACAGAAACTGGGTGGAATGAGGAGAACCAGTGGGATACAGCAATCCCAGGCTATAAACTCTATAGAAGGGATAGAGATGGGCGGGTTGGAGGAGGAGTGGCCATCTATGTCAAAGAAGGGGTAAAATCCAGCAGAATGGAGATTGACAGAGGGTTGACAGACTCCACCATAGAATCACTTTGGGTTAAACTACCAGATCCAAGGAGTGATGTGATAGTTGGAGTATTCTATCGTCCACCAGATCAAAAACTTGAGGGGGACCTTGAAATGAGGAGAGAAATCATGGAGGTGGCTAAGAGGGATAGGATAGTAATCATGGGGGACTTCAATTATCCCCACATTGACTGGGTCAATGCGAGCTCCGGGCAAGAAAGAGAAACTGGGTTTCTCGACTTGCTGAATGACTGTGCCTTAGAGCAACTTGTCATGGAGCCCACCCGAGAACAGGCAACTCTGGATCTAATACTGTGCGATACTCAGGACCTGGTCAGGGATGTGAATGTCACTGAGCCTCTGGGGAACAGTGACCATGCTGCAATTTCCTTTGCCATGCATGTCGGAAGAAGAGTGTCAACCAAATCAGACATAAAAACCCTTGATTTTCGAAGGGCAAACTTCCCTCAGATGAGGAAACTAGTTAGAGAGAAATTGAAGGGGAAGGTTAGAAGAATCCAATCTCTTCAGAGTGCATGGAGCCTCTTTAAAACAACAATAATAGAGGCACAGCACAAGTGCATACCACAAAGAAAGAAGAGCTCATTTAAGTCCAAGGGGACACCGGCATGGTTAACGAGTGGAGTTAGAGAGGCTCTAAAGCACAAGGAGAGGCCTTTCTGTAAATGGAAATCCTCCCCAAATGAGGAAAATAAAAAGGAACACAAACTCTGGCAAAAGAAATGTAAGAAGATGATAAGGGAGGCAAAGAAAGATTTTGAGGAACGCATGGCTAGCAATATAAAGGGTAATAATAAAAGCTTCTTTAAATATGTTAGAAGTAGAAAACCTGCCAGAGAACCAGTTGGCCCTCTGGATGGTGAGGGAGGAAAAGGGGAGGTTAAGGAGGACTTGGAAATTGCAGAGAAATTGAATAAGTTCTTTGCGTCTGTCTTCACGACAGAAGACCTTGAGCGGATTCCGCTGCCTGAGCCGCCCCTCTTGACTAAAGAATTAAATCAAATACAGGTTAAAAGAGAGGAGGTTTTAGGACTAATTGATAAATTGAGGATTAACAAGTCACCGGGCCCAGATGGCATCCACCCAAGGGTTATTAGGGAACTGAGAAATGAAATTGCAGATCTCTTAACGGTTATATGCAACTTGTCCCTTAAAACTGCCACAGTGCCGGGGAACTGGAGGATAGCAGATGTCACACCAATTTTTAAAAAAGGAAGGAGGGGGGACCCGGGAAACTACAGGCCAGTTAGCCTTACATCTGTCCCAGGGAAGATGGTGGAAAGCCTCATCCAAGATAAAATCTTAAAACACATAAAAGAACAAACCTTGCTGAGAGAAAATCAGCATGGCTTGTGTAAGGGTAAATCTTGTCTGACAAACCTTTTAGAATTTTTTGAAAAGGTCAACAGGCACATGGATTTGGGTGAACCGGTGGATATAGTCTATCTGGATTTTCAAAACGCTTTTGACACAGTCCCTCACCAAAGGCTGCTGAGAAAATTGTACAGTCAGGGGATAACAGGGCAGGTCCTCCTATGGATTGAGGACTGGTTGAGATCCCGGAAACAAAGAGTAGGTGTCAATGGGAAATTTTCACAATGGAGAGAGGTGAAAAGCGGTGTGCCCCAGGGCTCTGTCCTGGGACCGGTGCTTTTCAATCTGTACATAAATGACCTGGAGACAGGGATAAACAGTGAGGTGGCCAAGTTTGCCAATGACACAAAACTTTTCTGTGTGGTAAAAAGCAGAGAAGATTGTGAAGAGCTCCAGAAGGATCTCTCCAAACTGGGGGAATGGGCTGAGAAATGAGAAATGCGTTTTAATGTAACCAAATGTAAAGTAATGCATATTGGGGCAAAAAATCAAAACTTCACCTATCAACTCATGGGCTCTGAGTTATCCGTGATGGATCACGAAAGAGATCTTGGTGTGTTGGTGGACAGCTCCATGAAGGTGTCTCCCCAATGTGTGGCAGCAGTGAAGAAGGTCAATTCCATGCTAGGGATTATCAAAAAGGGGATTGAAAATAAAACAGCGAACATTTTAATGCCTTTATACAAAACAATAGTAAGGCCCCACCTGGAGTATTGTGTACAATTCTGGTCACCTCATCTCAAGAAAGACATAGTGGAACTGGAAAAGGTGCAGAAGAGAGCGACTAAAATGATTACTGGGCTGGGACACCTCCCTTATGAAGAAAGGCTAAAACATTTGGGCCTCTTTAGTCTGGAAAAAAGGCGCTTGAGGGGGGATATGATTGAGACATACAAAATAATGCAGGGTATGAGTAAAGTGGATAGAGGGAAGCTCTTCTCTCTCTCCCAAAATGCCAGAACTAGGGGACATACACTCAAATTGAGGGCTAGGAGAGTAAGAACTGACAAAAGAAAGTATTTTTTCACCCAGCGTGTTGTAAGTCTATGGAACTCCCTGCCACAGGATGTGGTGATGGCATCTGGCCTGGATGCCTTCAAAAGGGGATTGGGCAGATTCCTGGAGGAAAAGTCAATTACAGGTTACAAACCATGATGGAGATGTGTAATCTCCAGGCTTTAAACCAGGGTACTACAAGGGCCAGATGCAGGGGAGTGGTATCAGGAGACAGATATCTAGTCTCATGCGATCCCAAACGCATCTGGTGGAGCCGCTGTGAGATACAGGAAGCTGGACTAGATGGGCCTTTGGCCTGATCCAGCATGGCTCTTCTTATGTTCTTATGTTCTTATGTTCTTATTAGCTGAGCTGACTAGGATTTCTGGGATTTGCAGTCCAGGAACATCCGTGGATGCACAGATTGAGAACCACTGCTCTAATGGCTGCAAACAGCCCAAATTTATCAAGGAATATACCTGAGTTATTTCCACAAAGGTGTAGACCTCTCACAGCCAATACATGTGTTTGATTTCCACATCCAGAAAATGGTTTGAAAATAATCTGTTCATTATTTCAACACTCAAAACACTTCATATATCTACTAATTATTTCATCTGGCTCTTGTAACAACAGCTGGCTATAACAAGGTGATACACAGCCAGTTAGCTTTTAACAGATGACATAGTTCACTGCCAATATCTTTACGTTTTGCTCCCACCAGTGTTTCTTTTCTTTTCTTTTCTTTTAAAGGTCCTATATGATGAAAAGCTATTTTTCATAGCAGCTTTCTTCATCCCATTACACAAAATAGTTTCATGTTATTCAAACTACTCATAATGTCATACAAGAAGAGTTGGCTTTAGGGCTCTGATAAATCATTTTTTCAAGAGAAAAGAGCAAGGAGATTTTCAGATGGACATCATTTAGTGAGCTCACATCCCTAATGTGAGGGATTTGTTTCATTTTTGTTTTAGAGTTTATCAAATGCAGTAAACTGTATAAGGTATGGCTCCCATATAAAGGATATGACTTCCATATCCACTGGGGGATCTTTTTTGTGTGTGTGTTATTGCCAACAACATGAAGTTGTTCTTTGAATTATGCTTGGCTCTGTATAAATCCAAAAATAAATAAGTAAGTAAGTAAAAGCATTTTATATTATTATTAATAATACTATTTTGGTAATATTTCAATATGAATATTCAATATGTCTCTAATCTCCTCAAAAACCTTATACTATATGTTTTGTACCACTTTGCATTCCCACCATGATTGTCAGAAAGTTCCCACTTCTTAATCACGTCCCCAAAATCTCTTATTGGAGTTTGGTACCACCTGCATAACATTTTATATCCATTTTATTCTAATTGACATTTTTTTAAAAAAAACTTTTATTTCCAATCCCAGTGGAAATAAAGGAGCCGTTTCAAACAGGAAAGCTGAGAATGGGGGCTTCTCTTTAAAAAAAAACCAATCTTTTCAAACTGCCCATTTTGGACATATTTGGCACCATTTTGGGGACTTTTTGGAACTTTTGAGTTGATTTCTCAAGCTATTGAATGGTATGGAACAGAGCTTCTGTCATTTGCATGCCTGCTAATGTGTTGGGTTTTTTTTTTTTTCATTCTGGCAGGTGATTTCCCACTTGGAATGGATTAGTCCATTTCGAATGCATTTCTATGGGAAATTCTGTTTTGACTTAAGAAAAATTTGAGTTAAGAAAATGCATTTGGAACAGATTAATTTTGTAACTAGAGGTTCCACTGTATTTTTTCTCAACTTTTTATTTTGTCCTTGTCTTGTAAAATATTTGCGTAACAAATCTGTTCTTCCTTTCTCCTTCTTTTGCTCTTTTCCATTCTCCATATTTTAATAATATTTTTAAATTTTGTCAATTCCCTATATTTACATCTGAATTTCTGTCTATATTTTATTCATTTTTCCAGTTACCTTAAATTTAACCAGTATAAATACTCTCCTTCAGAGATGGGCATGAAACAATATTTTTTGTTTCATTTTTCATTTTTCATTTCATTTAAGAACAAAATGAAAAACAAACTGATTTTTAAAAGAAAAACACAACAAGCTGGATTTTTTTGGTTTGTTTCCTTTCATTTTTCATTCCCCCAATTGGGTGTGTCTTTAAAAGAGCTCCCTACCTGAGGCCTCTTGGCACCTGGTGCTGCCATTGATGCTGATGAGCCACCACAGAGAGGGCTTCTGAGGCTGTGGGAAGTCCTCCAGGTGTCCGGTGCCCCTGCTGCCACTGACGAAACCCAAATGAGGGCTCTCAACACCACATGGAGGACTCCCCGTGCTACCGCAACCGCCGATGAGCCCCCTTGGGCCCATCAGTGCTTGCTTCGGTGGCTAAAAAAGTTTTAAAACCCAAAATCATTCCCTTCAAATGTGCCTGATTGTGGGGGAAGGAATGGGGTTTTAAAACTTATTTTTAGCCACCGAAGCAATCAACAGTTGGGTCCAATTGGCAAATGAGGTATAGTTTGTGCACAGCATGGCAGCAGGTCCTGGATGTGCCTGGGAGCGATAAACCCCATGGAGTCCTGCAGAAGGAAGCCCTCCACCTGCCTCCCTCCCTCTCTCTGTCCTTCCTCCCCCTGCAACGCTTCTTGCCAGAAAGCTGAGAGGGCAAGCATGTGAGCAAGGGAGGGAGGGGGAGACATGGTGGAAGAGTGGCTTCCTGCAATCCCAGAGCTGGCTGGGCATTGTGAGGTGGCAGTGGTTGGGTCACCCTTGGCCAGAGGCTCAGTTCATCTGGTGTGCTGTCCGGGCATGAAGCCCCACTTGCCAAAGCCACCACGGAGGACGAAGAGGAGCAAGGTGCAGGGGTGGATGCCCCAGCAGAGCAGAATAGCCCCATACCTGAGAGCTTCAGCAGGCTGTGGGCTGACCTCATGGGGATCCTGGTGAGTGAGCGAGCAGGCAAGGGGCTGCTATAAGGGGACTGGGTGAGAGTGAGCAAGAAGGGAGAATGCACAGTTGCTGCCCAGGATGGGAGGTGAGGGCTTATTTGGGCATCACTTCACAGGCCTCCCACAGCTCAATTGGGGGAAGGCACAAGGTTTTTAAACTTATTTTAGTCACCGAAGGAAGTGGTAGCTGGAGCTATCACCACTAGACATGGGCACGACTTGGCGAAATTGTCTTTTACGTTTTCAGATATCGTTTCCGTTACGTAACGGAAACGGTAATGACAATTAAGCTGTCAGAACTCAAACTCAAACTGAAAAAAGAAAAATTGGGTCTGATTTGTCGTTGTCATTCCTGGCATCGTGCGGCGATCGCGCGATGCCAAGCGGCACAGAAAAAAAGTTTAAAAAAAAAACCCAATTCCCGGCCAAAAAAGCAGGCGAAAATATGCCTGCCTGAGGGCACCTACCAGAGGGGTGGTTTCTGGGGGTGGGGGTTCCCAGCCTCCCCCCTCCTGTCCTGGGCTGCTGGTACCGAGCTGGGAGGGGGCATCCTCGGCATCTCCATTTGCCATGCGGTGCGGGGGGATCCAAAATGGCATCCGCAATAATTTTTTTGAAATCGTGGTCCAAAAAACCACCAAAGCACCACAGAAACATGCAAATATTAGCTATTTTAAATGCTTGAATTTTTACAGTAGCAGCAGTGGGTTTTTTATAGCAGTAAAAGGTCGCACTGATTTTATTTTATTTTATTTTTATTTTTATTTTTTTACACCTGCGCAATGATGGGCTGGCCATGGGATGGGACCATGCAAATTTTTGGACCCATTCTACCAATCGCATGGCCAGGTTTTGACTGACACTTCTGGATGTGCAAGAGGGCATAAAATGCCAAGGCACTCCCAGAAGAGTCGCAGTCCGGGCTTGGATATGGGTGGAAGAGGGCTGTGTGTAGCTGGCTGCTGTGCTAGACTAGTTTCGATTTCGCGGAGCCTTTAGATTTCAGTTAGGCAGGCAGGGAGAGAATTGATTCAATTGAATTTTTAGGAAATAATAATAATTCCTTTCATTCTCTGTCTGCTGTGGGGAATAGCAACACAGTTTATTCTTTTTTATTCTCCTGCAGTTTGTAAGGATTTCTTTTCTGATAGTGCTTCAAAGGGGGGGAGGTTTGAGTGGGAGGGGAGGTGTGGATTTCTTTTAAAAATTTCATTTGCTTGGTGGCAAGCCAAGGTCCTTTCATACCCTGCCTGCAGCTCTGCTGTGGGTGCACTGCCCACTTTGTTTGCAATAAAAATTGCAATTGCTTTATTCGATGCAGTCTTGTGCAGCAAGTCAGTTTAAGGTGTTTTCCGCCTGCTCTGGGTCATTGCGGGACCCCGCGCCCGCCACCTGCGCACCCGCCGCTCACCTGCGTGCCCGCCCCTCCCCCCTGCCGCTGCCACTGCCCACCCATGCCCCCCCGCCTCCCCACCCGCCGCCTAGGGCGCAAAAACACCTAGCGCGGGCGGGACGCCACTCGCTGGGACGTCAAATCATGCGAAATCGCGGCGGTGGTAACAACAAACGACAAACAACACGACGAAATGACAAATTTTTTAAAAAAATTCACGAAAAACGGAAACGACCCGAAACGGACCCGTCCCAAAAAACAACAACACGAAAAAAAAAATTCTGGTCATGCCCATCTCTAATCACCACTTCTTTTGGTGGCTAAAAATACATTTTAAAAACCCGCACCATTCCCGCCAACATGCCCAACTGGGGTGAGGTGTGGGATTTTTAAACTCATTTTTAACCACCAAAGGAAGTGGTGACCAGGGCCGTTGCTGCTTCCTTCAGTGGCTAAAAATAAGTTTTAAAACCCCACATCCCCCCCTTGGGCGCGTTGGGAGGGAATTATGTGAGGTTTTTAAACACAACAAGAAACAAAAAAGAACAAAATGATTTTTTAAAAAAATGTTTCCAATGGAACAAAGAATAAAAAGTAATACAAATGAAACAAAATGGCATTTTCATGTGTCGTGCCCATCTCTACTCTCATTCAAACAGTTCTGACTTGTTCCTTATTTATGATTGTTCCTTATTATTTTTAATACTATGTATTATTCACACTAATATTCATAGCAAGGTTTCTGGATCCCTCTAGTGGCCATTTCTGGCAATACACATAAAATAGTTTTCTGGATTTTTTTACTTTCACTATTTTTAATGTTTTCAGACCTTAGGAAAGTGTGATCATGGATACTGGATAGCCATGGATATGGTGGTCCTCCTGCATCTCCTGGAAAAGATGAAATCTGCCTATTTATTGAGATTGTTAACACCGTTGTCAGCCCATTGAACTTTTCATTGAGCTTTGAGGGAGTAGCTCCCAGTGACTGAACTTCAATATCTATCAGTATATCATTGATAAACTTGTTCTGCCACATGTAGTTCAGGCCCAAAGGCCAACTCTAAATATATATGAAACACCTCTACAAAGGTTTGAAGACTTACTTGCATATTCAGTCTGGTGGACCAAACTCCCCCAGCACAATGACAATCTGTATTCAATGACAACAGCAACAACAAAGGAGATTTGAGAAGGATCACCTCCTCTTTTTCCTCCTTTTTTCAAGTGGCAGCTTTATTTTCAGTTTAACTTTTGAACATAATAAAAAGCAAAATTCATTGGAAGAGACTAAATGACTTTACAATTGCCAATGCCTTTAGGGAAGGAGGGAATCAATCACAGTACTCTGTTAGCTATGGCAAAACCTTCCTCCAACCATGCAACATATAGTTATTCTATCTAAATGTTCATTCTGAAGGAACCACAACGATTTAGCAATATATTAATTAGAGCTTACTTGTTTACCTAATAGGTGATTATTCTAAAATAATTTGAAAACAAAACAAAACAAAACAAAACCGCTACCATCTCCTATCTCTATGCCCTTAATTCACCACCATGACATATTGCTATTGCGAAACTAATCAAGGTTGGGAAACTGAGCAAGTCCTATTCTTTTCTCTTGTTGATTTTTGCATATGAAAAGGATCTACAGAGAAAAGACCTTGCACGCCCCCTAGTTTTTCCTCTTCTGCTGTTGCCAAGAGGGAAACATTAAAATTAAATGACTTGAAAAAGGTAACCAATTTTGTGGTAAACCAAGGATGCGCATGAAAGAAATGAAAACTGAAGAACCACTTCCACTCCCCTGCTGACAGAAATTGAACCAAAACAGAAACTAACGTTTCTGCCATGCACATCCCAGAATTTAATGCTAAAGCATTTCTTTAAAAAATTACAAAAGAAAATTACAAATAAATAACTTTCAGGTTGAAATGATGTGCAGTGAATCCCCAAATAAAATCTACTAAACCAGACTGATGAAACAGAGAATAATTGCTTTTTCTAACTGAGCCTACAACCTGTACATAATGAACTAATTTGGAATGCCATAAAACAATATTATCCCAACCAATACAATCTCTTCCTAAAGTACAGACATTACCTTTGTGTGGTAAGAGGATTCCAGAAAGGCAAGGCAGGTAGAAACCATCTAGGACAAATGAAGCACAAGCAAGGTCCTAAGACTGAATTGTGAAGTTGGGAATGTGATGTGGCAAGATCATAGAAGATCAGCACACGGATGCATTGATCTAATTCCTTATCCAACCCCCTTTGTCTTGTATTTGTTATTTGCCATCATTTGATATAAAGCAGACAATAATTTATTAAATCTCTCTGGAAGCAATGGTCAAGCATCTTAGCACAATAGTTTAAGATGTTGAAATAATGTAACAAGAGGAAGTGAGATGTGCTAGGAGATTATTCTTTGGAAGATTGCCATAGACTGAGCCTGATTTCAGGTCTGGTATGAAGCAATTTAAATGGAAAAAACAGCCTCTTTTTAATACATATTTTCAAGTTCACTGGATCATGCTTTCTATATAAACCTAAATAAATATTATGCTCTCTGTTTACACATGCAGACAGACACCTAAATGAGTGAAAGATAATCCTAGTCTCAGAGTGATCTCAATCTAAATAATTTAGGTGTGTGCTTAAACTATCTCTGCCAGCACCATGAGTGTGTACATTCATGTACTTTTTTAGCATGGCATTTTGCTGAAATGAGGGACCAATCTGATTACATTACTTTCCAGGTTAAGGTTAGCAAAACAGCAACAATACAAACAACGGGATCTTTTGAGAGATACTCTACCTAATTTGTCATATGAAGTTCTTTTATAATGAACACCTTCCCAGGGACAACACTGTCCCACTGGTTCAGGTATGTCGATGATACCTGAGTGAAAATCAAGACTCAGGAAGTACAGGCCTTTACAGCCCACATCAATGTGGTGGACCCTAATATTAAGTTCACTAGGGAAGACACCAAGCTGGCTTTCCTGGATTGTACAGTCATCATCAGACCTGACCATGGCCTGGGAGTAGAAGTTTACAGGAAACCCACCCACACAGATCAATACTTACTGTTTGACTCCCACCATCCATTACAGCACAAACTAGGAGTCATTAGGACCCTAAGCCACAGAGCAGAGAACATCACCACCTCCACAGAAGCCAAGAAGAAGGAAGACAGGCACCTGAAGACAGCACGTAAAGGCTGTGGATATCCAAAGTGGGCCTTCAACAAAACAGTGGACCATTGCAGAAGAACAAGGGATCCGTCTGAGACCCAGATCTGACAGAAGAACCTGGTCATTCCCTACATGGCTGGAAAATTTGAGAAGCTTAAAAGGGTTTTTGGCAAATACCATATCATTGTTTATTTCAAACCCACTAAAACACTAAAGCAGAGACTCGTCCACCCAAAGGACCCGATACCAAAACACAAAAGGAGCAGTATAGTATATGCAGTCCAGTGCAGTGAGGAGTGTACCAACCTCTATGTTGGATAAAATAAATGGCCATTAAACAGAAGGATGGCCCAACATAGGAGAGGTAAATATTAGACAGAGAAGATAGGTGGTTTGAGAGAGGAGGCAGGGAAGCCATTCATGTGAGCATTGAAACCCCCTCCCTCAACAGAGGTAGGGGCCTCAGGCACAGTCTATCTCCTACTTATCAGGCTGTGCTTTCAACAATACCCAGACAAATAAAAAAGCCTTCACCACCAAGGCCTTAGCTAATGACCCATACTTTATAGTTTCAGCACCTTAGGCTGTGGTTCACCTTAACGCTATGGATACTATTGTCTACCCAACAAGCCTATTCAGGCCATTGATCATCTCATGCACCTATTTCAGATCAGGGTGACAAGAGGTCAAAGCTGACTATAAAATGGAGGACTCACACTAGCTGTATTCAGACTGATGAAGCTGTTTGAATGTGCAACGAAATGTTTCTATCTCTCAAGAAAAAGAAGTCCAGTAGCAATGACACAACTTCCAGATGAACTCACCTGGATGACTGAGAATCTTCACAGACATATTCTTTTATAATGATTTCCAAAACAGACACATATGGACATTTTCTTTCTAAATATATGTGGAGTATCCACAGTAACTAAAGCTGGCTTGGCATACAGTTGGTACCCATACTAGAGAAACCATGTCTTCTCTTCTGGTATGTCTATATTGGGTATGAGATTAACCAGATTCATTTGGATACTGTGAAAGCAAAGCGTCTTAGGGGCACAGAAGTTACGAAAACAACTATTCACAGGATTTTGCTTAGACTAGTACTTTTCATGGCTATAACATATAAATAGCATTTTTATTTTATTTTGAAGCATTTTGACCACCAGTATTGTTGTGGAACAAATGCAGTACTGTACATCAAAACTGGAATGCCCTGTGTGGGGTACTGGATACAGTGATGGACTAGGACTCTGGAAAGCAGGATTTTAATCTCCACTCAGTTATGGAAAGTCACTGGGGGAGTGGAACCTCACTTACCTTGAAAGCTCTATTGGGGTCACTATAAATCAATTGTGGCTTGATGGCATGTAATTAACAGCACCCCCCCCAAAAAAAAAAATAGAGAGGGGAAAACTAAAAAGAAAGGACAAAAGAAAAACAGAATGTCAGAAGTCAGATATGTAAAAAAAAAAAAAAGCAGCTTCTTTGCTTCACGAGGTGCAATGTATTTGAAATTCCTGTTTCGATTAATACGGAATAGAGCATATTTTACAGGGAAATTAATGGTGTTTACTGAATTAATGATAAGAAACAGAATTATCTAAATAAAGAGTTCTCTTTAATAAAAAATAAAGGAAAAGCACAGCCTGTGCTGTTATGGTACATTAAAGCTGCACTGATTCAAAGGAACATTGTATTAAAAAAGATTTAATGGGATGTGAAACCATAAAAACAATGTATTATTTTGTTGTGAGTTTTTTCGGGGTGTTTGGCCATGTTCTGGAAATTTTTCTTCCTGACATTTCACCAGACTCTGTGGCTGGCATCTTCAGAAGGCAAGGTGCTCAGGGAACAAGTTTCTCTCTGTGCTCTGGGGTATAGAGTAAGTGAGACTGTGATTCTTAAAGTTGTGGGAAAGAGGAAGTTTGTCCTATGCAGGACAATAGGAGTTAGTTATTGTGTTGTGATGGGATACAATGTATTGTGATGGGATATATAGGACAAGCTTCCGCTTTCCCACAACTTTAAAAACCCAGTCTCACTCACTCTGTACCCCAGACCACAGAGAGAAACTCCTCGTTCCCCTAGCTCCTTGCCCTCTAAAGATGCTAGCCACAGAGTCTAACGAAACATCAGGAAGAAAAACTTCCTGACACAGCCAAACAACCCGAAAAGTTCACAACAACTATGAGATCCCAGTTGAGAAAGCCTTTGAGAATACAATGCATCATTTTTCTAAGCCGATATGGAATTCTTAGAAGAAAAATCTCCCCACGTTTTGTGACTATTTTATAGATAGTTGGGATGTCTACCTTTCAAGCTATCTTGTTGCTAAAGGAAATTTAGGAAACTTCTCATGGCAAGCCGTCTATAAATTTGTCCCTTCTAAAATATATATGATAGTTCTGACACAGTCTCAAAATGTTGTATGAACAACCTTAAATGTTGGTCACATTCAAGGCTTGTTTATAAAGCAATGAATCCAGCTGGTGATGATGAACAAAAAAAATATAGGTAGCTTTGAAAATATTTAAAAGGGGCTAATAATCTAAAGCTCCTGCAGTTCTATCAGTTGAAGACACAAAATATTCACTCTGTAGTCACATCAAGACAGGCTAAAAGTAATGTAGCACTGTGTGGGGAATGCCTTTGAATTTATACTGGACCAGCAATCTGTCAAAATTGTGGGCTGCTGATAGAATTCAAAGTGTTCTCGATAATCTGTATGTCCCAAATGCCTTCTTAGAGGTTGTGTTTTGGATTTCTTGTTTTCTGAAATGAAGATGCTAAGGGAGAGATGATATGGATGGTTCCCTGAAACAGGGTCCTAATAAAATGACATAGCAAATTGAGGACAAAAAGGAAAAGTGTATTTCTGTCTTATATTCAAATTTGTTTAGGATTTGACCACCCCCCCCGTTTTTCTTTTCAGTGGAAGAATGAAGAATAATTATGTTTTGCATGATTTCTGAATCTTGCTGCTCTGTGCTTTCAAGTGGCACCTGTTGTATGGTAACCCAAATAATGAGCAATCTCCAAGAAAGTCCTGTCATCAACAACCCAGCTCAGATCTTGTAAATTCAAGGCCATCTCTTGTTTGCTGTTATTTACACTGTCTATTATTTTCTTGAAATAAATGAGGATGGTTGAAGTACTGAATGACTTGAGGGGAGCCAATATTGGCCCTGACTTCAAAAAGGAAGAACTAATCATATCTAAAAAGCCACAGGGGTTTGTCATGAACAAATTCTGCCAAGCTAATCATATCTCATATTTTAAAATCATATAAATTCACTGGTAGATGTTGGGAATGTTGTAGATGTAATATATCTTGACTCCAGCAATGCTTTTGACAAGGGCTCCATGATATTTTGATTTGAAAAGTAACTCTCTGTGTCCATATTAGCATGAGTGTCTGATGAATATGCTGTTGGTTATAGAACTGCACTCAAAGAGTGCTCATAAATGGCTCCTTCTCCAACAGGGAGGAGGTAATAACTGGGGCACCCCAGGGCTCAGTTCTGGGCCCTGAGCTCTTCAATATTTTTAAATCCCAGAACGTGACTCCTTTTTTAATCAGTTAACCATTTCTCATCCAAACACAAAGCAATGGGCAGGGCTGGTTTCCAAGAAGTATCAATGGTAGTGAGCACAAAGGGGTTTTGGTAGACCATTTTGACTGCTGTTTTGCAAATCTAATTATGTTTCGATTATCTGGAATTTGAGTTATGACAACTGGACTTCTTTTCTTGAGAGATTGAAAAATTTCGCTGCTCATCCAAACAACTGTATTGAGACTGACAAAGCTGTTTCAATCATTTCAATCTCTCAAGAGAAGAAGTCCAGTTGCCATAACTCATCTTCCAGATAATGAATGCTCCCCCCCGCCTTGTGCGGGGGAGGGGCGTCTTTGCCTGAAGGCCGGGCACCAGATAGGCTGTGCAGTTGGCGTAGCCTACGCCAGGAGCGCACCACCTTTTAAAGCCATCGGCGCGCTCCCCGCAGCCTGCCCGGCCTGAGAGGCGAATCGCCGATCGGGTGTTGCCACTGCAGAGAGCGTCTGGGGCGGCTGAAGACGGCTAAGTAGACGGGGGTGGGGAGGGAGGGCTGACCTCGGCGAGACTCACGAGAGCCTGCCGGAGGTTTGAGGGGCGGTGGGTGGCGGGGTAGGCACGGGGAGCGTGGGGCAGCGGCGAGTCCGAGCGCCGCTCGGTAGCATTAGGTGCCGGCTCGGCACAAGGGCCTGTTGAAGCCCTCCCTTACCTGGGCTGGGAAGGGGGCTCGGGAAGCGGCCCCTCGGTCGCGCCTTAGCTGGGCGGCTTGGGCTGGCTTGCGGGCGGCAGCACGGTGGCCCGCGGGGCTGGTGGCAACGCGGCGGGTGTGCACAGGACGGCCCGGCTGCCGTTTGGGGATTCTTTGCCCTGCTAGCTCTGGCGGCGGCCATTTTGTTTGCCTGGCCACAGCTGCTGGCCTTGGATTTTTTATAGTGTCACAATCGCCTTCCTTCTGATAGTTCTCCCAATCCTGGCAGTACCTGGCTATTTAGTGGGTCTGGTTGGGGGAGGTGAGCATCCCTCGGGGAGGCAGGTTGGCCCAAAGGCCTGCAAGCATACTGACGGCCATTTTTGTTGTGGGGCCTGTTGAGTAACAGGCCCGCTGACCATCCAGGGCAATCCTCACCGAGGGAGTGGATCGGACTCTGGGGAACGGCACAGGGTATCATCCCACACTACGGGGGTCATCATCGCGGGTATATTGGGGCGATTCACACGCAAGTTGGTAACGGATTAGTGTTTGTAATTGCCATCATGCCACCTAAGAAGGCATCTTACAAGGGCAAGGGTAAGGCACCAGCGACTAAGCGATCCCTTCCCTCACCCGATCCAGAGACACCATCGTCTGATGAGGAGGAGTGGATCCGGCTCGCCACGGCATGGCGAAAGCTTTCACGCTTGGAACGTGATCATGCTCGCCAATGGGGGATGGCATCTTCCTACGGGGGAGACCAACCACCTAGGGATGCAAAGGCACGCAGCAAGGCGGGCCTCAGGTTGATGGGCGACCTTATGATGACACGCATTTCTGCTCTCGAAGCGGCAGTGGCGGGCCCGTCCGGCCACGCCCCTTCGGATGTCTCCCACAGGTCCCTTGAGGCGACGCCATCCCAGGCGGCAACGGGAGAGGTAGGCGATGCCCCATCGAGTACGGCGCACAACGCCGTGCCACCCTCGAGGACGGATGACCATCAGCAGCAGGCCTTGGATCTGTCAGTTCCAGCGTCGCCTTCCCGTGGGGCGCTATCTGCGCCTGTGCAGCATCGCGCACTGGGTGAGTCTGGTTCTATTTGGTCGTGCACGCCTACACAAGTCACATGGCCGTGGCTGGCTACTCCGGAGGTTCCATGTGCCCGGGCGGAGCCGGCCGTCCCAGGGTGCTCCTCTGTGCTAGACCCAAGCCCGTGGGTGGGGGCTCGCAACCCCCAGAGGGTAGTTACGGCGACGCAGACGGAGCCCTTGGCGTCCGACCTGCCTGGTCAGCCCCTAGAGATCGCACCAGCTGCAGCCACGGCTGGCGTGACAGCCCTCGAGTTGGGACAACCAACCGAATCCCCCTCAGCCACGTCTGGGACGCGGGATTTGCCAGAGGGCGACGAATCAATGCCGCTCGGCGACCACCTTTCGGAGGCTATGGTAGCGAAAATCACTGCGGGAAAGTACGTCGAAATTTTCGATTTATTGAACCGGGAAATCGATCCCAAAGAATTGGAGCATCTAGATGACAAAGAGAAGGAGCGGATTCGGAAGCGTAAGCCGGAACGCTCCTGGAATAATTGGCTGAACGCATTCGTTATCTTTGCTGGGATATACACGGAAGCGCATCCCCAAAAAGCTTCTGCGCTGTTTCATTACTTGGATTTGATCATACGGGCTCGCAGCGATTTTCCTAACATGGCTTGGCTTATCTACGATGAGGGATTCCGTCGCAGGATTGCTAAGGATCCCAGCCTGCGCTGGGACCGCCCACATAATTACCTTTGGCTCCGGGCAATGAGTGCCAGGACCAATGAGCGATTTGACAGCGGCCACCCAGTACTCCGATCCGGGGCCGCTTTTGGTCCCCGCCCCGGTGCGGGCCAGCCGGTTCAACCCCGGCTGGTTTGCTTTGACTACAACAGTAGGGGATCCTGTGGTCGTCGTCAATGCAAGTTCAGGCACATTTGCTCCACTTGTGGAGCCAATCACCCGGCGTCCACTTGTTCACGCGGACGGCCGGGGGGTGAAGGGGGCAGGGACGGCGGATCGAAGCGTAATCCATCAGGCCCCAATCCGCCTCCCAAAGGGACCTAGTCCGATTAAGATCCCGGTCCTGCAGGCGTGGCTTCGTAGCTACCCTGATCAAGAGGAAGCCCGTTATCTATTGGAGGGCTTTATGTATGGTTTCCGCATCCCATCGTTTGGTGAGCGGATCCCGTACATGGCCAATAACTTGAAATCTATATCTGGCATGGAGCACATTGTTCGAGGCAAGATATCTGCTGAGCTGGCTGCCGGGCGGATAGCCGGCCCGTTTCAACACCCGCCCACCCCATGCTTCAGGGTATCCCCGCTGGGGGTGGTCCCGAAAAAGACGCCGGGCGAATTCCGCCTTATCCATCATCTATCTTACCCAGCTGGGGCATCGGTCAATGATGGGATACCGCAGGAACTATCTAGCGTCCGGTACACATCCTTTGACGCAGCTATGCGCATGGTGCGCAGCTGCGGCATTGGAGCTGAGGTCGGGAAATGCGATGTGAAATCGGCTTTCCGATTGTTGCCGGTACACCCGGACGATTGCGAACTTCTCGGCTTCGCTTTCGAAGGCCTCTACTACATGGACAGGTCCATGCCCTTCGGGTGCTCCATTTCCTGTTCAGCCTTTGAGCGTTTTAGCTCTTTTTTGGAATGGGTGGTTCGACAGCAATCCTCCGATACACATGTTGTCCATTATTTGGACGATTTTTTATTTGCAGGCGTCTCAGGTTCGGGCCAATGTGCCAATCTTATGGAGACATTTAAAGGTTTGGCTGGGGATTTAGGCTTGCCACTCGCTGAGGATAAAACGGAGGGACCCGCCACGGTGATGACATTCCTGGGGGTAGAACTTGACACCATTAATCAGGCTTGCCGTTTGCCAGCACATAAATTGGATGACCTGCGGACAAGGCTCATCGCTATGAAAGCCCGCAAAAAAGCCACCCTGCGGGAGTTACAACAACTGATCGGGCACCTTAACTTCGCATGCCGGGTGGTTGCCCCTGGCCGCCCGTTCCTGCGCCGATTATGTGACAGCATTGCCGGGCTACGTAGCCCGCATCACCGGCACCGTATATCGGCAGATATCAAACAAGATCTGGATTTGTGGCTTCAATTCCTATCCAGCTTTAATGGCGTCTGTTTTTGGTGGAAGGAGACCCTCGAGGGAGCACAATATCAGTTGCAGACTGATGCTTCCGGGGCAGGGGGATTCGGCATGTTTTTTCAAGGCAGGTGGTGTGCTGGTTTGTGGCCCCAGGAGTGGCATCACAGAGGCATTACACGTGACCTCACATTTCTCGAATTATTTCCCATAGTGGGCGCAGTATTTCTCTGGGCTGACATATGGGCAGACTCGGCGGTAAAATTCCGATGCGATAATTTGGCAGTCGTCCATGTGGTCAATAACTTGACTTCGAAATCACAGAGGGTAATGCAGTTGGTACGGGCCCTTACACTCCACTGCCTACAGTTCAACATAGTGTTCCGAGCTGTCCATGTGCCGGGTATCCGTAACGACCTCGCTGATGCTCTGTCCCACCAACAGATGGAGCGGTTCAGAGCGTTAGCGCCCTCGGCGTGGGAGGAGCCCGACCAACTCCCATTGGAGGTATGGAGCCTTGGTGGATAGAAGCAAATCGGGCTATGGGATTGGCACTCGCACCCAGCACGAGGCGTTCATACTCGGCTGCCTGTACTGAGTATGCTCGTTTTTGTGCCACAGAAGGGTTCCCCAGGTTGTGGCCGGCATCGGCGGACCAGCTGGTCCACTTTGCAGTATACCTGCATTTTCAGGGACTGGCGCCACGAACCATACAAGGCAAATTGTCCGCATTGTATTATTATGCGAAAGCACAGGGTTTTTCCATCCCCGACTGCCAATTTCGGATCGCTAAAATGATCGAGGGATGGTCACGGGAGAGGGGCAAGCTGAGTGATCCCAGGACACCCATTTCACCTGCTATGTTGTGCCGCTTGGCGGATGCGTGGGGGAAAATTTGTGTTGACAGTTTCGAAGTTACCCTATTCCATGCGGCTGCGTTAGTGGCCTTTTTTGCCGCCCTACGTGTCAGCGAGCTAGTGGCCAGTTCAAAAAGGGACGTGTCTGCGGCAGCATTGCTGTGGACCGACATGGTCCTGGAGAAGGATCGAGTCGTGCTCCGGATACGCAAATCAAAAACTGATCAGCGAGGGAGGGGCACCCTGATACACCTTGGTAGGTGTTCGGTGGAGCAAATTTGCCCCGTCCTAGCCTTACACCAGTATGCTCAGTTGATTGGCAATTACCGGGGATACTTATTCCAGCATAAAGATGGGTCACCCCTTACGCGTTACCAATTTTGGCGGATTTCACTTAAGGCCTTACAGCTCGCTGGCATTCAGGGGTGGCATTTCGGCACTCACTCCTTCAGGATCGGGGCGGCCTCGACGGCCTCGGCCATCGGCATGGCCGCGGCCGACATACAGCGCATCGGCCGCTGGAGGTCTGACTGTTTTAAAGCATATGTTCGCCCCTTCACGGACCGGTAAAACCGGTCCAGTTGTTTCTGTTTTGTTGTTGCAGGTTCGTCAGATGGCTCTCGGCGGCGAATTGCGATCTATGGCCATAGCTATGTGTATTGGGCCGCCAAGTACGCTACACGATCTGGACGTGGCCGCGATCTCGGCTTGGGACAATGGGCAGAGCTGTTCTGGAGGGGAAGACGGGGGATGTCCTGGAATGCCTTTTTAACCATGGCACTTTCGGATCCCCTTGACCCTTGGCCTGCCATTGTAGTGATTCATTTGGGCGGAAATGACCTAACTCGGATGTCGGGCAAATCACTAATCCTCAAGGTCATCGATGACCTGAGGGCCTTCAAGAGGCATCGCCCTGGTACCAGGATTCTATGGTCGGCGATGATCCCACGGCAGCACTGGGGTCCGTACCATCCCCCACAGCAAATGCATAAGTCCCGCAAGGGCGTGAATCGGGAAATTGCCCGGGTAGTCAAGTCCGAGATGGGGAACGTAATTTGGCACCCCAATATTACCGCCAGTGATAATAGTTTATACCGTCCGGATGGCGTCCACTTGTCTGATTTGGGCCTGGAGATCTTTCTACAAAACATTACGGAGGGCCTGTGTGCCGAACTTTTCGGCTGGTTGGGGTGAGAGACATCAGTGAGTCTCTCTGTGGCGGGTAGCGCAAATAAAGTAAATTTAACGACCTGGTCCCATGATTTAATTAATAATTTCATGGTCCCGGCAGCCCTCAATTAAAGTAGATTAGGGTTTTGGTAGGAGCGAATTAATAACGATCCCAGGTTAAACTGGAGGGCTGCCAGAGTGTAATTAAATCTCATAGGCCAGGTAAAGCCCTGGCAGATAGGGACCTAGTAAAATTAGATGCCTCAGACTAATATTGCGCTACCACACAGGTCCTCCTTGAGTTAAACGTTGTTATTCTGATAGTTAAAAGTTGGTTCCTGTGTTAAATAAAATGTGGCCCATGTTTAACCAACTCAAACTGTGTCGCCTTGTTATTTTGGCCTTGAATGGCAATGAATGCTCCCCCCCGCCTTGTGCGGGGGAGGGGCGTCTTTGCCTGAAGGCCGGGCACCAGATAGGCTGCACAGTTGGCGTAGCCTACGCCAGGAGCGCGCCACCTTTTAAAGCCATCGGCGCGCTCCCCGCAGCCTGCCCGGCCTGAGAGGCGAATCGCCCCCACCCTCCCGCCGCCGTTAATGTGCTGATGATGCATTGCTGGTCGCTTCGGGGCCGGATGGGAATTTATGACCTCTACTCGAATTGGCTGTGTGTGGAGGTGTTTTTTCGCCCATCCCATCAGTTACAGGCTGGCGTGGAGCGTGCAATTTATGGTCACATTTGGCGGGTAGCGCAAATAAAGTAAATTTAACGACCCGGTCCCATGATTTAATTAATAATTTCATGGTCCCGGCAGCCCTCAATTAAAGTAGATTAGGGTTTTGGTAGGAGCGAATTAATAATGATCCCAGGTTAAACTGGAGGGCTGCCAGAGTGTAATGAAATCTCATAGGCCAGGTAAAGCCCTGGCAGATAGGGACCTAGTAAAATTAGATGCCTCAGACTAATATTGCGCTACCAAACAGGTCCTCCTTGAGTTAAACGTTGTTATTCTGATAGTTAAAAGTTGGTTCCTGTGTTAAATAAAATGTGGCCCATGTTTAACCAACTCAAACTGTGTCGCCTTGTTATTTTGGCCTTGAATGGCAAACTCACCTGGATGACTGAGAATCTTACAGATGTTTCAATTAGTTATCTACAAAATTGCTTGTGAAAGTCAGCATGAAATGATCACTGTATGAAAGGCCTCTTGATCATTGGATATTTTTCTACTATGAACATCATACTGTTTTATTAATTTAAATATATATATACCAACTGGATGTGATCCCATGAGAAAAAACTGTTCATGTCACATTGTTTGTTTGTTTGTTTGTTTGTTTGTTTGTTTTTTTACACCCTTGATCACAGACACCCAGTGCTTTCAGAGGAGAAGTGGAGGCAGCAACATGGGAGCAGCTTTTACACTGTTCCAAAAATGTGAATTGACTGTTAGTTGTTTAATTCTATATCATTAATGGTGAGATAGATGGCATGACAAGAACCAGAGGACACTAGATTAAAAAACAGAAATAACATTGATATTTGGAACAAATTGTGGAATACCGGAGAATACTGAGGTGACACAGTATGCTTGAACTAGAGTCCTAGAAAGGAACCATCAGGAGACTGACATTCAATGTTAAATTACATGAGATGCTCAACTCAAATGTAAAAGCTGACAGAACAATAGTTGACCATTAATAAGTCTCCCAGTAATTCATACCTGACCAATTAGGTTTAAAATGGCATCTGATAAATCACAAAATGATGCAACATAATTTTCAGGACAGGGAACTAAGCAGAGGATTATTCTAGAACAAAAAGACATAATTTGTTACTTAAAAGAGCTCCATTTCAGAAATGTGGAGTTGTGTGTCTCATGCTGTCTGATCTTGGGAAGTCCTATGTACACTTCTTGTTTCTATTTTTCTGATACCCCAGTGGACATGCCCAATAAAAAGGGAAACAGGGAGAACAGTTTGCTTATGTAACCCCTATGGACTATTTAGTTCAGCCCATCCTAATGGGTATGGAAAATTTAGGAAGGACATATGATAAGATTTATGTAGCTAAATGGAACCAGAGGCTGTTACATATTGCAACAAACATTTCCTTTGTAACTTATCCTATAAAATAGAGCAGTGGTAGTTAGTAAGTTAATTACAGTAGGGCCCCAATATCCACTAGGAATAAGTTCCAGGCCTTCCCGTGGATAACAAAAACTGTGGATAAGAGAGAATGCTGCAGCTTACATAGGAGCCAATTAAAAACCCAAAATTGATATTTTGTGACAGTAGCTTGCTTCATGGTTGCTGTTTTGTGATGGTAGCTTGCTTTTAGGCTGCTGTTTGTGACAGTAGCATGTTTCACAGCTCCTGTTTTACACCAGTAGCTTGCTTTACAGCTACTGTTTGTGACAGTAGCTTGCTTTGTGGCTGCTGATTTATTTATTTTTTATTTTTTTCTGCCAACTGTGGATAACTGAATCAGTGGTGAATGAATCAATGGATATGGGGGTCCTACTGTAGTTAGTTAGTTAGGTAGTTAGTTAGTTAGGTAGTTAGTTAGTTAGTTAGTTTATATTAGAGATGGGCATGGAACGAACATTTTTTCATTTCCGTTACCGTTTGTTGTTTCCGTTATGTAACAAAACGACAAACGAAAATTGTGATGAAAATGAAACAAAATGAACAGAACCACGAAAATTGTGGTCATTACGTTTTTTTTTCTGTTAATGGCGACGCACAATGAAATGAGCTGTTTTAAATGTTAAAAAACGCCATGGAGATCCGTAAAAACACAGCGATAATTATTTATATTGTCTGATAATACCAACCAGGGGGGTTGGGGTCCTTAAAACATTTGTTTTATCGCGATTTATTTTTCTTTTCTCTTTAAAATGGATGTCGCACCAGCCACAAAATGGAGGCAAGCCATGTGATGGGATCATGTTCAACCAATAGCATGCCCAGTTTGCAGACTGGGCGGGCAGGTCTGGCAGCCACAGAGGGCATAAAAAGCTCTGGCAGCCCCCATCCTCCTTGCAGTCTCTGATGGTAGTTAGAGTGGGATTGCTGTATCTGCGACTCTAGCTTCAGTCCTGCAGCCTCCCTGTGTGTGTGCGTGCTGTGTACCTCTCTGTGAGTACCCTCCCTTGCCCCGCAGTGCAGTCACTCTGCGGCTGTCTTGCACCCTGGGCAACGCCCGCTGCTGCCTTTGCAGCTTCCCTGCATACCTAGTCTATATTGTGTCTCTGCCAGCATCCATTTTTTTTACTGTTTTCCTCTGGTCTGGGGCGTTGGGGGATGCCTGTGCAAGGAAAGGCTTTAAAAATCACGCAAAAAGCGGGTAGAAATGACAAACGAAATAACAAAAACAGTAATGAATTTTTTCCAAAAATTCACGACAAACGGAAACAAACCAAAACAGACCTCTCAACGACAAACAAAAAACCAAAATGCCATTTTTCTGTTTCGTGCCTATCTCTAGTTTATATTCTGCTCCTTTAGTGGAAATACTTTGCTTGGTTATTTACATATGGAAATTTTATATAATAATACAATCAATATGAGAGTTCACTAATCTAGATCTAACATTAATACGAAAAGAAAAAGCACACACACACACACACACACACACACACACACACACACACACACACACACACACACACACACACACACACACACACAAACAATATTAACAGCATTTGGGAGGATAAATTATTGAAGGAAGCTTTGTATAATTTTGTCTTTGACCTCCCTTGACATCCACACTGTCAGTAACATAGATTAAGAGGAACAGGTGAACTCGGTATCTGGTATGTTCTTCCAGCCTGTTTTTGAACAAATTAATTAAAAACTGAAAAAAATCTAAAGTTATCATATGGGAGTTCTAAGGAATATGAAATAAGAGAGCTTAATCTGTTCTGTGTTCTTGCTAACAGTGAATGACAGTAAGCAGCATTTTGGCACAGGATTATTCTAAGATGAATGCTGAAATTAATCAAACTTCCTTGATTAATCAAAATTATATATTATCATTCTGATTGCAATCTATCGAAGTATCATTTTCCTCTCTAATTTATAAGATACATAATCAAGGAAGTTGGAGCTGCTGCAAATTAAATATATATTGACAAAAATACTTAGGGCAAAATAAATTAGGGGAATAAGATCAACCCATGAAACTAATTCTAAACGTGAACTTTTTGCTTTTTTTCAGCGAACAAGCTTAGTTAAAATGATTGTGTGTGCATGAGATTGCCATTGAAAGAGCACATTCCTTTGTGGTATTCTGTTTATTTTATGTGGTTAACTTCATAAAGCTTTAGTGAACAAAGTCAAATTTAAAATGTTTTCTGGGAAATTAAAAATATACACAAAAACAACAATAATAGCAATATAATTTCAATCAGTTTTCAGGGGGAAATTTGATAAATGAATCAAAATATGAATTTCACTGATCCTTACAATGCAGAATTTGAGGGGGAGGAATTGTTTTCTCCTTAAAGCAAAATTTTGTGGTCTGAATCTCATCAATCAAATAAATCATGCTGTATTGTGGTCTTTTTTTCTCGAGGAAACAATGCCAAGCCTTGTACAATTGTTAAAACTCCTTTGCTGCACAGCATTCTTTTGGAAAAAGGGGAAGAAACACAATGTTGTGCAGGACTATTATAATGCCTCTGCAATCAGCAGGGGATGTGGAAATGGAAAATACCCTGGAAGACAGAAACAAAATTCAAAAACATCTAGATAGGCTTGAGCAGTGGGCTGGAAACAGCAGAATGAAATTCAACAAGGATAAATGCCAGGTATTGTACTTAGGAAAAAGACACCAAACACAGGGTTACAAAATGGGGGACACAAGGCTCAGCAATACTACAAGCAAGAAGGATCTTGGAATCATTGTAGATCACAAGCTGAATATGAGCAAATTGGAACAAATTCTGTGGAAGGTAACAAGGATGATTACCAAGGATGAAATCAAGCCCTATGAGGCAAGACTGAAAAAAACTGGGCCTTGAGAAATGTAGACAATCACTTGGCAGATATCCTTTGATTTGTATTTCTCCAAGGAGCACAGGATTGGACTTGATGGTCTTATAGGCCTCTTCCAATTTCATTAGTCTTTTCCAGAGTAATCACTTTCTCTTCTTTTTTTCTTGCAAAGACTTCCACCCATGTAACAATTAGTAGCAAAACTGCTAGTTAAAGTTCTGGACCCAGAGTTCAGCTCTGCAAACTACCAAAGGTAATTTTTTTGTAATGCCCAAATCTATGGTTTTACCTATCTGTTCAAATTTCCCCACTCAAATGAATTGCATCATTATACAGGACCAGAAACATGCAATAAATGTTACAGATCAGGATGAAACATCACCAAAAGGCCACACAAAGTGGTTGGGCCATGTTATGTGTGAACATAAGAAGAGCCATGCTGGATCAGGCCAAAGGTCAATCTAGTCCAGCTTCCTGTATCTCATAAGAAGAGCCATGCTGGATCGGAACAAAGGCCCATCTAGTCCAGCTTCCTGTATCTCACAGTGCCCCCCCCCCCAGATGCTTTTGGAAGCGCATCAGACTAGATATCTGTCTCCTGATACCACTCCCCTGAATCTGGCCCTTGAAGTACCCTGGTTTTAAGCCTGGAGATTACACATCTCCATCATGGTTTGTAACCTGTGATGGACTTTTCCTCCAGGAATCTGTCCAATCCCCTTCTGAAGGCATCCAAGCCAGATGCCATCACCACATCCTGTGGCAGGGAGTTCCATAGACTAACAACGCGCTGGGTGAAAAAATATTTTCTTTTGTCTGTTCTTACTCTCCCAGCCCTCAATTTGAGTGCATGTCCCCTAGTTCTGGTATTTTGTGAGAGGGAAAAGAGCTTCCCTCTATCCACTTTACTCATGCCCTGCATTATTTTGTACGTCTCAATCATATCCCCCCTAGTGAGGCCCTTTTTTTCCAGACTAAAGAGCCCCAAATGTTTTAGCCTTTCCTCATAAGGGAGGTGCCCCAGCCCAGTAATCATTTTGGTCGCTCTCTTCTGCACCTTTTCCAGTTCCACTATGTCTTTCTTGAGATGAGGTGACCAGAATTGTACACAATACTCCAGATGCAGCCTTACTATTGTTTTGTATAATGGCATTATAATGTTGGCTCTTTTATTTTCAATCCCCTTTTTGATAATCCCTAGCATGGAATTGGCCTTCTTCACCGCTGCCACACATTGGGTAGACACATTCATGGAGCTGTCCACCAACATATCAAGATCTCTTTCCTGATCTGTCACAGATAACTCAGAGCCCATGAGTTGATAGATAAAGTTTGGATTTTTCATCCCAATATGCATTACTTTACATTTGGCTACATTAAAACGCATTTGCCATTTCATAGCCCATTCCCCCAGTTTGGAGATATCCTTCTGGAGCTCTTCACAATCTTCTCTGGTTTTTACCACACGGAAAAGTTTTGTGTCATCTGCAAACTTGGCCACCTCACTGCTTATCCCTGTCTCCAGGTCATTTATGAACAGACTGAAAAGCACCGGTCCCAGGACAGAGCCCTGGGGCACACCGCTTTTCACCTCTCTCCACAGTGAAAATTTCCCCTGACACCTACTCTTTGTTTCCTGGATCTCAACCAGTTCTCAATCCATAAGAGGACCTGCCCTCTTATCCCCCGACTGTGCAATTTTCTCAGCAGCCTCTGGTGAGGGACTGTGTCAAAGGCCTTTTGAAAATCCAGATAGACTATATCCACCAGTTCACCCAAATCTACATGCCTGCTGACATTTTCAAAAAATTCTACAAGATTTGTCAGACAAGACTTACCCTTGCAGAAGCCATGCTGATTTTCTCTCAGCAAAGTTTGTTCTTCTATGTGTTTTAAGATTTTCTCTTGGATGAGGCTTTCCACCATCTTCCCTGGGACAGATGTAAGGCTAACTGGCCTGTAGTTTCCCGGGTCCCCCCCTTCCTTTTTTAAAAATTGGTGTGACATCTGCTATCCTCCAGTCCTCCGGCACTGTGGCCGTTTTAAGAGACAAGTTGCATATTACCGTTAAGAGATCTGCAATTTCATTTCTCAGTTCCCTAATAACCCTTGGGTGGATGCCATCTGGGCCCGGGGACTTGTTAATCTTCAATTTATCAATTAGTCCTAAAACATCTTCTCTTTTAACCTGTATTTGATTTAATTCTTTAGCCAAGAGGGGCCGTTCAGGCAGCGGAATCTGCTCAAGGTCTTCTGTCGTGAAGACAGATGCAAAGAACTCATTTAATTTCTATGTAATTTCCAAGTCCTCCTTAATCTCCCCTTTTTCTCCCTCACCATCCAGAGGGCCAACTGGTTCTCTGGCAGGTTTTCTACTTCTAACATATTTAAAGAAGCTTTTATTATTACCCTTTATATTGCTAGCCATGCGTTCCTCAAAATCTTTCTTTGCCTCTCTTATCATCTTCTTACATTTCTTTTGCCAGAGTTTGTGTTCCTTTTTATTTTCCTCATTTGGGGAGGATTTCCATTTACAGAAAGACCTCTCCTTGCACTTTAGAAACTCTCTAACTCCACTCGTTAACCATGCTGGTGCCCTCTTGGACTTAAATGAGCTCTTCTTTCTTTGTGGTATGCACTTGTGCTGGGCCTCTGTTACCGTTGTTTTAAACAGGTTCCATGCACTCTGAAGAGATTGGATTCTTCCAACCTTCCCCTTCAATTTCTTTCTAACTAGTTTCCTCATCTGAGGGAAGTGGCCCCACCAAATGTGCCTTTTCTGGGTGCAGTAAGTAACCCTTAATATTTAATTTTTTAGATTACTATAGGATATAGGGATGTTATGTACCTGTTTGTTACAAAGCAATAGGCTATTATCATAAGAATAATGCATGCTTCAGCTGCTGTCTGTATATTTACTATTGTCCTGGTTCGCTTTGGTATCTTATGCTGCCAACATAAAAGTACTCTTCTTGAGAGTTCTGATAATTGATTTTGAGAGAAAATTAGTGTTTTATGCTACAGCTCATTTTGATGTGGTTTCCTTCTCTAACACTTCTAAGATTATACAATATCTATCCTATCTATGCTTTGTGTGATTCTTGGGGCTTTTCACCAATATCATTCAGCCATGTCTCCATGTTATAGGTCTTTCCAATGGTCTACAGAAGCACAAAATAAGCAATTGCATACATAAATTTTTCTAACGGTTTTATGTTTATATATTTTTCATCCATTCCTTCAAATAGTATATATGTTTTCATTTCAGCAAGAACCCTGATTTCATTATATCAAGAGCACCAATGGACTCTGTAACAACTTGGAAAATCATTATGTTCATATCAGTATCTAAATAGAAATGTAGTTGCCCAAATTTGATTACCTGATTAGATTTTATAGATGATGCATATTGGTTTTTTACTGACAGCTTTGTACAGAGGATAAACAATTTGAACACATTTAAAGTTCCAAGCATCACATATTTTCTTAGAATCCTCAGTGAATGCATAAAAAACTGGGTAAATAAGTACCAGATGCTGGTTTCTTTATTTTTATTTTGTTTAAAAAAGATGGGTTAGTAGTTATTACTTAACAATCCATATATAGTTCATCTTAAAAGTATGTCAATTCAATCAAGTCTGTGCTCGGGACAGTGCATAGACTAATTCCATGGAGATGTTCATTCAACAAAGGTCCAAGGGGCAGACAAGCAGGGAAGTAGCACCCATAGTTGACCCCTTGTGTGAAATCCAGCATTTCCAAATATAATTATGAAGGTGCTGTTATGGGCATTTGCATTTCCCATTTGCAGGAATGTGATTTTTCCAAATATATTTGCTAACATAAAAAGAATAGCATGTGATAGGAATTCCCATAAAAGGACACAGGACAAATACATACTTGTTGGTGTAGTCTTATTTGGTAGGGATGGGCATTTTGATTCAGAACCAGTAGGTTATGAAATGAACCAATGAGCCCAGGTGGTGCTCGGAACCGTCTGATACACGTGGAACCAATTGCTTTACCTTTCTCTAGGCACGTGCAGGGTTAAACTTCAATGAGGAAACATGCTGTGACATCATCTTTCCTTCTTCATGATGCTGGACAATCATGGAGGCAGGATGATGCCTATCCCTGCATAGCTCCTGATTAGCCAGCACCACAGAGGAGGAAAGATGATGTTGCAGAGAGTTTCCTCATTGCAGTTCAGCTCCGTGCCAGCAGAGAGAAAGGTAAAGCAATTGGCTCCATGTGTATCAGATGGTTCTGAGCACCACCTGGGCTCATATGGTTTGTTTCATAACCTACTGGTTCCGAAACAAAATGCACAGAATGGGATTGTGTTCACACAGGGTCTCTTCCAACTCTGTGAGTCTATGATTCTACGATTCTATTTTCTTTTAATTCAAAGTTGTCCTGTCCTGGTCTGTTGTACAATCCCATCACATGATCAATATCCAATGTCAAGAACTCACATATTGGTAAGCAGCATAACTAGAAGTTACGTGAAAATGCATTAAAATGATGCAAAGATGAGTCGTCTGAATGGCAAAAAATCATTAAAATAATAAAGGTTCACAGTAGAAGCAGCACCACAGAACTCAGCCATGGGGTGAAGCTGGCATCAGCATCATATATATTCTGAGTCGATGAGGAAACATTGTAATGGCATGAGAAAGAGAAATATAATGTAGAACAAAAAAAGGATCCCCCCCCCCAATTCTCACTTTTGGGGGAGGATTCAGTATGTTGGCGGGGGGGTAATGTGGGGAACAACATGTGAACTACCAAAAAAAAAAAAAACCTGAGATTAAATGGAGACACCTCAGGAGCAATTGCTTTCCTCTGTGAACAAAAAAAATGACATGGATTTATTTAGACACAGGTTTTACCATTGTTGTTAGTACAAAGTACATGGAAACAGCACAATAAGAGGCTGTGGCAATTTGCTCAGGACAAAATTATCCATTCATTGTGGAAGCTTAAAGAGAGCTTCTAAGTACATTCAGGTAATGACCAGGAAGCCAAAAAAGATGAGCTCCTTATTAGGGGGAGACTTCTCATATCAATTCAGCTGATTATTATTATTATTTTAGAAACTTTCAAGGGAAAAGAAGCAATGGGTGTATTATAGCTGGGATCTGCACTCATGTACTTAATTTTGGTTATTAATCCCAGCTAGAGCAGACCTACAGGAATATGATAAAACAATCCATGTGTAAATTATACAGGGTCAATGGACCTGTTGTAGTTAGGACCATCAGTTGTATTTAGGCTATGATTTCACCTTCTTTTCCTATGTTATTTCTATATACTTTGAAAATTTGCACACACACAACTGAATAGACACTTGTGTTTCCAGTGTATCTTTCTCAGTGTTTAGAGGTTTATCTTAACATTATGCATTCCTATGTCATGCCTTATATAAAGAACAATCTGCTGTTTAGATGTAAAATGTAAGAACAAAATAATCCATTCCTTTTCTTTTCAAAGAGAATTTGCTTAGACTTCTTGGATACCATTAAATCTTACCAACTCAATAAAGCATAATGCAGCTCTCAGTAGACTTCACTGTTGCTGTAGGCTTCATATCAAGGAATTTGTTGTTCCACAGAATGGATTAAAATACTGAAATGGCTGATATTAAAAAGATTGTTTTGAATCTAATATGCACCTAAATGATTTAATTTGCCGTTAGCCTGTGCAGATGATTTGGCTGATCAGGTCCCAAACAGTTCATTGGTCTGAAGTGGACCCATGTTAGGCCATCTTGCCTCAAATCAATCCAGCAATTTGGATGCTAAAATAAAGTCAGAGGGTATGGATTCAAAATGTCGTCCTCCCAACACCCCCCCCCAAAAAAAGAACTCTTCGTATAAACAAATCACCAGAATGATATCACAGGGAATGAGAGCGCAGCTGGACTTTGCTCCTTGACAGTTTAAGGTTGTAATTTCATCAGTACTTTCCAGTCTCCATGTTGACAGGGAGGGATTACGTATACTATTGTGGAGGTCAGCCTTTTGGATTTAGCTGGATTCCCACTAGAGATGGGCATGAAATGCAAAAATGGCATTTTGTTTCATTTTTTGTTTCATTTTGTTTTCATTTTCCCCACTTTACATTATGACTGTCTGTCTGTCTGTCTGTCTCTCTCTACAATATTTTTTTAAATCATGAAAAATAAAAAAAATGAATTAATAAATAAAAATATTTTAAAAATAGAGCACACAAGAAGTCAATATTGTTGTTAAAATTAAGATGACTGACTGGTGGAATTTGGATCAGCTAGCCATATATTATTTAATCATTATGTTGTTGGTATTTAAATTGTTTTAGGCCCAAAGAAGGAAGCCACCCACAGAGAAAGTGTTTTGGGCTTCAAGTCACCCATAGGCAGCTGAGTGGCTCCAGTCCCATTAGACACCCACTGGGGCAGGCAGAGAGCGAAGTATCCAAGTCACCCAAAAAGTATCTCAGTGACTCCAACCCCATAGAACCAAGTCACCCGCTGAGGCAGACAGAGAGATAAGGGCTCCCCCAAAAGGGCTCCAAGTCACTCAAAAGGCAGCTGAGTGGCTGCAACCCTATAGGAAATCAACTGAGGCAGGCAGAGAGTTTAGGGCACCAAATGACCCAAAAGGCAGCTGAGTAGCTCTAACCCCATTAGACACCCACTGAGGCAGGCAGAGAGAGAAGGATCCAAGTCAACTAAAAGGCAGCTGAGTGGTTCCAACCTGATTAGACACCCACTGAGGCAGGAAGAGAGTTAAGACAGGCATGTCCAAACTTCAGCCCTCCAGATGTTTTAGACAGCAACTCCCACAGTCCTTTACCATTGGCAATCTAAGCTTAGAATTCTGGGAGCTGTGCTCCAAAACATCAGGAGAGCCAAAGTTTGGACATGCCTGAGTAAAGGGATCCAAGTCGCCCAAAGGCAGCTGAGTGGCTCCAACCTCATTAAACACACATTGTTTGCAATTAGAGATGGGCACGAAATGAACAATTTTTCGTTTCCGTTTTTGTTTTTTTGTTTTGTTACATAACGAAACGACAAACAAATTTTGTCCCCCAAATGAAACGAAACAAACAGAAACACCGGAAATTTTGTCATGTGTTTCGTTTCCATTACTACAATGCAGTAAACTGCTTTAAATGCTAAAAAAAAAATAAAAAATTGAAATAAATGGTAACAAAACGGTAACGAAACAAACGAAAATGAAAATGATTTTTTGTAAAAATTCATGAAAAATGGAAACGAACCGAAATGGACCCTCCAAACGACAAACAAGCCATCTCTATTTGCAATTAATACTGCTGCTGGTATCTCCTCAGATACGGCTACTGGCCATTTCCCTGACCAGCCATGAAATTCCAGATCAACTTCAGATACTGGTAGTGTCACAGTTTCTTTAGAAATTCCCTTCAACTTCATGATTCTATCTGGCTTCAGTCCCACTTTTGAAATTAAATCTGGGTAGATTATTGTGACCTGTGAGCCTATATCTTTTAAACCTAAATATTGCTTTCCATTTACCCATATGTTTTCGCCAGCTTTTGTTAGTAGGAACTGGTCTCAATTAATCAGAAAACAATGTACTATTGGGATTTCAGGGATACCTTCAGACTCCTGTTTACCTACAGATCTAGTTGTCATGGCAACCTGTCTATCTTCATCCTCTACTTTATGAATGCAATAAGTCTTTTTCTGAAGGTTTGAACTGGCATTTTTAATTTTTCTTTTCTTACATTGAAAGCTCAGGTGATTGCCTCCACCACAATTCCAGCATTTCAAATCCTTTGATCCACTAAAATTAGGACTATTCCATTTTCTCTCCGTAGAACTGGTATGTGGTTGTGGTTTTTCAGATCTAGAGTTATTTTCCAATGGAATATCCTTCCGATTTGTCCCTGGGCTATGCCTTTCCTTTTCAAAGTGGGACTTGTTCTTTTGCGCCTCATGGCCCTTCCCACCAAATTTTGGGTGGTCATTAATCTGATCAGATCTGATCACATTAATCTGATTAGCTAAATCAGCTGCCTCTTGTAAGGTTTTAGGATGCATTTCCTTAACCAGATATTTCAATTCTCCATTTATGGCTATATAGAACTGTTCCAGAGCCATAATTTCTTTAACCACTTTGTGAGGTAATTTGAAAGTTTGGCTCTCAGCTGAGCATATGTTTCTTCTCTGTGTTTTGTCACCCCCTAAACTTTTTCCAAGCTGTTCTGAGGTAATTCCAAAATGTTTGTATATCAACTGTTTATATCTCTCAAAATCACTGGATTGATCTACTGGCATCTACATATATATTTTGGATAATTCCCCACAGACCTTGGATATTAGAATCACTATTCTCTGATCCTTTGGGATTTCTAAACCATCACAGCATTCAAATGAAATCAGAAAAGCCTCTGGGTCCTCACCCTGCTTAAATTCTGAAAAACGCTTCAGATATACTCTAAAGAAATTCTGTTCTCCTACATTAGATTTATTGTTATTTTGGATTCTCCAACCCTCAATTTCTAGCCTCCACATTTCTATCTGGAAATTCATTTATATATCTCTACAGTGGACCCTCGTATAACGGAGGGTCCGTGCAATGAAAAACCCGTACAACGGAAAAAATCCGCCCCCTCCCCCCCCTCTGTCCACCACCTGCAGCCGGAAGAGGACAGGGGCGGTTGGGGAAAGAGGGGAGGGGAGGGGATGGGGCGGCAGACAGGGAGGGGACGAGCCAGGGAGGGGTGCCCTTACCTGGCACCTGCGCAGGGGTCTTCCGCTTGCCGCCACTGCGGATGCTGAGGTTCCCCCCGGCGGTGGCGGCGGCGGCTCCCGGGACGGCCCCGCGAGGCCGGTGATGGAAGCCACTTCCAGCGGGGGCAGCAAGGCAGCAGCAGCGGCGGCGGCGGCGGCTCCCGGGACGGCCCCGCGAGGCCGGTGCGCCCTCCCGCCTCCCTCAAGAGGTGAGCTGGCGGGGGAGAATTCCCCGGGCGGCCCGTCCAAGGCCGCCCGGGAAGAGGACACAGGGCGGGAGGGGAGGCGAAGCAGGCTGCCGCTGCCGCCTGTGCGCCCTCCCACCTCCCGCAAGAGGTGAGCAGGGGGGGAATTCCCCGGGCACCGGGAAGAGGTTCGCGGGGGGAGAATTCCCGCCCACCCCCCTCGCCCCAAATAACCTAGCGCCATTGGAATGCATTGAAACGGATTAAATCCAGTTTCAATGCACTCCTATGGGAAATTAGAATTTGTAATTTGATTTGGAACGAATTAATTACGTTATACAAGGTACCACTGTAGTTTGTTTAATTTCCAATTCCCTCTGATGGGTTTTCTCCCTTTCTTTCTCCTGTTCAATTTCTAGTTCTCTCAATCGAGCATGTTCTGCTATTTCTCTCAACTTAGTCTGTGCTTCGATACATTTCAGTTCTAATTGGACCTTGTCTGCTTGTTCTATTTTCCATTTTTCAAAGGCTAGGCTGCTTAGTGGGTTCACCTCCTCTTCTGATGTAATTCTTTCCCGAATTTTCCCCTCTTGGGCAATTTGAATTTCCTCTTGTACAGGGCTCTCTACTGGCATGGCCATAACAGGATTTTTCACTTTTTTTCAACAGCATTGGAATGGATTATTTTATACAGAGACAGGGCTTTGACTAGAAAGAAAAATACTGCACTTTTTTTTTAAAAAAAGACAAGACTTGGACTAGGGTTCCTTCCCCCCCCCTTCTCTTGCTTGAGTATAGCTACACTTCTTTCAAGCACTCTTGGCTGTCTTCCTAGAATCTCAGCAGCCCAGTAATACACAATGACAGTTCTTAACTGAAACTGTTTTCACTTCTTTTCAAACTATTTCCTTTTCTTAGTTCTAAAAAAAAAAGACGATGTTCAGTAAATTTAACCTCAATTTCTCGAAGGATTGACCTTCCACCTATCCCAAGAGTTACCCTCTTCCTAAAGGACTCTGGCTACAGGCTAGACAATCTTTCTGAGATAAACTTTACTTTTTGAAAGGACACACTTCTATTTTTCTTGGCAAGGTTTTCTCCAGACCCTGCCTCCAGAAGTTCTATACTGGCACACTGACCCTCAAACTTCTCTCACCAAGCCACGAGTCAAAAACCCTTCAGCCTGAATGTCCTTTGTACCTCCAAATCACCACTGGCCTCACTTCACACCTGTGAAAACCCAGCATATTTTCACTCAGGGCAAGGCTATGTTCCTCAAATTACCATTCTCCTCATGGGTGTGTGTATTACCCCCCACACTAGCATGTGCCCATTTATCCTGATTAACTAAGAGACTGAGTGAGGTTTGGACAGTTTTTCAAAGTGATTTCTTCTGCTTGGCTCAATTTAAGAACATAAGAACATAAGAACATTTATTCAGTTACTTTTTATTAGAACAAATGGACTTTCATATTTCACCACTTGGCACCAGTTGTGGAGGTCAGCCTTTCGGATGTGGCCAGGTTACCACACTTCCCCCACAACAAGACACAACCTCACTCTAGCACAGGCCCCCAGTCATCTCATGGACCATTGACCTGTACCAAATTACACTCGGGTATTGCTGCCGCCAGTCATGTATCCCAGTTCAAACACTGAGTCCCAGACAAGATGTAACATGAAAAAATAAAATATAGGTTTATTGAATACAAAAAGATGTTAAATGCAGATCACTTGAGTTCAGTTGCTTAAAGTTTCTCAAAACAATTCACTAAATTACTGATCTAATTCCCTCACTCAAACTTGACAGTTCCCTACCTTCTTCAGTGCCTGTCAGTTTCCATATCTTAGCCCTATCTTTGTCCTATCTGATTCTAGCTACCCCAGGTAGAACTATTTAAGAACCAATACTCTGTCTCCACACTCTATATTTGGGCATAGCTGAGTCTTAACCCTTAATTCCCCCTCCTGTACAGTCACATACACAGTAACACGGTGAACACTACAACTATATAAGACCAAGAGGCTTTTACAGATATTTAATTTATTAAAAGTAATTTTCTGAGGGGTTCAGTTTGCAGCAGCTGATGCTGACCCATACAACTCATGAATGTTGCTGCAGAGATAACCTACTCTAAGGGTTGGTAAGACAACATATTAAATGACTGGTTATAAAATGGGCCATGGTTTGTTTTTAACGGAGGTGTACATTGTGGCCGAGGTGGGAAGGTTTGAACTCCTCTTCCTTCCATACTTTGTTGCCCCAAAGAAAATCACTCCTCCTTTTAAATGAAAAAGTAACATGCTTTCAAATGTATTTTGCATCATGTGTAAATTGACCCAAATAGTCTTCTTTCACCCACTTCATTCTCACTGCTACACATTGAAAAATAAAATAAAATATAATGAAATAATGAAATAGAAAGAGGAAAAAAGTGGGGGGGAGCAAGGGCGATAGCAATATACCACATGGGTTTTGCTGCAAAAATATTATTGATGCAAGAAATTCTTGACTCACATCTTACATAAAGCATATTGCTTCCTGCTTAAAATGATTGAATAGCACAGTTCATAGTGATTTCAGTTGCTGCAGGCAGATGTTTTGAAATTACACATAAAAGTGAAGGTCGTAGCACTTCAAGAGCCATTAGGATTTGATTATTATTTCTTTCTGTGCTTTGTTGTTGTTGCTGCTAACCTTGCCTAATGACCTTTACTTTCAGGAACTGAAACCTTAAATACAAGCATTTCTCACATGCCAATTACATGAGTTTGCATTATTCATACAAAATGCAATTCACCTGGCATTGAATGTAATCCCAGCTCAACAGATCTTCAGAAGCCTCTCTGATGTAACTTGTTCTCCTTGGCCCAGCTGACCTGCTGGAATCTTCTGAGAAGGAGAAGCCCTCCTTGGAATGTCACACATTGTAGATGCTCTACTACTTAGCTGCAAAAAGAGAAGTGGAGAGGACTTTTCCACTCCCTATGCTGGCTGAAAGAGCATGGGATGGATATAAATAAAGCAATATGTTTCACATGTTTTTCTTCAAAATTTTTTTTTCATAGCTCCAGGTTTCCCAGTAGAGAT
Source organism: Phrynocephalus forsythii (assembly GCA_029282475.1). Lineage (NCBI taxonomy): Eukaryota > Metazoa > Chordata > Lepidosauria > Squamata > Agamidae > Phrynocephalus > Phrynocephalus forsythii. Next base: position 129,209,230 of record JAPFRF010000001.1, on the reverse strand, counting down.
GGGCACGAATAAAAAAAAATGGCATTTCGGTTTTTCATTTTTTTTGTTGAGATGTCCATTTCGGTTCGTTTCCATTTTTTGTGCATTTTGGGAAAAATTTTGTTTTCATTATTCATTTTTTTGTTTTTTGTTTCTACCCGCTTTTTCCATTATTTTTAAAGCATTTCCGTGTGTGGGCATCCCCCAACACCCCAGACCAGAGGGAAAACACTAAAAAAAGTTGATGCTGGCAGGGACACAGTATAGACTAGGTACGCAGGGAGGCTGCAAAGGCAGCGGCGGGCATTGTCCAGGGTGCAAGGCAGCCGCAGAGTGACTGCACTGCGGGGCAGGGGAGGGCACTCACTGAGAGGTACGCACAAACACACACAGGGAGGCTGCAGGACTGAAGCTAGAGTCGCAGAGACAGCAATCCCACCCTAACTCCCACCGGAGACTGCAAGGAGGACGGGGGCTGCCAGAGCTTTTTATGCCCTCTGTGGCTGCCAGACCTGCCCAGTCTGCAACCTGGGCATGCTATTGGTTGAACATGATCTCATCACATGGCTTGCCTCCATTTTGTGGTGGTGACATCCATTTTGTCATCCTTAAAGGGAAAAGAAAAATACATCAAAATGGGAGAAGACAAAAACAAACGTTTTAAAGACCCCCAACCCCCTGGTAGGTAATAATTTCAAATAATTATCTCATTATTGCTGCATTTTTATGGATGTCCAGGGCATTTTAATACCCAAGAAATCAATATTAGGCATCTGTGAGCCATTTTGGGTTGATGTCCCCTAATTCCCCTTAAAGGAAAAAAATACAGCGATCTGAGAAAAGACATAAATGCATGTTTTAAGGACCCCAACCCCCCCGGTAGGTATTATCAGACAGTATAAATAATTATTGCTGGGTTTTTATGGATGTCCAGGGTGTTTTTTAACATTTAAAACAGCTCATTTCATTGCACGTTGCCATTAATGAAAATGAAACTTAATGAACCCAATTTCCGTGGTTCTGTTCATTTCATTCCATTTTCAATACAATTTTTGTTATTCGTTTCATTACGTAACGGAACAAATAACGAATAACGGAAATGAAAAAATGTTCGTTTCATGCCCATCTCTATTCCCCAGTATACTAAATAGTTCATTTAAACATGAGGTTTGAACGATCATACTACGTGGGTTATATGGTAATGTGTATGTTTCAAGGAAGAGTTCTAAGCATGCAGAAAATATGATTGTGAAATATGAAGGGGACAAAAACAGTATAAATGGAAAATATTTCATAAATCTTATGTAAAGAACAATAATAGCTGTTTTGCATTTTCAGACCTACTTTTAGCAAATGCTCACACAGTGTTTCTAAACAGTAACTTAATTAAGCTTTAGAACACCCCTTTGGGTATTATGGGATATGGAGAAATTGCTGTATTCACCAAAGAAAACCAGTCATCTCTGGGGTAGACTAGAACAGCTGTTTAACAAGGCAGAACAGTAATTGTTTAGGACAAGAGAGTTTCAGCCACTGAAGCTCTACCAGGCAATCATGGCTGAGGAAGATAATTGCTGGAGTAGATTTTCTAGCTTGAACAGTGTGAGTAATGTCTTCCAAAATGTAACTACTGTAGCAGGATTTTTACTGGCCACAAAGGGTCAGGAGGTTTGGACATAATGCAAAGCAGCAGAACATTTTTAAAGAGTAAGCCTTCCAGTTTCCTTACGTTAATTGCCACAAAGGGGAATTTGGACTGTTTACTTTTTGGGGGGGGATACAAACCATCCGTTTCAGGCAGTTGACCAAAAAACAATAAGCAACCATTGTCTTCTGTATGTAACTATAGATGGAAGCTACAAATGCTGTCTCTGACACCACATTTAAAATAATAATAATATCTTTTGCATTCTCCATGTTTTTCACCCCACTCCATGTTGTATATATAATACATTCCAGAGATCTTAAGTTTCAGGCTGATGGCCTAATGAGATGAAATACCAATTAAAAATGAAATAGTTTCCACTGAAATCAAGCGAAGAACTCTTCATGCCTTTGTCCTGTGGCTAGGTTGATTATTTTTAAGGAATGTGAACTTTGAAGGTGTTTCCTCAGTTTGGAGAATCTTGCAAACCCCCTCTCATTTAGGGAAATACTGGATACACCTTATTGTAAATTCCGAGCTATTGTGCCAAGAAATAATCTTCACTTATCTCCTTCTGATTCTAGACACATCTTTCACTGTGGACTATTTTAATATATCCTTACATTTCTAAAGCTGCCGTGGTACTTGTACCTTTAGAAACTGTGTGCTTAAGCCCTCATTCTACTGTTACAATCTGATGCATCAGTTTCTATTGTTCCATACAATCCCAGTCTGGCATTGTTATCTGACAAATTGAGCCTCGGAAACACTGCATAAGTAGGCGGGGGGGAGCTAGCATACTTTTGCAGAGAATGCTGGAATGGAGGATGTCATTGACAAAATTGCTGTAGCATCTATGAACAGTTCATCAATGTGCCCATAAGGCTGTTGTTTAAATAATGTATGAAGCTATAGCCTTGGATCTCCAGAATGACAATGAGGGTCTCATGTGATTTGGTGGGCAATAATTAATTATACCATCCATGCATATTTCATAGGATATGAACACATTTTATGTACACATTGCACAATCTGTCTGACAGGTGGAAGAAAGAGACAGTTCCTTGTCTCATTCTCAGGCTAGAAGTGAGCATTCTTGCAGATGTTAGTGGGTTCTCAACATGGCTCTGTCCATGTTCTCCTTTCTTTTGTCTTGTTTCTGAGTTCTTGAGAATGGATTTTGCAAATATTCTTCACTTCCTTGCAAAACTAGATGGGGACTACTACATGCAGGAAGGGAGACTTAAATATCTCCCCTCTGGTTAAAGGCAGCAGGACCGAAACAGAAAAAGCAGATATGAAACAGATTGAGTCCATAAAGGATGCTGCAGCCTTGAGTTCACAAGAGCTCAGCAGGGTTGTTAATGATAATATATTTTGCAGATCACACACTAATAAGGTTGTCATAAGTTGGAGGTAACTTTATGGTACATAATAACAACAAAAATAACTACATCCTTATTTAGCCACAAGTACTCCCTGTGATATGGAAGGGTAGATGAACCTCAAGAAGTAATCAGACTATATAGGAAGGCAGCATGATCTTTGTCTACTTGTCTGAGAGAGAAGGCAGGGTTCATGCACACAAATAGGAATAGGATTTCTTGGACGTCATATCCCATAATTCTCCATTTTGGAAGCTCTTCCTGATAGACAAAAACCTATGTGATTCACCAGGAAGAAAGACCAAAAATGGAAGACTTTAAGGCTTATCTGGTTCTAGCTCTTTCCAGATTCCTCTTCGGGTCCCAGGTAGTACTTGGACTAGAACTGGACACTTGGATGGAGCTAGCCAAGCTGAAAACCTTCCAGTTTAGGTATCTTCCCCAGATGAGATGCATTTAGGGATCATGCCTGTCTGCTGAAAAAACTTCCCAAATGATTTAGGGGATTTGCAACCCAAAATTAGAGATGAGCAGGATTAATAATGATTTGCTAAATTCATTGAAAAATTGCTAATTCATTAATTCATATTTGTACAAATAGATTCCTTAATGAATATAAACTGATGAGTTTTTAGCAATTTTTGACTCCATGATTTCTTGGGCTGTAAGGTACAAAGAGACACAACATTTTTAGGGTAGGTTCCCCTGACCTCTACAATCCCTCTAAGTATGAGGAAGTTTCAATTTCTTGTGTCTGAGATATGGACACCAAAGAGCCCCTCCCACAAACCTTCCCCCAGGTATCTAGAGTCACCACTCTTGCAGAGAAGATTCCTCTCACTCTCCTCTACAGTTTCTCCAAGTATGTTGAAGACTGGATTTCCCCAAGCCAGTTGCATACCCCCACCCCAATTTGTGGCTGTATAAGTCACATGCCTGAAACTCAATATCCATCAATCCTTCAGGGCTTATGTGGAAGTGTGAAAGGAAGTCTCCCTGCAAATTTGGCATTCCTAGGTGCCTTAGAGACAATTCCATAGGGCTTTAAACTTAAAAATATGAATTTAGAAATTGATTCTTCGTGTCATCAGAAAAAAATCATTTGGTTTTAGTGTGATTCGTTTACCTTGATTAATCCCAAATCAAAATGAGTCACCATTTTTATTTATCCCCATGTCTACCCAAGGTAACTGAAACTCCAATCCCTACAAACAAACAAACTTGTTTCTGGTAAAAGACATATCTAAGAAGCAAACAAAGCAAATTTATATAGACAAGTAGTGACCAAAAAGATAAATGCCCAAGCCATGGAGCCAACTGGCATGATTCTGGAATCAGATCTCATCCTATTTTTTAAAAAGCACTTCTTTAATATACTGTGGAGAAATGAAGAAGTGGTTACCTTTTAAATAAAATTGAATATATCTGCTTTGGGAATACCAAGACTATAATTCTTGCTTATTCCAAAACTGTCCAAGTTTTGATGCAACAGAGCTAATGTAGCTATTTCAACAGATTTTCCTGAATCTTGACTTCCTGGTCCATACTTCCTTGATTTCATTTAGAATGTTGTAAGACTGGTTAGACTGGATCCATCTGCAAAACAACAACAACAAACACTTGTGTGTTACTAGAAACAAGAAGAATAACCTTATTTGTTCAAGACAGTAATCTCCTTATACAGTCCAACAAAACTGAAAATCCATTCCTACAAACAAACCAATTTGATTCCAGCAAGGCAAATAATTTCCCAAGATTAAGAAGTAAGCAAAAGAAGATAAACTATTAAGGTTAATTCAAGATGAACAGAAGGATGAGTGGTATGGACCACATGATAAAGGAGAAAAGAAATGGTTAAATTGGGGAGATATGATAGGAGTTTATAGCTTAGGTTAATAGGTTTTATGCATTCAGGCTTTGCAAGTAAGTAATGAGATACAGTTAACAATCAGTGCATTGGGAGAAAAATTAAATTAAGAAACCCTTTCATACAAAAGTTAAAATGATCTGGCTACATTTACTGATACTGATTGTCATCAGGACCATTAGCGTAACTGCTTGGAACATTATGCAGGGAATACGGATGCACCAGTTGCTGAAAAGACAATCAAGGAATCCATTTCTATCATTCTACCAAACTTTTACCAATTGAGGTTCACCAGGAACACTTAATTCATCACCTGTCTTTCCCTTGGAGGTACTTCTCACAAGCCACAAATGGAGATAAAAACCTGAACTAAAATAATATCTGGTCTGACATCATAATGTTGATTTCAGCTCTTCTTAGCACTGGAAATAATATGTCAAAATTAGTGTTCAATTTCCTACTTTTCTAGGATGATGTTTGAAAAAGGTTCTTAAATCTTAATCTTGTAAAAAGCAATGTTTCAAAAGTAATGGTAGTGAGCATTTAACTTATCAAAAATGTTCATTTTGACCTACCCTCAAGAGAAGACATACATCAGTTATACATACAGATTCAAAAGGGGAAGGCACTCAAATTAGATCACAAAACAAAAGCAAAGCAAAGTGTTCTGCTTATATACTGCCCCATACCACTTCAAGTAATCAATGTGCGGTTTACAGTTTTTTAATTACAGTATGCAGGATACACATTTCTCCCCCCCAGCAAGCTGGGTACCAATTTTATTAACCTTGGAAGGATGAAAGGCTGAGTCAACCATTAAAATAAAAAGGCCATTCCTTGAACTTTGAAGGGATGTGCAGATAAATATATGGTATAATTAATACACATTCCGTTCCAAAGGTAAGGGTTATTGTCTATAGTAGAGATGGGCATGAACAGAAAAAATGGCAATTCATTTTGATTTGGTTTGTTTTAAGGTTTGTTTTGTTTTGTTTCATTTTTAATGTTTTTTTAAAAAATAAATTCATTTTGTTGGTTCATTTTGATTCACTATTCATTTTTTCTTCTCAAGCATCAACCGTGCAGCCCCTGGAGCCAGGCTGGCACTTATTTTACTTTTTTATTTTTTGCTTTATTTTAGAGTGCCACCCCGGCCACCCCTGGGGCCGGGTTGGCATTGCTTTTTTTTAAAAAAATGTATGTGTTTGTTTTTTTTGGGGGGGGGTTTTAAAAACTGAATTGGGTTTTGGGGTTTTTTTTGGGGGGGCAGCCCATGGGCCACTTCGGTGACCTGCAGGCTGGGACTGGTGCTCACGGGCTGGTACCGGGGCCCTCATGCCGGATCTTTTTTATTTTATTTTATTTTATTTTATTTTATTTTATTTTATTTTATTTTTACTGCTGACCATAGCTGCCTACCAGCTGTAGTGCGGCCAGTCAGCTTCCCCCACCCCCGGACCTCCATCCTCCCTGCAGCCAGAAGGACCCACCAGACCAGGAAGGACCATCCAGCGCCAGCAGCATAACCAGGTAGGAGACACTGGCAAATGAAACGAACCAAAACGAAATGGAAATTTCCATTTTGTTTTGTTTCGTTTCTCTTAGACTATTTTCACGTCCTTCCTTGAGCCGAGGTGAACTTGCCTCCATGTTGAAATTGGTTTTCAACACGGATCGAGAAGTGGATTGAAAAGATTCCCAAGCTCCAGGAAGGGAATCTCTCACCCCGCTTGGAGCGCAGTTCAGGGGGCGTGGTCAGGGTGAACTTGGATTGACCCCACAAGGACGTGAGGTTATGTTCCTTTGAACTCAGATTGACCCCACAAGGACGTGAGGTTACGTTCCTTCGAACCGGTTTCCAGCGGGGCCGCAAACTGCAACAAGAGGGACGTGAAGTATCAGCCTTAGAGGGGGCAGTTTGTTATTCTTTTTGTTACATAACAAAATGAATAATGAATAATGAAACGAACCAAAAGTTCATTTCGAGCCCATCAATAGCCTATAGTATTTTATCTATTTTGAATTATTTCTAATATGAACTGATACTACAGGAAGTCTTTAAAATTCTTATTTTTCAAGAATACCAAAATTAGGAAGTGTTTTGATTTGACATTTCTAAGTTTACCCAGACAGCACATTAAGCTGCATTTTTATATCTCATCAGCTGTTTCTGCTTGGTTGCCTCATACTGTTATGCCGATATTTGAGTAATTGGCTTTATTATTTTCATAATGTGGCTTAAGATTTGAATTTCATAGGAGAGAAGTAGGTGGCTTCCTTATAACAATGCCTTTATTTCCATGTATTTCCCATCACATTTCCATAATTCCTTTATTTCCCACTCTCATATGCAGGTGTATAGCTTGCATAATGAAATGCAGAAAAGGCTGAATTGTGCAGAGGTTCCAAGTGACGGTATAGAGGGTGCAAGGATCTCCCTCCTATTCAGACATTGTGCAAATAAAACTGATCCTTAAGTGGCTTCAGGTATAAACAACATAATTAATTCTTGTTCCAGCAAACCAAGGCTAAGGGATATCAGAATGATGGGTTGAGGTTGACGACTCAGTATTTTAGTGAGAAATAGAACAGAAATGCTTTAGATGCTTCCAATCAAGTATGTATAAATCTATACTTAGGTGCCTTCTACTGAGTTAGGTATATTGAGCCCATCCAGATCAGAATTCTCTATGGACAGAATGGAAAGTGTGCAGTGTATGAATTACATGGCACCTAACTGTTAACCACCCTTTGAAGGAATAGGGTGAATCAAGCCTACATTTCACCCAATTACTTGCTAAAAGAAGTTGCTCTCTGCACCTTATCATAGCAAAACTAGCCATTTATTCAGTAAAAAATAGAAGAGACTAGTCACTTCCAGTTTTGTCATGATAGACTGGTGGATCCAGGTTGAAAGTAATGGCTTCTGGATTCTCCCCATACCTTCTTATGTCACCCACTCATGTTCCATACTGATTTGCAGTCATTCTCCAGATTTTGTCCCACTGATGTAAGGAATTCTGTGAGGTAATCTTATGCATACAAGGTGCATGTTGTGTCACCTATAGATCTTTCTCTGCAAGTTGAGTCATGGCTACTGGACTTCTTTTTTTCTTGAGAGACAGAAATGTTTTGCTGTTCATCCAAACAGCTTCATCAGCCGGAATACAGCTAGTGTGAGTCCTCCATTTTATAGTCAGCTTTCACCTCTTGTCACCCAGGTCTGAGATAGGCTCTTAAGATGAACAATGGCCTGAACAGGCTTGTTAGGTAGACAATAGTATCCATAGCCCTAAAGTGAACAATGGCCTAAAGTGCTGAAACCTATAAAGAATGGGTTGTTAGCTATGGCCTTTGTGGTGAAGGCTTTTTGATTTGTCTAGGTATTGTTGAAAGCACACACTGATGTAGCAGATATGCATGAGGACACCACCTCTGTTGAGAGAGGGGCCTTCAATGCTTACATGAATGGCTTCCCTGACTCCTCTCTCAAACCACCTATCTTCTCTGTCTAATATTTGTACATCCTCATCTTTGAATGAGTGCCCTTTGTCCTCCAAATGGAGGAGTACTGCTGATTCTGGTTCTGATTCTTTGTCCATCAGAACTGTTGCTGGGCCCTCTGGTTTTTCATCTGCTAACAGCAATCCAAGGCCCTTTGCCAGGATCTGGAATGCCTCCAGCAGAAGTTTGCATACACCCATGCCCCATGGCCCACAAAAAATAAAATCATCTAAATAGTGGGCTGTACTGGACAAATGTGTCACCTGCCCCAACTTCCATTCAATAACTGTACTGGACTTCTCAAAAGTGGCACATGAAACTGAGCAACCAAATGGAAGAGCTCTGTCCATGTAAAACCCACCATGATACTGAAAACCTAACTAATCAAAATTCACTGGGTGGACCAGGAAAAGGCGAAAAGCTGACTTAATATCTCACTTCACCACCTCTGCCCCAGCAGATAATGCAATTTGCCACATCAAATGATGTGTACTTAACTGTGCACAATTCCTGTGGAATGCTATCATTCACCATGGAACCCTCTGAATATAAGTGGCATATGAGCCTGAATTCACCAACCACCTTCTTGGGCACTAGGCCCAGTGGTGACACTCTCAAATTGGGTACTGGTGCGCTGCAAAAGGGGCCTATCACCCTACCCTCGGCTACTTCTGCTTCTACTTCTACTTCTCAGCTACTTCTACTTCTACCCTCAGCTACTTCTGCTTCTACTTCTGCTTCTACCTTCACCCTTACCAACTGCTCCATTCCTCTAATGCAGTGTTGGCCAAACTTTGGCCCTCCAGATGTTTTGGACCACAACTCCCAGAATTCCAAGTTTGTATTGCCAGTGACAAAGGCCTGTGGGAGTTGTGGTCCAAAACATCTGGAGGGCCAATATTTGGGCATCACTGCTCTAATGGATCTGATAATTTCAGCCATTGCAGCATGTCACTCACCCACCACCGGAATTTGAATTCCAAATGTAAAACCTTTAAACAAAAAACAGGCAGCCCTGTTGGAATATTGCTGTAACCATCCCTGCAGGAAATGGGTTTTAATCAGACTGGGACCCTTTAGGAGAGTTCTCTCTTGCAGAAGGTGGTTTTTGTCACCATCCCACATCTCTAGCCCTACCCTGCTGGGCCCCACAGCTTGAGCACTCTTGCTTGAACCTGCATGGTCTTCGGTTACATCAATGGTTCCCAACCTGGGTAAAAACGACAATTTCACAGGGGTCACCATGAGGCAGTGAAGAAAAAGCCACAAACGCCTTGGGTCTGGATGAGTGGGGGAAAGGGGGGGAAAGTAAGTTACAGCTTGATAGGTTGGAGGGGATATCAGTCAATGGCACCAGAGGCTGTGATTGGCTGAGGGTGGCCATAGAGGGAACTTCTCTATGGCACCTGTGGCAGCGGCCTACCAAAGGGGTCTTGTGGCCTCTTCCAAGCAGAGCAAGGGGTCACTACAACATGAGGATCTGTATTAAATGGTTGCAGATTAGGACGGTTGGGAATCACTGGGTTATATGATTCCTGGCTGTTATAGTCCCAGTAGACCATCCACTGTTGAACTGGTTGGCCCACCCCAGGGTGGGAGCTAGGATATCTAATCATGTGGCCACTATAAAACGCTCCCCCAAAGCTGGCCTCGAAGGCATCATGAGCTGCAACCAAAATGAGGCCAATGGTTCATCCCATTTGAAGTGGGGCTGCATGGTGGCTTGCATATGAAACTTTTCATCACGCAGCAACCACGCATGCCCTGGGAAATTGACATAAGCCCTTTAAATGAGAGCCTGGTATTTTATCAGCAATTGTGCTCTCCAAGAGTGAGCCTGCAATACTACTGACATATAGATCATGTATTCTGGGAGCCAATTAGCCCAGGAGCATTCCAGTTTTTTTCTGAAGCCTACACTCCTTGTCTTTAGGGTCCTCGTTTACTATCTCCTTGGCTTCCATTTCCCTATTGAGCAGACCAAACAAATAGATGTATTCCCCCTTCCAAATGTCCTCTCTAATTGTCTAGGCCAGATGCTCCCCCAATGAGGAAGCAAAATCCCCATATAGCACCACAGCTGGTGGTACCCGCACATATCCAGCACTTAGCCCCATATAAGGCCAAACTCTTCCCCCAGTAAATCCTCCTGTCTGAGTAGCCAGGTTGGTGTAAGACACATTGGCTGGCCACCCCTCTATGTTACCCATGCCATATACCTGCATGGTGAAGGTGTTTGACTGCTGGCCTGCTTGTGAAGTGGCTGCCCATGGCTATATCGATGCCACAACCCCCAAACACCAGACATGCCCACTTGTTTGCACCACAGTACTGTCCTCCTGAAGCCCAGTTGAGGCTTTACCCATCTCAGCCACTTCAATGTCCCTTCACCTGGTGGGCACTGCAGAGGTAACAGTTGCCATGGGTCTACAAGCTTCCTCAGGTGTGATAGGTGTGTGCTGTCACTTTGGGACTGGAAAACAGGACATTAGATCATCAGTTAACTCCCTAAGTTTAGCCCGTCTGCATGTATTGTAAGGCATGGCTGAAGCCTGAGGTTGCTCATCCTCTTGTTCAGGATGCTGCTCCACATCCCATTGTCATTCCAGGGCTTCCTCTCTGGCCCTGAGCTGTTCACAGGCCATTGCTCCTCATCTGAAGCAGACTTGGGTGGCAAAAGTTGAGGTGCAGCCCTCTTGGCAGGCTGCTTGTCCTTGCTTCTACCCTGCCCTTTCTTTGGCCCCATTCCTTCCAAGGCCCAAAAGGTATACTATGGTGTGGCTGGGCTGAGACTACCACCCAAACCCCAAGCTTAGCCATCCTAGCCAGAAAGGCAATTTGAGCTCAACCAGCCTCCCCTTCTAAAATGCATGCACACTCCCCAATGCCATACTCCTCTCACTCTCCACCTGTTTATCTATACCAGTATTAATATCCCTTCCTCCTCTCTTCCTTTTTTTAACTTAATGGCTGGGCCCATCCAGACACAAAATGGAGGGCACCACATGCAGAGTGGGGCAGACTGACTGAAAGGTCCCTGCCTGTCAAACACTTGCCACCAAAGAGGCCAAGTCCAGGGAGGTCCTGTTATATACAGCCCCCCCCCCCCGCCCAGGCTAGGAAACTCACATCAGGAGTCTTGCGGTATTTCACCTGGGAGGGCAAAGCAGCCCTTCCTTTTGGAGCTTCCTCTAAAGGAGCTGAGGAAGGACTGTAGAGGGCTCTGTAGGACTGGAGAGATCTCAGACAAGACACAGAGGACAGGTGAATCATTTCTACTTCCCACCAGTGTATACAGCCCAGGATTATTTGACTAAAGAACCATTTTGACTACTAGAAAACAGGTTTTATTTCTTGGATACCAAATCCAGCAAATGTTAAGAGTATTTAAGATAAAAGTAATAATGAGCATCTTTTAAAGCCACTGTTATTCATCCATACTCTTAGACAGAGAAGAATAATGCTTTCCAAAAAGTCAAGCTCAAAATATTTATGTGTTCAATATAATATGCAAGCAAAAATTTCATCTAAGTTATATGTACATGCAGGCCACTTGGCCTCTGAATTTCCAAGACAGCATTTCAGACTACTGACCCCTCTACCATTCACAAAGTAACAACATGCAAGAGAATATCCCAGAAGCTGGCTTGTTTTTTCACGAGTTCACTACTTCTCATCTAAATACAAAACAATTGTCAGGATTATATGTCTGGAGATTCTCATTCATCTAGTTGAGGTTATCTGGGAGTTGAGTCATAGCAATTTACTTCTTTCCTTCTGGGATCACAATGTTTTAATTCTCATCCAAATAGCTTCTTCAGTCTGATGAAGGTTGGTAGGGGACCTCCAATTTATAGTTTACCTTGGTTTCACCCCAACCTGATCTGAATAGGCTCATTAGAGGGACAAAGCCCTGGGGTGTGTGAAAGTCTCACCTATCCAGCCCCTCCCAACACCCATTAAGCATGGGCAATTAGCAGTGGCCTTCCTGATGGAGGTGTGAAGTGGTTCTGATTTGTCTGGGGATGGATGAAAGGGCAGCATGACAAATGGAAGGCAGAGATTGCCTATGTGTCCCGCCCTTATTAAGAGAAGAGAATGACTGATGCCAGTTTTGCAGTTCATCAGCTCACAGAAAAACACAGAGAAGAGACCCAACCACTGTGTATGGTATTTCTAGACCTGGAGAAGACATTTGACCATGTCTCACATCAATTGATATGGTGGGCCTTCCATTACCATGGGGTGCTGAACTCCAAATCCACTGGGTCAAAATACTGTACAAGAAGACTAGTATCCATGTGTGGTGCTCAGTTGGCCTTCCTAACAGTTTTCTAGTGACAGCTGAAGTGCACCAAGGCTCTGCAGTGTCGCCATTCCTGTTTATACTAGTCATGGATACCATCAAACAATACTCGCAGCAAAATGCTCCTGGGCCATGTCAACACCAACAATGTCATATTTACTGCTACCACTAGGAATGAACTGCAGTGGCAATTTCAGACACAGAATGACTGCATCAAGCACTCTGGACTCCACCTAAACAAAAAGAAAAATGAGTTCCTAGAGAGTGTTGCTACCCATGGAATGCTCCATATAAATGGAGAAAACCCAAAGAAGGTGGATATATTCCAATATCTTGGCTCCTATCTTCAATGGTGGCATCAGTGGTGACATGTGAGCAAGGGTGAATGCGGCCTGGTGCAATGGTGAGAATTTTTTTAAAAACTCACAATTCCAAAATCCTTTGTTCAATACTTACCCAATTTTGGCACAGAGCAAAAGCAGACCTATTGATGGTATATTTTGCCATTTTTTTATTTTTATTTATTTATTTATTTATTTATTTATTATTATTATTATTATTATTATTATTATTATTATTATTATTATTATTATTATTATTATTAATATTGGTAGAGTCATTGGAACCCCATTTAATTTGTAATAAATCCGGTACCTTATTGCCGTACCACCTGTTTAAAGCACTGGTTTGATTCAGAATGTAGAGCATTAAAGAATGAGCTACTGGAGACCTATATAGACTATAAGAATCAGAATCTTGGGAGAATCCCAGAAAATTGGTATCAGTGCAAAAAAGGTATAAATCCTTGATAAAATCTAAGAAACTACACACCCAGAGGAAGGCCTGGCAATGCTTGTTAACTGCTGCCAATTTGAGAGACTCGGCTTCATTCTAGAAGATAGTATCTAGGGGAACTTTAACCTTTATTCCTAAATCAGACTACTATATAATGCTGACAGTATGGGAAGAATATTTTGGCAGGCACTATGCGGCTCAATCACCCTGTACTTCTGCCTTCCAAACTGAACTAGAAGACCTCCCAGAGTGGCCTCCAGTCACTAAACAGGAAGTACTCATGGTAATTGATCGTTTAAAACCAGGTAAAGCCCCAGGGCCTGACTATATTCCATCGGATCTTATTAAAGCAAATGCCGAATGGTGGGCTCCTATACTAGCTACCCTATTTACCTGGATTGATAGAACAGCTTGTATACCAAAGGACTGGGGATCAGCTATTGCAGTCCTAATTTTTTAAAAACGGAAATAGAAGGGATCCTGCCAATTATCGTCCTATCAGTTTATTAAGTACCATCAGTAAATTATATGCAAGGCATCTGTTGGGAAAAATAGAAGATTGGTTACGGGTAGAGAATATTCTTGTCAAAGAACAGGCAGGTTTTAGGCAAGGGAAATCCACAATCGATCAGTGCCATGTTCTTCATCATTTATCTAGTAAATACTCAGCCCCCAAAGGTGGGATTCTCTATGCTGCTTTCATAGATTTTAAATCTGCATTTGACTCTATTTCTAGAGACATATTATGGTTAAAATTGCAGTCTGTGAATATTGACAAATGACTTCTTTTATCAATCTGTCTTTTACATGAGAATTCCTATTTACAGGTTCTTTGTAATTCTGATGGGATCCTACCTAACCCAGTTCCTGTACATAAAGGCGTGAGGCAAGGATGTATCTTAGCCCCAACCTTATTCAATCTATATATTAATGGCATTGTTGAGAGTTTATCCAATGTAGATTTTCACCCACCCAAGCTGGCATCTCACCCAATTTCTATACTTCTGTATGCAGATGATGCTGTGCTTTTGTCAACCTCGTGTGTTGGGTTTAGAAGGCTCCTGAGAGCTTTCTCCTCATACTGTACTCAGGAATGTTTAGAAATTAATTATACTAAAACCAAAATAATGGTTTTTGGCAGGATGAGAATTAAGCATAAATGGTCCCTTAATGGTCACCCAACTGAACAGGTCCAGCAGTATAATTACCTAGGTATAACATTCCAGTCATCTCGTGCTTGGTCCATGCATATAAGCTGTGCTGCAATGAGAGCACAAGGCAATAGCAAAGCCATTAGCAGATTCTTTAATTCTACTGGGGAAAACATGTTCCTTCTAGTTTACAAGTTTTCAGGGCTAAAATCATTACCCAAATGCTTTATGGCTCACAGCTGTTCGGATATGCTAGTTTGAGACCTCTGGAGACTGTTCAAACCAGATTTGCAAGAGCCATTTTGGGCATTCCTACGTGTGTCTCCAACACTTTACTTCGTTTAGAGGTTGGGCTTATTCCCATTGAAGTACAAGCCAAATTTCACATGGTTAAGTACTGGCTTAAACTTATTTTCCTTTCAGAGGGCTTAACTCCCTTGCTTTTGTCAGATACTTTTCAGTCTGAATGGAAAAAACAGATAATAAAAGTTATACATGACTTAGGATATTCTCCTTGTACTCTCCAAACATTGGGTTTTTGTAAAGCCATGAATGAGGTAAAATTACCAATCAGAGATATAGAATTGCAGAAACATGTTGCCCAGTTGGGGAAAATGGAATTTCTTAAGAAATCAGCATTTACTGCTTCCCCATATCTGGATAGGCGCATATCTTCTGTCTCCAGGAGGGCCTTTACTCTGGCTAGATTAAATGTCCTTCCCTCCAAGCTACTGGAGGGGAGGTTTCAAGGTTTACCTTTTTCAGATCGAAATTGCCCATGTGCCAATGACCAATTGGAATGTGTAGAACATATGCTTCTATTCTGCACCTATTATCAAGATCTACGCAAGGAAATTATCTCCCCAATTATAGGCAAATATCCTGGGAGGTCAATAGAATTCTATATACAGTTGCTCCTTTCTGATAACACTTACCAGGTAACTAGGCAAGTTGCCAAATTCTCTGCTGCTGCGATAAGGGTTCGTAAACAAATTTTAAATAGAGATAAAAAAACATAGTAGTAACTGATGGCTGTTTTTATCCTAACTAATGATTACTTTTATTTTGGACCAGAATAAATTTTAAACTGTATTTTAAATTGTATTTAAAATTGTGTTTATGATATATCTTGTAATAAGGCTTGATTCATGTGCTGTCTATTGGAATGCATATTTGAACATCCTTATTTTTATGATTTTATTTTTTGGTTTTTCGTTGTTGACCGTAAATAAAATTTCATTCATTTTTATTATTATTATTATTAACCTTGATTGTCAGTGTACAACCAGTGTACAGTGAAATTGGCTGGGCCTCCCTCCCTCCCCCCCCCCAAACACCATCTCACTAAAAAGCCACTCAATCTCATTTCAAGCTCTTTAGATGAGCAGCGAAACATTTCTCTCTCTCAAGAAAAAAAGTCCAATAGCCATGACTCAACTTCCAGATAAATTCATCTGGATGACTGAAAATCTTCACAGACTCATTTCACTCTGTGCTGCACAACTTGCCAGCCCCATGAGTCTATCACACATTGTCACTTCTCATTCAACTGTCTAGCAGCACACAGATAAAACTATTTTTTAGCCTGTTGGTACGGCTTGCTATACTTCTGTATCTCCTACCATGATGTGAATCATCGCTGATGATTTTCCTTGCTCTGCTAAGACAGCAGTCTCTGTTGATGTCATCCAGTGGAGTCAGGGGACAGCCCATGATGTTTTGTGCTGTATTCACTACCCTCTGTAAATGTGTTGCAGATCTGAGGTTGCAGATCTGAGGTTCCCTTTCATAGTTATAATTTTTGTATGATCCTCCCAATCTTTTGAATTACCTGTATAATGTTATTTACTCAGTCTACACGAAATATATGGAGTGACTCCCATTGCAGCATAATAATGGACTCTTTGCTTTAATTTCTATTTTACTTTCCCCAGTTTTCTACATTTCTTTTTCTTTTTCTTAAGACAGTAAAGGGCATTTTCCCCCAAGCCAATCCAGCTCAAGGCTAATTCACATCAAAATTGCATGGAAAGTGTTTGCTTTACTTTAGGCTATAGGCAGATTAACATAAATAGGCCTAGTGCAATCTAAAATTCTGATTTCAGACAAAGCTGGTGAACAGCACTACTCACAGCTGTAACTTTAAAAGAGGGAAAAAAATGACCCCAGAAAGCTGTCTGCTACAAGGGAACATTTTTCTGGAAGTGATACTCCAGATTGCCAGAGTGTTTTATCTGACCAAACCAAGAATAAAACATTCAGATACGTGTTCAACAAGCAATCTGTAAGGCTCAAAGAATAAACAGTTCACAAGTTTCAAGTAGTTTTCAGATTTGGCATCAGATTGAGAGGGATTTCCCTAACTGTCCCACCATCTGTCAAGTGATAAGGGGACTGATCATCAGAGGCTGTGGCATCCCGCTTTGGCTGTAATGGCTGAACTCTTGAAGTGTCCATCAACTGGGAATCTGGGAACAGAACTGTCAGCTGCTGCCACGTTTTGACAAAGAACAGATGTGTTTAGAAAACAGAAGCAGACTATTGGAAAGAAGCACTGAAATGGTGCAATTGGAGGAATGGAGAAGCCAAGGCAGATTGACCATGTGCAAATATAGCAGTAAAAAACAAGAACAGAGAATAACAGTGACTTGGTGTCCAGTGGGATATGACATATTACCATAGTTATTGTCCACATTCTGCAAATTTGTAAGCACTGTAGAAAAAAGTGGAAAGGCAGGAGGGAGGGAGGGAGGGGAAGAGAGAGAGAAGAAAAGTAAGAAAAAGAAGTTGTACATCAAGAGAACAATAAATGAGAAGCAGGAAAACAATCAAAGATGGCAAATGTGGAAGTTTTAAAAATTAATGTTTTGTGGGAAGCGCTTGGGAGACATATTTTTAAAGAAATATTACTTTTGCATCCCAATTTGGGGAAACAACATAATAAACTGAATAAGTGATAAATAACCAGAACTGCTGAGCAGCTCTGTGGTTTATGTATCTGACTTGCAAAGCCAGAGGTTGGGAGTTTGATTCCCCACTGTTCCACTTTGACAAGAACCAGAACTAGTGACCAGGTTGGTAATGACATCATGGAAATACTCAATTTGTTTTACCCATAGAGTCCTTTCTTGCTGTCATACTAACAGACACATCTGGTTCCAAGATGATGACAATCTCTGCCTTTCTGTCTCTCTGTCTGTAAGTAAGGAAGATGCACAGTGCATTACAGCCTTTGTTTTAAATTTACAGTTAAGGCCACTATGGACTGGATATCACACTACAGTTCTTCAAACAATGAGGAACAGCACTATTCCTAAATTATTTATTACTAGTTGACTTTTATACCACCCATGTAGCCCTAAGGCAACATAAAATCTCAACAAAGTTATAACAACACATTTAAATAACCAAAATGCAAACAACATAATATAACCAAATATAATCAAATAAATCAGCAACAATAAACTAAAATAATTGTAGAAGTAACCAGACAAATTGATCAAATAGCAAAAAAGTTAGAGATAAGCTGTGAAAAGAAGGCTAGCATCTTGCTAGGTGTCTAAGAAGTCAGGGAAGGCCATTCTATAAAGCCATGTTTTCAGCAATTTGTGAAGGTTTGAAGCGAGGGTGCAGATGCAAATACAAGAGCAGGGGATACCTTTATACACCACTAGAAGCATCATACAATCTGCTGGTTTCGTAGATAAGAACCATAAACTTGGTATATACCTGTGTGAAGAACTTAAAGTTCAAAAGTTCATGGCAAGATGGATATTTCCAGGAAATTTTTGTCTTAGATGTCAAGTCCAGCAAGGCGAAGTCTTGGTTCAGCTGTCAATTTCCTCTTGCCATCTCCTTCTGAACTAGTGTTGCTTCTGCCCTAGCTAAGATAGAAATATATTTCCCCATCTGACTGACTGAGGAAAAAAGGAAGCCATGAGGGGAGCTTCCTCAAGTGATTCTAGGTAACCCCTTGAAATGTGGAATGGTTTGGGTTCAGAGGTCTGAGTTCTGAAGGTCCAAAGGGGGTGCCCATAGGAAAAAATCTTTCTAGTGGAATTAGAACTTCGGAAGCCAAGCTGCAGGTGAATGTAGCACTGCTGTGGCTTGGCTTCTGATTCCAATTAGAAAGATTTTTTTCCCTAGATGTACCCTGTTTGAAGCTTTATAACTCAGCTCCCTGATACCCAATCCTTTCCAAATTTGGGGGGTTTCAGGGAAAAGCCTGAGCTCCCCTGCCATTGATTCATCTAGGACAGGGCAGTCCAACTTTGAATAGGCCGAGGTCTACTTTTTCCAGATGAAAGTGCCTGAGGGCTACTACACTAAAACCTCTACTTATGAATTTTATCTGTTCTGACCACATGCTCATTAAGTAGAGCAGCCCTTGAATACCTCCGCTTGGCTGAGACAGTGGGCTGGCAGACCCAGAGCTTTGCTGGGGCAGTGGTGGTCCTTGGGGTGGGGGAGGTAGAGGTAGAGAACTTATCCCCTCACTTTTGTTATTGATGACTGGCGGGCTACTTTTGAACCCTTCACGGGCTACTGGTAGCCCCCGGTCTACCTGTTGGACAGGCCTGCTCTAGGATGAATCATTTCATGCTAAAGGGAAAATGGCATTTCATGACAAAATGAAACACATCCTACCTTTTCGTTAGGCAATGAAATAATTTATCACCTAACAAATGACAAAATAGCATTTCATTCTTTTGTCAGATATGCCCATGTCTAGAAGTCACTTCCCCTTCTCCTGCAGCAAATCATCTTTCACATTTACCTCTGTTTTTTGGAAAGTAGCCCAGTTGGCACAGTAAGAGTATTCATTCCAAGCCCCCTCACAGACCCTGAATGATGCAGAAGTATCAAACATGATGTATGGCATGGGTTCTGACTCCCTCTAGTGCCACTTCTGGTAAACACACCCTGGAAATACATATAAATATGTACTTTTAATATATTTTATTTAGTACTTTCAGGCAGCAAGTAACTGAACCAGAGCCTATTAATCGTGAAGATTGGGGTGGAGGGGTCCTTCAGTACAGTTCTTACAGAGGTGGAAACTTCACAGGTAGCAAGAATTAATGGGTTACCAGGGACAAACTCAGCCATGTCCTGTATACGATATAGGTCCTAGGTGCCCAACAGAAACCCTTCTGTCAAATTAATGCCCATCACCTTCATGTTTATTTGTGTCTTTGCACAATGAGAAATTTTGTTTTTAAAACTGTTTTTCTCAGCTGGAAAAAGTGTTCATTTATTGCCTTTAGGAAAACCAGCAAAATAGTATGCAAGGATACTAAAAGATTCCTTCAGAGTATGTAAAAGTAAAAAAAGACATAAATTATAATTTGCAAGCAAAAGTGCTATCACATATGTCAGATATGTACATTGTGAATAAGGGAACCTTTCCAGAATTTTCCTTTCACAAAATTGGCCTGGAAGTGATCAGCCTGTGTAGATTGGAGAAAACATTAACACCAATGATAGGAACCCTTTCAAAGGAGATTTAAAAGTTTAAAAGAATTTAGTCAGCTCTAAGGATAAGATATCAGGACAACTGCTGCTGTTTGACAATACAGAGGAGGGGTATCAGTGTACAATATGTATATGTCAGAAATGAGTTAGTGAAACTATGTATTAGACAGGTGCATAAATAAATGGTCTGTATGTATTTAATTGATTTCTAAGATGGAGTCTGCAAATGTGCAAAGACACAGAGATTCAGTCTAAAGGTTTTTTTCTCTTAGACTGCAGGTGAAAAGAATGGGTTTAAATGGGTTTGCCTGATGCAAGGTGCTGCAATAGCCATGATGCAATTTAGTTCCTGATTGGACAGACAAATGTATATAAGTGTTCTGTTAATCAGTATTCAATGGGCTTTTGTGAGTAAGGCTCTCCATGCAATTGAACAAACCAAGTAAGTTCATTACAAAGATCACTAATAGATCCAAATTCTGACTCTGCAGTACTACACAAAATGAATCTCTGTTTTCTTGACAAGCAATTAAAGCTTCCCCAAGAAAAATTACATAACCTGAAATTGACTTTATTGTTTCTGAAAATGGTGCCCATTGCCCAATCTGCATCTGCATAACATGTCAGATTTAATCCTTCTGAAACAGGTATTTTTAACTGAACATTTACTGCACCATATAGATATCTTAGAATATATTTGATTCCTTGCCAATGCTTATTTGATAGTCTTACAGCATATTGACTAAGAATATTTACAGCTGCAGAGATATCTGGCCGTGTCCAAGAAGACAAATACAGTAAAGAGCCCAAAACTGATATTCTTCCTTATTTACAAATTCTCTATCAGGAATTCTATTGAATCCTACCTCCATTGGAGTTGGAACTGGATTACACATCTCCATTTTACAGTTCTCCAGAAGCTATTGTATCTTTTTACTTTAAGACAGATAGAGATTACCTGTGGCGTCTTTGTGTATATCCACACCTAAGTAATTTTAAATCTCATCCAGATGTTTAAGATGAACAGTTGCACCTAGTTCAGTCACAAACCATTTTACTTGTGAATTATCTGGAACAATTAAGCATAAATCATCAACAAACACAAGCAAAATCATTGATCCTTTGGTGTACAGACATGGGTCTGCTCTACTGCATCTGAAACCCAGCTGAGGTGGCTTGGCATCCAAACATTTGTTCCAGGCATGTCCGGCTTGACATAAACCATAAAGCATTTTATAGTCAATTTCAAAACTAGGTTTGAATTCTGCAACTCATATCCAGGAATCTGCTTCAAATACATGGTTGCTTCTAGATCAGCATTGAGATATGCTGTGGAAACATTGAAATGATGTATTTCTTAGAAACAGCAATGGACAAGGCCATTCTGAATGTGTCTGCTTTAACTGTTGGAGCAAACACTTCATCATAATTTACATATTTTTCTGCAAAAAAAAAAAAGACCTGTGCAACCAATCTTGCTTTGCACTCTGCAGAATTATCTGCTGTCTTCTTCACTTTTTAGACCCATCTGTAGCCAATTGCACTGTGGCCTTCTGGAAGCTTAACAGGAGTGAAGACATTGTACTGCTTTTCAGATTCCATGGCCTTTTCCCACAATTTTTGCTCATTTTGTGGTTAATAATAATAATAATAATAATAATAATAATAATAATAATAATAATAATAATAATAATAATAATAATAATAATAATAATAATAAACTTTATTTTTATGCCGCCTTTCTCCCCGAAAGAACCCAAGGTGGCTAATTTAAATTTAATTTAAATTTAACACTTTCTGGAATGTTTGAGGCTCAAAAGACACAAAATTAACTAAGAAACTCCAAAGTAGTACTCCAAAATTGGTTCTTGTGGAATGTCTTGGTAAAACCTGTTCCTCCACCTCATCATCTTTATGAACTCTTTTTTCATTCTCTTTGTGTTCTTCTCTCTATCCCCTCCTAAACCCTCACTCTCCTATGAATAGAGATTTCCTGACTGAGTGTGAAACATGTTTGTAAGGAAAACCTCATCATTTGCATGTATTTCATTCCAATTCCTGTGTTCACAAAAATACTGGCAGACCTGCTTACACATATGTTTCCATGATTATAAACAAAGTGCCAGGATTTACATCCTGGCTAATAGCCAACAAAATTAATTTATGTGACCTTGGGCTGGTCTTCAAATTTATTTATTTATTTATTTATTTATTTATTTATTTATTTATTTATTTACAATATTTTTAGCTACCTGAATACCAGGTGGGGAATGTGCACCCATGCTTCTTTGGAATGTGCACCTGTGCTTCAGTTCCGAATGCTTTCATATATTCCAGTGTTGGCTGCTTCCCATGTGATAGAAAATAAGAAATATTATCAATTGCAGAATTCCATATTCTATTTGCTACATGATTTGCACATTTCATGGCTTCTGCCCAATAACTCCTGGGCAACTTTCCATAATGTTTTGAATTCTTTCCAAAATTCCATGCTCCTGTGAAACTGAATGATTTGTTAATCTGTGAAAGATTCCCTTCTTTTTAAGAAAAGTTGCAAATTCATTTGAAAGAACCTCAGAACATCTGTCTGTCTGAATAGACTTTATCTGGACCTCAAATTTTCTCTCCACTATAGCAGCCCATTCCTGAAGGTAAAAACCTGACTTTGTGCTTCATTTGAAAAACCCATGAATACCTGGAAAAATAATCAGTTATCAGTAGACAAAATCTTGAACCACCAAGAGATTGTGCTAGTGGACCAGTTACACCCATATGAACCAGCTGAAAAGACTTATTGGACTTTCTATTACACACTTTTGCCACTGTAGCAGACTTGCTTTTTGTTGATTTGCATATATTATAATCAAGAAAAGACTTGCAACTTTTAAGTATACAGGACAAAGTGTGTCTTCTTGAAGAGTCTTCTGTAAAACAGGAAAACTAATATGCCCCATTTTGCGATGTAATAAATGTATGCACCTCTCATGCAAAGGAGAATTATGTATTGTTTTTACAGAAGTTTGATTAACATCTAACAAAAAAGATCATTCAAACAACCAGTTGCAACTCTGTTCCCATCTTTCATGATTTTACACATATCATTAGCAAACATAACTTCAAAACCTTGCCTCAACAAGTTAGACACACTTATTAAATTCCATTTTAGAGAGGGTACATACAATGGTTTTTCAAACAAACAATTCAAGGGCTTGAAAAACAAATTACCTTCCCCTTTAATTGGATCATCAGTACCATCAGCCAACGAAACACTCTGTGAATCAAACTGTTAGTTTTGAAAACATTTTCTTATCTTTGAATAAAATCCCTGAATAAATTATATACTGATCACTGCCAGAAAAACATTTGTCACACTCTACTTTAATTACATATTCTTGGAAACTTCCCTTTTTCTTCTTGGCTGTAAATTCCTTACATTTTGGACCTTTATTTTATTTATTTTGTTTATTTTATTTTAGAGTATTTTTATGCCACCTTTCTCCTTGGAAAAGGACCTTTTACAACCTCCTGCAATTTATCACAATTCCTTTTATGATGTTGAGAGCTCCCACAATTGAAACATCTCCTGACAACCTAAATAGTTTACTCAGATTATTTTCCATTCTGCACTGCTCCTCTTGAAGTAATCTGGAAGTGACATATGAAAGAGTTTTCACTTTTCATCGCTTCCATCCCCATTACTAGTGAGTCAAAGGTTGAGTTTAGACTAGAGAGAATAACCAGACATTTATATTCTTCATTATGTTCCACACAAACTTGTCGCAGCTGCTGGAAAATATCTGCCATATCTCTGACATGATTTTTAACAGAATCACCCTCCTTTAACCTTGTTCTAAAAAGCTGCTGCATCAAAGACAATTTGGAACCAGCATTATATCTTAAGTAAAGGTAAAGGTTCCCCCTGCACATGCGTGCTAGTCATGTCTGACTCTAGGTGTGGTGCTCATCTCCGTATTCAAGCCAAAGAGCCAGTGTTGTACAAATCCACAGCCACATGGCCAGCAATGGCTGCAGAGAAACACTGTTTTACCTTCCTGCTTTTTATGGCAGTACCTATTTATCTACTTGCATTCACATGCTTTCGAACTGCTAGGTTGGCAGGAGCTGGGGTTATCAGTGGGAGCTCGCTCTGTTGTGTGGCACCCAGGATTTGAACTGCTGAGCTGCTGACTTTGCAGGCAACAGTTTTTGGAGCCTTATCACTTAAAGGTTGCTAATACACTGCACTATTTTTTTTTCCCCTTACATAAACCAACTGGGAGTCCTCCAAACCAAGAATTATTGTTGCCATGGCTTTTTGATCCATAATCTTCTCTTTTTCATCCATTTGACCAGGTGCATTTCCTACATTTTCAAATAAACTTTGAGAAATTTTTAAAAAATCATCTTCATGTCATAAAGCTGAACAAATGGCCTAGGTGTATTCATATTTACTGCCATGCTTGCTACTGTCTGTTGTCTTTGAGGATTAGAGACTCTGGGGTGTTCTGCCAAGTCTTCCTTCTTATCTTCTTCCTTAGAAGATAAAGTCTCCTCTTCAGAATCATTTAACACAGCTGTTGTTTTTGAAAAGCTCTGAAAATGCACTTTAAACTGTTATCTTCAAACTCATGGCAAACAACGCCTCACACCTTCAATGTGTTTTATTTTTCCAGCAAACACTGCTTACCATCTCATGGTCTCTTGACTTTTCCACCGTCTGTCTTCAGACCCTCCAAGCTGGTAATTAATTTTCCTTCCAGATAACTTGTCAGATAGCTTCTGTTATATCTGGGCCCCATAACCCTATCAAGTATTTTGCAGTTTGTTCTGCCAGCGGAAGCCAATACTTATTGAATAATTACATAGACAAGAATTATATTGTATATTGACACCCCTCTGTATTGTCAATCAACAACAGTTGTCTTGATATTCTTATTCTTAGAGCTAACTAGATTCTTTCAAACTTTTAAATGGAAAAGGGCCCTTTAAATCTCTTTTGAAAGGGCTCCCATTATTGTTGGTAATGTCTTCTCCAAACAACACAGGCTGATCACTTCCAGGCCATTTTTGTGAAGGAAAAATGCTGGAAAGGGTCCCTTATTCACAATGTACAGAGCTGACATATGGATCCCTTATTCTTCACAAAAACTTGCAGTTTATGAGTGTGAGGTATTGGGTTTTGTCATCTTGATTCAAAATGTCAGGAAATAGTCCAGTATTGCTGTACAATATTGTCCTCATGTTGCCAACAGGAGAAAGGATGCCATGCATTCAAAGCCTGAATGTTGACAATGCCAAGAACAGCAATCAGGATGGACAACAGGGTGCCCTCTTGTACTCATTACCACAATTTTCTATTCTTTAAACAATACTGGCTATCAAAAGATTTCTGTCCTCTTACATTAGTTCTTTAGCTGCCTAGATGCCCTAAGCACATCTGATCTCTCCTGATTTCAGAAGCTAAGCAGGGTCGGCCCTGGTTAGTACTTGGATGGGAGACCTCCAAGGAATATCAGGTGCTGTAGGCACCTGGAGTAGGAACTGGCAAACCACTCCAGTATTCCTGCCAAGAAAACCCCATGGACATGGGGTCACAGAGAGTCAGACATGACTGTAACGACACAACACACACACACACACACACACACACACACACACACACACACACACACACACACACACACACACACACATTAGTTCTAAGCATTATGAGGGTCAATTTTGTCCTTGAGATGTCTTCTAGATCTTCAGGATGGGGGCATTTTTTATAAGTGAAAAAAACTCACTATATCACCACCTCTGGGAATGGGATTGCTACTAACTTCTCCTTAGGGAGTCTACACGTTTGCGATATGGTATCCAACTCGATACCCAAAAAAGTGACCGTAGTGGTGGGGCCCTCCGTCTTGTCCTCCGCTAATGGTAAACCCAGCTCAGCTGCCATGGCGTGGAAGGTAGCCATGAGAGACTCGCATTGCTGAGTGCCGGGTGGTCCAGCAAACAGGTAATCATCCAGATAATGAACGACGTGGGAACTACCTGTTCGCTGGCGCGCTGCCCATTCTACAAAACAGCTAAATCGTTCAAAGGCAGAACAAGAGATCGAGCAGCCAAAGGGCATAGCCCTGTCCAAGTAATAATGTCCCTCGAATGCGAATCCTAAGAGTTCAGCATCTTCCGGGTGAACTGGGAGGAGTCGGAATGCTGATTTAATATCGCACTTCCCAATTTCGGCTCCCACGCCGCAGCTCCGTACCATTCTAATGGCTGCATTAAAGGAGGTATAACGGACACTACATAATTCCTGTGGAATCCTATCATTCACCGATTCCCCTGCCGGGTATGACAAATGGTGAATGAGGCGGTATTCACCTGGCGCCTTCTTGGGAACGATGCCCAAGGGCGATACCCGGGTGCGGGGAGTCGGCGGATGATCAAATGGTCCCAGGATCCTGCTGCCCGCAATTCGGACGCTATCTTTTCCCGCACTATCGCCTCCTTTCCTAAGACTGATTTCAAGTTGTCAGCTAGAAAGGGAGACCGCTCCCCAATAGCCGGTATGCGGAAGCCGTACACAAAACCGTTCAAGATGTAAGAAGCGTCCTCCCAGGAGGGGTAGCTACGAAGCCACGCCCTCAGAACTGGCACTCATATGGGACTAGGTCCCTTTTGGAGGGGGGGTGACCCCGGTTGGTTACGCTTACCCCCAGTCTCCCTCCCTCCGCTGCTTCCTGGTCTACCCCGGGGGCAAGTGGAGGCTGGGTGGTTTGCACCGCAGGTGGAACACATATGCCTAAATTTGCACTGGTGGCGCCCACAAGACCCTTTGCTGTTGTATTCGAAGCAGACCAGCTGGGGTTGAACCAGCTGGCCCGCGTTTGCGCGGGAATTCACTACCTGGCCAGGGCGTGAGATGGCGTGGCCGCTATCAAATCTCTCGTGCATGGCCTGACGAGGGGCACTCATCACCCTGAGCCACAAATAGCTATGGGGCCTGTCCCAGCGGAGGGAGGGGTCCTTGGCTATCCGGCGATGAAAAGCTTCGTCGTACGCCAGCCAAGCTGATGCCGGGAAGTCCGAACGGGCCCTAATAATATTGTCCAAATAGTGCCATAGCACAGCACCCTTCTCGGGGTGGGCCTCAGCATAGATGTCTGTGTACATAACAAAAGCCGTCAGCCAATTGTTCCAATTTTTTCCGGCTTCCGCTTCTTAATTCGTTCCTTCTCCTTCTCGTCTAGCTTTTCTAAGTCTTTGTTATCAATTTCCCTGTTCAGTAAATCAAATATGTCCACATACCTCCCGGACACAATCTTCTCGCGCATAGCGTCCGAAAGGTGATCACCTAACGGGAGGGACTCGTCCCCCTCCGGTAAATCTAACGGGCTGACTGCTGCACCCTCAGATTCCCCCGCTGTCCTGGCAGCAGATTGCGCAGAAGGGGCTGGGATGCCATTGCCAGCCCCTCGCTGGTCTATGTTCGGGCCTGGACTGGAGTCCGTCTGGGCAGCTGCCTCCGCCACAACCAGGCCCTGCCTGCCCGGGGCTGGCGGAGGCAGGCCAGGAAACCTGAGTCCCATGGAGTCAACTTCAACCCGTTCTCGCACTACCAGGTCACTCCCATGCCAGGGCCAGAGTACCCGTCTAGGTGTGTGTGTGTGCATGGTGGACTCACCCGGTGGAGGGTTGTGAATAGGCGCCCGTGGTTGCGGTCGTAGAGGGGTGCCGGTTGTTGTCAAATCAATTGCCTGGTCCTGAGGCTGCTCCACAATAGTCTGGGTAGCTGTAGCTGATACGGCTCCTCCAGTGGGAATAGCTGGTATTGATGGTCCCACCTCCGTTGTATGCGAAGCCTGTACTGCCGGTTGGGCACCTGCAGAGACCTGGGACGAGGATCCCGCCATAGCGTTCTCCAAAACAGAAATACGGGACATCATGAGATCCCCCAATACTTTAAGGCCCGCTCTGCGATATCCTTTGGTGTCCCTGGAAGGCCTCCCCCCATAAGAAGCTTCCATTCCCTTTTGCTTGGCACGCTTTTTCTCCAGGCAGGATAGTTTGCTCCATGCAGCCGCGAATGGTTGCCAATCCTCATCAGATGAGGATGAAAGTTCCGGAGCTGGTAAGGGGGCTGAGCGTCTACGTGGCTGGGCCTTGCCCTTGCCCTTGCCCTTGCTGGCGCTCAGCTTAGGAGGCATGGTGTGATCGGGGGATGATGCCAAATGCCAATCCCGGGTCCCGCTGTAAGAAAAGGAGGTATATAGCCAGATGCCCAAAGATTGGTCCCAGCGAAGACCAGGTGGATGGATGCAGATCGGCCTTGAAGGCCTAGAGACGCTGGCTAAGGTGGCCAACAAAATGGCCGCCCACCCACCAAAATGGCCGCCCGCCACTCAGCGTGCCGCCTGTTCCCTGCCCCAGTACCGCCTGCTGGACAAATAACCAAGGGACGAAATCGTCCCCCACGCCAGTCCAAGGATCCCCTCCAAACTCCCCCAAGCGCCTCACTCCGCGCCCCGCCCCAGTGTTGATGGAGGATGGAGTTGGATGAGCCGGCCACGTGGAGAAGGGCCCCAAGGTTAAACAAAATGGCCGCCGCAACCCAACCGCGGGCCTGGGTGTACAAGCCGTCCGGTCGCTCGGGACAGGGGGTAAGCTCTAATTATTATTCCCCAGGGGGTGGGGGCGCGCTGCTCAGCCGAATCCCGACCGCCTCCCAAGGAACCCCAGATCGCCGCCTCCCACGCTGTCCCCTTGAGCTGCTCAAAAATAAAATCCAACCGGGAGCGGCCAGAAGTCCCACACCAACACCTTTGCCGCTGCCCCGATCCCCTCCAATGTCCACCTCCCCCACCCCCACGGCGCAGGTTCACACGAGCCTGGCTCTGCTGCCCACCCCCCTCCCGGTTCCCCCCACTCCCCAAGTGAATAAAAGGATGATCGCTCAGCCTTATCTCCGATCAGCACACCAGCTGACAGGCGGCGACGGAGATTGCTGCGCTGCTTCCCTGCAGCGCGGAGGCTGAGTCCCCTATCGCTCCGATCTCCGCTGGCCAGCTGTCAAGCGGAGCCGGAGCTGACACAAGATTTTTTCCTCCCTGCTCTCTGTAAAGCTCAATCTGCGCAGGAAGGTCGGGGGAAGTGCAGAGGGGGCTTAAATAGCCGCGCTCCCCCGACGTGCCCCGCGCGGGAAGTTTGGCCAACCGGCGACTGATTCCGCCGGCTGGCAAAGATGCCCCGCCTCCGCAAGTAGCGGGACGGAGCTGCCATTAGCTACTGATCAGAACAGGGTTCTTAATCATTTGTTGTACTCTTTCTAAAGGTGTTTTAAAATCATGTTGATTTATTAGTTGTTTTACTGTGCCATAATTTGTTTCATATTATTTTAAAATTGCAATCAGTTGAGTTTTTAGCAGTATTTTTTTTTTTTGCCTGCCTGTCGCTTTAATTCTTTGGGCTCCTCAAGGGGAAAAGACAGCCTATACACAATCTTTTTAGTGTGTTAGTGATATGCACAGGGAGTGTGTACATTGTCCCTGCACACAAGTGACATGCATGCACAGATGCAAGAGGAAAAAGAAAGTGATCATTGCTGTTGCAGCTGTACATAATCTGAAGATATGTACTTCACCCCTGTTTCATCATCAAATCCCTGCACAATCATAGCAGGCCTCTTCAAAGTACTGGACAACTTTAATCTGTTTGTTGACTGCATGGAATCTTCTTAAAGCCTTTTTAATGCTTCTGGATGAATTGCCTTTGAGCGAAGGGCTTCATTCAATTGAAAGGGGATGATGTAATACTTCCCAGTACTTTATTAGCCTAGGAAATGCATCTGGTAATCTATGGTATCTGAAAGCATGATTACTTTCTCATTTACATTACAGAAAACCAGAAGCAAATTCAATGACATTAAGTAGATTGCACTCATGTGGGTATGTCTAGAGGGTGATGGTGGGAAAGTGAGCGTTATCGCTCACAGACATTGCTAGGAGGGAAACTGCAACTGGAAATGGTCCTTATATTGATTATATTTGTGCTGCCAAACAAGGATACATTCCCACTGCACCCATGTATTTGTTAGCACTTGCAAACTGGAAGTTCTTTTAAATTTCTCTTAGTAGGGAAATTGAAGATTTCTATTTAATCAATGCATTTTGGTGTCATCAGCACAGTGGATGAATAAAAACAAAAAGTCATCTTCATATTGCTAGTTGAAAGACTAGAAACAACAGCAGCTGTTGTATTTGCAATGCTTTGTGGAACAAGGTGGGAACAGCAGCAAGTTCTTAAATTCAGGTTTAATAATCAGCAGAAAAAATGTCATTGACTAGAGAAGATGGTGTTCTTGCTCTCTTTCATCAGTTTACAATACAAATACCAAGTGGTTAAGTGGAAGAACCTTGAGTAGAAGAGGCTGCTAATACAGAGCATGACAGTTACAGCATTTCAAGTTACCCACTATATAAATTGAGCAAAAGGGGGTTATTCAGGGAAAAGAGGCTTTTTAAGGAACAGAAAGGAGAATAAACATAACAGCAGAGTGAAAAGAGACTAGAAGCTGTATCTAATGCCCATTGGCCCCATAGCAACCTTCTAAGGAGTTTTCCATATGAATATAAAGGATTTTTAATATGGAAAAAGATCAAATACAAAGTTTAGAAAGAGTCCACCATACTATCTCTTAATGTGTTTGACTCTCCATCTCTCTAGCATATACTAGAATCCAGGTCTTTCATTCTTGCTAGTTTTAATTCATTTACTTTCTCATTTGTGTATGCCACCATCTTCTATTAATCATCTAGCTGGGAAACACCATCCACTATTACTGGGTGCCTGAAAAGGAATCCTGTTTTGGAGACCCTTGTATCTCCTGGACTTGGATTCCCTTGGCAGTTCACTTGGTAGTTCCCTTGGTAGTTGGTAGGTAGAGGTTTCTGGTGTCCCAGGTGTCCAAGAATACCTGGGTTACTTAAGTTCAGGAACCACTGTTCTGGAATGTTTCAGAACCTAAATGGAATTGGAATGGCTTTGGGGCTCCCCCATGCTATCAGCTGTAATCTGTTTTCCTGGTATACACCCACTGGTTTCACTCATATTACACTTGAAATATTTTTTTCTCTATAGAGTAATTAAAGTTTATTTGAAGTGGATGCCTGGGTAAATTTGTATTCAAACATAAAATTCTTGCTCCGGGGGCGGTCCTTCCACCCAGCCGGAGCAGCCTTGCCCTCTCGCGAGAGGGGCGAGAGGCAGGAAGGGACGCAAGAGAGCGTCCGAAGGAGGGGGGAGGAGTGCCCTATAAGAGGGCGGCTCCGACCCCCCCACTAGGCTTTCATCAGCTGGCGTTTGGCAGGAGAGGACCTGCCGGACGCAAGGAGACCGCTGTGGATGTCATGTGGCGCCCGCCATTTTGTTTCCCAGCCTGTCTGCCAGGGCTCCGGTGGGGAGGTGAGGAGGGCCTCGGCGCAGCCTCGGTGGCAGCCAGAACACACGTGGCCACCTGGGCCGTTGGAGCAGCGCCGTGGGGCCAAGCGACACACACGGCAGCAGGTGGCAGCAATCCAACGGCTGGCTAAGCCCCGCCGTGTTGGGGTCGCGCCACGGTGCGGCTCC
This sequence comes from Phrynocephalus forsythii, assembly GCA_029282475.1. Lineage (NCBI taxonomy): Eukaryota > Metazoa > Chordata > Lepidosauria > Squamata > Agamidae > Phrynocephalus > Phrynocephalus forsythii. Next base: position 129,177,507 of record JAPFRF010000001.1, on the reverse strand, counting down.
CTGGCAGCCCGCATTTGCGGGCTCCTCTACAGAGTGGGGGGGAAGGCACCGGCCTCCTCCCCGGTGTGAGTAGCAGCCGGGAGGGCCTCGGCAGCTGAGCCAGGTGGGCGGGGTGGCTACGACCCTCTGCCCGGGTGCCCATTCATGTGGGGGGAGGTGGCTGGCTAACCGGGGTGGCTGGATTGGGGTCTCACTGGGGGTGGAGGCGGCCCAGGCCGCTCGGAGGGCACCCTTTTACCACCTGCCAGCGTGAGTGGGCCCTAGAGGACCGGATAGCCCCTGGGGGGGTAAAGAGCCCCCTAGGCTGCGACAGGGCATTGTCACCCAGCGTGCTTCATGCCCTGTGGCTGGGCACTCCCTGCAGCTGGGAGCTTTGCATTGCCCGTTGCATTGGGGGGTGGTAATTGGGTCCCCAGCCTGGTCAGCCTTAGTGGCTAGGGTGGTGGGACCTAACGGGGCGCCATGGCACCCAAGAATGGACTGGGGGGCAAGAAGGGGAAGCAGCCTGCTCGGGCCCACCAGCAGCCCCAAGCCCAGGCCCCTGAGCCTGCCTTGGAAGAGGAGAGCTGGCCTATCTGGGCTCGGCTTGAAGCCCGGTTACGGGCCTTGGAGGCTGAAAAGGATGTAGCAGGGGCTGTAGAACAGCCAGGCCCCGCTCCTAGGGCAGGATCTCAGCCTGCTAAGGCCCGAAATGGGCCCAATTGATGGAGGTGGCTGACAACTTTGCCAATCACTTTGCAGTTTTGGAAGCAATGCAGGCCATTCTGGCGACCCAGGGACCAGCAATGGCAGTGCTGGCCACCAACAAGCACGCTCGGGCGGCGGCCCACTCAGAGGAGGACCCAACAGCTCGGGCTGAGGAGACAGAAGGCGAGGAGGAGGTCACCGCCACGTCCAGGGTGCCGGAGACCGCAACTTCCAGTGAGTTGTCTTGCGCTCCAGACCCTGTGCCCACTATCTCCTGGCCTTGGCCTGCTGGCACGGGGGTTCCCATGCCCGCTGCCCAGACCTTTGGCGCTGTACAGGCAGCCCTGGTGCAGCAGCCCCCCTCGGGCACCCCCTGCCCTTGGGGGCCAGCTGCCCAGCTGTTCCCAGTGTTCCAGCCCCAGGCCATGCTCCCCGGGCTGGCGCAGCTGACCTCGCCAGTCGGGCCTGCTGGTGTGACAGTCCAGCTACTGGCGGCGGGCCAGCAGGTGTGGACAGGTTTGCCCCCCGGGTGGCCCTCAGTTGGGCAGCCTGCCCTGGGGATGCCACCTTGGCCATTGATAATGCCTACTGCTGGTTATGCAGAGGTGCCCGGTGGGGCCCGCCCATATGGAGATTATGCCTCACCTTTTGGGCACCACCTGGCCCAGGCCACTAAAGAAAAGATCTGGCAAGGGGAGTACTTGGACATTTTTAGCCTGCTTAACAGGGAACTGGACACCAAGGAGTTGACAAGGAGTACCCTCCAGACAAGGAACGGAGGTTGAGGAAAAAGCCGGAGCACTTGTGGGCCACGTGTCTGCCAGCGTATTTGATATACATGTCCTTGTCACTCCAGGCCCACCCCTGGCGGGCTCAGTCCATGCTTAAGTACTTGGACCTAATATATAGGGCGTTTGTAGACTTCCCCGGTCACACTTGGCACCAGTACGATGAGGAATTCCATCGTAGAGCAGCTCTGGACCCCCTACTCCACTGGGATGAGCCTCTGCTGCCCAGCTGGCTGCAGTTTATGACCCCGGTGAGGCCAACCTTGGGCAAAAGATACGATAGCGGCCACCTGATTAGAAAAGGGCCACCTAACACTCCTGCCCGCGCCATAGCGGGTTCAAGTCCGGCTGGTCTGTTGGAACTACAATGGGAAGGGGGTTTGTGCCCGCAAGCAATGTCGCTTCAAGCACGAGTGCTCCGTCTGCGGAGCCCAGCACCCGGCCCTTAACTGTAGCCGGGCGCGCCCACAGCAAGGAAAAGCCAGGGAGCAAAACCCAGGAAGCAAGCCCGGAAACGGCGACGTTGCCCCTCCAAAAGGGCCCCAGCCCAATTAAACTGGATGTGCTCAAAAGATGGGCCATTTCCTGATTGAGGGGTTCGAATTTGGATTTCGAATCCTGTTTTGGGGGGGGGAGATGCCCGGTCTGGGCTGACAAACTTAGGTCCCTGCAAGGGGCGGAGCAAATTGTGCAGGACAAAATTGAGAAGGAGGTTAGGGAGGGGTGGGTCCTTGGCCCCTTCCAGTTTCCCCCAGTTGACAACCTGCGGGTATCACCGTTAGGCCTAGTGCCCAAGAAGACCCCAGGAGAATTCAGGTTAATTCATCACCTCTCTCACCCAAGCGGTGCCTCCCTTAATGATGGCATCCCCCTGGACCTATGCATGGTGAAGTACAGTTCCTTTGATGCAGCGGTGCGTATGGTATGCATGTGCGGGGCGGCGGCGGAGATGGCGAAATGCGACATCAAGTCAGCATTTCGCCTTCTCCCTGTACACCCTGATGACTTTGAGCTGCTGGGGTTTCAGTTTGGGGGGGGGAAATTCCTGGACCACGCACTCCCATTTGGATGCTCAGTATCTTGCGCCATTTTTGAGTCCTTTAGCTCCTTCGTGGAGTGGCGCTTGCGCCGGGCCACGGGCGTGGTTACCACCGCACACTACCTTGATGATTTCCTTTTTTGCGGGCCGGCGGGCACCGGTACGTGCAACTTCCTCCTGGATAGTTTTCGAGCCTTGGCGGGGGAGCTTGGCCTCCCCTGGCCGAGGAGAAAACGGAGGGCCCCGCAGCTGTCCTCACGTTTCTGGGCATTGAGATATACACACGGTCGCAGGCATGTCGCCTTCCCATGGACAAATTGCAGGCATTTAGAGAGAGGGTCAGTGTCACCATGGCCCGCAGTAAGTTATCCCTGAGGGAGCTACAGGAGCTAGTGGGCCACCTTAATTTCGCCTGTAAGGTGGTTGCTCCCAGGCGAGCCTTTCTGCGCCATCTCTGTACAGCTATGGGAGGGCTCTGTCGGCCCACCCATAGGACCAGGGTTACGGCAGCTATGCGGGATGATTTGGCCGTGTGGCAGACCTTCCTCAAGGACTTTAATGGCATCTCGTTTTGGAGGGAGGAGCTTCACCTCGAAGCCCAGTTCCAGGTGCACACAGATGCAGCGGGTGGCCTGGGTTTTGGAATTTTTTGGAAAGGGTACTGGTGCCAGGGCCCCTGGCCCCTGGCATGGCAGGCTGAGGGCACCACATGGGACCTAACTTTCCTGGAGTTGTTCCCCATCTGGGTGGCCCTTTATATCTGGTCAGAGGCGTGGGCCAACTCTGTTGTGCGCTTTTGGTGCGACAACCTCTTGGTGGTCCACGTAGTTAATAATTTAACATCCCACTCGCCCAGGGCAATGCGCATTGTGAGGTCCTTTACCTTGAGGGCCTTGCAGTACAACATCGTAGCGCACGCCTGGCATGTCCTGGGGGTGGATAATGGAATTGCCGATGCTTTGTCCCGCCGACAGGCCGAGCGTTTCCGGCCCCTGGCCCCTGGAGTGGCCGATCTGCCTGTGGAGATCCCAGAGGAGGTATGGAGGGTTGGCAAGCTGAAGCCAACAGGGCTCTTGGCCTCTCGGTAGCTCCCAGGATGCAGAGGGGATACGCATTGGCAATGACAGAATTCACCGCTTTCAGGGATGCCCAGGGGCTTAGTCACCAATGGCCGCTGCCAATCAAGCATATTCAAAGATACCTAGTGCAGCTGCACTCGAGAGGGTTGGCACCGGGCTCCTTGCAGGGTAGACTGGCTGCTCTCGCTTTCTACGCCAGACTTAACGGGCACACAGACACCACGGGGGACTTCCGGGTTAGGGGCATGTTGGTGGGGTGGAGTAGGGAAAGGGGCCGAACTCCAGATGCCAGGTTCCCCATTACACCCCAACTGCTGGGGGAGATGAGTCGCGGCTGGCCGGACATCTGCAGGGATGCATTCAAAGTCGCCCTGTTCAGGGTGGCATCCCTTCTGGCCTTCTTTGGGGCCCTTCGCATCAGCAAGCTGGTGGCCTCCAGCCGGCGCGACTCATCCTTTACTGCCCTAAAGTTCTCAGATGTACAGTTGGCACCCCACAGCCTGATGGTGAGAGTGCGTCGGTCCAAGATGGACCAGGGTGGAAGGGGGTCTGCGCTGACCTTGGGGCCCTGCTCTGTGGAGGCTATTTGCCCGCTGTGGGCCCTGCGCACATACCTGGCACTGTGGGGCCCGGCCAATGGCTACCTCTTTCGGCACCAAGATGGTGCCCCATTGACCAAATTTTAATTTGGCAACCTCTCGGGTAAGCTTTTGCAAAAATTGGGTGTTGGTGGACTCACATTTGGAACACATTCCTTCAGGATTGGGGTGGCCTCCACCGTGGCGGCCTTGGGGTATGATCAAGCAGCCATCCGCAGGTTGGGCAGATGGCGATCCCACTGTTATAAACGTTATGTCTGGCCATTGCCGGCTCTGTAATCTGTTGTTTTTGTCTCCATAGGACCCAGTTCCCAGGCCTCCCATTTCAGAGTGGTGTTTCTAGGCCACAGCTTTGTGTATTGGGTGGAGAAGTTTGCCCACCGGTCTGGTTGGGGGCCCAACTTGGGGCTCAGTAACAAGGCCATTATCGAATGGCAGGGTAAGAGGGGGATGCTGTGGCAGGAGTTCTGGGCCGCAGCCATGGCTGCCACACTGGGCAGGCCCCCAGATATCCTGTTGGTCCATTTGAGGGGTAATGACTTGACCAGGCAAACAGGCAAGTCATTGGTTATCCAGATCCTGGGTGACTTTGCAACCTGGAAGGCATCATTCCCAGCCTCTAGGATCATATGGTCGACTACAATACCCCGCCAGTGTTGGAGGGCCGACTGTGATCCGAAAAAAATGAATCGCTCCTGGAGGGGAGTGAATCAGGAAGTCTGCCGGGTGGTGTGCCGGGACTTCGTGTCGGTTGTGGGCCACCCTGAGTTTAATGTTCACAGGGCGGAGCTCTACAGGCCGGACAGGGTCCACCTTTTGGACGTGGGTATGGAGCTCTTCCTGCAAGACCTGCGGAGGGGCCTGGCTGCAGAGATTGCTCTGCTGGATGGGCGGCCGGGGCCATAGCAAGGCTAGGCCCTCGGCAGTGGCGGCAGAAGTGGATGGAGGGCAGTGGTGAGTATCCAACAACATCTGTCCCCGAGTAACCATAACCACGGCACTGTGGATCAGGAGGTCTCGGTGCTGGGGCGGATGCGAGGGGGCACCTCCCTGCCAGGGGAGTTACTCCAGAATTGGCCATTGTATGCAGGGAGGTGGAATGACAGCGACCGGCCCAGTGGGTGCTGTAAAGTTACTGCACCACCTGGGGGTTGTCTTGCCCTAAGCTGCCCGGTTGGAGGGGTCTCGGGTGACCCCTAAGTTCCAACCATGTGTGCTGATGCCCAGCCCCTCCTTGTTGTTGTTGTTGCTGTTTGTTCAATAAAGTGTGGCCCAGTTACCCCAACTTCCTGACTCTTCTCATCATTTTTAGTGGGAGGGCAATAGCTGATGCTTTCTATTAGTATTTCAAAATGGAAATATCATAGTAGGAACATCCTAGAAACCAGTTAAGGAAAAACATGAAGCTGAGATAAATATAACCATGAAAATGAAGCTAATTTATGACACTGGTGAAGAAAACCTATTACTTCAATGACATTTGTTTTCTACCAAATTTGTTATGAAATAATTTGGTAAGGTCAGTTTCTCAACGATTTTGTGCTTTTCAAAATCATCCATTTTATTTCAGATACATTTGATTGATGACACAAGAGTTTTTAAGAGAAAAAGAATCTGCCACCATATTCCTTGCATGATAATGATGGCAACAATTATGTTCTTAATGTGTGTGCTTTTTGTTTGTTTTTGTTTTATCTTTGGAAATTCAAAATGGTGATTATCATAAGATGGGTGCTTCATTTCAGACACTCTTGGTTTCACCATCATTGTTGCCTACAGCTGAGCTCCCCTTAACGGCATGATTATACAATGAAGAGGCATGACCATCACATTTTGGAGGGTATAGATAGGCCACAACTTTGTTTAATACAGCATACTCTGGCTAGGCAATTGGGTCAGTTCCATCACATCAATGGAGCACCTCATCCCTTGGATGCTCCCAGCCACTATGGGACACCCCCAGGATGCCCACCCCATCAGTGTCCTGAGCTTCCACTCCACTTACAGGTTTAAGGGGTGTCCACTCCCATCAGAGGCAATGTCATAAATCACTGTCACTGGTCATAAATCATTTTTGATAGGTCATAAATCACTGTCACCGGATAATAAATCATTGTCAACAGGTCAAAAATCATTTTAAAACGGTTTAATTTTTGCTTTAGAGCCTGGATCCATCCCAATGCCTATAGAAAATGTCAAACCCTTCAGTTGTAACAAACATACTAACAATCATCCTATTGACTATGAATATAGATACTTAATCACTATACAGTGAAAAAGAGGGAGGGGGAAGGGCTGCTTGGTGATCAGGAGGGAAAAGACGGGTTGCTTTCCTCGCATCTTCCTTTTTAACTCCTCTGGTACAGCCCCTTGGAATGCTCTATGTGCCAATGGGCCTGCCCCCTCCTGGTGCCCATTTCTGTGTCTGGGTGCCCCCCTCCACCCACACATTCCCATCCCGCCCCCTGGATACCTTGCTTCCTACATGGAGGTCACCATCATTCCTTTGTTCAGGGATCCACTCTGGCAACAGTCATTGGGATGATGAATCTGGCCCTCTCCCTAATATGTACCCCTATAAAAATATACAGATTCACAAAGATGATACATTAGTCCTGCAGCAGGTAGTTTTATTTAAAAGTTCCAATATTAAGTATCCCTCCTGTCCTGACCTGTCAAATACTCATGCTCACATGAGAAGCAGATTGAGAAGAGATCCTAGAGAGTGAGAATCAGGTGAAGGAATGGAGGAGTAAAAAGCTGTCTTTGGGCAAAAAGATGGATAAGGCATGAAACTCCACAGATCCACATGAATTTTATGCAATATCATCCCTCAAACAATCACATTTAGAGATGGGCTTGAAACAGAAAATTAGTGTTTTGTTTCTTTTCGTTTTGGTACTCATTGTGTTTCATTTCATTTTGTTACTAAATGACTTTTATTGAATTTATTAACAAAACTAAGTAATGAAACAATTTGGAAGCTGCCGCCACTCAGGTGAGGTTTTTTGACAGATCGGGATGTTTCCAGTGGGGACAGCCCCACCTGTCAAAAAAATCCACCTGGGTGGTGGCAACTTCCCAATCATTCTTGACTAAAGAATTAAATCAAATACAGGTTAAAAGAGAGGAGGTTTTAGGACTAATTGATAAATTGAGGATTAACAAGTCACTGGGCCCAGATGGCATCCACCCAAGGGTTATTAGGGAACTGAGAAATGAAATTGCAGATCTCTTAACGGTAATATGCAACTTGTCTCTTCAAACGGCCACAGTGCCGGAGGACTGGAGGATAGCGGATGTCACACCAATTTTTAAAAAAGGAAGGAGGGGGGACCCAGGAAACTACAGGCCGGTTAGCCTTACATCTGTCCCAGGGAAGATGGTGGAAGGCCTCATCCAAGAGAAAATCTTAAAACACATAAAAGAACAAACCTTGCTGAGAGAAAATCAGCATGGCTTCTGTAAGGGTAAATCTTGTCTTACAAACCTCTTAGAATTTTTGAAAAGGTCAACAGGCACGTGGATTTGGGTGAACCGGTGGATATAGTCTATCTGGATTTTCAAAAGGCTTTTGACACAGTCCCTCACCAAAGGCTGCTGAGAAAATTGCATAGTCAGGGGATAAGAGGGCAGGTCCTCTTATGGATTGAGAACTGGTTGAGATCCCGGAAACAAAGAGTAGGTGTCAATGGGAAATTTTCACAATGGAGAGAAGTGAAAAGCGGTGTGCCCCAGGGCTCGGTCCTGGGACCGGTGCTTTTCAATCTGTTCATAAATGACCTGGAGACAGGGATAAACAGTGTGGTGGCCAAGTTTGCAGATGACACAAAACTTTTCCATGTGGTAAAAACCAGAGAAGATTGTGAAGAGCTCCAGAAGGATCTCTCCAAACTGGGGGAGTGGGCTGAGAAATGGCAAATGCGTTTTAATGTAACCAAATGTAAAGTAATGCATATTGGGGCAAAAAATCCAAACTTCATCTATCAACTCATGGGCTCTGAGTTATCCGTGACGGATCAGGAAAGAGATCTTGGTGTGTTGGTGGACAGCTCCATGAAGGTGTCTCCCCAATGTGTGGCAGCAGTGAAGAAGGCCAATTCCATGCTAGGGATTATCAAAAGGGGATTGAGAATAAAACAGCCAACATTATAATGCCGTTATACAAAACAATAGTAAGGCCCCACCTGGAGTATTGTGTACAATTCTGGTCACCGCATCTCAAGAAAGACATAGTGGAACTGGAAAAGGTGCAGAAGAGAGCGACTAAAATGATTACTGGGCTGGGGCACCTCCCTTATGAAGAAAGGCTAAAACAATTGGGCCTCTTCAGTCTGGAAAAAGGCGCTTGAGGGGGATATGATTGAGACATACAAAATAATGCAGGGTATGAGTAAAGTGGATAGAGGGAAGCTCTTCTCCCTCTCTCAAAATACCAGAACTAGGGGACATACACTCAAATTGAGTGCTGGGAGAGTAAGAACTGACAAAAGAAAATATTTTTTCACCCAGCGCGTTGTAAGTCTATGGAACTCCCTGCCACAGGATGTGGTGATGGCATCTGGCCTGGATGCCTTCAAAAGGGGATTGGACAGATTCCTAGAGGAAAAGTCCATCACGGGTTACAAACCATGATGGAGATGTGTAATCTCTAGGCTTTAAACCAGGGTACTTCAAGGGCCAGATGCAGGGGAGTGGTATCAGGAGACAGATATCTAGTCTCATGCGCTCCCAAACGCATCTGGTGGGGCCGCTGTGAGATACAGGAAGCTGGACTAGATGGGCCTTTGGCCTGATCCAGCATGGCTCTTCTTATGTTCTTATGTTCTTATGTTCTTATTCTGACTTGTCAAACCCAGCTGGGAGTGGGCAGAGGGGCAGAACAGAGCAAGCAGCACTTCATTTGAATTTCCTGCTGCTTGCTCTTTTCTCCCTTGTGACCCCTGCTTCACAGCTGGGGCTTTTTGACCGGTCAGGGAAGAGGGTTGTCAAAAAGCCCCAGCTGGGAGGTGGGATAGGGGTGACATGCCAAAAAAGAGCAGGTTTTGCTACTTAATCCCTTCTGCCATGTCACCACTCTCCCACTTCCTAGGCAGCAGCAGTCTGGGAAGCTGAGCATTGACATCAGCACTTGCCCTCTCAGACCCCTGCTTGTGTGGGGAGGCCCAGGGAATTGTCAAAACCAGCTGGGGGGTGGTGGGGTGAACCGAGCAGGGAAACAGCTGCTGGTTCTCGCTGCAGCCCCTTGCCTGAAGCGAGATCCAGCAGTGGCTCCCCTGTTCAGTTCCTCCAAACCGAAAGTGTCATTTTGTTTTGGTTCTTAACAACACGCTGTCTGCCATTTCATTTCATTTCATTTCAAAACATTTTGAAACCTTATGAAATGATGAAACACTTTGTCGTTTTTTGTATGGCACTCATCCCTAATCTCAATCATTGGCACCATCTTTGCCCATGGATTGGACAGTAGTTTAAGGGTAATATCATGTTAATATCATGCAGACTGATGAAGATTCATGCTTGGATCAGTACTTTTGCACTACTACAAAGCCAGATGGACTTCATTAACATATGTATTCTGAATTCAAATGGAAATAGCTGGAACACTCAAACAGAAATTTCCAAACAGCAAAGCAGCTCTGCCAGCAGACTGTTCCTCTTCCTCTTCCTCTCCCATTCCCTCACCTCACCACAGCAGCAGGGTGAGTGTCCAGAGCGAAGGCAGGTTATTTGGGCACATGGCAAAGCCTCAACTGCAAGAATTCTAAATGCCAGACTAGCTCTCTCAACCAAGATACCACACAGCTTAAAAACAGGTTAAAATTTTCCCAAGAGAATGCCTACACTGAACTGAATTCCATGTGACCAACTACATGCTTTCTAAATTGATTCCATTTAGAACACCACATATTGCAAGGCAGATGTAAGTGTGCACAAAGATTAGGGTAGCTGTGGCTTGTTTTAAAGAAACTGAAGCACAAGATGGATTGTTTTCATATTTCTTATCAAGCAGCCAGCCTTTCTCTGCTCATTATGTACATTTATGAATGTGTGGATATAATTTTTTCTCCAAATGAAAGGGTACCATAAACATTTCATGCAAGTTGCAGAGGACTGGAAAAGGGATACAATAGAGCATTTTGCCTTTGCTTCAGGCAGAGGCAAGGATTACTTGTGGCAACTTATTTTTGTGTTGAGACAGCTTAAACTTCCAAAAACAAATAATTTATGAAGTATAACTTGGAGGACTCTCAACTAGCTTTTTCCAGACTGATGAAGCTGTTTGGATAAAGCAGCAAAACATTTCAATCTCTCAAGAAAAATAAGTCCAGTTGCCATGGCTCATCTTCCAGATAAACTCACCCGGTTGATTGAGAATCTTCACAGATATATTTATGAAGTATTCTTGTCCGCAATAGTGAAAACATTTCAAAGACTTTGAATCGTAGACCACAATCCTATGCAATTTTATTTTTCAGAAATAACTGATCACTGTGGCCAATGCAGACTTCTGCTAAGTGTGTGTGTGTGTGTGTGTGTGTGTGTGTGTGTGTGTGTGTGTGTGTGTGTGATTACTGACTTTCAGAAGAGTCATTTTGCCAAATCTGGAATCTCCAAGAGTTTCTCTGTGCAGAATCCAGCACATCTGTACATCTTTACAAGCAAAATTCTGGGTATTTATAATCCTATGTACTTGTGAAATTTAAAGCACAGACTTCTATGCTGAGCATAAAAGTGGAATGAAAGGAAGGTTGCACATTTCTCAGTCTTGAGAAGCACAGGACAGTGAATAGGATCTCTAAGATGCCCACACAATTAGAATGAAGGCATACAGTTTTAACACTGGCAATATATAGTGTGACAACAGACAGATCCTCTTTTTTTCCTGGTTTCCACATGAAAGATTTTACTGCATTGAGCCAAGAATGTCTGAGTTCTAATCGCCGCCAGTGATTTTCCCTGTGTGTCATTTTGGATTGTTATAAGACGATGATCCTGGCTATGATAAAACCAAGCATGTCAATCTTATTTTATTAAACTTAGTAGCAGCAATATCTGCCAGCATGGTATCAGTCCATCTCTATTTAGGATTATGTATTTTTGCCATGGACTCAGAGTGATCAATAAAGCATTAGGGCCATGTGTATGTGACACCTTAAAGGGGGGGACTTGCTATTTCTACATCCAAGAAAGTAAAGTTTAGTAAGGGTAGGATTTATGCCTGGATCAAAAACATTATAACAACAACAATTCAGTCTATAGAAGAAAGTCTAAAGGACATAAAAGGTTATAGCAACCATGATTTGTGTGTTTCTCCTTGATTATGAAATTGCATAAATAATATATAGTTTGTTATGTACTGTCAGGGTCTTTAAGTTAAGGGAGAGAGTAGGAGTGGTTTTACCCCAGAACACCATGGACGAGTGGGGATCATAGAATCATAGAATCATAGAGTTGGAAGAGACCTCAAGGGCCATCTAGTCCAACACCCTGCCATGCAGGAACCCCTTCACAATATTTCCGACAGATGGCCATCCAGCCTCTGCTTAAAAACCACCAAAGAAGGAGACTCCACCACCCTCCATGGCAGCGTATTCCACTGCCGAACAGCTCTGTCATGAAGTTCTTCCTAATGTTCAAATGGAATCTCTTTTCCTGTAGTTTGAAACCATTTCCCCGAGTCCTAGTCTCTGAAGCCATGGAAAACAAACCTGTTCCCTCTTCAATATGACATCCTTTCAAATATTTAAACATAGCTATCATATCCCCCCTCAGCCTTCTTTTAGTGAGGCTAAATATTCCCGGTTCCCTAAGCCGTTCCTCATACGACATTTCCTCCACACCCTCAACCATCCTGGTCGCCCTCCTCTGCACCCGCTCGAGGTTGTCAACATCCTTTTTAACATCTAGACACTATGGTTCTGTTGACGCAACCAAGAATCACATTGGCTTTCCTGGCCACCACATCACACTGCTGATCCTCTAGGAAATTAGCAAGCCCTCCCAATTTGGTATCATCTGCAAATTTAATTAGCATACTCTCTATTCCTTCCTCAAAGTCATTAATAAAGATATTGAACAGCACTGGACCCAGAACAGAACCCTGGGGCACCCCACTGGTCACGTCTCTCCAAGCTGATGAGAGAACATTTATGATCACCCTTTGATCTGATCATCAGTCTGATCATCAGTCAACCAATTACAAATCCACCTAACAGTAGCACTATCTATCCCACTTCCTACTAACGTCTTAGCAAGAATGCCATGGGGAACCTTATCGAAGGCTGTGCTAAAGTCCAAATAAGCAATATCCACAGCATTCCCCTCATCCACCAGGCCTGTAATTCAATCAAATAAAGAGATCAAATGAGTCTGGCATGACTTGTTTTTAAGAAACCCGTGTTGACTTCTTGTTATGACAGCATTGTTTGTTTGATAATTGCAGACTGACTGCTTAATAATCAGCTCTAGGATCTTTCCGGGAATTGAAGTCAAGCTGACTGGGTGGTAATTACTTGGGTCCTCTTTTTTCCCCTCTTTGAAGATGGGGACAACATTAGCCCTCCTCCAATAGATGGGGACTTCTCCTGTTCTCCAGGACTTCTCAAAGATTATTGTCAATGGTTCTGAAATTACGTCTGCCAGTTCTTTTAATATCCTTGGGTGTAATTCATCTGGCCCAGGAGACTTAAATTCATTTAATGTTTCCAGATATTCCTGTACTACCTCCCTACCTATTCTATGTTGCAATTCCCATCCTACCTCATCTATTCTTTGTCCCAGCTGATCTCTTTCTTCCTTTTTGGAGAAAACAGAGGCAAAAAAAGGTGTTGAGTAGTTCTGCCTTTTCCTTGTCTCCTGTTAGTAACTCTTTATCATTGCCACGCAGAGAGTCTATCATTTCCTTATTTTTCCTTTTGCTGTGGACATAACTAAAGAAACCCTTTTTACTATCTTTAATCTCTCTGGCAAGTCTAAGTTCATTTTGCACTTTAGCTTTTTTTTTACCACCCCCTGCATATATTAGATGTTTGTTTATATTCCTCTTTGGTGCATTTCCCATTTTCCATTCCTTGTTAGCTGAGTTGAAAGTTCTTTAGTAAACCACTGTGGTTTCTTTAGACCTCTCCCATTTTTTCTTCTTGTTGGAACAGTTTTAAATTGTGCCTATAATATCTCGCTTTTAAGGATCTTCCATCCATCTTGGACTCCCTTCTCTTTCAGTGTTTCAGTCCATGGAATCACAGCCAATAATTCCCTAAGTTTACAAAAACTGGCGCAGTGGGAGGTGCCAGGCTGAAAAGACAGCTCAGGTCTAAACCAGGGAGGAAACACCACTGGAAATAAACCAGGATGGCCCAAAAAATCTTAACATGGAATGTTAACGGAATAAATTATCCATACAAGAGGCGAAAATTGTATACCCTTCTCCAACAAGAGCAGTGTGCCATTACCTGTTTACAGGAAACCCACGTACTGCAAAGACACAAGAAATACCTAATACAAAATAGGTTGGGCAACCTGTTCTCGACCTCCAATAAAGAAAAGAAACAAAATGGGGTTGCATTATACATTAAATCAGAACTCCACCCAATCTTGCTGGAAAAATATCAACTAGGTAGATGGATCATTCTCTAAGGAAATGTACAATCTAAAAAAACAATCATTGTCGGTATATATGCCCCAAATGATAAACACAGAAGACAAGTTTTCTTCGAAGAGTTGATTCAGAGACTTCTGCAATTTGAAAGCCATCAGTTAATTATATTGGGGGATTTCAATGCTATACATTCCCCCACCATCGACAGGAAAGCCCCAAAGGGAAAAAAATAGGTCTTCAACCTCTACTCTTCCAAAAGCTTTCTTAGATTTGTCTGACATCCTAGAACTTCAGGATATTTGGAGAAGGAAAAATCCACTACAGGGGGATACACCTTTCATTTGAGGTGACATGCTTCCTTCTCTCGTATCAACATGTGCTGGGCTTCTTCTGATCTACTACTAAACACAATGGATATAGAAGTTCTCCCAAGAACAATATCTGATCACAATGCTATTCTATGGACCTTGAAAGCCTCTAGTAAACCCAGACACTGGATAATCAATTCTGCTCTGTGGACGGACCAAGAATTTATCTCAGAGGCGACCAAGGACATGAGCCTATACTTTGAAATGAACTTAACCAAGGATGTTCCACTGAAGACTGTATGGGACGCCTCAAAGCCCTACTTTAGAGGCTTTGTTATTCAATATATGGCAAAACGGAATAAAGAGAGAAAGAAGAAAACTGGGTCTATTCTCAATATGATGAAAAGCTCAAAAGGACCTAATCCTAGATCCACGGAATGAGCAGCTGAATAAGGATTTAGCTAACTGTAGGCATGAACTCAATTTGATTTTAACAGCAGATATAGCCCACAAGATCAAAATAGCAAAACTGAATTTTGTCGAAAATGCAAAGAAACCAGGCAGGTGGCTAGCTTCTAAACTAAAAAAGACACATTCTCAAAAACTTATTCCAACACTCAAAGACAAAACTGGGAAAAATCAGACTGATCAGTCCCAAATATAAAAAATTATAGAGGCGTATTATCAGAATCTGTTCAAACCAGAAGACATCAACAAAGATACCATATTCCAGTATCTAGAACAAGCCAACTTTCCAAAACTCACTGAAGAACAGAGAGCCATGATGAACGTTCCTGTTTCTATGATGGGAATAACAGAGGCTATAAACCACCAAAAATGCATAAGGCCCTGGGTCCTGATTCGTTGCCAGCTCAATTTTACAAGAACTTTTCTGAAGTGGTCTCTGGAAATATGAAAAATTTGTTTACATCTATTTTGGAAGGTGAAGATATTCCAGACTCATGGAGATCATCACATATAACTCTGATCCCCAAAGAAGGGACATCCAGAGACCAGATTCAAAACTACAGGCCAATTGCTTTATTAAATGTGGATTACAAAAATTTTGCAATTATTTTGGCAAATAGATGGTGGAAGATCCTATCCTCCCTGATACGCCATGATCAAAATGGCTTTCTCCCAATGAGACATCTCCAATCCAATGTCAGAATTCTGCTGGATGTGTTGGAATACTATGAATGCCACTCTGAGAAGCAAGTTGCCCTTACATTTCTTGATGCTGAGAAAGCCTTTGACAATGTCTCCTGGTAATTACTAACAGCTCTTCTAGACTACCTACAGTGTGGTCATAGAATGTTAAGAGCTATAGCACAAATTTATTCCACACAAAATTCTAGAATTGTAGTAAATGGCTACCTTACAGATACAGTTATGATACACAAAGGCACTAGGCAAGGGTGCCTGCTCTCCCCCCTGTTGTTTATTTTATCCTTAGAAATACTACTCCATGTAATAAGAAATACCGAAGGAATCCAGGGTCTGTATATCAAAGGAGACGTCTATAAGGTGCAAGCCTTTGCAGATGATTTGCTGGTTATTCTGGAAGATCTACAGCTTTCTCTTCCAGAGCTATTAAAGACTTTAGATGTCTACTCTAAAATCTCAGGATTAAAGGTTAACAGAGAAAAAACATTGATGTTAACCAAAAATATGATCCCATCTATGACTGTGAAGTTGGTTAATTTGTCGGGTTTTCAACATGTAAACAAGGCAAAATACTTAGGTATCACTATATCCAATCGGTGTAACACACTTCTCGAAGATAATTATGTCAGTGTGATAAAAGCAATTAAAGCAGACTTGAAAACCTGGTCAAGACTTCAGGTTTCACTAATGGGTAGAATTGCCGCAATTAAAACGACTGTCCTACCCAAATTGCTTTTTCTATTTCAATGCTCACCTATATTACCTAATTTTAAGATTATATCTGACTTGGAAAAAAGTATACGGGTGTTTATATGGCAAATGAAGAAAGCAAGGATTAGAAATGTCTACTTACAAGATAGAACTAGAGTTGGTGGTTTCGCCGTACCCAATTTAATATTGTATTATAAAGGAGCAGCTATGACTTGGGTCAAAGACTGGATTTTAACGACAAGTAACAGAATATTATAGCTCAAAGATCACGATCTGGACAAGGGTTGGCACCATTACTTATGGCTTAAGGGTAACAAACCTACTCTCTTCAAAAACATTGGATAAGGAATGCATTAAATAAAATTTGGTTATCATAAAAATTCAGTTTTATGTCAAAACTCCAATGTGGCTTTCTCCATTAGGAGCGATAACTGGTTCCCATACAAGTGCAACTCTTAAATCTTTAACCTACAGACAACTTTTGAATGCTGATTGCTCCTTGAAGCCACTTACTCAATTAGTATCTGAAAGCTGGAAAATAGATTGGTGGAATTACCAACAAATATATTCCCATTTCAAAAATCTCATTAAAGAGGGTGGTTTTATGACTAATGATACTTCACTTGACAAAATATTATCCTCTGGTGAAACAAGCTCCTTAGTAAATTCTATAGTATTTTGTTAAATGAGAAATCGATTGATACACTGGTAAAAGATACTATGATAAGATGGGCAGAAAACTTTGGCTACTCTATTCACTTAAGTAAATGGGACTCCCTGTGGAACACAGTAAAACTATTTAAGTCGATAGCCTTTAAGGAAAACTGTTACAAGATGTTTTAAAGATGGCATTTTTCACCTCCGCTTATCTAAGATGTACAACTGCTCACCTAGATGTTGGAAATGTAAACACGATAGCGGTACTTTCTACCACATGTGGTGGACATGTAAAGAGGTAAACACATATTGGAGAATGGTAAAACTATAGAGAGATCTTTGAAGATTACATTAGAGCATCGACCAGAACTTTTCCTATTAAATATAATATAATAGACATATAATATTTCCTTTGATCAAAAATATGTACTCCATCATGTAATAGTTGCAGCAAGGATATTACATGCAAAATTCTGGAAACAACGTGAAGCGCCTACTGAGAGAAATCTTCATGACACAATAAGAGAATGTATCAAAATCGACAGGCTTTCTGGATTCCTGAAGGGAGAATATGAAGAGATCTCCAAAAGAATATGGCAAGAAGTAGTTAACCTACTAACACTTTGACAATACTTTGTGATATCCCGTTATGTATAATCGTTATCTTTTGGCTTGATGTATTCAATGTAACTTCTTATACTGTATCCCTTTCCCCCTTTCCCCTTCTTTCCCCTCCCTCTTCCCACTAAAATCAATAAAACTCTTTAATAGAAAAAAATTGGCTTTCTTAAAGTCCAGGATTCTTGTCTGACTATGCTTAGCTTCACCTTCCAACTGTATAACAAATTCCAAGAGGGCATGGTCACTTTTACCTAATGATCCCACCACTTCGGCCCCATTTACAAGGTCCTCCTTATTTGTTAAGACCAGATCTAAAATGGCTTTGCCTCTGGTTGCCTCCTCTACTTTCTGGAACATGAAATTGTCTGCAAGGGGAGTAAGGAATTTGTTAGACCTTGCATTCCTAGCTGAGTAGGATTGCCAGCATATATCAGGATAGTTAAAATCCCCCATTACTACTACATCTCTCCCTTTTGACTGTGTGGCCATCTGCTCACACAAGGCATCATCCCACTCCTCCGTCTGGCTTGGGGGGTCTATAATATACTCCCACAGTGACATCCCTCCTAGTTTTTTCACCCCTGATTTTAACCCAAATACTCTCAACATGCTTCCCCTGCTGTTTATCTTGTATTTCTTCAGCAGTGTAAATGTCCTTAATATATAAAGCTACACCTCCTCCTTTCTTACTCAGCCTGTTCCTTTGAAACAAGTTATACCCACCAATGACTACATTCCAATCATACGTCTTATCCCACCATGTTTCAGTGATGCCAATTATGTCATATTTATTTTGCTGTATTGGGAGTTCTTGTTTGTTCCCCATGCTCTGTGCATTGGTGTAGAGACATTTTAGGCTGCATGTGCTTCTCATGTTCCCTGAGTCATAAGTGATCAACACTAACCACCATCTCACATGGGGCATTATAAGATATGGAGGTCAATGAATATTGTTGAGAAAGGAAATATACATATTCCAGCAAAACTGTAATGATCAGACAACACAGGAGATGACCAGATTCTGCTATTGCTGTAGAGAAAGGGTGGTGGTGGAATAAATCCCAAATATTTATTAAGGAATTGTTGCTCCCTTAGTGTCTATATGCTGGTGCTTAAACAGGAATTGAATGCACTGTAACAGCAAGTGAGAAGAGATACTCTATTTTTGGCCCTCTAAGATGCGCTTTCCCCACCCTCAAAAATAAGGGGAAATGTCTGTGCATCTTATAGAGTGAATACAGGAGTCCCCACTACATATATATCACAGATTTTCAATTAAAGATAATATACCTGCACAGAGCCTCTCCCATCTCATGCTGCAGCTGGGATTCCACAGTTCCAATCACCTGGTTTGCAAAGAGGCTTCCTCCAGGGAGCTTCTCCCCACCACTCCCCTTCTGCAGCTAAGATTCCCCAGCTAAAAATCACCTTGTTGCAAAGAGGTTTCCACAGAGCGTCTGCCCTCCTCTGTTGTGTTATGGATTAAACTGACACAGAGTCTTGGGGTGCAATCATCTGGCCTTCAGGCAGCATTTCTGTCTGTGTCTCCCTCTGGGCTGCATTGGCTGCGTGTGTGTGTGAGAGAGAGAGTGTGTGTGGGGTGTGTGAGTGTGATAATACTGCCTGAGAGACCAGTCTTTTATTGATAGGAGAACAATAGACACAGGGAGACTTTCCATTGGTGGGAGGGAAATGCACGTATATCTGGAAGACCATATTGGCTTGTTATTGATGAAGACCCAGGGAAGGAAGCTGTGGGGCCAAGGGTCACGGAGCAGATGTGTCCTGATGTGTCCTGATATCCTCTGGTCTTGCCATCCTGTTTACTGTCTCCTTGAGCTTAGCTCAGCACATCGGTTCCTGCTTGGCCATGAGGGTTGCTGGGAAATACAGGCCATGCATGCCCCCAGGCCTTTCAGCTGCCTTCTGTGTGCTGGCCAATTTGGAGGTGCAGAGATATGGGATCCCCACACTCCTCTTTTGCAGCTTGAATCCCACAGCTCCAGTTACTTCATTTGCAAGCCTCCCCTTCTGCAGCTTTGATTCCACAAACCAAATTACTTCATTTGCAAGCCTCCCTTTTTGCACCTTGGATTCCACAGCTCCAATTAGCTCCTTTGCAGCCCCCTTCCTCCACCATAAAACCTTAGGCTAAACATTTTTCTTGTTTTTCTCCTCTAAAAACTAGGTGCGTATTATGGCCCAGTGCATCTTATAGGGTGATAAATAGAGGATATGTCTGCTTCCCAGTTTGGATTTGTCCCCTTACAAAATTAGAGATGTTTCTCCCCTGCCTGTTTTGTTTCGTGTCTCACAAAACAATTTTTTTAAAAAAAAATTCATTTCATATTTCCTTTTGGTTCATTTTGGTTTTTTTAACACAAGCCGACCAGCCCAGGTGGGCAATTTTAAATTTTTTAAAAAAATTATATATATACAGGTTTTGGTAGAACAGGTAGAAAGATTTTTTTAAAAAAGAATCCCCCATCAGCTGGATAGCAGAGCCCCATCTAACCCACCAGCATGCAGCAAATAAATAAATATTTTTTTAAAAAAGTGCCAAAGGAACTGTCAGCAGTGCTGCCCCCCAGCAGTATTTATAGAAGGACTTCAATAACCATATATTAGAGATGGGCCAGAACACAGGAAAATGACGAGTACATTTCGAGATTTCTCGTGGTCGAAACCCGAGCCACCCTGTTTATATCGTTTCCGTTTATATAAAAAATTTTCCAAAAATTTGTCATTTCGTTTGTCGGTTTTTCATCTGTCATTAGTACTGGTTTTGGGGGGGAGCGGGCTCCTGGAGGCACCTCTCTGGGGTGGGTGCCTCCTCTGGCCCGCCATGAAGGGAAAGTGGGCTCATGGAGGCACCTCTCTGGGGTGGGTGCCTCCTCTGGCCCGCCAAGAAGGGAAAGCAGGCTCCTGGAGGCACCTCTCTGGGGTGGGTGCCTCCTCTGGCCCACTACAAAATGGCATGCATAGCCAATTGGATATGCATACCTAGTTGCAGCAGTAGCAGGCAGAGGCACCTCTCTTTCGGGTGCCTCTGTGACTCACTGCCTGCCGGCATACGGTGCACTTGGGCTGGGGAACAAAGTGAGAGAGGAACCCTATGGGCGCCCTGTGACTCACTAATAAGGGAAGTGTACTTGCTGTAGTGCAATGCGAGTACACATCTGGCTTACTGGTTAGGGGTTAGCACAAGGGCTAGGCTTAGGGTTACGGGTAAGGTTAGGGTGAGTTCATGGGGTGCACCTCTGGGTGCCTCTCTGACCCACTAAGAAGGACAGTGTACTGGTGTATGGGTTAGGGTTAGGGTTCGGGTTTGGGCTAGGGTTAGTGGGCTTTTTATGCCCGACTGGCACATCCCAGAAGTCTCGGTCAAAACCTGGCCAAGTGGCCATGCAATTGGTGGAATGGCTCCAAAAATTTGCATGGTCCACTCCCATGGCCAGCCCATAATTGCGCAGGTGTTAAAAAGTAAAAATAAAAATAAAAATAAAATAAAATCAATGGAGACGTTTTGTTGCAAAAAAACCCACTGCTGCTACTGAAAAAATTCTTCGCATGTTTCTGTGGTGCTTTGGTGTGTTTTTGGACCATGATTTCAAAATAAATATTGCGGTCACCCCATTTTGGATTCCCCGCCCGCACCGCATTGGCGAGTTGGCGAGACAACGAGGATGCCCCCCACTAGAGCAGCCCAGGACAGGAGGGGGGGAGGCCGGGGACCCCCCCAGAAACCACCCCTCTGGGAGGTGCCCTCAGGCAGGCAGAGCAATCGCTTTTTTCTGTGCCGCGCCGCCATGAGAGCGCAGCCCAGGAGAGGAGGGGGGAGTCCGGGGACCCCACCCAGAAACCACCCCTCTGGTAGGTGCCCTCAGGCAGGCATATTTTTGCCTGCTTTTTTGGCCGGGAATTGGGGTTTTTTATTTTAAAAACTTTTTTCCTGTGCTGCTTGGCATCGCGCGATCACTGTGATGCCACCAGGAACGACCACGACAAATCAGACCCAATTTTTCTTCAGTTGGTTCGAGTTCAAGTTTTGGCGGAGTAATTGTCGTTACCGTTTCCGTTACGTAACGGAAACGAGGATTTCGCCGAGTTGTGCCCATGTCTAATATATATATACCTGCTCTACCAAAACCTGTTAAGTTGAATCAATTCAATGACACAGTACAATATGTTAACGTTTAGTGGCTCTGGATTTTACCATCAGGATGATTCTACCTTTTTGAAATGTTTGTAAACTGAAAGAATCTGCAACTTTCCTGGATTCACTCATGTGAAAGGGAATTGTAAACTGGAAAAGTAGCCTTCCACACTTTTAAAAAGGTCTGATCATTCATATCCAGTTATGGGTTTCATAATAGAAAATGTCAAGGAGATCCGTTTTATTGTTCTTTTTTCTCCTGGGAAACAAGGGGCTTATAGACTTTTATCATCTTCACAAGAACACAAATTTATACTTTTGGTTATAGTACTTCCAATGGACATTTTCTCCTCTATTTTACAGCCTTTTGTATGTTAAAAAAGGAGGATTCCTCTTTATTGACAAAGAGGAGGCTATTTCTTGTAGCAACAGCAATGGTTGTTTGAAGACCCCTACGATGTGAAGGTATAGGGCTGACTAATAAAGTGGATGTTAGTGCAATGCTAGAGCTTCCTTCTAAATAAAATAAGAAAATGTGCTATAAAATTCAATAGTGGGAGATCATTGTGGCAAGGATCATGGTTCTCTTTTTCCCTTGCAATGGACTTTGAAATTTGGGTAGCGTCAATAATTTTTCTTGCTCGAGAAAAAACCAAAACAAAATTGAATACTGGCATTAAACTGCACAGAGCTACTAAAAGGAATGGCAAAAACCTTGCCAGGGTTTCTGCAACTATTTCCCAGCCTTGTATAAAGCTGTCTTAGCCAGAAATTCATTAGCAGGCAACTAATGTCCTTTTCATGTGGCCTATATGTCATCATTGGTGCCTTCTGCAGCAACACCAAGTTTTTCTGAAGATAATGAGTTAGAATGATGTGTTTGATTTCAGGTCAAACCCAAGGCTGGGGTTGGCCTATTTATTTCATCATTTATTGCCTTCTAGACCAAGCAACACCAACAAACAAAGGAATACATTTTAAGATAAAATACAATGTTAAAATGAAAATGTGTTTGATCAAAATGAAACTAAAAATGGCAGGAGATTTGATAAAATGGTTTGTGTTACTAAATGTTTAAAGAATCAGGGAATGTTCAGGGTCTTCAATAGTTTTTAAAAAATTTGGCTGAAACCTGGGGGTTGGTTCCATTGTGATGTCAGAGAGCAACCACCCAGGCAGGCCCTACTCCTTGTGACAGCTTTTCCCCCTCCCTCGGTGTTGGGACTCCCAGGTGTCCTGCCTGGCTGGCCACCTGAAAATACAGGCCCAAACCGTTTAGGGCTTTGGAAAAACCTTCAATGGGAGTTGTGGTTGGTGATGTCAGAGAGAAAACTTTCATCCAGGCAGGTCCAAACTTTGGCCCTCCAGATGTTTTGGACTGCAACTCCCACAGTTTTGCCAAAAATGATGTTTGTGTGTTTGTGTGACAGATAATGTGAAGATGCAATGTAGAAAGTAGACTGATGTTTAGATAGCAGCAGCACCTCTGTCTAAAGTAGTGGTTCCCAACCATTGGTCCCCAAAATGTTACTGGACTAAAACACCCAGAAGCCTTTACCTCCGGCTGTACTGGCCAGTATTTCTGGGAGGTATAGTTGAAGAGACCCAAGACTGGGAACCACTGATTTGGAGCATATAAGATAAAAAGGAGGGAGGTGCCAAATGGTTCATCATGAAGTCTAGAGAATACACTCCAAAATTCTAGAACTGAAGGTCTGGATTTCAGTTCTAAATCCCGATACCCAGATAATGACCTCAAAACCTCAGTTTTCGGATATAGATCCTGAGAGCTGTAAACTTCATGTCAATTTTTCCTAATTTTCTCAGCATATATACAGTCACATGAAAAAGAATGTACACCCTCTTTGAATTCTATGGTTTTATGCATCAAGATTGAATAAAAATCACTTGGTTCTTAGCAGTCTGGAAATCAGGTAAATACAATCTCAGATGAACAACAACACATGCAATATTATACATGGTCATTATTTATTTTGCAAAAATAAAACCATAATGGAAAAGGCAAAAGTGAAAAATTAAGTGCACCTTTACTGCTTCCTTAGGGATTAAGGGGCTAAGTAGCAAACAGGCCTGCTAATGAAATACCCTTGAGTAATTGATCATCAACAAGTGTCACCAACTCTATAAAATCTGAAGTTTTAGCAGTCTGCTGTTCTGGAGCATTCAGGGTGGGGGAGCGTGTTAACACAATTTCAAGGTGGAAACACATTGAAGCAATTAGTGTTGCTAGAGATGGACACAAAATGAATTGTTTTTTTGTTTGTTTTGTTATTCATTATTCATTTCATTATATAACAAAATGAATAATGACCCTAGGGGGAAATTTAACACAAACCAAACCGAAACGAGAAAAATTGGTTCAGTTAGGTTTGTTTCGTTAATGGGGGCAGAGATGTTTCCTACCTTGTGCTGGTCTGGAGGTTCTCTTGCACCGAACTGCACGGAGGGAGCATGCACCTCGTCGGTGCCATCAAGGGACGATGCGGGTTCGAGCCTCAGCCCAGCCCCGGGAGTAGAGATAAGAAGCAGGCTGCATTTAGGCGGCCAGTGCAGTGTAGCTTTGAACCTGCCCCCTTACGCCTCCCTCCCATGGCCCGTTATTCTGGGGCTGATCAGGAAGGGAGATAAGGAGGCCGCGCTTAGGCAGCCAGAGCAGCATGGCTTCAAAGCCACCACCCCCTTGTGCCTCCCTCCCACAGCCCGTTATCATGGAGCTGATCAGGAAGGGAGATAAGGAGGCCACGCTTAGGCAGCCAGAGTAGCATAGCTTCAAAGCCACCACCCCTTGCGTCTCCCTCCCACGGTCCATTATCGCAGAGCCGATCAGGAGGGGAGATAAGGAGGCCGCGGCCAGAGCAGCGTGGCTCTGATGCTGCTCCCCCTCTTTATTCCTCCCACGCCCGTTCGTAGGCACCCCCAGCTCTGACCACGCCCCAGGGGCCACGCAGTGGGTGCTGGAAAAAAGTGGGTAAAAATGGATAATGAATTAGCAAACCAACGGAATGATTTTTTTGAAAAAATTGTTAAAAACAAACCAAATGGAACTGAAGCCTTAAACAAAATGAAACAAACAAAACACTATTTTTTCAGTTCGTGCCCATCTCTAAGTGTTGCCAACCAATCTGGGAAAGATTATAAGGCCATTTCCAAACAACATAAAGACTACACAAACAACTTAAAGTCCCTGACTGGCATCCAGATAACATATTGATTGGTAATATAGTTGTCACAGGCAAGGAGAATTAGAGGTCTAGGAATCAAAAGGACAGATAGTCTTTCTGGCTTATCTGCTCACAACTGCTCCTTGTGGCCATTTGGGTTGAATTGGTATTGTGTGATATGAGATGATGTACAGAGGGCACCAGGCCAACATAACTAAATCTGATTTCCAAACTACTTTTGAAAACCAAACCTTAAAGTAGAAGGGACCTATTCTAAAGTATGATTCACTCTGTCTTCAACTGATGGAATATGCATTAATGTAATGAATCTACATCAAGAACAACTGTCTTCTTTAGTGTAGACATTAAGTAGGAAGAATCACTTCATAGTTCACTCATTTTATTCTTTATATTCAAAATAGATATGCCCATTAGTTTTTATATGTGCTGTGTGGTCAAACATGTAACTGAAATAGCCTCAACTGAATCCTTGTTTGCCAAGGTTTAGAGCTGTAATTGAACTTATTTATTTATAATTTGTTTTGTTTATTTTCTCATATAATTAGCAAACTTAACGATGAAGGAGATACAAATAAACTTTGTGCCAACGACATGAGAGAATAATTGGGTTTTATTGTAATCCATTTAAACATTGCTACTCCAGCCTAAGACAACTAATTATTTTTTCATGATAATTAATGACAAATACTAAGGGGACACTTTGAAATGGTAATCTATCTTTATTCATCAACTTGCATGGGGAGCCTCTTAATGGACCATTACTTCTTTGGGGTAATAGTTTTACTTCAAATTTAATTTGGGTTTTTCTTGATAAGCAGCCATCTTTCAAAATACTGACATTTTCTCTGACAAAATAAGGAAATATTGGCTGAAATCCAATCATAAGTCAAAACTGGAGTAGATCCAGTGGATTAGTGGAGATTCGGTGACTCAACTCCTTCATACATTACATTGGATAGGGTTACTCTAATTAAAAGCAAGTACTATAATGAAAAGATTTGCTGCTGAAATTCCACTGAATGAGTTGCAGATGTAATTCGCAAGTAGAGATGGGCACAAAACAGAAATACAGCATTTTGTTTCATTTCATTTCATTTTAGTTTTCATTTAATGAAATGATTCATAATGCTACAGTATATGGGTCCACTCCCATGGGTCCTAGAGGCATCCAAATTTCATGCAAAAATCAACATCATGCAAAAATCATATATGAAAGTAAGAGGATCCGGTAAGATCCAGCTTTTACCCATATACCCCTTTTATTTAAATTCAAAGAGAGAGGATTGGCTGTTGCTAGTGGTGAGTGGTTTCTTTGTGCCCTGCCCCCTCTGGAGGAAAGAGAAGCCATAGCAACCAATACGTGCCCATGCCACAGTGCTATTAGCAGGCAGAAGGCAATGGGTTAAACAAACTACAAGTCATATGGGGACTTTGAAGGGGGAACACGACAAGGCTTGGGACCCAGTGGATCCTTGAGACCCAAGCAAAGTGGAGGGCAAAACAAAATAACAGGAGACATGGCCAAAACGACTAGCAAAGTGAGAACCAAGAAGACCATTTGCGGGGTTTCCAACTGTTGATAAGATATTCCCACCAATTAAAGGGAAAAAAGCCAGGGAGGAGGCGGGGGGGTTAGAATAAAAGATACCCATACTTTCAGGGAACACAGGAGCAATTAGCCTCAGAAAAGGAGAAACTACTAGCAATTTGCTTTTATAAAGAGAGGTTGCTGTGGTTTCTCTTTACCTCAGAGGGGCAGGGCACAAAGAAACCACCCACCACCAGCAGCAGCCAATCCTCTCCATATATGGGCAAAAGCTGGATTCTCTTGATCTCATATATGACTTTTGCATGGGATGATCTTTCCCAAATCATTATCAACTACACTGATCTACCTGGCCCCATCTCTTCCCACAAACTGGACCACAATATCTCATTGGTACATCATTATCCTAAGCGGGCCCATCTCTGCACAGTGCACACAGTTTACAATTTGCAGTGTGCTGTCCTGACTCCCTAGGATGGGGCAGTGACAGTACTCTTCTTTCTGACAAGATATATAAACAAGACATACTGTATTTATTTATTAGTGGACCTTACTGGATATACACAAGATAGATCTGACACTTGGCCCAAGAGAGGTATTCAGCCTCAAGTATGAAGGCAGAATGGGCCTCCCTGATATTGGGTAAATGAAAGAGTAGACTATGTAGGAAGAAATGTTTTGATTTCAAAACAGAAAATGGTGTTTCCTTTCGTTTATTGACTGATCACTGTCTTTCATTTCATTTTGTGATGACACATGTTGCTTTTCATTTTGTGCCCATCTCTATTCACAAGGTTCTGGCAGCTGAATTTTTTTCAAAATATATTTATATTTCCATGCATCTTAGAGGTACATACAGTATATGTACCTGGCGCAGCTTCTTCTTCAGATGCAATCAGCCTTTACTACCTGTTTCTCTCAGCTCACACAGTTGAGAGTAGAGATGGGCATGAATTAAAAAAATGGCATTTCATTTTTTCATTTTTCGTTGAGTGGTCCATTTTGGTTTGTTTCCGTTTTTCATTTTTTCATTTTTCATTTCTACCCACTTTTTGCACAATTTTAAAAGCATTTCCGTGCATGGGCGTCCCCCAATGCCCCAGTCCAGAGGGAAAACACTAAAAAAAGTTGATGCTGGCAGAGACACAGTACAGACTAGGTATGCAGGGAGGCTGCAAAGGCAGCAGCGGGCGTTGCCCAGGGTGCAAGGCATCTGCGGGTTCAGCTGGGGGATGAGTTGTCGGCTCCCTGGACGTTCCTTTGTGGAGTGCCTCAAGGTCGGCAATCTCCCCCATGTTGTTTAACATTTATATGAGACCACTGGCAGAGGTCTTTAGGGGATTTAGAGTTCGTTGCCATGAATACGCCGATGACACACAACTCTATCTTTCCTTTTCCACCTCTGCAGTGGAGGCAGTACGCTCCCTTAATTTGTGCCTGGAGGCAGTCATGGAATGGACCAAGACCAACAGGCTCAGACTTAACCCAGAGAAGACCAAGGATCTGTTCTTCGGGGCACCCTCCTCTGGGTGCAATGGCCACCTCCCCAGTTTGGGGGGGTTACCCTCCAGCCTGCGGACAGGGCCAGGAATCTGGGTGTGGTCTTTGATCCAGCTCTGTCCCTTGAAGCTCAGGTGATGGCTGCTTCCAGGACTGCTTTTTTCCATCTCCGCTGGATCACCCAGATTCATCCGTACCTGGATGAGGACTCCCTGAGAATAGTTGTGCAGGCCTTCGTGATCTTGATGATTGATTACTGCAATGCCCTCTACGTGGGGTTGCCCTTGACCCTTACCCAGAAACTCCAATGGCTACAGAATGTGGCAGCCAGACTGTTGGTGGGTGCACGTAGATATGATCATATCACCCCAGTTCTGTCCCACCTGCTTTGGCTGCCTGTGGTTCTCTGGATAAGGTTCAAGGTCCTGGTTTTGGTTTACAAAACCCCCACGGCTTGGGACATGAATACCTGTTACAGCATATCTCTCAGAGGTCAACTGAGGTCCAGAGTGTGGCCAACCTACTTGCCCAGGACAGCCTACAGCTTCACCTATCATTGTTATCTTAGCTTTGTTTAATCCTAGTACCCTACTGATGGCATTTAATTTGTCTGAGGGCTGTCAGGTGCCTTAAGGGCAGCTTTCATAGGCATACCTGAATCCCTGTAATTCTTGTACTAGCTGCCACAGAAAAGGGGCTGTGGAATATGCTCCTTTTGCCCAAGACAACTGAACAACTCAGCCCCCAGGGCCCCTTGCAGATCGCTCAAGAATATCTCAAGTTCTAAGTTAGAGAGGTGGACGCCATCCTCCCTATACAATTCACCATAATGCATATTGGGTGGTGCACCATAATGCAAGGATAGTCAATAACTGACCCCAGCCCATTTCAATGAACCTAGTGACTTCCCTATTGACACATCTATGGGCACTGTGTGTCAAGGGGTATGGGCTGATCTCCACTCTAAACACAGAGCCAATACAAACTGTACTAATCTAGTCCTAGGGCATCTACCACAAAACTTCCTCAAGTTAGAAATAACATTGAGGATCAATGCCTTCCCCAGATTTCAGGTCAATTTGTTCCCACCAAGGTATATCATCAATGTGCCTGGAGGGACATCTGGAGAGATGTTGTATGCACAAATTGCGAACCATTCTGCTGCATACCCTCTCTGTCAAATATGGCAAAAGTGCCCATGGCCAACATCTCGCCCCCCCAGCTAACATCTCGGCCCCAGCCAGTACGGTCTGCTCAAATCACATGACTTTGGCCACAGGCCACCACTCCAGGTCTCACATTCAGCAGTGGCTGCAACATGAAGAGCACATCACATAGCCCATTCCTGGCAATCTGGCAATGGTCTCACATAAAGGCAAAACTTTTGGGACCTCCACTGCCCGATCCGCAGGATGCCAGTTGAATCGTATTCCATGGCAGCTGCCATGGATGTGACTCCAATGTGAAATGAGTGGGTCCCAAACTTTCATCCCTCTATCCCTGCCCTGCAAAGGGTGAGGACATGACCCTGTCCAAACTGGTACTGGGTCAAAGAGTCTTCTGTCTGCACATTAGAATAGGCAACTTTGCATGACCCCTCACAATTCAAATCACTCAACAGAGCTCACCCTGGGAAAATATGTGACACTCTGCACCATCCCAAAACTATCTTCTGGCCCTTGGCCTCCTGGTTGGTCTTAGAATTGCTGAATGCCAAAATTGCATGGTCATGCATCATGACTAGGTCAGCCCTCTCATCTATCTATTGAGCAAATCAAAGTCATAACCATAGAGGCCACTTGAGGTCTTGTCTACAGTGGCTGTGATAGATCATCACCAAAAAGTAGGGACTCACCACCCTCTGGAAGATCCAATACTGACATCCCAGGCATAGCCGAGGGGAAAAAACATCATCCTGCACCCCTGTGCTTAAGGAGCTGCCTACGTCCTCATTCTGGGAACCTGCCTCCACCCCACCTGCTCTTGCTGCTTCAGACTGTCCCAGCCAACTATGTGGCCCTCCCCTTGCAATGCCTGTACTTGTTAACAAAAGACAAAGGCAGAGAAGATTGGCATCAGGAGGCTCCCAGTAACCCACCACACAGCCTCAGCTGGTGTGTGCAATAAGTGTGGTGTGGTGCACTCACCTGGAAGCAAAACGCCTGCTGTGCAACTGACTCAACCAGTTCTGCCTCTTTGGCTAGGCACCAGTTCTTCTGTGCAACCAGCAGAAGTGTCCGGTGCTATATGCAAGCAGCCTGAGTCCAATCTTGTTTGAAGTGACTCAGTTACTCCAGACAGCCCCACTATCTGTGTACTCATCATTGGATGAGAGGGAGGTCGGGAGGGGCATTTTAATGTATTTATTATTATTATTATTATTATTATTATTATTATTATTATTATTATTATTATTATTATTATTATTATTATTATTATTATTATTATTATTATTAAATACTGGGGCTCTCTTCTTGCCTTCCCTTTTCCTTTTTGGGGGGCCATTGCACCCTCTATCAGGTCTGGCTACTAATGAAGGAAAAACCTAAACTCTATGGATCACAAACAAACTAAAACCTCCAGTCCACAACACAATTAAAAGTACACACCAAAGGGTTGGCTTGTTTGGTGGATGTAAGACTAACTCCCCCCTAAACGTTAAGCCCCTTCCCGTGCTACCCCCGCCCCCACATCCCAGAAACCACCCTACAAAAGTGTATTTCTTCCCTCCCCTGCCCCTTCCCTCCTTACCCCAAGTACAGCAGTAAGGTTTGCAGCCTCAATGCCTGGCCTGGCTGATGCACAGGCCAGCTCCAGCAGCAACCATACCCATGAAGCTCAAAACCGAAAGTAATTTCAAAGGCATGAGAGCTCTGCTCCTGCTGAGCTGGCAATCAAGAAGAAGGAAGAGCAATGGAGGAGCTGGGCTAAATAGCCCCTCCCTCCAATTCATGTTTTTGGCCTGAACTCTATAGTGCCAAGGATCTGTCCGAGTGGGCAAAGAGGCCCTGCCCACGAACCTTGTCTGACTCAGGGCAGCCATTAGTTCATTTGAAGTTAGTGTACATTTATGTCTTCATTGTTTTTTTTTTGGTAAAAGTGGCCTGTGGCGCTACATACATACATACATACATACATACATACATACATACATACATACATACATACATACATACATACATACATACATACATACATAATTTTTTCCCTTGGGCAATGTGCATCCTGACTATCAGATATTCCAGGGAGATACACTTATTTCTGTCTTGAGAGATATATGTACATACTGGTGCAAATAATAATACAAATAGATGTATGTGGTGTATCGTATTGGATGTATATTGGCATGGATGTACATGGTGCCAAAATGATTGGTGGATAGATGATGGATTGTTTCTTGCAGAGTTGAATGCTGAATGGTGTTTTTGAAATGTGAAGGAATTTTATGTGGAGTAATTGTTAATCTGTTTTGAGTAAGCAAGGGTGAGGCATCTGTTTAAGGCTCCTGACCAGTGTACCTAGTGAGAGAGTGTTCAGTCCACAGTGGGAGCTGGATCTGTTTAAAAACTTATTTTCTTTCAAGTCAACATACAGTTGCTGCACTTCCCTGAAGACTTCTTTAAGTTAGAGAGAATGGCACAGTACTAGGGCCGCTGTCCTCCCAGTGTTTTCTGCGTAGTTTCCCGGCCGCGAACTGCATAGTAAAACATTGCATGCTAACTGGGAAGAGAAGTAAATTCTGGTCCAGCCAACCATGCCCCTGGAAAAGCAGTTGCAGTGAAGTTTCCTAAACCACTGCCAGGGGCTGGATTTAGAAACTTCGCTCGAAAATGCTTACTTATTTGCTTCTGTAACCATGACAGGACCCTGAAAATATGCAGTAAAAACAGTTGTTCCCCTTTAACACCACAGAGGCTTGGAAACTAGTGCTGGAAAGAAGGATAAAATGCAAAGTATACAGGTAGAAACCGAACCAGAATACAAAAATATGATGCAGAAGAAAGGGCACTAATTGCACATTAAAAACCACATGGCTGCCCGAAAAAATATGCAGGAAATAAAGGCAGAAAACTCTGGTAAGACCGTGGCCTAGGTATGTCATACTTCTTTGTTGCCTCCTTCCTTCTGTCACTTTCATTCTTCTAGCTCCACAGTTCCCACCCAACACAGGCCATCTGCTACTCTAGTCTGCCTGCCAGTGCTACCCAAAGGTACTGGCCCACTCCCAAATGTGACCTGCCCTCTGCATCTTCAGTGCTAATGGCATTTTCTGCTGGGATTCCCATTGCTCCGGGTTTGGTCATTATCTCCATTTCAGCCATTCCCTGATGTCTAGGGACTGCTGGCTCCTGATGTATGCTCTTTTTGTTTGGTACAGTCACTGGGAGGGTGTCAGAGAATCTTTTAAGCCCTTTAAAAGTGATTTGCCTGTGTGTGTTTTAATATGAGCAAATATAGTACTCATAATGACTGCTATGGATTTCAGCCAGATGGGTGGTATATAAATTGAGAATATATATATATATATATATATATTTGAGATTTGGATACCTGGAAATTCCAAACTGTTAAAGTTACATATTCCAAATCCAGGGTGTTGCAATTCTGATTTCTAAATCCATTTTTAGTGCTAGTGCATAGTAGTGCATTAATTCTAAGTGCCTCTGAGATGTCATATTTTAACATAAAATACATCATACTAAAATATTACCTAATGTTCTCCATATTTTGACAGGAAAGTTAGATGATAGCTACAGTAATGTTTTCAGGAGCTATCCTCAAAGTCAGTTTATGGTTCTATGTAGAGATGGGCACAACTCAAAAAAATGGTGTTTCGTTTGTCGTTTGTCGTTTTGTCTTTGGGGTTTCTTAAAATGTTGGCTATTTTTTGGTCGGTGCAAAAGGCTGTCTTGATATTGTGTTTGTGGAGAATTTTGCTGATTTGTTTTCATTTTTGTGAATTTTTGGAATCAAAAAACATTCGAAATTCATTTTTAGGTGGTCTTTGTCAGCGAGGCGTTTGGTTCTGGAGATGAGGGTTTTTGCTACGGAGTTGATCTGTGCAGGGTGGTGGTGTGATTGTGCATTTAAAAGAAAATGAAAATGAAAATGAAAAATTGCTGTTTGGTTTCAAAGTTAGATAACATTCATTACAGTTCAATGTCATTTGCTTCAAGAAGAAAATGAAATGCCTCGTCGATGACAAAATTTCTGTTGTTTCAGTTTTGTTTCAGTTTGCATACCTATACGTTTCATTTTGGAGAAAAAATTCCAAACTTGTTTTTCCAAATCCAGGGTTTTCTAAATCCATTTTTAGTTACATAGTAACAAAATGAATGTCAAAACAAAACAAAAACAAAAAGATTGCTCGTTGTTTTCAGGAGCCCATCTCTATTTCTATGTATCCAGTCAGTGCTTATACCACACAGTCTTTGGAGTCTCTCTGGAAGTTGAGTCATGACTACTGGACTTTTTTTTTTTTTTTTTCATTTTGAGAGAGAGATTACATAACAAAATGAAAAATGAAAACAAAAACAAAAAATTGCTCGTTTCGTGCCCATCTCTAGTTTCGCTGTTCATCCAAACAGCCTTTGGAGTGTGCAGTCAGAAGAAAAATCTATATCAATTTCAAGCAAGTCCCAGCTGCCTGCTATGAAAATAAACTACCTTTGGCGTTATTTCTATAATGTGCATTGATCTACATTAAAAGCAGTTTTGTACAATGTTTGGGTCTGTACAGCCATCTGTATCACCCTTTTTGACATCTTGCACTATTAAAAAAACCTTAGTAGACATTCATATCTACCCAGTTATCTGTACATCTCTCATGTTAAAACAGAATTTCCTATATTTACTGTCCTAGATCTTACCAACAGCTATGTACCTCTCAACACATTTGATTACAATGAAGTGTCTTCTCAATTTTAGGCTTCTCAAGCAGATTCAGAAAAAAAAATAGAATCCAAAGTCAAAAACTAAAATGCAGAATGAACCTATTCTACTTTTCAATCAATTAATCTGCATTTATTGGCATACAATAAGAGTAAAACATCACAGTTTCAGTAGAGATTTAAAAGGTAATTACAAAACTAATAAAAATTTAAAAATAATTGCATTACAAAAGTAACAGCTCAGTGCATCTCTGCCTGCGGGTCCTGACCAAGTTGCCACATTTTCTATCACAATAGACTGTCTTGAAGACAGAAGAAACCTCAAATTGTCAGTGTCTGAACAAAGCCTCTTCTTCAGAAGGAGTGGATCAAGGAGGTTTTTTTTACAAAAATGATCATAAAATAGACAGTACAGAACCAAATGGGAGAGTGATTCCACACCACCCAGTGCACAGGAGCAACACCTGTCATTGTATGGAGTTGCATTGAATCTCCCATACAACTCAGCAGATGGAATGGCATTGCATCTAGCAAGAGTGTAGGCCCTCCATTCCTCAGGACATTTTAGCAAGTAAAGGTAATGAGCAGGGTACTCAGTTTGAGCTGGGATCTTTAGGTAGAAGTGAACATGCTCTTTTGGAATTTGTTATAAAGTGGGAAGGGGGAGCTAAGTATAGCCAAACAAGCATCCTGGACTTTAAGAAAGCCAATTTTGTAAATTTAGGAAATTATTGGCTATAACTCCATGGGCCGAGGCACTGAAAGAGAAGGGAGTCCAAGATGAATGGGAATTCCTTAAAAGTGAGATATTAAAGGCACAATATAAAATGGCTCCTACAAGAATTAAAAATGGGAGATGTCTAAGGAAACCGCAATGATTGACTAAATAACTTTCAAATCAGCTGAATATATATAAAAAAACATGTGGAGGAAATGACAAGTCAGAACTACTCAACACCTTCTTTGCCTCTGTTTTCTCCAAAAAGGAAGAAAGAGATCTACTGTGACAAAGAGTAAATGAGGTAGGGTGAATATTGATAGAAAAATTGATAGAAAGGGAGTACAGGAATACCTGGAAAGACTAAATGAATTTAAGTCTCAGGGGCCAGATTAATTACATCCAAGGATATTTTAAGAACTGGCAGAAGTAATTTCAGAACCATTGGCATTAGAGATGGGCACGACCAGGGAAAATGACATTTTTGAGTTGTCGTGTGTCGGAGCTGGCCCGTTTTGGCTTGTTTCTGTTTTTCGTGAAATTTTCCAAAAATTTGTCGTTTTGTTTGTCGTTTTTTGTCTGTCATTAGTACTGGTTTGGGGGGGAGCGGGCTCCTGGAGGCACCTCTCTGGGGTGGGTGCCTCCTCTGGCCTGCTATGAAGGGAAAGCGGGCTCCTGGAGGCACCTCTCTGGGGTGGTGCCTCCTTTGGCCCGCTACAAAATGGCATGCATAGCCAATTGGATATGCATACCAAGTTGAGTAGAGAGAGGCACCTCTTTTTGGGGTGCCTCTCTCTGTTGACCACAGGCCCACTGCTAACTGCAGTGTCACAGTGCGCACACTGGGGGAAGGCTCCTCCTCAGTCTGGGCGCTCTGTCGTCCACTAAGAAGGGAACTGTGCTTGCGTGTGTAGTGCAATGCGAGTACAGATTTGGCTTAGGGTTAGGGGGGTTAGTGCAAGGGCTAGGCTTAGGGTTGTTATGGGTAAGGTTAGGGTGAGTTCGTGGGGTGCACCCCTGGGTGCCTCTCTGACCCACTAAGAAGGACAGTGTACAGTAGTACCTTGTATAACGTAATTAA
Organism: Phrynocephalus forsythii; assembly: GCA_029282475.1. Classification (NCBI taxonomy): domain Eukaryota; kingdom Metazoa; phylum Chordata; class Lepidosauria; order Squamata; family Agamidae; genus Phrynocephalus; species Phrynocephalus forsythii. Next base: position 129,142,155 of record JAPFRF010000001.1, on the reverse strand, counting down.
TTTGTTCCAAATTAAATTACGTTGTACCATCATTGTACAAATTGAAATTTCCCTTAGGAATACATTGAAAACAGATTTAATCTGTCCTCCACCACTCCCCCTTTCCCTCAAACTCAGACATCCCTGCCTTCTTTTTGCTGGTCCACGGGTTGCCGCCGCTGCTGCCTGGCCCTCCTCCTTTGGATCTTCACTGGCATGGGGATCCCGCCCATCATCCTTCTCCACGTGCCACCGGATCTCGGCCTGTTGCAGCCACCCCGAGAGCCACTGCTGCCGCCTTGCCGCCCCTGCCGGATGCGGCCATCTTCACCTGCATGGGGATCCCGCCCCTAGAGCTGGCGCCGCCACCACCGCTTGCCACCCCTCCGCCCGACGCTGCCACTGTCACCAGCCTCACTGGACAGCCCCGGGAGCCGCTGCCACCACCTTGCCGCCCTTGCCAGATGCGGCCACCATCACTGGCCTCGTGGGGCCGCCCGAAAGCCAATGCCGCCGCTGCCTTGCTGCCCCTGCCGGACATGACCACCATCACCGGCCTGGCGGGGCCGCCCCAGGAGCCGCCACCGCTGCCTTGCCACCCCTGCCGGACGCGGCCACCATCACCGGCCTCGCGGGCCCACCCCAGGAGCCGCCACAGCTGCCTTGCCGCCCCCCAGCCAGACGCGCCACCGCCCCTGCCAGACGGGGCAGCTCCGAGAGCCGCCGCCGCCGCTGCTGCCTTGCCGCCCCTGCCGGACGCAGCCACTGTCACCAGCCTCGCTGGGCTGCCCCGGGAGCCGCTGCTGCCGCCTTCCCGCCCTTGCCGGATGTGGCCACCGCCACCGGCCTCGCGGGCCCACCCCAGGAGCCGCCACAGCCGCCTTGCTGCCCCTGCCAGACGCGGCCACCGTCACCTGCCTTGCGGGGCCAGCCCGAGAGCCGCCGCCGCCGCCGCCGCCTTGCCGCCCCTGCCGGACGCGGCCACTGTCACCAGCCTCGCTGGGCTGCCCCGGGAGCCGCTGCTGCCGCCTTCCTGCCCTTGCCGGATGTGGCCACCGTCACTGGCCACCGTCCACCCCGAGCCTCACGGGGCCGCCCCGCCACCGCCTTGCCGCCCCTGCCTGACGCGCCCCCATCACCGCCTCGGGGGCCGCTGCCACCGCCTTCCCACCCCCTGCCGGACGTGGCCACCATCAGGAGCCTGCCCTGGGACAGCCACCTTGCCGCCCCTGCCAGACGCGGCCACCATCACCGGCCTCGCGGGGCCGCCCCAAGAGCCACCGCTGCTGCCGCCACCACCGCCTTGCCGCCCCTGCCGGACGCGGCCACCATCACCGGCCTCGCGGGGCCGCTGCCGCTGCCGCCTTGCTGCCCCTGCCAGATGCGGCCACCGTCACCAGCCTCGCGGGGCCGCCCCAGGAGCCACCACTGCCGCCTTGCTGCCCCTGCCGGGCACGGCCTCCGTCACCGGCATCGCGGGGCCACCCTGGGAGCCACCGCCGCCACCTTGCCGCCCCTGCTGGACGTGGCCACCGTCACCGGCCTCGCGGGGCCGCCCCGAGAGCCGCCACCACCACCGCCACCTTGCCGCCCCTTCCAGATGCGGCCACCATCACCGGGCTCGCGGGGCCGCCCCGGAAGCTGCCGCCGCCGCCGCCGCCGCCGCCCCCTGCCGGATGCAGCCACCGTCACTGGCCTCGCGGGGCCGCCCCAAGAGCCGCCCCTGCCGCTGCCGCCACCGCCTTGCCACCCCTGCCGGATGCGGCCACCGTCCACCACGGCCTCACGGGGCCGCCCGAGAGCCGCCACCGCCGCCGCCTTGCCGCCCCTGCCAGACGCGGCCGCGGGGGGGGAGGGGGGCAGATTTTTTCGTTGTACAATTTTTTGTTGTACAAACCCTCCGTTATATGAGGGTCTACTGTACTGGCGTATGGGTTAGTGTCAGGGTTAGGGTTCAGGTTCAGGCTAAGGTTAGTGGGCTTTTTATGCCTGACAGGCACATCCCAGAAGTCTCGGACAAAACCTGGTCAAGTGGCCATGCAATTGGTGGAATGGCTCCAAAAATTTGCATGGTCCACTCCCATGGCCAGCCCATCATTGCGCAGGTGTAAAAAATAAAAATAAAAATCAAATCAAATCAAATCAAATCAATGGAGACGTTTTGTTGCAAGAAAAACCCACTGCTGCTACTGTAAATATTCAGGCAGTTTTAAAATAGCTATTTTCGCATGTTTCTGTGGTGCTTTGGTGTGTTTTTGGACCACCACGATTTCAAAATAAATAAGTACTGCTTGGTCAATTTTGATCCTGCCTGCACCGCAGCATGGCAAGTTGCAGATGATGGGATGTGCAGCCCAGGAGAGGATTTGGAGGCCGTCCACCCCCAACCCCTCTGGTAGGTACCCTCAGGCAGGCATATTTTCGCCTGCTTTTCTGACCGGTCGGGTTTTTTTAATTTTAAAACTTTTTTCCTGTGCCAAAAATAAAACAACCAAAAATCAAAAATAAAATCAATGGAGATGAGAATTTCCTCGTGCCCATGTCTAATTGGCAATAATCTTTGAGAATTCCTGGAGAACAGGAAAATCTCCATAGATTGAAGGAGGGCAAATGTTGTCCCCATCCTCAAAGGGGGGAACCAAATAATTACTGCCCAGTCACCTTGACATCTATTCCTGGAAGGATTCAAGAAGATATTTTTAAGCAGACAGTTTATTTAACAAGCAATGTGGTCATTACTTGAGGTCAACACGGGTTTCTCAAAAACAAGTCATGCCAGACTAATTTGATCTCTTTCTTTGATAAAGTTACAGGCCTGGTGGATGAGGGGGATGCTGTGGATGTTGTTTATCTTGATCTCAGTAAGGTCTTTGATAAGGTTCCCCATGACATACTTGCAAAGATGTTAGTAGAATGTGGGATAGATAATGCTACTGTTAGGTGGATTTGTAATTGGTTGACTGATCGTACACAAAGAGTGATCGTAAATGGCTTCTCCTCAGCATAGAGAGGGGTGACTATTGGGGTACCCCAGGGTTCTCTTCTGGGTCCAGTGCTATTCAACATCTTTATTAATGACTTGGAGGAAAAATTAGAGAGTAGATTGATTAAATTTGCAGATGATACCAAATTAGGAGGGGTGGCTAATTCCCTTGAGGATAGGATAAAAATCCAAGATGACCTTGACAGATTAGAGTGCTGGGCCAAAACAAATAGAATGAGTTTCAACAGAGAGAAATGTAGGGTCCTGAATCTAGGCAGAAAAAAATGAATTGCATAGATTTAGGACGGGAGATACCTGTTTGGAGAATAGCACCTATGAAAGGGATCTGGGAGTTAGGATGGACCATAAATTGAACATGAGTCAGCAGTGTGACACAGTGGCTAAGAAAGATTCTTGGTTGCATCACAACAGAAGCATAGTTTCGTGTGTGTGTGTGTGTGTGTGTGTGTGTGTGTGTGTGTGTGTGTGTGTGTGTGTGTGTGTGTGTGTGTGTGTGTGTGTGTGTGTGTGTGTGTGTGTGTGTGTGTGTGTGATAGTACCTCTCTATTCCCATCTGGTCAGACCCCACATTGAGTACTCTATACAGTTCTGCACAACTCAATTTAAAAAAACAACTACATGTTGACAACCTCAAGCAGGTCTAGAGGAGGGTGACCAGGATGGTTAAAGGTCTGAAACTTATGTCATATGAGGAACAGCTTAGGGATCTGGGAATGTTTAGTCTTACAAAAAGCATTTTGAGAGAGGATATGATAGCCATATTTAAATATTTGAAAGGATGTCATATGGAAAAGGGGTTTGGCTTGTTTTCCATGGCTTCAGAGACTAGGACTCAGAGCAATGGTTTCAAACTACAGGAAAAGAGATTCCATTTGAAAATTTGGAAGAACGTCCTGATGGTTAGAGCTGGCCAGTCGTGGAATATGCTGCCATGGAGGGTGGTGGAGTCTCCTTCTTTGGAGGTTTTTAAGCGGAGGCTGGATTGCCATTTGTCGGGGACAGTTTGATCGGGGTTCCTGCATGTCAGGGGGTTGGATGGGATGGCCCTTGAGGTATCTTCCAACTCTATGATTCTATGATTCTATGCTGGCATATTAATTTTATTTTCTAAATCAAAAATTCCTCCACTGATTTGCTAATTTGGGCCTGCCCTTTTTCATTTTGGTGACACCTCTGGGGAGTTCAAATCCTGAGTAGCTGGCCAATCTGAAAAATAACCCTGGACCAACTAAAGTTGTTGACCTCTGCATTATATGAATATTATCATCCTCAGTAATGTGCAAAATTACCAATTAAAAACACCTGTCATCCTGACTAGCCTAGCTGTTTTTGCAAATAACAACAGCACTCTTGGAAATGCAATGTCTCTTTTGACAATATCTAAGTATCCAGATATACAGAGATTTTCATATATCTCTAAATATGAGATACTCAGCTGTGTAATTACTATGATTGAAAAGAGTCAAGTACAAAACTGCTTAGTCAAACATTGCATTGTTTGACTAACAATTTACTGACTTTCCCCCTGGCAATTGCTGCCCTACCCGTGGGGAGCCTGGCCCTTCCATTTGGGGCTGCCCCCACAGGCTTCTGGACCCCTGTTGGTTTTCATAGGCCTTCGGGGGCCTTCCAGACAGACTGGCTGATGACCAGATTGCCCCCCAAGTGCCTTATCTATTGCCGAGCCCACTTTTCTCATGATTCATGGAAGAATTGCGGGCAATGAAGCAAGAAAGGAGGAGGCTGGAGAGCAGATGAAGGATCAGAAGGCATTTAATCGGACAGCGGTTTGTGCAATGACCAGACGCTTAGTGCGAGCAATCAGGGATGCTAAACGAACTTCCGTCTCCCTGAGAATTGGTGGGGCTTCAAATTGCCAGGCAGAGTTGTTCTGGGTGGTTTGATATCTCACCAATCCTGGTCTTCCTAGGCCTCCTCCTAATGATTTCACTAGTGAGTCTTTTGCAGCCTTTTAAAAGTCTAAATTAGAGGCCGTTTGTGATTATCTGGACTCCGGTTGCACCCAATCATGGCTGGTGCTGCACCCCCTCAGTCTCCTCATTTTGTTGAGTTTGGGTCTGTGACTCCAGCTGATGCCTCCAGGGCATTGGTTCACTGCAGGCTGGTGGTTTCCCCTTCTGATCCTTTCCCATCTTGGCGTAGTAAGATCGCCGGAGAGAGCATGCCAGAGTGGACTGCTACCATCGCCACCACTTCCTTCAGGGATGGGATTCTTCCAAGCTGGTTGAAGGAGATGGTGGTCAAGCCCATCTTTAAAAAACCTAGGTTGGCATCAGACAATATGGGTAATTATCATCCAATTACCAATGTTCCCTTCATGGGCAAGGTGGTGGAGCGGATTGCCACCGAGCGGCTCAGATCTTTCCTGGAGGAAGACTGTGTCCTGGATTCTTTCCAATCTGGGTTCAGGCTTCTCCATGGGACTGAGACTGCCCTGGTCTCTTTGCAGGATGCCTTCTTGAGGGGGGACGACAGGGGCTGTGTTACCTTCTTGGTTCCTTCTTGATTTGTCAGCAGCCTTTGATACTGTCAACCATGATATCCTCCTGGTCAGGCTCTCTGAGGTGGGGATCAGGGGTTTAGACTTGTGCTGGCTCTGCTCCTTCCTTGGGGGCCATGCCCAGCGAGTAAGCCTGGGTGGAGAATTGTCTCCCTGGTCACTCTCTTGTGGGGTGCCTCAGGGCCGGTAATCTCCCCCATGCTTTTTTACATTTATAAGAGGCAACTGGCTGAGGTTATCTGGAGATATGGGTCTTGCTGTCATCAGTACGCTGATGACACTAAGCTCTATATCTCCCTTTCTACCCTGCAATGGAGGTGGTCCAGACCCTTGATCTCTGCCTGGTGCCATGTTGCAATGGACCAGGTCTAGTAGACTCAAACTCAACTCCAAGCAAGGGCAGAGCCAGCACAAGGCTATAGAAAGGGCTATAGAAAGGGATTCTTGTTCCTGTTGGCATCACGGGCATGATATTATGCAGCTTTGTTGGAACATTTTGTGGGTTTTTGTATCGTGGGTGCATAAGCACAGTATCCCACATTCATAAGCTGGATTTTTTATTTTTTATTTTAGAAACTGAATAACAGGCTAGACTCTATCATCAGATAGAATGTAAAGCATGCAGGAAAATGAAAACTCCACCAAAAGTTAAGTGTTTCCTCCAGCCATCACTCTGAAGTTCCACCCACTGGTTTACAGATTGAAAGCCCACCATCAGACACTGTCAGAACTCTGCAAGTGAAAGGGGTGAAAAAACAGATGGCAGAATAAAAAAGAGGAGAAGCATTCACAATATTCCCCACCCCCAAAGATAGTTGGCAGAAAAGCTTTCATACCATTGACACATAAATCAAGCTTTGGGGTGTTTAAATATTCCCTGCCTAATTGGGTGTCGGAGTTCCTTCTCATCCTCTTCGTCCCCACCATGTCTTCCATTTTCTATCTAGATTTTCTTCTCAGTAACACTGATTTTTATCTGGAAATTGCTGCAATGACTTTCCCACAGGCAAGTGCTGCCTTTTGGAGTGCAAAACATTGACGTCTTTCTCTTTTTATTTTCCAAAGATTGAGTCTAAAGTCCCTTTTGTTGTTTGTCATTGTAAGCATGCCCCCCAAGTGAAATATCATTGGCATTATCTTTTAATTGAGAAATGCCATTGGGTACTAGTAATATATGATTAAATGTGCCAAACATTTCCCGGCCTTCCCCTTTAACATCTCCATCAATACCTCTTCCCACCATAAAAGAAAAGGAAGGAAAATGCAAAAAGGAAGTGTAGCAATGTTGTTTATAGCTCAAAAACTCATACAGGTAATGATCAATGATGGGGTGACTTAAAGAAGTAACAGGTTTTGTCTCAAAATTACCTATACTCAGATAAAAAAATGTTTGTAGATTCAATTTTCCTCTGAGTTAAAGAATTTGCCTTAGAAAATATTTTAGATTTGAGTACATTTAAGTGATAGGATTCTTGCTAGGTGATTTATAAACCAGTCAAGTCAACTATGCAGCAGTTGGCAACATGAAATGACTTGAAGAGAGCCTTAGAAACAGTGGAACACAACCAAGCTAAGAGATTTTCTCTTCTCTTTTAGGAAAACTACTCTGTCAGTATTACTGTGCCTTAAAACTATTAAACTCATTTTTGGCACTCATAACTGCCTTGCTCCTGCAAATATCTTTCAATTCTGATTATTTTTTAAATGAAGCAATTCTGTTATTGAAATAAATAAAATAAAATAAACTTGCAGGCACATTGCACACAGATAACAATGATTGACTACTACTACTACTACTACTACTACTACTACTACTACTACTACTACTACTACTACTACTACTACTACTACTCTTGAGTAGGGATAGATGCTTCATGCTTCAAGTGAAGCACAAGACAATGCATGCCAGGTACTCCAATCTCCCTTTCTCTTATCCAGGGAAGCTACTTACCAAGCTTTGCGTGGGACTGGGGTCATTCTTCAGTGGTGGTGCTCCAGACCAGGCAGCAGCTGGTCTGGTTTTTCCATGCCTCCTAGGGGCTGCCAACCACTCTGGTGAAGAGGCAAGACATGGAGTCTGTGAAGTTGGGTGTTTCAAGCTGAGTATGCCTTCTGGTCCCTTAATAATTGCAAATCCTGCTTGGCCTGAATCACCATTTCTAAGTGCAGCAGTGTTCTGTGTTTCAGTATGGGAGTAGATGGGTGGGATGATAGAATCACAGAATCATAGAGTTGGAAGATACCTCAAGGGCCATCCAGTCCAACCCCCAGGCATGCAGGAACCCCCATTACCGTATTTCCAACAGATGGCCATCAAGCCTCTGCTTTAAAACCTCTAAAGAAGGAGAATCTACCACCCTCTGTGGCAGCATATTCCACTGCCGAACAGCTCTAATCATCAGGAAGTTCTTCTGAATATTCAAATGGAATCTCTTTTCCTGTAGTTTGAAACCATTGCCCTGAGGCCTAGTCTTTGAAGCCAAGGGAAACAAACCTGTTCCAGCTTCAATATGACATCCTTTCAAATATTTAAACATGGCTATCATATCCACTCTCAGCCTTCTTTTTGAAAGGCTAAACATTCCCAGTTCCCTAAGCCGTTCCTCATATGACATTTCTTCCAGACCCTCAATCATCCTGGTTGCCATCCTCCGTACCTGCTCGAGGTTGTCAACATCCTTTTTAAATTGAGACACACAGAACTGTACAAAGTACTCCAGGTGGGGTCTGACCAGAGCAGAATAGAGCGGTACTATCACTTCCCTTGATCTAGACACTATGGTTCTGTTGATGAAACCAAGAATTGCATTGGCTATCATGGCTGCTACATCACACTGCTGACTCATGTTTAATTTGTGGTCCACCAAGACTCCCAGATCCATTTCACATATACTATTTTCCAGCCATGTAACTCCCATCCTATATCTGTGCAATTCATTCTTTTTAGCTATATGCAGCACCCTACATTTCCCTCTGTTGAAACCCATTCCGTTAGCTTTGGCCCAGTACTCTAATCTGTCAAGGTCCTTTTGGATTTTCATCCTAGCCTCTAGGGAATTAGCAACCCCACCCAATTTGGTACCATCTTCACATTTAATTAGCATACTCTCTAGTTCTTCTTCCAAGTCATTAATAAAGATATTGAACAGCACTGGACCCAAAAGAGAACCATGGGGCATCCCAGAGGTCACATCTCTCCAAGCTGAAGAGGGGCCATTTATGGTCAACATTTGGGTGCAATCAGTCAACCAATTACAAATCCACCTAACAGTAGCACTATCTATCCCACTTTCTACTAACTTCTTAGCAAGAATACAATGGGGAACCTTATTGAAGGCCTTACTGAAGTTCAGATAAGCAATATCCACAGCATTCCCCTCATCTACCAGGCATGTAATTCTATCAAAGAGAGAGATCAAATTAATCTGACATGATTTGTTTTTAAGAAACCCATGTTGACTTCTAATGATAGCATTGTTTCTTAAATAACTATAGACTGTCTAATAATCTGCTCTAGGATCTTTCCAGGAATTGAAGTCAAGCTGACTGCACAGTAATTACTTGGGATCCTCTCCCCCCCTTTTAAAGATGGGGACAACATTAGCCCTCCTCCAATCAATGGGGACTTCCCCTGTTCTCCAGGACTTCTCAAAGATTATTGTCAATGGTTTTGAAATTACTTCTGCCAGTTCTTTTAATATCCTTGGGTGTAATTCATCTGGCCCAGAAGACTTAGATTCATTTAATATTTCCAGGGCCATTTTGAAATGAGGTAAGGACTAGTGAGGAGTGGAAGAAGGGGGTGGAAGAAGGAGGAGGGAATTTTCCTTCATATTAACCGCCCAGGAACAGGTTGGATCTTGCTGAGCACAGCCAGGCACCATCGCTTGTGGGACTCCTCCATGCTCCTGGAAGCAATGATGCTAAAGCTTTTACAAAATGTCATTAATAGAAAACATGCCTCATACAAAAGGTCAAAAATAGAACAGTGCATTTAAGAATACTTGCGTCACAAATGCACAGACCAAATGCTTAACCATCAAATACTTCAGAAAAATAAAAGGAACCCTGCTTGTCAATGGTGAAGCTGCTGTGAAATAGGGTCTTGGAAGCATGAATGAGAGAATTTTATTACTGCTGTGGTTTCTACTCACTTTAGCTGCAGAGGTACAAGATAGCCATTTGAGCCAATGCAGCTAAGATGAAATCTAATTCAGCCGATCCATTTGAATTGAATGCTGCAAGGAGGGGGAAGGGGAAGGCAGAGGTGTCTCCTCTGTCTCATCCCATTCAATAAGGATTGGACAACACATGACCTTTAGAAAGGGTGCACAGCTATCCAGCTATTGTTGTTTCTTTCTGGATCTCATTCATTGCTTTTAGATTTTCCCCTGTAGCAGAAAATAATGGCCTGCTGGCTCCACCTTAAAATATGGTATGATTCATCTTGAAGCACCACAAGTCTTGTTTGCACATAAAATTGTACTACCAGCCGCCTCATTGGAGGAGTGCTTCCACTTGTAAGTGAAACACATGGGCAGTGCATACCTTCTTTAAAGTAGCCTTTTGCATTTGATTTTGTTTTGTTTATTGATTCCTAGGGAGTGAGATGAGGCTTATGAATCCCAGAAGTTGTCCACCGATCCACACACACCGCCTTACTTATTCAAAGAACCAGTTTACACTAGCTAATTAAGAAACACTTAGCAACAAGAAGCAACAAAAGGGTCAGATGTTGAGTAGCTGCCTGGATCTAGACATGAAAATATTGAGCCATGCATTAATAGCTGGAAGGAGACTGCTAAATAACTGACATGGGATCTCAGAAGAGACATGGACTAATCAGCTTTGGCTTGTCAAAAGTGCTATTTCTGAAATAATTTGTGAAATTAATGTATACGATTCCTGCTTTTGAGCAGCAGTGGTTTCAGTTTAGAACAATGGCTCACAACTTTGGAAAACTGAGGTGGTTTTGGACTCCCAGAAGCCTCTTTCAAATCTTGCAGGGCTGGGAAACGCACACTGATTACGTCACCTGATTACTTTTGTTTTCGGAGCACCAGGTGTTGGAAAAGGCAGCAGGCTTGTTGGGCCTTGGGAGGGGGGAAGGGCTATCAGATGGCACTCCAGTGCACTGTCGTGGTGCCCATCAATCCCATCAAGGAGTTGGGGGTGACTGGGGATGAGTGGGGCATCTGCTTGCAGATCCCTAACATGTAACAGTTGAGTGCTGGGGTGGTCACCTGTGAGACTTGGCTGCATATACATTATAGGGTGGCAGATGGGGAGCTGCAGGGAGCACTTGGAAGGGGGCAATAGGATGCACTGTTTTTAAAAATGAGGAGGATAAACGGGCAAAGGAAGGGTTTGGTATAAATGGCAGTAAGATATAAAAACATTTGAATTAAAACAAATTAAAAGAAAAATAAAAGTATTTTTTTTTGCAGATGTTAATATATAATCAATAGTGGTGGGGCTAGAAACCCAGGGAAAGCAATGAATGAGTTCCCTAATAAGCCTTTAGGGCAGGCATGTCCAAACTTCAGCTCTCCAGACGTTTTGGACCACAACTCCCACACTCCTTTGTCATTGGCAATCTAAGCTTAGAATTCTGGGATTTGTGGTCCAAAACATCAGGAGGGCCGAAGTTTGCAAATGCCTGCTTTAGGGGCAGAGAGATGGACAATTAAAGACAGATCTGCATCCTTGGCTGAGGGAATGGGGCCTAAGAAAGGGCAAGTAAGACCAAAGGCAAAGCACCAGCCAAAAGAAAACACCCACAGTTATCTCCCTGTGCTTCATCTTCCTTGGACAAGGGAGAATAGCCAATGTTGTTGTTGTTGTTCAGTTGTTCAGTCATGTCCGACTCTTCATGACCCCATGGACCAGAGCTTGCCAGGCCTTCCTATCTTCCACTGCCTCCTGGAGTTTTGTCAAATCCATATTGGTTGCATCAGGACCAGTCCAACCATCTCATTCTCTGGCCCTTACCAGAGTTTTCCATAAATTGCCATATTTGGTTGCATCACGATGACCCACCCCTGTTTCTCAGTACTCACGACTGCAGTTTTAGGACCGATCTCACAACCTCACGTGCTCTTTTTCAATGTTCTTTTCCCATCCGCCCTTTAAAAAAATTCCTAGTCTTTGCACTGATGCTGGACTGTCAGTTGCAATGGCTCTACTGATTTCAACTGTTTCCTGGCATCATTGGCAGCCCTCCGCCCTGCCGCTACTCGGGAGGAGCCCCGCATGGCACAGCCGCCCTCCGCCGCTTGCACGCTGCCTGCCACGGGTGCCCTGCTCTGGCCGGGCGAGGCGGCAGCGTCTCCTGCTCCCGCCGCCACCTCAGCGAGGAAGTAAAATCTGTCAATGCTTGTTTGAATATTTTTTAAAAAAACTTGAAATAAAAGAAAAAAACCAAGACCACATGTCACGTTGGGAGCGAAGCAAGATGCGGCGAAAAGATTCCCGAGCAGCCAGGGGCACCACTTCCCGGTTGGAGCACGGTTAGAATGGGGGCGGCACCGAATCTAAAATGGAGGGGCGTGCGGAATAAAATCTCAGAAAAGAAGGCTTGCAGTCCAGGGGTCTCTTTTCCTTTTGCCTTCAGTCTTTCCCAACATCAGGGACTTTTCCAAGGACTCCTCTCTCCTCAGCACCAGCCTCAGCTTCAAAATCTGTCCTTCCAGTGAACATTCGAGGTTGATTTTTTTTCAGGATGGATAGGTTTGATCTCCTTGCAGTCCAGGGGACTCTCAAGATTCTCCTCAGCACCACAGCTCAAAAGCATTGATTCTGCAGTGATCAGCCTTCTTTATAGTCCTGCTCTCACTTCCATACATCACTACTGGAAAAACCATAGCTTTGACTATCCTGACCTTAGTAGGCAAAGTGATGTCTCTGCTCTTTAGGATGCTATCTAAGTTTGCCATTTCTTTCCTCCCAAGAAGCAGGCGTCTTTTAATTTCATTGCTGCAGTCACCATCTGCAGTGATCAAGGAGCCCAAGAAAATAAACTCTGTCATTGCCTCCATTTCTTCCCCTTCTATTTCCCAGAAGGTGATGGGACCGGTGGCCATGATCTTAGGTTATTTTTTTTTTAAATGGAATCATACATTTACTGAACATTACATTTAAAACAATAAAAAGATGGCATGTTCACCACAACCTGTTGAAAACTATGCATTTTTCTCTTGTCTACCTAGAGAAAACTGCCAACATTATCTTATAATTTTATTTAGACACAAATACAAAAAAGAGATCAAACTGAATTTGGTGAAACCCTCTTTAGTGCATTTATTTTGATGTTGAGCTTCAGCCCATTTTTTTCACTCTCCTCTTTCACCCTCATTAAGAGGTTCTTTAATTCCTCCTCACTAAAATTCCATGGACAAAATAGCTAGTGTAGGAACAATTAAAAGAGAAGATTGAGGCTTTGGAAAGGGATAGGCTGGGACAGAGTGGGGTGCTGACAGCACCCACTGCAACCAGGGTCTTGGCAAAGGACATCAAGGCAAGGAAGAACAATCTCTTGACTTGGTTTACTGCCCTGGAAGGGAGCAGCTCTTCTGTTGCAGGTATGGATGGACCATCAGAGCAACAGGAAAGCAGGTGTGGGGCAACATGCATGGGTAACACCTTGACTAGCAGAGAAAAAGTGGCTTGGCATATCGTGGTGGAGGATGTCGATAAAGGATGGCCTGATCAGGTGGTTACTGGGTGACTGGTGAAGAGCAGGGCATCCATGGAGGCCAATAATGAGTTGGTGGCTGCAGTGGACATAGGTGGGGTGCTCATGGCCTGGCCCTGGTCTTTTGGGGCATGGCCAGCTGCGCAGTTGCCACATCCATATAGTGCAGGCAGGGGACCACCACAAGCTACATCCTTTGCAGCCCTGGCCCATGGTGGCCAGGCTTGGATGCCCTCCGTTACACCAGCCCCCATACTCTACATCTCTGGCATGCTCTGCTGGTACTGGGTTGTGGTCATGTCCTTCAGGGCCTGCAGCAGGTAAAACATGGTGCTGTTGCAGGCAATGCCTTATGGGGACTATGGGATGCCCTTAGGTGGTCACCTTTACCCCACCACTAAGAAGAAGATACCACTAAGGAGAAGATACCTAATCAGGTAATCAGGTGAAGATATCACCTGTAACCTACCCCACCACTAAGGAGAAGATACGGAGAGGGGAATATATCTTCGGCTAACTCATTGGTGTCCAAACTTCAGCCCTCTAGATGTTTTGGACCACAACTCCCACAATTCCAAGACTGTATTGCCAATGACTTTTGTTTGTTCACTGTCCTGAGTGGTTTTCAAATGTTTCAGTTCATTCCTTGAATGGAAGGTCTGGTGTACATCCAGGTTGAATGGTGTTAGCCACTACCTCAATGATTTTTTTTTATTTTCTGACAGAGCAGGCTCTTGGCAATGCACATTGCTGTTAGAGACCTTTCAGGCTTTAGCACAGGAAGTAGGACTTCCATTAGCTGAAGAAAAAACAGAGGCTCCTACAACAACACTGACTTTCCTTGGGGTGGAAATAGATACCAGGCAGCAGGCATGTAGATTACCAATGATTAAATTGTTAGACCAAAGGTACATGGTGGGACAAATGGTAGAGCAGACCAAGGTAATGTTCAGGGCATTGCAGGAACTGGTGGGGCACATCAAATTTGCATGCAAGGTGGTTGCCCCAGGTAGGGCCTTCCTGCGGTGGCTTTGGTCCACCATGCGTGGGCTCAGAAAACCTCATCATTTGGACCAGAGTGACAGGGGGTATGAAGAGTGACCTTAACATATAGTGCCAGTTTCTAGAAGAATTCAATGGGGTTTCTTTTTGGAGAATGGACCTTCACCTTAAAGCCAATTTTCAAGTGCATACGAATGCAGCAGGATCATTGGGTTTTGGGATCTGCCTCTGAGGGCGTTGGTATGCTGGCACTTGTCCTGAAGTGTGGAAATTGCAGGCGGTAACCAAGGATATAATTTTGTTAGATTCTTTCCTAACCTGGGGGCCCTGTGGCTGTGGGTGGATGAATGGGCCAACTATGTGGTACATTTTTGGTGTGACAACCTAGTGGTTGTCAACATAATCAACAACTTAACATATAAGTCAGAGCAGGTCATGGGGTTGGTTAGAGCTTTTACACTAAATTGCCTACTCCTTAACTTTGTGGTGTGGGTCTGGTATATTCCTGGTCTTAACAACAATGTTGCTGATGCATTGTCACATCAACAGATTGACCAGTTCTGGGCCCTAGTGCTGGGAGCATATCTACAGGCAGAGATAATATTGATTGAGGTATGGCAGATTGGAGAAAGAGACATAGGGTTGGCCCTCTCTCCAAGGACATGCTGTGGATATCAAGATGCACTGGGTGAATTTGAGGATTTTAGTTCTGGGCGGGTCTCCCGAGGGAGTGGCCTATACCAGTTGATCACCTGTAGAGTTTGTAGTTTATTTGTATAGGTGAGATTTGGCAACTACTTCAATTCAGGAAAAGCTATCAGCCTTGGCATTCCAGGGTAAAATTAGGGGGTACACAGATAAAACTACAGATTATTGGCTGTGGAAGAGGTTGGATGGATATGGGCAGGAAAGTGTCTTTAAATGGGATGATAGTGCCCCTATTACCCCAGATATCCTAATGAGATTCAATAGAGTCTGGAAGGAGTTGTGTATCGATAAGTACGAAGAGGTGCTGTTCCACGTTGCTTCGCTTTTAGCCTTTTTCAGTGCCCTGGGAATCAGTGAGTTGGTGGCTACGAGGCAAGAAAATATGTCTAGGGTGGCCTTTCAGTGGTCTGACATGGCCCTTAGTCAGAATAGGGTGCACATTCACCTCAGTTGCTTCAAAACGGACCAGAGGGGGAGAGGAGCCAACATTGATTTGGAACCATGTACAGCAGTAGAATTATGCTTGGTTAGGGCTCTGGAGGCTTTTCTGGAGGTAATGGCTTCCCCGCGTCTCCTAGTGAGGCGCTGGGGAGGATTTGCCGGCTGTCAGTAGGCAGGCGGTGGTTGGGCTGCGCAGTTGGCGTGGTTTACGCATACTGTGCGGCCATATAAAGGATGGCCGTGCCCACTCCACCGCCTGCCAGCTCAGTTGACGGATCTGACCAGAGGAGCAGGACGCATCGCTGGAGCGCCGTTCGGCTAGGAATTTTTCTTCACCTTGGGAAAGGACGGGGAGGGGGAAGGAAACCCTGCCAAGCTCCCGGTAGCTTGCAGGGTGGTGAGGGAGGGGGGAAAGGCACCCGGGACGGGCGGCGCGGGGGCGGGCAAACTCTGGCTTAGGGGGGGGTTAAGGGACGTTGCGGCAAGCCCCCCCCCACCGCTCTGCTACCTTATCGCATGCCCGATTCCCAGCTGACGGGCGTGCGGCCTCGCGGCTGCGGGTGAACCCCTGCGTTGGGGCCGGCGGTGGGGCGGCGCATAATCGCGCCGGCAGGGCGCCCGTGTGCGCGCACGCACGCACTCCCTCGCCTCATCAGGAGGCCTTCATCTGTCGTGGTGGGGGTGAATTGCGGGGAGGACGAGGGATTGCAGCTGAGGCTGAGGGCTTGGCCCACAGCACTCCCTCCCACATCGCAAACCTCAGGCGCAGCCGTCTGTATCATCTGGCCCTCCGACGGCTGCCATTTTGAGTGGGCCTGGAACCATCCGTCCCTATTCGGTCCTTTGGCTGGCCATCCGCTTTTGTTCCTGGCACTACTCAATCACCCGGACAGGGCCCGTGCGGCGGTGCACAGTATTTTGGATCCCCTGCCCTCCCACACCCATCTGGGCCTGCTGCTTGTCGGCGTGTGGACAGCACCGCCATTTCTCTGCAGCCATTTTTTTTGGCGGCCTACCCACTGGTAATTTCAGTGGGTTAACTTTATATCTGGAGTCATCTGCCCCTAGACGACCTTGTTTCACTCTGTGCTGTGCAGGGTATCAGGATTGGTGCCCTGCCAGCCTAATTAAATCTCAATTTGCAATTTGGAGCCATTTGTTCACACGCGGGGGTGGTACTGCCATCAACTGCGGCCATTTTGTGTGGCCTCTTCGCTGATTGTCTAGGCCTGGGCAGAAATCATATCGGGTCACATCCATCCCTGGTTGGCCTTAATTCACGGCATCGCTGGAGCGCCGTTCGGCTAGGAATTTTTCTTCACCTTGGGAAAGGACGGGGAGGGGGAAGGGAACCCTGCCAAGCTCCCGGTAGCTTGCAGGGTGGTGAGGGAGGGGGGAAAGGCACCCGGGACGGGCGGCGCGGGGGCGGGCAAACTCTGGCTTAGGGGGGGTTAAGGGACGTTGCGGCAAGCCCCCCCCCCACCGCTCTCCTACCTTATTGCATGCCCGATTCCCAGCTGGATTGGGATTCCCAGCGGGATTGGGGCAGAGATGGGAAAGTGCGATGTGAAGTTGGCTTTCCGATTACTGCCCGTGCACCCGGATGACTGCGAGCTATTGGGCTTCGCATTCGACAGGGCATTCTATATGGATCGAGACATGGCTTTCGGTTGTCCCATTTCCTGTTCTGCATTTGAACGTTTTAGCACTTTTATTGAATGGGCATTCCAGCAACAAACTCGGGATGCCCATGTCATTCATTACCTCGACAATTTTTTGTTTGCGGGTGTAGCAGGCACTGGACGGTGCGCTCACTTTATGACTTCTTTTACAAACATGGCGGCTGACCTTGGCCTGCCCCTGGCCAATGATAAAACTGAAGGCCCGACCACAGTATTGACATTTTTAGGTATCGAATTGGTTACCGTAGCTCAAACCTGCCGCCTACCCCCTCAAAAATTGCAAGACATTTTCCGGCGCATCACACTGATTCAGTCATGCACTAAAGTCACCCTGCGGGAATTACAGCAGTTAATTGGTCATCTAAATTTCGCCTGTAGGGTGGTCGCCCCGGGGCGACCATTCTTGTGTAGGCTTTGCGATGCTACTGTGGGCTTACGTAGCCCGCACCACAGGCGCAGACTCTCTGCGTATATCAAGGAGGATCTCAACCTGTGGATTCAATTTTTATCCAAATTCAACTGTGTGTGTTTTTGGCGCGCTGAGACGGTCGCTGCTACCGACTTACAAGTTCAGACCGATGCGTCCGGGTCACTGGGCTTTGGGTTATTTTTCAGGGGTCGTTGGTGTGCCGGTTTATGGCCCCAGGAATGGCATCAAGCAGGATTGACTAGAGACCTCACCTTTTTAGAGTTGTTCCCCATCGTTGGAGCACTCTATCTCTGGGCTGACATATGGGCAGACGCCACAGTTAAATTCCATTGCGACAACCTTTCTGTGGTTCACATTATCAACAACTTAACGTCTAAATCCAGGAGGGTGATGCGCCTGGTCCGGGCGCTAACACTCCGTTGCTTGCAATTCAATATTCTTTTTCATGCGTGTCACATCCCTGGTGTTCAGAATGACCTGGCTGATGCTCTGTCCCGCCAACAGATGGAGCAGTTCAGAGCGCTAGCCTCCCATGCTATGGTGGACCCAGACCGGCTCCCAGCAGAGGTATGGAGGCTTGGCGGGTAGAGGTCAACAGGGCTATGGGTTTGGCCTTAGCGCCCAGCACTCGTCGGGCATATTCCGCCGCATGTGCTGAGTATGCACAATTTTGTGCTGGGGAGGGGTTATCCAGACTCTGGCCAGCCACGGCAGACCAACTGGTGCAGTTTGCCGTACACTTGCATTTCAAGGGATTGGCCCCTCGTACCATCCAAGGAAAGATGTCAGCCCTTTACTATTACTCTAAGGCGCAGGGCCTGGGGATTCCGGACTGCCAGTTTCAAATAGCCAAGATGGTAGAGGGATGGTCGAGGGAACGGGGAAAGCCACGTGACACCAGAACACCCATCTCCCCAACGATGTTGGTCAGGCTGACTCAGGCCTGGCCGCAGGTTTGCCTCGATATGTTTGAGGCTCAACTGTTTCATGCTGCTGCCATGGTAGCTTTCTTCACCGCTTTGCGCATCAGCTATCTGGTAGCCTTCTCCAAAACCAATGATTCGGCCACAGCCCTTTTATGGTCCGACATGACCCTTGAAAACGACTATGTTTTTCTGCATATCCGCAGGTCTAAGACTGACCAGCAGGGCAGGGGCTGCAAGATACACCTGCATAGGTGTTCTGTGCCACAAATTTGCCCCATTTTAGCCCTTCAAAATTACGCCCGATGGATTGGTATGCAACAGGGTTACTTGTTCCAACATAGAGACGGGTCGCCATTGACCCGTTATCAATTTTGGAACATTTCGCTGAAGGCTCTCCAGGTCGCTGGCGTACCGCCTCTGCGCTTCGGTACGCATTCCTTTTGCATAGGCGCCGCTTCTACGGCTGCTGCTTTAGGCATTGAACCTGAGGTGATCCAGCGAATAGGGCGGTGGAAGTCTAACAGGTATAAGGCCTATGTTCGTCCACTAACAGACCCGTAAGTCAGGCCAGTTGTTTTCCTTTTCTGTTGCAGGTTTGGCTGAAGGTCGGCGGACTCGGATAACCATCTACGGCCACAGTTTTGTTTACTGGGCCACCAAGTTCGCCATCAAATCTGGACGTGGCCGCAATCTCGGCCTGGGGCGAGTGGCCGACTTGGTTTGGAAAGGGAGATGGGGCATGTGCTGGAATGCTTTCTTAGCTACGGCACTCAACGAGCCCCCTGACCCCTTGCCCTCCATTCTGGTAATTCACTTGGGTGGCAATGACTTGACCCAGATGTCGGGCAAGTCTTTAATCCTCAAGGTCATAGATGACCTGAGAGCTTTTAGAAACCAGCGGCCCAATACGTGGATTGTTTGGTCGGCGATTATTCCCAGATTGGTGTGGGGAGCGCAACATCATCCTCAAAAAATGCACAAAGCCCGTAAGGGTGTGAACAGGGAAATCACACGTTTCATTAAGGCGGAGATGGGTTCCGTGATTTGGCACCCGGATATTACGGCACATGACCTGAGTTTATTTCAACCTGATGGGGTACACCTATCCGATAAGGGCCTGGCAATTTTTCTCCGGGATATCCGGGAGGGTCTGTCTGCCGATTTGTGCGGCTTGTTGGGGTAAGAGACAGTGGTGCGTCTCTTAGTGGCGGGTAGCGCAATATAATATTGACCATCAGATTCATATTCAAACAAATAGTTTCAAGGTCCTCGGCAGTCCTATTGTAATAAATTAAATTAGGTAGCAGATAGGGATGAAGTAATAACAACCCCAACGCCATCAAGAGGACTGCCAAGAAATTGGTAACAGGGGGATGTCCAATGTTACTCTGGCATCCTCCTGGCGGCATATATAACTGGCTGCAATAAATTCATTTCAGCAAGTGGACCTGAAACATCCAATCCCTTGCCCTTATTGTGCTACTCGACAGACCCTCCTATGAAGTTACTGTTCAGTTAATAAAGTTAATAACCTGTTCCTGTTGTCAATAAATTGTGGCCCTGTTTTAACCAAGCCAAAATGTGTGTCGCCTCGTTATTACTGACTAGCATGGCAATGGCTTCCCCGCGTCTCCTAGTGAGGCGCTGGGGAGGATTTGCCGGCTGTCAATAGGCAGGCGGTGGTTGGGCTGCGCAGTTGGCGTGGTTTACGCATACTGCGCGGCCATATAAAGGATGGCAGCGCCCACTCCACCGCCTGGCAGCTCAGTTGACGGATCCCCTGCCCGCCCTCCACTATTTTAATGTGATGGTGATGCTTTGCTGGTCGCTTCAGGGCCGGATGGGAATTTTTGACTGCCACTCTGATTGGACGTGAGGGGCAGCGTGTTTTCGCCCATCCCACCAGACACATGTGGAGTCGGGTTTCTAACCAATACCGGTCACAATTTGGCGGGTAGCGCAATATAATACTGACCATCAGATTCATATTCAAACAAATAGTTTCAAGGTCCTCGGCAGTCCTATTGTAATAAATTAAATTAGGTAGCAGATAGGGATGAAGTAATAACAACCCCAACGCCATCAAGAGGACTGCCAAGAAATTGGTAACAGGGGGATGCCCAAAGTTACTCTGGCATCCTCCTGGCGGCATATATAACTGGCTGCAATAAATTCATTTCAGCAAGTGGACCTGAAACATCCAATCCCTTGCCCTTATTGCGCTACTCGACAGACCCTCCTATGAAGTTACTGTTCAGTTAATAAAGTTAATAACCTGTTCCTGTTGTCAATAAATTGTGGCCCTGTTTTAACCAAGACAAAACCTGTGTCGCCTCGTTATTACTGACTAGCATGGCAAAGAGTAATGAACTACGGTATTTTCTCTGCCACAAGGACGGCCTACATCTGACAAGTTACCTATTTTTGAAATTAGCTGAAGAAGCCCTGGAAAAAGCTGGGTTAAGGGCTTGGCACTTTTAGGACACATTCCTTTAGGATAGGAGCCACATCTATGGCAGCTATGCTGGGATATGGTGCTGGGGTGATCCAGTGCATAGGGAGTTGGATGTCCCAGCGACACAGAGTATATGCACACACTATGGTGGTGTAGGTGCTAGTCTAATTGTTACTTTCTCTTGTTCAGTTGCAGATACTTGGAGTTGTACTGGGAGATTGTGGATATTGATGTTGGGCCATAGCTACATCTACTGGGCCACTCGCCATGCAGCATCATCGTCATGGGGCAGAACCTGGGACTGGGAGCTGATACAGTCATAATATGGCAGGACAAGTAGGGTATGTGCTTGGATGAGCTCTTGAATGTGGCATGGCTGGCGGCAGTTCAAACATCCCCAGATCTCTTGGAGGTACATCTGGACACCAACAACATCACCAGGATCAGTGGCAATGAGCTGGTGTTTAACATAAGCCAGGATTTCACAACATTATGGGCACAATTGTCCAGTACGAAGATAGTTTGGTCTACTACAGGCATGTCCAAACTTTGGCCCTCCAAATGTTTTGGACCACAACTCCCACAGTCCTTTGCCTTTGGAAATACAGGCTTGGAATTCTGGGAGTTGTGGTCCAAAACATCTGGAGGGCCAAAGTTTGGACATGCCTGGTCTACTATCATTCTACATATGTGTTGGCGGGCCAGTTGCGACCCGGGTTGTTTGAATATGGTTCAGAGCCACATTAATAGAGAAGTTTGCCACTCAGTTTGTGGCAATTCAGGGTTGGTGATAGGGGGTAAGGAGATAAGCCCAAATTGCCTTGAGTTGTATAGGAGGGATGGGGTACATTTTTCTGTAAAGGGCATGGAAATATTTCCGCTTGATTTAGAGAGGGAGCTTACCTGGGAGCTCAGCAGGGAGAGCGTGAAGCATAACTGTGCTAGCTTTGCACTGTGGTGGGTAGTGTGGAGGCCATGATGTCAGTGAGTTTGCATAGGAACATCAGTCTAGACCAGTGGTGGCAAACCTTTGGCACTCCAGATGTTTTGGATCACAACTCCCAGAATTTCAAGCCTGTATTATCAATGGCAAAGGGCTGTGGGAGTTGTGGTCCAAACATCTGGAGGGCCAAAGGTTCACCACCACTGGTCTAGACCATCCAACTTTATGGTACTGCAGATCGGGAGATCCAGTACCAGGAAAAGGATGCTCTGGAAAGCCCCTCATGGTCAAGGCTCACCAAGCAATGGAGCTCTGGTGCCCAGAGGGTGTTATGATTGCTTTACCGGCCCCACAGGGCTGTCTGCCAGATGGCCCGAATTGGGGGAGCTTATAGGACTCGACATCTTGTATACATCATGCTTGGGGAGGTCAGCAGTGACTTCACGGGCCTTACCACTGCCTCACACAACTTCAGTCCCTCTGTTTTATGTTGGTCCAAAATAAAGTGTGGCCCAAGTTAACCCATACTAGATGTCTCACCTCTTTATTTTGGGATGGGAGGACAAAGAAAAAGGACAACATCTGCGTAAAATTTAGCCTATGCTGATTTAAATTATGCCTATTGTTTTATCTAGCAATTTAAGCTAAATTGAATTAAATTGGCAATAAAATTGTTGAACTTAATTACTATAATTTAAGCCAAAGTAATGCATCACTAAAGCATGAAACACTGTCAGCAGGCAATGTTTGCACCTGGTACTGTTAAAATATTGCTTTTATTTTTCAGAGGAGACTCACTGGCACCAAGGTTTTGCTTTTTTAACACCTTTCAGGTTGTTGTTGTTTTAAAACCAAAATGTGAAAGCAATACTGAGTGTTTCTGAAAGCCCTAATTCAATATGACTGGCTTTGAGCTTTCTGAACCTAAACTGCTTCCCTACAGACACCCCATTATTCTCAATAGAGCTTTCTCCAGAGTAAAGGTAGTAAGGGTACAAGCTTTGCTTGCAAAAATCATAGAGGATCGGCTGAAGTGATGTGAAACCTACTGAGGCTGTATGGAATCCAAACCCCTTCCAGGAAAAGGATGTTGAAAATTATTTTGTTGGCTTTTGGTTCTGTTTCTGTTGCAGTCCCCAGAATTTGCACAAATTTTGTGCAAAACTAATCCTGTGCAAAACTGGATTGACTGATTCTTAAGATAAAGGCCAGAATCTTGTTCACACAATGGGACTGACAATAGTGATTTTCTGGTATTAAAGCTTCCCCACATCCTGAGGATTCCAAAGGCTTCTAGAGGTTGTAAGGAACCCCAACGGATGCTTGTAACGTGGAGGGCAGAGGATAGAGATAGGAAACGTTTGACTAGAGATTGAAGGCTATGGCTGAGGATGTGTGGAGTTGTGTGAAAAGATTATGGCCACTTGGCCATTTTAAAATTTCCATGCATCTAAGGAGCAGGCATACAAGTTCTCCACAAATGGTGTGCTAAAAGCTATCATTTCAAATGGAGAATTTGGATGGTAGCAGAAAATCTCACCAAATATTAATGGACAAGGAGAAGAACATTACAGTTCCTTGTGTTTGTTTGCAAAGCTGACACAACTGATGGTGTATCTTTCTATATCATGTTAACAGTTTTTTCTCCACAGGTAGACCTTTTTCAAACAGCTATGCCCCAAATGAATCCCCATATCTGTCTGGACCTATTTTAATGTGCAACTGTTGGAGCATTCTTAAATTATTCCATCTTGCTTCAGTGTTGATATGTAAAATATGTTTATGCATAACAGCATATTAATTTTGCAATGCTTCTAATGCTGTTTGGCAAGCAAAGTTTGAACCCATCAGGTGTGTTGTCAAAGAAATCCTCTTTGACATTGTGTCCAAGATAATCACACAACAAAGTGGGACAACGTCTGAAAGAGAATTTATGGCTTCTGATTTGAAATGGCACAGTATGGAACATCCACACATTAGCAATAGGTGTCCATCATTGTGCCACCACAGTAAATGCACTGACACTTTCTCAAATAGCCTTGGGAATGGTATTTCAAATCAGGAAGCAATATGCTGCCTACATCACTGCTGACGCATCAAGATTTTGTGGACAAAGATAAGCAATTTTGCACCATTTTATGGCCCATTAATTGTGAAGCCAAAGCATCCATATAGCTCTTATGCAAGTTATACTTCAGAAACCATTCTGTAGATTCTACACCTGATCAAGGTGACAGCCTGGATTAAATCTGCTCACAAAGACTAAGAGCTTTCCTGCAAATGTATCCTGTATCTTTCCAGCATGCCTTTCATTTAATTGATAGCTCTGAAAGAAACAATCAATCAGGCATTCCATCCAAAATCGTTACCTGTCTGTCAAATATTCAAAGACTTTCATTAAATATATTGAGGAATATTTGCAAGCACAAACTGTACCACACTTAAGATGACCCAAAGATAGCCAACACCACATACCATGCTCATACAAAGTATCTACTTAGGATGAATTAATGATGCAAATCAACCACTTAATCAAACTATCATTAATGACATAGCTTTATTCCTAGGATACATTGGTCTCCTCTCCAGCATTAATATCATTTCCATTCTAAAATGCTATTATATCAAGAAAGTTTATAACTCTGACTAGAGTTTGAATATGAGGGTTCTAAAATGTGATGGAGTGGGGGAGGAGGAGAAAGTCTCTCATGCAGTATAATGATCTTGACCTTGAGAAATATAAATGGAATTTAATAGTCTCCTCTTTGTTGCTACCCCATTTAAACTGATGAGAGGTCTTTAGCAGAAGATGTGGTAGGTTACTTTGATTGAATGTATAATATCTACCCTGCAATATACCCCTAGGTATAGTACTGTAGTTTTCCTTACACTGCCAAGGTATCAGCAACATACACTACTTGCTGTTGAGCCCTTTAATGCTTAAAAAGCACCTACTCAACTTTAGATGAGACCCTGGAATGCCACCAGACTTGACATATTGTTTCAGTTTTGTTTCTGTCACTTACTTGCACTCAGCTTCTAGTTTGTCACAGGCTCTTGATTATTAGAACCCTAGACAAGGTGCAACAAATAGTGACAAAAATAACCTGGAAATGACCCTATGAGGAAAAGTTAAAGTACTCCTCCAAAAAGGGGGAAAATCAGTTTTAGATAAATTATTAAAAATGATTTTATTTATTTATTTATTTATTTATTTATTTATTTATTTATTTATTTATTTATTTATTTATTTAGCTTGTATGCCGCCCACTACCCAAAGGTCTCTGGGCAGCTCACAATCAGAATGAACAATTAAAACATAAAGATACAATAAAATTAGAACAATAAAACATGTAAATGCAATAAATAAAATATATTAAAAACACACCACTAAAATTGCCATCAGGACCCACAATCATTAGTTAAAAAACTTTTGGAATAGGAAGGTTTTTAACTGTTTTATCACCTCATTTGGGAGGGCATTCCATAGTCTGGGGGCAGTTGCTGAAAAAGCCCTATTCCTGCAAGCCATCCCCTTCACCTCTTTAAGGGATGGTTCTTTCAGGAGGGCTCCCTGACTAGATCTTAATTGCCGGGTAGGTTCATATGGAAGGAGGTGGTCCTTCAGGTATCTAGGTCCTAAGCCGTTTAGGGCTTTATATGTCAAAACAAGCACTTTGAATTGGCCTCGGGCAGCAACTGGTAACCAGTGAAGGTTATACAGAATCGGCGTTATGTGTTCCTTGGTGGCCCTACCACTCACCAACCGTGCAGCACGATTCTGAACCAGTTGCAATCACCGAACCGTCTTCAAAGGCAGCCCCACATAAAGCGCATTACAGTAATCAATACAGGATGTTAACAGTGCATGCGTAACTGTCATAAGGCTCCGTTCATCTAGGTAGGGGCGCAGCTGGTATATATTCCGCAGATGGAGAAAGGCACCCCTGGCCACCGAGTCCACCTGGGCTTCCAGAGTTAGACCGGGGTCCAGGAGCACCCCCAAGCTACGGACCATCTCCCTTAGGGGGAGTGCAACCCCATCCAGGACAGGGAAGTGGCCCTCTAGCCTGTCTGACGAGGCACCCACTAACAGCACTTCCGTCTTGTCTGGATTGAGTTTCAATTTATTAACCCTCATCCAGTCCATTATCTGGCCCAGACACAAGTTCAGAACAGAAACCGCCTCACCTGGATTGGTGGAGAATGAGAGGTAGAGCTGAGTATCATCAGCATATTGCTGACTCCTCAGCCCAAACCTCCTGATGACCTCTCCCAGCTATTCCATGTAGATGTTAAACAGCATGGGGGATAGTATTGAGCCCTGTGGAACCCCATGACGTAAACGCCATGGGGCAGAGCTACTATCCCCCAGCACCACCTTCTGGACAGGGTCAGCCAGGAAGGATTGGAACCACCGCAAAGCGGTGCCTCCAACTCCCAACCTGGCCAGCCTATGGTCGATGGTGTCGAAAGCCGCTGAGAGGTCCAGGAGTATCAACAGGTTTGCAGTCCCCCTGTCTCTCTCCCGGCAAAGGTCATCATACAGGGCGACCCAGGCAGTCTCTGTTCCAAAACCCGGCCTGAAACCAGATTGAAATGGATCCAGAAAATCCATTTCATCCAGCAGCGCCTGGAGCTGTTCGGCTACCACCCGCTCCAACACCTTGCCCAAATAAGGGAGGTTTGCTACTGGTCGGTAGTTGACCACCAGTCCTGGGTCCAGGTTAGGAGTTTTTAGGAGTGGTCTGATTACTGCCTCTTTTAAGGCAGCAGGGACCACTCCCTCTCTTAAAGAGGCATTTACAGCTTCCTGGACCCAGGTGCGAACCCCCTTGGCAGATCTTTCAATTAGCCAAGAAGGGCAAGGATCGAGCAGTGCGGTGGTGGAATGGACAGATTCAAGCACCCTGTCCACATCCTTGGGTCTCAACAATTGAAACTCATCCAATAACACTGGACTTAAGCACGGTGCACTGGACACATCACTTGATACTGTATCAATAGTGGAGTCCAGTTCACTGCGAATCTGAGCAATTTTTCCCTCAAAGTGAACAGCAAACTCATCACAGCATGCCACCGAATGGTCCTGGGCCTCCACCTATCTCCTGGCTGAAGAAGTTCCCGGACCACCCGAAACAGCTCCGCTGGACGGCACTCTGAGGAAGCAATACAGTTGGCGAAATACTGCCTTTTCGCCAACCGTATAGCCACGGAATAGGCCCGATAGTGGGCTCTAAGCCATGTTTGATCGGACTCACCGCAATATTTTCTCCACTTGCACTCCAGCCATCTCCCCTCCCGCTTCATTGCCCGCAACTCAGATGTATACCAAGGAGCTGTCTGGGCTCTGCGTAGGGGGAGAGGGCGCTTAGGTGTGATCATGTCAACTGCCCGGGTCATCTCCCTGTTCCATAAGGCGACCTGAGCTTCGACAGGAGCGCCGATCATGTCAGCTGGATAATCCCCCAGAGCTTTCAGGAAACCATCTGGATCCATTAGTCTCTGAGGGCGGATCAACTTAATGGATCCCCCACCCTTGCAGAGGGTTGGAGTAGCTAATAGCCTAAACTTGACCAGGAAGTGGTCTGACCATGACAATGGAGTCAAAGCCAACCCCTCCACATCCAAACCACCATCCCCCAGTCCTGTTGAGAAAACTAGGTCCAGAGTGTGGCCCTTCTGGTGTGTTGGGCCCATGATATGTTGAGACAGCCCCATGGTTGTCATGGTGGCCATGAAGTCCTGAGCTGCTCCAGTTAAGGTAGCCTCGGCATGGATGTTGAGGTCCCCCAGTACCAACAGTCTGGGGGTCCTCAACACCAGGTCCGAGACCACCTCTGTCAGCTCAGGCAGGGAGACTGTTGGTACGCAGCAGGGTGGGCGGTACACCAACAGAATCCCTAATCTGTCTCGTGAGCCCAACACACAATACAGGCCCTCCAGACCTTTTCCCAAGGAGACAGGAAGCCTGGTCAAGGAGATGGAACTCCTGTAGACTATAGCAACTCCACCTCCCTGGCCCACCAGGCGACACTGGTGCTGGACTGAGTACCCAGGTGGGCATAGCTGGGAAAGGGGGACTCCACCCTCCTCTCCCACCCAGGTCTCAGTAATACATGCCAGGTCAGCACCCTCATCCAAAATAACATTCTGAATGAGGGCGGTCTTATTTTGTACTGACCTGGCATTTAACAATAGCACCGTGTGGCTCATGGGCTTGCTGACATGGTCACCTGATTCCTTCTGGCTAGAAGTGGGGCCAGAAGAGGGGATAAATGTAAGATATCTAACCCCTCTTCTCCTACGCAGGCATGTTCCACTCCTACCACCATACCTTCCCCTACCCAGCACAATTTCAATGGCTGCCCCCTCCATTGCCCTCCCCCCTTCCTGTTCTCTCAGTTCCATTGTGCGACCCTACCACCAACACCTAATGGCAAACAAAAACAAAAAACAGATGCACCTAACAATTCAGCTAAAAAGCCTTAGGTGGGAGTCCCTCTTCTTCAGCCCCTCCCTTCCGATGTTGTCTGGCTCTGCTCCTCCAGGTGTCTCTCTCACCGACACCAGAGTAGCAGGAGAAGGAGCAGTCAAAGAGCAAAAGTAACTCCTCCAGGCCTAGTCCAGTAGCAGCAGCAGCAAGAGTGTTTGCTGGGTGATGTTGTGGCTGCCAGGAGCTGAGGTCAGCTAAAAAGCCTTAGGTGGGAATCCCTCTTCTTCAGCCCCTCCCTTCCGATGTTGTCCGGCTCTGCTCCTCCAGGTGTGTCTCTCACCGACACCAGAGTAGCAGGAGAAGGAGCAGTCGAAGAGCAGAGGCAACTCCTCCAGGCCTAGTCCAGTAGCAGCAGCAGCAGGAGTGTTTGCTGGGTGATGTTGTGGCTGCCAGGAGCTGAGGTCAGCTAAAAAGCCTTAGGTGGGAGTCCCTCTTCTTCAGCCCCTCCCTTCCGATGTTGTCCGGCTCTGCTCCTCCAGGTGTCACACCAGAGTAGCAGGAGAAGGAGCAGTCCAGAGGCAACTCCTCCAGGCCTAGTCCAGTAGCAGCAGCAGCAGGAGTGTTTGCTGGGTGATGTTGTGGCTGCCAGGAGCTGAGGTCAGCTAAAAAGCCTTAGGTGGGAGTCCCTCTTCTTCAGCCCCTCCCTTCCGATGTTGTCCGGCTCTGCTCCTCCAGGTGTCTCTCTCACCGACACCAGAGTAGCAGGAGAAGGAGCAGTTGAAGAGCAGAGGCAACTCCTCCAGGACTAGTCCAGTAGCAGCAGCAGCAAGAGTGTTTGCTGGGTGATGTTGTGGCTGCCAGGAGCTGAGGTCAGCTAAAAAGCCTTAGGTGGGAGTCCCTCTTCTTCAGCCCCTCCCTTCCCATGTTGTCCGGCTCTGCTCCTCCAGGTGTCTCTCTCACCGACACCAGAGTAGCAGGAGAAGGCGCACTCGCAGAGGCAACTCCTCCAGGCCTAGTCCGGTAGCAGCAGCAGCAGCAGGAGTGTTTGCTGGGTGATGTTGTGGCTGCCAGGAGCTGAGGTCAGCTAAAAAGCCTTAGGTGGGAATCCCTCTTCTTCAGCCCCTGTTCCGAGGTCTCTCTCACCGACACCAGAGTAGCAGGAGAAGGAGCAGTCGAAGAGCAGAGGCAACTCCTCCAGGCCTAGTCCAGGGTCCTCCAGCAGCAGGGTGGGAGTGTTTGCTGGGTGATGTTGTGGCTGCCAGGAGCTGAGGTCAGCTAAAAGCCTTAGGTGGGAGTCCTCTCTTCTTCAGCCCCCCTTCCGATGTTGTCCGGCTCTGCTCCTCCTGGTGTCTCACTCACCGACACCAGAGTAGCAAGAGAAGGAGCAGTTGAAGAGCAGAGGCAACTCCTCCAGGCCTAGTCCAGTAGCAGCAGCAGCAAGAGTGTTTGCTGGGTGATGTTGTGGCTGCCAGGAGTTGAGGTCAGCTAAAAAGCCTTAGGTGGGAGTCCCTCTTCTTCAGCCCCTCCCTTCCGATGTGGTCCTTTGCTCTGCTCCTCCAGGTGTCTCTCTCACAGTCGACACCAGAGTAGCAGGAGAAGGAGCAGTCGAAGAGCAGGGGCCTTCTCCAGGCCTAGTCCAGTAGCAGCAGCAGCAGGAGAGTGTTTGCTGTGTGATGTTGTGGCTGCCAGGAGCTGAGGTCAGCTGAACTTCAGGTTAGGTGGGAGTCCTTCTCCTGGTTTAGCTCCCAATGAAGGGAATGCCTCTGGTTAAAGAACCAAATGAAGAATAATCTGAACATAGTGAAGATTGCTGTTGTGAATTTTTCAGGCTGCTTGGCCATGTTTTTCTTCCCAATGTTTCACCAGATTCTGTGGCCGGCATCTTCAGAGGTCAATGACCTCAGGGAACTAGGAGTTCTCTCTGTGCTCTGTGCTCTTCCTGATGAAACGTCAGGAAGAGAACATCCAGCACACGGCCAGACAGCCCAAAAAACTCACAACAGCTATCAGATCCCAGCCGTGAAAGTGTTTGAGAATACACAGTGACGATCCCTTCCCTCACTATTCCTCCATAGTCTCCAGCGGAGGCCATCATCCCATAAGTATGGCAGTCCTTTCAGGAGATGGGGTCAAACTCTAAACACATATCTACCTGGTCTCCCCCATATGGCAAACTGTGGAGCAAGGGGCAACCAGAGGGCATCTTCAGGTTGCCTGTAGGGCAGCAGTTTTAAGATTTCTTGGGACCTTTGGAGTGCCAGAAATCTCACATGGGAAACATGACTAGGAAATTCAAAAGACACTTTCTCTTTCATGTAAAATAAACAGGATAGTACACAAAATGTATGAAAATGAAAAGGGAACCCCCTGAAAGAATTCAAGTAGAAAGAAATATGAAAATTTCCATGGTATACATCCCTAGGGCACCAGCTGCAGTGGTGCAGGATTGCTGAAACATTTTTCAGCAAACATATACTTAAAAAAAAAAAAACCCTAACCTTGACCCCTCCACATTAATTAATTAATTCCATGCTTCCACTTTCTGGACTTGCCTTGCACTCAATTTGTGTATTAATTTTTATTCTGCCCATTTAACAAACTGCTACTATTGGTGGTGTACAATAAAAGTAAAAGCACAATTATAAATGAATTATAGAAGAGAACAAAAAGATATGTTTAAAAACCTATTAATTGACAGATTTTTAATGCAAACATGTTCCTTCAAAATAAAACTATTTGGCTTTTTTTAAGAGTTCTAAGGGCTACTTCAAAACATACTTGGCATACCCTCTGCTGTTACATCTGCAAAAGATAAAGGTACTGTATCCATCAAAGCCACATGAACAAGGACACCAGAGCTTCAGTGCCTATATTGTCCTCAACACTAACAGTGCCTCTTCTTAGAGATGATGAAATATTTACAAGCAGCAGTGATTTCAGCAAAGAAAAACAAATCTTCAAGAAAATAATGTTGCCTCCACTTCAGTACCCACAGAAATTATTATGAGAAATGTCACTCTGAGCCCTTAAGACACAATTCATAGATACAGCTAAATTGCCTGAACAACATTCTGTGTGGCATTTAGACAAAAATTGTAGCTCCACTCCACAAACATTTGCAAAAACAGACAAAAAGGAAGTAAACTCATTCAACCTTCACATCATCTTGGCTAAAACTGCAGAGACATTATTAGGATATTGGTTTATACATATGGTTATCTGTTTCAGAAACCCGGTTAGCCAAGTAAGAAAGACAGACAGAAGGAGATTATGATTATATTAGAACTGTGGAGCTGTAATGGACTCTATGGGTCATTGAGTTCATCTCCTGTCAAAGAGGCACAGTGGGTAAATAAATTCCCAACCTGTGGTTCCACAGCAAGGTACCACTGTTAAACCACTGAGCTATCCACGCATGTAAACAGTAAATGAACACTGTCACAACCTTCTCACAGCCAAATATTGATATCCCTGATGGCACTGGATGTGCACACTAGTATGCACTACTCTCTGACCTACTCTGTTTATGAGCCTTTGCATAGCCCGACATGTTCATGGGATGTCTCCCATCTCTATTATTTGACTTGTCCATGTGGTGCATCAAGCAGGAAGGGACTTACTTCTGCCATACCATAAACAACAACAAAAAAACCATAATGCCAACACCTGAATGGGCCAAGTGAAACTTAGCTAGACGTTAAAATTTCTGGAAATTTTGGGGTGAAATGGGACCCTGTCCTCCCTCCCCACAATGTTTTCATTTTGTTCCCAAGTCCCCCACCCCCATGGCTTCAAAATTCAAGGAAAGTTTACATTTCTAGGACCGCACACAATGTGGAATAAGCAGAAATCTACCTGCATATACTAAAATTTGTGTAAGTCTGTCAATTTTAGTGAGGTGTGAGTGCATGAAGAACAAAACAGTACTTTCATGAAAATCTGACACTTGCATTTCCAAGTGCTTTTTATCTATAGAATTCTTCCAGCTGTAGAAGTATTGTAAAATAGGGCTGCATGGTTTTCTAGAGGACCTAGTCTGTATATCCCCATTGATGTGTGTGTGTGTGTGTGTGTGTGTGTGTGTGTGTGTGTGTGTGTGTGTGTGTGTGTGTGTGTGTGTGTAGTGAGAGAGATTCATGATGGATTTGGGACTAATCTTCAACCCCTTCTTTTAATTCTCTGACAAAAATCTCAAGTGAGTACATCCCCACTTGCCTAAACAACATTCCATACAGCATTAGACAAAAGGAAATTATAGCTCAATTCTACAAGTACTTGCAAAACCCAACAAAAAGCAAGTAAATTCCTTCAAACTTCACTGTATCCTATATAAACTGCAGAGACATTATAAGGATTTTGGAGTTAAAAATGGTTGTCTGTTGCAAAAATTTAGCCAGCAAGATAGAAACTATAATAGGGCTTTCAAGGTAAGTGGCA
This sequence comes from Phrynocephalus forsythii, assembly GCA_029282475.1. NCBI lineage: Eukaryota > Metazoa > Chordata > Lepidosauria > Squamata > Agamidae > Phrynocephalus > Phrynocephalus forsythii. The sequence continues at coordinate 129,109,498 of JAPFRF010000001.1, read as the reverse complement.
TATTTAAAGAGTAATTTTACCAGTTTCACACCCCCAGTGAGTTTTCATGGCAGAATTCAGGCCTTACGACTCCTAGTCCATTGCTAAAAATGTAGAAGTGGGCATGAACCTCACTTTGAAGGTTCATGGTGGTTCATGCTGAAGATACCGTGGACTAGAGAGATGGGCACAGAACAAACATTTTTTCGTTTCTGTTACCATTTGTTGTTTCCGTTACGTAACGAACTGACAACCAAAAATTGTGATGAAAATGAAACGAAATGAACAGAACCATGAAAATTGAGGTTGTTACGTTTCGTTTCCGTTAATGGTGACACACAATGAAATGAGCTGTTTTAAATGTTAAAAAACGCCCTGGACATCTGTAAAAACGCAGCAATAATTATTTATATTGTCTGATAATACCTACCAGGGGGTTGGGGTCCTTAAAACGTTTGTTTTTGTATTCTCCCATCGCGATGTATTTTTATTTTCCCTTTATAATGGATGTCGCCACCAGCCACAAAATGGAGGCAAGCTATGTGATGTGGGATCATGTTCAACCAATAGCATGCCCAGGTTGCAGACTGGGTGGGCAGGTCTGTCAGCCACAGAGGGCATAAAAAGCTCTGGCAGCCCCCGTCCTCCTTGCAGTCTCTGGTGGGAGTTAGGGTGGGATTGCTGTCTCTGCTACTTTAGCTTCAGTCCTGCAGCCTCCCTGTGTGCGTGCGTGCTGCGTACCTCTCGGTGAGTACCCTCCCTTGTCCTGCAGTGCAGTCACTCTGCGGCTGCCTTGCACCCTGGGCAACACCCGCCACTGCCTTTGCAGCCTCCCTGCATACCTAGTCTATACTGTGTCTCTGCCAGCATCCATTTTTTTTAGTGTTTTCCCTCTAGTCTGGGGCGTTGTGGGATGCCTGCGCACGGAAATGCTTTAAAAATCACGCAAAAAGCGGGTAGATACGACAAACAAAAAACAAAAACGGTAACGAAATTTTTCAAAAAAATCACGACAAACGGAAATGAACCGAAACAGACCTCTCAACAACAAACGAAAAACCAAAATACCATTTTTTTGTTTCATGCCTATCTCTACCTTGGACAGCCAGAGTCACTAATGTGGCCATATTACAGTGTACGAATGAAAAGCTAGACATTCTTAATACATATAAAAAGGAGAAAATTACAATATTTCAGTTACATATTGCGCAATAACAAATACCATTTGTTGCAGGTTGTCCTTCATGGAAAAATAGATGAGAAGCGTGTTCTGAGGTATAGAAGAACATTCTGGCTTAAGAATTTATACCAATGGTTTTCAGTGAGTAGTTTCTTTATTTAAAAAAAGTTTTAGATAAAAAAAAGGTCAAAGTTCTATGAGGACATGGAAGAAGAGGGCCAGTTCCAACCTGTGGATGTGCAAATCGGGGCCTCTTTGCCTCTTGGCCATTATGGAACTCCCCACCTCCACCCCAACCCCCCATCTTACAAGTGGGATTGGGAGATCATTGGTCACCAATGGGGCTGGTTAGGAATCTTTACTCTGCCCTCATGATTGGCCACAGAGGGTGGGGATTTTTCTCCTATCCCCCCCTCACATCTTTGGTGGCATGGGGATCCCATTAGACCAATGGCTCAGTGGGGCAAGGCAGGTAGTGCAGAATAAATAAAGCATTCAGTGAGTATGAACCAATGTCAAGCTATATAGCCTCCAACCCCCTGGGCACTGTGGATCAGGCAAATACAGTGTCCAGGGAAAAGAGAGTTGGGGATCTCCATCCAGGGAACGGGACTGGCCATGTGATGGCACCTTATTACCTGTGGGAAGTCCATATATCACCAGCTGGCCAAGGACTCACCAAAACCACAGAATGCTGGGGTGGGGGGGAAGGTTCAGGGTAGACCCCCAGTCCCATTTGGGTTTCACATTATGTCAGCCCCCTCCTTGTGGTAGTCTGCTTTGCCTGTTAAGAGCTAATAAACCTTGGCCCAATTGTGGGCTGATGATGTCTTGTGTCTTTATTTTAGCATGAGGTGACAAAGACTCCAAGTTTTGAACACCCATGTCATCTTCAGCTGTTCAGCCAGTCTCTGGCAGGAACAGAGGTGCCACCCACGTCAATGTAATCCCTGATTAGCTGTGTGCCCCAGAGGTATGGGACTGTTCTCTCAACACAATGCTGCCAACTGCAGGGTCTCACAAATGTAGGCTCTAGGATTCTGCTAACAAAGAGAATGGGTTGTGTACTTGGACCAGCAAAGTATTGAGGCTTCACTTTATATCTATTTGTCAGTAGAATCCTTTATAGAGCTAGACAGGAAGATACTTCATAGGTTTTAAAAAAAATGTATATAAATTTGGCTGCAACTGGGAATTTATTCACCTTTAAATGTTCTGAATGCTACAGTATTAAAAAAAACAAAGATTGCTTTCAAAAGATTACTACTAATTTTTTAGAGCATTCACTATCATAAATACATAGGTAGCTCATTATTTTCAAAAGGTCACTCTGCACAATTGAGCTCCGAGTGTCCTACACTGAAAAATACGCAGGATTTTATTTCCAGGAATTTGAGATGACATTCAGACTCAACAGATTCGAGAGGAAAAGCAAATAGCTTAAATGCATACAGCTAAAAAACTCACATAAATATACATTAGCCAATAGAGAGCAAACCAACAATGTGTAGCTGAAAAAGGCACATTAAATGTGTACATTTATTTTAACACATTAAATAAAGAAATTTCTTCAAATTGCCTTCCCAAATGAAAACAAGACTCTCAGAAATACTTAAGAACCAAGGATAGAATGCAAATGGAAGCCAGAGAAATGTAATGGAATTGAGACAGAGAAGGTTTAGAGGCAGGAGTAGACAGTGCTCAAACACTGAGATTTGCTAGTATTTGCTCACTAGTATAGAAGTATAGTGCAAGCTATTAGAGATGGGCACAAATTGAAAAAATGGTGTTTCATTTCATTTTGTTTCATTTCGTTAAGGAGGCCAGTTCATTTCATTTCATTTTTCATGAAGTTTTGCAGAAAAAATCATTTCATTGTTTCGTTAATTCATTTTTCATTTTTACCCCCCCCCTTTCCCCCAGTGCCCACTGCGCAGCCCCTGGGGCCTGGTCGGTGCTGGGTTTTTGTTTTTGTTTTTTTTTCCTTTATTTTAGGGTGCCGAGTCAACCAGGCTACCCTTGGGGTCTGGTCGGCACTCCTTTTTTTAAAAAAAAATTAAAGGTTTATTTTATTTTATTTCATTTTATTTTATTCACTTCTGGGTTTGTAGCAGAAGCTGTAGCGCAAGGCTTTTGTTTTTTTTTCTTCCCCTTTTAGGGCTGACCGCCCCGGGGCCTCGTCAGCACTGGCTTTTAAATTTAATTTAATTTATTTTTTTTATTTTAGGGTGCCAACCAGGCCACCCTTGGGGTCCGGTTGGTGCTCCCTTTTTATTTATTTATTTTTATTTTTATTTTATCTCCCCCACTTCTGGGTTCACGTGGGGCTATTTTTCCTTTTCTTTCAGCACTGAGCACGTGGCCCCTGGGGGTCGGTCAGCGCTGGGTTTTTTTAAATTATTATTTATATTATTTTAGGGTGCCAACCAGGCCATCCTTGGGGCCTGGTCAGTGCTCCTTTTTATTATTTTTATTTCTTTTCTTTTCTTTTTATTTCATTTTTTTTACTGCCGACCACATGGCTGCACTACAGCTTTAGCACAGCTGTTGGCTTTTTTTTCCTGGTCGCCATCCCAGAAGCCAGGAAGACTGGACCTCCGGATCAGCACCAGGTAGGAGACATCTCCGCCCCCCTCCATTAATGAAACAAACCTAACTGAACCAATTTTTCTCAGTTCGGTTCATTTCATGTTAAATTTGCCCCTAGGGTCATTATTCGTTTTGTTACGTAGTGAACCGAATAATGAACAACAAAACAAAAAAAATTCATTTCATGCCCATCTTTACAAGCTATAAAAGGATGTCTAAAGGATAAGCAAACAAGCACTGCTCTGCTCTGAAAGCCCAGGCCCAACCAATCAAGAAACAATTAGGAGGAGGGTCTTCATCAGTTAATATAAGAGTAGGAATTTTGTTTCTGTTCTCCTAGTAAGGTTAACAAGAGACTGCACCACTGAAGGGCAGCCACTCCTCAAACTCACTTGCGTATAAGAGGAGTCATACTCCATGCAGGGCTCTTTTGATTATATAATTCCAGAGTTCTGATCATGTTCCTTTTGTCACCACTTTGTTGGGATTGTTGGGGGGTTGGGCTAGATCCAGTTTTGGAGCATGGGTCCTGGGTGTCAATCTCTGGTGGGGAGACATAGAAATAACAGCCTAGCTCAGGGGCTATTGCACTACCTTCACTTCCAGATGAGTTACTCTGACTTGCCTTCCTTAGATTTCCCCTTCTGCTTTGGTGTTGGTGGGGCTTCATTCACCCTATGCTAAATGAAGACTGTAAGAGCCATAAGTAAATAACGTTGTACCCAATGATATCCAACATTTTGGCCCAAGCCCTCTGGCACACGGCACAAATGGCATACTTTTGGAGACCATAGACATTATCAGATGAATGCTGTATCACACAACTCTGCTTCTGCTTATATACTGCCCCATACCACTACAAGTAGTCTCTGGGCGGTTTACAAATTTAATTACAGTGTGCAGGCTACACATTGCCCCCCCCCAGCAAGCTGGGTCTCATTTTACCGACCTCGAAGGATGGAAGGCTGATTTGAGCCTGCTAACCCAGGTCGTGAGCAAGTTTTACCTGCAGTTTTAACCACTGACCTCCTCAGTTTGCAATATGTAATGTCTGTGATCATTCCTTAACTTAAAGCAGTTGACCTACAGAGGTTACACCATTTATGCCATGGCGGCCTAAGTAAGCAAGAAGATTTGGGCTGATATGAGTCTCTGTGCTTTCATCCTTCTGCCCCACACCTGCCATTAGCCACTTGACCCCACAAGTGATCCAGTCTTTGTTTCTGCATCCTAGCCAGCCAAAATTGTGGATTATTACTAGTGTTCTGCCACAAAGTCTGAGGTTCTCATTCCAAAGTGGCCTGGACTACCTATTAATTAATGTTTCTTATTAATGGGCCAGTCGCTGAAATACTTCAGTAGTGGTGTGGTAGGAACAACAACATCATAGCCATAGCAAAGGCTGACACCATTAGTGGGTACGAGTGGGATGTTTGGGGAGAGAAAATGAAGTGGAAATGGCAATGTTCAAAAGAAAAAGTACAGAAAGGAGGGAGAGAAGATGGTGAATGAATGATAGGAAAAGAAGAGATTGTGGAGTTAATTAGATCCAAATTGTTGAAAGAATGCAGGGAAATGTGTGGGCTGTGGAAGAAGGGGCACTGGCAAAAACAGCAAACTGAATGCAGGAGTTAAAAGATTTAATGTGAGTGGTTTACAAAGCAATAAGGAAAACTAGAACAATTTCTTCTTACATGAAACTGGCAATTGATTAAAAGAGTTTAAGGGCTGAGGAAGAGTCAAGAGAAGTTATTAATTATGCCTGCTCCCATCAACATGTTATTAAGCTTGCATTAGGCAATTCAGATTGCTCTGCTATTCCCAAAATTAATTTTTAGACATAAGCTTTGAAATAATGTAGAAACAGTGCCGGTTTTCATGCCTTAATGAGAAGTAAACTGTTATTAAAGTTCCATCTTTTATAGCTCTGAAATAAATAAAGGTTAGCTCCATGGTCCTGTGGCATTTGTTCCAATAGTGTGTTTTATCAAGTTTTGACAAAGTGAGAAGCATGTAATTATTTTTAAAAGAAGTGTGTCTTCCTGTGCTGACTTTTAAATTATATATCAGAATGTACATTGACCCACAGGAAGATACAGAAACAGCAGTTAACCAAAAAACAAGAACAACCCTTTCAGTGTAACATGGTATGTTAATGCTTTTCAGTATCAAAGTGCTGGAAAACTCCACCTGTTCAGAAAAAATAATAATTAAACCACCCTGGGTGGTGAGGCAGCCTCATGGCACAGTGGTTAAATGCCAGTACTGCAGCTAAAAGTGTGCTCACGACCTGGGGTTCAATCCCAGGTAGCAGGCTCATGGTTGACTCAGCCTTCCATCCTTCCAAGGTCAGTAAAATGCTGAAGGTTCTACCAAGAAAAGTAAAAATATAAATTAAATATTGAAGTTTGCAGACTTACCTGCACTGAATAAGAAGTCAAACTAAGTGGTAGGGGTGTGGTATCTATCTACAGTTGATACCATCAGCAGAGGTTTCTTGCTGCATCGGGCAGGTGTAATTGATTAGGTAGCAGAAAGAGTATTTAAGTAAAGCCTCAAAATTCATTATTTGCTTATTCTTTTTTGGAATCAGTCACTCTGACCTACATGCTGACCTGTTAGAGCTAAAATGTATTGGGTATTTCTTCTCTGTTTTTGCTGTGTGTTTGTATGAGTAAAGCTATGGGGTATGCTTTACAAATGATAAATGTTTATGTGTTAGCTAAGTTACAATTATAATCTTCTGTTTGTGACATTAAATCAACAGAAGGGTTTTGCTGAAAGTTAAGCAAGAGTAAATAGAACTAGGTTATATTGCTGTTGTAAATATTGCTAACAGACATGTGCCTGTGATATGTAAGCTTTTGATTGCCAGGCATTATTTTCATTTTTTTTAATTAAAGCTTGGTTTTTGTTATGCAACACAAAGAATATATTTTACATAAAGATGTGTTGGTTGTTTTTTACACATCATTGGCTAGTAATTTCAGTACAAAGTAGTAGTAGTAGTAGTAGTAGTAGTAGTAGTAGTAGTAGTAGTAGTAGTAGTAGTAATAATAAATAAATAAATAAAAGTGTGGGCATTTCATTTCGGAACAAGTAGGTTATGAAGCAAAACACATGAGCCCAGGTGGTGCTTTGAACTGTCTGATACATGCAGAGCCACTTGTTTTACCTTTCTCTGGGCTTGTGTAGTGTTAAACTGCAATGAGGAAGCACACTGCAATGTCATCTTTCCTCATCTTTTCTCCTTTGTGGGTGCTGGCCAATCAGACAGGGAGACCAGTCCTTGCAGAGCTCCTGATCAGCCAGCACCCACAGAGGAGGAAAGATGACATAGCAGCATGCTTCCTCATTGCAGCTCAGCTCCATGCTGGCAGAGAGAAAGGTAAAGCAATTGGCTCCATGTGTATCAGATGGTTCTGAGTACCACCTGTGCTCGCCTGTTTCATTTCATAACCTATTGGTTCTGAAATGAAATGTCAATCCCTAATAATAATAAATGCCTGTACTACAGGAAAACAGTGATGCAAATACAAGCTGATAGCTGGCATAATAAAGCACTCCATGGGCAGTTCCTCAAAAAAATAAAAGGAAAAGTAGATGAGGAAAAGAGTTGGTTATGGCTCACCAATGGATTCTTCTGTTTTGGGCCCATCCTTGGTTTGGGTTTGGGTTTGTACAATTAAAAAAAATATTCGTACAAACCCAAACCAAACAGAACCAGTTTGGGTCCTTACCGGAAGGCCCCTGCAGCAGGGCTTTTTGAAATGCTGGCTTGGGGCCAGAGCCTCGTTGTTGTTTTTTCTTCAAGTGCTGACCTAACAGCCCCAGGGGCCAGGTCAGCACTTCTTTTATTATTTTTCCCCCTTTATTTTAGAGCATCAACCCGGCCACCCTGGGGCTGGGTCAGCACTCCTTTTTTATTTGATTTGATTTGGGGGGTGTTAATAGTCCTCAAAGGGGGCTTTTTGAGGCACTGGTTGCAAGCCAGCACCTCTTTTTTTTAAAAAAAGAGCTGACCGCATGGTCCCTGGGGCCAGGTCGGCACTGGTTTTATTTGCTCTATTTTTTCTTGAATTTGGAGTGCCGACCCAGCCACCCCTGGGGACCGGGTCGGCACTCATATTTATTATTTTCATTTATTTTATTATTATTATTTTGGTTTTTAAAATGCTGACCACATGCCCCCTGGGGCTGGGTAGGTGCTTGATTTTTTTTTTTTATTTTCATTTTAGAGCACCGATCTGGCCACCCCTGGGGCCGGGTCAGCACTCCTTTTTATTATTTGATTTTATTCATTTTTATTCATTTTTATTTTTATTTGTTTTACTGCCGACCACGTGGCCCACCTACCAGGGCCAGTCAGCTTTCTTTCTTTCTTTCTTTCTTTCTTTCTTTCTTTCTTTCTTTCTTTCTTTCTTTCTTTCTTTCTTTACTTTTGCCGGCCCATGGTCTGATTCAGCAGCCCATGGGTTGGGTCCAGTGCTCACGGGCCGGTACCAGGACCGCACACCAGATCGGATATTTTTTTGTTTTTGTTCTTTTTTTCTTTTTTTCTTTTTTTTTTTTTTGGCCAGCCCATGGGCTGGTTTGGCGACCCGCAGACCAGTACCGGGCCTGCACACAGGATCGGGTTTTTTTAATTTAATATTTTTATTTTATTTATTTTATTTTAATTTTTTCGTGCTGATACCACATGGCCTGTCTACAGCTGCAGCACAGGCCATTCAGCTGACCTTTTGCCAGCCGGGTTCAGTGGGTTCAGTGGTCGGCCGGTATGTGGCCTGTGCGCCAGATTGGGAGCTTCTTATAAACCTTTCTGATGAACCAGAGTGGAGACTGCCCTTTTTTCATATACCAGTAATGCTCCTCCCTTAACACCCATCCTATTTCTGATTGGCTGGATTTACCACCATTTGAAGCTTCTGTGAACTCGCTTACACTTCTTACTGGAGCAAATTAATTGGTGTTGTTCATGTACAGTATCTTAATAAGCTTTTGGCTGCACTTTAGTGAAAACCTGGGAATATTTGGAAGTACAGAGCCAATGCCTGTAAGTGCTTGGTCAGACTAATTAATAATATGTTTCACCCTAAGACAGAATGAATAATGGTTCATTAAAGAGTGCATGTGGGGGGATTTAATCAGTAGGTTTTTCCTTGTGAAGCCTGTAGCATTTAAGAGCTATTTGCTACATATGGAGTTTCTGGAACTTAATTCCTCACTTGTAGAAACTAAGGTTTAATGCAAAGGGTATTTTGTATGAGTCATTGATCTCAGCTGAAATAAAGCTATGAGTGTCTGCAAGATGGAAAATTCTCATCTATTTAAAATTAAGAATGCAGTCTGCAGAGTAAGTTGATTAATAAGCATAAACAAAACTCAACACAAACCAACAAATATGATCCAGTTGGTTTTTTTAATACTACAGATAAAAAAATCTGTCATTGCAGTCCATGCTACTTTCTCTGTGCTGTCGTCCTGATCGCCCCCCATTTCCCATATAAATATGATTCTGAAATCCTTCTTTCCCCAAATGTCCATTGCAATAACATTCTCAAATAATAGTGTGAGATTCTTCTATTGCAATCTGTGCCCTTCTAAACGTATTCAAAACACATGTGAAGTGTGAAAGCTGGTGGGTAGCTGCATTTCAACCCACATATAGACATGGGCACAGAGCGGCAAAAATCTCATTTCCGTTTCCGGTTCTCGTTATCGTTATGTAACGGGTAACGGTAACGAGAATTACTCCGCTCCAACCCGACCCGATAAAGATAAATTGGGTCTGATTTTTTGTTGTCGTTCATGGCATTGCGGCGATCGCGCGATGCCAAGCAGCACAGAAAAAAAGTTTTAAAAATTAAAAGAAGAAGAACTAGGGTCCGGCATTTAAGGCCGGTCCCCCGTTCTGATCCCCTCGTCCACCGCCATCTACCTGGGTGCCATCCCGCCAGCGCCTCCGATCTGACCTGCCTGCTGATTAATGCCAGGTCGGTGCATAATAAGACCCCGCTCATCCTCGATTCTATCCTGGATGAGCACGCCGACCTGGCGTGTATCACCGAGACTTGGGTGGGCGCGGAGGGCGGGGCTTCCCTCTCTCTCCTTTGCCCACCCGGGTTTCAGGTTCAGTGGGCAGGCAGATCGGAGGGTAGGGGGGTGGGGTGGCCATCGTTTTCAGGGAATCCCTTTACGTTAGCAGGTCCGCGTCGATGGTGTGTTCTGGGGTGGAATGCCTCCATCTATCTGTGGGTCAGCGAGATAAGTTTGGCATTGTGCTGGTGTACCGTGCTCCCCGCAACCCAGCACAATCCCTACCAGAGATCGCTGAGTTCATCTCGGCTGCTCTGTTGAGGTCGCCCCGCCTTTTGGTGGTTGGGGACCTCAACTTGCATGCCGAGGGGGAACTCTCTGGTGCGGCTCTGGAATTCATGGAATCCATGACTTCCATGAACTTATCTCAGCATGTTTTATGCCCCACCCATAGAGCTGGCCACACCCTAGACCTGGTCTTTTCCTCCACGTCGTCGGATTCATGTCTGGGGGTTGGGGACATTTCGCCCCTGCCCGTGTCATGGTCGGACCATTACCTGCTAAAACTTTCCCTGTCGATCGCCCCCCCACCCCGCAGGGAGCACCCTTCTTACATCTGGGCTCGCCCCCGTAGGCTCCTGGACCCTCCAAGGTTTATGGAGGCCTTCGGGGAGCTTTCTGGCGGTCCGGCGGACGATCCGGTTGATGCCCTGGTGGAAAGGTGGCATGTTGGTGCCGCTGGGGCGTGGGGGCGGATCGCCCTAAGCGCCTCCTGCGCTGTCGAGGCCGCTCCTCCCGTGGTTCACGGAGGAGTTGCGGTCGATGAAGCAAGAACGTAGGAGACTAGAGGTCATATGGAGGGCGAACCGGACGGAAGTGAATTGGGCTGCCCTTAAACAGCTGACTGGCCGCTATCTTTGCGCGATCAGGGACGCTAGAAGATCTTATGCCTCCCTGAGAATTGGGGAGGCCTCGAGCCGCCAGGCGGAGTTATTCCGGGTGGTTTGGGACCTCTCCAATCCCAGTCAGCTGCGGCCTCCTCCTAGTGATTTCACTAGTGAGCAATTTGCAGCCCATTTTAGATCAAAAATTGAGGCCATCCGTTCCGATTTGCCCCCAGTTGCTCTAGTCCATCCTTTGGGTCTTCCAGTGCCCACCCTCCGTTCTCCCCTCCTGGACGAGTTCGGGCCGGTCTCTTTAGCGGAGACCTCCAGAGCTATGGCTCGTTGCCGGCCGGCGGCCACTCCATTTGACCCTTGCCCAGCTTGGCTCCTAAAATCTGCTGAGGGGAACATGCCAGAGTGGTTTTCTTCCATCGCCACGGCCTCCTTTCGGGAGGGTCGTTTTCCTTCCCGTTTAAAGGAGACAGTGGTAAAACCCATTCTTAAGAAACCTGGCTTGGCGACGGACGATCTTTCCAACTTCCGTCCGAAAAGGTTCTCGAGGGGGTGGCTGCCGTCCGGCTCCTGTCATACCTGGAGACAAACCATATCCTGGACCCCTTCCAGTCTGGATTCAGGCCTCTTCGCGGGACCGAGACCGCCCTGGTCGCTCTGCAGGATGACCTCCTCAGGGAGGCCGACAGGGGGAGTTCCTCCCTGCTCGTCCTCCTTGATCTCTCAGCAGCCTTTGATACCGTCGACCACGGTAACCTTCTGGCCCGGCTCGCTGAGGCGGGAATTGGCGGTCAGGCCTTGGCCTGGCTCCGTTCCTTCCTTGGCAGCCGGACTCAGAGGGTACAGCTGGGGGATGTCTTGTCGGCTCCTTGGACTCTCCCTTGTGGGGTGCCCCAGGGGTCGGCAATCTCCCCCGTGCTGTTCAATGTTTATATGAGGCCGCTGGGGGAGGTCATCAGGAGATATGGAGTTCACTGTCATCAGTACGCTGATGACACGCAGCTCTATATCTCCTTTTCTATGTCTGCTGAGGAGGCGGTTCGATACCTCGATCTGTGCCTGGAGGCCGTTCTGGAATGGACCAGAGATAACCGGCTCAAGCTTAATCCGGAGAAGACGGAGGTTCTGTTCTTCGGGGCGCCCTCGTCTCGGTACATTGGCCCCCTCCTAGTCTGGGGGTACTTCCTCCAGCCTACAGACAGGGCCAGGAATCTGGGCGTGGTCCTGGATTCGGCCCTCTCCTGGAAGCCCAGGTGATGGCAGTCTCCAGGGCCGCTTTTTCCATCTCCGCAGGATCGCCCAGATCCGTCAGTACCTTGACGAGTCCTCCCTGAGGACAGTTGTGCAGGCCCTGGTGATCTTGAGGATCGACTATTGCAATGCCCTCTACGTGGGGTTGCCCTTGACCCTGGTCCGGAGGTTACAGCGGGTGCAAAATGCGGCGGCCAGGCTGGTGGTGGGTGCTCGTAGATTCGAGCACATCACCCCAGTCCTGGTCCGCCTGCATTGGCTGCCCGTTGTCTTCCAGATCAGGTTCAAGGTCCTGGTCTTGGTTTTCAAGGCCCTCCATGGCTTGGGACCAGGATATCTGGCGGAGCGCATCTCCCTGAGGGCATCCGGATCCAGACCCACGAGATTGTCGCAGGCGCGCTCTTTGAGAGTGGCCACACCCAGAGAGGCGCGGAAAACGCGTACGCGGAACCGCGCCTTCTCTGTGGTGGGGCCCTCGCTTTGGAACCATCTGCCTCCTGAGCTGCGCCTGCTGGAGTCCCTGCCCGCCTTTAAGAGGGCTTTGAAGACCTACCTCTTCAAAGAGGCTTATGGTGCCCTTATTAGTTAGTTTTTCTTTTTCTTCCTATCCCTCAACGTCTGCCGCCATCTTGCCCTCCGCTGCCCTTGCTGGTGGCCTGCTATTTTTTGAGCTTTTAGCTTTTACCTTTTTAGTTTTTGCGTTGTTAGCCGCCAAGATGGAGCGGGATATAAGCACTTGAATAAATAAATAAATAAATAAATAAATAAAAACCCGATTCCCAGCCATAAAAGCAGGCGAAAATGTGCCTGCCTCAGTGAGGACACCTACCAGAGAGGGGTGGTTTCTAGAGGGGTCCCCGGCCTTCCCCCCTCTCCTGTCCTGGGCTGCTGGTACCTGGCTGGGGGGGGGCATCCTCATCGTTTCCATTTGCCATGCAGTGGGGGGAATCCAAAATGGTGACCACAATATTTATTTTTAAATCGTGGTCCAAAAACCCACCAAAGCACCACAGAAATATTTGAAAATTAGGTATTTTAAATGCCTGATTTTTCTAGTAGCAGCAGTGGGTTTTTCTTGCAATAAAATGTCTCCATTGATTTGATTTGATTTGATTTCTATTTTTATTTTTTTACACCCGCGCAATGATGGGCTGGCCATGGGATGGGACCATGCAAATTTTTGGACCCATTCCACCAATCGCATGGCCAGGTTTTGACTGAGACTTCTGGATGTGCCAGAGGGCATAAAAAGCCCACTAACCCTAACCCTAACCCTAACCTTAACCCTAACTCTAACCCATACGCCAGTACACTTCCTTTTTAGTGGGTCAGAGGCACCCAGAGGTGCAGCCCACTAACCCACCCTAACCTTAACCGTAACCCTAAGCCTAGCCCTTACCCTAACCCCACCCCTAACCCAGATCCTTACGCAAGTACGCTTCCCTTCTAGTGGGTCAGAGTAGAGGCACCCAGAGAGGTGCCTCCCAGCCAGAGCCCACTACCCCTACCCCTAACCTGTATGCGTGTATGCCAGTATGCTTTCCTTCTTAGTGAGTCAGAGGCACCCAGAGAGGTGCCTCTGCCACTTACCCCCCCAACCCTAATATAATGTATGGTACGTGGCGGCTATGCAAAACACTTCCCTTCCCTTCCCTTCTTAGTGGGTCAGACATCAGAGGCACCCAGAGAGGTGCCTCCCAGAGCCCACTTACCCCAGCCCCAACCCCAAAACAAATGACAAACGACAAACGGAAATGACAAATTTTTGAAAATTTCTGTGACAAACGGAAATGACCCGAAACGGACTCGTCCCAACAAACGACAACTCGAAACGTCATTTTTCCTGGTCGTGCCCATCTCTACCCACATATTTGCCCAGGAGGGGTAGATAAGATCAGTTTGTATTGGATTGTCAAGCCCCGCACACAGAACACACAGCAAGCCAAGTTCAGTTCTTTGCCAGGAACTTTAGTTGTAATCCAGATAAAGTACGAAGTTCAGTCCGAGTCAATCCAGAATAATTTACAGAGCCAAATGCCAAGTTCAAGGGAAACAGAGAAACGTCGTAGTCAGGAAGCCGGTCCAAGGTCAGGAAACAGAGAACGCCGTAGTCAGAAAGCCGGTCCAAGGTCAGGAAACAAAGTCAGGATAACACACAGGAACGTGGTGGCAAGGTAAGTGACGCGTTGCTCCCACAGAGGGTTCAGGGTAAACTTGCTAGCTTTATCCTAAAACAGGGAGCACACCCATATCTCTGGCAAGGCTCCTGCTAGAACTCAGGGCTTTCAGATCTAATTTTATGCCTATCATTAAAGATCCTTTCCCTAGCTCTCCTGTTAGTTCTCCTTTGCAGGATCCTGCTCCTAGCCCTTATAGGAGGAGCTGCCTGCTGAGTTGAACTACAAGGCTCCCCCTGCTGCTCTCCAGCATTTAACCCTTCACATTCGGATTCCATGACAGGCAGGGTCCTGGCATGGATCATATTATTCAAGCAAGTATAATGCTGCTTACAGAGTTATATTTCATAAACCACAATCTCCTTTTTTAGTTTTAAAACAAAATATGAAAAGTTTATTAGTTTACAAATAGATATTCAGTATCATGATAGCTTTAGCTGATGTTAACTTGTTTTAATACAATCATGGATTCTTATAATAATGTATTTCTGTTATAAACCAGACCTTTTTCAGTGGCAGGATCTCACACCTGACTGACTGTCAAAATCACCCTGACTCTGATACCTGAACCTCAACTCTCTTAACTGAACTCAAACTGAACTCTCCAGCACCTATTAGGTTTCCATATATAACATTCTTAGCCCCTCCCACCAGCTTGGTGATTGGCTTTTCAAAACAGACTAATGAATATCCATGCTTGTTTTTCCCTTTTTGCCACTTAACCCCCCTTAATTAATTAATCTTAAGAGGGTAAACTTTCCAATCAGTTTGCCCACATAAATTAAATACCTGGAGTTACACTTACCATTCAATATACCTTTGCATATGCAGTAAATGTACAGGTATACAAACCTTTTATGTTACATAAACCACAATCTCATAGCCACTTAGCAATGGGAATCTCTTTGCATTCAACTTTTTTCCTTGTTATTTTTTCTTCAGATCCTAAGAAGAAAAGAACACAAACCTGAACATAAGAACTCCTTTTTCTTTCTTGAGCTTAGAAAAATGTTATCATAATGCAAAGGAGGATGAAGATGTCACATCTGAAACCTTTATGCTATTGTCCACCATCCCATCCCCTGCAAAGAATAACTGAGAGGCTTTGGAAAACATTTAAAATAAAGCCTCTCTCTGAAACGCACAAGGCAAAATAAATCCTTTTCATTCTTAGAATACTCTTGTGGCTCTCTGTGCTTTCAGAATCACTTACTCCTGTATGGTCAACTTCCTCAAGAGGCTAAGAACCAGTGTGATTGTTGTCACTGCTAATACCTCAACCAGTGCTATGGCAACTGCTGCTTATGTCTCTTGAACATGTTCTCTCCCAAATGCCATCTAGAAAATGGACTGTAATTATCACAAAATTGTGCCCATAAAGACATATGCCTTTTCCATTTTCCATTTTTTTAATTGAAACAGGAATTAAAATTAAGGTTATAACACAATGTCCATTTCTTTTTGGGGGACAAAAACCCAAAAACAACAACAACCCAGTTACTTCTTACCAGTAGGTGTCACTCACTTGTTAGATACCAAGCAAAGCAATACACATGGTTCCATAACTCTTTTTAATAATGAAAAGCTGCATGCTATGCAATAAATTAGTACTTTGAGATGATAACAGGAGAGCATGAAATGTCAGCACAGTGACAGATGTATTTCTTTCTCTGTGTATATATAGCTTTGGCGATGTGCATGCATGAGTTTGAGGATCAAGGAGAACACAGCAGTTAAATATACCACCACAAATTGGAAAGTATGCTTCTTTTATACGTTCAGACAGTATCTACTAAATTGTGAGAGCTTTTATGTTAGAATTGATTTTCCTATTAGGCTTCAGGTTTTCAACTCTTTGTTCATGAAGGCTTCCTATATAGACCATGTTCAAATTCTAAGAGCAAGTGTACTATATTACTTCACTAGCCCTTCTCTAAGAAAATCCTTGAGGAAAGATGACCTTTGGAACTAGCAATGAAGGAATATTGGCAATAGAGATGGGCACGAAACAGAAAAATGGTGTTTCGGTTTTTCGTCTGTCATTGACAGGTCTGTTTTGTTTCGTTTCCGTTTGTTGGAATTTTTTTGAAAAACTTCGTTACCATTTTTCATTTGTTGTTTCTACCCACTTTTTGCGTGATTTTTAAAGCATTTCCATGTGTGGGCGTCCCCCAACGCCCCAGATCAGAGGGAAAACACCAAAAAAATGGATGCTGGCAGAGACACAGTATAGACTAGGTTTGCAGGGAGGCTGCAAAGGCAGTGGCGGGCTTTGCCCAGGGTGCAAGGCAGCCGCAGAGTGACTCCACTGTGGGGCAGGGGAGGGTACTCACCGAGAGGTACGCAGCACACACACACACACAGGGAGGCTGCAGGACTGAAGCTAGAGTCGCAGAGACAGCAATCCCACCCTAACTCCCACCAGAGACTGATAGGGGGACAGGGGCTACCAGAGCTTTTTATGCCCTCTGTGGCTGCCAGACCTGCCCACCCAGTCTGCAACCTGGGCATGCTATTGGTTGAACATGATCCCACATCACATGGCTTGCCTCCATTTTGTGGCTGGTGGTGACATCATTTTAAAGGGAAAAGAAAAATACATCGCGATGGGAGAAGACAAAAACAAACGTTTTGAGGAGCCCAACCCCCCTGGTAGGTATTATCAGACAATATAAATAATTATCGCTGCATTTTTACAGATGTCCAGGGTGTTTTTTAACATTTAAAACAGGTCATTTCATTGAGCGTTGCCATTAACGGAAACGAAATGTAATGACCACAGTTTTCATGGTTCTGTTCGTTTTGCTTCATTTTCATCACAATTTTCGTTTGTCGTTTCGTTACATAACGGAAACGACAAACGGTAATGGAAATGAAAAATGTTTGTTCCGTGCCCATCTCTAATTGGCAACATATAAAGATAAACCTGACATGTTGTGTATTTCCCCTTATGTTTCTTAAGAGCTTGCATATGGTCCTAGAAAATTTGAGTCTGGATGCACTGGTTTTCACACTGGACAAGAGTACACTAATGCTGGTGCACCAGCTTAGCCAACTCCTTGAGATGTCCAATATGGCCATGGTAGCACATGCCTTAGTTCCACATCATTTGGATTTCTGTAACATGCTCTGTGTTTTCTGTAACATGCTCTATATTCCAGAGACCAAATTTTCCATTAGTGCTGCATTCTAACTGATGATAAAAATGTAGTAAATTGTCATGTTTTAAGCATACATTCATAGAATTCACTACCACCATCACTCATCTCATATCAATCCAGCCCATCTCATTGTTTTCCAAGTATTTTCTGCAATGGAGCATAATTATTATTCTTATATTTAATAGAAAAAACTTGAATGTTCAAAACCACTGTCACAGTTTGTCTGTATCGGAAATAATAAAGCTTGTGGGGGGGGACCACTGTCACATGGAAAATCTAGGAATTATTTCTACCAATAAATATCAGAGTATTTCAGGGGATAGTTCATAACAAAGCTGGTGACAGATTGCACCTGTGGGTCCTTAGCAGATGTTAGAACAGGAAGAGGTGCCATAGTAAAATCCACATAATTCCACTATTATAGTAGCTCCAGTGGTGGCCAATTAGCTTCTGGGCACCATTCAAAATGGTGGTTTTAACCTATAGCTGTACTTTGTCCAACTTATGTCAAAGATAGGATCTCTCATTATGGGCCAGTTCAGGTGTTAAGATCATCAGGAGAGGCCTTTCTCTTGGTCCTGCCACTTGCCATCAGGAAAATACTTTGCTCTTGTAGAAAGACTTCCCCACAGTAACTAGCTACTAGAGATGGGCAGCAAATAAAAAATGAAATGCTGGTTTGTTGTTTTGTTGCATAATAAAACAATAGAAACTGTTTCATGATGAACCAAACCAAACAACCTCATTTTGGTTCAGGAAATGAAACAGTAGAGCTTATAAAACAAATGAATTTGTTATTTGTAGTGATTCTACAAGGGTCCATCTCTTCCAACCCCCTGCCATGCAGAAACCCCATCACAATATTTCCGACAGATGGTCATCCAGCCTCTGCTTAAAAACCTCCAAAGAAGGAGACTCCACCACACTCCATGGCAGCATCTTCCACTGCCGAACAGCTCTAACTGTCATGAAGTTCTTCCTAATGTTCAAATGGAATCAATTTTCCTGTAGTTTGAAACCATTGTTCTGAGTCCTAGTCTCTGAAGCCATGGAAAACAAGCCTGTTCTCTCTTCAATATGACATCCTTTCAAATATTTAAACATAGCTATCATATCCCCCCTCAGCCTTCTTTTTGAAAGGCTAAAAATTCCCAGTTCCCTAAGCCGTTCCTCATAAGACATTTCCTCCAGACCCTCAACCATCCTGATCGCCCTCCTCTGCACCCGCTCAAGGTTGTCAACATCCTCCCCAAATTCCATAGAATCATAGGAAGAGACCTCATGGGCCACCTAGTCCAACCCCCTGCCATGCAGGAACCCCATCACAATATTTCCGACAGATGGCCATCCAACCTCTGCTTAAAAACCTCCAAAGAAGGAGACTCCACCACCCTCCATGGCAGCGTATTCCACTGCCGAACAGCTCTAACTGTCATGAAGTTCTTCCTAATGTTCAAATGGAATCTCTTTTCCTGTAGTTTGAAACCATTTCCCTGAGTCCTAGACTCTGAAGCCATGGAAAACAAACCTGTTCCTTCTTCAATATGACATCCTTTCAAATATTTAAATATTTAAATATTTATTCCTTAAGATCTTCCCTATAAGCCCCCCAAATTAGTAGAGATTTGGTGTTTGGGGGTGAGTTATTCAACTGCAAACAGGGTTTCATCCAGCAGTAATTGAAAATGCCATGCATCTGCCCTGCCTGCAATAGGTCAATATATTACTTCCCTTTGTTTAACCCCTATATTGCCAGCACACACCATACACAATTTTGCAATTAGCTAGCTAAAGGGACCTTCTTTTAAGTTGAATAACTTGGGGGGCTTTCAGGGAAGAGCTTGAGGAAACTCCCCTGTGATTTCCATGCTGCAACATGCCTGTGATCATTATTTTCAAGTACATATTTTTATGTAGTAAAAAATAGAGATTGCAGGCATTTATCAGCACCAAAATCACAGGGTAGCTTCTCTAGACTGCTCCCCATAAGCCCCCCAAATTTGGAAAGGTTTGGGCTTCAGGGGGCTGAGTTATTAAACTACAAATGGGGTCCCTCTAGCTAGCTAATTTAAAAAGTGTGTATGGTGCATGCCGGCAATATAGGGATTAAGCAAGGGGAAGTAATAAATTGACCTATTGCCAGCACAGCACATACACAGCACTTCCAGTTACTGCTGGGGGACCCTCTTTGCAGTGAAACAATTCAGCCCCCTGAACCCCAAAACTCTCCAAATTTAGGCGGCTTACAGGCAAGAGTTCAAGGTAGCTACCCTGCAATTTTGGTGCCTCTAGGATCCAGGGGAGCCATTAACAAATTGTTTCATTTCATTTTGTTCTGAAAATTCTTTAAATATTTGAAAATTTGTTAAATGAAACAAAACAAAATTACTAAAGAAACAAAAAGAAATGAAATGAAGCACTGTATTTTTGTTTAGTACACATCTCTTCTAGCTATCTATGTGTGGTTTCTGGGTTTCTTAAAATGCATTGCTACATTATTGACTTGACTGGATTTTCAGTACCATTTGTGTTTTCCATTTTTGTATCTTCCATTTCTCAGATTGACTTTTTTTTTTTAAAAAAGTACACTTAATGTTCTTGGTTTTAACATTACCTTTAATGATGGAAAATGCCTCTTTACTTATAAGTTATGTCTTTTAATGATGCTAACCACCATTGAATGGTCATTGCTTTCAACTTTAAATATTGTCTTTCAGTGTTGTACTCTACCTTGCATTCTTTTCAAGAAGAAAGGTGGGATTTTTTTAAAAATAAATAAATAAATAAATAAATAAATTATTAAAGGTTTTGTTAGCAAAGGAGCATATTGTCACTGGACAATTGCAGTGTTATTGGCCTCATAGACTTTTATCTTTTGACCTGAGCATAGCACAGTTTGGCAATCTTTGCCTCCTTATTGAAGAGGAAGTGTGTCTTATTGGCCTTCTTATATCTTTCTATGGGTTTTGATAGGGATGCTCATCATGGTTAGTAATATGATTACAGTTGCTGCCAGGTAGTCTTCCAAGAATTTCAGTCTTGATAGTCCTACTGACAGAGGTGATAGTAGATACTGCATGGTGCCTGTAGTTTTGATATATGAAACCATCATTCCATGTGTGCGTGTGTGGGGGGGTGGATTCAGTCTCACTAAAATTGTTTCTCTTCCATAATTTCCTTAAATTATATTGCAGCCAAGCAACTTCCAAATTCACACTGAATACTACTTTATAATAATCTAAACATTCATTCCTAACAAATATCCAAATTTCCCCAAGGGCCCCAATGAGCCTACAGCTATCTAACTAAAGGTCCTTCATCTGAGGACTCAGAACCTTTGGATCCTGTAGATAAGTTAAGCTTTAGCTGCTAGAAACACTAACCAGTTAAAAAATAGAGATATTATCATCTAAAAATGTGAGGAAGTAGAGGTTCTATTCCTAGAGCTTCTGGAGCATCCTAGTTGTGACTCCCCCACCCCACTTACACTTGCCCTTCAAAAGATGGCATAAAGGGGAAGAATTGTGTCACACTAGCCCTTTCCTTTTCTTCTTTTATTATTTATTGTTTGTTGTTGTTGTTGATGATGATGATGATGATGATGATGCATTTTCCAAAAAGGTTAATTAGAAAAAGATTATTAATATTTGGTACATTTTGATGGTTATCTATCCTAGACACCATCACAATGCCAGAGCTTTACACTAGAGCTTTACACTGTGACAACAGATTGCACTTTCCCATTGACTGCAAGATTTAATTTTGAACTGACATCTTGAAACTGTCATGCATATTTCCAAAATTAAAGAAGAAACACTACGGTGATACAATCCGTATGTTGATTTCTGTTTGGAAAGTGACAACTGCTTGACTCCTGAGAGGCATTAAAAGGTACTGCTATGTGCACTGAATGTAAGGCATTAGATCCCATTGTCATGACAACAGTGCAGTTTCTGTTCAAATTATCTTTTAGGGATCATTTTAAAAGAAAATGTGTTCCTTATTAGGTGTGCCCTTGTCTTGACCATACATTTTATAAATCAGAACATGAGTAAAACATTTTAAATGTAGTGTTTGGAACTTTCCTTTCAATGAATGTGTTTTTATTTTTCTGCAAATTGTTATTCAGCTGGTTAAAGCCGAGTTGGGATAAACATTTATATTGCTTCCTGACTTAATTTGTGCAGGAAAAACAGTATTTTCCCAGTAATTATTTGCCAAAGCAGTAACTATCACAGTTTTCTGCCCTATAATTAATGGCTTCTCTCTCTCTCTCTCTTTTTTTTTTAAGAAAAAGAGGAAATCTCTCAACACTTTTACCATCTGGATTTAATGCACCTGGGATGATTTGTGAGCAATTTCAGCTGTAATTCTTGTGGAAAAACTCAGCCGGTGAAACATGAAACCCATCAGAAGAAAGTTGCCTTCCAGCTAGGAGCTGTGTTCTTTATTTTAAATCTCCTTTAAGCAACCTTGGTAGACTAATTTCTAGCTTCTTTCCTTACACTGTTTGCATGAATATCATGTACCTGGAATTATGCAGGAGTTCTGTAAGCTGCTTTCAGAATCTGAAATTTGAACAAGTAGGCAAACAGCTAGCTTGTCATGCAAAAAATTGTCAGACTTGAGCACGAATGCTTTTCGGTAATGGTAAACTTTGAAAAGGATTGGATTATTGTTACCCTCTCTACTGGTTGAACCAGCATTTTTGTCCACTCTGTCACTAAACTGGACCTCCATCCTTTCTGATATAGAGGTTGCCCTGTTCCTAAGTTTATTCAAAACTAGACAAAGCAGGAGCCATATGTTTTAGTCCAAGGCTACTGACAGGAGTTTATTTATCAATTGTTGTCTAAAGCTGAGCTTTCCATAACTGCATGAGTGTAAAATGAAGAGGCATGACCATCAGAGTTTTTGGGTACAACTAGGACACAACTGTATTTAATACAGCTAACGGTACTCTGGCTAGGCAATTGGGTCAGATCCAATGCATCAAAGGAGCACCCCATCCCTTTGATGTTTTCAGCTACTACAGGACACCCCATTGGAAGCCAAATCACAAATCATTGTCAACAGACCAGAAATCATTGTCAATGGGCCCCCGCCTTTCATCACCCCCCACTCCCAGTATTTTACCATGACCATATCCAAAAAATACTTTTATTTTAGAGCCTGGATCCATCCTAATGCCTGTAAAAAACACGAAACCTTCTCAGTTGTGACAAGCATACTAACATTTAACATATTGCCTATAAATACAGTCACCTATCAAATATAAAGAAAAAGGGGGAGGGTGGGTGGTGCTGTTTGGCAACCAGGAGGGAAAAGAAGGGGTTGCTCTTCTTGGACCCTCTTTTTAAATCCTCTGGGACAACCCCCTGAAATGTGCCATGCATCAATGGGGCTGTTCCTTCCTGGTGCCCATTTCCATGTCCAGGTGTCTCCCCCCCATGCCAGAATCCTAGACAACCTCCACTTCCCCACATGGGGGTCGCCATCACTCCTTTGTTCTGGTTGTCCCATTCCAGCAACAACCTTTGGGTCGGTAAGTCAGGCCCTCTCCTTTGTTTAAACTATTGTTACCCTGTCTTCCTTCTTAAGAAAGACCCAAGTTGATTTACACAATTAAAATACAATATTTAAAGCTAAAAAATTAGACAAATACTAAAAAAGAGCAAACAAATGTTACACTAAAAACAGTAAACAGAAGCAAAATTAATAAAAAAAAACACTTTCAAAGTAGCAAAACAGAACCATCCTTTTAAAAACTTATGCAGGCAGGCAATCATTAGGGCCGGTCCGACGCTGGCTTGTCCAGAGCCGGGGCTGCATTGTCTGCCCTGGGAGGAGGGGCAAGATAGGGCAGGGGCCTTGTGAGGCCTGGATTGGAGGGGTGGGGCATGGGACCCCTTCTTAAACTGGGTGCCTACGTCCTCACCCCCTTCTCTCTTCCCTTTTCTCTTCCAGGGTCCCCTCACAGGGTGCTGATCATTGGCCACAGCTGTATTTATTGGCCAGTGAAGTATGCAGCAGGTTTGGCATGGGGCCAGCACCTCGGATTGGCCACGAGCAGCATCCTGGAATGGAGAGGCCGGAGGGGCATGATGTGCGATCAGGCAATATCAACAGCCATGAGTCTCACCCAGGCCCAGCCCCCAGATATCCTGTTGCTCCATGCAGGAGGGAATGATTTGGGGTGCCCCAGTAAGGACCTCATCAATGCCATACTGGCCGATCTGCAGCGCTAGGGGCAGCGACACCCGGGATCGCAGGTGCTGTGGCCTACTATCATACCCAGGAGGGCTTGGATGGCCGGAAGCGACCCTTGGACCCTCAACTGATCCCAAAAGGGGGTGAACTGAGAGGTCTGCCAGGCTATAATGTGAGCTGGTGGTGGGGTCATCGGACATCTGAGCATTAGCACCAACAATGCAGAGCTTTACTGGCATGATGGCGTACACCTTTCCAACAAGGGACTGTGGATATTCCTGGATGACCTGCAGAGGGGGCTGCTTGCGGCCCTGAGGGGGCCTTGAGGGGAGGTATGGCCATAGCTGAGCTTGACCATGGCCATGGGGGGTAATGTGGGGAGTGGGCATTAGGTGAACCCCAAATGCTGAACCAAGATGCCACTGACATCCAGGTACTGTCAATCCTGAGATCACAGAACCTGGGGCGAAGTGGCCTTTGAAACCCAAACAGGCAGGGACCAGCCAGCTGATGGCCCCCCTGCCCCGGAAGGGGAAGTGGTTCAGCACAGCTGGCCCAGGGGGAGATGAACTTGTACATAACCCCCTGAGGGCCATGGCGGGGCTTGTCCGCACCTGACAATGCCCTTGGGCGGGGTCCATTGGGTGACCCCAGGGCCAAAGTTTCCCCGCACATCAGCAGCCCCCTCTTGAGATTCATGATCAATGTCAAGTTTAATAAAGTGTGGCAATGGCAACCCAACTCACTGTCTCGCCTGTTATTCTGAACTGGGCAGGGCAATGGGAAAGTTGGAGCAGGACAATGGACACTAGCAGCAGTTCATTCACTAGTGTAACCATACAGAGATATAACCATACAGAGAAGTCAAGTAAGTCATTCTCTATAGGTTTGATAAAAACAAACAAAAATACCCCTCAAAGCCGTGGAACCTTGTGAGGCTGTAAAAATACCTTATGGGCCTCATGTGTTCTGCAGGACACACTTTGTACACACTGGATTAGACTGACAAAATTTAGTTTGCAAATAGGATATTTTATTGTTTCTCGGTTCCTCTATTTCACTGGATTGTTTTGGTGGGAGTGAGGAACTCTTAACATGGTATCATCAAATCAAGTCCACTATTGAACTTGATATTGCCATAGAAGAGTGTAGTAGCAGATGGTGATGGTCGTGGGAATGCTGGATTTGGCAACAGAATTCTACATATCTTTCAGTCCTGCTCCTAATAATATGTTCAGCAGTAGAGATGGGCATGAAATGAGCAATTTTTCGTTTTTGTTTTCATTTTTTTGTTTAGTTACATAACGAAATGAAAAATGAATTTTGTCTCCAAAATTAAATGAAACGAAATGAAACAACAGAAATTTTGTCGTGCATTTTAGTTTTCGTTGCAGCAAATACATTGAACTGTAATGAATGCTAACGAAACAGCAATTTTTCATTTTTGTTTTTTTGTTTCATTACGTAATGAAATGAAAATGATTTTTTTGCAAAAAGTTCACAAAAACAAAAACTAACTGAAACGGACCCCCTAAACGACAAACGACAGAAAAACACCATTTTTTTGAGTCGTGCCCATCTCTATTCAGGAGTATGATACATTCAGAAGAGTCTATTTCTGAGGAGGTAATCCAAATACATGGGAAAAATGACTGTCACCCTCAGTCTTTCCCTCACAACTGCTGAATTTCCTTGTGGACCAAGCCTACAGCAAATTGAACCAAAAAACTCACAACTATCATGAAGGAAAGAACTCTTCAAAAATAAATTTAAAAAGTTGTTTCTCTTACCTCATAATGTGCCTGTTTTCCATAAGAAATTTATGTTCATCAAGCCATCAAAATAGAAAGGCATTGTTCTTGTTTTTTCCCTTCCTCACAGTCACAAACTATCAGACTGGTGCAAAACAACGAGGGTGCATATCTACCATCAGCACATAAACATGTTTTATGTTCAGTATCCTAAAGGGAAATGCAGACAGGGGAATCCAAGCGAGCAGAAGGGCTTATGGGAAGAGACAAAAATCGCCCTTGTAAGAATCTGACAGGTGAGATGAATCCTTGCATTTACTCAGGTATGTCACAATATTATGTAAGTGCTGTAATTTGTATTGACAGCATCTGTTACTTGTCATGGCCCAGAGGGTGTCAAGCGAGATATAAATTTGAGAATGCAAATTTTATAGCTTCCTTTCAAAGTAATTTTTTTGTTTTGCATTATGCTAGCTGTACCCATGAATAAATTCCAGAGGTTTATTCTCTCGCTCTCTCTTCCATCTCTCTTACTCTGCTCTACCCACGCAATGCATATTTAACTACCAGGATTGTTAAACAGAGGCATGTTTTCATAATGTCATTTTTTAAATATATAAATGTACATTCCTGTGAAGAGGTGCCAAATGCTTTTTCTTCCTCCTGCATGACTCCTGCTGCAAGATGATATATGTGCACCATCTCTCAGCTTTGCCATTCATTAAATGCTCTCCTGCTGCTATGGTGAGCTACAGTACAGTTTAAAAGCTCCTGACTTTGTAACATCCTGGCTTTCACTGGGCTGGCTTATTAATGCTATGGATCTCAATGATTGTACATCCTTGTTATGTGAGGTGATGTCAGTAATTCTTTCTCTTCTGCTGCCTGTTCAGCATAAAGACCCTCAAGCTAGTTTACAATGGCATGTGCAAATTAAAAATAAAATAAGATATACAAACTTCCCATACCTATAAAAGTTTACCCCCACATCAAAACGACAACGACAACCACAAACCAAGCAACCTTCCCCAACTCCCCACAACACACACACACACATAAAACCCAAAGCTGGCAGTCATCACCATTTTCCCTGGTCCCAAGAGTGACACTTGCAGGATAATGCACCCTCCTTTCCCCAACCTAGTACCCTACAGATAGCTGAGATTACAACTCCCATCAATCTGCCACTGGCATCCATCCAGCTCCAGGATGAAGCTGCAGCTAGCCATAACATAAGATATCACAGTTAAGACTGATTGCCACGCTGGTGCAGCAATGTCAGACTAATTGAATTTTCTTCCTCTTCCACTGTCACTTTCAGAGCAGCACAAAAACTGCTTCAGAAGGATTCTCAGCCACCTGAAGTATGTTTTTCCAGTATACGAGAACATATTATTAGGAGGGAAGACCACTGTCCCAATTCCACAGATAGAAGCCATTCTGTAGGTATGAAACTGCCACTGGTGGTTTAACATATGGTAACATAAAATAAGAAGAGCCATGTTGGATCAGGCCAAAGGCCCATCTAGTCCAGCTTCCTGTATCTCACAGTGGCCCCACCAGATGCTTTTCAAAGCGCATGAGACTAGATATCTGTCTTCTGATACCACTCCCCTGCATCTGGCCCTTGAAGTAGCCCGGTTTTAAGCCTGGAGATTACATCTCCATCATGGTTTGTAACCTGTGATGGACTTTTCCTCCAGGAATCTGTCCAATCCCCTTTTGAAGGCATCCAGGCCAGATGCCATCACCACATCCTGTGGCAGGGAGTTCCATAGACTAACAACACGCTGGGTGAAAAAAAACTTTTCTTTTGTTTGTTCTTACTCTCCCAGCCCTCAATTTGAGTATATGTCCCCTAGTTCTGGTATTTTGTGAGAGGGAGAAGAGCTTCCCTCTATCCACTTTACTCATGCCCTGCATTATTTTGTACGTCTCAATCATATCCCCCCTCAAGCGCCTTTTTTTTCCAGACTAAAGAGCCCCAAATGTTTTAGCCTTTCCTCATAAGGGAGGTCCTCCAGCCCAGTAATCATTTTAGTCACTCTCTTCTGCACCTTTTCCAGTTTCACTATGTCTTTCTTGAGATGCGGTGACCAGAATTGTACACAATTTAGCTCCATGTTGCCTCAGTAAGGCAACTGTTGAAGATGTCATCCTTACCAAAGATAATCTTTCACAACAATGTAAATCAAATGATGTTTTATTCATTGAGCTGGAACACACAGCTAGTACTTGATATAGCTGACCCACCCCATAGATTTGATTAGGCCCTAGTTCTGTAAGGTTAACTTTGAGAGATTCAGAGTTTGCACAGTTTGACTAGAGTCAACATCTGAATTGCAATATCCATGGTTATCCTTGATTTGCACTGGAAATCAGATTTATGGCTTTGCCTTGCAAACTATACCCCTGCATTACAAATTTCAATATTCTACAGTAGCCCAAAACATGCAGTTTTCCTTACAGCAGATACTAACACTTATAATTTAATTTGGGTCCTTGCTAATGTTCACAAAGCACTTGTGATTCACAGTAAACACAGAAATCGAACCCAACTTTATTATTGGGGTTTTTGTCAAAATAAGGATTTGATTCCTGGAAAATATCTCAAGCCTTGGTTTATTTATAATTATTTTATTTGATTTATATACCACCCCATTCTTGCAATGGACTATTCGGTTCCTTCTAAGCCTCTCTACCATGCACTTGTTCATCTTCTAACAAATGACACATGTCATTGCAGTGCCAAAGAATTTTGATGCCTTGCACCTGAAGTTTAGTTTAGAACACACTACACACTTTTTTTGCTTCATTTCTTGTGCCTTCTGAGACGTTCAGGTATCATGTGACAGAGGTTCAGGTGGCAGTAAAGAAGATATAAAGCTGACAGGTTAGAGGTCATAAATCTAAGTGTTTTTGAGGTAATAACACTGGATCTTGGGTGTTATTGGGGTATTTTGGGCATCATAGAATGGTGGTAATAATTGGGGCAAGGGGATAAAGATAGCCATTTTAAGGCAAGGGTCTAAAATACTTGAAAGTTAGGCCAACACTACACTAGCTTTTTGTGGGGGGCATGATGGCTTGGTGGACTAAGGCTTCCGAAAACTGTTGGCTGCAAAGTCGGCAGCTCAGCAGTTTGAATCCTTGGTGTAGAGATGGGCACAAAACAGAAAAATGGCATTTCGATTTTTTGCTTGTCGTTGAGAGGTCTGTTTCGGTTCGTTTCCGTTTGTCGGGAATTTTTTGAAAAATTTCGTTACCGTTTTTTGTTTTTTCGTTTGTCATTTCTACCCGCTTTTTGTGCGATTTTTAAAGCATTTCCATGTGCAGGCATCCCCCAATGCCCCAGACCAGAGGGAAAACACTAAAAAAATGGATGCTGGCATAGACACAGTTTAGACTAGGTATGCAGGGAGGCTGCAAAGGCAGCGGCGGGCATTGCCCAGGGTGCAAGGCAGCCGCAGAGTGACTGCACTGCGGGGCAGGGGAGGGTACTCACCGAGAGGTACGCAGCACACACACAAACAGGGAGGCTGCAGGACTGAAGCTAGAGTTGCAGAGACAGCAATCCCACCCTAACTCCCTCCAGAGACTGCAAGGAGGACAGGGGCTGCCAGAGCTTTTTATGCCCTCTGTGGCTGCCAGACCTGCCTGCCCAGTCTGCAATCTGGGCATGCTATTGGTTGAAAATGATCCCATCATATGGCTTGCCTCCATTTTGTGACTGGTGGCGACATCCATTTTAAAGGGAAAAGAAAAATACATCGTGATGGGAGAAGACAAAAACAAATGTTTTAAGGACCCCAACCCCCCTGGTAGTTATTAACAGACAATATAAATAATTATTGCTGTGTTTTTATGGATGTCCAGGGCATTTTTTAACATTTAAAACAGCTCATTTCATTGTGCATTGCCATTAACGGAAACGAAACTAACGACCACAATTTTCGTGGTTCTGTTCATTCTGTTGCATTTCCATCACAATTTTCATTTGTCGTTTCGTTACGTAACGGAAACGAAAAAATGTTTGTTCCATGCCCATCTCTACCTGGGTGCCATGCAGCGCTGATAACCCCAGCTCCTGCCAACCTAGCAGTTCAAAAGCATGTAAATGCAAGTTGATAAATAGGTACCGCTGTATAAAGGGTGAAGGCAAAAAACAGTGTTTCCTTTGCAGCCATGCCGGGCACGTGGCCATGGACTTGCACAACACTGGCTCTTTGGGTTGAATACGGAGATGAGCACCGCCCTTAGAGTCAGATACCGCTAGCATGCATGTGCGGGGGGAACCTTTACCTTTTTATGACACTTTCTCAGTGTTTTTGCATATATTTGGACTAATTCTGATTTTTGGCAAAGCTTTATAGAGAAGAACCAAGTCTCTTGTATCCAAGGAACAGCTCTTTTGAAATAAGGTTTTTTTTAATTCATTCCACTTTAATATAAACAAGAGAACTGATTCTTCTGTTTCTCCCCTAATTTATAGCTTCTCAGACTCTAAACATTGTGTATCTGAGCAACAAAGAGATAAAAATGTACGGGTTTTAGAGATCAAAGCCTTGACTTTAAAAGTTAAATATCTCTGGGATGATATAAAATATGTTGAAATTAAAATAAGTATCTAGCCATTAGAAAATATAGACATGTTCCATTGTTTCCAGTGCAACATTAAGTTTGATCATAGAAACTGCTCATGCTAGGAGTGTTCTTCAATATTAAAAAGAAACATTCCTCCTAGTCTGTGGATTTTTACATCTGAAGAAAGGAATATAAAATTATTACTGTAATAGAGCAGTATTCAGTATTCCTCTACCCACAAACAGATGAAACACATTCTTTTGATATCACAATTTGATGAATGTTGTCACTTCTGTTCTATACTGATAGTTTTGATCACCATGTGCCTGTGCCAGCATCCCACATATACCTTGGACCGTTGAAGTATGTGACAGTTGGATACTTACATTCCATTTAAGCCTATATGCATGGAAGTGCATGCAGACCTGCAGAGTCACATCAGAAGATATTGGTGTTGTCTTGCTACATCTGTGTTTGACTTGCTATTTCCAAAGTCAGACAGTACACTGAGAACTCAGTAGGATTTATCTCCATGTCTTGACTCATTAATTTGAAACACAAAGCTGTTTTCTCAAGCTTGCTTCCCTGCAGCCAGGGGCACCATATTTTTTAAATTTTATTTTTATATTTTTAAAAATTTACAGTGCTGACCACGCGGCCCCCAGGACAGGGTTGGCACTCTTTTAAAAAAAAACATTTTACAGTGCCAAAGATGCAGCTCCCCAGCCAGGTCGGCACTTTTAATTTTTTTAAAATTAATATTATTATTTTAATAGCCCCAATGCTGGGGCTCCCCCCCCTTCAGAGCTGAAAGGTGCTTGCTTCCCTGGGAAGCTGGGGTGGTGCCATTTTTAAAATTATTTTATTTTCTTTTTATTTTCAGCACCGCCGAAGAGAAGTTGGGACTCGCTTGGTACAGCGGGAAGGTAAGTGTCCCCCAAATGAAATATGAATGAATGAGACAGAAATTTTCATATCGTTATATTTCATTTCATTTTTCTTTGATGGGTTGGTGTGTTATTCATTTTGTTAGCTAATGAAACAAATCACTAATAACGAAATGAATTAAAAATTTATTTGCCCATCTCTTCTATCTATCTATCGATCTATCGATCTATCGATCGATCGATCTATTTATCGATCTATCGATCTATCGATCTATTTATCATCTATCCAGTGGATCTTCATATAACAAACTGTTTGTATAACATAAAATCTGTACAACAGAAAACATTCCAGAGATAAGAATCGCTTATGGGGCAAGTCCGTACAACACTGCACGAAAATCCAAACCTTGCACCATACACAGTGTCTTGTGTTGTTCTCGGCATACCTCTTATCAAGAGCCGGCAAACACTGATTACACTACTGGGAACAAAAGCAACACAACTTTATCACACTTCTCAGTGTTCTAATTCTTTTAATGAAGCATTCAGAAATGGTAAACATCAGATAAGCTTGCTGGCATTTGTAAGTTTAACTGAGTCAGTTTCCAATAAAGATGAAATAATAGGACATTTCAGACCATTTTGGTAAAAAATTTGCTAATCTTTTCATACAGAAATAATGATGATGATGATGATGATGATGATGATGATGATGATGATGATGATGATGATGATGATGATGATGATGATGATGATGATGATGATGAAATGTCAGGCACAGTCAATTTAATTTATAAAAACTCTGACGAGTCTTGTATAACAGATACAAGTTTTAACTGAAAACTCATTATCAACACTGTGTACTGTTCCTAATATTGCTATTTTTTCTAGTTCTGATGGTATTATTTGTGAGGTCTGAAATTGCTAGTAATATTGTGTGAAATTTCTTTACATGTTCCCAAAGCCACAATGGGACCACTGAAATGTATTTCATCCTCAAGCAAGATGTTTTGATTGCCAAGTCTCTGCATTTCCCCCCTGTCCTTTACTTTCCACTCTCTCACCCCTTGGAATTGCAGTTTCAATGATCCAGACATTTCTCCATTAGGGTTATTATTATTATTCGGAATGAATTGAAAATTCAAAGCTGTTTGATTGCTCACTTGATTGTTTCTATACTGCTAACCTTGTGTGCAACACTACTCTATTGTCTAACCAGTTTACACATAATTAAAACAATAATCCAGACATCCACAAATAGCAAATAATTATTTTCATAACACAAAGACAGTAACTACAGGGAAACTGAAATACAGTTGCTGCATTTGTTCCAGTCTTTAAAATTTCCATTTTGATTACTGTGCATTCAGTCATCTTAATATTGAACTAGAGTTGCCACTTCTTTTCCCACAGGATGTATTTATTTGTAATTGCCTCCGCCTCTTCCACCACCACCTCCTCCACCTCCTCCTTCTCTTCCTCCTCTTTGGCATCTGCTCTCAAGTCAATTCTGGCTTATGCCCTAATATGACCACTCTTTTCAGGATTTTATAGGTAGTGGGTACTCAGAAACTGTTTACCATTCCTTTCTGCTGGGGCATCCTGAGATTCCACAGTTTGCCCAAGGCTGCACAAGCTGGCTCTTCAGAGATGCACACTGGGGAATTAAATAATCCTGCTCAGCTCTTCTAGATTCAAGATGTGGAGTCATTTCATCTCACATTTGACCTTTCTCTTTTTCAAGCATTGCTAGCTTTTCCAGAGTATCTTGCCTTCTTATGATGTGTCCAAAGTAGACTGCATGTGGGGCCCCTATTGTCTGTGGGTTGGGACGCTCCCTCTCTTTGGAAGCACATCTGTCCTTGCTTTATTTTAATGTTTTGATATGCTTTGATTATTTTTTTGTTAGCATGTGTTGTGAACCACCCCGAGTGGCCTTGCTGTCAAATGTGTAACAAACAAACAAACAAACAAACAAACAAACAAACAAATAAATAAACAGAGCATTGCAGAACAGGACAGCCTCAGTGTCAACATTTTTTGCCCCCCAGAGAAAGTTCAGACTTGGTTTGAGGGCACACTTGCTTGTCATTCTGGAAGTCCAGAGACGTCCAGCACCATATTTCTAAATTTATTTATTTATTTATTTACTGCCCCATCTTCTGAAATGGATAAATAAATAAATAAATAAATAATTTTTCTGCAAGGTCACTCAAGGTGAAGTGTTCATACATGAAGCACCAAGCTACACCCACCCCTTTTAGGAGTTATTAGACACATAATTAGAAGTGGATGAATACTTTCAATGCTGATGGGTGGATAATCTTTTGGGGGTGGGTGGGAAACAGGTACTGGATAGTAGTAATAACTGAAGGTGGCACTGGGAGGGGATCTTTCACAAACAATGGCAGTGTCACACTAACTTTTGTTAGTACTGCGCAGAGGAAGACAATGGTAAACTACTGTTAAACCTTGAAAATCCTGTGATGAGAAAGTCTTACATGAAACTAAAGCAAATCGGCTGTCATAATAGCATGTGGAATAAAAGAGCTGACAAACTAGATTGGCTCTCTGAAAACAATTATTTCTGAACTTCAGATCTAATCATCTGTAATTCTGAGGGCCAAAGCAAGTGCACATTTGTTTCTGAATTGGCTCAATCAGTTTATCAGAGAAATCTACATGATAGTGTGGATAGTGGCAGAGACAAATGCTCCTGTAAGCAAGAAGAAATGATGCATTTCTGTTCTAATCCTTATTAGATCAGAATTTATTATAATAGTGCATTTATGTAATCATTTCTATCAGCATACAATGGCTGTACTTACTGTTGAGAATTCTTTCTTTCTTAAGTGGTGCCAAATTGCAGCAGATGAACAATGAGAAATATCGAGAGAGCTCTCTCTCTCTCTCTCTCTCTCTCTCTCTCTCTCTCTCTCTCTCTCTCTCTCTCTCTCTCTCTCTCTCTCTCTCTCTCTCATCCTTTCGCTCCATCTAATATTTATAGGATGCCAATCACAGGAGAAAGCTGGCAAGGAGCATAGGGAAAGGATCAAAAGAGAAAATAATCAACACCATCCAGATTTGCTCATTTTCCCCAAAGCTGCACTTTCATTCACTATAGGTGTTTCATTTGTAAAATATCATCCACAATGCTATTTTGCCAAAGCAAAACAAAACCTTACCCTTCCCATCAGCTAAGAGTGATGGTTGTTGCATGTTCTAGTGGCCTCAGTTTGACCAATAAACTGTTGAATTTGGGAGCTCTCAAACTGAGCTGGACTTGGGTTAGAATTTATTTCTACCATGTTGCAATCCAAAGATTGAGGATTGATGTGAATAAATAAATAAATAAAAACACTTTCCTCTTTCTGGTTATTTATGCCTGCTTGTTTGCAAATATTTCTGCCATGGTTGATCCTGCCTTTTCTCCACAAGTTAATGGTGGCACCAGCATCTCTGTGTCATCTTCACAACAGAGGTGTGAGGTAGGTTAGTTGACAAGTTGGTGACTAGTTCAGGATCATCCAGTGGCCTTTGTGGCTGAATGAGCATCTGAAGCTGTGGCAATTACTTTATCATTTAGTGATATTAATCTTTCTTTTAATTTAATTTTTAAAATGTCCTATCTTCCCCTTTCAGGTTTCAGGGATCCTTAGGGATCCCTTTTGCCCTAGGGAAGCTTTTGGGAGACATGGGACAGAAATGGGGGAAGTGGAAAGCCTGTAATATCAATATTTTGCAGCCAGATTGCTGCTGGAGGTACAGACTCTGAAATGGGATTGCTACAGCCAATGTTCTGATGTGAAAGACTTTCTCCATCCTGAAGCTGCCAAAAGCTTCCTGAAGGCAAAAGGGTTACCTAGGAGTGGCAGAACCTGAAATGGTGGGTAGAGGAAACTAATTAAATTAAAATAAGTTTTACTTTCACTCTGTGTTAATATCAGCACTAGAGATGGGCACGAATTGAAAAAAATGACGTTTTGTTTCAGTTCATTATTTGTTTTACCCGCTTTGTGTGATTTTTAAAGCATTTCTGTGCGTGGGCGTCCCCCAATGCCCCAGACCAGAGAGAAAACACTAAAAAAATGATGCTGGCAGAGACACAGTATAGACTAGGCTGCAAGGCAGCAGTGGGTGTTGTCCAGGGCGCAAGGCAGCCACAGAGTGACTGCGGGGCAGGGGAGGGTACTCACCAAGAGGTATGCAGTATGCACACAGGGAGGCTGCAAGACTGAAGCTAGAGAGAAATCTCTTCTTTCTCTCCCCTAGGAGGAAAGCCAGCAGGAACACAGAGACACACACCTGCCTGGCTGGCCTAAAGTGAAAATAACGAGTCTCAGAGACAGCAATACCACCCCAACCTAACTCCCACCGGAGACTGCAAGGAGGACGGGGGCTGCCAGAGCTTTTTATGCCCTCTGTGGCTGCCAGATCTGCCCAGTCTGCAACCTGGGCATGCTATTGTTTGAAGTTGTCCAAGAATTTGCATGATCCTATCACATGGCTTGCATCCATTTTGTGGCTGGCATCCATTTTGTGACATCCTTAAAGGGAAAAGAAAAATACATCGCATTGGGAGAAAGACAAAAACAAACATTTTAAGGACCCCAACCCCCTGGTAGGTATTATCAGGCAGAATAAATAATTATCACTGCATTTTTACAGATCTCCAGGGCATTTTAATGCCCAAGAAATCAGTATTAGGCATCTGGCAGCCATTTTGGGTCAATGTCCCCTAACTCCTCTTAAAGGAAAAAAATACAGTGATCTGAGAAAAGACATAAATGCATGTTTTAAGGACCCCCCCCCGTAGGTATTATCAGGCAGAATAAATAATTATCGCTGGGTTTTTATAGATATTCAGGACGTTTTTTTTACATTTAAAACAGCTCTTTTCATTGTGTGTTGCCATTAACAAAAATGAGATGTAACGAACCTAATTTTTCTGGTTTGGTTCAGTTCGTTCCAATTTCCCTGCCAGGTTCATTATTCGTTTTGTTACATAACAAAATGAATAATGAATAACGGAACAAAATCGTTTTGTGCCCATCTCTAATCAGCACTACTTATGCAGTATACTTGCACTCATTGGGTTTCAGCCATGGTGTTGTCATTACCACTAGGCCAGAACAAATACAGGGAAATTGTCTCTGGTCCATTCTATGTGTAAATTCTGATGTTGCACCTTGGGAATACTTATGAAATACATAAAGCAACATTGAATAATACTTTCTTCACCACTTGGAGAATGATACAATATCTGAAAACTTTGTGCTAAAATTCATTTAAATGCCTTAAAATACACTTTAAAAGGAACATTTGGAAGCAACTGGGCGTTACTTGTTCCTCCCATAGTTCTGCTAGAGCTCTGAATCTCACACTGGAATATCTATGTACACAGGGCAAGATTAAGAGGCCTTCACAAGTTGAACATGATGTTCTGCAGAGTACTTTGCAGCAATGTTAATCTAAAAGTACTTACATAACTTTCATGAGCAGAATTCTGACACCCATATTATCTAGGTTCAATAACCCCCTGTCTATCATGCAAGTTAGGAACCAACCTGACCCGCGATCATTGAAAATCTGTGATATGCAGATGCAGGTTGGATCTGGCTGGGGGTGCATGATTTTAAATATTGCACGTGGCTTCCCATCACGGGGTTGTGGGGGAGTGGTGCACAATGTTTAAAAAGGACTTTCCACCATGGAGCCAAGTGCTTGGCTCCATGGCGGAAAGCCTTGTAAACATTGTGCGCAGCTTCCCAGTACTCCGGGGGTGCGGGGGGAGTGGCACGTGATCTTTAAAAAGGACATTCAACTGCAGAGCTAAGCACTTAAACATCGTGTGCCACTTCTCAGCACCCTGGGGGAGTGGGGAGAAGTGGGGTGCAATGCCTCCATTGAGGCAAGCCCGAGCTCCAGCTGATGCTGGGGGAAAAAACTTTTGTTTCCCCATCCCAGCACCAATCAGCTGGAGCCTGGGGCTTGGGGAAGGGGGGGAGGTTTAAAAAGCCCCAGCTTTTACTACCTTTCCCCCTCCCTCAAGCCCTTTTAGGCTACTGCAGTCCCACAATATAGTGGGACCGCAGTATATGAACCGCAAAAGGGCATGGGACCACTGTACTGGGCTGCATCAGCATCTCTGCTGCCAATATCCATATTTGTACCCTCAGGGATACAATTACAAATAGCCTGTCTCTAATTACTGCACAATAATAGGAAACATAGGTACATAGGAAACATGCACAGACAAAAAAACCACTTATGGTACTACCAAAGACATTCTTCAAAGATGATGTTCTGGAGGTACTGAGGAATAAAAGAAACCTGTCTCATAGGAAGAATTCTTCTGCAGATGAAATAATTAAAAGGCACTTCCAAATAACAAATATAATTGCACCTAGTTGAAATTAAGTTTGTTAGAGGCCAACATCTTTAAAATGAAATTGAAATCTATAGCAAATTACTGTTCCCCTGGGAATGTATTTAATCATTGTTGTGGTTTGTGATATCACTGTAGTAGACTCTTTTCAAGTACAGCTTGTTCAGCTTTATGTAGTTAGATTTATTCCCAAACAGTCGGGGCAGCTAGAGAGGGATGCTATTCTCTCACAAAACAAGGTATTATTGCTTCGTTCTCACAATTCTAGTTTTCTAGAGAGTGGGGTGAAGAACATCTTGGACTACAACTGGCATGGGGAACGGGAGGGAGCCTATGCCTTATGTGAGAGGGCCAGTTAGGCTTCTCCCCCCACACACACACCACCTTCCCTTCCCAGCCAGAGCCGCTCTCTAGGCTGACAGACCCGGTCCTCCAGGCAACTATTTTTAAAGAGAGAGAGAGAGAGAGAGAGAGAGAGAGAGAGAGAGAGAGAAAGGGGAAGGACGGGTCCAGCGAGCCGGCAGGCGGCCGTTGCTGCGCGAGCAGGACGCCTGCCAGTCAGCTCTCGAACCTCCCTGCAGGCGCACCGGAGCGCACCCTTGCTGGTTGCCCCACTCACCTTGCCACCACGTTTTCCTGGCTGGCTGACTGCTGGAGCCCGGCTTTGCCTCGTGTCCAGTCCGTCCTGCTTAGAATCGCCAAGGCCTTTTAAGCACGCCGTTCTTACCTGCCCACGCAGTGGCCGGTCAGAGTGATTTTGGCGGGATGCTTGCCGGGTTCGAGGTGCCTGCCCCGCCAGTGCGGTAGTCCGGGGTGGTTGATTGGAGGCACCCGTGTAGGCTCGCTGCCTTCCAGGCCGCAGCAGGGGGCTTCATTGCCACCCAACACCCAGCGCTGTCCTCAGAGGCGAGTGGCTTGATTAGTTGGCCAGCCTGTCCCTTGGCTAGTGGCCTCTTAGCCAGGCGCCGCTGGGGGGCAGCCTTAATTAATCAGTATCTGCATTAAGCACGATAATATTGATAATGTAATTGTGATAATGGAACTGTGGCATACAAGTCTATCTTCTGTTTCATGAGAAAGCAAATAGAAACAATACAGTTTAATAGCCAAACAGTGGGGATAGATTAAAAGTTGGGCGCATGCAGTTAAAAGAGAGAGAGAGAGAGAGAGAGAGAGAGAGAGAGAGAGAGAGCATATGTGTACAAAAATTAGCATCCCAACATGTTTCATAGTGAGAGCTTTATTTGCATTAATTCTCACTATTAATAGCTGTTTGACAGTATTAAAATGTTTCTTCCCCCATGTAGCTTTGTAGCTTTAAGGTTACCTTTTCATGTTATAAAAGTCCTCTTATAATTCCCTGTTCTTAACTTGAATATATCTTAAATGCGTTGGGCTGTATTATTCTCCACTGAGCATGGGGCAATAAATGAATAAGTATGACCTCAATCTTACTTTACCTATGGAATAATCAGTTATAACATAGCATTTAGGCAGCAGGAGAGAGGCTGATCTGGACATTAGTTGGGGGTTCTTGTTGCTTGTTGTTTATAACCTTTCTTGATCATGCATGTGGTTGTCAGTTCTAAGTCAAACTTGTAGAACAAAAAAAAATGCTGAATCCCAAAGGCATTGACAGTTGTTCCCTTGAATAAACTAAGCCTTTTCATATGGAGTTCCAGTACAATGTGAATAAAGTGTAGGCAGAGTATCAAGATGCTTCTCTGATGAAGATAATCATCACCTACTAAAATTTTCTTCAATATAATTTGTATCAACTTAGCATTTATGTATATCATTCAAGTTAGCCAGAGCCCCCTGCTTGTCATTAGAATTATCAATCAAAATTGTTCCCCTGGTATCTGGCTCGTAATTGATCTAGAGAAGTATGCACATTACAACAAGTTCAAGATTGTTTTCTGTTTGAGGACATTGAAAAACAGCATCCTTTTGTTTATGGGTAATTTTGTTGGAGGATCAGCAATGTTTTGCCATTACAAATTACCCGAATGCTCTATAAAGTGCAGCCAGCTTTCCATCTAGCTCTTAATGGTAAAGGGAAAGCTTACTGAATACCGGTTGTATTACATTAGCCAGAAACCGCTTGCATGATGGCCTGGCCAGCCTCACCAGCAGAGTTCTAGGCTCTTCAAAAGACATAAGCTGGAATGCTGTTGGAATAACTTAACATTATACCTGCAAGAGGTTGCAAGATACCATGTCCAGACAGTCCACATTGTATCATTTGATTTCACTGTTGCACTGTGCAATTCATGATGTGACTATTTGTGAAATACATATGCAGAACTTCTTTGCTAGCTTTGAGGATATAATTCCCACCTTGGCACAATTATAGCTCCCAATTGTGCAACCTCTATGTGGGGGAGTAGTTCTGCAAGAGGATTGAATTTTCCTCTGTCCTCGCATTTGGCAGTGATACTGTGGCCTGTACACGTGGATGTGCTAGATAACTGATAAACTGGTTGGAAAGTTTAAGTCTGCAATTTTAAATTTAAAGTGACAAAATTCAAGCTGGCATCCCTCCATCTTGAAAGTGTGTCCATCTACTGTAAATCAGGTATTGGAAGGATCACCCAGCTATTGTTTAGCCTCACCAATGAAGGCCACCAGTAATATCTGGCAAGCATATTTGAAGGCCCAGTACTGGGGTCAATCTAGTATTATTATTATTATATACTGTTAAGTGGGGCTGTGGGTCTCACTAACGAGTTGTGTTTCTACAGGTCAATGTAGCAATGAACCCCTTCAGGTCGTTATTTGCGGCCACAGCTATATATTTTAGGCTGCAAAATACGCTTGATCCTCTGCTTGGGGTCCTTATCACGGACTTGGCAACCATGTCCAAGTGGACTGGAGAGGAAAGTGCAAAATGCGCTGGGATTGCTTTTCTGCAGTCGCATCCCATTGCACCTCTGAAGCCCTGATTGCTGTTCCGCTTGTCCACCTGGACTGGAGAGGAAAGCGCAGAATGAGCTGGGATAGCTTCTCTACGGTTGCATCCCATTGCACCTCTGAAGCCTCGATTGCAGTTCCCTTGCCCACCTGGACTGGAGAGAAAAGTGCAGAATGAGCTGGGATAGCTTCTCTACGGTTGCATCCCACTCAATTGCTGTTCCACTTGTCAACCTGGACTGGAGAGGAAAGCGCAGAATGAGCTGGTATAGCTTCTCTATGGTTGCATCCCATTGCACCTCTGAAGCCCTGATTGCGGTTCCACTTGTCCACCTGACCACAGCTAAGGGAGAGGAATTAATTCTGAGGATCATTAGAGATCTGCAGGCCTTTACGGTCCGACTCCCTTGTACCCATGTGGTCTGGTCAGCGATGTTGCCATGGCTGCTGTGGCTGGGTGCCCGTAACCCACTGAAGGTGGATCTGGCCAGGTGATGTTTGAATCGA
Source organism: Phrynocephalus forsythii (assembly GCA_029282475.1). Taxonomy (NCBI): domain Eukaryota; kingdom Metazoa; phylum Chordata; class Lepidosauria; order Squamata; family Agamidae; genus Phrynocephalus; species Phrynocephalus forsythii. The sequence continues at coordinate 129,068,986 of JAPFRF010000001.1, read as the reverse complement.
GAAATTGCTATTGCTATGTGCCAGGGCCTCGGCTCTGTGATTATTCATCCGGACATACAATTTTCGTAAACTAAGCTCTTTAGGAGTGATGTTATTCATTTGAATAAAGCTGGCTTGGATATCCTTTAGCTGAATTTAGGATGGGCCTTGTGCCATGCTAGACGGCTTGGTGGTGGGCAAGGAGCATGTATAGCAGCTCCTTTGCCGTGGCGGGTAGTGCAACTAAAATGGGGCCAAGACTGTGACATCAAAACTGTAAATGCACCTTGGACAGGGAGCAGGGCAACTGTACAATAGAGAATATCAAATATAATAACATCCTATAGGTAAACCCCACAGAATGAAAGTAAATTAAAAGATCATAAAGTCACTGAGCTCGTACGGCTGCCCCAAGTAATATGCTGACCTAGTTTTGGCTCGGAGGGCTGCTTTCTTTGAACAGCACCCCCGTACTGGGTCACAACAAGGCATCACACTAAAACAACATCTGTAGGCTAAAATACAAGTTGCACTACGGGAGGCCCATCCCTCGGCTACAACTATTTAGTTACAGTTTCAGTACAGTTAATAATAAAGTTATTCATAAAGTTATTAATAAAGTTGTGGCCCGATTTAAAACCCAGTTATCTGTGTGGACTCCTTATTTCGGGCCTGGGGGGACAATGTGATATCAAAGAATAAGCATGCACTGTTTACATACATATAGTCCCCCATATCCTGTATATGAAAAACAGATTATGCCTAACACAAGAATTAGGAGGGGACAGCTAAAGATGCAGCAGCTGCCAAAGAAGCTGATGCTACTACACTAATCAAACTGATTGTTATTGTTGTTGTGTGCCATCAAGCCACTTCTGACACTTAGTGATCCTATGAATCAGCAGTCTCCAAAATGTCCTGCCTTCAATTGCCCTGCTGAGCTCTTGTAGACTCTAAGCTTTGCCTTTGTGTGTGTGTGGGGGGGGGATCAGTTCATTTCATATGTGGCCTTCCTCTTTTCTTGCTGTGTTCCATCTTTCCCAGGATTATTGTCTTTTCCAGAGAACCCTGTCTTCTAATGATATGTGAAAATAGGACAGCCTATTTCACCATTTTGCCTCCAGAGTTTGTCTTTCTGGCAGTCCAGAAACCTTCCTTCAAGCCTCTTCTCTAGCACATTTTAAAAAATCAGTCTTTTTCCTGTTAGGGTGTGAATGATCTTGTCTTGGTCTCCAATGGCACATTGTTTGCACTTGATTATCTTTTCTAGTTCCTTCACTGCTGCCCATCCTAGGCTCAGTCTTCTTCTGATTTCATGGCTGCAGGCTCCATTTGGATTAATGATTGAATCAGGCATGCAAGACCTTGAACTGTTTCAATTTCTTCATTGTCAATATTGAAGTTTTATTGCTCTTTTGTGTTCATGATTTCTGTCTTCTTAATGTTCCTCTGCAATCCTGCTTTGGCACTTGCTTTTTTCACTTTTCCCGACAGTCAATTCAAGTCACTGCTGCTTTCTTCCATGAAGATGGTGTCATCTGCATATTTTAAATTATTGATATTTTTTCACCAACTTTCACACTGCTTTCACCCAAATCCAAAACAGATTAAATATAAAAACTGAAAAAAACATGTTGGACACAAATTGTGCAATTTGTGAGCAATATCAAAATGGCAACAGAGCACAGAAGAGAAAGAAAACCATACAAATAAAAGTGTGAAAGACTTTTTCATGTATTTCCAGTGACAATCTGACCACATTACTTGTTAACCTTGGACCCTTAACAAAATCCACCAGTAAACTATTGATTTGTCACGCTCTTTTGGGGTTTTTTTAAATCGTTAAAAGGAAATATTGGTTCCATGCATAATATTAAAACAGAAAGTGAAAATAAAATTATTGCAATATAGAAAGTACTGGATTTTGACTAATGAAAGTACTGTATGTATATTTGCTGAAAAGGGAGATAGTAAGGTTGGGCTAATGGAGGCTTCTGTCGGTCTAAATGGATCACACAGGGTTGCCCCTAGCAACCACATGAGCCTCCATGCAGAGATACACATACTCTTGTTCACTGTTAAATCTTTGCATTTGAAGATGAAATAACCAGGAGGGGATAAGGGAGTGATCCTTATGATCACACATATTTTCAGGTATCTCACTTGTCATTCTCAAGTCTTTCATTAAAATTTTAGAAGATACATAATTGTTTTTGTTTGTTTGTTTGTTTTTGCTGTTGGCAAAGCAGTGTGAAAAACAGAGTGTATTTAATAACTTTGCGCCTTTGTGGACAGATCTGGGAGCATGTAGGTTGCAGAGGTATAGCCATGTTTTAGGAGGAGGGACCAAAAAACCCCACCCCAAAACAAAAAGCACTGTGTCATCTTTAAGATTAATACCAGAGATGGGCACGACTAGGGAAAATGACGTTTTCGAGTTGTCGTGTGTCGGAGGCAGCACGTTTTGGCTCGTTTCTGTTTTTTTGCAAAATTTTGCAAAAATTTGTCGTTTCATTTTTGGTTTTTTCATTTGTCGTTAGTACTGGTTTTGGGGGGGGTAGCGGGCTCCTGGAGGCACCTCTCTGTGGTGGGTGCCTCCTATCCTCACCCGCCAGCGCTGCTACAAAACGGCATGCATAGCCATATGCTATGGATATGCATATTGCAGACGCAGCAGACTGGCAGAGGCACCCCTCTTTTTGGGGTGCCTTCCCTGCAACAGTTGGTGAGACACAGTCAGGCAGCACTTGCAGGCATGGTTTGCATGGCACACAAATGCTGCTGCAGGAGTCAGCCAGAGCCACAAGTGACGGACTGGCAGACTCTTTGCACCCGCTCCAAGGGAAATGTACTTGCGTGTAGTGCAATGCAAGTAGATCTGGCTTAGGGTTAAGACGGGTTAGCGCAAGGGCTAGGGTTAGGCTAGTTACGGGTGAGGTTAGGGTGAGTATTGGGGTGCACCTCTGGGTGCCTCTCTGACCCACTTAGAAGGACAGTGTACTGGCATATGGGTTAGGCTTAGGGTTCGGGTTCGGGTTCAGGCTACGGTTAGTGGGCTGTTTATGCCTGATTGGCACATTCCAGAAGTCTCTGTGGTCAACCTGGCCAAGTGGCCATGCGATTGGTGGAAAATTTGCATGGTCCACTCCCATGGGCGAGCCCATCATTGCGAATGTGCAGTTGTAAAAAATAAAATAAAATAAAATAAAATAAAATCAACGGAGACATTTTTTGCAAGAAAAACCCACTGCTGCTACTGTAAAAATTCAAGCATTTAAAATAGCTAATTTTCGCATGTTTCTGTGGTGCTTTGGTGGGGTTTTGGACCACGATTAAAAAAAAAATTGCGGTTGCCATTTTAGATCCCCCCCGCACTGCATGGCAAATGGATGCGCCCTCCCAGCCTGGTACAGTCTCCAAAACCTGGCCATGCGATTGGTGGAATGGCTCCAAAAATTTGCATGGTCCACTCCCATGGGCGAGCCCATCATTGCGAATGTGCAGGTGTAAAAAAATAAAATAAAATAAAATAAAATAAACGGAGACGTATTTTGGCAAGACAAACCCACTGCTGCTACTGTAAAAATTCAAGCATTTAAAATAGCTAATTTTCGCATGTTTCTGTGGTGCTTTGGTGGGTTTTTGGACCACAATTTCAAAAAAAATATTGCGGTCACCATTTTGGATCCCCCCGCCTGCACACCGCATGGCAAAGGCAGACGAGATGATGCCCCCCCGCCTGGTACCAGCAGCGCAGCAGTAGCACTAGCCAAGGAGAGGGGGGGCAGGGAACCCCCCCAAATAAAACACACTTCTGGCCTGGTAGGTGCCCTCAGACAGTTTTCGCCTGCTTTTAGGGCCGGGAATCGGGGTTTTTTTTAACTTAAAACCTTTTTTTCTGTGCCGCTTGGCATCGCGGGATCGCCGCGATGCCAGGAACGACCACGACAAATCAGACCCAATTATTCTTTAGTCGGTTCGAGTTCGAGTTCTGGCGGAATAATTCCCATTACCGTTTTTGTTGTGTAACGGAAACAAGTAACGGAAACGGAAATGGGATTTCTGCTAAGTCGTGCCCATCTCTAATTAATACATTTATTTTAGTGTTAATTTTTATGGATTATAAATTACAATCCACTTCATCTTGAACATGAGGCTTAACATCTGATTTATACATAAAATCATAACATCTGATTTTACAGTCTATACACTCCAGTGGTACTTCTATTTATGAGCATTTGGACTTAAGAGCATTTCGACTTAAGAGTGAAAAACCATTGACCTCCCACTCCGAAATAAGATGTGAAACAACTTATTTGGGTGAAACTGGGGGCCACACTTTATTAACACAAAACTTTCAACACAGTTCTTATCAACACCTAACTTACTGAGGGGCCGTCCACCACACAGGTTAGTATTGATTCCAGGGGGACTCCTGGCACCCCTCCAACGAGGAAGCCTTTGGGCGAGTCACGCCCCCTGGGTGCTTGAGATGGTCTCAAGTCCCCAGGGTTGGCCAATTCCCCCCTCTCACCTGGGTCCCTGAGCCGCATGATTCGTGGCCCGTGGCCCAGGCAAGGCCTCTGGGTGCATCCTTTCCCACCACTGTAATCTCTAGATCTGCAGTGTTCAGGGTTAGATGGGACTGGAGGGGATATTAGAATTGTACTTGCTGGCTCCAGCCCCTTGGTCCAACCACCCGTGTGACCATAGGCATGTAGAAAACTTAGGGGAAAAGAGCCACCCCCAAGTGACAGCGTGGGATTGGTGAAAAATCCCTGCTCTGTATGACCAATTATGGAACGGATCAAAAATTCCTATCCAGCCCACAAGGCAATCAGTCAGACTCATGCTAGCACTGTTTAACGTGGTGGGTGGGTGCGGGCCCCACCAATGCAAAGAGGCTTGGGCCCGGGGTGGGGGCTGCCTTTATAGGCTCGCAGATCTCATTTTCCTCTCCGTCTCACGATACTTCGCTCGGGGAAGGGCAAAGAAGCTCCGGCGGCACATACGCTGCCTTGGAGCAGATGTTGGTGTTTTAACTGCTGCCTTACAAATTTTAGAGGTGGTTTGCTCTACGTACTTTTTATCTTTACAATTTTTTATTGATTGATTGATTGATTTTTTAGATGCAGCTGCTCTACTTAAGAGTTGTTTGACTTAAGAGCATGCCTTCGGAACAGATTAAACTCGTAACTAGAGGTACCACTGTATATAGAGATACTGAATGAGTATATGAAACAGAACAGATCTCAAGGATAAGCTTTAAATGAAAACAGATTGCACATCTATAATTTACAAAGGAAGTTAAGCAAACAAATACAGAAAATGGAAGGTGTCATTTGATTTGTGCTGGTAAACTGAATCAGAAAAGTAATAGTAAATGTGTGCTGGATGATGATGTATTATTGTATATCAATAGTAACGATAACAAAAGAAAAGATGTCCTAGAAGCTTTGGGCTGATTTTCACCAGTGAAACAGCAAAACTGTTCTATCCTTTTCAGAACTGTTGAATTTTCTGTCTAAGAAAAGGTAGAAGTAGTATGTAGAAAACAGAGAAAGATAAATAAAGATTGCATGATGTCACCCAGTACATCCCTGATTGAAAATGGAAGAATGAAGAATGGACATTCCATACTAGATACCTAGTATGGATATGCTCTTAGATTTGCAAGATACAATGGTATCTCAGTTTAAGTAAGTAATTCATTCTCTAGGCGATTTTGTATTGCGAAAAATTCTTAAACTGAAAAATGTTTTCCCATAGGAATGCAATGCATTGAAATCCAAATGATCCATCCTGGAGGTCAGAACAAAAGGCAACCCGGGGAATTCCATATAAAATGTTGTTAAACTGAGGCATCCCCATTCTTTGTATCATGCGAGCATCACACATCAACTTTTAATGCCTTACCAAAACAACAACAACAACAAAACCCTTAAACCATGGCATTCCATTGAAACATTTTCTTAAACCAAGGCATCCCCATTCTTTTCATCATGCAAGCATCACAATTAACTTTTAATGCCTTTCAAAGAAAAAAAAACCTTAAACCATGACATTCCATTTTTTTAACTTGGGGGGGGGTTCCTCAGACGCAATCTGTCTGCTACTTATCAGGCAGTGATTTCAACAATCCCAAGACCATTTAAAATGCTTCACAGCTCCACCAGCAAGGCCATGGCTAACAACTCATAATTTATGGGTTTGGGGAAGGTTGTAAAGGTGGGAGTTTCAGCACTTTAGGCCATTGTCTACCTAATGAGCCTATTGAGATTATTGTCCACACAACGAGCCTATACAGGCAAATTTTCCATTTTATGAACCTATTTCCAACCAGGGTGACATGAGGTCAAAGCAAAGTATAAAACAGAGGACTCACATCCAGCTCTCCTCAGACTGATGAAGCTGTTTGGATAAGCAGCAAAATGTTTCAGTCTCTCAAGAAAAGAAGTCTAGTTGCCATGACTCAACCTCCAGATAAAATAAATTCACCTGGATTACTGAGAATATTTACATATATATTTAACCAACTGAATAATCCCCCTAATAACCTGAATTTCCCCTTTTCCCTCTTGAATCAAACTACAGTGGTACCCCGACTTAAGAGCAGCTCAATTTAAGAGCAATTCGACTTAAGAGCAGAAAACTGTTGGCATTTTAACTGCCGCCTTACAAATTTTAGATATGGTCTGCTCAATTTATACATTTTTTATTTTTTTAAACTTATTTTTTCAATTTTTTAGATAGGTACCCTGACTTAAGAGTAGTTCGACTTAAGAGCATGCATTCAGAATGGATTAAATTCATAAATCGAGGCACCACTGTACTGTCTTTTTTTCATATTTTGTCTGTTTTTTAAAATCCCCTCCGCCCCCCAAGCCAGGCAGACTTGCGGGAGGAAGGCCTGGTGTTCCACCCCCACCTGCTAACTCCACTGCCCTAAATATGTACATACTGTAACCAATGATAAATTAAACATAAATAAATCAACTGTTAATTGCCAGTCAGGGCAGAAAGCAAACCATGTAGCTTGGCTGACAGCAGTAGTATATGACAGCCCAAGCTGATCCAAGCAGCAGCCGGGGCTGAAATCAAAACAGACGCTGCTGCCACAAGTGTTCTTGCTGGACAAAGGCTTTGCAGGACAAGAGGCTTGGGAGAGTTTCGGGGGCTGCCTTAAGTAAGCATGCTCTCCCCAACTTCCCAGCCACTGTATCAGGTGCAAAATATTGACGCCCATTTGTCTGGGAGCAAAGAAGCCCCACTCAGGAACGAGTCCTCATGGAGCCTCATTTGCACTACTGTTGGACAATGAAGCTATTAACAGGGATTGGGGGTAGGGCAGTAGCTGATTGCTCTGAGTTTCACCCATTCTCCCAGCCCAGGTTATATCTGATTATCATGCTTGTCCACTTATTAGACAAATGCAAATAGGTTGTATTAGAGTAGCTCTAATAGAATTGCTTGCAATTTTTAAGGTAAATAATTTGGACAAAATGAAAGAAAATCATATTCACTCACTATGGCAGAGAGCAAAAAATAAAACAAAACAATAAAACCCCCACAAACCGAAAACAGTAGTCATTTTAGTTGCAGCAGATGATGCCATGTGAAACAACAGGAGTGATTTATGGGTTGAGAGCTATAATAATTTGCATTTATTTTATCTGCATCTGGAAGGAGCAGCAAGGCCCCTTGCTGTTGGCTTCTGCCCCAAAGATCATGCACCCCTCTTGGCTTAGTCAATTTTTGAAAACAGGGTATCTGTGAATGTACATCTGCTGTGGGATGCAAGTGTCTATGCCTTCTTCTGATACCCTGCTGAACATACAGATGTCAGGGATGAGTTGTACAAGGGTGGCTCCCTTCTGGCCTTAATGGATTTGCATTTCATAGCTTTGTTTTTCACCCCTACCTGCTAGACACAGATATTCTTCTTGGCTAGACAGGTCTCTCTTCACTGAAGGAAATATGAAGTGAGATCAACTGTCTAGGAATGATTCATATGCTTCATTTTAGCTGCTGTCCTTGGCACAGCTACAATTCTGGTAAGCTTAATTAAGCTTGTTGACAGGATGGAGTAGTAATATGCAGTGACTCATTTGCAGGTACTTGGCCAGTCAGTGGAGGAATCTGGAAAAGAACTATGCATTTCTGACATCCATTTGCTTATTCTGTGCATTAGATACAGTAATAATGACCACAATTAATTATGATTGGTATGACAACTTTATTTGGAATGGCAGGGTGCTTGCACAAAACAGCCCCCAACATGGTTGTGACGATCTCAACTAGGCCCATAATAAAATATCCAAAATTCCACGAACTTAGTTTAAAAATTGCCATTCATGGCTTCCTGTGAGGAAGAGCTTCCATGTGGTTTGGTTTTCCAGATACACACTCAATTGTAGTAATTCCATGAAGCAGGCTGGGACATTATGAAGTTTGTTGGAGTATAACTCCGGCCAACAGTAGACCGGTACTTGGTAGGGAACATTGGTGCAATGTCTGTTGTTTCCAGACATTTTATTGGTTCAGCTCCTGATGGTTATCTTTCAGACCAATAAAGACACAGCTTGCCTCAGTAGCATCACAGCATCTGCCTACTAGTTAGTGCTTTTTACTGCCAGGTTGCTGTTCCCTCCTGACAAAGAAACAACAGCTTTTTGCAAACATTGATCCTGTCTCACTAATTTTTCAGAGTTATTTGGTAATGTTGAGAAACCTATGAACATGGGTGACCCAGAAGATACCAATTACTTGAGCTTCTGAAAGGCTCTGGAAGAAGTCTCTCACCAAAGTTGTCTGGATAAAATCAGCAGACGTCATTAAGATTGGTCAATAATTGCAGTGGAGAGGTATAAACAGTGAAGATCTCAAATGTCTGAATTGAGTCTGGGTTTTTTAACTTGATCAACACTCTTGAACATATTATGTATAGCTACATATGTTCACTGAGGACTTGTTAAGACTTCCAAAAATACTTACTTGAAAAAACAGAGGGTTACTAACACTACCTATCTAAATGAACTATAAGTTACTTTTCACTTGAACTCATAATGTTAGTAGAAAGAAAGAAAAAAGTATGGTGGAGGACAAGGTGAAGATAAAATTGCCAATGGAGGCCTGAAATTCACGTGGATGAGGCAGAGCAATTGCATAACATTCTTTATTAAGCATTTGCAGAAAGGGAGAGGAACCAGAACAGATAATTCTTCTAGCTGTTTCCAGCTACAGTTGTATGTACAGTTCCTCAGAAGAAAAACTCTGTATACTCTTAATATTATTAGCAATGTAAATACTTTGTTAATGAACTTTGTGGTAAAGTATTCAAATTGCAATACAGTAGTCAAAGCTCTGCTCATGTCCTGCATTTACTCCTTATAGGTTCAGGTAGCTGGCTCAAGGTTGACTCAGCATTCCATCCCTTTAAGGTCAGTAAAACAAGTAGCCAGCTTGATGGAGGGCAAGTTGTTGCTTGCTTAATTATGTTGCAAACCACTCAGAGAGTGCTCCGAGCACTCGGGTGTTGTATATACATTAAAACAAGAACATGCTTACAAGTTACATCCATGGAAGTTCTGGAAGTTGAGTCATGACAACTGGACTTCTTTTCTTGAGAGATCAAAATGTTTCACTACTTATCTGAGAAGCTTTGTCAATCTTTGTCACACTGATGAAGCTGCTTGGATGAGTAGCAAAACATTTTGATCTCTCAAGAAAAGAAGTCCAGTTGCCACAGCTCAACTACCAGATAAAATCACCTGGATGAGTTTATCTTCACAGACATATTCCATGGAAGGAGACGCTCTTAGTGTGCCTAAGTATGTCCCACTTTTTTAGCCCTTCAGACTTTTCAGAATAACAAGAGAACTGAACTAATGTAGCTGATTTTAATTTTATCTCCCTTGTTAAATTCACCTCTGGACATTCTTTGATTTCTTATGTCTCTGTAGCTCAAACCAGTAGTCTGAAATGTTAGAACTGACTGACTTCAAGTAATCTAGAAAGGCTTAATCTAAACTCTTTATTCCTCCAGTGTTCTTAAGAGAGAATTAAAACTAGCTGAAAGAGATGGACATAGATAAAACAAATGACTGAAGAAGCACTTCTATAACGAGTGACTTGGATTGACTTCCTCTACCATGTGCCTTTTGAAATTGAGCTAATCATAACAAACTCATTAAAAGAAATCCTACTGTTCATCAGATCCTTCAAGAAAATTGCATATTGAGAAATTTAGAGATTAAACCTCCATTGTAAACATCCAATACAGCAGCTTTGTAACATCTCATATATATGTATGAATATGAGGAACTGTGATATAATTTGCCTCACTGGCAAGGAGGGCAAGGAATATTTTGATACAGTTTGCATTAGTGAGGGTTATTCTGTTTTGTTTTTGTTTTTTGTAAATAAAAATTGTTATCATAAAACAGTCTTTTTGTGTTTCCTGCACATATGTAAGCTTTCCTTCTCACACAGAAAGAGCACCAGAGATGATTGATTGATTGATTGATTGATTGATTGATTGATTGATTGATTGATTGAATGAATGAATGAATGAATGAATGAATGAATGAGTAGTGGGGGTGAAGAGGCAGAAATTGGAATAGTTCAGGGAAGGTGGAGATATGGAGGGAGTCATCACTCACAGCATCATGTAAGAGGGAAAAGGGAAAGGATATTGGTTGCCCCTAAATTGTCCCCAAACTTAGATAACTTGAATAGCCTTGGTGAAAGGCCCCCTGCGTTGAAACTACTGCTGCTGCTAAATGCCAAATCAGTCAACAGAAAAATAAAAGTCACCCAGGTCATGATTCTAGAATGATGCAGGCTTTTCTGATCTGACAGAGAGACTGAGGGAATGCCTTTGGAAAGTGTTTGGAAACTTGAGTCAGTCCAAAATGCTGTAGCCAGATTGTTAACTGGGGATGGCTACAGAGAACATATAACTCCATTGTTGCAGAAGCTCCACTGGCTGCCAATCTGTTTCCAGGCACAATTCAAAGTGCTGGTTTTAACCAATAAAGCCTTAAAGGGCTTGGGTCCAAGGAAACTATCTTAAAAACTGCATCTCCACCTATGAGCCTGCCCAGGCATTAAGATAATCAGGAAGAGATTTTCTCTTGATCCCACCACCCTCACATATGCATTTGGTGGGTATTCAGGAGATGTCCTCCTCTGTTCGAATCATAGAATCATAGAGTTGGAAGAGACATCAAGGCCCATCCAAATCAAACCCCGGGGATGCAGGAACCCCCACCACAGTATCTCTGACAGATGGCCATCCAGCCTCTGCTTAAAAAACTCTAAAGAAAGAGACTCCACCACCCTCCGTGACAGCATATTCCACTGCGGAACAGATCTAAATGTCATGAAGTTCTTCCAAATGTTCAAATGGAATCTTTTTTATTGTATTTTTAAACCATTGCCCTGAGAGTCCTAGTCTCTGAAGCCATGGATAACAATCCTTTTCCCTCTTCAATATGACATCCTTTCAAATATTTAAACATAGTGATCATATCCCCTCTCACCCTTCTTTTTGTAAGGCTAAACATTCCCAGTTCCCTAAGCCATTCCTCGTAAGAGATTTCTTCCAGACCTTCAACCATCCTGGTCGCCCTCCTCTGGACCTGCTTGAAGTTGTCAACATCCTTTTTAAATGAAATGCACAGAACTGGACACAGTACTCCAGGTGGGGTCTGTCCAGAGCATAATAGAGTGGTAGTATCACTTCCCTTGATCTAGACACGATGCTTTTGACAAACAACCTGGCAGAGATTTCCCCTCATCTTCCGTTTCTCTGACTTTTCTCTCTAGGGTTTCATGAGTAACTCAGAAGTCATTTACTAATCTCTTCTTCAGCAACTGGCCCTTCTCCTATAATGCAGAGTAGGAGATTAAACCCTCAACACCTAGCTCTGCAGCAGGTGCTCCATCACACTGAGCTGTCTGGGCCATCATGTATGCTTAATGCAATACAAAGAAACTGATTTTTCTGTGACACTCTGTCATGAACCCATGAGGCATCTACTTGTAGCAGAGGGTGCTCGGAAAAGTGGGAAAAGTGAAGTACAGTTATTTAATCATCAGATAGTTCATCCTCAGCCCCCTAAATTGGTCTCCTACCCACAAGTGCAATGGAAGAGACTGCACCATTGGAGGAGACTGTATTGTTGACACTGACTGGTCAACCAATGGGAAAAGACAGTTTCGTTTTGTCTCAGAATATGTTGGGCTGGCATTATATACACACACACACCTGCTAGTGGAAAGAAAAGAGAGACATAATTTTCTTTATCTTTCTTTATCTGAGGGACCCTAAAGAAACAATAATTTGTGAAAGTCTGGATCTGACGTCTACAATGACTTCTACCAAGTATGAAAATTTGGGAATGCTCACATCAGATTTTTTTTCCTCTTCAACTTTTAGTGCTAATTATGGCAGACAGAAAAATTTTTAAGATTGAACAGACCTACTTAGACTCAAGACTGATTGAATATGGTAATCCATTTTAACTGTGTTTAAATATTTATAATACAGAGGTTTTTTTTTATAAAATTGTACTGTTCATTAACTTTACCACTAGTCATTTTGAGTCCCAAACAGAGGAAAAGGTGGGATATAGATTAAGTAGATAAATAAAAGAATTATGCAAAATCAGACACAAATAATTACCTGGCATCAAGCCTACGATACATGAAGTGAACTGCTGAAGCAGGATTAACCTTTTTCCTTTGTGCAGATGACAGTAACATCTGTGGAGGCAGATCTCAAGAGAATGAAGTGTGTCACAGCAGGTTGTTTCATGGCTTGCATAACATGCCCCCCCCTTTTTAAGAGATTCAAAAAATTTTAAGTACTCACCACAGTGTAGTCATTATGTAAATGCTGTTTAATAATTGTATGCATGACTTACACTTCATTAAAAAGTGTTCAGCCTATCAACAGTCTGGATGCAATAGTGTGCTCTGTGTATTTCCCTCTTTGTTAGCAAAACCAAATTACTTAGTATTTTGTAAGAACACACATTGTAATAAACACCTGGCTTCCCCAAACAATGATACATTCCAGAGGCATCACAGATGAATTAAATTTACTTTGTGTGATGGTGTTTCTGGAGACCAAAGGCAGGTGTAATATTTAGCCTCTTTATCATTGTATAGGAGAATAATATCACTCTGCCTGATACATCATTTCAAACAAGTTCCATAAAAATACTGTGCGTTCTCCAGGGACATACTCAGAAACTATTAACTTGACAGAACAAATGCCTAGGACAAGGAAACGTCTTCCTGGGTAGCAGAAATTCATCTAAAGAGAGACCAAGACAGGTCCTTGCAGATACAGAGTTTAGAAGGCCTTCTCTTTATCAGAGCAAGGCACAATTCAGATGTCATGTCACTCTGTATTTCCACCCCCACTAGCCATCCAGACTTATAAGCGGGAGAAGCCCTTCACAAGAACTGGCCTTCAACCACAGACTTGGCTGTGATTCAGAACTCAGCATGGTAAAGAGTGCAAACATACATGTAAAAGCCTCCCCATGGTGTGCATTTGTTCTATAAGCATAGAAGTTGTTGGTGTGGATGGGACTCTGGATGATCATCGTGGCTGGATCGACATACAGTAGCATGGTTTCATTCCTGATCATATAATGCCAAAGGCGAACAGGACTAGAGTAAACAAGAAGTCCTTCCATTAAATATCTTAAGAGGCGGGTTAAAATGATAAGCACAGGGGTAGTTAGATAACTTAAGAGTCTGTATTTAATTATCTCATAATGGTGGTGGCAGAGCTCTTTAGAAGGTAGAATGCTTCAAAATGCAGTCATCCATCCCTTCTGCTTTTGAGGCTGCTCTAGTTCATTCTGAGGCATTTGAGGGCACTTAAGTTCACTCTGCTCATTCATGTGGACCTTTGTCCCACACTTTTGAAACAAGACAGTATCTTGAAACTAATCCCTTAAATGTTTTGGAGAGGGTCACACCTTTGGAGCATTGGTGATGGTTTGAAAGGCCCTGACACTGACTTAAGAGTTACATAGAATCATACATTCATCAAATAATGAAGATGGGAAGGGCCTATAAGGCCATTGAGTCCAGCCCACAGCTCAATGCAGGAATACAAATCAAAGGACATCTCTGCCAGGAGGTTGCTTAAATTTCTTTTGAATGCCTTCACTGTTGGAGCACTCAGCACCTCTTGAGGTAGAGTAATTGGTTCCATTGCCATCCTGCCTTGGAAAGGAATGTTTAAGAATCTGTTGTGCCTCCTGGCAAGCTTATACCGATCAGCCTCAAGAGTTATAATGAATAATATAGAGCAATAATATAAGAATAATGTGACGATGGTGAATCATATATGTGGTAATAATGAAATGTTTTCTGAGATTTTTCTTTAAAAAATTAAAAAGAAGTTTCATCTTTAGCAATAGATATATTTCAACAAGTGTAGGGCAGATTAGCTCCACAGAAGGAATAGTGTGTAGAGGAGCACTACTTTTTAAGGAGGAGGAAGCCTGTTTTAAATTTATTTTAGGAATTTGCTGCCTTCTGCCATGTAATGGTCACTTGATATGTGAATGTAGTACAGATGGGCACGAAACAAAAAAAATGGTGTTTCAGTTTTTCGTTTGTCGTTGAGAGGTCTGTTTTGGTTTGTTTCAGTTTGTCGCAATTTTTTGGAAAAATTTCGTTTCCATGTTTTGTTTTTTCGTTTGTTGTTTCTACCTGCTTTTGTGCAATTTTAAAGCATTTCTGTGCGCAGGTGTACCCCAACACCCCAGACCAGAGGAAAAACACTAAAAAATGGATGCTGGCAGAGACACAGTATAGACTAGGTATGCAGGGAGGCTGCAAAGGCAGCGGCGGGCGTTGCCCAGGGTGCAAGGCAGCCGCAGAGTGAGTGCACTGCGGGGCAAGGGAGAGTCCTCACCAAGAGGTACGCACGCATGCATGCACACAGGGAGGCTGCAGGACTGAAGCTAGAGTCGCAGAGACAGCAATCCCACCCTAACTCCCACCAGAGTCTGCAAGGAGGACGGGGGCTGCTGGAGCTTTTTATGCCCTCTGTGGCTGCCAGACCTGCCCAGTCTGCAACCTGGGCATGCTATTGGTTGAACATGATCCCATCACATGGCTTGCCTCCATTTTGAGCCTGGTGGCGACATCCATTTTAAAGGGAAAATAAAAATACATTCACGATGGGAGAAGACAAAAACAAACGTTTTAAGGACCCCAACCCCCTGGTAGGTAATAATTTCAAATAATTATTGCATTATCGCTGTGTTTTTACAGATGTCCAGGGTGTTTTAATACCCAAGAAATCAATCAATATTAGGCTTCTGGGTGCCATTTTGGGTCAATGTCCCCTAACTCCCCTTAAAGGGAAAAATACAGCAATCTGAGAAAAGACATAAATGCACCTTTTAAGGACCCCAGCCCCCCTGGTCAGTATTATCACACAATATAAATAATTATCACTGTGTTTTTACGGATGTCCAAGGTGTTTTTTAACATTTAAAGCAGCTCATTTCATTGCGCGTCGCCATTAACAGAAACGAAACGTAATGACCACAATTTTCATTAGCCGTTTCATTACGTAACGGAACGACTAACAAATAACAGAAACAAAAAAATGTTCATTCTGTGCCCATCTCTAGAATGTAGTAAAGAAGGCAAAACAATTCTTAAAAAAAAACAACAACACAAGGTTAGCAGTAGATATGGGCACGAAATGAAAAAAATCATTCCGCTATTCATTATTTGTTTCATTACATAATGAAATGAATAACAAAAATTGTGATGAAATTGCAATGAACTGAACAGAACCACAAAAATTAGGTTCGTTACGTTTCATTTTCGTTAATGCTGATGCACAATGAAATGAGCTGTTTTTAAATGTTAAAAAACATCCTGAACAACAGTAAAAACCCAGTGATAATTATTTATCCTGCCTGATAATAACTATCAGGGGGGTTGGGGTCCTTAAAACATGCATTTATGTCTTTTCTCAGATCGCTGTACTTTTTTCCTTTAAGGTGAGTTAGGGGATATCAACCCAAAATGGCTCCCAGATGCCTAATATTGATTTCTTGGGTATTAAAATGCCCAGGACATCCGTCAAAATGCAGCAATAATTATTTGAAATTTTTACCTACCAGGGGGTTGGGGTCCTTAAAATGTTTGTTTTTGTCTTTCTCCCATTGTGATGTATTTTTTCTTTTCCCTTTAAGGATGACACAAAATGGATCCCAGCCACAAGATAGATGCAAGCCATGTGATGGGATCATGTAAATTCTTGGACAATTTCAATGAATTGCATGCCCAGGTTGCAGACTGGGTAGGTGTGGCAGCCACAGAGGGCATAAAAAGCCTTGGCAGCCCCCGTCCTCCTTGCAGTCTGTGATGGGAGTTAGGGTGGGATTGCTGTCTCTGCGACTCGTTACTTTAGGCCAGCCAGGCAGGTGTGTGTCTCTGTGTTCCTGCTGGCTGCAGCCTGGCTCTTAGGGGAGAGAAAGAAGAGATTTTTCTTGCAGCTTCCTTTAGGCCAGCCAGGCAGGTGTGTGTCTCTGTGTTCCTGCTGGCTGCAGCCTGGCTCTTAGGGGAGAGAAAGAAGAGATTTTTCTTGCAGCTTCCCTGAGTGCATGTGTACCTCTCGGTGAGTACCCTCCCCTGCCCCACAGTGCAGTCACTCTGTGGCTGCCTTACGCCCTGGGCAACGCTCACTGCTGCCTTTGCAGCCTCCCTGCATACCTAGTCTACACTGTGTCTCTGGCAGCATCATTTTTTAGTGTTTTCTGTGGCGTTGGGGGATGCCCGCGCACAGAAATGCTTTAAATCATGCAAAAAGCGGATAAAAATGAAAAACGAAAATGAAAAAATGAAACAATTTTTTTTCAAAAAATTCATGAAAAATGAAAACAAACCGAAATGGACCCGCAATGAAAAACAAAAAACTGAAACATCATTTTTTAGATTCATGCCCATCTCTAATTAGCAGCATTTGTCCAAATACCCTCAAATCTGGTAAAGCTCAAAACCTATCTCTATATCACTATCATGGCAAATTGGGTTCAAATTGCAAGGAAAAATGAATGTAGAGGCCCCTTCAGGGAGAGGAGGGAGAGTTAATTAGTAGAAATTGTGAGAACATTAAATGGTGAGAAGACTCACCACACCCTGTTTATGTTGAAGTATGGGAAGTAAATTCCTCAAGTGACAGAAACCAGATCAGATCAGAGAGGTAGTGGAAACAACAGGGTGGGGCGGAGGAGAGAGAATGAGTGTTTCAGAGTCCATGAAAAAAATGATAATGTAGAGTTTTTAACCTTAGAGTCCATGAAAAAGTGGCAATATGGTAATATTACATTTGATAATGACTCAAGAACCCCCGACTTATGTTAAATCCCTTATTGTGTGTGTCCATCATGGAAATAAACCTTATTTCAGCTGTTTCCCTTTGTATTCTTGATCTGTAATGATTCTGTTCCAAAACGGTGACCTTCAGGTCCTTCAAGGAGTGTCCAGGTAAACTGAAGTGATTTGAGACAGGTTTCTGTGTATCGTGGTTTCTTATGTCAAACTTGCGTCCATTGATGTGTTTTCTTAGAGATTGTCCTGTTTGTCCAATGTAGAGTGCAGATGGTCACTGCGGGCAAAAGATGACATAGATCAAAATAGTTGAGGAGCATGTGAAGTTGCCCTTGATACTGTATTCGACATTGTTGGGTCCTGTGATTGTGTTGCCAAAGTAGATGTGTGGGCAGAGTTGACATTGAGGTTTGTGGCAAGGTTTAGTTCCCTTGCCCATGTTGCTGTTTTCTATTCTTGTGTGCATTAGTATTTGTTTGAGGTTGGGAGGTTGTCTGTAGGCAAGTATGGGTGTCCCACCAAAAGCTTTGGAGAGTGATATGTTCTTGTCAAGAATGGGTTGGAGATCATTTAAGATGTGTGTGAGTGGTCTCACTTGTGGACTGTAAGTGACAACCAGTGGTGTTATATCACTTGGTCCTTTGGATCTGATGTCACTATTGTACAGGATACCATCCCCCCCCCAAAAAAAAAAAGCCTTTTTGATCAATATGACTTTTTCTAAATCTTCAACCCTGAATTAACTCTCTCCCTCACTTAATTTTGCCCCACTGATCTTAGTTTGCTGATTAATGAGGGGATGGTAGAACGGTAGATTAAATTCCTCTCTGATTCATTATTTCACTTAAAAATATTTTTTAAAAGGTGGTTTCTACTGTAAAAGGATAAAATTTGCTTCATAACACTTAATTGCATTCCATTATTAAGTCATTACCAACAATGTGCCAACTTCCCAACCAGTCGAGTGGCTTACTATTTTTAATTTAACAGCCCCTGATGTGTTACACAGATTCTTTTAGATGTTCTTCAAGACCTATTGAATCTGAATTGAAGTATTGCAAAAAAAAGTAAGTCAATCATCATAAAACTGAAGATAACTTGTAATTATAGATTTAGAATTAACATTTAGATTTCAATTTAGCTATAACATTTTATTGTTGCCTTGATCAGTTGTAGGTAAATTTGGGGATGAACTGAAAAATGAATCACATTTTCCGGTGAATTTCACCAATTTGTTGGAGGGAGTTCCTGCTCTTCCATGTTTTCATGAAGAAAGCACAGGTGGATAGCTCAGTGGTTTAGATTTCTGATTGTGAAACCAGGGTTTGGGGGTGCCCCTCTGTTCCTCCTTGTCATGGGCAAGATTTGATGATCTATAGCAGTAGTTGCGAGCCTTTGGCACTCCATATGTTTTGGACCACAACTCCCACACTCCTTTGTCACTAGCAATCTAGGCTTGGAATTCTGGGAGCTGTGGTCCAAAATATCTGGAGTGCCAAAGATTTGCCACCACTGATCTATAGGGTCCCTTCCAGCTTTGTAGTTCTAAGGTTAAGGCTGCTATAAATCTATAAGTAAACAAAGTGTCTCATGCATGACTTGCATGAGTGTCAGTAAGGCCCCTATCCCACGTCCCTTTAAATGCAGATTAAATTTGTAGATAAACCATGTCCAAAAATGCCATCCCCATGGCCACCGGGCTTTTTGAAAGAAAAAAAATGGTAATGCCCTCCCCCCTGAAGCGAGGTTTCCAAGACGTATTGGAGAGGTAGGGAATTTTTTGCCTCACTTAAAAAATCCACCTTTTAAAATGGCAGACGTTGTGGGACCCTGTAGATGATCCGGTTTTCTTTCTTCTGTTTTTCTCATAGCGCCGACCGGCTGTTCCCGGGGACGATCGGCACTGTTTTATTTATTTATTTTTAAAATTTCCCCCACCCTCCTAGTGACAGAAAGCTGGATCTGGTGCTGTTTGTTTCAACTTCCCCAAGCCCTAGTGCCAGCCAGCTGGTCCTTTTTTAAAATCCTAGTGCCACCTTCTGGGTCTGAACTGAACTGCGCTTAAAAAAAAAAAACACCTTTTACATGGGAACTGCTATCCAATATCATCAGTCACGTGATGGGAGGAAGAGGAAAAACTGGACCTTCAGAAGATCAGGATCTTCCCCAGGTGTGATAGCAGCCTAAGATGAAGGAGAAGAACCTCCTCCACTAGCCTTGTGAAGAGGGCACTGGAATTACTGACTGAATAAGAATAATAGTGTATTGCAGAAATTCTGATCAATATTCCTGATGTCAGTAGTTTTCCAGGGAAAAAATATTTCTGTCAGATTTGTCTGCAATAAAAGTCCTTCTGTTCTCATGATCATGCTCCAAAGTAAGCCAGAAAAAATATATTTCATCACTACTACTCATTTATTATGAAGCAAGGGAGCAGCTATCTGTTTTCTCAGAAAATTCCACAATTTAAAGAAAGAAACTGGTGTAAATGACCTGTTTGCTACATATGATTGTATTTTATATCTTGTAATGTGGTGTGTTAATGTTTGTTATATGTGCATTAACACGGGCATCCCTGGAAAGAGGACAGTTAAATTGAAATTGTGGGATACTGCCTAGATTTTAGTGAAATGTAATACTGTTTGCACCCTAGGACTGAACAAATCAATAAGTATTTCTGTTTGAAAGTTCTTAATGGCAGTTTCCCAAATACAATAATCCACTCCTTGTGAACAATTCAACATGCACACTGTTTCAGGGCCCAGCCTGCCAGCAAGTGTTGCTATTGGGGATCCCTCACAAACTGAAAATTCAAGACAACCACTGAAGTGTTTGTGATTGCAGGGGATTAAAGGCCTTGATGCTTTATATGCCATGGAGCATCTAGAGAGCATGTGGAACCAAGTATCCCTCATCCCCCGATTCATTACAACTTGAAAGTTTAAGTGGCTTTCACTTTGCACAGTTTCTAAGAATAAATTGTGGGTGAGAGGAATTTTTAAAGTAGCCAAGTCTGAGATAGGGAAAAACAAGTTTTAGAGCTGGTGAGACTTTCCTTAAGGCAAGCCATCTCTATATGGCAAGAGATCTTACCACAAATTCTCCAAGCTAAACATGTAAGTATCCATGGTGCTGCTGTTCAGCTCAGGTGGCCTTCTCACCTCAGCTCTGCTTAAAGTTCCCCTTCAGGTCAACTTGGTCTCCTCACGTGGCACCTCCTCAACTTAATACCCTAAGGCTGTGTCCAAGGGCATCTACCCTGCCTTTGTTGAACCACACTAAGATCTCATCTTAATCAAAAAAGCAGATAGAATAGAATAGAATAATATTAGTTGGGTCCAATAAGCATACATGGGAGAGAAGTTAAAATATACATAATATCATAAATAATTTGTATTCTAGATAATGTTCCCCTCTGGCTATGTTTCTTTAAAATATCAATGTGACTCATCGCCTGTAATATGGTTGACTCTGTTTTATATTTTCTGATCCCATCTCAAGGTTGTCTAAGAGTTACAAGGACAGGAGCTATCCTCATTTGTATGGCTCCCAAGAGACAGAGAAATGCTTCTTTAAACAAATGTTCTGGGCAGAGTGTAAACCTGGTTTACTGTGGGAGGCAACCGTTTAGACAGGGAGCTATTTAAATGTACAGGTAGGAGGGCAGGAATCATTTTGCACAATCTAGAAAAAAGAAGAGTGATGGGCTCCAAATCAAAGATTTCACCAGGTGCAGTTCCTGACATTCCTTAACTTTGAGGTGTAGAACACCCAACATCTTATATAATATGCATAAATTGTCTGTTACAGCACCCATCCCACACAGACAGCTTTGAAAAGTTATTTTTTGGCTATGTCACTCAGAATCTTGCGCAGCTGTGCCCATTTCATAGCTAAGCACGGAGAATAAGCAACAAAGTACATTTACCCTCCCTGGTGAACCACATCTCTCACCATGTCTGAACCTCTGGGACCTGCTTTGAAGAAGGGTGATGTACTGCACTGGAAAGCTGGCAATGTTCCTTTTTTATTTTTAATAGCGGCCTATGAAGGTATCACCTGTAACCTATTTTTGCAATTGTGTTTGTGATGGCCACGCGACTCAACTCCTTTTTGCCTTAATAATAAGAGTAACCCTTGTAAGGGTGTCTTAGGCACTGAATATACAGAAGTGGTTTACCATTCCCTTCTTCTGGGCACATTCCTCAGACTCTGCAGTTTGTCCAAGGTATGGGGAACTGAACTTCCAACCTTTGGTTCCATGGCCAGAGACCAAAACCACTGAGCTATCCAACTATTATCAAGTTTCATTTGCCATGAGCTTTTTGGAAACTTCGGCCATCACATGGATGGAGAAAGACCCCCGGGAGACAAACATAAACAAAACAACTGGAGTGATGGAAATAAGGTGGTAGGCAGGTCTAGCAAGGTGACATTCTTTTTAATCATTATAAGAAGGACAGAGTTCATGTGTCAGATTTAGGTTTGAAGTTATTCTTACAGGATCTGCAAAGGGGCCTTAGGGCCAAAATATTTGACTGTATGTGAGGTAAGGAACATACTTAGTAGGTCCTTTGCTGTGGAGGGTAGTGCAAAAGGTAAGAGAATTGAAGTTAGGTCCAGAAGAAGGCATCCATTGGGTGCCAGGCAGCCCTGTTATTAGAAGAATGAAAGTAATTATAGGAGGTTAAGAAATCTTTTAGCCTTTTGTTTCTGTCCATGGAATTTTCTTGGCAGGGATACTAGGGTGGCTTGCCAGTTCCTACCCCAGGAAGTCTTATTACAGGCCTCATTGTCACCAGTGTAATTTGCCTTACAATGATGAAAGCACAGTTCAGCCTGTTTCATTTTTAGCCTCACTGATCAACTGGGACACAAAAGTAGCAGTGTGCCCCCATTTTCAACTCCAAATGTTCACTGGAAGGACGGATTTTGAAGCTGAGGCTCCAGTACTTTGGCCACCTCCGAGGAGAGATGAATCCTTGGAAAAGCCACTGAGGTTGGGAAAGATTGAATGCAAAAGGAAAAGAGGACGGCAGAGAATGAGATGGTTGGATGGTGTCATTGATGCAACCAATATAGATTTGACCAAACTCCGGGAGGCAGTGGAAGATAGGAAGGCCTGGCGAGCTCTGGTCCATGGGGTCACAAAGAGTCGAACATGACTGAACAACAACAAGAAGAAATCTTAGAATATACTGAGTTAAAACACAGTTAAAGAGTAGTCAGTTGAGGGCTGCCCTGGGGTAATCCTACCTCAAGAGTGTAGAACAGATGGATAGCGTGCTTCTGAAGAAGGATGTCCCTGAAGTCTACTGTCAGCTGGAGGTCTAGTAGACTCCAGGCACCGAACCGATTACCTTTGTTATAGGGGAAAGTTCAAAGTTAAACATTTTAATAAAGTTGTGGCCCAATTTCTAACCTAAGCAAGTTGTGTTGCCTCTTATTTTGGGCTGGGGTGGCAAGGATCTTTAAAGAATCACCTGAAGCTTCCCAGTGGTTTCTGATTCTTGTTCTAGAGGGATATGGACTTTAATCTCAATATTACATTGCAGGCTGGTCTCAGTGGAAGATTTAATGTACTTGGTTCACTTGTTGAGAAGAAGCTGTGCTTATCATGGAATTCTGTTGAAAACCCTTGTGTCTGCCTTGGCTCCACTAAGGGCAATTTCCATCATCCAGACTGCTCAAGAAATAACTACAGTCTTCAAGGTAGTGACTACAATTCTCAGGGCCTTCACACCAGACACGTAGCTAATGTAGATAGATTTTGGGTGTTCTTGGATAAAAGGGAACCTCTTATGCCACTGTCTTGGAGACATCTGGAATAATCTAATTTTCTTTCTAGTGGACCTCCAACTAGAACACCACCTTAGCCAATCCCATATGTGATTACTCATGCCTTTCATTCATTCATGGATGTTGAGGTTGCTACATATGGATGGATGAATCTATTTCTAGTCTGTGCCAGTTTTTCCATTTGCCATCCTGCTATCACATTATCCTATACTGCCATATCCAGATATTACTCATTTGGTTGGATTCAAGAATTATGACAAGAGGGGAGCACTTGCACCCCTCTTTTTTCTATCTTTTCTTCTTTTCTTTCCCGTGGGCACCAATGAGTTTCAAGAGGAGGCATTGGGATAAATGGGCCCCAACTTTATTGGAAAACATGAGGAATTCAACAAACTAAATCCTATCAAAGGGACCTGAACCGTAGTAGAAGTAGATAAAGGTGGGGAAAAGATCCTTTGATCTCCAGGCTGTATTCAGTGAGATCGACCTCTGAAGATGATGCTGCCTACCTGATCAGCATCATCCAGACTGTGTGAATATACTTCCTGTAAACAACCCTCAGTTCGGCCTAACATTGCAACACACCCTTCATTTTATTCCTGGCCCTATTCATGGTTTAACTTTACTCTAAGGATTGATCACACCTTATGGGTGACTTACCACAAGTGTTCCTGTATGCCTATACCTCTTGCACTACCCACCCAAGGGGGGGGGGGGTAGTGACCAAGATGATATACTGCTCCCATGCAGGTAGCAAGAATGGGATGGGCAAAAAATGCAGCCACTCAGAGCCAATGCGTGTAGCTGTCAAAAATTCCTATCTGGCACCTGAGAGCAACCAGCTAATCTCACTCTTGCTCCTAGTGGGCAGGAGGGCGGGGAAACTGGCCTCACCAAAGAAGGACCCCAGGCGAGGCAGGCACTGGCTTTAATAAGCTCAGCTGCCCCTGCCCTGAAGGTCCCTGGATTGGCGCGAAGATTTCACACCCATAGTCCACCCATGAACTGCATCACAGCTGGGGCACCACTCTTACAACAAAACTGCTACATGCAGTTTGGAGCTGGAAACTGCTTATATGATAGACAGCTTATAGCTGTAAAAATACTGCTATCTCAAAGGTATGCAAATGAGTTATTTAAGTGAACACCTATTTACTTATGAAAAAAGAAACACTGCTATAAAACGGATACATTTGTTAGTAAATGGGTAGGCAAGCAACTTGAGTCCCATAGTCCTTAGTTAAATAAAACTGCTGACTTCTCAAACAGCCATCCTTCAAGATTTATAAAAACATTCATAGCTAGAATCTTGCTCTGGAGACATTGCAGTTATGCATTTGAAAGTTCATCTGTTTTTTTGTTGATGCTGCTTTCAGAGTTAGAATACTAAACTGGGAATAGATATTTAGCATTGCCTCCTGCATTTCTCAGTCCTCTGTAGTAGGGATAAAGCCATTCAGTTTGCCTCTTGTCATATTTCAATCTGTCCTCAGACTACAACCTCTCTTTTCTTCATGATAAATCTGGATTCAGAAAAACAGCCCGGTATTCTTCACTGTTCCTGTGGACAAATAAAATCAACATCAACTCATTTTTGTTTAACTTTCCCATCTGTTTATTGGATGTGTAACACAGGGCTGTGTCTCCCACACATCCTGGGCCAAAATTAATTCAAGCACCATTAGTGCTTCAGGGACTTAGAGAACCTCTGAGTCTTGCAGATCAGCATTTTGAAAATGAGCTACAGTGCCATTTGCAATGGCAGCTGGTAGCATGGCAGGAAATTATGATCATGTGAATGACCATTTCAGGAAGATCCTTACAGGCAAGCCCCACAGATGAAAATGGAAAACAACAGTAAATGTCAATGGCAGCCCTCTTTGAAAGAAGGAGAGGGAATGGACTATTAACAGGAGCCACACTGAGCTATAGAAGGGTTCAGTTGAAACTCTTATCTTTCTTTGTTCATGTCCAGTATTGCAGTACTATTAATTAGTGCATCAGATAATGTTCACCCAATGTCAAGAGCATTTGAGACAGTTAGCATAAAGTTAGCATAAGGTGTTCCATCATACACATTGAGGAGGAGAGTGCATGTCAAGGAACTGTTATCACGGTCCATCTTCCCCAAGACAGCAGAGTCCATTTCATAAAAAATCTTCTACTATTTTATACTTAGATATTTTATATAATTAATTTATTTTATATTTATTATATTTATATTTCTCCCAGTGTGGCATACATATGAGTTAGCCCCTTTTACTCTCGTGAAATTGCATGTTAAAAAACTTGCATAGAGCAAAGAGATAGCACTGAATGTACTGCAGGGACACCACAGTTCTAGGAATCTGGTTTTGAATTAGTAGTTGCTAAGGGTTGACAAAAGCAAAGAGCATGGTAGTGGGGCATGGAACCTTTTATTTTAGCAGGATTTATTTTTGTACACCTGAATAGGGATGGGCACGAAATGGAAAAATGTGTTTTGTTTTGTATCATAAGTAACTAATTTTTAAAAAATCATTACTTAACAAAACAAAACTAAATGAAATGAACCCCCATGGCTCTAGCTGGTGTGGTGGGGGATTCAAAAGCCTCCTCCCCAAAGCCTCCCAGCTGATTTTGACAGCTCAATCCCAGCTGGGAGGAAGAGGTAGAAAAAATTCCCTGCCTGACTGCTCCTTTCTCCCCACCCCCCCTACTCCAAGGGGGGTGTTTTGGACAAGGAGTGATGTGGGCAGTGGAGCCAGCCCTAAATGACCACAGCCCTCCCTGTCCAAGAAACTGCCCTGGGAGGAAGGGGGATCACAGGAGAATGAAGGAGGAAGAGATAATTCAAACAGAACTTCAATTTACCCCTGCTTGCTTCCTTCTTCCTTGTGATCCCCACCTACAAGCTCTGGCTTTTTGACAGGTTGGTGTTTGGAGAGGGGTGACCACTCCCCCATACTCCTGTCTGTCAAAAAGCAGAGGGAGTGGTGAAATGCAGAAAGACACAGTGAGGGGAAAACCTGCTCCTTTCTGCCTTTCGCCCATCCCCTGCCTGCCAGCTGGGGTTTTTTGACAGGTCAGGCTGTGTGGCAGGAGGGGTGCCCCCTCTCCAAATTCTGACCTGTAAAAAAGTCCCAGCTGGGAGCTGGGGGGGGGACACAGAAAGGAACAGGTTTTCCCCGCTCACTGCTACTCTGCTGAGAGTATGGAGGCAATTAGGGAGTTAATATCATCGAGTAAAATGCAAAAGATTTGTACGATCTGAAGAGGAGACTATGAAGTACTCTTTGCAAGAAGATGGCAAGGCGTGACAGCTGTACTTAAACTGATAAGCTAATTATATTCAATGATATATAGCATTAGTTGTATTCAATGGTATATGGTCTTTGTTTTTAACTGTATCCAATGTACCCATTTCCCACCTACTTCCCTTCCCTTTTCTCCCCCTTTCCCATTTATTCTTTCCTTTCCTTCCTATTTTAAAAGAAACCAATAAAACCTTTTTAAAAAATACCATTGAGCAAACTCCCTGATCGCCTCCACACTCCCAGAACACTTTGCAAATTAACTACCCCCAGCCCCTTTAGAGTTTCATAACTAAGTCCCCTTAGTCCTACCAGATTTCAGGTGGTTCCCTAAAGTCACTTTTGGAAGGTACCCCTGCTACTTTGGAGCCCTAAGGTAAGTAAATTTTGATTGCATATTTTTAAAAATAATTTGAGTGCATATTTTTAAAAACATATGCACTCAAAAATTACTTACCTTGGGGCACCAAAGCAGCAGGGGTCCCTTCAGAAAGCCATTTTAGAGAACACCCTGAAATTTGGAAACATTTGGGGGTAAGGGGGCTGATTCATGAAGCTCTAAAGGGGGTGCCCCTAGAAAAAACTTTCTAATTGGAATCATATGGGAAGTGGTGGCAGTGCTATTGCAGGCCCAATCAGCTTCCAATGCGAATTAGAAGGTTTTTTCCTAGGGGCATCCCCTTTGGTACTTCATAACTCAGCTCCCTGACTTTCCAAATTTGGGGGGATTTCAGGGAAGTGCTTGAGGAAGCTCCCCTGCCATTTTCTCTAGAACAAATCATTTCCTTCTAAAGGAAAAAAATGGTGTTTTGTTTTGTTTGTAACAAAACATTGCTTCTCCATTTCATTTCATTTCAATTTGTTAGCTAACGAAATGACAAAAGAGCTTGTTTTTTGTTTAGTGCCCATCCCTACACCTGAAGTCTAGGTGAAGAATAGTTATCTTGCTATCAGGAAGCCATTTGTTAGGTTTAAAAAGAGTTAACCATTTCTGGTGAAGTATGTAGTCAAGGGAGAGTGAGCACCTGGCTGCTTCTTCAGAGACCCCTGACCATTTCCCCTGTTTGATGAAAAGAGCTGTGTTTAATAAAGATCCCTATCTCAATCTGATGCACCCATATGAAAAGGCATCTTGTTGGAGCCCCTACCTTAAGTACACCACTCTGTACCACCCAATCCATCCACTCTGCAAGGGGCCAGGAATCCATAAGAAACCCGGCCCTTAGAATGGGCTCCCAGTGGAGCTGTGGCTCACCTGATCTCTACCCACTTGCGAAAGGATGCTAAAAATGAGGCTGCTCAAAGAGGATTTTAGGGGCACCTTCAGTTACATGTTTGCTGAGATTCTCACCACTGCCTTGTCATTGTTTAACTGTACTTAAGTTTTTCCATAGTCATATTGTTACTTCTCGGTTTTATTTTGTTTTTACTTGATGATTTATTGTATTTGCCTGTTACATTATATTTATATTGATTTTTTAAATATGTAGGCCACCTAGATTAATGCCCAGCAATATATAAGTCTAATTGGGCAGTATGAAAGTCTATGAAAATAAAAATAAACATATAGGTAAATATATCTTCATTAGTGTAGAACACAATTCATCTTGAAATCTGGACAACTTTGACATGCAGGTTTGGGGGCCACCACCCTGACCTGTATCTCAGGTCTGGACAATTCCAGTCTTCCTGGAATGTATGTGGTCTTACACAGTTTGCCAGACCCCTGGGACTAGTTTCCAGCCCTGAATTATCCCATCTCTCCTTGATGGCATGGTGGTTCAGTGGCCTAGGTCACTGGAACCTGTCGGCTGCAAGGTTGGCAGCTCAGCGATTTGAATCCCAGGTGCCATGCAGCAGAGTGAGCTCCCACTGTTAAGCCCTGTTCCTGCCAACCCAGCAGTTTGAAAGCAAGTAGATGAATAGGTACCGCCATAAAAAGCAGGAAGGTAAAATTGTGTTTCCTTGCAGCCATGCTGGCCACGTGGCCACGGACGTACACAGCCCTGGCTCTTTGGCTTGAATACAGAGATTAGCACCACCCCTAGAGTTGGACATGACTAGCATGCATTGCAGGGGAACTTTACCTGTTTTACCCTGACCTGTGTTTCAGGTCTGGACAGTTCCAGTCTTCCTGGAATGTCAGTGTTCTTACACAATTCCCCTAGTTTCCAGTCCTGAACTATCCCATCTCTCCTTGATGTGGTTCTCCTCCAAAATTCAAATGGAGCATTTCTAATGGCCTGGCCTGTAAAAAATTCTTTTGGACCGTATTACAATTTGACATTCATTGCCACGTACAAATGACTAACGCTGTGCACAGAAGCCTGTCTGAGCCATAAAATGTGCAAAATGGCAGGAAGGGAATGCTATTTGTCTGAATATCATTTTACTTATACATACACAGCTCTTTTATCATCACCTCTTTTTCATTCTGATGAAAAAAAGAGGTTAGATCTTCTCCTCTAATTGGCAGAGGGCCATAGTTTACACTCTGCCAGGATGCAGCAAGGCCTTCTAAGCCAATCACTGTGGGTAAATATCAATCACAGGGCCATAAAAACCTATAAAAGCTAGAGCTGCAGAAAATGTTCAAACCAACTACATTATGTTTTGCATATTGTTACTTGTTTGCTAATGCTTTATAAACCCCAGGCAACTGAATCAGAAGTCTGAATGCCGGGAATATAATATTTCACATGATTACTACTTGGGTGCTTAATAATTTCAGTAGTAAGTTTCCATCAAGCACACACTGTATTCATTATTGTGCTTTATGTAGTTTTCCTTTTCAATTTCAATCTTTCATATTTTCACACCAAAAAAAAAAAAATCAAGCAGCAAAAGAGAATGCAAAGAAAAGCTAAACTTCATAGCAATGCAGCAGTCCATGCAGGCTGATTTTAGGAGGTGGATTTGAAATCTAGCCAATATGGAATATCATTCCAGTATTCCTTCTCTAAGTGTGGTTTCATTAGGAAAAAAATTCCATATCTGAACTGGGTTTGGTGTGTTTCTGATTTGTTCAAATGTTGACTACACACACATGGAAGTTCAGCTCCCACCTACCCTGGGCCAGGAAGCCTATTTTTAAATGGGAAAGTTTTGCATTTTACTGGGTAGGAAGAGGGTTGTTTAAATAAACTCACTTGTGAAATCAATGTAGTTTGAATTGTTTTGACATATGAGCACAATTTTGTCAGTGTAAACTGCGTCTGTGGGATTTCCCAGTTCCACTACTCACAACACGTTAGCAAAGTGTATGGGTGACAAATGGAAAAGCCTGAGGTGCAGAGTCAGAGGCGAAAGACGGGTGAAATGTGTGAGGAACGATGAGCTGTCTTTGCAGTGGGACAAACACATGGATTTGAAACATGGATCCTCAAAAATCCTCATGATTTTTACATCGAATCTGCCCTGATCCATTGTAAATCAAAGGTCCCATTTGTACCCATAGACTACACCACATATAACCCGTGGCTCCTTCAGTACATGGCTTTTTGGTGGTGCAAAAACATGGATCCTCACAGAGCCACATGATTTGTACATGGAATCTTTTCAAAACTAAAGATCCCATTTGTAGCCACAGAGGGACACCAGTTTGGGGGGGGGAATCCTTCATAAAAACCATGTGGCTCAATGAGGATCCATGGCTTGCATCAATGTTTTTTGGACCACTGATTTCTGTGGCGTAGTCTTTTGGTAGAGTGTAGCTGTCGCAGGAGTTCAAGGACAAGAAGGTAATAACCTGCTGGTTGTCAGGACATAGTTAACAGACAATTCTCTAGTACTGAAAGGGTGATGTGCTTATATGGCAGCTTCTCCTCATCTGTTTGTTCACCAGCATAACATTTTCAGGGGAGTTTGTCCCAGGCATGGATAACGAAATCATAGATGCTTTATCTCATTTTCAGGAAGACTGGGTCCATTAGCTGATCCTACATACCTGCATCACTCCAGACCCCTTTCCAGAAGAGCTCTGGAAAGGTGGAAGCAAGAAATGACCCAGGGATTATATAGCTCAATTGCAACTTCCACCTTTAGATCATATAATGTGACTCTGGGATCTTTCTTGTCCTTTCAGAATCTTAAGGTATGCATTGCCTTCCTACAACAGAAGCAGCTGGGCTCAATACTTGGTCCCCTCTGAGCCCTGGGCTTGGCAACCAAGACAATTTGCACCAATTTAGTAGTAACTGCCTTTTTCTCAGAACATCTCTGATCTTTTTGAAATTTGCATCCCACTGAGCAGCAAGCACTGAGGTGGCTGGTTTGGACATGCCTCCTGGTCACATAAAGCAGATAGGCAGATGGAAGTCAGAGGCTTAAAAATTACTAAGGCACAATCTTTTATAATGAAAGAGACAGAAAAAATAAAAGTGGGAGTGAAGTGGATTGAATTCTCCATAAAGACATAGGAATAGAGATGGGCATGAAATAAATTTTTTATTCATTTTGTTATTTGTTATTCATTTCATTAGGGAACAAAATGAATAATGCAGGGACCCATCAAAGAAAAATGAAATGAAACAAAATTGAAATTTCCATTTTGTTTGCTTTGTTTTTCGTTTGCTTTGTTTTTCATTTTGGTGTACCTTTTCCTCCTGGGCCAGGCCAGGGGAGAAATAAAAAAACAACAGAGGCACTAGCACCTCTCAGCTGGGAAGCGCTGGCCCCAGCTGGCAAAGCCTAGCAATGGGGACTATTTAAAAAAAAAAAAAAAAAAGCATTCAAAATTAAAAACCCACACACCCTGGGTGACTCCCACCCAAGCCAGGACCAGGTGGGTGGGCAGCGGATCCAGGGCCCCCAACTCTCTCTGCAGGGGGTTCCTCGGTCCACCCTCGGCATCCCATCGGTGCAGGCAGGTGCGGAGGCAGAGGAGGAAGAGGATGGGGTGCCCACTTGGTGGCTGGAAGCTTCTCCCTATCTTCCTCGCTCACCACCCCGATGCCTCTCAGCCTCCACCAGCTCCCTCCACGCCACCCTAAATGTGCATTCCCACCTCTCTCGCCTTCCCTGCAATGCTGCTGCTGCTGCTGCTGCTGCTGCTGCTCCCGCCACCACCCTGGTGAGGAAGAAGTGAGAGCTAGAGAGCCAGGCTCTGGGGAAGCACCACCTGTTGCCGCCCGTGCTCACCCCCAGCCATGCCCCGCCCCGCCCAGAGGTGTGTGTATGTGTGAGGGGGGATCTCCATCTCTACGGCAGCAAGGGCGAGGAGGAGGAGGAGGAGGAGGAGGAGGAGGCATGCCCCACGTAAGGAGGATGCAGCGGCGGGCAAGCTGGCTTCCCCTCCACTCCCTGTTTTGCTGGCTGGGTGGTCTGGGTCCCTTCTCTTCCCCTTTCTCTTTCCCTTCCCCTTCCCCTTGCCTGCTCTCTTCCTTTCTGGCCCTCCTGAACGGGCCAGCCAGTTTCCCTGGCTGGGGAAATAAAAAAAAATAGAGGCACTAGTGCCTCTCAGCTGGGAAGTGCTGGCCCCAAGCCAGTGCTTCTCAGCTGTAAAAAGAAAAAAGAAAAACAGCCCCACAATGGGGACTATTTAAAATAAGACACCCCCCCCAAAGTAAACGTGTCCCTCGGCCACGCCCGGCCAGAAAAAATGAAACAAAAAGTTTAAAAGGAAAAATGAAACAAATGAAATAGGAAATGATTTTTTTAAAAAAATTCATTTTGTATTAAAACGAAACGGGGGCCGGGGCAACAAATAACGAAATGAAATGTCATTTTGGCATTTCGTGCCCATCTCTATATAGGAATCTTAGCTCTTAAAAGTCTATGTTCCATTTCAAATGTACTGAATCATAGCATCCACCTTCGGTTTTCTTTTTATAATAGTGTTACTGACTTTATCACTACCCAGTTGGGTTACACAACATATTCAATAGAACAGTGTTTGGCATATTTAGAAAGCTGAGAATGTTATTTGTTGTTGCATTTATTGAATGCTCGACTGATATTCATGGATTTGTTCATAAATGAGATGGAAAGAATTTGGAGTTTTATGTTTTAACAGTGGACAAGTGAAACTGATAAATCCATTGATACTCTGGTGAAAATCAGGGAAGACACAGAGTCAATTCTATTTCTGGAGTTTTAACTAGAGATGGTCATGAAACGAAAATATAGCATTTTGTTTTGTTTTTCATTTTGTTTCAATTCATTTCATTATTAACAAATTTTTAAAAGAATTTCCAAAATGAAATTAAATGAAATGATTCACTATGCTATAAAATAGCTCCCTTGGGTCCTAGAGGCAATTTGGTGGGTAGCTTCCCTGGACTCTTCCATTTAAGCCATCCAAATTTGGAGAGGTTTGGGGTTCAGGGGGCCAGGTTATTCAACTGAAAAGTGGGTCCCCACAGGAAAAAATATTTGTAATTGGAACTCGAGGTTATGTACTTGAAACAAACTGGAATCCAAACCTCTCCTTAAAAATAAAAATAAAAAGCACTTTTCCAATTACAAATGGATTCCTGGGGGGGTGCAATTTAGAGTTGAATAACTTGGCCCCCAGAACCCCAAACCTCTCCAAATTTGGGGCACTTACTAGAAATAGCTTGAGGAAGCTCCACTGTAATTTCCATGCTGCAAGATGCCTGGGATTACTATTTTCATGTACAAAACTTTCCAATTACAAATGATTTTTTCTAGGGGACCCACTTTGGAGTTGAATAACTCAGCCCCCTGAACCCAAAGCCTCTCTAAATTTGGAAGGCTTAAAGGGAAGTGCCTTTAGGATAAATTATTTTGTTTTTAGAACAGTGTTTCTTTTTTATTTGGTGCTCACCTCTAGTTTTAACCAAAAAAATTAACCCAAAATTCAGTGTGCCCCTCCTTCATGCATGGAATAGAAAGGACTGAATTTAAACTAGATTTGAAGCTGACCTG
This sequence comes from Phrynocephalus forsythii, assembly GCA_029282475.1. Lineage (NCBI taxonomy): Eukaryota > Metazoa > Chordata > Lepidosauria > Squamata > Agamidae > Phrynocephalus > Phrynocephalus forsythii. The sequence continues at coordinate 129,035,642 of JAPFRF010000001.1, read as the reverse complement.
AGTGATGTTTAATCTGGCTGCAGATGCGATAAAGTGGCAGGACTGTAGATATTAGCTCTTCCCATACAGGCCTTAGGTTTCTGCATCCAGTGATGAGAATATACTATTTGCATTTCTCCTTTTCTGTTTTTTCTCTGTCTTTCTTAAGTCTGCCCACGTCATCTTTGAGAGTGTTAATTTCCAGTTCTTTGGTAATAAAAGCCTCACAATGTCTTCCTTCCCTGTTATAAATTCTGCTGCAAAAATGAAGGAAATTTGAGCTAACCAATATACTTTTTGTAAAAAAAAAATATTTACTTATTTCGGATTCATGGAAAAATGGCCAGCTTCATTCAGCTTATATGGATACAAAATTCTTCCAAGATGGAGTCAGAATTCTGAAGCTTATGGATATATCTAAGTGAGCCCATATATTGTTAGTGGATATTATAGCCCAGTCTAGAGTAAGGCCAGCTCATGTTGGGCAAGGGGTTCCTCCCCTCAAAAATTTAGGATGGGGCATGCCTGCATCCTCTTTCATGATCTACTCTTGGCCTGGAGTTTGTCCAACACTGTTTAAGAACTTGTTCTGAGGGAATCTAATTTATGTTGAATGTACTTTAGGAAGCTCAAGATGAATTCAGGCCATCTGATGTGTTAAAAATAGTTTTGCAGCTTGTCTTAATATGTGTGAAACACAGGCAAGTCTTCTAGAAGCTTTTTATAAAACAGGTATTACTTGGATGTGTAACAAACTATCACACTGGCATCTTTTCATACCTGTCATCTACTAAAAAGGAGCTTATGGTATAGGGGTTTATGGCAAATGGAATTCAAATAGTACAGCGAAATGATCTCTCTTCTTTCATGTTATCTGAACATCTAGGTCTAGATTTCAGGAGGGTAGCTGTTGCAGCACTCATAATAAATCCTGTGGCATCTTAATGTTAAAGTAACTTATTAGAGTAGTTTTTGCAGCCTGTAGCCCATTTCATCAGCTGCATGGAGTATTAGAACAGGGTTTGGCTGTGTATTGAAATGGAAATACATAGCTACATGAATATATCTATATTTTAAAACTGTTATTTGTGTGTCCCTTTTGCTTCCAAATTGCTAGGCGATACCATTTTATATTTTTAGTTCTGATTTTAAGTATTCCTCTTACCTCTGTATTAAAACCATCTGTTTTCTTGCTTGACTAAAATAGATGGTTCTTCCACAAAGCCTCATAATGTAATGAGGCCTGGGAAAACCAACTACATTTAAGTATTGTATCTTGAAATTCAAATCTTTTTGATTTATAAATGTCTCTGTGTTTCCTAAATGTTCTGGGAGAGCTTAATGAAATCAGCTCCTTCTTTATTTACAGTAAACAGTCTGAAAATAAATAGGTCGCCCATCCCCCACAGAACATGGCCATGCCTTGAAAAGCTCTAGTTCATTGACTTAACACTTTCTGAAGTGGAAATCAATATAGCTGAGAGGGCTATCACACATCCTGGAAGTGGTGGTTCCCAGTCTGTTCGGGCCACAACATAACTAGAAATCTCCATATGGTTGCCATCTTGTGATCCTCATCTTTAAAAAAAAAACACATGAGAATCAGTGTTCCAAATTGTGCACAGAAATTCAGTGTTTACAGGAGGGTATGTTCTTTTAGAAAGTTGCCACTTGTTGGGAGATATGAAAATGCACAAAGGAATAAAATAGCAAGCTTCCCCTCATTATTTCTTTTGTTGTCTCTCATTCATTATTTAAAAAAAAACTACCAATTTGAAATGTCATTGTTTTAGCTGTTAAATAGTGGGAATGATAGCTGAATTAGAACTGATAGATCCATTCATTGATTGATATACCCCTGAATTGTAAGATATCAGGGTGGGGTAGAACAAAAAGGGACTTCAAACAAATTCAATGTGTTTAAAATATATAAAACAATTTCAATATAAAAAATCCAAGCAATGAAAACAGTTTTGCAATTGTACATTTAGATTAAATCAGAGTTCATTAGATCCCAATTTCCTTGATGAACACCCATTCTTTAATTTGATGCTATATTGAAATCAATGTCAACAGCATTTAGGCCTCCATGGGAAGATCATTTCACAATTAGGTGTCATAAAAGGAGGCCATGACAACATTTTGCCACTCCTTTGAGTCCTTTGATATGTATGACTTATATAAAAGGAAAAGTGAAAGCTGCACCTGTAATTACCACTTTACATTATTTTTATTGGCTCTTTTGGGGGAATTGGTAAGGTAGTGACAGACCTTTTCTTGTTAAATTGAATTGATTACAAAACACATTTTACCAGAGGTGGCCCATCCTGTGAGTGTGTGTGTGGGGGGATTCCCTATCACAGGGTGAAGAGTTAAGGCACCCCTATCCTTGGGACGGCAATGACAGAGGAGAGAGGACTCCTTGGAAAAGTTCCTGATATGTTGGGGAAGATTGAAGGCAAAAGGAAAAGAGGACAGCAGAGAGTAAGAAGTTTGGATTGCATCATTGATGCAACCAATATGGATTTGACAAAATTCTGGGAGGCAGTGGAAAATAGGAAGGCCTGGCGAGCTCTCGTCCATGGGGTCATGAAGAGTCGGACACGACTGAATGACTGAACAACAACAACATCCTTGGGACACAGAGCCATATGTAGATGTTACTAACACAGTTGTGAGGACCCACGACAGTCCTGGGTTGCACAGTCATTGAAAATTATAAATTATTTTGAAAACACTTTTGCCTGCTATCAGGTGCAAGGGAAATTGCATGTCATGTTTTTACCATTTCCAAAGACGAAGGTATACCATCATTGTTCTTTGTATGTTTCTTTTTTGTTTTGTTTGTTAGAACATTTGTTTTGTTTATTAGAACTAGTGCAGAGAAACATGTTGTCAATAGATGCCTGGACATTATTTTCAGCCAAGAAAGTAGGGGGCTGGGAAATGAACTTGTTTGAATAAGGGTGTCTCAGCAGCAACCAGTTTGCTGCTGGGATGCTTTGCAGTTTCGATTCCCAGGACAATGAAAAAATAGTGCCCACATGATGCTCCCAGGAGCCTGGGCTTCAGAGTCTTTAAAAGTGACACAGAGCAATTTCACTTCCTCTTTTGCCACTGCTTCTCGCTGGCAAAGGGTTGTCACTGCCACACTGCTCATGCCTTTGGGCAACATTGTGTCATGCCAAAACAGCAGGTGTAATCAATATTCTATTGTTTATTGCTTTTTTACAAATTTAATTACTGGGAACATTATTCTAGCATATGCTGCTGAATCGGGGGGAGTGCTAGGGTGGGGCTGTGCTTTGGCATGGCTCCTGAGCCCATTCTGTTAGGCTTTTTCTCAGAGCCGCCCAGCGTTCTAATCAGTTCGAGTCTGTTTTCTCTTGTTCACGTTGAACTTCAATTATTGTGAGGGCAAGTGTGGCTTATTAGTGTGAATGATTGTGTGTGTTATGTAAAAGTGGTTGTTAGAACAGAGCACTTAAATGGAGGGATTGGCACTGGGTACATCACTTGCTTCCCACCCACACCCTGTACTTACTTTGTTTTCAGCATTACCAAATTATTGTGTTAATTGGCTGTTTCACTGCGGCTGGTCTGTGTGTATTTTTGGTTTGTGTTTGGTTGAGAGGGGCAATTGGGAAGGAGTTATATTTAGGAGAGAGCTGGGGTCTTATCCACACCTCCTCTAACCCTACCACCTTACCCACCCTGCAAGTAACTTACAAAAATAGGAAGAATGAATGAATGAATAAAATACAAATAACATAAAAATACAATAATAAATAAAGGGAATAGGGGACAAAGGGGAGGGGGCTGAATGTATTGTGCTGCAATCATGTTAGGATATTGCAGAGCTGTTGAAGTTCCCCGCTGTGCCATCTCACAGCTAAACAGTTTAGTATCATAGTTTTAAATATGCATTGTTAAGTCTTTATTTGGTTAACATTTTTCTTTTTGAATCTAGTTTTGAAATTCTGGTAGGGGACTGTGAACTGGGTTAGGGCATCACCTGGTGGAATTTATTTAAAAACAAGGCTTGCTTTGCAAAGGGCTCATGTGGGCCAGTAGTTTCACTATTAACTGCAGAGCAACCAGACATTGATAAGAGTGCAATGCCTTCAACGAAAGCGTATGGTGTTTCGAAGGACAAGCTTCCTGCAAAATGAAAATCCACACTTAGGTCTCTACCTGCTATTTTCTTCAGGCTCTGATTTGGATGAATGGCCTGAATACAAGCTAATCATGCAAAAATTAAGCAGGTTGGAACAGAACAGGGCACAAGCTGTGGGGTGAAAGGAGTCTTTTGAATTATGACGGTCTCAAAGGCTCACAAGAGCACAGAGGCAGAGTGAGTATAGTAGGTTTAGTCAAAGTATCTTATTGCGCATTGCTGTATTGGAAGGTCATAATGTGGGTCCATCTAGGGAGGTGCCTGGACAGTTGCCATTGGAGTCAAAGCAATCAAGTAGCAAGCACCCCCAATCAACAACTCATTTCCCAAGGGGACCCAGATCAATTAAATTACTACCTTTGCAGGAGTGGTTAGCCAGCTACCCTGAGAGTGAGGTGGCTTGGTATATTAGTGGGGGTTTCAAATGTGGTGTTAGAATCCCAGCTCTTGGGCAGAGATTCCCTATGATGGTCCATAATTTAAAAACTGTGTTGGGTATGGAATACGTAGTCATGGATAAAATCAGTAGAGAGGTTTTGGAGGGTAGGGTGCTTGGACCTTTTTCTGAATGGCCTACTCCCAACTTTAGAGTGTCACCACTTGGGGTTCTTCCCAAGAAAGTGCCTGGTAAATTTCAGTTGATTCATCACTTATTGCATCCTGAAGGGGGAATGAGTCAATGGCATGATTCCTCAGGAACTCTGTAGTGTAAAATACACAGCCTTTGATGTGTCAGCCTGCATGATAAGGACATGTTCGACTGGGGCCCTGATGGACAAGTGCCATATCAAATCGGCATTTCGGCTGCTACTTGTACATCCAGTACAGCTAATTTTGAGCTTTTGGGTCTTATGTTTGATGGAAAATGTTTCATGGATTGAACTATGCCATTCGGATGCTCAGTCTGTTGTGTAGCATTCAAGGCCTTTAGCATGTTTCTGGAATGGATGTTGAGGAAGAAAGCGGGTTCTACCAAGGTGGTGCACTACTTAGATGATTTTTTGTTTTGTGGGAAAGTGGGGTCTACGCATTGCCAGCAACTAATGTGGCACTTCATGGAGCTCACAGGGTCATTGGACACACCTTTATCTCCAGAGAAAATGGAGGGACCAACAACATGTTTAACCTTTTTTGGATATTGAACTGGACACGGTGGCCCAGGCCAGTCATTTACCTAGTGGGATCAAGGGATGGCTAATTGTTTCAACAAGAGAACACTGAGCCACTCACACATTTCCAATTTTGGACAGCTATGGATATGGTCCTTAAAAAGATTGGCATACAGCAGGGGAAGTTCTGCAGCCACTCATTCCAGATTGGGGCAGCATCTACAGCAGCAGCATTGGGATACCACAACAGGATTATCTGGTGTGTGGGTCATTGGACATCGGATAAATTCAAGGCCTATGTGAGGCCTCTACCTAAATTTTAGATGAGGGCGGTCTCACTATGTTTTGTCTTACAGGTTTCCATGACCAGGCACAACTGCAGGTGGTCCTCTGCGGCCACAGTTATGTATTCTGGGTGGCCAATATGTGTGTCGTTCAGTGTGGAGTTGTAACCTGGGTTTGGGCGAGCATGCAGTGCTCAGTTGGAGAGGCCTGTTAGGCATGACAGGACAGATTTTTCAGTCTGACTTCCCAGAGTGCTTGCAAAGCATGAATTGATGTCTTGCTGGTCCACCTGGCTGGCAATGACTTGACATGAGTGCAGGGCAAAGCTCTAAGTATCCAGATTATTGCAGACTTGGAGAAATGCAAGCTGTTGTTTCCTGGCACTCAGTTGGTATGGTCAGCATCATACCACAGCTGGTGTGGAAAGAGGCCAGAGATCCCAGGAGGATTGATCAGTAACAGAAAGGAGTAAATAGTGAAGTAGCCAGGGCCATTCAGCATGGTTTAGGGTCAGTCATTCATCACCCATATGGAGTTCATCTGTCTGATCTGGGTTTAGAGTTGTTTCTGAAGGATTTGGAAGGGGGCATCTGGGCTGACATGATCAGCTTAGTGGGGGGCAAGGAGCATTCTTCATAGCCCCTTTTGCCATGGCAGGTAGTGCAAAGTCTTTAGGTGAGTTCCAGGATATCCCTTTAAGGGGATAGGGCAGTCCTGTTAATAAAATTACCAGTCAGGCTAATAGGTTAGGTTCAAATGATTCAGGGCTGCCCTTGGGATTAAAGTTACTCCTGAGTTGGAGCTGAAGAATGATAACAGCCCATTATCAGGATGGAACTCACCAGCGTTATTATGGGCCTTATGGTTACTGGTTTTCAGGCCCTAGGTTTTATTTGCAGTATGACAGGCCCCCTTCGGATATTAAATAAGTTAATCCAATAAAGTTGTGGCCCAATTTTAACTCCAATATTTTGTGTCACCTATTTATTTTGGGTATGGGATTGCAAAGCACCAACATATATAGCAAAAATCTTCACAATTGTGTGGTAGCTCAAATTGACAGATAAATAGGTGTGCCTGAATGTTCCCTATCCTTTTCTTTTCTAGATACATATGCTGCTGCTAGAGATGGGCACGACACAAAAAATGGTGTTTTGTTTGTCGTTTGTCGTTTAGGGGGTCCATTTCGGTTTGTTTCTTTGTGTGAATTTTTTGCAAAAAAAATTGTTTTCGTTTCGTTACGTAATGAAATAAAAAACAAAAACGAAAACGAAAAAATTCTGTTTCGTTAGCATTCATTACAGTTCAATGTATTTGCCGCAATGAAAACGAAACGCACAACAAAATTTCTGTTGTTTCGGTTCGTTTCGTTTCATTTTGGAGACAAAATTCATTTTTCATTTTGTTACGTAACGAAATGAAAAAACGAAAACAAAAACGAAAAATTGCTCGTTTCATGCCCATCTCTACTGCCTGCTATTCTGTGGCTTACTTCTTCATGTGAAATTGTTTTCTGTTTCTTACCCCTCCTACCCAGAAAGAGACAGGTTTCTCCATAATGGCTACACCAGATCCTACACACATAGAGGTAATGTCTAGGAAATTCTTCAATCTTTAGATTTTCTGTTTACTCCTCTGATTTTCTTAGTTGAATTTTCTACATAAGAAACACTTAGCATCCTTTTTTGTCTCTCTATTATTATTCCTTTTCAGTAGTCACAGGCTCCATAGTACAAGGCTTCTGTCTTGTGTTGTACAATACTCAGCAATCCTAACAAAGGTGAAATATGTTTTCATAAACAGGAAATGTGCAATAAACATTAGACAGTTGTATCATGTAATAACTAAATGCCTGATCTCCAGAAAGGAGACAAAACTGTGTGATCAGGGGAGATTTGGAGATTGATTAAAGTCACAAGAAGACAAACAAAAATGGCATTAACACAGCTTGTTTTCTTCCAAACACTTTTATGGTGTTATAAGGAAGGTCATGATGGAGAATGTGATAAGCAGAATAATGCTGCCTTTAATATGTTGAACACGTATACAGATTTCAGATACTACATCTGATTTCGAAACAGCAAATGTTTACAATCCTCCCAAATACCACTTATTGAGGATATATAGTAATGTTCCTTTTCAAACTCAGAGGCATTTCATAAACTTAGATTATTTTTTTTCAGTTCTTCAGGAGAATCCTACTGTGCAATTAAGAAAGGCATTCATGAAGGTCGCAGAAGGTATTCTTTCTTCAGAATAACATGGCAATTTCAAATGAAACGCTCATATGTAATCCCTACTCAGATATTAGACTTAATAAATCCAATTTACTAAGCACACAAGGGGGGTCTGGTTCCAACACCCTCCCTGCTGAATCTGTAAAAAAGTGGCTACAGTTCATGCCAAAACTTTCATGACCAAGATTCTAGGCTTTTTTGTGTGTGGGGGTACTTGCCCATATGAAAAATCTCCAAAGAAGCAGGTACTTCTTGTCCTCTGATTGCTTGGTTGTTTCATGAAGAATGTGATAACAAAGGGAGGCAGAAGTTGACATTCTCCTCCTCTTGTGTTGAATAAACATGGTACTCTCATGCCTGAACAGGACTATAGAGATGGATGCACTGCAAATTCTACAGTTTAGGATTACAACTCCATTAGGTCATTTCATCTGAATGCAAAGTCTGCAAGTATGAACATTCAGCGTACTTGGAGTTCCACCACTTCTTTTGTTGCTAGTAGAGATGGGCACAAAATGCTAAAATGGCATTTCATTTCAATTTTTGTTTTGTTTGTCCTCATTTAGTTTCATTTCATTTGAAACAATTTTTAAAAATTCATTTTTGCTCCATTTTGTTTTTCTTTTTTATGTGTTTTATGTGTTTTATGTGTTATGTAGTGTTTAATGTAACTAACTGTGTGTTTAATGTGTTTTTTATGATTTTAACTTTGTGTTTTGGGTGTGTTGGGGGGAAGAGCTCACTTTTAAAACTTTTTTTAGCTCCCGAAGCAAGTGGTGGCTAAAAAAAGTTTTAAAAGCTGGTGCTCCCCCCCCCATAGGCCCAATTGGGGAAACGAAAAACAAAATGGAATGAACTGAAAGTTTTTATTTTGTTTTGTGTCTTTTTAAAAAAGCCAGTTCATTTTTCATTTCATTAGGAAACAAAATGAAAAATGAAAAAAGAAATGAAATTTTTTTGTGCCCATCCCTAGTTGATATCCCGTTTCCAGAGCTATCCAGTGGTGTGGGAGGTGCAAGGTGTCAAGGTATTTCTGTCACATTTTTTAGCAATACTTTTATAAGATCTATGCTGTAGTTACAGATTTGCTTGAGAAACATTGTTTCCATTCTCCTTTACAGTCTAGTGCAGGGGTCCTCAACCTAAGGCCCCAGGGCTGGATGCGGCCCCCCAAGGTCCTGAATCTGGCCCCCGGGACCAATTGCAAACCCCCCACCTACCCCCTGCTTTGCGAGCAAGTCAGCCTCCGCAGCTGCTTCTATTGCTGAAGCAGTTCAGAGCAGTGGGCTATATTGCTTCTCCCACTCCCCCCAACTACCGCCCAGATGATCAGCATGCGGGCTAGGGGGGCATTCAGAGTGGGAGGGTTACGGCAAGGTCTCCCACTCCCCCCACCCACTGTGGTCCGGCCCCCAGTGGTGCCTGGGGTGTGGTGGACCGGCCCGCTGTTTGAAAACGTTGAAGACCCCTGGTCTAGTGGATCCAGGAGCTCTCTCTATGATTTCTCGGGCCCTGTTTGCTGAAACGGAAATCCTTGTGATCAGAGTGCACTGCTAAAAATGAGTTTGCCAGAATGATCCTCTTCATCCTCTAAGCACAAATTTACAAGTAGTGCTTGGAAACATGCAGTAATTAATTGAGAATATAATGTATGTACTTATGTTAACCTTTTATCCAAGGACTGGATTTTTAGCGAATATCGGAGGAGCTGCCACCTTCTCCCCTGTGGCCCATCCCACATCTTTTGCCAGGAGATTAGAGCTTTTCCTAGTCAGTGTTGTGAAAGTATGTTTTTCTTACTAACAAGGAGAAGAAAGACACTTCTCATCTGACCTTGCTGAACTGTCTGCTGGTATGCATGCCTCACAGGCTTGCTACCTAATGGATCAGATTTCAGGTAGGAAAGAAAAGATATATTCCAGCATGAAGCAACAAGTGGTGCTATCTGAGCAATTGGAATTGATGAGCTAAATTTCCTTCCAAATCTTTTTCTTTTATTCCATACTTAAAGCTGATAACAAAGGATCATATATTTAAGAATTATATATTAAAACATATGTTATGTGTTCTTAAGTTTATTTTGTGTTCTGCTTACAGAGATTTTCAATGGTTTAGTGGGCCATGCATGAAAAAGCAGTCTAAATTATGCATCCAGTCTGTCAGTATTATTATTATACTTTATTGTGCACAAAGAGCAGTATTCATGCTATTAATAGTAAACAATGTGCTATACATTATTAAGATATATCTGGCAATTCTTTTCTAGGCATGTTCAAATCTCATCCATGTATACTGTTGTTGTTGGTGGGTGTAGCATTACCGTGCTTTGCCCCTGGCCCTTTCACAGACTATTAACAAGCACTGCTTCAAATCTTTCTCTTCTGTTGCCACTAACCAGCTTCTCTAGTTAATTAATGCTTTCAGACTGGTTTTAAATTGAATAAAGATAAAATAATTTTATTTATTGAAAAGTAGAGTTAAACTCATAAAGGGCAATGTGTTTAGGTAGAAACAAAAGGAATACTGTAGCTCAAACACACTAAAGTTAGGTTACAGGCAAAGCCGATCACTTGCACACCCTGTTCTTAAGTTTACAGACACACAACACTTAGTTTTCCTCACAGAAGTTCTAAAATCCTACCTCTTCTCTCTCTGGTCCTTAACGGTCTCTCAGTCAGACCCTATCTGACTCTCTCTCAGACTCTCTCAGACTCTCAAACGGTGTAAGTTCCCTATCATTCACTCAGTCACTCCCTATCTGACCAATTCAGTGCTGTGCCGAGCCTTAAAATCCCCCAGGCTCTTCCCCCAAAATTCTATCATTGATCCACAAACCAACAAACTACAAAGATACATCTAATGAATTATTCAACACAAAAGGGTAAACACCACAGTGGGGTCAGTACTTTTCATTTCTATTTGAAGGAATGTTTAAATTTCTTGTTTTCTAACCAAAAAATGAAGTTGGAGCTCATCTGGCTACTGTGTAGCAAGAAAACAACTTAAAAACAAAATAAATGGGGATTGAGTAAAAGCCTGAGGCGACAGGACAATAAATGTAGCCCATGGGCTGCACTTTGCACACCAGAGATAATGTGTTTTATATACTTAAAACATTTGCTCTAGAATTTACCACATAAAGCTGTGGTGTTCCAATGTTGCTGGGGTTGTTTTTATGCTTCTCAGGAGATCCTCAATTGAACACTAAGCACTGAAAAATATCTTGCCCATTGCCTTGCCATGCCTTGTGCATATGCATTTTTGTTCATGACTCTTATTCAGAGCTGACATGAGTCATCAGTATGTTGCACTCTGGTTAATGTCTTGTATAAGCTCAATAAATACTTGAGAAAATTCTCTGAATCATACTGGAATACCATGGTGTACGGTTAGGAGATCATCAGCTCTTTATCTGATATGGAAAAGCAGGAAATTGAAAAATGTGAAATCCAGGGGTCTAATGTAAACCTCTGAATTCTAAATTCTAGATCACAGTACACTTCATACAAGATAGACTATTGTTGTTTCACTGCCTGTTGTTGTTTTGCTTCAAGTTTGTTTCTTTGGTTTCTTACCTCACCTTTCTTCCACAGATGTGTTTTAGATAGGGATGGCCACCAAATGAAAACCGAAATGCTGATTTGTCATTTTGTTATGTAACAAAATGAAATGAAATGAACACAAACAAGGAAGCAGCATTTTGTTACAGATGAAACAAAACAGTTGTTGAAATGAACTGTTTTGTTCCGTTTGTAAAAGGTGTCCCTTACCTGCAGGGTGCCCCCTGCTGCTGGAGCCCAGGAGAGGGAAGAGGAGGAGGTGGGTCACCGCTGCTGCTCCGGTGCTCTCTGCCTCCTCTCAGCCTGGCTTCCAGCATCCTCTCAGCTGAGAGGCAGGTGGGGGGTGACTCCCCTGGGTCCCAGAGGCACAGAATTTGGTGCCGGGGAGTCATTTTAGAGGGCTTCTGCCAAACGGTCAATGGCTGGACCGCTTTAAAACTGGCCCTGTCAGCACCAGGGGCCACTTGTAAAGGGGTCTAGCTGATAAAAGCTTAGCAGGAGCCCTTTGAAAATGTCTCCTAGGCAGCAAATCTGGTGCCTCTAGGACCCAGGGGAGCTGTTTTGTTTCATTTCATTTTGTTTTGTACAATTTTTGGAAAAAAATCATAAGAAACAAAATAAAATGAAATCTTATTTTTCTGTTTCATGCCCATCCTTAGTTTTAGGATAACATTTATTTATTTATTTATTTATTGTTTGTTTGTTTGTTTGTTTGTTTGTTTCATTTTTATACCGCCCATCTTCCAATCTGGAACTCTGGGTGGTTTACAAAGTTAAAAATATACAATAGAATACCAAACAAAATAAAATAAAAAAAATAGGGAAGCCCTGGCAAGATGTATCAAAGGGCGGTAACAAGAGAAAAAAATTAAATTAAATTAAATTAAATTAAGTTAAATTAAATTAAATTAGGTTGCCATATGCCTCCCTGAAAAGCAAAGTTTTCAAAGCCTTTCTGAAGGCGGGCAGGGACTGTGCAAGGCGCAGCTCACTCGGAAGGTGGTTCCATAATGAGGGGCCCACGACAGAGAAGGCACAGTTGGGCGTGGCTGACCTCCACGCCTCCCTGGGAGTGGGCACCCTGATTGAGCATGCCTGCGACATTCGCATGGGCCTGGCCTCAGTTGACCTCTGGGAGATACGCTCCAAAAGGTATTCAGGGCCCAAGCCATGGAGGGTTTTGAAAACCAGAACCAAGACCTTGAACCTTATCTGGAGAGCCATGGGCAGCCAATGCAGGCAGGCCAGTACTGGGGTGATGTGGTCGTATCTACGAGCACCCACCACCAGTCTGGCTGCCACATTCTGTACCCGTTGGAGTCTCCGGACAAGGGTCAAGGGCAACCCCACGTAGAGTGTGTTGCAGTAATCAATTCTCGAGATCACGAGGGCCTGCACAACTGTTCTCAGGTAGGACTCATTGAGATACAGGTGGATCTGGACGATCCTGTGGAGGTGGAAAAAAGAGGCCCTGGAGACGGCCATCACCTGGGCTTCCAGGGAGAGGGCAGAGTCCAGGACCACATCCAGATTCCTGGCCCTGTCCATAGGCTGGAGGGAGACTCCCCCCAGACTAGGGAGGGGGGCATTGTACCTGGACGAGGGTGCCCCAAAGAACAGTACCTCGGTCTTCTCTGGATTCAGTTTGAGCCTGTTAATCCTGGTCCATTCCAGAACCGCCTCCAGGCACAGATCAAGAGAGCGCACTGCCTCCAATGCAGACATAGAAAAGGAGAGATAGAGGTGGATATCATCAGCATACTGATGACAGTGAACTCTAAATCTGCTGATGACCTCCACCAGCGGCCTCATATAAATGTTGAACAGCATAGGGGAGATTGCCGACCCCTGGGGCACCCCACAAGGGAGCATCCAAGGAGCCAACAACTTGTCCCCCAGCTGAACCCGCTGAGACCGGCCGTCAAGGAAGGATCGGAGCCATTCCTGCCTCAGTGAGCCGATCCAGCAGGTTACCGTGGTTGACGGTATCAAAGGCCGCTGACAGATCAAGGAGGACCAACATGGTGGAACACCCCCTGTCAGCCTCCCTGAGGAGGTCATCCTGCAGACCGACCAGAGCAGTCTCGGTCCCCCGAAGCGGCCTGAACCCAGATTGGAAGGGATCCAGGATGTGATTTTCCTCCAGGTAAGACTGAAGCTGGACAGCGGCCACCCTCTCGACAACCTTGCCCAGGAAGGGAACAATGGCAATCTAGCGGTAATTGGCTAAATCGTTTGATGCCAGGCCGGGCTTCTTTAAAGTGGGCTTCACCACTGTCTCCTTCAGGCAGTAAGGAAGAATTCCTTCCCTGAAGGAAGCGGTGGCGACGGTGGATGCCCACTCCAGCATGTTCCCTCTGGTGGATTTGATAAGCCAAGCTGGGCAAGGGTCGAAAGGGGAGGCCGCTGGCCAGCAATAAGCCATAACCCTGGAGGCCTCCGCATAACATATTGGAGCAGCTGGAAAACAATCCAGAGCACTCAAAATATTTCTTGCAAATACCTTACAATAAGAAAATGGTCACGGTCTTGTTAAAACTGGCACATTATAGAGCTTTATCTTTATACTGAGTTCAGAATGAAATGATTAACCAATGGAGCTGGTTCAGTATAGATGTTCTATGCCAGGCATGTCCAAAGTCAGGCCCGGGGGCCAAATGTGGCCCCTTTTCAAATTCCAAGCGGCCCACGGCCTCTTCTCCCCACTGACTCAGCCTGCCATGCATCCCCACCAGCTGGCCCCTCCCCATACTGAATGGAGACGTCAGCTTGCAATTTTATGGTTTGCCTGCCCTCCCTGCCTCTGTCATCCCCCCAGCCACCTGCCCAGCCTACCCACCCCTGGTTCCATTGCTGCAACGTCCTCCCTGCCTCCTTGCATGTTATAGAGACTTGTCCAAAGTGCAGCCTGCGGTCAAATGGGGCTGAATGTTCGGCCCCAACACATTTTCACCTCACCAAATCTGGCCCTCCTTGGAAAAAGTTTGGACACCCCTGTTCTATACTCATAAGGAATGTGGGGCTACATGACACCAAAATGCCTATGTGGTCCAACCTTTTAGTCCTGAAGAAGTCAAACAGATGATGATACAAAGCCCACAAACAGGACACAAGCACAGTAATATCTGTCCAGCTCTATCTAAGTTGTTCTCCTAACAAACATTCAAGTAGAGATGGGCACGACTTAGCGGTATTCCCGTTTCCGTTTCCGTTACTCATTTCCGTTACTCTACGGAAACGGTAACGGGAATTACTCCGCCAGACTTCGAGCTCGAACCGATGAACAAACAATTTTGGTCTGATTTGTCGTGCTCGTTCCTTGCATCGCGCAATCGCGCGATGCCACGCAGCACAGAAAAAAAGTTTTTAAAAGTTAAAAAAAATCCGGTTCCCGGCCGAAAAGCAGGCAGAAAAATGCCTGCTGTGCCTCAGGGCACCTACCAGAGGGGTTGTTTCTGGAGGTCCCCGGCCTCCCCCCCATCCCCCGTCCTGGGCTGCTCTGGTGGAACTCGCCGCAGGCTCGCAGGCAGCCAGCAAAAAGCCCAGTCTCGCCGGCCGCCGGCCACCGCAATTAAAGCGCAAGCAAGAGGCACGGACGGCACAGGAAAAAACTTTTAAACTCTCCCCCCACCCATTCCCGGGCCAAAAAAGTAGGCGGAAAAATGCCTGCTTGACTAAGGGCGCAGGGCACCTACCGGAGGGGTGGTTTCTGGAGGGGGGTCCCGCCTCCCCCCCATCCTGGGCAGCCGGACTCGAGTCGCCATGCCATGCGGTGCGGGTGGGGGATCCAAAATGGGGCGGTGAACGCAATATTGTTTTTGAAATTGTGGTCCAAAAACACACAAGCACAACAGAAACACACGAAAATTTATAAACTGCAAGATTTTTCACAGTAGCAGTGGGTTTTTTCTTGCAAAAAATGTCTCTCCTCTCCTCCTCTGTCCTCCATTGATTTTATTTTATTTTATTTTATTTACACCTGCGCAATGATGGGCTCTCCGAATGGCCAGCCATGTGGGAGTGGACGACCATGCAAATTTTTGGAGCCATCCCACCAATCGCATGGCCACTTGGCCATGGAGACTTCTGGGATGTGTCAAAAAGCCCCCTAAAACCTGCCCTAGCCCCCTAACCCTAACCCTAACCCTTGACTCTGTACCCATATGTCACAGACTGTCTTCTTAGTGGGTCAGAGAGGCACACAGAGGTGCAACCCACTAGCCCACCGTAACCCTAGCCCTAACCCTAACCCACCTTAACCCTAAGCCAGATGTACTTGCATTGCACTACACGCAAGTACAATTCCCTTCTGTGTGAGACATGGTGGTGCGAGAGCCTTAGTTAGGCATCTCACCTATGGCTCTGGGTTCAGTGCCATCCACTAGTCTTCACAGTCAGAGTCTGCACAACTGGTATGCAATATCCATATGGCTATTGCATACCATTTTGCAGCAGCAGCAGGTGAGGAGGGGAGACCCCCATGTAGAGGGGTCTCTTGGAGCCTGCTTCCCCTTCCTAGTGGGTGAGGATAGGAGGCACCCACGGGTGCCTCCAGGAGCCCACTTTCCCTTTATAGCGGGCCAGAGGAGGCACCCACCCCACAGAGGTGCCTCCAGGAGCCCACTTTCCCTTTATAGCGGGCCAGAGGAGGCACCCACCCCACAGAGGTGCCTCCAGGAGCCCGCTCCCCCCCAAAAAAAAACAGTATTAACGAAAATGAAAAAATGAAAAAACAAACCGACTAATTTTTGCGAATTTTCGCGAAAACCAGAAACGACCCGAAACGGAACCGGCCCGACTAACGACAACTCGAAAAAAATTTTTTTCAAGTCGTGCCCATCTCTACATTCAAGCTCTTGCACTCAGGACTGCCTAAAAGTTGTGAATCATATGTAAAGATGGCCTCAGATATGCATACAGCCAAAGCCTGATTAACTAGCAAGATTATCTTTCTCTCACTTTCACTGAAACTAGCAAACCAGATTAAATTTGATAAAGGATGCTGCTGCATTCTGATGTCAACATTTCCTCCATAAACTACACAAAGGCAGGTGCAATATATTATTTTTCAGCCCAGGAAAAGCCTTTTGCTAAGGCTTTACTATTTCATCTCAGCTTATATTCACACTACAACAAATACTGCTTAAAAAGCACTTTACCAAAAGCATTTACCAAAAACAAGGCATGGAAGATGCTTTGTAGCTTTCTATGTGCATTAACATTAATAATATGTAGTGTAGGCAGGGCTTTTTATTTTTGGCACCAAATATATTGTGTCACATTTCTCTCTTGGTAAAAGCATTTTACTTGATCTAATAAGGAGAGATGATTGAAGCACAAAATACAGGAAATGATAGATCTTAATGAATACCACAAACATGCTTTAGTACACATTCAATATTATATTATAGTTCACTCATTTTCAAAGTGAGAGGAAGGGAGTGACAGAGCGAACTGAGAAAAATATCCTTAAACTACTGTCTGTTCAATTGTTTATTTAGGATTTCTGTTAATTTATATATTACTATATAATTATATAGTCCTTCACGTGAATTGTGAACAGTCACTGACAGTACATAAGGTCATTTTTCTTTAGAGGGTTTCAGTCCCCCTCAAACAAACGCCCACAAACCCCAAATTTATAAATGGAAGAGAATATTGGGTCACTTCCATTTTTTTAATTCTTCCCTGTCATTTATTTATTTATTTATTTATTTATTTATTTACATCATCCATAAATCAGAATAGATCTGCTTTCTTTAAATAGACTTTATTAGTCTTCAACTAATTTAGATCTAACTTGGAAGAAGGCCTCCATATTATGTAATACAATTGGGCACAATGCAGAATCAATGACACATAAGTTAGTCATATTCTACTAGTTAAAATCCCATTGATTTTCATAGTTGTAGTGTTCACCGTTTTGCTGTGTACGAGACTGTACTGGAGGGGGAATAATAGGTTAATGTTTATGCCCAAATATGGAGTGTGGAGGCAGAGTCTGAGTGCTTAAATAGCTCCACCTGAGTTAGTTAGAGTCAGAGAGGGCAAAGATAGGGCTGAGATAGGGCTAAGATAGGGCTAAGATATGGAAACTGACAGGCACTGAAGAAGAGACAGGGCAGTTAGGGAACTGTCAAGTATGAGAGAGGGAATTAGATCAGTATTTGAGTGAACTACTTTGAGAAACTTTAAGTAACTAAACATACGTGAACTGTATTGAACTGGGGTACCTTGACTGGTGGCAGCAATACCCGAGTGTAATTTGGTACAGGTCAGTGGTCCGTGAGATAACTGGGGGCCTGTGCTAGAGTGAGGTTGTACCTTTTACTACTCTGTAGTAACAGGAGTGTGGTAACCCAGCCACACTCTAAAGTCTGACCTCCACAACAGTAAATTGCATTCAAGCAGTCCCAATGAATCAGTTTGGACTCGGTGAGCCAACTCCTCTGTAAGTTCCATTGATTCAAGTGAATATTCCAACTGTGACTGGGGGTGTGATCCTAATGACAAATATAAAAGCTCTTGAATCACTTTCTGCTTTAAAAACAAACGAACTTAAAATAAGGTATCTTCATGATATAAACTGAAATGGATGTGAAATACCATTTATGTTAGGCACACATAAGAACCTCTAGTGTATTTCAATTATTTCTGCATATGTGTAAAAATCTCTATCACTACAAACTGTAGGCAGTAACAGCAACAAGAACTGTGGAGAAGCCAGGGAGGAAAGAGAAATAGGTACAGTGAGCCTGAAAGGAAGGACACAAGTGAGTCCAGTGCAGAACTGGAGGAGTGAATAGCTGTCTTTCGGAAAAACAATGGATCTGAGATACAGATCCTCATGGATCCACATAGTTCTTCTGTAGGATCGATCATCCACAAAACATTCTCATACATGGGCACCATCTTTGCCCACAGATTGGACAATTGTTTCAGGATAATCCTATTCTAAAACCAAGTGGATCCATGAGGATCCATGCTTGGATCTGAGTTTTTGCACCTCTGCAAAACCAGGTACCCTTCATTTAGGTGATATATTCTGTGGGTCCAAATGGGAATAGCTGGAGCATTCTTAATGGGACAGAAGCAACCAAGCTTTATAAAGGGATAAGTAGTTTTGCCAGCAGACACTTCCTCTTCCTCTAAAACATTTGGGGCTCTTTAGTCTGGAAAAAATGTGTCTGAGGGGGGATATGATAGAGACATACAAAATAATTCAGGGCATGAGTAAAGTGCATAGAGGGATGCTCTTCTCACTGTCTGTGGAACTCCCTGCCACCAGATGTGGTGATGGCATCTGGGCTGGATACCTTCAAAAGGGATTGGACAGATTCCTGGATGAAAAGTCCATCACAGGTTACAAACCATGATGGAGATGTGTAATCTCCAGGCATAAAACCGGGGTACTTCAAGGACAAGATGCAGGGGAGTGGTATCAGGATACAGATATCTAGTCTCATGCACTCCCAGACACATTTGGTGGGGCCAGTGTGAGATACAAGAGGCTGGACAAGATTCAGTATGGCTCTTTTTATCTTCTTATGTCCTTATTGAACATATTCAGTGATTTCTATTTAAGAAAAAATATGAGATATATCACAACATGAATTGTGAAAATATTCCTTGTTTCCTTCCCCTTTTCACTAGTTAATCTTCTGGATTGTAATATTTTTGAAAATGTCAGATATTACTGGCAGAATATTATTTCCATTGTAAGGGAACATGTTTGTTTTCACTGATGTTTTCCAGCAATTTTACCTCAATGTTTTTTGTTGTTGTTTTCTTTCCTCTTAGATATAATGCTCCACTGAGTAGAATTCATTACTGTGCTCATTGTAACACGAGTTTATAATGTCAGCCTATACACTAATAAATGCTTGAAAGTCTGGTATTCTATATGTTATGTATCTGATTTTTGTTATTTTTTAAAAAAAATCTGACCTAGATGTTCTCATATGAAGATTATGTGTGCCCTTTTCTTCACAATTAAAACGATGGACACGTGTATAGAAGGAACAAGTTTAAATGATTTATCAAGTTTTATAGCTGTTTCGTCCACTCCATAATCTGGTTTGACAGAAGCAGAGGCCAACATCCTTCTGCTTTGAGTATCATCGAGGTGGTAGAAGCCACCGAGTTCATCTATTTCAGTCTTCCCTGCTTGATGTTAACAATTTATTTATTTATTTATTGAATTTATCCTAGGGTTTGGACACAGTGGCACAAGATGGCTTCAGGGGGGAAGGAAGCACACAAGAGCCCAGGTACCATTTCAGAAAGTAATGCTAGATGATTCCTGTTTGGGGTTGTATTTGTCTTCTTCCTTTCTTTCGTCCTTTTCTTTCCTTAAACATAAAATGCTTAATTTATATCTGTGGACTCTATCGGTTTCAGCCCAGTTTTAGAAGTCTGTTTTAAACTGTATTCCTGTCTTCTGAGATGTTAGCTGGCTATATCTGTCTCTCTATAAATTATATATTAGGCTTCCTTATGAAGGCAAGACTTGATTTATTAATTTGCCAAAATATTTCTCAAGTCTCAGGTTCATGATATGAGGAGGCTCAAATATTAACCAGGAGAGTTTAAATATAATATACAACTTTTCTTTTAACAGATAATTTTTGACATCATTTTATAAATTGTTTGTTTTGGGGAAAATATATATTTCTGTCACACTTTTGGTCATATTGAGACCCTTGATAAACAGATGGGAAATTAGAAAGCATTTCAGCACTACTCAAAGTAGAAATGTATTTGATGTTGATCTTTTTGTCTCTTCAAACTATTCATTTTTTACCATTTGGTTTGGTAGCAGATGATGAATACTTTGTGAAGTGTTTTTTGCCGGATGGGACATCCAGGTTTGGCTTGTGTGAGTCAGCAAAATTGCTTGTATATGCACTTTGCCACTTGCTAAGCTTAACTATAAAAGGCACTGCACATTCTCTGTGCTTGGGGAGTGAATTAAGCTATTCATGTGGAAATACCAGTGGCCTAGATGTTGTTATTGGCTGACTCATGCTGCTGTACTTATGTCTATAAAAGCATACAGTGGCTCTATGACTAAATTGGATCCTCACGTTCAGGAATAATATCAGGATTGAAATGATGAAAATATGCCTTCTGCACCTTAACCCTGAGAACTGCATAGAATACAAACCCAACTCTCTAATCTGAAATGAATTATTTGAAAACACATGTTAGTAGTTTTAAGGGAACTTCTATAACTTGATGATGACTTTTTAATCTATGGTAGGACATAGAAAAGGACATAGAGTATTCCCCACTCCCTCATTTATACAGTGTATGTGGAATGAATATGAAATACTCAGAAGCCTTATGTGGCTGAACTGGCAGAATCTGTAGATGATATTATTCACCCCTTTGTTCATTTGGTCACAATTAATTTGTTATTTTGATGAGTTTCTTTTAACATTGGAAAGCACTGAACATACTTAGGGTGTGAAGTCAGACCAAAGCGTAAGCAGCTGAGTCTGGGTGAGCAGTCCACTCATCCCAGCAAGCAAGAAGAATGTGAAGTAAGCATTCTCCTACCGATCATGAAGAAGATGAGCATTGAAGAAAGGAGTGAAGGGTGAGCCAATGAAAAGAAGGATATAACATGTACTGTTAGAGAGGGACCTATAATAGAAGGTTTTCTGATGATGAAGGAGCATGATGATCATTGGAGGGAGGAGGGAGAGGATAAAGGGCGTGGAAGAGGTGGCAAATGAATTTTGGATCTATAAGTAGACATGCAGAATGGGACATTTATGTTTTCCCCAGTGCCAAGGGTCCCTGGAAGAGCGTTTGAACAGGAGAGAGTGGATCGGGCAAGAAGATGGAGCCAGCAGCAGATTGGCCATGGCATCCATGTTGTGGCACCCGATGCTCGGGGCAGGGAATGAGGTCGGGATACTTTGCTATTCAGGAAACATTAGAATTGGTATTCTCTACGTGGGAAACATCATTGTTGCCTAGTGAGTTTGAACCCTTAATGCCTACCAAAATTATTGTTCAGTCTGTTAAAGACAATAAAATAGAGTTCAGTTCAAATTTGCCATCTTTATTGGTCACAGATTCTCCATGGGAGGTATCACCTCAGGTAAAAAAATGAAACCTGTCACATTGGGATAATATAAACATAACTGGAAAACTGACATAATAGTTGTGAGGAAAGATATTATAATATAAAGAAGCAGATTAACAAAGATATTGATATGAATTGGTGGGGAATTGTCATCATTCATGAAAGAAGAAATAGAAATGCAAAGTTTACAAGCAACGATAATTGTCTAAACCATGGTCATACAACAAAAAGTCATATTTGCATATTAAGGTAGAGATGGTAATGGAGACAAACAGTTTGACACATGTAGAAACCTTGTTCCTATGTAGGGGGATGCTCATGAATTCCTTGGTACATTCTTGCTCAGCTACTTCCCATCTGAACCTGTCTTGGAAATTATTTTGTTCAAGGATGGCCACACTGAGGTCAGAGTTAAGCTAACAAAAGCCTTTGAATTTTGAAAGTTGATTGTGGCTATCATTTCAGTGTCAGCCTCTCTGTGTCTAATGGAATTGTTTTTCCCTGTATAGCATGGTTGTTTATTTATTTATTTATTTATTTATTTATTTATTTATTTATTTATTTATTGTAATTACCTTAGTCCCTCAAATGTACTGGGATAGACCCTTAATCTATAAAACTGCCTGTCTTGAACAGTTGACAAAAGAGTGTTTTCAGTGAAGAAAAAAATGTTTTTCTTGTAGAAGTGCATTTAGGGTGAGGGAGAGAAGGGATTTCTATTACCACTGCATGAATTACCCAAGGGAAGAAAGAGAGAAAAGGAGCTGTATCATAGGAAGAAATCAATATCAAGAATACGTGTGTGTGTGTGTGTGTGTGTGTGTGTGTGTGTGTGTGTGTGTGTGTGTGTGTGTGTGTGTGTGTGTGTGTGTGTGTGTGTGTGTGTGTACCACTGTGTATGATAGTAACTTCACCTGTCAAAAGCACCATTCCAGGTGCATCATCAGAGAGGAACTTCAAAGGGAAAAAGTGCTATTATCAGCTATTATTATGGTAAATATTTCCCTCAAACAATCAGTATTATCAGTGTCACAGTGTGTTCCGCATCTTCGTACAGGGTTTTGCTGCTTAATGATGTTCTATTCATCAAAATAATATATGATAGCAGGAACTGTGTACCTTTGCCCTCCCACGGCGAATAATGACACGAGACAACAGTATTGGGAACAAAACCGGGCCACACTTTATTAACACAACATCATAACCCAGGTCTGAACCACCTGCAACTTCTTGAGTGGCCTGCCGCCATGCAGGTTCACATTGGGGTACTTGGGGTTCTCCCGGGACCCCTCCGACTCTGGAGCATTTGGGTGAGTAACACCCCCTGACAGGCCTATCATGTCTTCAGGCCGCCAGGGCCGCCCAATTCCCTCCCCCTCCCCGGATCCCGAGCCACACTCTTAGTGGCTCATGACCCAGGCAAAGCCTCCGCTGGCATCCTTTCCCAGCGCTGTGATCTCTCAATCAGCAGCGTGATGGGTCAGATGGTAACGGAGGGGATATTAGACTTGTACCCACCGTCTCCATTCCCTCTTTACAACTGCCACTCTCTAGCCTAGCTATGGCCTGGGACACCAACCCCCACCTGTGCGATCAGCTCCTGCAGGCCCCTCCTCAAATCCGCCAGAAAGATGTCCATGCCGGCTTCAGAAAGGTGGACACCATCATCCCTCTACAACTCCGGGCGGGCCAGGGTGATATTGGGGTGCCCAATTACCGCACCCCTCCCTTAATAAAGGCATGGCATACCTCTCTGTTGACCCCTTGGTGTGACCTGTTAAAACATTGAGGGTCACAATCGCCCTCCACCGGAACCTTGGGATCAGGGTTGACCACATGACCTCAGTCATCGGATAGGTGGCCCACCAGGATTCCAGCTCGCGCCGGAACTGCCAAATCAGGGACTTACCCGTTCGAACCGTTAAGTCATTCCCACCCAAATGTATAATCAAGATGTCAGGAGGATTGCCAAAGGCTGCAAAAGAGGCCCCATGCATAAACTGACTCCACTACATGCCCCTCCTGCCCCTCCATTCAATATGAACTACCTCCCCCATGCCCAGATTGGGCCCCCATGCAGATTTCACCATGAACTTTTCTGCCCAATAAATATAACTATGACCCAGGATAATAATATGTACTCTACAGTAAGCTGAGGCAGCCTCTGGAAGACTAAATGAAATGTTAAGCATGGTGCACAGGCCTAACATAAGACTGGTAACGATGTGGGGCCCATCTCCCAATCTTCATAATAGTGCCAGTATTGTAACCCATGTCCGCTACTGTAGATGCATCCCCTATCTTAAAGGAATGGGTGCCAAATCTCAGGTGAGCTAACCCCACCCCTTCTGGTGCCTTGGCCATCAGGTGCCAGAACTGGTACTTGGTCAGTGGGGAGGCGTCAGCATGTCAGAACAGGTACCCCCCCCATTGCCCCTCAGGGCCAGATGTCGTTCAAGGCTCTCACCGGGCAAAGTTCCCTCCTAGAACAGGTGTGCAGTACCACCTGTTGGCCCCTACCCCATTGGTCTGTTTTTGACCTCCTAAGGCGTACACTGATGCTCGCCTCCAGACGGGTGACGTCATCAAGCTGAAAGGCTGCCCTGGCCCTATCGGCCCGGCTGGCTGCCACCAATTCACTTATCCTGAATGCCCCAAAGAAGGTGAGCATGGCGGCTGCATGGATTAATGCACCATTGGGCGCTGAACCAAACCATGATGTCTGGGGTAATGGGTGAACCTTCATTGGGAATCCTCACTGCCTCCTTACCCCAACCCTCGAGCATCTTGCACAACTTGAATTCACCAGTATTATCAGGGAGACCAAGTGACTTTGCATGGTACACCAAGGCTGCCAATTTGCCTTGCATGGAAAAAGGGGCCAGACCCTTCCTCCGTAGAAACACCAGATATTGCCTAAGGTGGTCTACAGGGGCTGGCCATGTATGCTCATTACCCATCATTGTTCTACACTCTTCAAAGTCCCTCAATGCCAAATCATAGTCCTGCCGTTTTCTAGGTGCCAATGCTAAGCTCAGGGCCCTGTCAGCTTCCTCCCGCCAATCCTCCATACCTTGTCGGGTAATTCCTCTGGAAGGTCAGACACTCCTGGGTCCAGGGCCCTGAAGCGCTCGACCTGTTGGTGGGAAAGTGCATCGGCCAGGGAGTTATCAAGGCCCAGCACATGTCGAGTGTGTAGAACAATATTATGCTGTAGGGCACGCAGCGTGAGCACCTGCACCAGGTCCATTACCCATTCTGACTTAGATGTTAGGTTGTTAACAGTATGCACTACAGCCATATTATCATGCCAAAACCTCATGATGGAATTGGACCACTCTTTTGACCAGAGCCACAGGGCCCCTACGATGGGAAAGAGTTCCAAAAATGTCAGGTCCCTAGTCACTCCATCATGAGCCCACTGGGCAGGCCATGTGCCAGCGCACCACCGGCCTTTGCAATAAATCCCAAAGCCTATGGCCCCGGCTGCATCCGTGTGTACCTGGAAGTCACTACCCATATGGAGATTCGACCTCCAGAAAGATACACCATTGAAACTCTGCAGGAATCGGAGCCAGACCACCAGGTCGGCTTTCATCCCTGCTGTGACCCTAGTACAATGGTGGGGTTTATGTAATCCCTGCACAGCTATGCAAAGTCGCCTAATGAAGGGTCTGCCTGGGGCCACTACCCTACAAGCAAAATTCAGGTGCCCTACCAGCTCCTGTAGCTGTTTAAGCGTGACCCAGCTGTGCTGTAAAATGCCCTCTACCCTAAGATGTAGAACCTCTAGTTTGTCTCTGGGCAGCCAGCAGGACTGTTGCCATATGTCTATTTCCACCCCTAAAAAGGTGAGCATGGGTGCAGGGCCCTCGGTCTTATCTTTGGCCGTGGGTAAGCCTAGCCCGCTGGCCAGTCCCTGAAATGATTCCAACAGAAATCTGTAGGTACCAGACCCCTTTGGACCAGAAAAAATAAAATCATCAAGGTAGTGGGCCATTCCTCACAGCCCTGTGAAAATCCTGAGTTTCCATTCCAGGAATATACTAAACTTTTCCAATGTCACACAAGACACGGAGCACCCAAAAGGCAATGCCCGATCCATGTAAAACCCACCCTAGAATTGGAAGCCCAGCAGCTCGAAATCTGCAGGGTGGACGTGTAACAGGTGGAATGCAGACTTAATGTCGCATGTGGCCATCTCTGCTCCCACACCACCTGACCTAATCATGGCCACAGCTTCATCAAAGGACATGTAGTGAACTGACACTACCTCCATCAGGATGCCATCATTAACAGAGGCCCCCTCCGGGTAAGACAGATAGTGAATGAGCCTGAACTCACCTGCTGCTTTTTGGGGGACTAGTCCCAGTGCGGACACCCACAAAATTCAGCAGCAGTGGAGTGGAGAATGGGCCCAGGACCCTACCAACTGACACTTCCTTATCTATGCTTACCTTAGCTATATGCTCCATCCCCACCAGTGACCTCAGGTTATCAGCTCTGGCAGGGCCCTGGGCACCATAAAACTGAATACGGAAACCTAACTTAAAACCATTTAACAGGAACTGTGCTGCCTCCCTATCAGGGTAGGCCTGGAGCCAATGCTCCAGGACCAGCACTCTAAATGGGCTGGGCCCCTTTCGCAGCACTGGGCTGAGTCCCGGTGGACTGTCTTTTACCTCCCCTGCCCTCCTTGTGCCAAGGTTGTTGGCCTCTTGCCTTGGCAGAACTGAGCACCGGATGTTGCATGCCGCACACAGAACATTCATGTTTGAAGCGACAGATCTTTTGGTTGCAACTACTTTGACCATTATGATCCCAACACATGAGCCGAGGTTGAACCTGCTGGCCCGCTTGTGTTGGATGGTAGGCACCTTATTATGTGGCCTCTATCAAATCTCTCTCCCAGCGCTGGGTGTACTGGGATCATCAACTGGAGCCACAAGGACTGCAATGGTTCATCCCAGCACAGATGGGGCTGGGTGGCTGCTTTCATCCTGAATTGCTCATCATATAACCATGCAAACCCTGGGAAGTCCACGTATGCCTTAAATATCATATCCTGATATTTAATCATAGATTGGGTCGTCCACGGGTATGCATGCAGCACCATGGAGATGTAAATGCCATAGGCTGGCAACCAATTAATCCATGACCTATCGGTCTTCCTTCTAAGCCTGCGATCCCTGTCCTTAGGGTCATCCTTATCAATTTCCTTTTGGTCCAATTCCCTATTTAGTAAACTGAATATGTCAACATAGTCACCCCTCCAAATCTTTCCCTCGTGGCCTGTGCAAGATGGTCTCCCATCGGGGTGGCATAATCCACATATGGCAATGCTGTGTAGGGCACCCCCGCATAAACGGCCAGCTGCCCCCATGGGTCACAGCCCGGTGGAACTTGGGCTGGCGAGGGCCCCCAGGGCCAGGAAACATTGTGATTATGTTCTGGTGCCGTGGCTAACTCACAGTTGTATGGGTCCACTCTGCCATCACTGCCGACCTCTGCCTCTGAGGTGCCCACCTTGGTGCTGTGCTCTCCTGCTCGATTCTGTGTGGGCGCGTGTTGTGGACCAGGCTCCTGCTGCACTGTGGCTGTAGCTTCAGCTGCCTCCTTCCTGGATGATGCCGTGTGCCTCCATAGCCTCTGAACGAGAAAGCAGCTTATTAGCCAACTCCCTCAACCTTGCCCATTTACAGACCTTGGAGAGCCTATCCGAAACCCGGGGCCCCTCTGTGGTCACCGGAGCCGCCTTATTTTGAAGGCCCTGGGCCTGCTCCAGGGCCACCATCTTAGCCCTAAGTTGCTCCCACACCGACCAGTCCCCTTCGTCCGAAGAGGAGGTCTATGGGGAAAACTGTGGCTGCTGCTTGCGAGCCGGATGCTTGCCTTTCTTATTACCCCCTCCCTTCTTGGGGGCCATTGCCTCCATCCCTTCCCTTGCCTCAATAAAGGCCTGCAGGCCTGGGCCCTCTGCAGCCTAACTCAATGAAGGGCTGCTGATGGACGGGTCCCCACCCTTGCTCCCACCAGGGTCCACTAGCCTAGGCCCCCGGGACCTTTTGTGCAGGGGGGCAGGCCCACCCCATGCAACCCACCAGAGGCCCACTGTCCTAAACCCACCATCAACCGGCCTACAATGAAGGGCTGCCCGGGTATGGATCCCCCTCTTCTGCCCCCGCTAGTGGCCTGTGGGCCTAAGGCCTAAACAACCCAACCCTCTGCAGCAGGCCACCCAGGGAGGAGGGGCATGGAGTCTGAGCCCTCTGCATGGGAGGGTGTCTACCACCCAAGTCTGTGGGTTGTAAGAGCCTGGCACCCGGGGGGATGTCTTCCCTGCCCCCGCCCATCCTCCAAACCTCTGGGAGCTCACACTCTCTGTTCAATGATGTGCAGGTGCAGCCCCGTCAGGGGCCACTGGGTGATTTGCCTGCCACGCAGGGTCTGGCTGTCACTCTGGGCTGCTGAGAGAAGCAGCCTTGTCACCGGCTGGCTGCTGGCTAGGCCCACTAGCCCTGGGTCCAAACCGCCTGGCTGCTCCTCGATCTTGAAATGGTCACCGCCACAAAATGGCAATTGCCAGAGTCTTCGGGCGCATCCACTGCTGAACACGCCTTGAGGAACAGAGGCCTTGGTCCTGGGCAGAGGCTGCCTTTATCGGATGCCTCCACCCCATCCAGGTATTCAGAACCTTCCCCCATCTCACTATACTCACTTGGGGGAGGGCAAAGAGGCTCTGGTGGCTGATGAGCAGCCCTGGAGCGGACATAGTTCCCATATAGTTATATGACTGTTCACAATCTTTCACAATCTATAAAAAGCAAACCCTCATATCTTCCTCCTGGAATGTCAGTTACACCTAACTAGGGATGGGCATAAAATGGAAAAACTGTGTTTCATTTCATTCCATTTCATTCCCACACATTTCATTTAATATCCTAAGTAACTAAATTTTTCAAAAAATAGTTGTTACATACAAAACAAAATGAAACAAAATGAATTCCCCCATCGCACCAGACCTCTGGCTGGTGCAGTTGGGGGATTCAAAAGCCTCCTCCCCACTGCCTCCCAGCTGATTTTGAGAGCTTGATTCCAGCTGGGAGGTGGAGGGTAGGAGGCAAGGACCACACCAGATGCAACAGCCCCAAATCATCTAGTGACAAATGGGCTACACAATTCAGCAGACCCTGTTGAGTAACCCCTCCAAATCTTTCCCTCATGGCCTGTAACAATATAAATTTAGAAATAAATAAAACAGCTGGAAAGAATAAAACATTATATGGTCAACATCTGAGAAATATAGATGGAAGGTATAATAATATAGATGGAATTCATCTTTAATGAAATCAACAAGTCCTGCTTCCTGACATCTTCTCTAGTTTCTGCCAAATTGTGTCATCTTCTGCTTTCTTCTAAAAACAGCAGATAAAGAGCCATCACAGGAGATCAGGCCTTCCCCTTGTAACTTCAGAATAACGAACCAATGCAGAATATATTCTTATTTCTATGATATTCTATATGGCGAATCATAGTTTTCCACATAGTATTCCATATAATCATCATTTAGTGACACCCCTGATGGCAGCTATTTAGTAGTAGTAGTAGTAGTAGTAGTAGTAGTAGTAGTAGTAGTAGTAGTAGTAGTAGTAGTAGTAGTAGTAAGAAGAAGAAGAAGAAGAAGAAGAAGAAGAAGAAGAAGAAGAAGAAGAAGAAGAAGAAGAAGAAGAAGAAGAAGAAATTGGTGTTGACAAAGTCACTACCAGTCAGCTGCAGAAAGCCACCTTACTGGGATCTGCTTGCATAATTTGCCGATACATCACATAGTCCTAAACGCTTGGGAAGCGTTCGACTAGTGATTTGTAATACAAAATCTAGCACCTGCTGTGTGGTGGTGGTGGTGGTGGTGGTGGTGGTGGTGGTGGTGGTGATGATGATGATGATGATGATGATGATGATGATGATGATGATGACGACGATGATGATTTCAACATGGCCATACGTTGTTATAATGCACAATCAATGTATTTCTGCTTTACAAAAGCACAATTAATTATGCTTATCCCATCTCTGAGTGCTTTTAGTAAGGATTATCTTGGGATTTTTGATAGCAGACTTCTGACACAATATTTCATACAGCCAATCAGCTCCAAGTTTGAGGACATCTGATCTTGATAGTGCAGACAATATGATGCAGCAATATCTGGCCATTTCCTGGTGTTTTGAAATACTGCTACAGAACCACAGTATTCCACTTTAATAAACCAAAGGTGTTTTTTTAAAGAACTCAGTTCAATATTGGGTTGCAGAATTATGGTTATATCTCTTTTTTGGGGGAGGTTCCTCCTTTTTTAAAAAAAATGACATCCATTTGCAACATGGTCCTCATCAGGCTGAAAAAAAGGTGTAGCTACTGAACTGTGGCAGAGCAGAGAAGTGAACATTTATTTTCAAAGGACTGGTGGTACTGATTTTTAAATGCTAAAAGCCCTGCCCTCTGTGCTGAGGCTCCCAAAGGTTTCCTCACATTGAAACATCCCTCAGGAGGCTCAGAAACTGGAGGCAAGGGAACCTAGGAAACTCTTAATTGAAGATAGAACAGCTGATGACATCTGTACCAACAGGACTTTGGACATTGATGCATAATTTAAAGTTTTTTGCCGTGTTCTGGAGACATAACCTTTAAAACACAACTAAGGAGTGCATTAAATATGCCTTTGGTGGCTTCATCTGTCCCATGAATAAGTAATATCCCCTACAACATGTGTTCAAACAGGGAAAAATTAATTGGTAGATCCAGCTTGTGACATTCATGCTTCTTACAGTAGATCTACCTTGTCCATTTCAATGAAACATAGTTAAAGTTTTCATAACTTTATGGAAGTTTCCACCTTTCCTAAATAATCTTACATTTTACTGCATTAAATGAGTTGATAACAAAGGCATAATTGGACTCAGAGAGGTTCTAAGTGACAGAAGTGGAAAGAAGATATTAAAATACTAGGTTCGATTTCAACATTAAATTACCTGAGCAAAGTAGAATTTGAGATATAAAGTCACCCAAACTAATTAGCCACAAGGGACATGTATTTTATTTGTACCTATGTATATACACATGCATTGCTACACGGACCAAAACAGAGAGGAATATTCAGTGGCAGAACAGTTTGAGGCTACAACTCTACTCTCTTTCCTGCTGTGCAGTACTAATTATTTGAGGGACACCATATGGCATGTAGTAGTCAGCTTCTTTCTTGCAATTTTTCAAGCCAGTACAGATCTAAAGCACTTTTTTTCACTATTGGGAAGTAGTCACACCAGTCAGTTCTTCAGCTGCAGTGCATTAACCCTTTTTAGTGCTTTACTAACACCAGTTGAAATCGTGAAAGCACTAAGGTTTGTATAATGTAGTAGCAGTTATTCATTCTGGTGTTTTGTTTTGCTTTGCTTTTGTGTGGTTTTTCTTTAAAAAAACCCCACCTCAGACTAACTCTGTGGTTCCAATCCTATTAAAATAGCTACCTACTGAAGTATATTAATGTCACCAACAGATGGAAGATTTTCAGCAATTAAATACTTACTCCTATTTTCCCTCAGTTCCCATGGCTTCCACTCAAAAAAGGGGGTTAATTACAAGTCATAAAAGCCTCTGGAGGTATGGGGGATCTACTTTTTTTAAACTAAAAATCTCCTCTCATAGTGACATGAACTCCTTTCCATATGTGTAGCTACACCAACAGGTGCTGCACAATAGGCAAAATGGACTCCTGCAGTCAATTACACAATCTAATTGCACCATCTGGACTGCCTGGAGAGAATGCCTGGCACACCTACACTCTCATAACATGTGTTATGCAAAGGTGAGCAGAATATTAGCTTTTAGGTACTCCTCATTTTTTAAAAAATGCCTTATTTATTTCTTTATATAGGAGCCCCATGGCGCAATACATGCCTGTACTGCAGGTAAAACTATGCTGACAACCTGGTGTTCAACCTCAGCCTTCCATCCTTCCAAGGTCGGTAAAATGAGTACCCAGCTTGCGGAGGGGGCAATGTGTAGCATGCATACTATAATTAAACTGTAAATGGCCCAGAGACTACTTGAAGTGGTATGGGGCGGTATATTAGCAGAACACTTTGCTTTTGCTTTGCTTTATTCTTTCTTTGCAGATTTTGAAAGTTCATTTTAAAAGTAGCCCAAATCTATTATCAATATAAGATAGTCACTGTAAAATTTATATCCTGGAAAGTTCAAGAAATGAAACCAGATTAAAGTTTAATAATTTTAACTTATTGCCTTACTGATTTGTAGTACTGCTCTTCTTTTTTATTTAAAATAAGCAGATAAATTTATTTCCCCCCCTAGCAACATGTCTATAAATGTCAAAGCCAGCAATTTAGTATTGGGAAGGAAATTTGCATTGCTTAATATTTTGGAAAGCTTAAATGAAAACTAATGATTTGTCTGAGGATATATTCTTAAATCAACAATCTTGCAGATCAGCTTTTGAAGTCATTGTCAACATCTCTTTGATGTGCTTAAGAGTTGTAAATAGATGCTCTCTACATAGTGAAATATTTGCATTGTTAATTAATTTGAGTGGATGTCATTCAGATTTAAACTATGATTAAGAGTGAATTTAAAGGATGAAAGGCAAAACGACTTTGTTTCTCTTATTTATATTCTGTGTGCTCTATATATACATATGTATATAAGGTCTATTCCAGATAACTAATTACCTTTTCATCTGTTGTTTTATTATTCTGGTCACAAGATTATTTCATATATCTGTCCTGTATTTCCTTCTGTGGTTATTTGGTTTCATGTGTTATGTTGCTCCTGGTGCCGCAAACTAGAAAGGTTTATCAGAATTGTTTGTTTGACTTTTGTATGCATATTTTTGTTTTCTGTTATATATAAATCTTCAGAGTATTAGGCAAAAATAAAAAAAACCCAAAAGATAAAAATCATGTAGCACCTTAAAGTCTATTATGTTTTAATGTAAACTTTTGTGGACACATCCAGTTCTTCAGACATACAGAAGCAGAATGAGGTGTATAATATAATATAGAATGGAATATAAGTATCATACCAAATATTCATCAGCTGTTGGATGTATGGTGTCAAGCCACACACACAAGGCACACACACAAACAGGGTTCAGTTCTTTGCCAATGTCAAGCCCCACACAGAGCACACACACAAACAGGGTTCAGTTCTTTGCCAAGATCTTTAGTGGAAAGCCGGGCGAGTTCAAGTCCTTTGCCAACAATCAAGTGCCAGATAAATAACAGAATCCAACTCCCAGCAATTAACAGTCCAAGTCAAAACCAGAATATCTCACGGAAACCAGATGTCAAACACAATGGAACAGATTAAGCCATTGTCCAGGAAGCCAGTCTGAAATCAGGTAACAGAGCCAAGGTCACAGACAGGAACGTGGTTGCAAGTTCAAATGATGCGTTGCTTCCACAGAAAGCTCAAGGTGAGCTTACCAGCTTTATTCCAAAACAGGGAAAACACCCTTACTTCTGGAAAGGCTCCTGCTAGTACTCAGGGCTTCCCGACCTGATTCCCTGTCTAGCATCAAAGACCCTTTCCCTAGCTCTCCTATTAGCACTTCTTTGCAGAATCCTGCTCATAGCCCTTCTACAGGGAGAAGATATGTTTTCAGCTGAGTCATCAGACCCAGCTGCCTGCTGACTTGAGCTGCAAGGCTTCTCCAGCAGCTCTTCACCATTTAACCCATCAGAGTCAGGTTCTGTGACAGGCAGGGTCCTGGCATATGGCACAATTGCATGCATTGATTTGGTTGGTGTTTTAAGTAAGGCTCTGTTGTAAAAATTTCTCTAGAGATATAAAACAGACACCAAATCTGAGTGAGGATGAACAGGGGAGATGGGGAGGTGAAGAAAGGGAGGTGAGAGAATAGGACAGCTTTGAGATTATTACCAAATGTAATACTTAGCACTGCCACTGTTATTTACTTCAATACTACCAAGCCCATCTTTCACCATCAGGCTCTTAGGTAAAAATTGTCTGTAACTCCCATATTCCCTTGTGAAACTCTCCAGTTCCTTTGCCTCCCTCCCCAGACTCACGAGACACCCGGGTCTTGCCCAGGGGGGAAAGGGAGAGGGGGCTCTCAGTTTTTACTATCCTGTAAAATTTAGTGCTATTGGCAAATTTGGCTACCTTGCTATTTATGCCTACTTCTAGATCATTTATGTAGAGGTTGAAAAGCAGGGGTCCCAGTATTGAACCTTGGGGACCCCACTCTTTACCTCCCTCCACTTGGAGAAGTGTCCATTTAGTGCTACCCTCTGTTTCCTGTCCCTTAGCCAGTTGCTGATCCAGGACAAGACCTGTCCCTTGATTCCATGAATGGCAGGTTTATTCAAGAGCCTTTGGTGCAGGACCTTGTCAAATGACTTCTGAAAGTCCATATAAACAATGTCAACTGGATCTCCCTTATCCATATACTTGTTGACACGCTCAAAAAATTCCCACATATAAGTGAGGCATGATTTGCCCTTGCAAAAGCCATGTTGGCTCTCCTTCAGCAGCACCTTCTCTTCTATGTGCCTATTAATGTTACCTTTTAGGATAGTTTTCATCATTTTACCATGTCAAACTGAGTGGTCAGAAATTTTCTGGATCACCTCTGGATCATTTTTTGAAGATTGGTGTTACATTTGCTACCTTCCGGTCAGCAAACACAACACCTGATTTAAGGGAAAGATTCTGTATTTTGGCAATTTCATCATTAAGTTCCTTGAGAACTCGTGGATGAATGCCATCTGGTCCTGGTGATTTGTTAGCATTTAGTTTAAGAAGGCATGCAAAGCCCTCCTCCCTGGTTATTTCTATCTGGTTTAATTCTTCAGTTTCCCTCCCTATGAAGATAAGCTAAGTTTTGGGCATGTGGTGTCTGTCTTTAGTGAATACTCAAGCAAATAATTCATTGAGTCACACTGCAATCTGTTTCCTCTTTAATAACCCCTTGCCTTCCATTGTTGTCTAATGGTCCAATGGCCTTCCTAGTTGGGGTCTTATTTCTAATGTACTTAAAGAGGTCCTTGTTATTTCTTTGAGTGTTTTTAGCTATACCCTCCTAAAAGTCTTGCTTTGCTTTCCTGATTGTTGCCTTGGATTTTTCTGCCAGAATTTATGTTTCTGCCTGTTGTCCTCATTTGGACAAGCCTTCCATCTTCTAAATGAGCTTTTCTTGCTTTTGAACACTTCCTGAACAGCTCCTGTAAGCCACATTGGAGTCCTCTTGGACCTGGCAGTGCCCTCTTTTCCTTTTGGGTATGCATTATTTATTTATTTATATTTGCACTTATTGACTGCCCGATTTTCTCACAGGAACTCTAGACAAAAAATTATAACAGAACAACCTATCAAAAAACAAACAAACCAGACAACATGAAAAATCCAATAGACAACAACAGAGAAACGATAAAGCAGACAACCGCATCCATACCACAAACACAAAGTCTGGCAAGAAAAAGACTGGGAAAACAATGCAAACAAACTAACAACATACCATGGTGCATTCAGCCAAAGCCAAAGCTTTCCCTAAAGAGCCAGGTGTTTAGCGCTCTTCTAAATACCAGCGGAGACTTTGCCAGCCTGATCTCCATGGGCAGAGTGTTCCAAAGTGCCAGGGCTGAGAAGGTTCTCTTCCGGGTAGAAAACTTTTGGTCCTCCTTCGGAGTGGCAACCCGGAGAGACTGGGAGAATGAGGCTCTGGTCAGTTAAGACGAAGCTGACCTCTGGGAGATCTGCTCCACCAGACAGACAGGTCCCAAGCCATGGAGGGTTTTGTAAACCAAAACCAGTAACTTGAACCTTATTTGGGAGGCAACGGTAACCTGTGCAGGTGAGCCAGGATGGGGATGATGCACTCAAACCTGCTCGCACCAACCACCAACCTGGCCACCGCATTCTACACCTGCTGCAGTCACCAAACAAGGGTCAAGGGAAGGCCCATGTAGAGAGCGCTACAATAGTCTACCCTCAAGATCACCAACGCCTGCACAACTATCCTAATGGAATCCACATCCAAGTATGGGCAAATCTGGGTGATAAGCCTAAATTGATAGAAAGCTGCCCTGGAGACAGCATTCCAATTGGGCCTCTGCTATGGTATTTGTGAGTAGCCTCCATGTGTCTTGGACTCTTTGGACTCTCTCAATTTTCCCTTTCAACTTCTTTTTTACTTGTTCCCTCATCTTTGGGAAATTTCCTTTTTGAAAATTTAACGTTTCTGTGTTAGATTTTATCAGTAATTGTAATTGTGTTGTGGTCACTGTTCCTTATTGGATCAGTCACATTAATTGTTGGGTGTCCTGCAGTCTGGGAAGACAGAAAACATATGCTGCCCCTATACGACTACCTCTCAGGTATATCCCCTCTCAGTCTTCCTTTCTCAAGGCTAAATATGCTTGATTCTTTCAGTTTTTCATCATAGGGCTTGGTTTCCAGCCCTGTGATCATCCTTGTTGCCCTTCTTTAAATATGTTCCAGGTTTTGGCATTCATATCAAAATGTGATATTCAGAATTGGACACAGTACTCCAGCACAGTATAGATGAGGCCTAGCCAGTACCAAATAGAGGAGAACTTGTACTTCACAGGATTCGGAGACTATGCTGTAGTTAATGCAAATTAAAGTAGATACATGAACTTCCTAAATATAGTAACAAAATACCCTGCATAAACCAGAGACTTTTGAAAGGGTGTTTGAAGGAAACATTTGATCTAGTGATATGTTTTCAACAGGAACTGGATCAACTCACTCTTCATTCTGGTCAGTTGTTCACTTTACAAGTTAGTATGCCTATCTTGAGATTTCCTTGAACATCTGAAGTTATAGGAATACCAGTCCTGTCTAAATTAATCCCACTACTCACACCTTTATTTTATTGCCTGCTTTCAAGTCACATATACTAGAGCAGTGTTTTTCAACCTTTTTTAGGCAAAGGCACACTTGTTTCATGAAAAAAATCACGAGGCACACCACCATTAGAAAATGTTAAAAAATTTAACTCTGTGCCTATATTGACTATATATAAAGTAATTCTCTTGAATAGGAATCAAATAAACACAAATAAAGTATTTTATAATTACTTTATTATGAAATAGTAAACAGAAATATGAAAAATTATAAAATACTTTATTCAGTGCGCAACCTGGGCCTGTTTGGCTGAACACAAAGCTGATATTCTTCAGCTTTTCCAACGGCACACCAGGCAACATCTCGCGGCACACTAGTGTGCCGCGGAACAGTGGTTGAAAAACACTGTACTAGAGGAAGAGTTGAATGTTTGACATCCAAAATATGTAAAGAAAAATAAGAGCTCCTCCTAATAGTAAAATTAATTTGTCCTTCATCTTTTTAGAAATTGTGCCAAGAAATACTTCATTATAGTGATTAAAATACAGACCAACACTATGTTTGTGTAATAATTTATTATTTAATCATACCACAGTTAGATTCAGAGGTCTTGTTATGAGGAAACCAAACTCCTCATGCCTATAAAATAGTCTTCTCAGCTGAAGCAGCAATAAAAACATTTTATTTACAAAATGAAATCAGAAAAGGCAGTAATCTTTAGGCAGCTGCAGATATAAGACTTGTACATTGAAGCATTCATAAACCAATCTATTTTACTCTAATTTGTGAAAACCTTATTTTGCAACAAATTATTATCAAAGTCTATAACCATACATCTCTTATCAGAATCTCCTTTCTCCCAGCTCTAAATGCATGTCACTCATATTGAAATGTAATAAGAAGCTTTATTTTTCAGAAGCAAACTTCACATTGAGGACCCTATGATCTGTTCTTATTAAATGCAAAAAACAAATAATCAAAGCTCTGGCAAATTGTACATTTTTCTCAGTCCAGATTTGTTTAATAAAGTATGGACTCTTCCAATTTCACAGCCAAAGATAATGAAAAGTTGTTAAAAACTCTCAAAGGCACAAAATGATCTTGAATATGACATATAAGCAAGAGTAGGCTAAATAGTATCTCCTAAAACATGATTTTGTAAGCATATTTAGAAAAAAGAATATAGTAAGAATGCACTTGATACCATCAGGCGCAATACATATTCATTACCTGTGAGGAATACAGAAACAGCTTGGACTAGGGAGCTAATACAGATGTATCAGTTCTTTGCCTTGTGCTGCAATGTGGATTATCCTCACCTTTCTAGAGCAGCATGGCTGCAGCAGGCTTTCCCATTGGAGGTGAAGGCAATGCAGATGTGGCGGGAAAAAAACAGTGACTGAAATACTAATCAGTAGGAGTCCCATACTGAAGTGGTAATAAAATCCTGGTTGACATCTCATTTTAATCTTACCTCCTTTAGCTGTTAACCTTCATAGCTGATTTGATACTGCCCTCAGCAGACACTGGAGAGGGTAATGGCCTTTTAAAAGAATTTCTACCAATACACCTTTGACCTTGGGATTCACTTTGATGTATGTCTTTTGATGTCTTCAGCCCAGACCACAAGGTATGCACTATCTGAGACTTTTCTGATCAGTAGGAATGATGAGCCTGTGGAACAGTTCACAGTGTCAAATTCCTCTCAGCGATCTTGAACATGTGCACGACTGCATGGAGAAATGCCTATGTGGGAACATTGGAAGAATTATGTTTTTACAGTGGTACCTCTACTTATGAGCAGCTCTACTTACAAGCAATTTGACATACGTTTTAACTGCTTCCTTACAAATTTTAGATGGAGTCTGCTCTACTTACAATTCTTTTTATTTTTTAGATACGACAGCTCTACTTACAAGTTGTTCGAGTTATGAGCATGCATTTGGAATGGATTAAAAATGTAAGTAGAGGTACCACTGTATTTTCATAATCACAACTGCATTTGTCCCAGAAGTCTTGATTGTAGAGACAGCTGCCAGATTCCTTGACATATGCCCTGGTTTTCAGAAGACTTTCATCATAAGATTTCAGGGCCAAAAGATTATACAGAGTGATCTTACAGCAGACAACAGATCCAGGTCTGCTATATTAACAATAAATATTAGAAATCAATCACTATTATATCATTTGATTTTAAAACTCTTAAAAATGTTTTCCCCAACTCTCTTTGCCACCCCAGCTGTGAAATAAAGAGACAAGACAAGAATTGTGGAGTTCAAATTGGGCCACAATTTATGGATAAGATGTATTAAGTAAATTGTAAAGGATGAAAATCCAAAGGGGGGGGTCCTCACCATATTACAAGTGAAATGGATACAGGGTCTAATTAAATTTAGGCAAATTTCCCAAAGAAACGGTCTGGTCAGCCCTCATCTAAACTATAGGGGCCAATTTTAATATTCTAACTAATGATTTTAATATCTTAGACTATTAATATAGAGGGCTGCTGGGTAAATTATGAACACACAACTTTCTAACACTAACTTGGGTTGCTACTTGCACTAACCGCCAATTTTGATGGGTAGAATAGTAAATAACCACACCTCACCTGAGGAGAATGGGATGGGTGAAAACTTACTGCCACATTTGGCAATCTGATTACCAGCCAAAAATTCCCATCTGCCCCTGGCATGACCAGTTAATCTCATTTTCCTAATAGGGTGGGCAGGTGGGAAATAGCACGAGGCAAAGGAGGTAAGGAAACCTTCGCTGGAGCCTCATATACGCTCCTAGCCTGATAGACCACATGGTTCACAATTTGTATGTTGTATCTGGTGCAGGGAGGCAAACAAGCCCCTCCCAGCACTGAAAGGCTGTTTGGAGCAGCCATAATACGATTACTTATTGTCTCTTTCATTATGAAGAAAAGTATATAAATTTCAAAGGATATGGTTGAAAACTAAATAATAAGATTTACGATTGAGGAACCACTGGCCGTTGTATATACATTTCTATTTATACCTATCTGATTGCATAGCTACACCAACTTTAGTTTATTTTTGATCACAGATTTTTTTGAAACACTACAAATTTTGAAAATCCTACTTGTTTATTTTATATTTTTATTTATTTTATTTTTGCATTTCTAGACTGCACTGATTTTCCCACAGGAACTCTGGGCAGTTTACTAGAGTGTAGGACATTTTGCTCTCAAGACCACAAGATACTATGTCTATTTTATATCATTTTTAGAAGCTCTGGGGAAGGAAACAAAAATGGCTACTAATTGTTGTTTTCAGCCTAAATTCCCCCAGTAGGCCAGCTGAACAAAGTCTGAAGTCCATTAGTCACATCTGTTTCACTGAAATCCAGTAGTAAGAGTAGGCCTATTGAATCAGTGGAACTTATGGAGAAGTTGTCTCATGAAATCCTTACTGATTCAATAGGCATACTGTTTTATAATGATATATTTCTGATCTATTGAATAACTTCTTTTTCTCACATTCATTTAGTCCCTCTTTTCCAACATGGAGTTAGTGTACTGCTACAAAAATTTGTTCAGATTATTTTGCTGTTGTTATTGTCTACTATCAATTTAGCTTGACTAAGTAATAGTACTAGTAATAATAATTAGGTATATGGTTGCCGTATTTACGAAGTCTTAATTAGAGATGGGCACGGAATGAACAATTTTTCATTTTCGTTGTTCGTTTTTCCTCTCATTATGCAACAAAATGACAAACAAAATTTGTCCCTAAAATGAAATGAAACGAACAGAAACACGGGGATTTTGGTCATGCATTTCGTTTCCGTTACTGCAATGAAGTGAGCGGCTTTAAATGCTAAAAAAACATTAAAAATTGGAATAAATGGTAATGAAATGGTAACGAAATGGTAACAAAACAAAAATGAATTTTTTGAAAAAATTCACGAACAATGGAAACGAACTGAAACGGACCTCTAAACGACAAACCAAACTCCATTTTTTCTATTCGTGCCCATCTCTACTCCTAATTATACATATAATCTTATATATAATTACATAGACATTGAGTTGTTGACTAAAGAAGAGGATGAACAAAACAACGAATCACAATGTTCATCATAAATCTCTGATCAATATAATATTTGTGACTTGTTATTCATCAATCCTTTTTAATTAATCTTTGCTACATGCAAGTAATATTAATATTTGCTACATGCAATTAATTGTGGCATGTAGGCTAGGCTGCCAACATGGATGTTGCATACCTTTGAAAAAC
The DNA here is from genome assembly GCA_029282475.1 of Phrynocephalus forsythii. NCBI lineage: Eukaryota > Metazoa > Chordata > Lepidosauria > Squamata > Agamidae > Phrynocephalus > Phrynocephalus forsythii. Next base: position 128,995,035 of record JAPFRF010000001.1, on the reverse strand, counting down.
TGAGCCACCCACTGCCCCCAGAGCCTGTCCCCTATCCATTTTTCCACTGACCCAACACCTCCACACCTTGTCTTCAGCTGCCACCATTGCCACTGTCACATCACCATTTTAACTTTTCTTCTTCTTCACCAGCATGTTGGCCACCTGGAGACAATTTGAGCATGCTTCTAGCTTCCAGCTGGTATGCATGGACATGTACAAACTTTCCCAACAGGCCAGATAAGTAAAACTAATCAGAACAAATAAATCTAAAATTTTCCTTTTCATCAGCTGGCAGGTGAGGAAATGTGCCAGCAGGTGCATACATGTGCATATTCCCCTGGATGGTCAATAGGCTGGTGAAGAAGGAAATATTAAAAAAAAAAAACCAAATGGCAGCAGAGGTGGTGGTGGTGTCAGCAGCATCAGAAGACAAGGTAGAAATGGGGGCGGCAAGCTTGTGGGGGTAGGGATTAAGTTTCTGTTTGTTTGTTTTTTCAGATAGCCCCAGAGGTTGTCTTAAAAAAACAACCACAACCCAATGAACCAACAGACTGATTTGTTGGTTTGTCACGATGGGAAAATTTGTGGTTCATGATTCATCAACTGTTTTGGCAGTTTGTCTTCATTGCAATTGTTGACCTATTTTAAGAAAAAGATTAAAAAAAGGAAAGGTCATGAAGTAACAACTACTTATAAAGAGAATATCTAGAAGCATGAGTGAAAGTATACCTCTAAAGGGTAAGGAAATGCATCTAGTCATCCTGGATAGCTTGTATACAATATATTTGTGCATACATCAGTCCTAACAGTTTAATTTAATGTAAAAAAACACATTATCTTGAAAAATATAAACTGGAAAAATATCCCCATATCTGGGCAAGATATCTAAAGAAACAAAATTATGTTCCTGTCAGCCCATCAAAGAAATATAAAAAGCAGGGAGAGAAAAACTTACGCTTATGGACTACATTTCTAAAAATATCATCTACAGCATATATTCTGAAGGGGAGGGGGAAGGAATCACCCGTTTCTCATTTGGGGTTTGTTTGTTTTTAAAGAAACAAATGTTCTAATCTACATCTTGTTGATGATGGGTATTTGGTGCCTGAACATGGAGTCTAACAAATCCATTTGCTCCCTATCTAATGAGGTTTCTGTTACAAGGAATATACTGTAGGATTACTGCAAGACATCCATGCTTCATATGCATTTGATGTTCCAAGTCAGCAAAATTTTAATTAAAATATTTGATATTTTCTACTTGCGGTTCAAAACAAATTGATTTCTCCCTTTCTAATCTCTATGCTAATGGTGATTGAATATTCTGTTTAAATGTGTAATTTGCTAATAACTGTTAGAAGGGTTGGGACTATTCTTTCTGGTGAGTTCTCTTACTGCTGATATATTAAATGTAAGTGAAAAGGGAAACAAATTAGCACATATAATTGTTCTCTTTACTTCAGGCAAAGGTTAACAGATCAAGTAATATTTTCATGAGTAAATGTAAAATGTGCTTAACACTGCAAAAAGGTTTCTCTGTTTTTGATATGTGACTGATATATGACCTTCAGATGGAAAAAGACCACTTGCCTCCATTAGCATTGCATTGCTATTTGACTGAAATTCACATCTTTGTATATTAACATCAGCTAAATGTTCTTCAGGAAATAATTCTTTTCCTCTTCTGAGTTGTAAAAAGTGAGTTGTAAAAAAGAATAATAGGCCAGGGTCCTCATAAATGAAGCATAGCAAACCACAGTGTGTGCAGGTAGACTTTATTTGTTACCCCGGACATGAGATACATGGTACCTCCATGAGCAAGAGAAAGTTCTGTATGTTCACAGGGTGCTCTCTGCATGTGCATGTGGAGTTTCTCAGTAGTGTTGCTTCAACAGAAGCCTAGCAAATCAGGTTACTATGCAGACTTAACTCAGCCTTCCATCCTTCCGAGGTCGGTAAAATGAGTACCCTGCTAACTGGGGGCGGTGGTGGTAGGAATGTGTAGCCTGCAAAATTAAATTGTAAACTGCCCAGAGACTGCTGTAAGTGTTATGGGGCAGTATATAAGCAGAACACTTTGCAGAACTTTGCAGAATCTTAGCCTGTTGGGTTGGAAGTAATATTGCTTAGGCTTGTTTTCGTAACTGGAAATTACCATGCCCACACCAGAAACGGTACAGTACTGTTTGCACTGGTGTGTGGATACGGCAACATTTGGTGGAAGAAAATGACATTTGTATTCTCAAAGGCTTTCATGGCTGGGATCCAATAGTTGTGCGTTTTTCAGGCTGTTTGGCCATGTTCTGGAAGTTTTCTTCCTGACGATTTACCAGACTCTGTGGCTGGCATCTTCAGAGGGCAAGGATCTCAGGGAATTAGTTCTCTCTGTGCTCTGGGTTATAAAGTGAATGAGACTGGGGTTTTTTAAGTTGAGGAAACTTGTCCTATGCAGGAAAATAGGTGTTAGTCATTGTATTGTGATGAAGGGAGTAAGAAGTTTCATTGCAATCAGGGGTAACAATAGCTGTTCTATTGTGTGAACTGATCACCTTTGTGGTTGTGTGGGGAATAATTGAGCTTTGACCTTTTGAACTCTACAGCTTCTAGTACAGTAACTCCCCACCGATTGCAGAGGTTAGGGACCCACCCCACCCGCGATCCATGAAAATCTGCAATATGCAGAAGCGGGGGGCTGCGGGTGGGTGGGGCGATCGTGCACCTTTCCAAAAAGCCTTGGAGGAGCATGGGGGCGGCACGGAGCGAACCGATCGCCCCCTGCCACCCCCCGTGGAGCTCCAAGGCCTTTTGGAGGTGCCCGGGAGGCGACGGAGAAGGACGCCATCCATCACCGCAGACATTCCACGTGGCTCCAAGGCCCTCTGGAGGTGACCGGGGGGGCACAGAGAGGGATGCCATCCCTCCCCGCAGCCCTCCCGTTCGTCTCTGTGGCCCTACAGAGGCGCCCGGCTGACCACGGAGAGGGACGCCAGCCCTCCCCGCAGCCCTCCCGTGTGGCGGCGTCTGGGGGGGCATGCTCTTTGATTCTGGTCTGGATGCTGTGCTTTGTGTTCCCAATATATACCTGGCCACAACTACAAGGTATGTGGTATACTCCTGCAGTGGCGGGTGGGATCCTTTAGTCCTTTGCTGACTTTAGCATCTGTTGTATTTTTATGGTGGATCTAAATACTGTTTGTAGGTTTTGTTTTTTCAGCTCTGTGTCCATGTGGTCTGTGACTCCTTTTATGTATGGCAGAAATACTTTGTTGGGGGCTGTTTTTCTGCTTCAGTTTGGTGCTGTTTTTTTTTGTTTGATGGCTCTTTTGATTTCATTCTTGGAATAGCCATTTGTCTGTAGGGCCCAATTCAGATGGCTGAGTTCAGTGTTAGGGAACTCAGCTTCACAGTTGTGGTTTGCACGATCTACAAGAGTTTTGATTATGTCTCTTTTTTGTCATGGTTGGTGGTTGGAATTTTTAGTGGAAGGCTTGATCTCCTCTGACGGCCCCTTATCTGTTGTTATTACAAGAACGTAGAAGATGATACAATTTGGCAAAAACTGGAAGATGTCAGGAAGCAGGATTTGTTGATTTCATTAAAGATGATCCAAACTTCCCCTACTCATAATCTTAGCATGGCTGGTTAACATTTAAAAATCTGTGAATGCTTAGTTATACTATATGTGGTGACATTTGTAACCAACAGCATTACTATATTTGATATAATTTTTAAAAATATAATAAAACTGCTGCCTATATTATAACAAAGAAATATCTCCAATAGGCTGGAGATGTTTTAAAAAGGGACATATTTAGGCATGTGGTGGGTGTGTGAGATAAGGCAAGTGGAATGGACAGTGGTATTTAATAAAATTTAAGAAACGTTAGGATAAAGGATTCAAATGTCCCCACAAATGGCATTTACAGATACACAATAGGGATGGTCACAAAATGGAAAATGAAATGCTGTTTTGTCATGCCGTTATGTAACAAAATGAAATGAAATGAAATGAAACAAGGAAGCAGCATTTCATTATGGATGAAGGAAATGTTTTTGTTTTTGTTTTTGTTTTTTGTTGAAATGAACCATTTCATGCCCAACTGGGAGGAAACCGCAGGCTTTTTAATGCCCCACTGCTGATCAGATGGTGCGTGGGACTTGGGGAATGGAAAAAGGTTTTTTTTTAAGCCCAGGGCTTAAAAATACCTCCCCCTAGTGCCAATCAACTGGCAGCTGGGGCTTGAGGGGAGGGGGAAAGTGTTTTTAAAAGCCCTGGGCTTTTTTAAAAAATTTTCCCTCCCCCAAGCCCTGCCCACCAGCTGATCTGTGCTAGGGCACCAGCACAGATCAGCTGGAGGGCGGGGCTTGGGAAGGGAAGAAGTATTTTTTAAAAGCCTGTGGGCTTTGTAAACTCCCCATCCAAGCCCTGTGCAGTGGGAGGAAAGAAGCCCTGCTGCTTCTGCTGCTGTTAAAGAGCCCGTGTGGAAGAGTGTGAGTATGCATGGCAAGAGGCCCTGCTGCTGCCACTAAAGAGCCTGGGATGGGAGAGGGTGAGAGGCCCTGCCACCGCCGCCACCACCGAAAAGCCTGTGCTTCCCAGGAGGAGGAGGAGGAGGTGGTGGTGGTGGTGGTGGAGCAGGAGGAGGAGGAGGAGCAGGAGGAGCAGGAGGGCTGCCTAGCAAGGGGCCTCGGTGGCTTCTGCAGCCACTTTTCAGCCCCCCCCCAAACCATTTCTTTAGTGTTTCATTTTGTACAATTGTTTTTTTTTTAAAAATCATATGAAGCAAAATGAAAAAATGTGGGGGGAAACAAAGCAAAATGAAACAAAACATATTTTTTCCATTTTGTGCCCATCCCTAATACACAATTGAAGAAAGAAGAGGTGGAATTGGCAATTTTAATGATAACAATGGCAAGGTTGATTTTTGCCAAGTATTGAAAATCCAGTAACCAAATGACATTGGAGGAATGGTAGGGGTTTATGGAATATGGCCATTAATGATAAATTGACTTGTGAAATTAAAATTAGGAAAAGTTTGAAAAAAATTAATGACTTTAACAGAATATGGAATAAACTATTGGTATACCTATTTCAGGTAAAGGGTATACACCTGGAGATGACTCAATATATTTCTGGAGGGAAATGGGTTGGTCAGTACCTTAAGAGTTTTAATTTGTTAAGTCCTGAGTGGAGGGTCGGGTGCATGGGGTAGGTTTTTGCTATTATTTTTTGAGTTTTGTTTAATTTATTTTTCTTCACTGTATAATGTTGTTTTATGTTTTGTATTGTAGTTTTATAATTTTTAATAAATTTGAACATTTATGCCTTTGCCTGATGAAGATATACATTACAGCAGACCATTTATTTTTGTTATTTTGTATTTTATTTGTATTTGATATCTATCTATTTATGTCTGTCTGTCTGTCTGTCTGTCTGTCTGTCTGTCTGTGTTTTATAATTTATATTCACTGCCCAGAGTAGCCTTTGGGCTAGATGGCTAGATTTATATAAATCTAATAAATAAATAAATAAATAAATAAATAAATAAATAAATAAATAAATAAATACCCAAGTATAGTCTGAAATCTTCTCTAAGTTCTGAGCATATACATGAGAGTGCATAGGTCTCTGTTTCAGGTCTTTTAAAAAGACCTCCCGCCCCCAAATACTCCCTTTGTTGTTGTCAAGAATTTCTGCTTACATGTCTTTATGAGGTCTTTTGTAAGATCTTATAGTGGTCTCCAAAGCACAATAACCCATGTTGAAATTTGCCATCTGGCTCAGACTGTTCCTAAACTGAAAGATATTTGGCTTGCTGATGTGTGTGAAATAGAAAGTCATTTCTGTATTTTGTTCACAGAAATGCATTTCTTGCTATATTTTCAGAGGAAATCAGTAACATGCCACTCAGATCAAGAACAGTTTCTAGAATAAAAAAGTTATTACAGTAAAAGGGCAAATCCCTGTTTGGTGGCTTGTACCTTTTTTACAGTATATGTGGTAAAATTAGATATTGTGTTATTCTCTGCCCCAGCAGATCTTTCAATCCTCTAAAAGGTTTTACATTGTTTTCCAAGAGTCTCAAATTTACATCCAAGAAGATGTAGAGAGGACTTTCTGATAAATTTTGGTGTAATGCTGCCAGTAGCAAGTAGGGCAAAGGTGTAAACTACATCTTGAAAGGTTTAACCTTACAGAAATGTTGCTGTATTTTAAAACATAGCTATCGTCTCCCCGCGTCTCGGAGTGAGGCGCAGGGGAGGTTTTTGCCGGCTGTCAGCTGGCAGGCGGTGGGTGGGGCTGCGCAATCGGCGTAGTTCACGCTGATTGCGTGGCCATGTAAGGCTTGGCCACGCCTACCCACCTGCCTGCCTCTCAGTCGGACGATTCCTGCCGGGGAGAGTGTTTCGGCTGACGGAGTCTCCGACGACCCAAGGCTGAGTCTTCGCCTTTTATTTTGTTTGGGCTTTCTGTTGTTTGGCGGGCTTCTTTGCGGGGAGGTGGGGGAGGTGGGAGGGAGCTCTGCCGGGCTCCTGTGAGCTCGCGGAGCGCGGGGCGGGGGCGGGGGGGACAGCAAGGGGTCTACGGGCCGGTTTTTGTCGGCCCGTGGGGGTGGGGAGTGGATCCAGCGTTCGGGCTGTTCTAGGCACCGCCGCGGCGGGAGATCGGCCTCCGTCGGGTCCGCGGCGCTGCGGGCGAGCGTAGCGCTGGTCGCAGGGCTGCCTCGCTTTGGCGGTCGGGCCTTATAGCGGCCTCCTTGGTCCTGAGCGGCACTATCCCACTTGCTTGGGGGATCATTGGCCATCGGAGGGTGGGCACCTGTGGGGGTCTGGCCCTAGGCTGGCCATTAGCTCAGCGACGAGTCTGGGGGTGAGGCCCGAGCGCTTAGTGCTCACGGCGGCCATTTTCTGGCTGGGTCTTACCTCATCCAATCCGCCACTGCCTGACCCGGTCTTAGGCCATCCAGGATCATCTTATGGGCTAACCTCCCCTTGGGTGGGAGGTCGCACCGGGGTGGGGGATATTGTAGAGCACAGGCCCTCAATCAATCCAATCCAGTGCCCTATTTGGTCACCCAGGCCTCATCGGTGGCCATTTTGTTGGCCACCTCTGGCACTGTTTCTGAGGCCTTAGCCTTATCTTCCCTCATCGGCCTTCTGCCAGTGGCTCACACCGGGGGATTATCAAGGTGGCATCTTTTATTAGTGGGCTCACGTGTTGACCTGCTTATTTGTCTTTTCTTCAGCTTTCATGGCGCCCAAGAAGGGTGCTGGAAAGGGCAAGGGCAAGGCCCCAGTTAAGAAGAGGCCTGCCCCCAACCTGCTCCTGAGGACCCATCATCTTCTGATGATGAGTGGCCGCGCTTGGCGGCAGCATGGAAAAAGCTCTCGCGGTTAGAACGCGAGAGGGCACGCCAGCAGGGGATGGCTCAAGCTTATGGGGGGGGCGCTAGCACGGGAGATGGGCATGGTCAGAAGACATCTGCTTTGAAGTTGGTTACTGAATTAATGGAGTCTCGTGCTGCATCTCTTGAGTCTTCTCTGGCAGGGACCTCGGCCCAGGCGGCGCCATCTTCGTCTCGGATTCCTGGTGACTCGGCCAGCCTCCACGAGCAAACGCCTCAACTGCGGCCTGAACGACCACTGGCTCTGCCTGCGACGGCCTTGTACGCCACCGATGTGTCAGGCCATCAGGCCATTGACCTCTCCAATACTAATGGATCAGCTGTCCCGTTGCAGGGCGCACCCTTGGGTCGCATGGTGGGGGGTGAGTACACACCTTTACACACGGCCACGTCCCGGCGTGTCTCTTGGCCTTGGCCTGACACTACGCCCACTGCTTACACGCACTGCCTTACGCCGGGCACTATGCCTGGAGGGGTGGTGGCCTCGGGGTTGCTCCCGCCACATCACGACGTAGCTGCCTTTAGGGCAGAGGTGGCTGCTCAGACGGAACCGGTCCTCGACTTGTCGGTTGCCGCCCCCAGCGGCAAACCGAGGCCGCTCCTGTACCCCCGCCTGGGGCACCGACATCTGCACCTGTTAAGGAGCTTGACCCTCTTCCCCTAGCTATAGGAGATCATCCCGAGGCAGATGAATCTCTGCCCTTAGGTGACCATCTTTCCGAGGGTATGGTAGAGAGGATTGTTGCAGGCAAATATGTCGATATTTTCGACCCTACTTAACAGGGAGATCGATGTTAAAGATTTTGAAAAGTTAGATTACAAGGAGAAGGAACGGATCCGGAAACGTAAACCGGAACGTTCATGGAATAACTGGCTGAACGCTTTTATCATTTTTGCTGGTATTTATTCCGAGGCCCACCCGCATAGAGGCGCAAAATTATGGCATTACCTGGATCTGGTTGTTAGGGCGCGTCAGGACCTTCCTCCCATGGCGTGGCTCATGTATGACGAGGGGTTTCGGCGTAGGATCGCTAAGGAGCCTGCTTTACGTTGGGACCGACCACATAGCTACCTCTGGTTGCGTGTGAGCGGACCCAACCGGTCCAACGACCGATTTGACAGTGGCCACCCGGTTTTGCGCTCTGGCGCCACAGGCAATCCCCGCACCAGCGCGGGCCAGTCTGTTCAACCCAGGCTGGTTTGCTTTGAATTTAACAACAGAGGGGCCTGCGGACGCCGGCAGTGCAAATTCCGGCATGCCTGCTCCGCATGCGGGGCTAACCACCCAGCCAGCGCCTGCACCCGGGGTAGAACAGGGGGAGATACTGGCAGGGATCAGGGGGGAAAACGAACACAGCAGGGCAACAATTTGCCCCCGAAAGGGACCTAGTCCCATAAAAGTTGGAACCCTGAGGGCGTGGCTGCGTAGCTACCCCTCCGCCAGTGATGCACAGTACCTTTTACATGGGTTCCAATATGGCTTTAGAATCCCGGCGCTAGGCCGGAGGCAGCCTTTCATGTCACCAAACCTCAAATCTTTACGAGGTATGGAGGATGTTGTCAGACAGAAGATTGCTGCAGAACTTGCTGCAGGACGCGTTCTGGGCCCCTTTGAGAATCCGCCTTCCCCTAACTTCCAAGTCTCCCCACTGGGAGTTGTGCCAAAGAAGTCGCCGGGTGAGTACCGCTTAATTCATCACCTGTCTTACCCGGCGGGTTCCTCAGTCAATGATAGTATCCCGCAGGAGCTGGCTTCTGTACACTACACATCATTCGATGATGCTGTGCGGATGGTCCGGTCCTGTGGGGTGGGGGCCGAGATCGGTAAGTGCGACGTAAAGTCGGCCTTCCGGCTGTTGCCTGTCCATCCGGACGACTGCGAGCTCTTAGGGTTCTCGTTTGAAGGGGGTTTCTACATGGGCAGGTCCATGCCTTTTGGATGCTCCATTTCATGTGCCGCATTCGAACGTTTTAGTACGTTTATAGAATGGGTGATCCGATATCGCGCACGGACCACCCATGTTGTCCACTATCTGGACAATTTTTTGTTTGCAGGGGTGGCGGGTACTGGCCAGTGTGCCCGTCTTATGGCAATATTTCAGGACATGGCGGCCGAGCTCGGTTTGCCCTTAGCTGAGGATAAAACAGAGGGCCCCGCGACTGTACTAACCTTCTTGGGCATTGAATTGGATACGGTTGCCCAAACCTGTCGTCTTCCCCGACAGAAGTTGTCTGACCTGTTGAATCGGATTACACTCGTAAGGTCAGCAAAGAAGGTCACACTCCGTGAGCTTCAGCAGCTTATTGGCCACCTGAATTTTGCTTGCAGGGTAATAGCGCCTGGCCGGCCATTTTTGCGCCGGCTATGTGATGCGACAGTAGGCCTCCGCAACCCGTACCACAGGCGTCGCCTTTCCGCCCCCATTAGGGAGGATCTCGACACCTGGATTGAGTTTCTTTCTAGGTTTAATGGCGTCTGTTTTTGGCGCGCTGAGATGGCATTAGCTGCCCATCTCCAGGTACACACGGATGCGTCAGGCTCCATCGGTTTCGGGTTATACTTCAGGGGGCGCTGGTGCGCTGGTCGGTGGCTGCAGGAGTGGCATCGGTCAGGACTGACCCGGGACCTCACCTTCCTTGAACTTTTCCCTATTGTGGGCGCACTTTACTTGTGGGCGGAGTTGTGGTCTGATTCAGCTGTCAAATTCCATTGTGACAACCTGGCGGTGGTCTACATTATCAATCACCTAACTTCTAAATCCAAGCGGGTTGTGGCCCTGGTTCGCGCCTTCACCCTGCGTTGTTTAAGGTTTAACATTTTGTTTCGAGCAGTTCATGTGCCGGGGGTCCGGAATGATTTGGCTGACGCTCTGTCCCGTCAACAGATGGAACGGTTCAGAGCGCTAGCTCCTCAAGCCATGATGGAACCCGACCGTTTACCACCCGAGGTATGGAAGCTTGGCGGGTAGAGGCCACTAGGGCTATGGGTTTGGCTTTAGCTCCTAGCACTCGACGGGCGTACGCGGCGACCTGCGCCGAGTACGCTCGTTTTTGTGTACGGGAAGGGTTTATCCGGTTATGGCCGGCGACGGCTGATCAATTGGTTCACTTTGCTGTTTATCTACATTTTAAGGGCCTTGCTCCGCGGACTATTCAGGGTAAGATGTCCGCCCTTTATTACTACGCTAAGGCTCAAGGTTGGGCTCTCCCTGATTGTCAGTTTCAGATAACCAAAATGATAGAGGGTTGGGCGCGGGAAAAGGGGAAGCAACGCGACACTCGCCAACCCATCTCCCCATCAATCTTACTCTTACTGTCCCAGGTATGGCACCAAGTTTGTCTTGACCGTTTTGAAGTTATTTTGCTGCACGCGGCGTCGCTAGTGGCTTTCTTTGCCGCTCTGCGAGTCAGCGAGCTGGTGGCCTTTGCAAAAACTGACAATTCGGCCACGGCTTTGTTATGGTCTGACTTGATATTGGAGGAGGAGCAAGCTTCTCTGCGCATTCGCAGGTCCAAGACAGATCAGCGTGGCAGGGGTTGCACGATACACCTTCGTAGGTGTTCGGAACAGAGCATTTGCCCCATTTTGGCCCTGCACAATTATGCCTGTTGCCTGTCCAACCGACAAGGCTATTTGTTTCAACACCTTGACGGGTCCCCACTGACCCGCTACCAGTTCTGGAAGCTGACATCGAAGGCTCTCCACCTTGCCGGGGTACCGCATTTGCGATTTGGGACCCATTCCTTTCGAATAGGCGCGGCGTCGACGGCTGCCGCCCTGGGCGTGGGCACTGCTGGTATTCAACGTATCGGGCGGTGGAAGTCTCACCAGTACAAGGTTTATGTGCGCCCATTAATGGACCCGTGAAACGGGTCGGTGTTTTTTTTTCCCTTCTCTCTGTTGCAGGCCCGGCGGACGGCAGGCGTAGCAGGATATTTATTTACGGGCACAGCTTCATTTACTGGGCTGCCAAGTTCGCCGTCAGTTCTGGATGCGGCCGCAACCTCGGCCTGGAGCAATGGGCCAACGTGGTTTGGAAAGGGATTCGGGGCATGCGTTGGAGCACCTTCCTGTCTACAGCGCTCGCCGAACCCCCCGATCCCTCCCCCTCCATTGTGGTAATCCACTTGGGAGGGAATGACTTGACTCAGATGTCCGGCAAGTCTCTGGCTCTCCAGATCATTTTTGACCTGAGAGTATTCAAGGCCAGTCGTCCCACAGTGTGGATTATGTGGTCGGCAATCCTCCCTAGATTGGAGTGGGGTGTGCATCATCCACCCCAGAAGATGCATAAATCTCGCAAAGGAGTTAACCGGGAGGTTGCCCGTTTTGTTAATGCTGAGGTTGGTTCTGTTATCTCACACCCTGCCATCACGGCGCGAGATCGGAGTTTTTTCCGGCCAGATGGAGTCCACTTGTCTGATGCGGGCCTTGGAGTTTTCCTTGACGATATCCGGGAGGGTCTGTTGGCCTACCTGCGTGGTAGGTTGGGGTAAGAGACTGCAGTGCGTCTCTAAGTGGCAGGTAGCGCAATATAATATTGAATATCATACAGAGCCTTATAAATAATCAAGGTCCTCGGCAGTCCCATTCTAATAAGTAGATCAGGTAGATGATAGGATGCAGGTAATATAACCCCAACAAGAACAGGGGGACTGCCAAGAAATTGGTAATGGGGGATGCCCAAACAATCTGGTATCCTCATTGCATCTGTAACTGGCTGCAATAAACTATTGGAGTTAATGGACCTTTAATAAGAACAACTAGTGATTTTATTGCGCTACGTCACAGACCCTCCTATAAAGTTAATGTCCAGTTGATAAAGTTATTACCAGTTATTGTAATTAATAAATTGTGGCCCGTGTTTAACCAAGCCCAACGTGTGTCGCCTCTTTATTGCTGACTAGCCTGGCAACGCCTCCCCGCGTCTCGGAGTGAGGCGCAGGGGAGGTTTTTGCCGGCTGTCAGCTGGCAGGCGGTGGGTGGGGCTGCGCAATCGGCATAGTTCACGCTGATTGCGTGGCCATATAAGGCTTGGCCACGCCTACCCACCTGCCTGCCTCTCAGTCGGACGATTCCCCGCCCGCCCGCCACTTTTTATTATGTGATGATGATGCTTTGCTGGTCGCTTCGGGGCCGGATGGGAATTTTTGACTGCCACTCTGATTGGCTTTGAGTGGTGGCGTGTTTTCGCCCATCCCATCATTCACATGTGGCGACGGGTTCTTATTCCCTCGGTCACAATTGGCGGGTAGCGCAATATAATATTGAATATCATACAGAGCCTTATAAATAATCAAGGTCCTCGGCAGTCCCATTCTAATAAGTAGATCAGGTAGATGATAGGATGCAGGTAATATAACCCCAACAAGAACAGGGGGACTGCCAGAAAATTGGTAATGGGGGATGCCCAAACAATCTGGTATCCTCATTGCATCCGTAACCGGCTGCAATAAACTATTGGAGTTAATGGACCTTTAATAAGAACAACTAGTGATTTTATTGCGCTACGTCACAGACCCTCCTATAAAGTTAATGTCCAGTTGATATAGTTATTACCAGTTATTGTAATTAATAAATATTGGCCCGTGTTTAACCAAGCCCAACGTGTGTCGCCTCTTTATTGCTGACTAGCCTGGCAATAATTTAACAGATTTTCTGTTAAACAAACAACTTGTTATACAGGGTCCACTCTATCTATAATTTTATAGAAGGTACATGAAGCCACAAAAATTAACTAAAATGTATAAAAACATATCAGATAGATGCTAGAAATATAAATGTAAAGTAGTGAGCTTTTGTCATATGTGGTGGACAGGTGATGAGTTAGATGCTGGGGAATGGTACACAAGACACAAATGACTAACTACTTCTAATTCCATTACATTGAGTTATATCATCCCATTTAAACCTGAAATATTTTTGTTAAATATTATGCCAGAAATCAAAAATGTTATACGAAGAATCTTAATAATTAAATATTGGGAAATAGTGGAAATACCCAACCGACAAGAGCTTTTGAAACAATGATTTGAAATAGCAGAGATTATTTATTTATTTATTTATTTATTTATTTATTTATTTATTTATTTAGTTGTTTGTTTGTTTGTTTGTTTGTTTGATTGATTGTTTGTTTGTTTGTTTGTTTGTTTGTTTGAATTATATACCACCCATCTTCCAGGCGGAACTCTGGGCGGTTTACAACATGTTAAAAACAACAATATAAAACCAAGAGAGAGGGAGAAAACCCTCAGCAAGAGGTGTAAAGGGGCAGGAAAAAAATTAAAAGCCGCCAAATGCCTCCCTAAAAAGCATAGTTTTCAAAGCCTTTTTGAAGGTGGGCTGGGTCTGTGCAAGGCGCAGCTCACTCGGGAGATGGTTCCACAACGAAGGGCCCATCACAGAGAAGGTGCGGTTGTGCGTAGCCAACCTCCACACCTCCCTGGGTGTGGCCACCCTGAGTGAGCATGCCTGCGACATTCTAGTGGGCCTAGCCTCAGTTGACCTTTGGAAGATACGCTCCAACAGGTATTCAGGACTGAAGCCATGGAGGGTTTTGTAAACCACAACCAGGACCTTGAACCTTATCCAGAGAGCCAAGGGCAGCCAATGCAGATGAGCCAGAACTAGGGTGATGTGATCGTATCTACGAGAACCCACCACCAGTCTGGCTGCCGCATTCTGCACCCTTTGGAGTCTCTGAACAAGGGTCAAGGGCAATCCCACGTAGAGTGTGTTGCAATAATCGATCCTCGAAATCACGAGGGCCTGCACATCTGTCCCCAGGGAGGACTCATCGAGGTGGATATATTATCAGACCTGCTGGAAGATAAAGACTTACAGAAGGTGAAAGAAAGCTGAGAACTACTCTACAACTTTTTTGAAAAAGAAATTTGTAACTAAATTGATCCAGTAGTATAACAGATCTTGCGTGGTCTTTTATTTTGTTGTTGTTAGTGTATTCTGTAAATCACCTAGAGTTCCCTTTGGGGAATCAAGGCAGTATATAAAATTTGAAAACAAACAAACAAACAGATACATATCTGTCAAAATAATGGAAATAATGTAAACATGCCATGTAACTGTCCTTTTCCTGCCTATATAATCCTAACTTGTTGCCCATCCTTGTTACACCCCTTTATACCCCTTTTTGGTGGGTATAAAAATAAATTTAAAAGAATATTATTCATATTGGAAAACCTGATTTACCAATGAACATCAAAAGCCCCATTCCATCATGTACAGCCAGATGAATTAAGCTTATTTTATTCAAATTCAAAATGTGCTGCTTATATACCACCCCAAGCACTCTGTTGGCAGTTTACAAGTAATTATATAGGCTACACATTCCACCCCCCTCCAGCAAGCTGGGTACTCATTTTACCCACCTTGGAAGGCTGGAACGCGGAGCGAACCTTTAACCTGTTACCTGGAATTGAACTCCAGGTCTTGAGCACAGTTACAGCTGCAATGCAGCATTTTAACCATTGTGCCACAAGGCTCCATAATACATTTCTATGTCACGTTTTTCCTAGTGATGAGACTTAAAGAGGCCCAAGCATCATTAAAATAATTCACAAGAGTGTCCTAGACTGAGTCCTAATTAGAAAAAAAAACAGTTCTTGTATAATGTGTTTAAAATCAGAGAAATATCTGAAGGTGGAAAGGTATAGCAGCCATTCCTTCATGTGAATGAAACCCTCAAATTTTGGACTGGAGCTCACTCTGAGATAGATGTTGATTAAAATATTGACAGAATGACAGCACTAGCATGCACCCATGAATGCATGAGTTGTTCACACATTATAAATCATGACAGAAATGAGGGCTAGAGATATCCATATGTAAAACAGAACAGAAACAGGCTAATATTGTTGATTCTTCAGAATGACAGCTAATCATATCAACCTGGCCAGGATAACTCCAATCCACACTAAGTTTTGAGAAATAGTGAAACCTGATAGATTTAATTACTTTAAGAAACTGATACAAAATCCTGCTCAATATTAGATAAATCCTATTCCCCAGAGCCAGGTATTTCTAACTGTGTTGGGGACAAACTTAAGCACCACCTAAATTCTACCCAATCCAGATTTGAACCAGATTTTCATACATGTAGAGCAGTGATTCCCAACCCTACATCTTCAGATATCATTGGACCACAATGCCCAGAAATCCTGGCCAGTACAACTGATGGTGAGGGCTTCTGGGAGTTTTAGTCCAAAAACTCCTGGAGGCCCAAAGTTAGGAACCATTGATTTAGTAGTGGAAGAGTCTGAAGAAAAACCTGGAAGAATTTTTAGCTGAATATTTTAGTGTTCTGATGATCAAAATGAGGGCTCCTAAATGTGGAAACACTGTACGCAACTAGGAAGGTCTTCTACACATGTTTAAACAGATACAGATGAAGATCTGACTTCCAGATGTGGAGAATGGGGGTGGGGCTTACAATTAGAAGTTTTCAGCTTTAATTTTCAATAGAACTAGAATATTATGTTGCTGAGAGTTACTGTATATTTTTATTATAACACTGAGTGGCTGTTAGGCAAATAGAATAAGAAGGGGGGATTTGTTAGACTTGTCATTCTGAATGAAAATCTTCAGTTTTTACATATCAGTACCCAGGGAACAATGAAATGCACATTTCCTTTAAAAACCTTTAGCCAGCCTGTGGATGGGAGTGAGATGGGATAGATAGATAGATAGATAGATAGATAGATAGATAGATAGATAGATAGATAGATAGATAGATAGATAGATAGATAGATAGATAGATAGATAGATAGATAGATAGATATAATGCACTACTATAAAATAAATGTATTTGAAACATACCCACAAACATCATATAGTTAACTCAAACATATTAGACTGCATTAGAAAACAGAAGCCAAAATATGTGAACGTTGAAAAATGTGTGTTAAAATGTGGATGAATTTCCATGAAGGGAAAGAAAAAGAATCTCATTGAACAATTCACAAATGGGATGGAATGAAAAGACAGGTCAGAAATGGAAAATCAAGTGAACTGACAGGTTTCCTTAGAAAGAAATTAGTGTCCATTGAAAGGTCAAGAGATTCATAGTTTATAGTCTCTCTCTCTCTCTCTCTCTCTCTCTCTCTCTCTCTCTCTCTCTCTCTCTCTCTGTGTGTGTGTGTGTGTGTGTGTGTGTGTTTGATAGAGAGAGGGCAAGTGATGTGTAGACATGGGCATGGAGCGGAGAAATTGTCGTTTCCATTTTTGTTATCGTTTCCGTTATGTAACGAAAACGGTAACGATAATTACGCTGCTCCAGCTCGAACCCGACCCGAAAAAAGAAAAATTGGTTTGGGTTTTTTGTTGTCGTTAATGGCATTGTGCCAATCGCAGTGATCACGCAATGCCAAGCAGCACAGAAAAAAGTTTTAAAAAGTAAAAAAAAAAAAATCCCGACTCCCAGTCAAAAAAGCAGGCAAAAATATGCCTGCCTGAGGACACCTACCAGAGGGGTGGTTTCTGGGGGGGGGGTCTCCGGCCTCCCCCTCTCCTGTCCTGGGCTGCTTGCATCAGGCTGGGGGGGTGTCATTCTCATCGACTCTCGCATGCCATGCGGTGGGGGGGATCCAAAATGGCGACCACAGTTTTTCTTTAGAAATCATGGTAAAAAAACACACCAAATCACCACAGAAACATGTGAAATTTATTTAAATGCCTGGTTTTTAATAGTAGCAGCAGTGGGTTTTTTATAGCAATAAAAAGTTGCATTGATTATTTTATTTTATTTTTATTTTATTTTTTAGACCTGCCCATTTGGGCTGGGCATGGGATGGGACCATGCAAATTTTTTGAACCATTCCACCAATGGCATGGCCAGGTTTTGACTGACACTTCTGGATGTGCCAGAGGGCATAAAAAGCCGAGGCACCTTCCAGAAGTCGCAGTCGGGTCTTGGATGTGGAGGGTGGAGGGCTGTGTGGCTGGCTGCTGCTGGCTGATTGGAGGGAGGCTGGAGGCTTTAGGATTTAAGTTAGGCAGGCAGGGAGGGAATTGAATTTAGAAAATAATTTCTTTGATTCTCTGCAGCTTTGTCTGCTGAAGGAAATAGCAGTTTATTCTTTTTTTTCCCCTCTGGCAGTTTGTGAGGATTTTTTTTTCTGATATTGGGTAAAGGGGGAGGTTCGACTGGGAGGAGGTGTGCGCCGGGACGCCCCCATGCTCTGGGAAGTCAAATCACGCTAAATCGCAGTAGAAACGACAAACGACAAATGACCAACAAAACGACAAATTTTTGAAAAATTTCGCGACAAGTGGAAACGACCCGAAACAGATCCGTTCCGACAAACAAAAACTTGAAACATCCTTTTTTCTGGTCGTGCCCATGTCTAGTGATGTGATACAAGTTCAAATGTCTGAAAACTCATCTCTCAGCTTGGATGACCAGAACCAGGACCATAATTCCCACAGTTTGTCCAAAGATAACACCTTCCTGTATTAAAAATGCATCCACCTGGGTTTCTGCTGTTGAGAGGATTTGGGAATGCATACTTATCCATTCCATGTTTCTCTTTTTTTCTTTCATTAGTTTGGAATAGTGGTGTCAGCAGAGGGATGAACAGTCTTGCTGCACAGCAGGGACCAGAACGCGACAAGCTTTATCTGGATAGTGGGGTCTAAATGGGATTTATTTTTAACATTGATTGATTCCTTCTGGGAAAGATCAGATACTGACCCTTAATCAAGGCTAGTGAGGGAAATAAAACTTATGTGCACCTGTATGCACTATTATAATTTCCCTATTACCGTTTGATACAGCACCTTGTTTTCTGGGTTGTCACAATGAGGAACCTTTCTCAGTCTCTCCAACTCAATTTTTAAAATGTATTTAATGCTAATGAAATGCTCTAGAGATCCTGGAATAAAGAAACCCATAGTAATGCAAATCATTATATCCTATCTCCACAGCTGCATTATCCAACAAATTAATGAGCATGCTAATGCAGAGAAGCTATGCCAGAACTCTGTGAAATCCTGAATTCTATAAAAGCTTGACATTCATCCAGAGTTTATCTGTCTCCTGACTGGACTGGATGCAGACCAACAGTCAAATATTTTTCAAAGATCTGTAGTTATATATCCTGTTTAAAAGGACTCCTCTTCCCACCCATGTTCTCAAACCCTCATTAACATATAAGAGGTTTTAAATCTGGGGATTTCACTCTCCTCAGTCCAGAATATGTGCACGGTGGGGGGAGGTGCTCCTGATATAATGGATTAGCTTTATTTTACAAGGACTCTGCCATCTATTTAGGATTGTTTCAGAGTGGAACAGTAAAGATGGCAGAACTAACATGTCCACCCACAGCAACATATGTCCCTGTATTATCCATCTGCCAACATACTTTCTGTTGCCAAACACCATCACTGCTTTACTCCAAGGGTACAATTTCCAGAAATATTTATTTCACCTGTTAAGTCTTATGGCTCTTACACACACACACACACACACACACACACACACACACACACACACACACACACACACACACACACACACACACACACACACCTTCATATGAAAAGAAAATCTGTAATTCAATATGTAGGAGTCATACCACCAGCTATAATCATACTTATTTCATTCAGATGCCAATGTCACAGGTACGCTCCAATGTAGTTACTGTAATAGTTAAGATTCCTGTCAGGCTCCCATTTGCTTAGTGGTCATTCAAATCCCATCTGGGGGCAATGTGAAGTGGGGTAGAGTGTAATGAAAAGGAGGAAGATTGTAAGCATAGTTAAATTAATCTGATTTTGCTTACATCTGCTTGTTCTGCTCAACCTTCTACTCCTACAAAATTGCAGCATTGTTTCCCAGAGATTTCCAAAGATTAATTCCAGAACTGAAGTATAAGAAGTATTTCTTCTGTATGCTGGGTTTTTGTCTGTTCTTTCCTACCAACAAAAAGCATTGTAGCACCTTAAAAATGAATGCATTTTTGGCATAAGGTTTTATGGGCTGCAGAACAGAAATATTTGTGTCAGAGAATACTAGAGATGGACAAGAAACATAAATATAGTGCTTTGTTTTGTTACTTTAATAGCTTTGTTTCATTTTGTTTGTAATGAATTTTTAAAGCAGTTTTGTTATGAAATGAAACACTATGCTCCCCTGGGTTCTAGAGGCACCAATATCAAATGCCACTGATTCCTCTAGGAGAGGCATGTCCAAACTTCAGCCCTCCAGACTGCCACAGTCTTATGTCATTGGCAATCTAAGCTTAGAATTCTGGGATTTGTGGTCCAAAACATCAGGAGGGCTGAAGTTTGGACATGCCTGCTCTAGGATGAATCATTTTATTTCTAGAGGAAAAAATGGCATTTCATTTCATTTTGTGACAAAACGTGTTTTACCATTTTTTTAAAACGTAATAGTGTTTCATTTTTAGTTTTGTGCCCATCTCTAGAGAAAACTTGTTCCTTATGGTATCAGAAGCCTCTTTATTGGTTTAACTTAACTAAATCAATTTTGATGTGAATTTACATATGTTAACATCATGGTACCTTCTAGGGTTTTCTTGATGTAAATACATGTGCAATAATAAGCCGTTACTGGAAAGTACACTGAAAAACATACTGTTGTTTCCCTGGTTCTTGGCCACACTTTAGCTACTCCATCTGAGGACAGAGACATGTAGGGAATATGGTAAGGTCCTAATGTTAGTTTGGGCTGACCCATGATGGAGAATCAAGTAGTGTTGTTCATGGCCCCTTTTCAGTTTCCTTAGCCTTTTAATTTATTCTGCTGTAATACAAGTGTGGAATTAGCCAGTTCCTATTCAGAGGGTTAATAGCAATTCTTCTTCCTTCACTTGGAGTCTAAGGCTGTGGTCACACCTGGGTTTCGATCCTGATCTTCTGAAGGCCCGGCTTTTCCTCTTTGTCCCATCACGTGATTTAATATGTGGGACAGGAGTTCCCACGTCCAAAGCTGGTTTTTATTTTAAAGTGCAGTTCAGCCCCTTGGCCAGCAGGTGGTGCTAGCATTTTTAAAAAATGGACCACTTGGCTGGGGGAAAATAATGCTTAGAGGACCCGATAGAGCTTCCTGTTACTCTAATGGTGCAGAGAAATTTAAAAAAACAGTGCCGATCGGCCCCAGGAACAGCCAGTTGGTGCTATGAAAAAAGAAAGAAAAGGAAACCTGGATCATCTGTGTGGTCCCCAGGCATCTGCCTCCTTAAAAGCTGGATTTTCAAAGTGAGGCAAAAAAATTCCCTACCTCTCCAGTAAGTCTTAGAAACCTCGCTTAAGGGAGCATTACCGGGTTTCTTTCTTTCTTTTTTTTTTCAAAAAGCCCGGTGGCCGTGGGGATGGCATTTTTAGACACAGTTTATCTAGTAATTTAAACTGCTTTTAAAGGGACATGGGACTGGGGCCCAAGAGTCTCCCCTCCCACATTTCAAACTATTTGGGTGTGTTATTTTTCGTCAATTAGTTGTTCCGCCATGCACTATTCTATAGGTGATAAGGCAGACAAGGGAGATACCCTGGTGAATATACCTTGAGATAGTGGACAATGAAAAGCTGCCATCTCATTTAATGATTAGTGGCTCAAAGGGTTATAGCAGAGAAGGTTTCCTCAATCTCTCATGTTATAATACAGGGTAGTCTTCAGGTACTGTTCTGTGAAGACAGAGTAGGTGTGATAGGCTCCCTCAGACAGACAAACAGACAGACAGACAGACAGACAGACAGACAGACACTTGCCTTGAGCAAGCTATGAAAGGACATGATGAACAAGGTTGTTTAAGCACCATGTTAAGCACAGCCAATGTAATTTTGTCAGAACTGGAAGACAATGGAAAGCTTCTTCAGCTCTCCTGGAATTATAGGATGTCCAAACAGGCATTGACTGCATTAATTAATATGACACTTGTTGCAAATCCTTTTAATTAAGTTGGAGCCATTTCACTCTGACTCCTGTCAGCCTTCAGGAGTTGGGGGGAAAGTGTGTCCTCAAACTTTGAAACCTCTTGACCTTTCAATGGACTATCTAAGCAAATCTGCCAGTTCACTTTCTTTTCTCTTTTCTGTTTTACTGTTTATATTGTTACTGTAATCCTATGAATATTACTTTTGTGAAGTGTTTTATCATTGTAAAAAGTGATATGGACTTGTACATATTGGTTAGGCATACCAAGCCCCCAACAAATATGATCTTCATAGGATTACAGTGATAATATTAACAATAGATAATCTATAATGGATATTCATGTGTGTGGTTAATGTAGAGCAGTGCTTCTCAAACTGTAGTTCCCTAGATGTTCCTGCACTGCAACTTCCAGAAATCCTGGCCAGCTCAGCTAGTGATGAAGACTTCTGGGAACTGCAGTCCAGGAACATCTGGGGACCCACAGGCTGAGAACCACTGATGTAGAGGCATGTGGAAGACACAAATATATTTTTAAAAAATGGAAAGTGGAAGCAAATTGTGTATGCACATGATGAGTCTTCTTTGTAAAACATAGCAGCAAAGGCTGAAACAATAACTCATGTTGTATTGAAAATCAGATAATTTAAAATAGCAACATATGATTTAGGAGGAATCCAGGGAAGAGAACTGTCAGAAAGACTTCTAAAGGAAGTTCAGGAATTGTCAATATCACAAGAATCTTCCACCCTGAATGCCATCATGGATTCTAATTCTTGTTTTTCAAGATAAAAGCAGCTCTTATGAACACTTTATGAGGCAACATCTTAATGAGAGGTCAAATCAGTGATGGAAAATTTTTTCTGGGAGCACACACAGTGCCATTTCCTCTGAAGAAAGTGCCTCAGCAGTTGAACTTGCAAGTTCAGCCGACGTTAACCTTCAGAATGTAAGATGCAGGATTGAGGGAAAAATGTACACTGCAGGGATGGGCAAGTGAATTCAAGATCCCTGCCTGCTATTTGTTTTGGCCATTTTTCTCAAAAGAAAAAAAGAAAAAAAGAAGTACCCGAATAAGTTCATCTGGTTATTTTTAACTTGGGGAGTGAGGAACCTCTGGGTATTCCAAAATGCCTTAGTTTCAAAACCTATACTCTTGGAGGCCTCCAGGAGGAAAATATGATAATGATTAATTCATAAAACAAAAACACAAACAAACAAACAAACAGTTGCCCCACCCCAAGGGAGATGAAAATGTCCTTGAGGTCTCACATATATTCCACAGATTGTTTTTTGCCAACCTCTCCAACATGCTGTGATAATTAATTCATCACTTACAGTAATGAAGTGCTGCTGCTAAGTATGTCCTAGCTATATCATCTAGTTTGAACCCATTTTCACTCCTCTTCAATACCTCTCAAGAATATTTGACACTTATGGTGATAAACTCAAATGTTATGAATTCTGCAGATTCTCACATTTGAATATTCCTACAAACCAGTAAATAAGGATGTGAAAGGCTTCTTGTAGGTCTCCCCCACAGCTGGTCTGCTATTTTAGGATCCAGTTTAGCACTTTGCAGGTAAATGCATCTTTGTCAGCATCCTGTCAGCAATATTGGATTATCAGGAGTGTTTAATTGACAAAAAGCAATCACTGTCAAGGCACTGAGGAAGGGGATGCCAAACTACACTCTGTAGCTTCTGGTGTAACAATCAGTATTGTCTGTAAAAGCCACATGAAATACTTGGAGGATTTAGTATTTTCACTTGTAAATGGCTGTACGAAACTGATCTATCACCATTATCTCTGAAATTGGCAAACAGATTTGGAATATTGGTCTTTAATTTTATTAGGTTTTCTAATGTTTCTCCAGCCGGCTTGTTACAATGTTCTCATCTGCTCGTTCTCCTCTGAACACTTACTTTTGGAGGGGTGCTAAACAGGTGGGCAGCACCCTTCTAATAATATTTAAGTATTATTTATGTGTCCACTTGCACTACATTCAGGTCCCTTCATTTAATAATATTACTTGAGTGAATTTCATATCAATAAATTGTGGCCCAATTTGAATCCCACAAACATGTCTTGTCTCTTTATGTACATGCTGGGTGGACAATGGACAGCAGCTTAATAGAGCACAAAGAACAGATTGTTTTCGGCATATGCAAACATGGCCATTTATACAATGTCACATCTTCTGTTTAGGAGAGGTAAGTACAAGGATCTCATGTTGTGTAAGTATCCCCTTCATAATAATCCTAATATAGTTACCCCCAGCCGATTGCAGGGGTTAGGGATCCACCCCACCTACGATGCATGAAAATCCACAATATGCAGAAGCGGGTGGGGTGGGGCCTGGGGGTGGGGGGATTGCACGCTTGTCTGAGGCTTCTCGGATGAGCGCGAGGGTGGCACGGAGTGATCCGATCGCCCCCACCACCCGCTGCATGGCTCCGAGGCTTCTCGGAGGAGCACGGGGGCGGCGCGGATCAACAGGATTGCCCCCCTTGCCCCCCTGCACGGCTCTGAGGCTTCTCAGAGGAGCACAGGGGCAGCGCGGAGTGACTTGATTGCCCCCCGCCGCCCCCTGTGGCTCTGAGGCTTCTCAGAGGAGTGCAGGGGGGGCGGCGGCATGGAGCAACCAGATTACCCCAACCACCCCTGCACAGCTCCGAGGTGCAGGTACTGTGATCCTGCGATGTAGTGGGACCGCAGTACCTGAACCACGAAATGGCAGGGGGTGACTGTATCTAAAATGTGACTCCTTACTTCCTTTATTTTTGCATGTGAGGATAAGGAACTGCTACCTCACTGTCCTTGCAGTGTGAGAAGGTGAGATATTTTGCTGCATTTTTGACAAAGAAGATTTTCCCTCACATATTTGGTAAAGCTGCACTAATATAATCACACAAATAATGTAAATAATGTTCAAAATGTCATTAGTTACTGTATTGTTGTATGGATTTTTTTGGATTAGGAATATTGGATTGATTGTTTGTGTCTTCTTTTTAACTCAGTCATTTTGTGGTTGCTATGTATGTTTGTGCATGCTAAGTTTTTAAAAGGGGGGCACTAATTTTGCATAGAGACAGTTTCTGAAATTACATAAACCTGATGTAAACAAATCAGGGCTCTTGCTTCACTCCTATTTGGATGTAAATAAGTTCATGGCATTTTGAAAATTATTGGCCTGAGGTGACTTCATGATACAAAACAGTATATTGTGATAAGAATTGAGAAGTTAAGTCAGTATAGTTATGTTCCTAATTACAAGGCAAGAAAGCAACCCCACTCTACACTGTAGGAGAAATGACAGCCTATATGTTCTTGGACAAGGTGCTGAGTCCTAAAAAGCCACCAGTAGAAGAATCGAGTAAACCACATCTGAGTACTTTAAACCTATAAAACCTTGGAAGTAACTCCAGAAGTCCAAGTCAACTTGAGGGTCTATTAAACTTATTGTTAATCAGGGAGGCACAGCAGTTGAAAATTACTAAGCACGGTGTTGAATTTACTGCTTTCTTCTATGGCCTGGAACAGTGTTTTTTAACATTGTGTTATACGTCCCACTAGTCACTTTGTGAAAGACCTTCAGTCCCATCATCATAGGAGAAAAACTACTTTGGCCCAAAAGGACATTTTTTCATTTAAAAGCATTCTATCATTGTATTTTTTTCATTTACACTACATTGGTGGGAGGTAGAACTGGAGATTAAAAGAAACACCAAGTGTCTACAGCCATATGAGCAAGTCAAAAGGTCACAAATAAATAATCCATGAAGTGTGCCATCAGCACATGATTTCTCATTACACTTGGAAGAGAGCCTGCAAAATGAGAAAGCTCAAATGCTGATATATTAGTTGTTTGGAAGAAAGAAAAAAGCTCCCATGTATTCTACCTAGACTACTTCTATGTGTAACTAGTGATATGTATAGTGTGGCTTGAAAACTATTGGCCTTCAGAAGATAGTTGATATTCAATGCTCATTTTAAAGAGGAATATCATCTCACTGAGTATTTTCTTTACTTTTTTCTTTCAGAGCTTATGTTTTGTTGCCATTTGATTTTGTTGACTTTGCTTTAATTTTATTTCTTTTAAAAATAATATTGGCTATTTTATGTTGTTGTTGTTGCATGATAGTGTTGATGTGGGCTTAATTTTCTTTATGTTCATCACCCAGAGCAGTGAGTTATCACTAAGGTAGTATAGAAATCAAATGCATCCATCCATCCATCCATCCATCCATCCATACACACATACATACATACATATCCTCACTGGCATAAGCATAATATTGTCCCCCATCATCATGCAATCAGTGGTATTTCTGGGCACAATCAAGGTCTCCCAAGATCCTTATATTTTCCCATGGTATTACTGATAGTGGTGAGTCACAGCTAACCTGTTACCCTTTATGGCTTTGAAATTACTTCAATTCCCAATTAAGCAATTATTCAAAGGGAGATCAAATGCAATTTATTTTCAGCTGGAAACAAATGACAGTAGACTGACCATACCAAAAAGTTAGGAGACAGCCAGCACAGAACAACATAGGGTAATTCATTATATAGTTAGATATCAGTTTCCTTTTAGTTATGAGTTATGCTTCACTACAATCAGAATTTAGTTGAACCAATACATTCTTGTATTTTTCACCTTCAAAGGAAATACGCTCCACCCTTGTCCAGTCCATGTTCTATTTCAAAGTAAACAATTACCTCACTCTCACTGGTAGATATCAGCCTTGGTACTCCATTGTTAGTGACACTTTTTTCTCCCATTCCTAACCTCCAAGGCCCGTTATCTCACATTTCCCTTTGAAGCATCCAATTAAACAATAACTTGCAACATAGTGGATGATTGTAGCCACACAGTATAGACTTCAAAACCTGATTAAACTGGGCAAAATACCAAAAGGCAATTATATACCTTACTTCTATATTTGATTAATTCCAAGTGACTATTAAAATAATATGTATAGATATGTGTGCATCTTTGATTATGCTTTGAATACATCAGTAATAATATATTTGATGTGAATATATTTGATAAGTGAGGAGGGGAAAGAGTCACTCTTGATGAACCCTTGTGTCTCAGGTTCTTCTCGATCTAGAAGTAGCAGTTAAACAGAAATAATTGGGTGATCCAACTTGATGCGTGCTGTTGGAGGTCAGGTCATAAATAATGAGTGTGACGCCTTCGGGACGTTTACCACATGCCATCTTTTCGCTGCCACCAAAATATAATAATTTGGAGCACTTGACATGCCCCAGGATCATTCAAGAAGGAACCTCAATTTAACTAGCAACACAGCTCAGTCTGGGAGGGTGAGCTTACTCCCGCCATGCCCCAGCTAAAAAGGGATTTGTCTCTTCTGAACAACCCTCAGCCCAGGAGCCTCAGAACTCTGAGTCCCATAGAGCTCAATCAAGAGAAACTTTCTTGCTCACGGAAAAGTCAGTAGCGTGCAGCCTTGGCTAAGGCTCTGGTTAATTAGCAATGACTTCCCCCTCAGGCACACACAGATTCCAGTTAAAAGGTAGAGAAAAGAACTTTATTTTTTAAAAAAGCAAGAGTAAAAACAGGAATCTCTTCTTGTCGGCATCATCTGGCAAGAGTTACAGATTCTTGGAGCTTTAACAAACAAAGCCAGATTTCTAAAACAAACTTACAAAGTCACTTTAAAAAAAAACCAGTCTCAGGAAGATAACGTGAAATATTGCACCCCAGAAATGAAAATAATAACGCTAACTAATTCTGGCTAACATACTCACACTTGGAATGGAAAAGATCTCTTTGCGTTCTCCTGGCTGAAAAGCCAGCCCCGGCACGGAAGTCACATCGCAGCAAGCTGTCCCCAAGAAGCTCTCTCTCTCTCTCTCTCTCTCTCTCTCTCTGTGTGTGTATCTGGCTAAGCAGCTCATTATTATAGACCTAACAGCTTTAAGATTTCTCTTTGTTCTTCATGAATGGGAATTAGCTCAGGACAGTGTATCACTTAGCATACTTATGAGTAAAGACTTTCCCCTTTTGATAGTGAACAAAAGGCTACCGCATTCCTCTTGATCTCAAGAGTTCCATCATCTGAATAGGATGTGTATGTTGACAGGTAAATTCCTTAGTTGACAGTAGCAACCTGTTTGCCATCTGATGTAACCCTTTGAAGCCCAGGGCCATTTGATATACAGAAAGGTATTATAAAATTTCACCCATGTGTTTCTTCCTCATAGATATCATGTGTGAAGGCAGGTTTTTGATGTGCATGAGAAACAATGTAAGACCCCTTCCATTTGCTATTTTACAACCACATCAAACATTTTGAGAATGAGGAAAACACAACATTTGCTACTTGACATCCACCTGTGAATTACAAAGGAAGTCAGTGTCTTCCTTTCCAAGGACATGACATAGCCAGGGATCAACAGATTATACAGATGATAGGACAGATCAAAAGATGAATTTTCTAGAATTCATCACAATGAGAACATTACATCATGCCTGGGCAAGGTGTGGGCTCCTAGCTTATGCAAGCCAAATATAGTTACACAGTTTTACATCTCTGCATGTAATTCCAACAATACATGAATATATTGATTACACAATACTATACTGATAATTCAAATATATATATTTTAAGGGTGCCCCAACAGTAGAATATGGACAAGGGGAACATGCAAGAGAGATGAAATGTAAGGAAATGTTTAAGCTAAGTTTAAATAAATCAAAGAAAGAATTTAGCTGGGTTTTGTCACTTTTGCGTTCTTTGTATCAAACCATCTGGTATATTATTATGGGGCTTCATTTGGGGCCACTCTCCAGCTTTACTTCCACTTTGTTGGCCATCCACAGAAATATTGTCTGAATATTTATTTGCATATTTCAAAGCCTATGTGTGTTGCAAAATTATTTAAGTCACAATAGGCTTTCAACTTTTGGCATCTTGTGGCCTACGAACCATTTCATCAAAGAACCTGGATCCTACAATGATAGTAACAAATGAAAAAAAACAAATAAAGCAAATAAAACAAAGCCTTTCACTGGCCATTTAACATCTATGTATATCACAATTTTGGCCATTGGACATAGAACAATATTTTAGCAGGTCATCCCTGATAGAAATGGAAAAAGTTCCATGTTCCTTTGGTTTCAACATAACAGAAACAGACAGATCACTCTTCGTTTTATTTTGATTTAAGGATAATTTGACCACGAAAGCAGAGAGAATCTTACCTTCCTCTGTGTTCTTCAGAAAGGGTAAAACATTTATATTTATTGTCTGGGAAATGAAAACACTCTCTGAACATTTAGGTCTGCATATATAATATTTCAAGCATTACAATGAATCCCAATTCAAATTTTTTAAACAATAGAGATTTAAGTTTGGAAGTAAACAATCAATAAAGGAGACACTAAAACTGAAACAACTGTAACATTTGTTTGGAAGCAAGAGGATACTGGCTAATTTTTAAAATAAATTTGTATATAATCTAAAAGCCTATAATCCCCATGAGCATTGTGGAAGAGGGAACTGAAACCAGGTGGCTGAGTAATAGTCAAAGAAGCAAAATAATTGTTATATGACAGCCAAAGAAAAATAACTGTAGTCTAGCCGTAACTGTTAATGATGCATGATACCAACTCATCTGCCGTTTTTGGAACACAATGTTTCTAATCTCTTCTGTGCTGTAAGGAGGGCTTTATAATTCTCCACTCTCACAGGACTGTCCTATTTCAGAGCCATCTCTTCTTGTTCTCAAAAAGCCTTGGCTTTCTTATTTCCCAGGCTACACATTGCAACAGCTTTGGTTTTGGATAACCATTGTTCTTCAAACACAGTGTCTGTCCTTTTAAGAGGTGTGAATGTTCTCTTGCCAGTAGCTTTGAAGTTTGAACACTTAGAAACCTGGTGGATGGTTTCTGTTACATTAAACAGGGCATCATTGCTGTTGCACAGCATAATCACTGTGGCAACATTGCTTCCTTTTCCTTTTCAGTTTTTATATTTATAACAATATGGTTGTGATCCTCTGCACTTTTTGTTAGGAAAATCAAAATGAGAAAAGTCCATGTGGTTCTCGTACACAATGCAGAGGCAAAGAGGAGCTTATACTTGTATGATACTATCCATATTTCTCCTTTTCAAATGAGAAAGGTTGGGTAAAATATTCAAAATAAAAAATAATAAATAAATAATATGGTCCTTCCTCAGACTAGGCACATCTTATTTGTATATAGCACAGTAAAAATTCTCGAGCTCTAGCCATCATTTTTTTCATGCTCAGCGTCCATAATGTGCAGCCCTTTTATTGCAGAGTACAGTACTTTGCATATCACATAGTATCTGCTTACTGCGGCTGAAAACTCTAATTGATTACACCATATTATGGTTTAGCAAGAACACTATAGTAACACAACAATTTTAGAAGAAACTCAACATATTTGAACCAAACTGTTGTAATTAATCATTAAAAGTCAATTGTCATTGTAGGGGCTGGATACAAATGTTACATTTTTGTAGGTTATTTTTGTTCTAGACTAATGTTGCAACATGTAATGAAAATTAATGTGTTTTTACTGCAAGGAAATGGTAGCTTTCATTTACTGTAGATTTATTTCACAAGTCTGTGATCAGCCTTTGAAAGGTAAGGTGGAAATAATGAGATTCTGTAGTGTGACACTGTTATATGTTAGGGTGCTGTAAAGTTGAAATTAACATACAGCAACCCTTATAGGACTTCCAGAGTGAATGAGATATTTAAGAAGTGATTTTAGTGAAGTCAAACATACCTCAGTGACTTACCATGACTGAGCCAAGTCTCTTGAGTCCCAATTTGTAATTCCGTCCACTACACTACTCTCAGTATGGTGGTACAATATTGTATTTTAATAGACAGTTTGCAGAGTATGTAGTAATTCTTATTATGAAGAATGGGGTGGCTGAGCATGACTAACATTTTTATCAAAGAACATCTAGATCAGTGATGGTGAACCTATGGCATGGGTGCCAAAGGTGGCATTTGGAGCCCTTTCTGTGGGCACCCGACATTGCCCCTTCATAGCCACCTGTATACAGGTTAAATTGCGGTAGTGGCACTTTGCAAAAAAAAAAAAAATAGTGGGTTTTGAATTGCAGTTTGGGTGCTCTAAAAGGTTCGCCATCACTTATCTAGATCATCTGCAGGTCACAAAGGTGATCCACCTTTAATAGCATGCTAATCACTTCCAGGTGTCCTTCTGATAAGGTTCTAATTATAGCATTTTTAAAGCACAGAATGTCTCTCTCTATATATATAAGTTTGTGGGGTGCAGAGATGTTTCCATAAAAATGAAAAAGTCTTTTTAAAAAGTGTCAAAATGTTGCCGAGAAAGTGGAAAGTAAGGCCCACATAGGCTTGATTTTCATTATTTCCAAAATAAGTCAGCCGCATAGCCAAATAACTAATTTATTTGGAAATTGAGTTACTGGTAAGATAGCATAGCAGAGAACTCCCATTCATTTTCTCACCAGTTTTTGCAAGAAAGAGTAAACAACAATTCAATGATGTCACGTGAACAGAACTAGAGGGGAAATGAAGTCCATTTTAAAATAGCACTTAAGTTGTGTTTTACCTATAATGTTGATTAACAAAGAGATACAGGAAAAAGGGATTAATTGTTTTAGACAAATGAGAACAACATGTTGTACAATAGAATGTTGTGTAGAACATTCTAAAAGGAGAAAAAGTTCAATGTATCCTCAAAGGTTTTCACGACCAGGATCTGATAGTGCTAAGTTTTTTGTGCTGTTTGGCAAGGCCCTCTGAAGAGGCCAGCCACAGAGTCTGGTAAAATGTTAGGAAGAAAAACTTCCAGAACACAGCCATCAGCCCAAAAAACTCACAAAAAAATACAGGACTTGCACACAGTTATTAGTTTGATGGAAGCAGTATCTCAGAATCTGTTAGACCGGCTCCTCTCAAGATGAACTGTCTGGATCACCCGTGCTAGCCAGGCAGGACATTTGGGAGTTTCAACCCCCAAATGTTGTAAACCCCCCAGAGTAGTCCTAGGGCTAGATGGACAGTATAAGTCAAACAAAGAAAAAAA
Source organism: Phrynocephalus forsythii (assembly GCA_029282475.1). Classification (NCBI taxonomy): domain Eukaryota; kingdom Metazoa; phylum Chordata; class Lepidosauria; order Squamata; family Agamidae; genus Phrynocephalus; species Phrynocephalus forsythii. The sequence goes on along the minus strand of JAPFRF010000001.1, from coordinate 128,963,647 downwards.
TAACAATAAATAAGTGAATAAATGAACAGGCATTCATCACAACTGGACACTACTTTGGGCACCAGACATCAAGAAACATGTAGCAAGACAGCAGCAGGTTTTGTTTCCAGATGTTGCAACAACCAAATTGATTTTACATAACTCTCAGCTATTAATGTGTCTCATTATAACACCTATTTTGCACCAGCTGTGTTTAATGTGTCTCATTATAACACCTATTTTGCACCAGATGCAGGGGAGTGGTATCAGGAGACAGATATCTAGTCTCATGTGCTTCCAAAAGCATCTGGTGGGGCCACTGTGAGATACAGGAAGCTGGACTAGATGGGCCTTTGGCCTGATCCAGCATGGCTCTTCTTATGTTCTTATGTTCTTATGGAGCCAGTAGTTTTCAAGGTTCAGCTCAAGATGTTGGCTATTACCTGTGAAATCCTAAATGGCTAGGAACCTACATACAGTATTTACTTGATCACATCTACCTATATGTGCCAGCCAAGGTAATCTGGAATTGGCTTCATAAAAGGGCCAACCATTAAAGTACTGTTCTCCCATGCCATTGCTCCCCTCGTCTAGATTTTTCTTCCTAAATCCCAGCAAAATATGACATCTTTGGAGAGATTCAGGAGGGGATGTAAAGTGGAATTGTTTCAAATTACTTTCATATAGGATAGGACACAGAGTAGTGTTTGTTGTATCAGTAATTGCTGTTGTGCTTATCATCTTTATTTTTTCATATGTACATAACATACTCAGAAGTCCTATTGAGTTCATGGTACTTATTACAAGGTAAATGCATATAGGATTTCAGCCTTGTGTCATATTTTTGTTTGCAAGCATAATTACCTATAGTTATTTGTAATTTAATGATTGCAAACTGATATTTAGTTATTTTTGTTGTACATTTGGGTTGTCAAAGCTCAAAAAAGAAAGACAAGACACAAGAGCTATAATGGTACTTTGGTATACGAGCATAATCCATTCCGGAAGCATGCTCGTAAAACAAAATACTCACATATCAAAGCAAATTTCCCCATAGAAAATAATGGAAAATTATCTGATCTGTTCTGGTGTCCCAGTTTGCATCATTTCCTATGCAGAAATTTGCTTTCCTCCCTCCCTCCCTCCCTCACAGCCTGGCTCACCTCTTCCTCCTCCACCACTGCTGCTGTCTTCTTGGGAGACTGGCAGGACCAGGTCATGCTGCAGAGGCCATGGCCAGGCAGCACTGGGCCCAGGGCAAGCTATGAAGGCCACGTCCAGACCTGGGGCATGCTGTGGAAGCCATATCCGGGCAGCTCTGGGCCAGGGATGAACTGTGGAGGCCATGGTCAAGCAGCACTTGGCCTTGGGTGAGCTCCAGAGGCCCAGTGCAGGCCCACCATGTGGCGCATAGGTATTTTCTGGGGACCATAAGTCATTTCAGTTCTGAGCTGAGCCCGTGCCAAGGCCCAGAAGCCCAGCACAGGCCACTAGGCAGCCTTGAGGTCCATTCCACAAGGCCCAGAGGTCACTTCCGGTCTCCTGAAGTCACTTCCAGTCTGTGCTGGGCCTCCATGATTGCTTGCAAACCAGATCATTGTTCACAATGCAAAGCAAAATTTTATTTAAAATATTGTTCATTTTTCAAAATACTCACAGACCAAGGTACTCGTAAACTGAGGCACCACTATATTTAGGTGTTCTTCAACCTGGTACCAGGAACATACTTAGAGGTGAATATGTGGTCCTGTCTCTTCTGTTGTCACATTCTTTCCTGTTTCAGCACTGAACCTGAAGAGAAGGATTTGTTTGAGTTTTGGCAACACACATGAATAATGGCCCTTAAAAAATCAAAAAGCAAAAGCAAAGCATACAGCAAAGCATGCTGCTTATGTAACACCCCATAAAGCTTAAAACACTCTCTGGGTGATTTTCAAGTAATTGTGCAGGATATACATTGCCCCTTCCTCCAGTAAGCTGAGTACTGATTTTACTGGCCTCAAAATGATGGAAGGCAAAATGAACCTTGAACTAACTGGAATTGAAACCTAGGTCATAAGCACAGTTCCCATCAGGTGGGAGGAGAGAGCGGGCTTTTTAAATCTTTTCCCCTCCTGAACCTAGCACCAAGTGGCTACTGGGTGCTGGCTCCGGGAGGGGGGAAGTGGGGGAGAGAGAGCACACTCTTCTTCCCTCCACCCCATGTGGTGGTGGGGAGAGCGCACTGTTTAAACTCCTTTCCAGGCCCCCGAAGGTAGCAGCAAGCAGCTGCTTGTTGCTATTTTTGGGACCCTGGAAACAATTTTAAACAGTGTGCTCTCCCCACCACAACACAGGGTGTAGGGAATAATAGAATCATAGAATCATAGAATCATAGAGTTGGAAGAGACCTCAAGGGCCATCCAGTCCAACCCCCTGCCATGCAGGAACTCCCATCACAATATTTCCGACAGATGGCCATTCAGCCTCTGCTTAAAAACCTCCAAAGAAGGAGACCCCACCGCCCTTTGTGGCAACATATTCCACTGCCGAACAGCTCTAACTGTCATGAAGTTCTTCCTGATGTTCAAATGGAATCTTTTTCCTGTAGTTTGAAACCATTGCCCCGAGTCCTAGTCTCTGAAGCCATGGAAAACAAACCTGTTCCCTCTTCAATATGACATCCTTTCAAATATTTAAACATAGCTATCTTATTCCCACTCACCCTTCTTTTTGAAAGGCTAAACATTCCCAGCTCCCTAAGCCGTTCCTCATAATACATTTCTTCCAGACCTTCAACCATCCCGGTCGCCCTCCTCTTCACCCGCTCGAGGTTGTCAACATCCTTTTAAAATTGTGGCACACAAAACTGGACACAGTACTCCAGGTGGGGTCTGACCAGAGCAGAATAGAGTGGTACTTCCCTTGATCTAGACACTATGCTTCTGTTGATGCAACCAAGAATCGCATTGGCTTTCCGAGCCGCCACATCACACTGCTGACTCATATTCAGTTTGTGGTCCACCAAGACTCCCAGATCCCTTTCACAGGTACTATTTTCCAGCCAGGTATCTCCCATCCTATATCTGTGCAATTCATTCTTTTTACCTAGATGCAGCACCCTACATTTCCATCTGTTGAAATCCATTCAGTTAGTTTTGGCCCAGCACTCTAATCTGTCAAGGTCATTTTGGATTTTCATCCTATCCTCTAGGGAATTAGCAACCCCTCGCTTCCAGCCTCCTGAAGGTAGCAGCAAGCTGTTTGCTGCCCCCTTAGGGACGGAGGCTGGAAACAAGTTTAAAGCTCACTCTTCCCTCCACCACACAGGGTGGAGGGAAGAGTGAGCAATTTAAATCTCCCCCCAGCCCTCTCTGGGGTCTCCTTTTCCCCTGCACTAGATGACACCGTGCCAGGCGGTGCATGGAGAGGCTCGAATGTGGGTCTCTTTTTCCCCGCCGGGCTGTCATTCACCAAGCGGAGATGGCTGGACAGGAGGCTGGGATCCTCCCTCTGCACGCGGAGGTGGGATCACAGCCCCCTTTCCAGTGATCATTTGGGAGAAAGCTGCGGACTTGGCTCTGCTTGGGGAGGCAAAACCATGGCCCTCTTCCGACCGCTCTCTGCCACGGGGATGACAGCCGAGACCTGCGGAGATCAGAGATTGAGATAGCCATGGTCTTGCCTCCACTTGCAGTGGCGAGACCGCGGCCCTGTGTCTATGGACTCTGGACCAATCTCCGCAGCAGGGAGGTGACAGCCAAGCTGGCTGTCATGTCCCCACTGTGGAGATCCATTTAGAGAGAGCCCTGGTCCTGCCTCCGCATCTGGAGGTGAGAACGGGACTCTCACAGTCCTCCCCCGCTATGGCGATGAGAGCCGGGCTGTCATCGACAACGGGGAAAAACGAACCAAACCTAACCGAACTAATTTGTTTTGTTCTGTTCTGTTGATTCCTAAATTACTCTGGGCTTTGTTATTCATTCCGTTACTTAACGTAACAAATAACGGATAACGGAACAAAAAAAATAAATCATTTCATGCCCATCTCTACTTACAATATGTGAGCATTAGTGAGCAAAAAGTGGTAAAAGGCCTACCAAAATATACCAAGGATGCTGCCTGCACTAACTGGTTGAGTGTGCCACCATTCCCAAAAGAAAACACCAGCGTTTTCGCCCTCATATTCCTTTTCTCAGCCACCCTTTTCTGGAGCTTCACAACCATGAATAACTGGGATTAAGCACAGAGGTCAACCATACACTACTTGCAAGCCTAACAGCTCTGAACAACAAATCTCTGGTTTGGCCATTCAACCATAAATGTCTTTTGGTTGTTTACAGTATGTTTTTCATCCATAACTGCACTGCATATCTCTCCTGAAAGTGATCATATCAACTGAATTTAACCCCCATGAACAAAGCTCTACCTTCTGTTTCCATTCTGCCAATCACCAATAGTGAGTGTGATGATTATGACAATCACCATGAGAACACATTGATTTTTCTGGCTCCATGAGAATTTCCAGTGTAACAAACATTCAGAATAATATTAGGGTTAGGATATAGTTGAAACATCTTATATTTTACACATCTACTGAGCATTCCAGTATTTCCTCTGGGCAGGTTTTAACTTACCGCCAAACAGAATACATGCCTTTTGCTTGTGGGACTTACGGTTCACTGAAAATGATATACAACATTTTTGTCTCTGCTGATCATGTTGTTTGAGACAAAAAAAAATTGTCCAAATGGCAGAAAGCAATTGATTTGTTTTCTTCAGTGGAAGCTGCATTGTTGCAACAATTCCCATTACAATAGTTTTCCTTGTTTATGCAACATTGATAAATACACACAATAGTCAAGAAACCATGTGCTTGACTATTTACTGGGTAGTAAAACCAGGAATGAATGAAGATGTGATTGTATTCCTGAAAAGTATCAGTTTGGATAGAGTAAAATATAAATACTTCTAAAGGATTCAGACTTCTTAGATTCATAGAATCATGAAGTTGGAAAGGGTCTATAATTCCAGTGAGTCCAACCACCTGATGAATTTAGGAATACAAATCAAAGGATATTGTCCACCTCCAATATCAGAGCATTCACCACTTCTCAGGGTAATTAGTTCCATTGCCATACTGCTTTAAGCGTTAGGAAGTGTTTCCATATATTAAACCAAACTCTGGCTTCCTCTAATTTGAGTCCATTGTTGCTGACTTGACTCGATTTGTAGTCAGCATCTCATGATGGAGAAACCAACAATAAGGACAAAAATAAAAATGCAGGCAGGGGAAGATAAGAATAACAAATGTAGAAGCTGGCTATGACTGATAAGCTTGGCAAGATTTTAGTTTTTGTTATTATCAGTTCAATGGCTGTATCTTAATTTGCTGTCAATGAAGTACATTTTATTTATCAAATGCTGATGTTCTGTGGTTCCTCTGATGAAAGGATCATTTTAGAGGATGTATATCACTCTTTCCCTTATTTCATTGCTCACTGACTGACATGCTTGACATTGATTTGAAGAGCCTTTATAGATGGTGCCAGATAAATGGATTTTTAGAAGCTGAAAGCAGGCATAAAAATACTCAGAATATTTATCCACTTCAGGTTTTTGCTTATATGATCACCCACTCAAATTTGATGAGGGAGCGAAGTAGATAGATTGTGTCACTAGAAAACTATTTTGCCTTTTTCCTAGCCTTCAGAAATACTATTAACACTCCTATCTCAATGGAAAAATTAAGAAAATTAAGGACTTTCATTGGGGTCTACCCATTCTACAACAGAACAAGACTCTGTACAGAAGCTACACATGGATCAGTGGGTGACTGCATCAATTTTTTCCTGAGAACGAAAGCACATGAAACACATAATGCAGAAGCACTGCCTTGGCATCATAAACATGAGGGAAAACATGGACCTGATATTTAAGACACTACATCTTCTTCTGTGCTGATGTTTTTATTTTGTTTGGTTTGGGGGCAAAGATAATCTCTCCTTTTTAACGTTGAAGACCTAGTCTGCCTCCTGAGTTAGGCCAGAGGTGTACATTTCTAAGCAGATGCTACCAGTTCTCTTCCTCTGGCCATTGGTTAGTGAGAGGAAGGACTACAAACAGGACATTTTTCCTGGGACAACATAGACCTCGCTATACATCTCCCTTTTCTGTGGACACATACTTGATTTTTCTTTTCATATAGCTGTACAAACATATACATACCACAATATTGAAGTTAAACAGCTGGAGGGATGAGGAAGCACAGCCTGAGCAAGTCCTCGGACCATGCAATTTTCTCATCATTTAGTGATGCTGTAGCCCTATAAACTTTTAAAGTAGCTGAATGCGTATAGTCAAACTGCTGAATACCCACCACTACTATACACATGTCAAAATCTAATGAAAAAAATATGCCCACAGTTTTGTATATTAATACACTCATTATGTGTGTCTACCATGTCAACCAAAACTGTCTCTAAAATGTACCCATGTATGGTCTATGACATCTACCAAAAGGTCTACTGAAAGTGATTGTACTGCACAACCCACAGCCATGGCTTTAGCTGTTTGCATGTTCCCATTCTTGGGAATACTGGTGTCACACTTGTGTTTTTTAAATGGAAGTGCACAAACAGCAACATGGTCTCAGACAAGTAGTGGATTCCAGTGTACTTCCCACCTCCAGCAAGGTAGGTTGTATATAAGCTTTGATAAAAATTGGTGGTTCTTAAAAAGAATTGCCACACAAAGAATTAGTTCATCTAGTTTATTAGACAGACATAGAAACTCAGAGTTATAAGTAATATACAGCAAGAATAAAGCAAGCATTACATACAAAGCAAAGGTGTTAGTGGGGGTACCAGTACAGCTTGAATTGATCCATAGTGCAGACCAAAACTCTGCTGATCTGAACCTCCGCTGTCCTGGACCCCTTGCTGTCCTGGACAAAGGACTAAATGACTTTCCATGGTTTTTATAGTTTTCTGTATGGTAAGCATGATCTAACACTGACGTATTTAGTACACCTCTACACGTGCCTACATGTGCTTTCATGTGCTTGTTCATCAGCTCATGTTCTTGGCTTATAGCCATTTGGCCATCAAAGCCTACAATGACCTGACCCTATTTCCTTGTTCAAAGTTGGTTCCTTATTGCTGGCTAACCGCCATGTTGTTCTCAGCAAATTGACACCTCGGCACTATAAGGCAGTGCCAGGATGGGTCACCGTGACCATAGTCTTGTCTCCTATTTCCTAGTTTGGCTTATTCTAGCTAACCACAAAATATTTGCTGTTTTTCATAGACTGGCACCCACACACTTTATCTTTTTTTGTGGTTATGCCAATCCCTTAGTTGTGTCAATGAGACCTTCAGAGAGATGTATCTGACACCCACAGTCGGGTTTAACACTTCAGTATTGTTTATAATAATTTTTGGCTTTTCTCATGTTTATAAATCCTTATCAGCTTATAGCTAACATTGTTATTCCAGATGCAGGAGGAAATGGACTATAACCCCTGGAAACTCACAATGAAAGACATCTGTTAATTTTTAAAAGGCTTTAATACTTTTGTTATTTTTTTGAATTTGTAATATGCATTGCAATTTCAAGATATTGAACCATTAATGGCTTGAAAATGAAAAGGGGGCATATAAGGTGAAGTGAGTTGGAGAAGAGGAGCTGAAGAGACATGATTGATATACACCCATGGTATTGGGCCAGAAAGTGTTACATGATACTGTATTGGGTATAAGTGATGGGGGAACTCTAGAGGTTATGAAGCAGTTGATGATGATTCCCAAAGAGGTGGGGGAAAGCCCAAGAAACAATGTTTGTGTATTGACATCTACTTATAATTGTATGATTCCATTTGGTAAACAGGTTTCATACAATGTATGCTTCAAACTTGGGGGAGGCAGACAGATGGCATTTGAGTTGCTATGCTGGATAGCAAGTTTCAGTATTCAGGCTAAAAACGTGCATGGCAACAGCTTAAAAGAAGGGATTTGGCTGTTTTGAATGTAGTGAGGGTGGGGAGATAAGAATGTTCTACTGGGAAAAAAAAATGACACTTTAACTAGCAAACTGAAATGAAAGATAAATCTTCCAGCAATGCATTGCACAAATGTTTTGTTTGCTTGCTTCATAGCTGCTATTTCTATAAATACAGTGAACACCTTGTACTTGTTGAGGTAATGTGTACCAAAGTGGCAAGCTGAAGGCAGAGCTCTCCCCCCCATATAACAAAGCCTCCTTGCTTCAGGGTTATACATACTGTGAGGGGTGGGTATGACAAGCACTCCTCCTTTCTCCTCTTCCACCTGCTGCTCCTGCATGTTTGTTTGCATGGCCCTTCTGTCTTTACCTCATATGGGCCTGATGCCAAAGGGATTGTCAGAATTTCTGAACATGCTGTGATAAAGATGTGCTGTGTGCCTTGCTATATTGAGTTAAATTCTTATTATTATGGTAATCTCTGACAGGGATAATAGCAGTTTTTTTAACATAGCGTACTGCCCATTACTTACTACAGATTATATCAACCCTGGATCACGTTAGACAACAGCATAATGTCTCATAATAGTAAAGTGCCTGTGTTTTGAAAAATAGCATAGCCATACGGAACAATTGGGAGCTAACCCAAGTTTCTCTATATTTGAGACTTCCTGAAAGGTGTTTTTGGATGTGCTCCTGAATTACTATGGGGCAGTCTGGGATCTTTCTTTTTTCACTGCAACCATAGTGGATTTGACAGACTCATAATCAAGTCCAGTGGAAGCAGTGTTTATGGCACAAGTAGCCTCTTTACCGTATAACAAGATGGTATTGTGGGTGGCTAATACATCTCATACCTTGATAAACATGGAATATAAATGCATGATTGGCCCATATATAATCCGGCAATTAATACATACTTTTTCACATTGATTTCCCAGAATCTCCTTACAGAACAATTGTGGAAATACAGAATTTTACTGCCTAAAAGGAACCAACATGTCCTAAATATTTATTTTTGTTGTGAAAATTATCAGGATGTGATAAATGATTAGCCAAAACAAATAGACAAGCAAAAAGCAAAAAGAAATGTGTAAAATAACTGAAATAGCACAGGAGGGCAAAATGATATCATTTTTCCAAATAAAAAATTATTAATAAATCCTATGTAGCCCAATTAACATTTCCTTTCCAAAATGTAGTTTTGTTTTGAAAAACTATTAAGGATGCAAATCTCATTACAGCATGTCTCACTGATGTTAGTGTAATGATAGTGGTCTGACAAAAAGCAATTGAATATATTTGAGCTTGCTGAAGCATACTTCTTTTATACCATGTTAACTTCTAATTGATCAGTAGTGGTTATAGCTATATGGTATATCCATTAAGTAACAGATGGAATCCTCAAAGAACAGCATAGCATACTCCCAAATGGCACAAAGAATGGGCACTTATATGAATAAATTTGCATTTATGGTTGCAATGAAGATTTAATGGACTAAATCACAAGGGTTATTACTGGATTTGTCATTGGATCATGGCTAAACAATAAGCAGAATCAAGATTATGTCTAGCAGCATTTTCACATAGTATGAAATCACTATATGAAATAGTTGGTATCAGTGGTGGTGAACCTTCAGCACTCCAGATGTTTTGGACCACAACTCCCAGAATTCTGAGTCTAGATTACCAATGACAAAGGATTGCAGGAGTTGTGGTCCTAACTGGAGTGCCAAAGGTTTACCACCACTGGGTCGTTCCTCACGTCCTAATACCAATGTGGGCTCTCTCTTATGTTGCTGCTGGTCTAGTATGTCTAATCATATGAAGAAGTTTATTTGTATATTTCTATATACAATCTATGATTACATGGAATAAATATGGAATAACTGGGTTTAGATCATATTATTACTGTGGCTGTATTTGGGACTTGAAGTTGAATTGCCCAGAGTCCCCTCTGGGAAGATAGGTGGCGAAAAATATAAATAAATAAATAAATAAATTCTCAGGTCTAACACAACCACAATCCAATTTGTAAGAGATTAAGAAGGGCTGAGAAGGGCTATTGAGGACAGGACATGTTGGAGCTCCTTCATTCAAAGTTATCCATAAGTTAGACATGACCTAGCAGCCCAAATAAGTAACTATTTTTTTAAAGTTGTCATAGATTGAAATCAACTGCATGGCATATATAGCACAGCACAGCACAGCATAATGTTACATAATGTCACAGCATTTGGAGAATTTGAGAACAAAATTGTTCTGATGAATGGCTGAATAAAAATGTCACCTCACTGTGCAGCTCCTGTAAAAAAGAAAAAAGAAAGAAAGAAAATTCCATAAGGGCTATCATCAGAAAAGTAATCACAGGACTTGTAAGAGGAAGGTTTATTGGTGTTTGGGCTGTCTGCTTTAGGTAAATGAAGTGTAAATGTGGAATAGCAGAGATGTAGAAAATTATGCATAATTTGGACAAAATGGATAGAGATAAGCTTCGTTCTCTGTCTCTTTTTTACTAAAGCCCAGAGTCATTCACTAAAGATTAATGGTGGAGATTCAGAAGTAAAAACTACAATGTGAACTTAAACAGTGAAATTTTTATGAAGAGTCATGATATCACCATCTTGCATTGCTTTAAAGACTGGCCATTATGGAAGCTGAAACTATCAAAAAGTATTAGTCATTAGTCAGATTCAAGGTCTTGGTTTTAGTCTATAAAACCCTCCATGGCTTGGGACCAGACTACCTGTCAGAGCGGATCGCACAGTGATCAACTTCGGCTCGTCCAATCCGGTCGGCGCGGGCGCAATGGCTTTGGGTGGCCACCCCCAGAGAGGCCCGGAAAACTTTCACCAGGAACCGGGCCTTCTCGGTGGTCGGCCCAACTCTCTGGAACCATCTTCCTAGCGAAGTGCGCTCTGCAGAGTCCCTGATGGCCTTTTGCAGAGCTTTAAAAACATTGCTGTTTCGCGAGGCCTTTGGTGACCTAGTTTAGTTTTTTTTTTTCTCGCCATCTGCTTAAGTTAGTTTAGTCTCTGATGTTTACGCCAAGGATGCACATTCTGTTTTTAAAGTCTTGTGGAGTCTGTTATGTTGTTGTTTTGGCTGAAATGATCAGCCCACTGTTAGCCGCCCAGAGTTCCTATGGGAAGATGGGTGGGATAGAAATCTCATAATAAATAAATGAATAAATAAAATTATTTATTTATTTTATTTATTTATGAGAAGTTTTACCCCACCTTTCTCCTTGGAATAGGACCCAAGGTAGCTTACAATAATGAAGGATAATATACAATCCAGTATAATTAAGACATATTCAAGTTTAAGAACAGGGAATTGGGAGTACTTGCCTTCAGTACCACAGATAGTTTGCCTCTGTATTTCAGCTGCTGGATAGCATGAGCTGGTGGGCGTGGTTGTATTCTTGTACAACTTCTGAACAATTGGTTGGTCAGTGAGATGTAGAAAATCTTACGGACATAAACATGACATCTACAAAAATGCTGTCTCAATCATAGGAATACCTGCAGATTGTCATTATGGGTAGCATACTTCACACTGAGCATTCTCATTGCCAATCTCTAAATGTAGTTCACAATTTGTATGTGAGAGAATTTGCAGATTTTGCTGAAACTGGAGTTGGTGACAAAAGTTTTCTGGTGAGACATAATTAATAAGGGTTTTCAAAGAGGTTGTGATCTCCAGACCTTGCAGTATACCTACGTACATTTCCACATACATTTCCAAAATATTAGGCACTGTAATAGTAAAAAAATAAAATATATATTCAGTCTCTAGATCAGGGATGGCGAATTTATGGCACGCAAGCCAAAGGTGGCACTCGGAAAGCTTTTGCCTGGCAAGCGACATGCCCCCTGGCTCCCCTACTTTCCCCTCCAGCCATGAGGAATTTGTGGAGGAACAGAAGTAGGGAAGAAGCAGGAAGGGGAAGAGGACAAGGCAGGGGACCAGCAGTAAGGTGGGGAAGAGGGGAGAAGAGGAGGGGGGAGGGAGTTTGAAAGGGAGTTTTCACCCCAATTGGGCGTGTAAGCCATGGTTTCAAACTGCCTTTGAGCCACTGAAACAATCAATGGTTGCACCGTGGCAAATTCTAAAAGGTCAAACAGCCTACCTCCTCCTCCGCTTTCCTGAGCAAAGGGGAGGAGGGAGGCTGCTTGATCCTTTTGAATTTGGTGTGGCACCACCGAGGGTGCTTGCATGGTGCCAAATTCAAAAAGACCAAGCAGCCTTCCTCCTCCTCCTCCCCTTCTCTTGGGGAAGGGGGAAAACGGGTGACTCGGCTGCCTCTTCTCCACCCGATGCACTGCAGTGATTATCCTCTGGCTGGGGAGGGGGGAATGGGGGACTCTGCTGTCAATTCTTCACCCCCTGCATGCCTCCAGGGTGATGATCCTCTAGCCAGGAAGGGGGAGAAGGGGGGGACTTTGCTGCTGCTTCTCTCCCTGGTGCGCCGCTGGGGCGATGATCCTCTGGCTGGGGAGGGGGGAACAGGGGACTTCACCACCGTTTCTCCCTCCCTCACACTGCTGGGATGATGATCCTCTGCCCAGGGAGGGTGAGAAGGGGGGACTTTGCCACTGCTTCTCTCTCCCCCTGTGCATTTTTAACCCAAAGTATTTTTAAGATGGGGTACAACTGTATTCTGGCTAAATTGCCGTATTGGCACTCGGCAAAAAATAAGTGGGTTTTCAGTCACAGTTTGGGCACTCGGTCTCAAAAAGGTTCGCCATCCCCGCTCTAGATGGCTTTATCCCAGGTAATTTACTCCTTGACAAGATGAGTCCCATTCCTTAGACATTTATTGTTCTCTAAGCATTTCCCAGCAATATACATTCTGGGGGCTTTTTAAAAAGACTTATTTTCTCCTTTAATTTCAATGGCAAAGCCATTATGGGACCATTAGATAGCCTTTAATGGATTTAAATGGTTTCAGAAGCTGCGGTTTTCTTCCATCTCATAATTGCAGGGACATTTATATACCTAAATAAATAAGAAATGTACTTCTTACTGAATTGATTTGTTGTCCGGAAAGGATCCAAAATATTACCGAGGAATCTTTTATGTGCTACAGCTGCTCCTTCATGTTAACATTGCAGCCAAGCCAACCATACACATTTTTTGCTTCACTGAAGAACTGTACCTTGTGCTTAAATGATAACTATTTTTGTTGACTAGCTTTCCTGACTTCTGTCTTGTGTGCAGTTGTGTACACATGGGGATCTGGACTGAAATAGATAACTCTTTTCTGTTGAATGTATATACTTAAATAAGATGCACAAACACACCAGCAATGAATGTGTTTGTATGTAGTATTAAACTGGAAAGGGGTTAAGAGATGATAAAGAAAGCAAAGTAATAACTGCAACATTGCTATATTGCACTGTGGCTGAAAATTTCAGACAGAAAAGTCGAATGAGAGCCTTATCAGACACTCACCTTGCTCTCAGAGGAGGCTCATAAATACATTTCTGTAACACTGCAAGAGAATAGGGGGCTCTTGTTTCTGTTTTAATTTTAATTTTTTATCACAGATCTTCCACCTGACTCTCAACTGAAAACCAGTAGAACGAAAGGTATAGTATATTTTTAACAATCTGAACTCAATTAAAGTTCCAAAGAACTTCAGACCTGAATTGGAGCCAACTGGGATTGTGTACCAGCCAACAACTGCAAATAGATGTCAGATGTCTGAGGCCAGATTAAATTAACACCTTTAATTTTAATTTTTTTCAAGCATTTCCACCCTGTTCTACTCCCTGAGCTGTCATCAGGCAGTAGCCATTACATCAGGAAACAGAGTGAGCAGAGAAGGGAAATGTTCCATCAGATGTGCTGAAAGATCAGTCCCATAAGGCTCTTCCCTGAAGTGTCAACAACTGGAAGACATCTGATTAGGCAACATTAAAGAGAGATGTAATGGCAAGGCAAGCTTCCCCATGAACTATGCTGAGAATTTCACTCTATTTACTTCTCTCCTTCCTGAACTTTGTCCCAGGTATCCAATGTAAGAATCACTATGAAGTGTCAAGGACTGGAGTCTGAGTTTACATTTTCCTCTTCCTTCCTATCTTTGAGATCATGTCATTGAGACTGGAACAGAAGCCCATAGACAATAATATTTCCACTGATCATACATTAGGTTCCCCGAAAGTGAGGGGGAGAAATCATCAATGATACTTTTTAAAAAGGAAGAAAATTCAAACTGTTCATCACATTGAATCTTCACTTAAAACATGGGCATATTGATAACTTTCTTGGGGCTCTAACATTCACACCAAATCTTGTGTTTAATTTGATTTGTCCAAGTTCAGTATATGTTTTTGGTTGTTGTACTCCTTTTCAGGGAACAACTTTTGTGTATACTTGGGGCAGATGCTGAGGTACAAAAAGGGTGAATTAATACTTTGAGTGAGAATGAGGAAGGTGATATATGGTTAAAATGTATTTTTCCCAGCCACAGTGACAAACAACAACAACAGCACTTGTGTTCCAAGAACACGCAATATGGTGGTGGGAGACTTATTTCAAAGTGATGGGCTGCCGGAATGCTGCTCACAGTTTCCCTAGGGAGCATATTCCAGGATCAAATGAGCTAGTCCTACTCAAGGCAGAGCAAGTTAGAAATTCAAATTTTCAGAGGGTACCTGCACTGAAGCATGAGTGAATAATAACCATAGCAGAAAGGTTGCAGAAGGAAAAAGCAAGCAAACAAACAAAAACAGTGTCCCTTATATGTTTTTCTAGAGACTTAGATTGGCCAGTCCCCAAAGAGTGGCCAGGCATCACCAAAAGGATATTTAGAGCAATTATCACACAAAAAGAAGACATTTCCACACCCAACATAAAATTCATAGGTGCTTTTAAAGCTTGTATACATAAAATGCACCATACTTAGATATTACTATTCCTGTATATACTCGGGTATAAGCCAAGTTTTTCAGCCCTTACTATTGGCTGAAAAAAGTCCTCAGTTTATACACAAGACAATACGTTCCCAATTTTGGGGGTAAAATTAGGTGCTTGGATGGCTTGGGGAGGGGAGCAGAGTGCAAGCCCTGATTGGGTGAAGGATAGCAATGCCTTTGCTTTCCATATGATTCCAATGAGAAGGTTTAGGGGCACCCCCTTTGGAGCTTCATAATTCATTTACCCTCAAATGTTTCCAAATTTAAGGGGATTCCAAAATTGCTTTATGAAGGTACCCCTGCTACTTTGGTGGCCCCAAGATAAGTAATTTTGAGTGCATGTTTTTTTTTAAAAAAAATACCACTCAAAAATCTTTTTAAAAATATGCAATCAAAATTTACTTACCTTGGAACACCAAAGTAGCAGGGGGAAAAACCTTCTAATCCAAAGCTAATTGGGTGGGAGATAAGGCTGCTGCCACTTGCCTTATGATTCCAATTAGAAAGTTTTTTTCCTAGAGGCACCACTTTTGAAGCTTCATAACTCAGCCCCCTTACCCATAAATGTTTCCAAATTTCAGGTTGTTCCCTAAAATCACTTTCTTAATGTACCACTGCTACTTTGGTGCTCCAAAAGTAAGTGATTTTTGAGTGCATTTTTTTAAAAAAAAAGCACTCAAAAATTATTTTAAAGGTATGTAATCAAAATTTACTTACCTTGGGACTCCAACATAGCAAGGGCACCTCCCCAAAGTGATTTTAGGGAACCCCTTGAAATCTGGAGAGATTTAGGAGTAATGGGACTTAGTTATGAAGATCTAAAGGGTCTGTGGATAGTACGGCAACTGTGCAGTGACTGTGGAGGCAATAAGGGAGTTTATGGTATTAACTGCCTACTTGCCTCCACACTCTCAGCACACGTTGCCAATTACTACTCCCAGATCCTTTAGAGCTCAGCCACTATACCGTATATACTTTTGTATAACCAAAAAAAAAAAAAGCCCCCAGCTTATACTTGAGTTAATGTTTTCCCAGTTTTTTGGTTTATACTCAGGTTATACTTGGGTCAGCTTATACTTCAGTTTATATGGTATAATGTTTAAGTAGATATATCAAATAACTTATCGTAGCACAAAAGTGACCATGTGGAAGAAAAAAGGGGTATAAATCAGATTAAATAAATAAAACATGGTGCCTAATAACTCTCTGAAATGCTTCATCACCTTGTCTATTTATGCAGTTCACTGGGTATGGATAAATCTAGCAAATTGATTTATTTCTTGTTGCTAATAATGTCACAACTATAACATAAGTATAAAAATATTTTAAATGCCATAATTCATTGGTGAGTTAAATAAAATTGAAAATAGGCAAGGCTCTCCTTCCCCTTCAAAGAGAAAAGTTTTGGACTAAGCCTGATAGAGTTTTTTTCTTAAAAATCAGAACAATCAAGTAGCAAGGAAAGCAGCGTGCTCCACAGACTTTGTCACATGGTTAAGTGACAGGTTTTGGAGTCAATTTGTCTGATGATCTAAAGAGGTAGATGTATAGAGAGTTGTGAGAGAAACACAAAGGAAAAGAAGAGCTTTAATTAGGAAAAGTTTTTAAAAATACACAAAATACATATAGATATTCCTTGCAAAGATATAACCTTAAGGAAATTTATTCAGAATATAATTAATTCAAATAAAGTAGACATCACTGGGATTCTTTTTTAAAACAGACATCCCAGGGCTCACCAGAATCTCATATGGCAAGATTTTAGCATATGACTCAAAATGAATTAAGATTTCAATCTATCAATCCTTATTAGAGATGGGCACGACCAGGAAAAATGACGTTTCGAGTTGTTGTGTGTCGGAGTCGGCCTGTTTCGGCTCATTTCCGTTTGTCGCAAAATTTCTCAAAAATTTGTCGTTTTGTTTGTCGTTTTTTCGTCTGTCGTTAGTACTCGTTTGGGGGGTAGCGGGCTCCTGGCTCCTGGGGTGGGCACCTCTCTGGGGTGGGAGCCTCTCTGGGGTAGGTGCCTCCTCTGGCCCGCTATGAAGGGAAAGCGGGCTCCTGGAGGCACCTCTCTGGGGTGGGTGCCTCCTCTGGCCCGCTATGAAGGGAAAGGGCTATGGATACCTCTCTGGGGTGGGTGCCTCCTCTGGCCCCTTTACAAAGGTGGCCATTGGATATGCATACCAAGTTGCAGTGGCAGGCAGAGGCACCTCTCTTTCTTTTGGGTGCCTCTACTGTGACTCACTACTGGCATACTGGTGTATGGTGCACTTGGGCTGGGGATGGGGAGGAACAAAGTGAGAGAGGACCCCTATGGGCCCCCTCTGGCTCACTAAGAAGGGAAGTGTACTTGCTGTAGTGCAATGCGAGTACACAGATCTGGCTTAGGGTTAGGGTTAGCGCAAGGGCTAGGCTTAGGGTTACGGGTAAAGTTAGGGTGAGTTAGTGGGGTGCACCTCTGGGTGCCTATCTGACCCACTAAGAAGGACATGGTACTGGTGTATGGGTTAGGGTTCGGGTTCGGGTTCGGGTTCGGGCTAGGGTTAGTGGGCTTTTTATGTCCGACTGGCACATCCCAGAAGTCTCGGTCAAAACCTGGCCAAGTGGCCATGCAATTGGTGGAATGGCTCCAAAAATTTGCATGGTCCACTCCCATGGCCAGCCCATCATTGCGCAGGTGTAAAAAAATAAAAATAAAATAAAATAAAATCAATGGAGACGTTTTGTTGCAAGAAAAACCCACTACTGCTACTGTAAAAATCAGGCAGTTTTAAAATAGCTATTTTCACATGTTTCTGTGGTGCTTTGGTGTGTTTTTGGACCACAATTTTAAAATAAATGTTGCGGTCACCCCATTTTGGATCCCCCGCCCGCACCGCATGGCATGGCGAGTTGGCGAGACAATGAGGATGCCCCCCACCAGAGCAGCTCAGGACAGGAGAGGGGGGAGGCCGGGGACCCCCCCCCAGAAACCACCCCTCTGGTAGATGCCCTCACTCAGGCAGGCATATTTTCGCCTGCTTTTTTGGCCGGGAATTGGGTTTTTTTTTTAATTTTTAAAACTTTTTTCTCTGCCGCTTGGCATCGCGCTATCGCTGCGATGCCAGGAACGACAACGACAAATCAGACCCAATTTTTCTTTTTTCGGTTTGAGTTCGAGTTCTGGCGGAGTAATTGTCGTTACCGTTTCTGTTAGGTAACGGAAACGAGGAAGGGAAACGGAAACGAGAATTTCGCCAAGTCGTGCCCATGTCTAATCCTTATTTACAGTCACAGACACAATAGAATTAAGGTTTCAAAGACTGCAGTCTTTTCTGTAGTTACCAATAAGACTCAGTCTTATTTGTTTGTTTATTATTCCAATAAATGTATTTATTAGAATCACAATAACAGATGTGTTTACTTTTGGCTGAGTCAGCCCCACAAATTGCACACAAAGGCAATAAAATATAAAAGCAACTGTCTAGTTTCAATTGTTTAGGAAATGGAATTTTAGGTAATAATTGTGTGCCATAAAGTAAGTTCTGACTTATGGTGAGACTTTTCAGGGTTTTCCAGGTACAGAATACTAAGAATAGGTTTACCTGGGACTATGATGCTTTCCCAGGCCACACAGGGTGAACTAACAATTTTTGGCTCCACCACCATCAGATACCTAACTCATTATACTGTGAGTACAAGTCTAAAACTACATATTTATCAAAGTTTTAAGTAATAAATATTTTAATATTATAAATGTATGGGAAGCAGAATAGTCTCTGACTTTGAAAAATAACATTATTGCTGCTGTTCTGCATCTACCTTCTTGGGTACAAGTCCCATAGAATTCCAGGAAACTTAGCTGCTGTTTAGGCATCCCTAGACTGTATGTGGTTCTTCTATGTAGAATTAATTTAGTGTTGTATAAGTCCACTTTAGAAGAAATTAAGTTTGAATAGAAGGAAAGGGAAGCTCTCCCAAAGATATCTCATTTTTAAATTTTAGTTCAGCAAAGCTGCAGTCTAGTATGCCATCTTGAACTACCCAGTATGCTGCTGAGTTCAGGTAGCTATCAAAAGGCCACTTGGAACAATGAAAATGCTGGTTCTTAAAGAAAGGAAATTGAAGGTGGGAAAGGTGGTGCTACCAAAGTGGGAGATGTAAGAAAGAGTAAATGGAGGGGGTGGTAAATGAGGCAGTTCCTCATAATGATATACCCCTCAGTCTTCAGAGGTCCTGACCTGCTTCAGCAGTAGTGATGCACAGCTTGCCTGCTTTGAAAAATATCTTCTGCTCCTCTTTCTTTGCCTTCACTATTCTTTTGCCAGCATCTTGTACTGGGCTGACTCTTCCCCTATATATTCCTCCTCAGAGATCAAAAGGAGGAAGGAAAAACAGGATGAGATATCCCAGTGTGAGATGCAGGCATTGCGGCAAACTCTGGGATAGCAAAGAAGGAAAAGCAAACTACTGTGTCCTTGTCATTGGGAGAGATCAGAATAATAAATAAAATAAATTCCATCAACAGGCAGAATCTTCATCCATATTATTTGGATTCCAACCCCTCCCCAGCATCACACAATGGTTTGGGACATAATGTGGAATCTCAACTATTTTGACTTGGGGAAACTAAGGTTTCTTTATAGTGGAGGTCTGATGTAGTTTTATTGCCAATGCTGAATGACACCCACTAAGCCAAATAGGCAAGTACAGTGGACCCTCGTATAACAAACAGCTTGTATAACATACAATTTGTACAACATAAAAATTCTGGAGATAGGGGAAATTTGCTTAACATAATTGCCTATGGGGAGAATCCGTATAACATAAAAATGGGATCACTCCGTTTTCAATGTATTCCTATGGGAATTTGTATAAAGGAAAATTTGCTTAACATAATTTCATTTGGAACGAATTAATTCCTTTATACAAGGTACCACTGTAATTGTCTTACATCAACATTTTGGCTCATCTGTTTAAAATCTTCTTGAGCTACTGGTTATGGAAATTATTCCTATTCTTCTTGCATTATAGTTGTTCTATTGAAAAGAAAAAGGAAAAAGGAAAGGAAAGGAAAAGGAATAAAAGGAATAATTGTGATACTAAAAATTCATGAATGTATCCAATTTGTAGTCTGTACTACTATTTGGAAAAAAAACACGTCTTTCCATATTCCATCAATGGAAGTAAACAAAATGCTATTTTCTTTTTATTAATCCCACCACCACATGCCCATTTTACAAAATAAGTGTGCACTTACAATGTCCTCTCACCTCCCCATCATTTAAGGGGATATTTAAGATTACAATTTCAGGAATCTTTTAAGGGGATCTTCTAGTAACTTGTTTCTATAGGTACTACTGCAGTCCACAATCTCTTGGTGTTTCTTTACTTGCTGTGTTTGTGTTCTTAAAATTGCTTTTGGTTGATGTTTGGGTTATTGTTTTTATGTGTAAACCACTTAGTGTTGGACACTAAATCAGCAGTATAGAAATGAATGAATGAATAAGTATATCCTTTGAAAATGTAAAAAGACACATTGCCAGTAGGAAAAATTGTTACAATGTTTATGCTACGGTTTGAAAAGCATAGAAATTGTGTCCATTGGGAAAAATAAGAACCATGGCACAAACTAATTTGGTGTGCTTTAAGCAGTAGAAAAAGTAAAAAAAAACTTCATAAGGAATTTGGATGTGACTGGAATGTTTGTTGTTTTCTGAGAAGTACTTTGGAACAGGCATGACTGCATTTCAAGAGATGGCTAGAATTAGGGTAGATTATTTGGGATATTTTTATATTGTAATTCTGGACATTATTTCAAAGAAGAAGCAAAAGATGAAGTGGAAGTGGCTCAGACTTTCTTGTCCTCCAGTAGTATCTAAGGATAGAACCTGTCAGTACTACTACATTAAATATTCAGTTTTTAAAATGTCATGTTCTTTATGAAGTCTTCCTTTTCTTAGCATTTGTCCCACTTGGTGGTTGCATCCGCTGTGTTGTTTATGAAGTAATTTGTGAATTTTACTAAATTCCTATTAAAAATAAATGGGGCTAATTTATCAATGACACAAACCAACTTTAATAAGCACAGTTTTTACCAAGGTAGGAGGACCATCCTGTATCTGCCATACATAACTGTTAAAAGAAAAGACGGCAACTCTGATTCAGCAATAATGACATTTTTTTTTTCAGAATCTGGGCGTAGTCCTGGACCCAGCACTCACCATGGAAGCCCAGGTGGCTGCTGTATCCAAGGCTGCCTTTTTTCATTTTCATCGAATAGCCCAGATTCGTCCCTACCTAGATGGGGACTCCCTCAGGACTGTTGTGCAAGTGCTGGTGATCTCAAGACTAGACTATTGCAATGCGCTCTACATGGGGTTGCCCTTGACTCTCCTTCAGCGACTGCAGCGGGTTCAAAATGTGGCAGCCAGACTGGTGGCGGGTGTGCGTTAGTTCGACCACATCACCCCAGTTCTGGCTCGCCTGCATTGGCTGCCCGTTGCATCCCAAATCAGATTCAAGGTCATGGTTTTAATTTATCAAACCCTCCATGTCCTGGAACTTGACTACCTGGTAGAGCGGATTGACCAGCAGTCAACATCTGCCAACCAGGTTGTCGCGGGCGCACATGCTGCCAGTGGCCACGCCCAGGGAGGCTCGGAGAACATCCACCCATATCCGAGCCTTCTCTGTGGCTGGCCCTACTTTGTGGAACCATCTCCCCAGAGAAGTGCGCCTAGCAGAGTCCCTGCCAGCCTTTTGGAAGGCATTAAAAACTCTCCTTTTCCAAGAGGCGCTTGGTGACTAAAAGTGTCCCCCCCGCCATCTGCTATTTCTCAGTTGTTTGGTTTTGTTACCTGTTTTAAATTGTTTTATTTAATTGTTTGTTACTGTTATATTGTCTTGTTGTAAACCACTCGGAGTTCATTCCGGAAGACGGGCAGTATATAAGCCTAATAAATAAATAAATAAATAAATAAATAAATAAATAAATAAATAAATAAATAAATAAATATTTGCTTATTTCATTATTCCAGGTGAGAGCAAATATTTTTAAAAAGAAAATTCTCTGTGATTGGGAGGGTTATGAATGTTCTCCTGAATTTTTCACATAATGTGACTTTTTGCAAATATTGAGATATTGTGTGTGTGTGTGTGTGTGTGTGTGTGTGTGTGTGTGTGTGTGTGTGTGTGTGTGTGTGTGTGTGTGTGTGTGTGTGTGTGTGTGTGTTCTAGCTTAGAATCCTGTTGAAAAATGCTAACCAGTAATCATCCCAATGTTATCTGCTTTTCCTGGGGTGTCTAGTATGTGAATGGCTGCAAAAAAGAATTGACATGCAGCCAGTAACATGACACAATGAACACTCCACATTGCTTACACAATCATGATTGTATAGATGTTCATCCTCTTCCCTTCCTCATGGTATTCTAGCCTTTGCATTTTACACAAAATAGTAGGTTTTTTTAAAAAAACACTTAAAGTGTTTCACCAAGAAAAATAATTAAACCATAGGTTCCAATCTAGTCATTCTGCTCTTCTGAAGGGATATAAAATATGGGAGTGGCTGACATATCTTTTCAACAGGTTAACAAAGTGTTCCAATGAAAATTTTAAAAGCTATGAACATTAATCATATTCAGCAGCTGAATATGTTTCAACTCTTGAATGACGGCGTCTAAGAGGGGACCTCATTGAAGTTTATAAAATCATTCATGGTGTGGATGAAGTAGATAAGAAATAGCTGTTTTCCCTATCACAAAACACTAGAACTAGGGGGCATTCCATGAAAGTTTTAGGTGATAGATCCCAAACAAATAAGAGAACGTGCTTTTTCACCCAGAGGATCACTGGTCTATAGAACTCCCTGCCAGAAGAAGTGGTGACAGCTGTCAGCCTTGACAGCTTTAAGAAATGATTGGACAAGTTCACAGAGAACAAGGGTATCAGTGGCTATCATTATGGATGCCTAAGGACAGCCTCCAGTTTGGAGAGAGAGGCAGGATATCTCTCAATGCCATTTGCAGGGAATCTTAAGCAGGTGAAGACAAATGTTCTTGTGTTCTTATGTTCTAAGCATGCTAACATTTACATAGCAGTGGGCATCCTGAATGTTGTCAACACCCATATCAGCAGCCAACCTTTGGTTGCAGAGAGAGGCAGGATATCTCTCAATGCCATTGGCAGGGAATCATAAGCAGATGAAGATATCTGCTTGGGAATACCTTGAAGCAAATGGTGAGCCACTGTGTGAGACAGAATGCTGGACTGGATGGGCTGTGGCCTGTTCCATCTAGGCTGTTCTTATATTCTTATGTTCTTTAGTGCCATGACTACATTCAAAGTATGCTTTTAAAGAGCTAAGTGCATGAAAACCCTAGATCTAGAAAAGTGAATTGGTCCATTTCGCTTTCTTCCACATTCCATTTTTAAAACTTGATGGCTATTTCTCTTGCTTTATGAAGACATTTGAAAATTTTGAAATATCTCATGAAAAATTATGTATCTAATTTGACCTATCTCTAGCTAGATCCTAATGTTTGTTTGTTTGTTTGTTTGTTTGTTTGTTTGTTTATTATGACCCAGCTTTAAAAGAAATGTCCTTATGGATTGGTAACACAGACATTTTGTTTCACACTTGAATAGATATATGAATTCATGCAAAAATAGCTAAAAATGATTTGATGGATGATTTCACATATGCTTCACATTCATATTTTATCAGGGTAGCATGGTTATTATCAAAAGACCACTGAACCACAGAGTAGATCCATGTCAAACTGGTAAGGATGGATGCTCAAAGCTCATCAAAGTGCACTATTAACATTGATACTTTCTATGTGAGCACCTGTGACGGGATCAGTGCTCAAACAAGAATGAGAACTATTTATTTATTTGCATTCTCGAAGGCTTTCACAGCCAGAATCTGATAGTTATCAGTTTTTCAGGCTGTTTGGCCATGTTCTGGAAGGTTTTCTTCCTGGCGTTTTGCCAGACTCTGTGGCTGGCATCTTCAGAGGGCAAGGTGCTCAGGGAACTAGGAGTTTTCTCTGTGCTCTGGGTTATGAAATGAGTGAGACTGGGTTTTTTAAAGTTGAGGAAACTTGTCCTAGGTGTTAGTCATTGTATTGAGATGAAGCAATTAAGAAGTTTCAATGCAACCAGGGGTAGCAACGATCCTAAATGGGTGTCCCTTCATCACATTCATAGTGAATGGAAAGAATAATTACAAGTGTAGGAATTATCATATCTCAAATCTACACAATTTGATTCAAATCAAAAAGAATACTGCCCATTATACCCAGCAATGCTGGCTACAATGATAGTGCTGACATGAGGGATATGGATTTTGGGACAGCGGCCTATATTTCCTGGAACACGGGGTGCTGCAAAGTGATGGGTTGTACCTCACAAGGACTGGGAAGAATGTGTCCACAGCATGAAGGACTTCATGAGGACAGCTTTAAACTAAATTGAGAGGGGGAGGCAAACGCAAGCTTTGCGGTAAAGATAGATGACAGCTTATGCACAATATGAGGAATAGAACAGGCAGCTCTAATAAAAATGTATGAAGGAAACCAGGCCACAAATCAAACAATCTCTAGTGTCTATGTACGAATGCCAGGAGAGTATGGGAAACAAACAAGAAGAACATGACATCTTAATTCAGGAGGATCAATATAACTTGATAAGGATAACTGAAATTTGATGGGATGAATTCCATGACTAGAATACTGCAACTGATATAAACTGTTCAGAAATAAATAGAAAGGAAGGTGAAATTGCTCTATATGCCAAAGATATGTATTTCTCTGCAGAAATACAAGAGGATGAGCTTTGTTGTCCCATCGGGATTAAAATAATGAGGTCAAAATAAAGAAAAGAAACACGGTACTCAAAGTGCAAGCTTCAAAACCTAGGGAAATTGCTCAGTTACAAGATGGGGCATACAGTGTTACCTCTAATTGTGAGTTTAATCCATTCCAAATGCATGCTCTTAAATCAAACTACAGTGGTGCCTCAGATAACGAAGGTAATTCGTTCTCCGAGGTTAGTAGTTATCTGAAACACGTCGTTATCTGAAACACAGTTTCCCATAGGAATGAATGGGAAACTGTTTAATCCGTTCTGGAGCCTAGGAAAAAGGCACAGACATCGGGATTTTTGCTCAAAACTCTTTAAAAAGTGCACTTTAAAGGTACAGATGCAATGCCCTTGGGATAACGTTTTTACTGATGCATGCTGGAAATTCATTATCTGAGGCAGTCCATAGGGAAAATTCATTATCTGAGGCAGCCCATAGGAAGATTCGTTATCCAAGGCAGCCCATAGAGAAAATTCATTCTCCAAGGCAGACCTATACCTAGGAATTGCGATTCGTTATCCGAGGCAGCCCATAGGGAAAATTTGTTATCAGAGGCAGCCCTATACCCGGAAATTTGCAGTTGTTATCCGAATTATTCGTTATCTGGGGCAGTTGTTATCCGAGGTACCACTGTACTCGTAAGTAGACCAGCCATATCTAAAAAGTAAAAAAAACTGAAAAACTGAAAACAAAATGTAAGTAGAGCAGACCACATCTAAAATTTGTAAGGCAGCAGTTAAAATGCCAATGGTTTTCTGCTCTTAAGTTGAATTGCTCGTAAATAGAGCCACTTATAAGTAGAGATACCACTGTACTTGCTTTTGGAATTGCTATGGATAACAAAGATGAGCCAACAATGTAATATTGGTACAAAAAGACAAGTACTATTCTAGGCTGCACTGCATTTGGAGAAGTATTGTCTCCAAATCCCGTGAGGTACCAAATGCCATCTAGCTGGCACTATTCCAGTTTAATTTTAAGCACTGTGCTCAATTCGGGACACCACACCTCATTAAGGATGCACACAAGTTGGAACATGGTCATAGGAGGGCAAAACAGATCATCAGGGGACTGTAAACCTGGTCTTGTGGGAGAACTCTGAAACATTTGGAATTGTTTAATCTTAAGAAAGGATGTCTGGGGGGAAATATGATAATAAAATAATAATGTGCTGTCAAGTCAATTCTGACACATGGGAAATCTCCCCCTCCCTCCCCCCTATCCCTCTCTGCACTCAACAGAGGAATTGCCAGCAGGGTGTTTTTCTGATCTCTGCCCTCGGCCGGTTTGAGCATTTCTGCACTTTTCATTCTCTTACAAACAGGAAGTGGGATGGGAGAGCAAGTTTTCAAAGACCCAAGCTAAAGCCTTGCTTTGCATGCTGCTGCTGCTGCTGCTGCAGAGCCAGGTAAGGCTGCTATCCCCTGGCGCTCCCTTTGAATTGAAAGAGGACCTTATTTGGCTCTGCAGCAGCAGCAGCAGCAGCATGAGAAGCGAGGCAAAAAATACCCACCCTCCTGCTTGAGTCTTGGAAAACTTGCTGGGACCCGCTTAAGTGGGCGTTGCCAGAGTTTTTTTTTTTAAATAAAAAGCCCGCTGCTCATGAGGGCACAATTTTTTGAGGCAGTTTTTTTGTAAGTTAGATCTGGATATTATCTGCTGTGGGATAGCCTCCTTAGAGGAGTAGGTCTTTTCCCAGCTGAGTGAAACGAAGGTATCTGCAGGTTGAAACCTCCTGAATTCTGCCTGACAAATTATTGGAGAATTCTGGAAGCTGGAGTCTAAAAAGAAAGAAGGAAAACATCCCTAATATCTGCTACAGATAGGCAGTACTATCAAAAGCTCAACTGCTCTGCCCAGTTGAGGATTACAGAGTTCAGGATAAACCACCATTGGCTATTGAAGCCAGTCTATGTTTTAAGGTTGTCAGAGAATCTCTTCATTTGCACTGAAATGTTTGCACACACACACACACACACACACACACACACACACACACACACACACACACAAACGACAAATACTGTAAACATTGTCCCAACTCTTTCCTGTGGGGCCACTGAGCCGAACATTTTTTTCTTTTTCATATTTAAAGAATCACACACTTTTAAATGTTAGTTGTCTCATCCTGTTTGAATAGGTTACAGTCTGAAGAACAAGGTTAATGAATAGAAAGCAATGGTATTTAAATAAACTCTTGTCAAAATTTCAAATGTCTCTGTCATTACCAACATGGACGGTTGTTTTAAATACCAAAAGCTAATGGATTTTATAAATCTCACACATAAAATTTAATTATTATGTGACATTTCCTACGTTGCACGTATTCTTTATATGCCCCACACACAGCAGCTTAAGTAACAGAAAAGCCTGATAAAATGTATATCAACTTGCATGGAAAAATGGAAGTGATCCAGTGAACTTTATCATTGGCAGCAGAATAAATTATTATCAGCCTCTAAAAGAAATAGATACCTATATAACTTGGAAGCTCAGATTATACAAAACCTACTTCAGTTCCACCCACCGAGCAGGCAACTTTCCCTAACCCTATGTATTGTGTCTCATATGAGGCCATTTTACTTTTTTGCACATGTAAATGGCAAAATACTTAGATTTCAGTCTGATACAAAATCCATCATAAAAGGTTGTTACCTGTGGGGCAACTGCACAAGACTTTCAGAAAGGTAACAGAAATGTAACAAGGCCAATCACCAAGATAATTCTGGCATTCACCTACCCATCCTCACTTGACCTTTTGCTGTCAATATTTCTTCCATCTATATTACTGCTTCTCTTGCAAACCATCTCTCAATCTTCTCTCTTTCTTACAGATTTCTCTCTTTCCCCATACATGTGTTTGGATCCACAATAGGTAATGATGGCAGGTGGTAAAATGTGCCCAGCCACTGCAGTATTTTTCGCTTCCCCAAGCATTATGTGTACAAATATCTTTGAGCCAGCAGTACTAGGTCAGAATTTGGAGTCAGGCAGAAATGTAGTTACAAGTTAGCCTGGAGTAGGTTGTCTGATGGTCCATCTGGCAGGAAGAAAAATATACTGTACAGAGATCAAGTAGAAGGCTAATCAGGAAGACAAATTGAATCTAATGATGGACACAAAATGAAGATATAGTGTTTTGTTTTGTTTCATTTTGTTTCATTACTAACACATTTTTAATTTTTGGAATGAAATGAAATTAAACAATTCATTACTCTATATAACAGCTTCCCTGGGTCCCAGAGGCCCCACAAATGTGTGTAAGCATGTTTTAACACTTTCTTTAAGTCTCTCAAATTTGGAGAGGTTTAGAGTTCAGGGGGCTGAGCTATGAAACTCCAAAGTGGGTCCCCCAGGAGAAAATCATTAAATTATTAAGGGAAGGGCTTATGAGTCAGATAAGTTTAATAACACATCCCCCTGAACCCCAAGCCTCTCTTTCAGTTTCAATTATCAATTGTTTTTTCATGGGAGACCCAATTTAGAGTTGAATAACCTGGCCCTCTGAACCCCAAACTTCTCCAAATTCAGGGGCCTTAAAGGAAAGAGTCCAAAGAAGTTACACTGTGATTTCCATGCTGATAGATGCATACAATTCCTCTTTTAAAGTACATAATTTGTTACCTACTCAGAAAAAAAGGGATCACAGTGCAAATTGCAGTGCAGCTCCCTTGGACACTTTCCTTTAAGCCCCCAAATTTGGAGAGGTTTGGGGTTCAGGGGGCTGAGTTATTAAACTCCAAAGGGGGCCCTCCCAGGAGAAAATCATTTGTAATTGTCTCAGAACTACATAATCACTCCCTCCCCCATGGATAACTTCCTTTAATAATTAAATGATTTTCTCATGGACCATTTTGGAGTTTTAAACTCCTGCACCATTTTGGAGTTTAATAACTTAGCCCGTGAACCCCAAACCCCTCCAAATTTGGGGGGTTTAACGCAAAGAGTCAAAGGAAGCTACCCACCAAATTCAGTGCCTCTAGGATGAATTGTTTCACTTCTAGAGGGAAAATGGTGTTTCATTTCATTTTGAAACAAAATGTGCCTTACCATTTTGTTTTGTAATTAAATAATTTGTTATGTAATTGAATGACAAATCAGTGTTTAATATTTTTGTTTCATGCCCATCTCTAATTGAATATCAACACATACCATAGCGTTTGGCTCCTGGATTTAACTGATGGCAGTGTGAGTTCCTACCTTACCCCTGTTACTGTGTTAATCAACACAGCACAATACAACCTGGGTCCCAGCTATATCAAAGATCAAATTTCACAGTATGAACTGGCTTAGATGCTAAGATATCAGGTGAGGCCTTTCTCTCCATCCCACCACCGTCACAGGTACATCTCGTGGGAACACATGAAAAGGCCTTGCACAGAGACTCTGGAACTCCCTCCCCCTAGACGCCAGGACTGCCCTATCCCTGATGTCTTTCTTGAAACAGAGACCTTTCTCTTCAGGAAACCTTTTCCTGAATGATGGACTACCTATTATGTCTTTTATATTAATCTACCACACAGGACTACACAGACTTTGTGTTTATAACCACTTATAACAGTGTTGGCGAACCTATAGCACGGGTGTCAAAGGTGGCACTCAGAGCCCTTTCTGTGGGCACCCAACATCACACCTTCACAGCCTCCTGTACTCAGGTTAAATTGCTGTATTGGCACTTTGTGAAAAATTAGTGGGTTTTGAACTGCAGTTTGGGCGCTTTGTCTCTAAATGTTTGCCATCAGAGGTGGGCACGAAACAGAAAACTCATGGTTCAGGTTCATCTGTTCCGGGTCCACCCTTGGTTCAGTTTGGTTCGGGTTCGTATGAATTTTTTTTTAAAAATCGTACAAACCAGAACTGATCCGAACCGGTTTGGGTTGACTTACTGGGTGGTGGCAGCAGCGGCAGGACGATCCTGGCCCCAGTGGCAAGGGCTATTTGAAGCACTGGCTGAGAGTGCCTCTTTTTTTTTTCTTTAAGCACGGACTGTGCAGGCAGGTTGGTGCTTCTTCTTTTTTATTTTAATTTTTTTCTTTATTTTACAGCACCAGCCCGGCCACCCCAGGGGCTGGGTCAGTGCTTCTTTTTTTAAAGCTCCAACTGCATGGCCCCTGTTGCGTTACGAATCACACGGGACACAGAGTTTCGGGGTGCAATATCTGGTGCTCAGGGCAGCATTCCTGTTTGTCTGTCTGTCAGGGTTCCATGGATGTTTGTGTGTCTCTCTGTGTCTGCCTCGGCTGCGTGCATGTGAGATTGATGATGATGAATCTCCCCCTGAGCCTTCCGCTCCCTGAGCCTTCTCCCCTGAGCCTTCTCTTCCCTGAGCCTTCTCTCTGTGAGCCTCTCCTGCTGCTGCCTGAGCCCCAGTGTTTTATTATAAGAGAGCAACACAATAGATACAGGGAAACATTCCTCAGTGGGGGGGAAAGAATGCAAGCCTTATGTGTGAGACCATAGTAAACACATAGACAATGGACAGGGGAAATAGGTTCCACGAGTGGGAGGGAGAAGGCTCCCTAGCTAGTGAGTGATTACTGATAAGGATGGAAAGGGGCTCTTGGTCTGTGTATCCTGATATCCTGTTTTCCTGGCCTCCTGACCTATGCTTAGATCAGCATTAGCTTAGCTGCACCTGGGTGCCTGCTCAGCCCTGGGGATTTCTGGGAAATCCAGGTCCTCAGCTTCCTCTAGGTGCGCTTTTGTGCTCTGCCCATTTCTTGGGGTACAGAGCTATGCGGTATGAAATCCCTACATCTCTCCCTTTCCTTTTAATTAAGAGAGCGCTTGCATACCAGTCAGGAGGCACAGGTGTAAACCAACCAGAAATCAGGCACTCATCTGGTGCTCAACCCATGCAGGCCTTGAAAGCCTGGCAACCTGAGGTCATTTGCCCCAGGGGCCTCATTGCTTGGCCCAAGAGGAAACTCAACTCCTTATGTAGGAGGGAGTGACATGTCTCTGGCAAGACAAGCTTCATATATCTGGGCTGAGATGTGAGAATTGTGCCCTAAAATGTGAGGTGTCTTATGGCTGTGCCTGAGAGTTGCTGTGCTGACACTCCATGGCCATTTCCTCCCACTCCCATGCTCATCGTGAGAGCCCTAAGCTAGTGCATGGCATAAATCCTTGGCTGTGATGTGTTATCTAATGTGGGTACCCCTCTGGACTGTTGGCTGCATTCTTTCTCCCACCGAGTTACACAGCACCCAATATTCATATAACTTTCAGAGATATAAACTTAAGCTCCTCATAACTTGCAATAAGAAATGAACTGGCATAATAAGCATGATTGTCTCCCAAGACTTAAAAGGTACATAGGCATAATCTAGCATACAGATATACATGCATTTAGCAAGAACACTGATAGCGTAATAGAAAACAGTTGCTTCTCATAGTAGGATAGCAATCAATAAGCAGTACATGAATACCTTTGTGGCTAAGAGGTAATGCATAGCAAGAAGTTCCATGACATGTGAATATTTTCCAAATACATGAATACATGAGAATACATAAGTAAGCATATCTGTCTGTGCTAGGGGCTTACATTTTTGTGGGGGAAGGTGAAAGACTACCTAACTATATTTCTTCTCTGCTTCAATGGATGGCTGTTTGCTGAAAAGTCTTTTTAAGAGTCCTTTTGCTAAAAGTTCATGGGTCTGGGAAATGTCTTCTTCTTCTGGTGGTGAACCAATTCTGCTTGGCATGAATGGTAACAACAGCTCCCAGATTACCCATAGTCCATAAGCCTTTGCAGTTGAGAAAATGAGGAATGTATGAGGAATGAGAATATTCCTTAAATGTCCTGGGATCATTCTGCTGGTAAACTTCGAACTGCCATGGAAGGCATACCTGTGAGAATATTTCTCTTTCTCTCAGGGTACATACTGTATAGTTAAAATCAAGCCTTGCTTGAAGAGGCTTGAAGGGGGGGCATTTCTCCCCCTTTCTTTCTAATTCTTTTTGGCTGTTTTGTTGTAAATTTGAAACTCATACCCTGAGAGGAAGGTTTTTTCCCTGCTTGATTTTTGGAGGCAAAAGGAACATGCATTAGTGATGATTTTTATACATTTTTAAACCCTGTTGATTGCTTGTGCCCAAAAAATGTAAGGCATATGGGACTTGTAGTCTTTGCTTCCAACTCTGAAAGATGCCTCTGCTTGCTGACTTGTAATTACAACTCACAGGAAGGTGATAAGCTAGCTTTGTTTATACAATGTCTCTAAAGATAACAGTCTACTCTTCCTAGCAAACTGATAACCATTCCATGTTTCCTGCTATCTTGCATGCTTTCTAAATGTGCGAGTGAGATGGATCAAACCCATATAATTCCTTTTTACCCCCGGAAAATAGTGGAAATATGAGATCTTTGGGACATTTTTTCTAAAGGACTTGAAATCTCCAGGAATCTTTCTCACAATTCCTGACTGACAACTGATACCTGCCTGCTTTCCAGCAAACTTCGTTCTCCAGCAAACTTTCTTATCCAAAAACCTTTTTTCCTCCCCTGCTTGCTTGCTTTCCAGCCCCCTTCCCCCCCCCCCGCTCCCCCGAGCTGCTTCCAGTCGATAGACAGAGAGGGGGGGGAGAGAGAGAGAGAGAGAGAGAGAGAGAGAGAGAGAGAAGCATTTTTGATTCCTAAATTTTCCTGTAGCTTGCTAAAGAAGGTATGAGGGGAATTCTGGCTGCCTAAGCTTTCTGAGAGAGAAAATCTAAATTCTCCATGGCTTTGGAGAAAGATGAAAATCTCTTAGGGAAAAATAGGGTACAGATTTTTTGAAAAAATTGGACTTTCTCCTATACTTGTACTGAGGGTGCCTGGCGTTTGCCAAAGCAGACGGAAGGCTGGCCTTTAACTTTGTCCTTTTGGAAAAGAGGTCTATCTTTGGGATTCCCTCTCTGGGCAAATCTGCTTTGGTCCAGCCCAAGGCTGAACTCTGCATTTGCTCTGAAGCTGGCTGCTTCTGAAGCCTGTGGAGCTTTACCTGGGAAATGGAATCCTGAGCTTTAAATGGTTTCAAGGCTTGCGTTACTGAGCCATGGACAAATTTTTGGCCTCTCTGCATTTCTTTGGGAAATCTTGCCTCATGGCTTGGCTCTTTGCTGCAAGAAAGTGACTGCCTTTGGGGCATCTCCTTGCCTTTTGGAGATACATTTCCTGGCAGGACAAAATGTTTACCCTCCTGCTTCTGGGGTTTGATGAAATCTTCCTGAGTGTCATTTTGCCCTGTGCTGAGACCGTTCTTGATGGAAATTTTTGATCTTAACCTTTCCAGATATTCTGTTGCTGAATTTCCTAAATCTTCTTGGGGTTTCCTTTTTTGCACCACCCATTCCTGATTGTGGGACACTGTTCCTAACTGCAGGTCACTAGGTGGAAAAATTATTGGTAGGGACATCTGAAAATCTGTGGGGAGAAGTGAAGCGGGCATTTCCATGCGTCCCCAGTGCTGCTCTGCTCTATCACCTGCATTCTGCTTGCCAATCCTGGAATTTTCTGCCTGAATCTCCGTTCCTGCTACTGGTTTCTGACCCAGGGGTTGCCCAGACTCTGCTCTAGCCTGTAGATTCCTTCCTACTGCTGGTTCCCAACCCAAAGGCTGTTGTGACTCCCAAAACTCTATCTGGGACTCTTGGCTTTCCCAAGGCTTTCCCTGCCCCCCTGATCCCACCTTAGGGACTGTGGGCAAAGGCTGTACTATTACTGGCATGCTTTTGCTCCGAAAATTAGCTGACCCACTGAATTCATTTCGCTCTTCAACCGAGAAGAACGCTCCCATCTCACCTTTGGGATCCCCTGGGGAGGATGTCTGGACGCGTCTCGAAGCCTTTTCACAGGCGTAGGGAGATGAGGATGGGCCACATTCGTGCCGTCTGGCCTGGAGCCTGGTCCTTGTGCCTAGTGGTTCCTCTGCATCTGCCTTGCTGCAGGAGATTGCATCTGTGTTGCCTTCTGGGAATCACGTCTGCTGTTGCCTTGGGGGAATCACGTCTGCCGTTGCGTTGGGGGGAATCACCTCTGCCGTTGCGTTGGGGGGAATCACGTCGGGGTCACCATATGTTGCGTTACGAATCACACGGGACACAGAGTTTCGGGGTGCAATATCTGGTGCTCAGGGCAGCATTCCTGTTTGTCTGTCTGTCAGGGTTCCATGGATGTTTGTGTGTCTCTCTGTGTCTGCCTCGGCTGCGTGCATGTGAGATTGATGATGATGAATCTCCCCCTGAGCCTTCCGCTCCCTGAGCCTTCTCCCCTGAGCCTTCTCTTCCCTGAGCCTTCTCTCTGTGAGCCTCTCCTGCTGCTGCCTGAGCCCCAGTGTTTTATTATAAGAGAGCAACACAATAGATACAGGGAAACATTCCTCAGTGGGGGGAAAGAATGCAAGCCTTATGTGTGAGACCATAGTAAACACATAGACAATGGACAGGGGAAATAGGTTCCACGAGTGGGAGGGAGAAGGCTCCCTAGCTAGTGAGTGATTACTGATAAGGATGGAAAGGGGCTCTTGGTCTGTGTATCCTGATATCCTGTTTTCCTGGCCTCCTGACCTATGCTTAGATCAGCATTAGCTTAGCTGCACCTGGGTGCCTGCTCAGCCCTGGGGATTTCTGGGAAATCCAGGTCCTCAGCTTCCTCTAGGTGCGCTTTTGTGCTCTGCCCATTTCTTGGGGTACAGAGCTATGCGGTATGAAATCCCTACAGGCCCCTGGGGCCAGGACGGCACTGTTTTGTTTTGTTTTGTTTTGTTTTGTTTTGTTTTTTTGTTTTACAGCACCAGCTGCACAGCTCCTGGGGCTGGGTCAGCACTGGTTCTTTTTTTATTTTTTTCCCTTTATTTTACAGAACCAACCTGGACACCCCTGGGGCCAGATCGGCGGTCCTTTTGTATTTTATTTTTATTTTTATTTTTATTTTTATTTTGGGGTTTTTAAAAAGTCCCCAGTAGGGGGCTTTTAAGGCACTGGCCCCAAGCCATCACCTCTACAGACCTACTTCCCACCAGGACCAAAGGACTGTGCAATGAGGACAAAAACAAAGCAAACAAAATGGAAATTTCCATTTCATTTCATTTCATTTTTCTTTGATGGGTTGGTTCGTTATTTGTTTCATTAGCTACTGAAACAAATAACGAATAACAAAATGAATTAAAAGTTCATTTCATGCCCATTTCTATTCGCCATCACTGACTTATAACTTTGTGTTTATATCTATTTTTGTGTGATTGCATTGACACTGTGTTTTCAATGTTAGTTGCCATCCCTCATAACTTTTAGATGTTCTACCATACATGATTACATGGAATTTATACTTTTTTCTTTAACTGTTCATGTTGTCTTTTAGCTTTAAGTTGTCTTTTAATTCTGTAAGATACCCCTCAATTCCCTGTTCTCAAACTTTAATATGTCTTAATTGTACTGGGCTGTTTATTGTCCCTCATTCCTGTAAACCTCCTTGGGTCCTTTCCAAGGAGAAAGGCTGGGTAAAAATACTCAAAAATAAAAAGAAAGAAAAATTAAAATATAGATATCCTGCCACAGAGCAAATCAGCATTTCATAAAGCAGTTCTAAAAATGGGGCACCCCAAACCAAAATCACAAAACTTTGAAACTGGACCTCACATCAGCACCAAATTTGATACAGATATAGCATACAGTCTGCTCTCGTTATAAGCTGGTTATCAGCCCCAGTTTTCTAAACACTTATAAATATTGTTTCAGCTTGAGATCTAGAGGGGAACAGGAACTTTTGACCACACCCGTCATGTGGAGAATTTTTCACAAAGTGAAAGCATGCTAGAAAAATAATCTCAAAAGCTAACTCCTTTTTTATCAGTTTTTTAAATCACTTCTCACCCAAACACAAAGCAATTGTTAAGGCTGTTTTAAAATGTGTATTTAGCAGAAGACCGTATCCTATAGGGTCTTACTAAAGAGTTCTTGATAGCTCCTGGGGAATGTTTTCACCCTCAGGCCCTGCATGTGAAGACACAGAAGCTTGCAACACTTATATTTCATAACACAGATAGCATGACACTTTATCCTTGTTCAAAATGGCATGATGGGTCCAAATCAGTATGCCCACTAATGCTTTCCTAGTCCCTTCCTCTTGTTGTGAGCTTGTTGCACTAGAGTTATGCAGGTGCCAACACACATAGAAGTACTTGAGTCAGCAGCCTAACCGCCATCTTGAGAATGGGTAGACATATATGTCCAGGTGTTAAAGTAATCTCATACCTACAAATCAAATCCTGCTTTCCTCTAGTTGCCTTACAATTTGTCTCCTCGCAAAGACCCATGGAAATAGCACAACAAGCTATTCTTGACATTTTAGCTGGCATCTTGATGCCTAGCAGCATCAGTTACTTCCAGTATCAAAGGCAATTGGTCTCTGCAAATCAGTGCTGCAAAGATCAGATAAAATAGCTCTGAGGATGCACTTGGGCCTCGTTTGCTTTATATCATTATTTTTAAAAGCTGCATGTCTCCTGGAGGGCTTGTTGGAAATAAAAGAGATTAATAAATGTGTCCAACATTACATTGGCTTGCATTTTCATGCAGACTGTTTTTTGGCCATAATACCACAGCAGGATTAAATGCATGCCCTTAGATTTTTTAAAAAAATACCATGTGCCCTTGTGATATGAAATATTGCTGTATGAGGCGCCAGCTTCTTTCATTCTATCAATAGTAATGTACCCAACATCTTCTTCAGGCAAGGGAAGGAAGGCAGGAAGGAAGGAACCTTCATCATATGTCAGGTGGTGAGGAAGTTAGTTAGGAAGTAATGTCTGTGAAGATTCTCAGTCATCCATGTGAGGTTATCTGAAAATTGAGTCATGGTAACTGGACTTCTTTTCTTGTGAAATTGAAACATTTTGCTACTCATCTAAGCAGCTTTGTTAGTCTGAAGAATGTTAGTGGTAAGGATTCCAATTTATAGTTCACCTTGATTTCATATCACCCTGGACTGAATAGGCTCATTAGGTGAACAATGGATCAAATAGTTTGTTAGAATGACAATGGCCTAAGGTGCATGAAAGTCCCACCTATGCAACTTTTCCCAACACCCATTAAGTATGGGTCTTTAGCTGTGGCCTTATGGGTGGAGGTGTGAAGTGCTTCTGATTTGTCTGGAGTTTGAGGAAGGAGCAGCATGGTAAGTGGCAGATAGACTGTGCCTGATCCTCCCACCTCTGTTGAAAGAGGGGTTTTTAATACACACAAGAATGGCTTCCCTTACTCCTCTCTCAAACCACCTCTCTTCTCTGTCTAATATGTGTACATCCTCATATTTGAATGAGTGCCCTTTGTCCTTCAAGAGGAGGTGTACTGCTGATTCTGGTCCTGAGCTGTTGTCCCTCCTATGTTGGGCCATCCTTCTGTTTAATGGCTGTTTAGTTTCTCCAATATAGAAGTCGGCACATTCCTCACTGCATTAGACCGCATATATTATATTGCTCCTTTAGTGTTTTGGTGTTGGCTCCTTTAGGTGGACAAGTCTCTGCCTTAGTGTGTTCGTGGGTTTTGAAGTAAACAGGGATGTGGTGTTTGCCAAAAATCTTTTTAAGCTTTTCAGACATTCCAGCCTTGTAAGGAATGACCAGGTTCTTCCATAGAAAGTAATGGAGTAACTGAGAAGTAAAACACAAAATTTGGAAGCTATCAGTTCAAGGAGCAAAATCAAGCTGCTAGCTAAAACTGTTCATTTCTAGAACCACAAATTGAAAAATGAATTTAAAATAGCATTAAATCCTTCCATGCTTTTGCCCTGAATAAAAAGTATATTTCTTAAGATATGGGCCATCCCAATCAGTGTAGCCAAGAGGAGCACTGACAAACAGGAAACATTTTCTTTCGGCATGCTATATTTCTACTTGTTTTTTGGATGCTTTTTAAAACAAATTGCCTACTAGCAAAAGTGTAAAGAAGTATTTATATGAACAGTCATTTGAATTCTGAACAGCTGCTCCACTTGACCAAATTTCTTCTTCTTTCATATTTGTTATTCACAAATATTCATGAGAACAGAATTGTTTTGACTTGTTTTGTTTATTTGTGGAGTGTAAACTCTCTGTTGGGGAAATTTTCCCCTGGTGTGGATAGAAACTATGTGTTGGTGTTCCTGTGGGTCTGCATAGTGGCAAAAGAGCATGATAAAAGAACATACCACCCACTAATCATACTGCCCTGCACACACTGCTCTTATCAGGTTTTGGATAATAAGCTGGGACACCCCCTGCATAGTACTTGGATGGGAGACCCTGAAGATATATGAAGGATACTTAGTATTGGGGAAATAATTGTGCCTTAAAA
Organism: Phrynocephalus forsythii; assembly: GCA_029282475.1. NCBI lineage: Eukaryota > Metazoa > Chordata > Lepidosauria > Squamata > Agamidae > Phrynocephalus > Phrynocephalus forsythii. The sequence continues at coordinate 128,925,600 of JAPFRF010000001.1, read as the reverse complement.
CCTGAAGATCAGCAATACTGGGCTAGGTGATCTAGCTAACTGATGCATCTTAAGGCAGCTCCCTGTACTGCTATATAAGATAGTAGTTACAAAGTGAATTTCTATCTATCTATCTATCTATCTATCTATCTATCTATCTATCTATCTATCTATCTATCTATCTATCTATCTATCTATCTATCTATCTATCTATCTATCTATCTTATATTATTTCTATATACTGAAAGCTCTATATCAGGGTTGTCCAAACTTTGCCCCCCCCATGTTTTGGACCACAACTCCCAGAATTCCAAGCCTAGATTGCCAGTGACAAAGGACTGTGGGAGTTGTGGTCCAAAACATCTGGAGGGCCGAAGTTTAGACACCACTGCTCTATATACTGAAAGTTCTTCTGTCTGAAAGGGTGCTTCCAAATTAGAGTGTTGTTGCTATGTACTACCAAGTCACGTTCTACTTATGGTGACCTCCAAAATCTTCTATCACCAACAACACTGCTCACGGATTCCCTTTATGCATGCAATCATATTTGGTCTTCCTCTTTTCCTGATGCCTTGAACGTTTCCTAGCATTATTGTCTTTCTCGCCACATCTTGTCTGCCTATGATATAACCAAAAGTACAATATCCTGAGTTTCATCATATTTGCTTCTAGAAATACTTTTACTATGCAACCAATCTCCAGGTAAACAGATTGTGCAAGGAATCTTCCATCACCCAATATTGTGAATGAGAAGACAAGTGGTAGCTACTGTTGGCATAGCAAGGCCTACATCCAAACATATGGCAAAAGCAAACCTCAACATGACTCAGCAGTTTGCATGTCTCTTTAAGTGGACTAAGGGCGTTTATACACGACCCCTAAGCTCCGCTGCAAAGGGCTCCCAGCTCTGGAGCTTAAAAATGTTTCCCCACCAGCTCCGGAGCTAACAGAAAATTAAGTGCGACCACGCCCACTTTAGCGCATTCCAGCACACTTTTCTTGTACCTGCTCTGGGACAGTGAAAAATTTTGATGCGGAGAGTGCCCGGCTCTCCTCGCTTCTTTTTGTTGGTTTTTTTTTTTGCCTCCCTCTCCTTTAAGAGGAACCAGGAAGTAAACGGAGGTCGGAGCAACTTCCCCCGGCACCGGAGGTAAGGCTTTATTCTTTTGTCCCCTTTTAAGGCTTTTTTTTCCTCTCTCCCCTCACGCTGACAGAAGCAAGGAAGTGCGGAGTGGTGGAAGAGCGACAAACCCTCAAGATCTCTGGTCCGAATTTAAGGGACCAGCGGATCTTAGGGGTCGTGTAAAAAGGCCCTATGGCACCGAAACTGTAGACTGCAAAGTCGGCAGCTCGGTGGTTCGAATCCTGGGTGCCACGCAGCGGAGCGAGCTCCTGCTGATAACCCCAGCTCCTGCCAACCTAGCAGTTTGAAAGCATGTAAATGCAAGTAGATAAATAGGTACTGCCGTAAAAAGCAGGAAGGTAAAACAGTGTTTCCTTGCAGCCATGCAGGCCACATGGCCATGGACTTGCACAACACTGGCTCTTCCTGCTTGAATACGGAGATGAGCACCGCCCCTAGAGTCGGACACGACTAGCACGCATGTGTGGGGGGAATCTTTACCTTTTTCCTTAAGTAATGGTTCTAGCCTCAAACACACACACTCCTCGGCCACACCCTGACCTGCCTGATGCTGGTGTTGTTCCAGAGGCACAGAGTTGCAGAATTACTTCTGACTTGTTGCGATTTAAGGTTGTATTTTATTCTTTTGTATTTATAACAAGCAAGACTGTATATATGTGTGTATAGCTCCTTATCCCTTTTTTATGAGTTTTATCACAACTGCTGTTGCCTCTAATTTTCTATTTTGTATATTTTTCTGTACAGATATTTAATGAGTGTTTTATTATTTTCATAGGTCAACCTGTTTACCTTTTCCCCTTAGAATATATAGATAAAATATATTTTTCATATACCTGTTGTGTCTATGACTTCTCCTTTAATCAGACTGCAGCACATAATACCCAAATAATACACCAATCTCCCAACAATCCATCAACATATCCCAACAGCTACAACTCTCTCAAAGAAGAAGGGTTGAAAGCAATTTGAGAAGGAAAAGCAGAGAAATAAAGGCATAGAGTTAAGGAAGGTGCTCCAAGAGTTGTACCCAACACAATTCTAGAAGGAAATTTTGGAGGGTTTGAGGAATTCTGGAAACAAATCAAAGGGGAAAGCTACAGTTTTTTTCAGTAACACTACCACAGGTATTCTTTTTTCACAAAGCCACAGAACAATTGTTTTCTATGTCTTTCATGTCTTTCTGAAAGAAACAAATATAGTGAGAATTTCATCAATCCTTTTTCACTTGTACGAACATCAGCCATATGTCACCATTATTATTACCATTGTTACCCAGCCCTCAGATTTCATCTGCTTCCAGTTCAGTAGTGCTAATGTCATTAGTCTCTGTGTCAGAGATAATTTCATATTCTGTTAAGAAATGGAATTTGAAATGAACACAAGCAGCAGAGCTTTCAGAAACCCACTTTTTTTGTCTCTCCTGAAAAGGTCAAGTAGTTGTAAATCATTGTCATAATTGAAGCAGCACAAATGCCCAGCAGTGTCAGTGGTCCAGAAACTCAGTATGTTTAATGGCTCAATAATGAGGCCTAGGGAGTTCTGGAGCCACCTAAAAAAAGAAAAGAAAAGAAAAGAAAAAGGACAGAAGCTGGAAAAACTTAACCAACATCACAGAATAACAATGCCCTTGATTCGACATATGATATCTTAATTCTAATATCCTGGGAAAGGACTGAATGCTGAGTAATCCAAAGTTGTTGTTGCAGTATCTCAAGAAGGGGTATTTTTGTCCAGATAGATTGGTCAAAGATGTGTGCTTTAAAAACAACAAGCCAAGGATCATTGAAATGGTTTGATTTTAGAAGATTGTACTCATTACCCCCTTCGCATGTCAACTGACTGTATGAAGTATCCACATAGGTTTTTTTTTTTAAGGCAAAATGTTCTGCTTATGTACCACCCCAAAGTGCTTAAAGCACTCTCTGGGCAGTTTACAATTTATTTATGCAGGCTGCACATCCCCCCTCCCTTCCTCAGTGAGCTTGGTACTCATTCTACCAAACTCAGAAAGATAGAAGACTGAGGACCTCCACCCCTCCAGTAGGTGCCCAGCTGCCCGGTGGTTGCAGTGGCAGTGGCGGTGACAACGAGGAGCGGAGAAAATAAAAAAATAAAATTTACCACCCCGATGCCCACTGTCCTCCTTACCACCTCAACTTACCACCTCACCCATGGGCCAGTCAGCCACCAGCCTTTAAACTTCTGGGTCAGGTCTCAGGCAACTGATCAGAAGTTCTGAATTTCCTGCTCAAAGTTCTGATCTGCCACCAGGGACCTGAGCAGGAAATTCAAAGTCTCTACCTCACCCCCTCTGGAGGGTGACTTGCTGGCCTGTGATGGTGGCAACATTAAGTTTATTTTTAATTCCCCCCCTCCTTGCCACCCCCCGACTGATCACCAACTGTGGATAACTGAATCTGTGGTTAGTGAATTAGTGGATAAGAGGGTTGTACTGTAGTTTACAGTACAGCCAGATTGTTTTGGAACACTGTTAGTGATAAGGCAGAAGAAAAAGTTTTACTTTTGTATCACTTTTCTTGAGGAAGTATAAACTTAGGAACTATAACATAATGTGAACAGACAACAGGGAAAATTAAGTGCTACTTGTGTTGTGTTCTACCTGAAATGTTAATTGACAAAGAGATGTTGCAAAATACATGAGTGAGGCAAGTTAGAATACTATTATATTATATAGAGCAATCTAAAAGGACAGAAAGATGGATTGTATTTTTAACTGTTTGATTAATAAGGTTTTAAGGATCCCCCAAATTTCATGGGGTTCATTAAAATCTCTTTTGGAAGCTACCCCTGCTACGTTTGTGCCCAAGATAAGTAAATTTTGATTGCATATTTTTAAAAATAATTTTGAGTACATTTTTTTAAAAAAATGTGCATTCAAAATTACTTACCTTGGGGCACCAAAGTAGCAGGGGTACCTTCTGAATGCAATTTTAAGGAACCCCACTGAAATTTGTCTGGAAGTTGAGTCATGGCAACTGGACTTCTTTTCTTGAGAGTTTGAAATGTTTCACTGTTCATCTAAACAGCTTTGGACGTTTATACACGACCCCTAAGCTCCGCCGCAAATGGCTGCAAGGTCCGGACCTTAAAAATGTTTACCCACCAGCTCCGGACTTTGCAGACAATTAAGTGCGACCCCGCCCACTTTAGCGCAACCAAACAGCAGTTTTCTTGTACCTGGTCTTTGATGGTGACAAATATTTGATCCGGTGTAAGGATACTGAGTGCGGGGCTTCCTGGCTTCTGTTTGTTCTTTTTTTGCGCCCCGCCCCTTTAAGAAATCTGAATGCTGCCGGAGGTAAGACGGCATGCTTTTCTTTTTTTTTCTCCCTCCCTCAGGCAGCCAGCAACCAGGAAGTGCGGAGGGGGGTGGGGACAGAGGAAGACAGAGGAAGAGCGACGAACCCCTAAGACCTCTGGTCCGAATTTAAGTGGCCAGCGGATCTTAGGGGTCGTGTAAAAAGGCCCTTTGTCAGTCCGAGGAAAGCTTCCTCAGATTGATGAATCTGTTTGGATGAGCAGTGAAATGTTTTCATCTCTCAAGAAAAGAAGTCCAGTTGGCATGACTCAACTTCCAGATAAACTAACCTGGATGACTAAGAATCTTCACAGATATACCCCACGGAATTTGGAAATATTTAGGAGTAAAGGGGCTGAGTTATTAAGCTCCAAATGGGGTGCCCCTAGGAGCCTTTTTTTCTAATTGGAATTGGCAAGAAGCCAAGCTTCTTTTTTCAAATTTGGGGGGGCTGAGCTAAAATGACTTGCTCCCCTGGGTCATTTAGGACCCAGGGGAGCATAGCGATATGTTTCCATTTCATTTTGTTATTAATGTAACTACTTTAAAATTTCATTAGTAAATAAATGAAATGAGGATGGAAAGGAAAGGAAAGGAAAGGAAACACTAATTTTTGTTTTGTGCCCATCCCTAATTTCAAGCATTTACAGTGTCTTTCCTTCACTAGGAACATTTCTATATGTAAAAGTTGCAAGATCTACTTATCCATATTAAATATCTTCCTCTGTCCAGTTCTCCACACTTTTTCAGAAAGCATAAGACCCCCTTCATCCTTCCTTAATCAATCACTTCCCACCTGGACTACAGTAACATGCTTTATTTGAGGCTTCTGATGGAAAGTCTCAGGAAATTTCAGCATGTTCAAAATGCAGCAGCTAGACTGCTGATTGGGGGTGGTTACATGGATCACATAACACCCTTGTTACAGCAGCTCCACTGGCTGCCAATCATTTCTGGGCGGAATTCAAAGAGGTGGTTGCAACCTATAAAACCCTAAAAGGACTGGCTCCAAAATATCTCTAAGACCATATCTCCCAGCATGAGTTGGTCTGGTTCTAGGGTCATCAGGAGAAGCATTTTTCTCCATCCCACCAACTTCACCAATACAGGTGATGAGAAAACAGGAGAGAGTCTTCTTTGTTGTTGCTTTAAGACTGGAACTCCCTTTCACTGGAGCCCAGACTTGCCACATGTTTTCTGGTCAAGGGAGAATCTGAATGGCTGAAATGGTGGTATGGTGGATGGGAATTTTTGACTGTCACTCATATTGGCCAGGAGGGATGGTGAGTTTTCGCCCATCCCAGAGGTTTGCCCATCTCTTCTAGGTTTGTTGGGACACTGTTTAATTCTGGTCACAATTGGTGGGCAGTGCTAATGGTAATCAATGTGAGGCTAAAATTATTTAGGAATAAGATGCTTAGTCCAGCAGCTCTCAATTATAATTAGGATCAGAGGAATTATTGGAGAACAGTGGCATAGGTCTAAGGATAGTATTAGGTCCCTGAATGATAGATGACAGCTGCCCAGACCGCTATACATTTGGCAGCATGCTGATCATGGGGACAGTGTCCAGCTAATTATAATCAGGAATAAAACTTTGCCACTTGCACTTTTATGGCCTCCTTGCTTTAAGGTTTCATTTAATTGGAATTGGAAGCCAAGCTTTGGCTTGCCTGTGGCTTGCCTTCTGAAATTCCAAATCCAATTAGAAAGATTTTTGCCTAGGGACATCCCCTTTGGAGCTTCATAACTCAGCCCCCTGACTCCCAAACCTTTCCAAATTTTAGGGGGTTACCAAGAATTGCTTAGAAAGCTACCCTGCCATTTTAGTCCTTTAGGACCCAGAGGAGCATAGTAATTTGTTTCATTTTGTTTTGTTTTGTAACAAAACAAATTAAAAAATTGTTACAAGCAAAATTAAATGAAACTACTAGAGAAATGAAAAAAATTGAAAAACAATTTTTCCATTTTGTGCTCATCTCTAGTTCTTATGTCATTATGTTCTTATTTTCTTATGAGACTATTCAGGCCACTGTCCACCAAATGAGCCTATTCAGACCAGGGTGATGTGAAATCAAGGTGAACTATACATTGGGTGGCCCACCACTAGCTTCCCTCAGATTGACAAAGCTGCTTGGATGAGCAATAACACGTTTTCATCTCTCAAGAAAAAGAAATCCACTTGCCATGACTCAACTTCCAGATGTTCTAAAGCAGTGGTCCCCAACCCCCGGGCCGTGGACCGGTGCCGGTCCGTGGACAGGTTGGCACCAGGCCGCCTGGGGAGGCCGGGGAGGCTCCTCCCCTTTTCCTCCGCCACCCTCCTCCTCCTCCTCTTCTCTCCCACGGGCAGCCGGAGGAGGAGTCGCCGCCATCGGGCACGGCGCACGGGCGGGGTGGCAGGGAGCCCAGGGCTGCTGGGCGGGCGGGCCCCGCCTCCTCCTCCTGTCGGCGGCCGCGGCGGCCATGGCAGCTGCCCGGGTTCGGCCGCGACTCCGCGGCCCGCGGCTGGGGCGCCCGCCGCCACCGCAGCCGGCTCGGCGGTCCCGGTGGCGCCCTCGGGCCGGAGACGCCACCCCCACCGGCCTCCTCCTCCCCCTCCCGCTCGCCCGCCCGAAGGCCGCAGCCGGAGGCAAGCGGCGGCGCAGAGGTGCCCCACCGAGGCGGGCGGCGGCGGCGGCGGGCGCGCCCCGCCGCTGGCTGCGGAGCGCCCCGCCACCGGCCACGGAGCCACAGCCGAACCCGGGCGGCTGCCGCGGCCGCGGCTGCGGCCGCTGCGTCCCGCCTAAGTTGGGGCACCTCTGCGCCGCCGCTTGCCTCCGGCCGCCGACAGGAGGAGGAAGGGGCCTGCCCGCCCAGGAGCCCCGGGCTCCCCCCGCCCGTGCGCGCGGGAGCGCCACGCCCGACGCCCCAGCCGGCAAGCGCGCCGCCACCGCCGCCGCTCCCGTGGCCCCCAAGGTACACACGCCAAGCCCCCGCCATCCTCCTCCCCCTCCTCCCTCCCCCATCCCCCACCCCACACCCTCCCCTGCCCCCCACACCCCCATCTCCCCCCCCCACCCCCACCCCGGGCCACGGGAAAATAATCAAACAAATGCCGATCCGTGGAGACAAAAAGGTTGGGGAGCACTGTTCTAAAGCATATAAATAATATCTAATTATAAACTATGTCTCTCTTTTGAGCTCTGAACCAACTCCATAATCTACGCAAGGGGTCCAGTTCAGTGGTGCGGCATAGCTCTGAAAGCCCAGTATCATGCTGAAACTGCTTCCATCATTACAGAATAATGTTTTTTTCCATATTTCAAATAAAATCCCTAATAAGAGCAACTGTGTTAGTATGTGTCACACTTGTTGGAACCCATCTGAAAGGGTATTAAGATCTTTATCTCAAAACAGTGATCAAGGCACATTCCCTATAATTGGTTTGTTATTATGCATTATCCCTGGGAAGCATTTGAAGAGCAGTAAAACACCTGGATCCAGTACATATTTCATTAAACTATTCTCACTAGAGATATCTATCTGATCTACACTGCCATGAACCAGCTGCAGTGACCTAGAGAATAAAATAAGCAGTCTGCTTCACTTGGAGATAGATCAACACACCCCTTTCTCTTCCTCCTGCATGGCATTTTCTTTAAAATGCCTCAGCATCTTTCTGTCCAGCACATGAAGATATTTCTTGCCACAAACAAAAGAAATCAAATTAATCTCACCAATCTGCACTGGCCAGGCACAGTAGTCAACTGCTAAATTATCTGTGTTTCATGGGTAACTTTTCAAGTCAGAGACCGGTATATTTCAAGTGAAGACCCAAAATTATATTCATATATTGCCTTCTGGACAAGGACACCTAACTTCCTGTCTCTTGAACCTGCCGGTGAAACAGGGCTGCCTGAAGTCCCCCTCCTCATTTTTTTCATATTTCAAAGTTACTTAATTCACCTTGAATCAGAACAGATACTGAATGCCTATTAGCAGGCTGCGCCTAAGACAGAATGCATAATGAAGAATTCCCCCACCCCAGTTACCAGATAACTTGGAAATCTTAGGCCATCCAGTTTCAAAATATGGCTGATTAACTGCTCAAGAATTAATTAGTAACACATGCTGTTATGATAGTGGAACTGTTGACATTTATCTAATAAGCTTTTTATATATATAAAAGGAAGTCATTGTCCAAAATAAATATCAACTTACAACAGAGCAACTGAGAAGAAAATAGGATATCTTAAAATGGCACTTGGCAACATTGAACATTTCTTATCCTGGAACCCTGACTCTATTAAAGTAGTCTGCAAAAATGCTTCTTATATATTTAGCATATATGAAATATACAATTCCTGAATATAGGAGCTCTTAATGTCTAGAGAGACAAAGTGGTAATTGTTAATACCAATAAAGGAAATTAACATAATATTTTCTCTCCACCACTTTCACTCAGACATACATTGGTATGCTGGCATGGGAACATGACACAGTTCCAGACTTTCATGTTATGGAAAGAATGCTATCAGTGATGGTGAACCTTTTAGAGACTGAGTGCCCAAACTGTGATTTAAAACCCACTTATTTTTCACAGAGTGCCAATACGGCAATTTAACTTGAATACTTTGGTACCCTGGATTACAGCACCCTCGCTGTAGTTGTGGGAAATTTTAAAAACTGCTCTTCAGTTCCTAAAGAGTAGTACCCCATCCGCCCCTCTGCCCTGGAGTTCTACACCATTGGAAAAGCCAGGGAGGAGTGGCAGCGGGTTGTGGGCTCGCTCAGAGTCCCAGTTTACTCCCCAGCCATGCCACTCTAGGCATCACAAAAGAGGTGTGGCTATGGAGCCCACAAACTGCTGCCTCGCCTTCACCGGGCTCTCGTCTCCGAGCTGTTTCGAGACTGCCAAAATGACTCCATGCAGAGAGCTAGGTGAAGGGGAGGCAGTGGTTTGTGGGCTCCTTCGTAGCTCCAGTTTACTTTCCAGCCAGAATGACCAAACAAGCCACTTGCCCCCCCTTCACCCGGCTCTCTGCATGGAGCACAGTGGCATGTTCCGAGCAGAGAAGGAAGTGCCATGGCTGTGAAGCCATGATGTCGCATGCCCACAGAAAGGGATCCACATGCCACCTTTGGCAAACATGTCATAGGTTTACCACCGACACTGCTATAATTCCTCTGTATCTCTATTGTCCCAAGAAAAAGGCTATGATGGATGAAACCAAAGCCTATCCAGTTCAATACAGTGAGACCCTGGTATCCACTGGGAATCAGTTCCAGGCCTTCCCATGGATAATGAAAACTGTGGATAAGAGAGAATGCCACCCACCCACCCACCCCCCAAAAATCCCTGCTGTTTTGTGACAGTAGACAGGAGAAATACACCATATATAAAACCATTGCCTTTTTGTGGTTATAAACTTGCTAAAGAGGACTTGCCATGTTTGCAGAAGTTGTGGCAAATTTCCCTTTACAGGAATGTAGGGTCTCTCTGCACATAACACAAGAGTTCTGGGGTCTGTTTGTTTAATTTTAAATCAGTGCTTCCAAATTTCCTTGGATAATATCTTGACATTCTCTGACATTACATTCTTTGTCAATGTGCTAAACCCAAAACAATGTGGATATGTCTAAGTTTTAAGTGTTTCTGGGTGAGATGGATTATCTAGATCAGTTAGGAACCTGAGAGACATAGTCAATAGAGTAGGAAAGCACAATTTTTGTTGCCGTTTTGAATTTTGGTTTAATTCCTCTAGCTGTGCAGCAGAATTGCAGTGCTTCACAAAGCAAAATTAGCTTCAAGCTTCCCTATTTAGTACATTCCTTTTTTAAAAATCAACCAACATTTTCAATCTCAACAACTCACTTTAAGTAAGAGAAATAATGAAGAGTGTTATTACAGTGGTACCTTGTATAAAAAAATTAATTCGTTCCAAATGAAATTGTTAAGCAAATTTCCCTTTATACAAATTTCCCATAGGAATGCATAGAAAACAGAGTGATCCTATTTTTAATTTGTACGGATTTGGCCCATAGGCGATTGTGTTAAGCAAATGTCCCCTATCTCCGGAATTTTTAATATTGTACAAATTTTATGGGTTTTTTAAAGACAAAAATTTATGTTATACAAACCTTTTGTTATACAAGGGTCCACTGTACTTACAATTGAACATATCAAACAGCAAAATGACAAATATGACTGTTTTCAGCAGCAGGCCTCAACAGATTTACTGACTACTTCACCAAAGAAAAGAAAAAGAAAAAACTCTCATCACAAATGTGGGGCTCTCTTTGAATTCAGAACAGGAGCGAATAATTGGCTAAGGTCTGACAATCACCCTAGCCCAGAAACATCCTTCCAGCCACACCAACTAGAGTCAGCATGTGAGATTGTAAAAAAATCCAATTGTTTTTGTACAAGATAGTGCAAAAGCTGTTATTCCTGGCAAAAGCATGACACAACCAAATGGCTTCAAGATTCATCAGGCACCACACTATCATTTGAAGAATGTTCAGAAACTCCAGTTTCTCCTGAATTTGTAACCAAACTATTTATTACTGCCTGTTCAAGACAGCTTGCTATAAACTGGGCTACATTTTTAGTCAGCTCTCGACAACAACAACAACAACAAAACATTTCATAGGAAAATTTTTGCTACAGCTTCTTCATGCCACACTTTTTTCAGTTACCTGACCCATCCCTAATAATCTTGTTAACTTTGAGCGGCCGTTGAGCAAAAAAATTCTCCCCAGCATACAGCTGGGAGAGAATCTTAGCTGGTCCAGCACACTTCCCTTGCGTGTCTCTGTTTATATTACAATCTTCAGACACAGGGGTCAGCAGAGTAGCTCTCTCTTCTGGAGATTCAGCACAGCGGACTTCGGTCTTCTGCCAGTGTACAAGAATAAATCAGCCTGACAGTCTGAGATAAGTTACTGCCTAGTTTATTTACACTTAACTCATATATTTACACCCGGACTACAAGCCGGCATTTCAGCGTCTTGCAACACACGCGCTAGCAAAGAAAAACACAGCTGAAATCACTAACTATCACTCTCCTTGAAACTCCCTCTAACTAACTGAAAGAACCTGGAGTTTTTATCTCCTCTCCAACATTTCACTGCGCATGGCAACAGATTTGACTTTAACCCTGTAAGCACCAAATCTGATACTCCAACACCCCCTCTCGCAGTGAATGTTGGGAAAAAAAACATTGTGAGTTTTTTACTCATTCCATACCCAAACCTTCACAGAACTCTCCATGCTTCTGGAAGCTCAATGGTTTGGTGAATCCATCAGCAAGATTCTTCTGACTTGGACAATACTTCAGTTTCACCAAGTCATTCTGTATACTCTGACATACATTGTGGTAACGGATGTCCAGATGTTTAGTTCTGGATTTAAACTGACCAGATTCTGCCAATTTCAAACACGGTTGATTGTCTTCCCATACCGTAATAGGTAGACAGCAATTTCCATTGATTTCTTGGACCAAACATCTGTAGTACTCTAGTTCCCTACAGAGATCTGACAGAGCACTGTACTCAGATTCTGTAGAGGAAAGTGTAACCAGACTTTGCTTTCGGGACTTCCACCCAACTAGAGACTTTCCAAATTTCACTACTATTCCTGACACTGATTTTCTGTCCTCAGCATTTGCCCAATCGCTGTCTGACCAACACTGTAACTGCGATTCACCTTCTGCTGACAACTTGAGACAGAAATCCTTAGTGTCTTTCAAATATCTCAGCATTCTCTTGATACCATTCCAGGCAATTTTACTGGGATTTGATGCCTCTCTACTTAGCAAATTCACAGCAAAAGCAATATCTGGTCTGCTCCATTGAGACAGATACAATAAACTTCCAATAGCTGACTGAAACAATTCTGGCCTCTCAAATTTCTCATCATTACTAGTTTGACTATCCTTCTCAAAATTTGTCTCCATTGGTGTTTTAGCACCATTACAGTCAGACATTCTGAACTTCTGTAACAACTGTTCAATCTTGCTTTTCTGGCAAAGTAAAAAACTTCCATCTTCAGTTCTATTAATCTGTACTCCTAGATACATCTTCACATCACCTAGATTCTTAAGCTGAAACTTCTTTCCAATCTTTGTTGCAAACTTCTTTACCTGATTCTGTGTTTTACTAACAAACAAAATATCATCAACAAAAATCAGGACTATCTCTTGCTCGTCTCCTGATCCTTTCAGATACAGGCAGTTATCAGCTAGACTCTTGTGGAAACCCATATTCTCCAAAACATCATTTAGGCACTTGTTCCAATTTCTTGCTGACTGAGTCCATAGATCGATTTGTGCAATTTCCACACCTGGTTTGGTTTCTTGCCCTCAAAACCTGGTGGTGGTAACATGTACAAGTCTTCTTCTAGATCTGAGTTTAGATAAGCAACATTTATATCAAAATGAGCTACTTGAAAACCTCTCTGTGCTGCTACAGTCAACAACATACGAAATGTCTCACTTCTAGAAGTTGGTGCATACACCTCAGTGTAATGCAACCCTTTCTTCTGAGTAAATCCTCTAGCGACAAGTCTTGCCTTATACTGTGTCTGACCTGTTGCTGTAGTCTTAATTCTATACACCCAACGACAACTTACTGCCTGTTTGCCCTCTGGCAATGTTGTTGATGTAAATACTTTCATAGTCTTCATGGATTCCATCTCTTTCTCCATTGCTGCATGCCATTTACTAGCTTCCTCATCAGGCAATTGCAAAACCTCCTCATAACTCTCTGGTTCACACTGAGCTAAACCTATCCAAACACTCATGGCTGAGTAGTTTGAAGAAGAAAATCTCTCTGGCGGTTTACCTTTTGTTGTGCGAGCTGAACGTCTAGGACCAACCTCAGACGCCCCCTCTGACCCAGTTGGACTTCTGGGCACAATTCTGGAATCACTAGCGTCAGAAATACTAGTACTACCTGAACCTTCTGACTTGACACGCCTTCTCTGTCCCACTGGACTAGACTGTGGTGATGTTGGCTCAGACTTCACACCTCTTGGAGATACACTTCCTAGTTGATCAGTGTCATCTACCTGTGCATCTGGCTCAGGACCTGCACCTGCTTCATCTTGTCCTACTACATTGTCAAAATTTTCACTTAACACCTCAGGATTAGCGTGAACCCTAGTCCATCCTTTCTGCTCACAAAACTCTGCACTTCTACTGACTAGTATTTTGGATCCATCAGGATAGGCAAATCTCCAACCTTTTGTCAATGGTTCATATCCACAAAAAATCATTTTTCTGGATCTTGGCCCTCCTTTCCTACGTAGTGGCTTTGGAATCAAAACATGGGCCTCAGAGCCAAACACTCTGAAATATCCTATCTTTGGCTTCTTACCATGTAGTAACGTGTAAGGAGCTTGACCTACAACAGAATTGTAAGCTCTGTTAAATACATGTGACGCAGTCTGCCATGCTTCAGCCCAATAACTTTTTGGTAAACCCGAATCCCTCAACATAAAATTCCTGCAGAGTTCGGTTTCTCCTTTCCAAACGCCATTCTCCTCGGGAGAATAAGGATTTGTCAATCTATGTGCTATGCCCTTATGTCTTAGAAAATTCTGAAGTGTTGTATTTGTAAATTCAGCTCCTCTGTCTGATTGAATTTGTCTAACCTTTGTGGAAAAATCACACTCCACTGCCACTATCCAATCCTTCAGCTTCTGAGCTGCTTCACCCTTGGTTTTCAGAGGAAATACCCAAACATTTCTGGAAAAATCATCAACTACTGGAAGAATAAACTTAGCATTTCCCAAAGAAACAGTTGGCATTGGTCCACAAATATCAACATGTACAAGTTGAAAAGGTTCTGTAGATACCCTGGTTGACTTAGGATAACTACATCTCTTGACCTTTGCAGCTTTGCATGGCCTACAATCCAAAAAATCTAGAACATGGTTTCACATTGCACCCTTCAACACATTCAGGCATTTTCTTTAAATACCCCCAGTTTAAATGACACATTCTACGATGAAGTAAATGGGCACAGCTGTTGTGTTTGGGAATGTTGTATCCCTCTGGAACTGCTTTTGCACTCACTGCATACAAACCATCCTTACAGTGCACTTGTATCAGCAGCTTCCCATTCCTAGAAACAGAACATATGTTATTTTCAAACAATACAGAAAAACCATCTCTAACTAGAGCTGATATAGACAAAATACCACGTGTCATGCCATTTAGAACAAAAACATCAACAGTAGTATCCAAACATTCAATATACACTGTTGCAGCAGTGTTCAAAGACTCTTTCTGCCCATTAGCCATTGTAATGTTCTTTGGTTGAGAAAGTTTCCTGCAGTTCTCATTCTGAACACCAGGTGGCGCTAGATGATGCGAGGCTCCACTATCTAAAATGAAAACACAGTTGCTTGAAGATTGTTTCTTAAACATTGCCATAGACACCGACATGTTTTCTCTTCTTCTTCTATATCCGCGCTTGCCTCTCTCAGCTGCAGCTTGCCTCGGCATCCCACGCTGTGGACTGTCTCTTATCTGGTTGCTATGGGAGTTAACCTTGGAGTTTGGAGACTGTGGGCAATTTTTCAAAACATGGCTTAGTGATTGACACCTGAAACATTTCCTTGCAGCTGCGTAGACTCTCACTTCCCCCTTATCTCTTGGGGATAAGCAGCCTGCATTCCCTTTGCTTTGCCCACCTTCATTGGCTCTCAGTTGCTGTTCATGGACAAGACGTCCCGACACATAGGACATATTGAAATTGTCCTGAGGTAAAGCCTCCATAGTTAAACACAGCGTGTTATAACTTTTGTCTAAAGAGCTTAGAAGAACACAAACTTGTTGGTCTTCTGTGAAAGCCATATTCAGAGAACGTAACTGGTTGAAAATAGACACCATTGCAGCAATATGTTCTCTGATATCTCCCCCGGGCTTTAGTTTCATCCCAAATAGCTGTCTGTACAAATGGACCTTTGCACCTGGGGTCGTTCTGCGATGTACTCTCTCAAGACTGTCCCATATATCTTTAGCATTTCTCAGACTTTGTACATAAACTAACTGATTAGAGTCTAAACTCATAATCAACATAGCCCTAGCTTTTGCATTCCTTCGCACTGAGGCTAGTGCTTCAGCTCTTTGAGCAGCTGTGGCTGATTGGGGCAGCTGAGCTGGATCGGTAGGTAAATTACTTAAACAGTCCAGCAAATTTCTGGCTTCTAGCCAAGCTTGAATTCGTACACTCCAGTCCAGATAGTTCTCAGAATTGAGACGTTGGAATGGCACAGTAAAACTTTCCTGTCCTGCCTCCATCTTGGGCTTCAATCCCCCCCTTCTGCTATTCACCAACAGCAATGGGTTCTCTGGGACTGCTACTCACATCTCCTTCTAGCAAGACAGCCTCGAAGCTCCAAATGTAGACTTCCAGTTGAGGCGACCTCTTATTTGCCCTGGTACCGACTGTACCCCGAAGCAAAGAGATCCCAACCTCTTTTTCTCTGTCTCCAAACAGAGACTCAAACTCAGCAAAAACTGCTTGCAGTCAGGTTTCCTGCGTTACTTGGCTTCCAGGCTTCCATTCTCTGCCTTAGCCCTCTTCTCACCACGCACATATAACTCCTGCACTGCTTTCTTGACACTGGCAAATTATCTATACTGTCCTTATCTCTGGGCCATAACCCTTGTTAACTTTGAGCGGCCGTTGAGCAAAAAAATTCTCCCCAGCATACAGCTGGGAGAGAATCTTAGCTGGTCCAGCACACTTCCCTTGCGTGTCTCTGCTTATCTTACAATCTTCAGACACAGGGGTCAGCAGAGTAGCTCTCTCTTCTGGAGATTCAGCACAGCGGACTTCGGTCTTCTGCCAGTGTACAAGAATAAATCAGCCTGACAGTCTGAGATAAGTTACTGCCTAGTTTATTTACACTTAACTCATATATTTACACCCGGACTACAAGCCGGCATTTCAGCGTCTTGCAACACACGCGCTAGCAAAGAAAAACACAGCTGAAATCACTAACTATCACTCTCCTTGAAACTCCCTCTAACTAACTGAAAGAACCTGGAGTTTTTATCTCCTCTCCAACATTTCACTGCGCATGGCAACAGATTTGACTTTAACCCTGTAAGCACCAAATCTGATACTCCAACACCTAATAATCCCAAAAATGGATTCTCTCACCATATCCTATTTCTCTCTGGCATGTCTCATTTCATTGTTCCTCTTCAAATAAAATATTTTAATCAGTATAAAAGGTGTAATAATAACAACCAACATGCCCTGGGTAGGCAATGCAGCAAATATATGATGCATCAGGCATGGAAGTAGGACAGAACTACTTGGGAGCACAGCTCTCTGCTTCTGACTTAAGTGAAGCGAAAGTTGATTATTTGTTTGGGAGGCACATCCATGCCCATAACCTTGAAAAAGTCGCATTATTAGGGAATCACATAAAGTATTGCTGATTTGGATCTGGAAGCAAAATTGGTACTGTTCTACTGATTATGAGATATTCATTAAAAACTGAATTTATGATGGAAATTTATGTTGAAGTAAGTTCAATGGAGTTACTATTAGGCAAGAGGGTTATAGAGTTACTGCCTCAGTTGCTAAAGACATGATTCAAAACACACTTACCCAGGAGTATATAGAGGAATGTAGTTCTGATTAGAGATGGGGTTTAATAATAATAATAATAATAATAATAATAATAATAATAATAATAATAATAATAATAATAATAATAATAATAATAATAAATAAATAAATAAATAAATAAATAAATAAATAAATAAATAAATAAATAAATAAATAAAGCAAATTGTGATATTTGATGGATTTGCTGATTTGTTAAATATATGGACCTTCATATTCATCAGGTGTGGAAATGCAGATGAATACAAAGAGGTGACTATTTTCCCCTTTTATTGTTCCTGTTCATTGTTGTTGGGGTTTTTTAGGATTGTCTTAAACAACAAACAAACAAACAAACAAACAAACAAAAAGCAACTCTCCCTGCCTTTGTTGTAGCAACCTCTGGCGTTCAGGCTGCCACCACTGCTGCCATCTTGGAAAAAATGTCTGCCTGGTTTCTGATAGGGCCTATGGGAAACTGGGCTGCCGTTTCCCAAGATGCCTGTGGTAGCTCCTCTTAGGGCAAAGAGAAGCTGTCATTGCTGTCTGCGCAAAAGCCAGGCCTGTTTGCCTTAGGGCCTAGTTCAGGCATGTCCAAATTTCAGCCCTCCTGATATTTTGGACCACAACTCCCAGAATTCCAAGCCTGTATTTCCAATGGCAAAAAACTGTGGGAGATGTGGTCCAAAACATGTGGAGGGCTGAAGTTTGGACATGCTTGGCCTAGTTTGTTGTTTCAAGGATAGGGGTAGGGGTTCATGGTTCATCAGTAGAGATGGGTACAAAATGCCAAAATGGGTTTTTGTTTCATTTTTCATTTCTTTTCCCCTGTTCATTTTGTTTATTATGGAATGAATGTTTTAAAAAAATTGCTTCGTATTTTGTTTTTGTTTTTTTTACACTATTGGGGCCAGGCTGGCCAGTTAGCAGTTTTTCTTTCTCCTGCCAACCAGCTGGCCTATGGGGATAGTGGTGTTTTGTTTTTTGTTTTGTTTTACTCCCACCAACCAGCTGCACCATGAGGAGGCTGGTTGGCAGGTTTTTTTTTTTTTACTTCTGCTGACCAGCTGGCCTGTGGGGAGAACGGTCGGTGTTTTTTTTTTTTACTCCCACTGCCCAGTTGGCCTGTGGGGTGGCTGGTTGGTGGTTTGTTTTAACTCCTGCTGACCACAGCCCATGTGAAGGTCGGTCGGCGTTTTCCCCTCCACCAACCAGCTGGTGCATGGCCCCATGCACCAGCTGATCAGTGCTTATTTTGGTTATTTATTTTGACAAGTGCCAAGATCGGCGCTTGT
Organism: Phrynocephalus forsythii; assembly: GCA_029282475.1. Taxonomy (NCBI): domain Eukaryota; kingdom Metazoa; phylum Chordata; class Lepidosauria; order Squamata; family Agamidae; genus Phrynocephalus; species Phrynocephalus forsythii. The sequence continues at coordinate 128,907,251 of JAPFRF010000001.1, read as the reverse complement.
CAAAATAAATAATAAAAAACAATTGTACTTTTTAAAAATATTTATTTTGACAAAGGGCACTTTGTTTCATTAGGAAACAAAACAAAAAACAAACAGAAATTCATTTTGTGTCCATCTTGATGAACCAAAGTTACTTTCTCCACAACATAGTTTGAAAGACGTACCGTAAGTGCCAAAGCATGGCAGCAATTGAACATTAAGAAGATAAAAATCACATTTGCATAAGACTGGCAAAGCTACTTGGATGAGTAGTGAAATGTTTCGATCTCATAAGAAAAGAAGTCCAGTTGACTTAACTTCTGAATTTCATAAGAACTACACAACTTTAGCATGGACAATGAAGGAGTGGAAATTGTTAAAATTGTTGTATATGCTGGTTCGATCATCAGTCCAAATGGAGATGGTAGAGAAGAAATCAGTAGAAGACTGAGATGCAGAAGGGCAGCAATGAAGGACTTAGAAACAATAGTCATGTTGGAGGATGTCTTCCTGAAGACCAAGAACAAGATTATCCACACTCTTGTATTCCTAACCACCATGTTCAATTGTGAGATCCATATAAAGAAATTTAAAAAGAAACAAAGATTCCTTTAAAATGCACCATTGGAAGAAAGCTGTGAGTTTACCCTGGATTATTGGAAACACAACCTAGAGCAAATCAAGCCTTAATTATCTCTGGAGGCAAGAGTAATGAAAATGAGGCATTTGTATTTTGGGCACACCATGTGAAAGCAAGATTCTCGTGCTGGGGGAAACAGTACTGCTGTGAAAGGTTGAAGAGGGCAGGAAAAGAGGAAGCCCAGATACTATGGACTTAATCCCTAAAGGAAGCCATAGACTTAAACTTACATCTGCAGAGCAGTGCTATTGGGAAGAGAACATTTTGGAGATCACTCATTCATAGGGACACCATTAGTTGGAAGTGACTTGACAGCACGTAACAATTACTGAAAAGACATAGTGAAACTACCTGCTGTGGCTCACAGTTTAACTATAGAAGCCAGTCTTGTAAGTTACACATTTACCTGAAAATACATCCCACTGAACTCAGCAGGACTTGTTTCACCACAGACATGTATAAAATTAGACTATTAACATATAAACCTACGGGTTTCACCACAATATTTTAAAGGAGGATAATTTTGCAGATCAGATGAATAATTTATGCCTTGAGCATTTAATTATTAAGAAGTAGAATTTACATTCCATAACGGCCTATTCTGAATATACATGTATAATCTTTAAATGGAATAGTCCTGAAGCCTCAGTCATAGTATACATGGCAGTTTCAGAATTAAAGATGAATTTGGGGGGAATAAATTGAATGGATTAACTTTGTCCAACCAAAAAGCCAGTGTGAGTTGTCAGGTGCTTACAAATGGTGTAGAGGAAAATTACTGGTGCATAAGCTGAAATATTAAAAATAAATAAGACTAATATTAAAAGATCATTATAATTTTAATTATACAAATTATACAAATTAGAAATGAAAACAAAAAAAAAGCTGTAATAAAATAATTTTAAAAGAGGAAAAGTGTACCATCAGTTTAAAAAAAAACTCTTTTCTTTCTGCAGTCTGTTGGCCAGAATCTTGATTAGGCTGACCTAATCTCCTGCAGAAGGGAAGAGAGCAGCCCGCTCTCTAATCCTTTGTAAGAAAAAAAAAATATTCATGGCAGTGGAACTGAAAGATAGTTCTTCCCCTGTAAAAGAAGGAGACTTTTACAACAGACTTTTCAAAATCTCTAATACAAGGTACTCATGAATATAATTAGTCCAGTTATAGTTTTGTGCAAGAATTCCAGGCAAATATAAAAAAATTAAAAAAGATAAAACATGTGGCAGTTTAAACAATAAATATTATATTTTAATGTAAGCTTTTGTGCATGTTGTTTTGATTTTTGCCTGGAATTAGTCCAGTTAGCTTCAGTGTGTCTTCCCCAGAGCCTGGACCTGTTATGTAAAAAGGTAAGGGTTCCCCCCGCACATGTGTGCTAGTCGTGTCCAACTCTAGGGGTGGTGCTCATCTCCATATTCAAGCAGAAGAGACAGTGCTGTGCAAGTCCATGGCCACGTGGCCGGCGTGGCTGCAAGGCAACACTGTTTTATCTTCCCGCTTTTTATGGAGGTCCCTATTTATCTATTTGCATTTACATGCTTTCCAACTGGTAGGCTGGCAGGAGCTAGGGTTATCCAGTGGGAGCTCACTCCACTGGGTGGCACATGGGATTCGAACTGCTGAGCTGCCAACTTTGCAGCAAACAGTTTTTGGAGCCTTAGTCCACTGAGCCACAATGCCCCAAGTGGACCTGTTACATATTGGAGCACAATTACTATAATACTTTGCCACAAATAGTGGGGGTCTCATCCCAAAAAACAACATCTTCAAGCTCAGATAATCTGGCATTACACATCTATGAGGCTTAATGGACTCTTACTGCAGTCATTATAAAACTGTGCTGCTTCTGATTCATTGGGAAACTGGAAATATTGCCTCTTGTTGGATGTGGTAGACCACATAGGGAACACAAACTAAGGCCTGATGATGACGGCCTCTGTAATAATAATAATAATAATAATAATAATAATAATAATAATAATAATAATAATAATAATAATAATAATAATAATAATAATAATAATAATAATAAACTTTATTTTTATGCCGCCTTTCTCCCCAAATGGCAAAAATTGTTCTCTGGCATTATAGTATTTTTATTACTCTATATAAGTTTTAACTACTTAGCAAAGGGGAAAGGAATAGTTAAATAAAACACTGGCAGAATAAAGCTTAAGAATAAACCAGTTTCATTGGAGACCAAGGCCCAAATCATCCATTTCATGAACAAACTAAGCAATGAAGATAAGTGACTGGGGGGGGGAGTTTGAAACATGGCACTATAGAAGTGTTTTGTAGATACCATGACATTTCAAAAAGACAAATCAATAAGTTCTAGATAAAATGATGTAAACTGCCCAGAGGGACCATTGGTTAGATGGGTAGTATAGAAACGGAATGAATTTATGAATGAATGAATGACATTTTAGATTAATAAACTAGACCTTCTTTAGCATTGGCACTTAGGGTAGCCACTCCTAGGGAAGCTCAAGCTTTCTCGGTGGCTGCCCCTGCTTTTTGGAACAAATTGTCAGTTGACATCGATTTGGCTCCATCTGTGGCAATGTTTAAGAGTTCTTTAAGAACCGGACTCTCCTGAGAGGCTTTTGGCAATGCTGCACATTACTCCCAACCTACCTGACAACATATTATTATTTATTTTTTCTATATGATGGTTACATTTACTTAATATATGTAAAATGTTGTTTTTATTTTGTTGTTTTAACTTTCCTTGTACACCACACGGAGTTCTCTCTGAATTAAGCTTGATGGTACATAAATCCAAAAATAAATAAATAAATAAATCTGCCATCCCACAAGAAGCTAAAATGACTAAAATGAGGCTATTTAATTTGGACACATTGCAACAAGTGAAAATTCATTGGAAAGAGAGCAATATTGCTAAAAAAAAAAAGGAGAGTAGGAAAAGAGGAAGACAGTACATAAAATGGGTTGCCTCAATAAAAGAAGTTACAGCTTTTAGTTTCAACAGCTTGTTAGTGAGAAGACCGTCTGGAGATTAGTAATATATAGGGACACCACACATTTGGAAGCAATTTGATGGAACATGACAACAAATAGTATGGCTTCTATTGTGTATGAAATAACTCGGCATCAAAATCATATCAACTTTTAATGTTTTCAAGATAAGAAACAAGGATAAAGGGGTCGAAAGGCTGATCAGATCAAATAAAATCTCTGTGCATTGGATTCAAATATTAGAGACTGGAATTTCCTTTGTCGTCAGCTTCCATAAAATCGGAACATATTTATTGCACAGATGAAGGAAATTCTTTCCTTTTAACAACTATTACTTTTCTACTGATCTCAATTGTTTTAGAAAAATGTTATAATTACAGAGACTAATTAGCAGTCAGAGCAATCAAAGCATGGCACTTGGGAACAGAAAGATGCCAAAAAATCCAAAGGGTTAAGATTTTCAAGTGGATGAAATGATATCTAAAATCATAGTGCTTGATGGGACAGGCAAGAGTATGAAAATGATTTTCCATGTCATTAGGATTCTTTTGTGCTGACATGAAAAAACAGTAATTAGTCTTCTTCATTAGAACATCTCTTTAAGTTTGCAAAAATGCCTCAAGTGCTAATTAGGTAAGAACCCATCAAAACCATATTAGGGACAATTAGCACTCTGCACTCATTATGGAAAAAGAAGAAAGAAAGAAAGAAAGAAAAGAATAGTGGGGGGAAATATTTGTTGATATTGAGACATTAAATGACATGTTTTATTTGAGATGGAAGATTATTGCTCTGTTTGAATCCAGCCTTAGTGCAACCCTTTTAAAAACCATGACGTTTCCCTTTCATTATTCTGAACATTAAAAGTTCATATAAGGACAGATGCATCATAGCAAGGCCATCTTGATTTTGTACTCTGGTATACAAGCCATCAACATCACTGCCGCAAGGTAAGCATTTTTCTCTTTCTGAGGCTATGATCAGCTGGGTATTTAGTTGTTTGGTCCACTGCAGAGATGGTTTGCTTCACTCCTTTTGACAGCCATCCCATGACATAATCACTGGTTTGAATCAAATTTTCCCAGACCATTCCCACATGCTCTTTTCTGGGCCCCTGTTAGGAACTTCTGCATTTAGATTGCTTCAGCTTGGTCCATTTCCAGAATGAGCGTTTGCCGGATGCAGACAAAAAAGCAAGCCTTCCTCAAGTTTGACAATGTTGTGAAATGGATTAAGAAGAGAAACCCTTTATGATACTGGCAGATTAATCACTTCCCTGGTTCCATTGGAGGACTAAGTTAATTTTTTTAAAAACATGCATGTTAGGGCGACAAATATTTACTGTGTCACTGTAAAGACTTTTTAGCCTAACTAAATTATATTTTAACAAAAAAAAAAAAAAAAAACCAGTGGGCAAACTGATTGCATATTTTGCTGCCCCAATATACATTTGCTTTCCATTAATCTTTCAGGTATTGTGAGTGATGGAGTGAACATTTGCTGCCCTAATAAACTCTTAAATTGTTTTTACTTCCTCAGACCCAACACAAAAGCAAAGTGTTCTGCTTATATACCACCTTGTATCACTTCAAGCACTCCCTGGGTGGTTTACAATTTAATTATGCAGGCTACACATCCCCCCCCCAACCTGGCTACTCATTTTACCACCCTTGGAAGGACAGAAGGCTGACTCAGCCATGAGCCAGCTACCTGGGATTGAACCCCAGGTTGTGAGCACAGTTTTAGCTGCAGTACAAATGTTTAACCACTATGCCACGAGGTTCCTAACAAAGTGATTAATGAGTCTCCTAACAAAGTGATTAATTTGCCAATATCATAAAACACCTCTCTTTTTAAGACACTTCACAGTATTTGCAAATTGGCAGCAAGCTGGTATGGATCAAATAAGGTCACTTGAGGTCCTTAGGCTATTTGCATGTGAGGGCTGCAGTAAATGGTATACAGTAGGACCTCTGTATCCACTGATTCATTAACCACTTATTCAGTTATCCACGGTTGGCAGAGGAAAAAATAAATAACTAATTCAGAAGCCACAAAGCATTTTACTGTCACAAACAACAGCTATGAAACAAGTAACTGTCGCAAAACAGCAGAGGTAAATCAAGCTACTGTTACAAAACAGCAGGGTTTTTTTTGGGGGGGGGTTGGCATTCTCTCTTATCTGTGGTTTTCATTATCCATGGGAAGACATAGAACCAATCTCCAGCAGATACCGGGGTGCTACTGTATTCAATCTCCTAGTGACCCGATGTAGCCCACTCAAACGTGCTCGAATTGTCATGCGTAGACACACCCTTAGGGGAATGACCCTTGTTCAACCTGGCTTCCCTGCCCTGCCTTCTCTGGGCACTGCCTCTGAATGGGGGCCTGCCAGAGGAGACGGGGCTTTTAAGTACAGAAACTTTTTCAGTGTCTAAGCAAACCAGCTGAGGCCCATGCTTCTATATATTTGCAGAGAAATAGTTGGACACTGGTGGCTTGTGCCCATTTCTTTCCTCCATGTACTGTCCCCTCCGTCATAGGTGTGTGATCACCATTCACCACTGATGTGGAGAATGTACTTTTAGAACTACAATGACTACCACAGCCCTAGGACCTTAGTTGTTTCGCTTCTACATTTTTTAAAAAAAATTGCAAATCCCCCCTTGTACCTTGTAGTGGCCAAAGTTTTTAAAAAATGAAGAAAAATATGTGTCATTGGCCGAGAGGTGCTGGTCCCAGACACTCTATCTCTCCATCTGGATTTGGAGCTAAAAGATCAAGCTAAATGATTGGAGAGTAGGTTGCAAGGAACCATAATGTGTAATATGACACACTGTTATTCCTGATCCTGACCATGAGACGTGTATTTTAAAATACACATCATAGCTCCCAATTTCTTAGCCTTCTGGAGCTTAAGTCAAAATGGTATAGGTTTTTAACTCCAAACTTATGGTAAGTTTTTATTTAATCACTGGGCATGTACTAAAGCTGTGTGCAACAGGTAAAACTTGTTTCAACCAACTTTAATTATACCTCAGAGGATATTTCATTTTCCCCACCTTGGATAAATCCAATTTAATTTCAAATCTGAAATTAAGCCTCACTTCCATTTTCTGAAGGGCTGGGCACCACTGCACTAAATTAGACAAGTAATTTTAACTTTTATATTTTGTGATGCAAAAGGGGAGTCTTTTTTCCCCTACACATTAGAAATGGATGGTAAATAATTATGCTTTAGTTCATTTCTTGGTTCAGAATTTACCAAAACCCATGCTGCCAAGTTGGCAAGAAATTAGAATTGACATATATGGCCCTTCCTAATGCATACTGGCCTCTCCTAAGGGGATAAAACATGCCAAATTTGATAAATGATGGAAGAAGCCTTGGGGATGCACTGTATTACCAAAACCACAGAGCTTTGGCATAACAGGACATAATTTGCAAGCATAGTAGCCCCTGTTGAAGACTGAAGTGTCAACATTCCAGGTATATATGTGTTTATAGATGAGGGATTGGGGGTATTGGATACCTTTAAATTTGAGTGAGTGGAACAGTTGATCTTGTTTCCTTTGTTTTTGGTGTTCTATAACTCTGACATTCTTCTCCTTTATGTCTGACAGAGTGGATCATATATTAGTGGAATGTGAACAGCTCATATGTGTGTGCTTTGACATACTGTAAGCAGCACAAATGCCTCCTATATGTCAGAGGTGTTCAACATATAGTTTTTTGGGGGACATCCAGACATATACACACACAGCCCAAATGCAGCCTCTCAGAACACCCATGTGTGTGTGTGTGTGTGTGTGTGTGTGTGTGTGTTTTAAAATCCCCAATAATAATAAACCTTAAAATGCAGGAGTAATGGATTCAGAAAGCAATGGGAATCATTGGGACAAAATTGCCATGTTTTGAGAGGGTCACAGCACTGTGGTTCCCCCCCCCCCAATAAGAAATTTTAAAGAAAATGTTGCACTAGAGGGTTTCAAGAAAAAACAATGTAAAACCAAACATTGAGAAGATGGGGCTTATGGGAGTGGTGCAGCTCTCTAATGTCCACGGCTAGGGAAGGGTCTCCAGACCTCTGTAGACAACTCACACGTTCTCATAACATTGATACAATACAGTTTCAAATTCTAATTTTAGCATTGTCATACACATCGACAGCTGTGCCAAAGTCTGCCCTTGAAGTGCTTTGATTGTTCATTCACCAATAAGAAAGGAAGTAGGCTTTACTTCCCTCATCCTCAGCATTCTTACAATTAATTTTGGTGTTGTTTTTGAGCTTACTGAAGGCTGACTGGGAGTGTGTGTGTTTTTGCATATCTCTTTTCCTTGCTTTACCCTCCCTGGTTAGCTGGTTAAGATTCCTAGGCTGAAAAGCCTTGCATGAAGATTTCTCAGGACTTGTTCTTCTGGGATTTAAATGGAGGATGAGCACCTGGCGAGGTTGAGCATCACAGAAATTAAAAAACCATGGAAACTATGGTGCACATGTATACTGTGGACCTCCTCTTGTAACTAAAGGAAGTGGACAAATCTTGTTCCCTACCAGTAATATTTTTCACTTAGTTGGAAAGCCAGTGTGGTATAGTGGATAGAAGTGGTGAGGGGGTAATAGTAAGCTAATCTATTGAGTATATTGCATAGGTTGAATGCTTATTACAGTCAGTATGACTTGAAAACTATTTGATAATACAATAAATATTTTTGTTTGCTTGTTTGTTAATAAACAATTTTCTGTTTTCTGATTTAAAACAATGGTACCACATTGGAAACAAAGTACTGAATTTGGCACTAAAAGTAGCAAAAATTGTGATTTGCACTATTCAACTTAGCACAAACTGTTTTCTTGCCACAAACTTTTATTTGCTGAAATCCAGAAGTAAGTTATAACCAAAGTGGGCTCACTGAATTGGTGAGGATTTGGTGAGTCAACTTCTTTGTCACTTCCGTTGATTCATTGAGTCTACTCTAGCTACAACCTAGAATTTAATTTAAGCCATTATGAAACATGGATCAATTATGTGTTGCATGCAGGCCCATTGTTTTGATGGAAAGAAGAAAATCTAGGTTAACGTACACTGTGTCTCTAACTTCATGGGTAGAATTGTGACAGGTGAAGTGGTGAGACACCAGGCCACTTTTAATATTTGCATTAGAATGTCTGTTATTTGTCTTTGTCCACACACATTGCTTTGCTTCCTTAGGAGATCAACGATTTTATCAAATGAGTCATTTTGACTGCTCTAAAATTACCTGCTGTTTGCAAAAAAACAAAAGAAAATGCATTGTACTAGAATACATCACACACTCTGGAATTGCACAGCATGTTCTGGAAACTATCTCCTTCCCACACAACCACCCACCTTACCCATTTATCTGCATGTATAAAATTGATTGTAATTCATTTTAAATAAAAGAAATGAATGTGAAATACATAATTTTCTTCATCCTGGGAAATGTAAAGAGAGGCCCACTGTGTACTAAGCTGAAAGAAATGTTTATAAATATAAATATTTTTTTCTGCAGCTGGTTGTAACCTTGCCATTTTGCCTGGCTACCATCCATGCTTTGATCACAGTGACTTTGAAGCAATCCAGAAATTCATGCAACAATTAACAGAGCTTTAATCACTGTTATAAACCTCCTGAGAACAGTCACTGTAATAAAATTGGCATATTAAGGATATGAAAAAAATAATTGCAGGTGCAACTAAACATGATTAATGAGCAGACAACAGCATCCACATGAGGAGAATACTAAATAGTTTTGGATGCAGGATTTCTGTTATTTTGGCTCATCAGCACACCGTGCATAAAAAAGTAGGGCCCTAACACAAAGCTGAAGCTGGTGAATGTTTGCCAGAACCCTGTTGCCCCTATGTACATGCATAACTGAACTGCTGTAAGTTACAGCAGCAAATAGTTGCCAATTAATAAGGGGCTGGTTGTATTTCTTGTCAAGGAACAGCCATGTGGCAAGGAATACCACCTGCACCTCTCTGATTACTTTTGGCTGATGAGGTAGAGGGCATTTCAAACTCTTACAGCTAACCAATGGAAGGAGGAAGTAGATGCAAGGAAAGCTTTATTTAAAGTATTTTATTTAAAATATTTTGAACCCACCTTTCTCCTTTAAAAAGGAGCCAAGGTGCTTATAAGATTTAAAAAACAGTAAGTTAGTAACACTGAGTGTTCAATATGAAATGAATCAATGAATACAATCCCCAAAAGCATAAGCAACATCAAAGTATATTTAATGCAGTAAAATACAAAAATCAATTTTAAAAAGCCTACTCAAGCAGCCAGTCACTTAGGGAAAGCTTGTCTGAAGAGTAAAGGATTAACAGGCTGAAGCTTAACCGAGGTTCTGTTCTTTGTAGCACCCTCTGTGGGGTAGAGCGGCCCTCTCTCCAAGCTGTTGGGGTGCTACCCTCTGGCTTGCGGACAGGGCCAGGAATCTGGGAGTGGTCCTGGATCCAGCCTTATCCATGGAACACCAGGTGATGGCCATTTCCAGGACCGCCTTTTTCCACCTTCGTCAGATTGCCCAGATCCATATGTACCTAGATGAGACCTCCCTGAGAACAGATGTGCAGGCCATCGTGATCTCAAGGATCAATTACTGCAACACTCTCTATGTGGGTTTGCCCTTGACCCTTGTCCGGAGACTTCAGCGGGTCCAGAATGCGACGGCCAGATTGGTGGTTGGTGTGTCGTCACTGACCGTATCACCCCAATTCTGGCTCATCTGCACTGGCTACCCGTTGCTCTCCGGATAAGGTTCAAGGTCCTGGTTTTGGTTTACAAAACCCTCCATGGCTTGGGACTGGAGTACCTGTTGGAGCGTATCTCCCAGAGGTCAACTGGGGTCAGGCCCACTAGAATGTCGCAGGCACTCTCACTCCGAGTGGCCATGCCTAGAGAGGCATGGAAATCTGTAGACATGGAAATCTGTAACTGTGCCTTCTCTGTGGCTGGCCCCTTGCTTTGGAACCATCTCCTGAGTGAGTTGTGCCTTGCACAGTCCCTGCCCGCCTTCAAAACAGCATTAAAAATCTTCCTTTTCTGGGAGGCATTTGGCAACCTGGTTTTGTTTTTTTCTTTTCTTTTCCCCCGCCATCTTGCTGATTATTTTTCGACTCCTTTGTTGAGTTGTTTTTGTACTACATACCATATTTTACTCTTTTTTTTTTTCTTTTTTTCAATTGATGTATTGTTCCTTTTGGGTCTGTTTTGCCCTTTTTGTTCACTGCCCGGAGTTCCTTCGGAAAGATAGGAGGTATAAAAATGAATGAATGAATGAATGAATGAATGAATGAATGAATGAATGAATGAAAATAAAATAAAATAAAATAAAATAAAATAAAATAAAGTCTTCATCTGCTTGTGGATAAATCTAGCTTCCTGTGGGACGGAGTTCCAGAGTATGGGAGCAGCAAAAGAGAAGGCTCTCACAGACAACATGCTGCATAGAATGAAATGTCTCCTGGTTCAGATTGGATTACCCTGGAAACAGACTGAACTGTTTCTACAAAACCAAGACAATATACCTCTGTTTCTGATCCATGGTTCTACTGACAGTGTGAGTCACCCTGAAATATTGGGGTGAGGTGCCACTCTGTCTACAGCATGTTTCACTTTTGTTTTTGGTTTGTTTTTAATCATTATCTGCATCAGGCCCATTCTTGCTCATAGCAACCCTTCTCAGAGCTTCCTAGGTAAAAAGCATTCAAAACTGTTTTATCATGCCCCTCTTCTGGTGCAGAGTGGGGCTGGGGGCTCTGACACTCTACAGCTTGCCAAAAGCCAGACAGGCAGGGAAACATGTGGATTGTTACATTCTCAGCCTCTGACACCATAGCCAGGAATTCAGTTCACTAAGTTATCAAGCCAACTAGGTGTTGCAAAGGTTCCCAACATTTTTGTCATCAGATATTATTTGACTGTAACTCCAAGAAATCTTGGTCAGCATCATTAATGGTGAAGACTTTTACTCAAAGAACATCTGGGGACCCAGGTTTTGAAACCACTGCCCAAAAGGGAGCTTGGGGAGAGGCTGGGAGCATGGGAAGAAGGAGAGGAACTCTTCTCACAGTGAAGAAACATTTGATCCAAAGAAGACTTTGGGAGTTATATTTCTTATCTTGTTTCTGAAAAAAATATATGAATCCAAATACTGAGATTTCTGATTGCAGAGATAATAGTTTATATGATAATAATACCATGAAAATCAGTATATAAATGATTTTACAGAGCTCTCTGAATGTGCCCTGCCTTCACTATCAATTCCAAAAGACTAAAAACAAGTCATGCCAGACCAATTTGATCTCTTTCTTTGATAGAATTACAGGTCTGGTGGATGAGGGGAACACTGTGGATATTGCTTATCTAGATTTCACATAAATAAGGATCCCCATGGTATACTCACAAAGAAGTTAGTAGAATGTGGGATAGATAGTGCCATGGTTAGATGGATTTGTAATTGATTGAGTGATCATATCCAAAGGGTGACTTCTCTTCAGCTTGGAGAGACATGATCAGTGGGGTGCCCCAGGGTTCTGTTCTGGGTCTGGTCCTATTCAATATCTTTATTAATGACTTGGAGGAAGAATACACAATAGGCTGATCAAATTTGCAGATGATACCAAATTGGGTGGGGTTGCTAATTCCCTAGAGGATAGGAGGAAAATCCAAAAGGACCTTGACAAATTAGAAGCCTGGGCCAAAGCTAACAGAATGGGTTTTAACAGAGGGAAATGTAGGGTGCTGCATCTAGGTAAAAAGAATGAATTGCACAGATATAGGATGGGAGACACCTGGCTGGAAAATAGTACCCGTGAAAAGAATCTGGGAGTCTTGGTGGACCACAAATTGAAAATGAGTCAGCAGTGTGATGCCGCCGCCAGGAAAGCCAATGGGATTCTTCGTTGCATCAACAGAAGCATAATGTCTAGATCAAGGGAAGTGATAGTACCACTCTCTTCTGCTCTGGTCATACCCCATCTGGAGTACTGTGTCCAGTTCTGTGCACCTCAATTTAAAAAGGATGTTGAAAATCTTGAACGGGTCAAGAGGAGGGCAACCAAGATGATTGAGGGTATGGAAGAAATGTCTTATGAGGAGCGGCTTAGGGAGCTGGAAATGTTTAGCCTTACAAAAAGAAGGCTGAGAGGGGATATGATAGCTATGTTTAAATACTTGAAAGGATGTCACATTGAAGAAGGAACTGGTTTGTTTTCCATGGCTTCAGAGACTAGGATGCAGGGCAATGGTCTCAAACTACAGGAAAATAGATTCAATTTAAACATTAGGAAGAACTTCATGACAGCTATTGCTGTTCAGCAGTGGAATATGCTGCCACGGATGGTGGTGGAGTCTCCTTATTTGGAGGTTTTTAAGCAGAGGCTGGATTGCCATCTGTCGGAAGCACTGTGATGGGAGTTCCTGCATGGCAGAGGGTTCGACTAGATGACCCTTGAGGTCTCTTCCAACTCTATGATTCTATGATTCTATGAACCTAAATCCAATTGTTATTGCCAAATACAGAAGACACATTGAATCAATCATTGGTAGTGGGGTTTGAACAACTAGGAAACCCACAGATTCAGTCATACTAGTCTGGCTGGTGTTATGCATCAGATTCAGATCATCTTCTGTAATGGTGACTAGAAATAGGCATTAGCAGAAAAATGACACATTTGACTAGTTCACGTACTCTAAGCATGGGCCTATTAGCTGAACAGCAGTCATATGCACAAAAGCAGCAGGCCATCTCCTAAAAGTTCAACCAAATGCCTCTGATCATGCACTGCCTATCAGCTAATAGGCAGGCACAGGTGTAGAAACAGCAGGGCAGCGCTGGGAAAGGAGACTAAGCCTGCTGCCTCTAAAGATGGGGGTAGCAGGATTACATAGGGAGGTGATGGGGCAGTGGCCAGGGGAGTGGGCATCCCCTTTCAGCCAACAAAAATGAAATGTTTGCATATAATCATAGGATTCAAATAATCTACATAAGTCCATTATGTGAGCATCAGTGTCTGATACACTGTGGAGGCAATTTTATTTTGTAGAAAATTTATTTGTTCCAGGTGAGATTTCTCTAGGAGCTGCCAGTTCTCAATAACCAAGTTGCAAAATTAGTTGAGTTCTGTGCTGCCAAGGGCAACTCTGTATTGCATATGGCAGCCTCTGCTTTCAGCCAGGGATCCCAAGAATGTTTGTGTAGTGTACTTAACTTGCCATAGATTTTCAAAACTGAATGACAGGAACACGGTGTGAGTTGGAAAATCTGAAATCATGTAAGGAAGGTTTCATTGGAGCTGTAAAGCAGTACGCAGTACTTTAATTTCCTCTGCTGATCAAAAGATCTGACATGCATCTTCTGTCAGAAATTACTTTGTAGATAACCTCATTGGCTGACTTGAAGATTGTGGTTGATGTTTAGTCTTGTCATTCTGAGACTATGCTATTTGGATTATAATAACTATTCAGAAGGAAGCTTCATTTAATATGGTGGGATGAGGAGGACTAGGAAATGATGAGCTTTCTATTTTGCACTGTTTAATCATCATCATCTTTCACACTATTTTGTACTTCATCACTTAAGGAACCATAGGAAAAGGGTTTCTGACTGAAGTTACTATCTTTTTAAACAAAATCCCTACTTTAGAAAATCTTTCCCTACAAACAATTACACACAAAGCAGAAGGCTTATGTACATTATATTCAACAGTGGTCAATATTATGAGCCATCTGTGTCTGCCTTTAATGGGATTTAACATGATTTGTTCATTCCATATTCAAATCCTTACCAAAAATTGTGTTGATGATTTCAGAACATTACATGACATTGATTCTCTCTGATACCACCCAGTGTTGACACCTGGGTATCACTTTCAACTTTCCCCATTCCCTAAAGCTTGTCTTGTCCCTTGACTCTGTTTCATGAATCTGGTGAATTTCAGAGTAAAAACTGCCATTAAAAATAATGAATCAACATCATCAAAGTTGATGTCCAAGTATCTGGATACTTGGACAACATTCTCAAACCTTATGCCACCAATGCAACCAGTTATGTAAGAGATGCCACAGACTTCCTAAGGAAAGTTCAGTCCACACATAACCTTCCTGATAACACTATCTTGGCTACAATGGATATAGAGGCTCTCTATACTAATATCCCACACAAAGATGACAGAACACCAATGGTTGTCACTTACAGTCCACAAGTGAGACCACTCACACACTTCCTAAGTGATCTCCAGTGCATCCTTGACAAGAACACCTCACTCTCTGAACCTTTGGTGGGAGACCCATATTTGCCTACAGACAACCTCCTAACCTCAAGCAAATATTAACACACAAAGGATTACAAAACAGCAATATAGACAAAGGGATATAGACAATATAAAGCATGCCACAAACCCAGATGCCAACTCTGCCCACACATCTATTCTAGCAACACAATCACAGGGCCTAACAATGCCATATACAATATCAAGGGCAGCTTCACTTGCTCCTCAGCGGGCGTTTATACACGACCCCTAAACTCCAGGGCAAATGGCTCCCAGCTCTGGAGCTTAAAAATGTTTACCCACCAGCTCCGGAGTTAACAGGAAATTAAGTGCGACCCCGCCCACTTTAGCGCATCCCAGTGCAGCTTTCAGGTACCTGCTTTTTGGAGGTGAATATTATTTGATCCGGTGCAATGATAGTGAGTGCAGGGCTCTCCTTGCTTCTGTTTGTTGTTTTTTGGCTCCCGCCCATTTAAGAGCTACTTTTACAGAGAAGAGAGGCAGAACAAGGTGAGCGGCATGCTTTTCTTTCTCTTTTTCTCCCTCCCCTCATGCAGCCAGCAACCAGGAAGTGTGGAGGGGGGTGGGAACGCCTGAAGAGCGACGAACCTCTAAGATCTCTGGTCTGAATTTAAGTGGCCAGCGGATCTTAGGGGTGGTGTAAAAAGGCCCAGCCAATGTGATCTATGCCATCTTTTACCAACAATGCCCATCTGTTCTCTACATAGAACGAGCAAGACAATATCTATGGAAATGCATCAATGATCACAGATCAGACATCAGAAACCACAATACACAGAAACCCACCTAAAACCATTTCAATCTACCAGGACACTCTGTGGAAGATTTGAAAGTCAAAAATTTAGAACAGAATCATTACAAATAAAGAATACAAAGGGAAACACCACCTGGAGTTCTCTGAATTAAACTTGGCAGCACTGTATATAAACAAATAAATAAATAAATAAATAAATAAATAAATAAATAAATAAATAAATAAAATTCATACACATGATGGACACTCAAAAGTGGATTGAACATAAGTCAAGGTTTCTTAAGTAATTTCCAAATGTAATACTTCTGTACTGCACTATTTTCTTCACTATTTCCAAGCCCATATTTCACCACAAGACAAATCACTGCATGTAAAGGTGCCATATATCCAACAGCCAATGAATATTTGGTATGAAACTTATATTGCATTGTATATTACATTGAGCATCTCATTCTGCTACTATATGTCTGATAAATAGGCATAGAAAACCATGTGCTAATGACATTTGAGGGACGGCTTCTAAAAATGTGCTAAAAAGACAATCTAATTTGATGATGATGTAGTCTTCATTTTTTTCCCTTCACCATCGTGTTCAAGACAAAACCCTTTAAAATATGCTCACATTTGCACAACTCTCTATATAAAATTTGGACAGTGCAATATTGCTCCAGTAGATAAAATGAGGGCTCCTACCAGCCCCATGTGGGGAGGTGTGCCTTTGTCCATCCACACAAACAAGACATGCTGGCCACTAGCTGGGCTGGCCAATGGGGCTCAGCCAGCATGCCTGGAGTGATTGGCCAGCTGCTAACTGCTTGGTCACCTGACCTCTTGGCAAAGCCCCACATAAAAGATAGCAAAGAGGTCAACAGCTGCTTTGTTTCCTGTATGCTTGCCCACCCTTCCTCCCCTTGAGGAGAATGAGATTAGCTGGTTGCGTAAGGGCGGAGGGGAATTTTTGGCCACTGCTCTGATAGGCCTTGAATGGTCGCTCCGCGGGTGGACCCTCCGCCTGCGGAGTGTGTTTGCCCGCCCGCACGGGGGGCGGGACAGGCAGGACGCCAGTAGGCGTCCCGAGGGGAGGGGGAGGAGCCCTTTAAAAGGGACTGCTCCGACCCCTCCCGTCAGCAGCTGCTTGTTTCCCCCGCATCTAGATTGGCCGAGGAGAGCGGGGATTTTTCGCCTATCCCACACTGGTACCTGGGCACTAGGTAAGGCCACAGCGGAATTCTGGTCACACTGGAGAATGGAGGGCAGCGGTGAGACGTTTAAACATCTGTCCCTGGTTCTTTAGCCCAGGCACTGCCGATCGGGAGGTCACAGGGCCTGGGTTGGGGTACAAGGAGACGCCTCCCTGCGCTGGGGATAACCCAGCTTTATTATAAGGAGATGCAGGGAAGGTAAGTAGCGGACCGGCCCGGGTGGTGTCGTCAGCTGACCGCGCCACCTGGGGGTCAAACTCGCCCAATGCTGCCCGGTTGGAGGGGTCAGGTATGACCCCGGGGGTCCAACCACGATTGCTGAAGCCAGGCCCCTCCTTGTTACTGTTGTTGTTGTTATAAAGTTGTGTTAATAAAGTGTGGCCCAGTTTCAACCCATCTTACTGCCTGGTCTCGTCATTCCGTGTGGGTGGGCAATGGTGGTGAGTTTTCGCCCATCCCATTCTCTTCATCATGGGGTTCCACCACATACCTCCGGTCACAATTGGCAGTAAGGGCAAGTGGCAGAATGCCCTTTAGGATAAGAGTAGGAAACAGTACCTTGCACACGGGCAGCCCTTAATTCCCTATTTAGGCATAGAAATAGATATGGCAGGACAGGGTGATTTATGACCCTAGCCATAAAGGGCTAGGGGAGGGCTGCCCACAAACCTTAATGGCTGGAGGACACTACCTCACCAGTTAATGCCTCCCCTTTTTACATCATTTGTAAATAACAGAGAGCCACTTTCCCTTTCAGGTCCCCCTTCTAGGAACAGTAGGATAAATAGTTTGATATAATACTGATAAATTGTGGTCCATATTAATCTCAGAAACATGTCTCTTTCTTTTGGGCTGGGTGGACAAAGGAGCATGAGTGGGATTCTGTTTAACTCATAATTTAAAAGAGAATAATAGAAGAATGAATTTGGAAAGGGCTTATAATGCAATCAAGTCCATCCCCAATGGTGGGGTGAGGTGAGCTCCTTCCCCTAATTAGAATAAGAATCACCACTACTTTTGATCCTGACTCCTGGTAGAGTACAGCTAAGGAATAAAGCTGAGGCAGAGCCAGGGAGCTCGCAACCATAGCGAAAAGACCCAGAGAACAAACAGGAGTTTCGTGGGGGCATTCAACAGAGTGGCCAAGGAAAGTCCCCTAACTTTTTCCATCTCATTATTATCATTTACTAATGATCTTTTGGACCTGTCATTTACTTGTAGACATTCCCAGCTACACTATGTGTAACAAAATAAAAGGATAAGTATCCATAACCAACCAGTTGAAAGCAAAAAGCCAGTCGGGATTATTAAGGATGGAGACAATACAGTTGTGGTAACCTGCAGCATTTGTGCTATATTTCTCTTTGTTCCTGAGTCTACTACAGCACACATATGTAACAAGTGCAAACGAGTGGCACTGCTAGAAGAAAACATCAGGGACCTAGAACAGCAAGTAGCTACACTGAAGGCTATAAGAAAAGATAAAGCAGACATTGAAAGAACTCTTGAGAACTCTGTCCCATTTGGCCATGGAGATGGAAGAGAACAAACCAAGCAGTGGAAGAGAGTGCTGACTGCTGCAGTATGTACCAACATGGTGAAAGAACCACAATGGAAAAGGGTCACTGCTAGAAGTAGAAGGAGGTGGATACACGCTTCACTTGTGGAATTGCAAAACCAATTCCAAATTCTTGAAGAGGAGTCTGCCAAACCAGATATAGGGGAGACCCCACAGGAGCAAATGAGAAGGGCTAAATCACAGAAAAATATAGTCATTGAACCCACACTATACAAAAAGAAGAAGGGGAGATTAGTTGCAACAAGAGAAGCCCTGCTGTATGGAATGGTGGCTGAAATATGCAGGAAAGATCCATGGACTTACCAAGTATGCTGTCCTCCCTGGAACTCAGATAAGGGATGTGACAGAAAGACTGCCATTACTCATAAAACCCACATATACATACCATTTTTCTTGCCCACATGGGAAACAAATGACACCCAAGAGGAGCGATGAAGAAATCAAATCAGTTTTCAAAGCTCTTGGAAGAAAACTCAAGCACTTTGGGGCTAAATAGTCTTTTAAGCTATCCTATCTCTACTAGGAAGAGGAATAGAAAGGGAAAGGGAAATACTCTGGGTGAATAACTGGCTACCAATGTGTTGTTATAAGAGATTTGTTTTTGGGGACCATGGGCTAAGCTTCCTGCAACAATGACTACTAGCAAGAGATGGCTTGCATCTATCAAGGACTGGGAAGAATATATTTGGCCACATCATGAAGAATTTCATCAGGCAGGCACTAAACCGAACTGGAAATGAGAGTGGCTGAAATGCAAGCACAGAGTTAAAGGTAGATGAAGCCTTATGCACAATAAGACAAACAGACCAAGTTGTTAAAATGGAGGTAAATAATAACATTGGCATTAACAATAATATTAATGAGAATGTACAAACAAGTAACAGATCACACAATCTCCAGTGTCTGTATAGGAATGCAAGGAGTATGGAGGAAAACAGAACAGGAAATTTAAGTTTGGAGGGTAAATATGCCTTGATAGGAATAACTGAAACCTGATGGGATGCCTCCCCTGATTTGAATACAGGTATTGAAGGATATAAATTGGATATAAAAAGGATATAAAAAGAAGAGAGAGAATAGAAATGGAGGTGGAGTTGCAGTATATATAAAAAATTATGTCTTCCTGCACAGAAAGACAGGAGGAGGAGGAGGAGGAGGCTGGCAGTTCCATTGGGAGCATTTAGATCAATCTAGTTGCGGCCACACACAAAAAAAAGGAACAAGGCAATTGAATTTTACTACTGACCATTTAATCAATGCAAGGAATCAGTTGAAGCTTTAGAAAAGCAAATTTCATGGGTTTTTTAAAAAAACACATGGTGTGGCAGTGATGGGAGATTTCAACTATCTGGATATATGTTGAGCGGAAAATTCGGCCCTTCCAAGAAATTCCTGGCTTGTGTGCCTGATAGCTTTCTCCTTAAAAAGTGGAGAAAGAAACTAGAAGATGAGCTATCTTTGACTTGATACTAACCAATAGAGATGACTTGGTGGGAGATGTGGCAGTAAGGCTGGGTGAGAGTGACCATGTTCTATGAGAATTCTTGATTTCAAAGGAAACTAAAGGAGAGTGTAGATTTCAAAGGAAACCAATGCCAACATAAATAGCTTCAGAACAAAGATGAACAAAGTTCCATGGCAGAAGATCCTAACATGAAAAGGAGTCTAAAAATGGTTGGAGTATCTAAAAAATGAAATTCTAAAAGCCCTACAATTTATTTCAATATGAACAAAGGTGGAAAGCAGGAAATAAAATACCAGTGCAGCTTCACAAAAAGGTCAGGGAGGACCAAAATCAATCAAACAAAAAAGACATGTGCAAGAATGGGAAAGAAGGCCAGGCCACTAAGGAAGAGTACAGACAAATCAAGTGTATGGATGGTATTAGCAGAGCAAAAGCAGAGAATGAGCTGAGATTAGCTAGAGACAATAAAAGCAATAAAAAGCATTCTTCAGATTTTTGGGAAACAAAAGAGAAAGAAAAGAAATAGTGGCACAACTCATCAATGAAAATGGGGAAATGGTAGCAAATGACAAAGAAAAGGAAGAGGTGCACAATTCCTACTTTAGATCATTCTAAGATAGACAGACTTTGAACAATCAGACTTCAATAAAGTGCAAATGGAGGGGACAGAATTGCATCTTGTGATTAATGAACAAATAGTCAAGGAATAACTTACGCTTGAACACGCTCAAATCTCCAGAGCTGAATGAACTATATCCGACAACACTGAAGGAATTGGCTGAAGAACTTTCAGAAGCATTGTCCATCATTTTCTTGAAATAATAGGAAATGGGTGAGTTGCCAGATTATTGGAGGAGGACAAATGTCCCTTAGAGGTATTTGTTCCACTCTACTGATAGAGTGAACTTAGCTATGTCTCTTTTCATAAAACAGGAAAAATGTTGAAAGGATGTAACCAACAAGAATTACAGTATTACCAAATGTCATTATTAGTGATGGGCATGAAATGAACTTTTAATTCATTTTGTTATTTGTTATTCATTTCATTAGCAAATGAAATGAATAATGAACCAACCCATCAAAGAAAAATGTAACAAAACAAAATGGAAATTTCCATTTGATTCGCTTTGTTTTTTGTTACCCCCTTCCTACCTTGTCACTGCCACTAGATCTCTGGAACTCTGGGGCCTGTAGAGGCACTGGCCCCAAGCCAGTGCCTCAAAAAGCCTCTGATTGGGGACTTTTAAATAAATAAATAAATAAATAAATAAATAAATAAATAAATAAATAAATAAACCAAGCTCCAACCTGCCCCCAGGTGCTGTGTGGTCAGCACACTATTTTAAAAAAAAAACGAATAAAAATAAAACAAGCGCTGACCCAGCCCCAGGGGCTTCCTGGTCGTTACTCTAAAATAATAATAATAATAATAATAATAATAATAATAATAATAATAATAATAATAATAATAATAATAATAAAAACAAGTGCCAACCCTGTTGAACAATAGATGAGTCTATTGAAAAACAGATGAGTAGGACCGATCTATTGAAGAATAGATGAGTAGGCCCAATGATAATATTATGTCCCTGAGTGATAGATGAGGTTTGCCCAGATAGCTATACTTTTGATAGCATGCTGATCAAGGGAACAGTGGCCTGCTAATAACGATCAGGAATACAACTTAGCCGGTTGCACTTTTTTGGCCTCCTTGCTTTAAGGTTTCAACAGTGAAAGACACTTATTTGAGTTTATAAATTGTGTCTAGAGATGGGCACAGAACGAACATTTTTTCGTTTCCGTTACCATTTGTCATTTCCATTATGTAACGAAATGACAAACGAAAATTGTGATGAAAATGAAACGAAATGAACAGAACCACCAAAATTGTGGTCAATACGTTCCATTTCCATTAATGGCGACACGCAATGAAATGAGCTGTTTTAAATGTTAAAAAATGCCCTGGACATCCGTAAAAATGCAGCGATAATTATTTA
Organism: Phrynocephalus forsythii; assembly: GCA_029282475.1. NCBI lineage: Eukaryota > Metazoa > Chordata > Lepidosauria > Squamata > Agamidae > Phrynocephalus > Phrynocephalus forsythii. The sequence goes on along the minus strand of JAPFRF010000001.1, from coordinate 128,885,333 downwards.
TATTATCTGTAATACCTACCAGGGGGGTTGGGGTCCTTAAAACGTTTGTTTTTGTCTTCTCCCATCGCGATGTATTTTTCTTTCCCCTTTAAAATGGATGTTGCCACCAGCCACAAAATGGAGGCAAGCCATGTGATGTGGGATCATGTTCAACCAATAGCATGCCCAGGTTGCAGACTGGGCGGGCAGGTCTGGCAGCCACAGAGGGCATAAAAAGCTCTGGCAGCCCCCTGTCCTCCTTGCAGTCTCTGGTGGGAGTTAGGGTGGGATTGCTGTCTCTGCGACTCTAGCTTCAGTCCTGCAGCCTCCCTGTGTGCGTGCGGGCTGCATACCTCTTGGTGAGTGCCCTCCCCTGCCCTGCAGTGCAGTCACTCTGCGGCTGCCTTGCACCCTGGGCAAGGCCCGCCGCTGCCTTTGCAGCCTCCCTGCGAACCTAGTCTATACTGTGTCTCTGCCAGCATCCATTTTTTTAGTGTTTTCCCTCTGGTCTGGGGCATTGGGGATGCCTGTGCATGGAAATGCTTTAAAAATCATGCAAAAAGCGGGTAGAAACGACAAATGAAAAAACAAAAACGGTAACGAAATTTTTCAAAAAATTTCCGACAAACGGAAACGAACCAAAGCAGACCTCTCAACAACAAACAAAAAACCAAAACACCATTTTTCTGTTTCGTGCCCATCTCTAATTGTGATCCATTTCCAACCCATCAAATGTGTCTCGTCTCTTTATTTCCAGACTGGGTGGGCAAAGGAGGACTATAATGCTCCTGTTTATCTGAAGTGAATGTAAGTAATAACTGAAATGAGTAATATAATTCAATGAATCAATTTGATGCTCCCTTCATCTGCATTCAGCTGCATTCGTGAACCTTGGCTAAAGAACCTTCATAAAGTAAGATGAATATCTGCACTACAGTAATCTCTCTCAGTCCCCTGAAGATATTTTATTGCAACTCTTTGATTCAAAACTAAAGGCTATCCATTCATTTCTTCTGGTGTTTTTGTCCACATTTCACTATTTCTTTGCTTCTTTGTCCAATGTTGTCTTTTAAGATATAATTTGAGGTGCCAGACTGTTGTATCAGGTGTGTCACCTGTTTATTAGCAAAATAGGATCAGGGAGGCAGAGATGAGGGGTTAAAAGTTTAGCAGCCACTTAGAGAAAATATGTCCTTTTCTAGCTCACAACACTTATGTAGATGGATTGTGTACATAATAATAATCAGCTACTGGGGTAGGTGATATATAAACAATTACTCTAATGGAAAGGAAGAGTAGGTGATTAATATGGAATGCTACCGACAGAGGAGATGTGTACGCTAACAATGACATACAGGACATCTCGACAACTTGCCCTGTCTTCCTGTAGAAGAGATACAGTACATGTAACAAATAGGGCACAGCATGCAAACACAGTTCAGAGTTATGAAGTTGGGGCATTGCTTGATTTTTCCTCAAGAACTGTGTTGTCATTTGATTTTGCATGTATGACTATTTATAACCGTGTTGCTTTAATGTAATGTTTGTCTATTAATGCTGTAAGATGTCTCTCGATTCCTTGTTCTCAAATACTTGAGCATGTCTTAATTGTACTGGACTGGATATTATCCCTCATTGCTGTAAACCGTCTTGGGTCCTTTTCCAAGGAGAAAGGTGAGGTAAAAATACTCTAAAATAAAATAAAATAAAATAAAATAAATGAATGACTTTGATCATGAGGAAATGACTCTTCAGCTGCCTAGATACCCTAAGCACGTCTGATCTCGACCGATTTCAGAAGCTAAGCAGGGTCGGCCCTGGTTAGTATTTGGTTGGGGGACTACCAGGAAATACCAGGTGCTGTAGGCACCTGGAGTAGGAACTGGCAAACCACTCCAGTATTCCTGCCAAGAAAACTCCATGGACATGGAGTCACGAAGAGTCGGTCACGACTGTAACGACACAACACACAAATGACTCTTCATAAGAAATTACTGTGAAGGACAGGCTGCAGTGTGTAGTTCCTCTTCCCCACTGGAAAGCCCTGGGTTTGCAAGGCAGGTATCAAATATTTTTACTTCTCTTTCACTAAGAGAATTTATTTCAATATATAGTATTCAAGCCTAAATGAAATTGGGGGGCAGGGGTTAAATTAAAAATGATTTACTGAAATGATAGGAGGCAATAATATCATCAGCGAACTAATACTTGGTACTAAGTAGTTATGCCAAACTGACACTAACAAAGAGTTCATATAAGGACTCTGAATAGCAATGCACAATATAATATAGTACTAAGCATAAATTACATGTTTCACTGAGTTACTGGAGCACATCAATATTCAAGGAATAGATTTTCTTGCATGTTTGTATTGGAGAAAAATTATGGCCTAACTCTATTATGTAGAAGCCTCCTGTACAGTTTTCCAGTTGAAGAATACTTCCTTGAGAAGTTATGTAATGTGCTGGACCTTTGGCACCAATGGTGAATTATTTTATGGTATTAAAAATTCTGGTTATCAAAATTGGAGCAAATTAAACTCATAATAATAAGGAAGCTTTTGTGTCATTCTGGAATGAATAAAATTATTGCTCCAGCAATGCAGGCAAAATGATGCTCAAATAAACATCAGATTTTTTGAAGCATGCAATGTTAGTCTTTTGATTATTTGGCAACAGTAGAACAAAATATTTTTTAAAAAAATCTATGCTGTCAAAAATAAGAGATGTAACTAATGGCTCAGTCTTATTTTGTTCTTGCTGTTAGTTAGACAGGGACATACAGTAATACTCTCAGATTCATGCATACCCTATAGGCTAAGCAGATGCAAACAAGGGCAGATGTCATGTAGCTTTAACAGAAGAATCAAAAGGGGGTTGCATTAGGTGCTGATTCCCATTTCTACATATGCCCAAATCTCCTTTTTCTGGAAAAATGAAACATTAAAAGTCGGACTTTGTACTGTTTTGGGGAGCAAAGTAGTAGCAATTGGAGGTCATTACAAGCAACAAGTTCTCAAATTAGGCACGGGGGGTAGAGGAGCAGTCAAAAAGCAAAGCAAAGTCAAAATCGAGTGCTATTTGTGCCAAAGCATAACTGCAGCTGAACATTAATCAAACAAAAACCATGGCTGCAGAAGAGCTACACAATTCAAGTGATAACAGTGAAGTAACTGCACTGCTTATACTGCAGTCTAAATGGAGACTGAAGCCAAGAAATCAGAAGACTGAGACTAGGAAGGGCAGCAGTGAAGGAATTAGAAAAGATCAAGTACAAGAATCTGTCATTGGTGACCAAGACCAAGGTAATCTACACACTTGTATTTTTGAGCATCATGTATAGGTTTGAAAGCTGGCCACTGTCAAGCTGAAAGCAAAAATTGATTTGTTTTAAATGTGGTGCTGGAGAACTGCTGCACTGCCAAAAAAACAAAAAAGGAGAAAACAAAAGACTGAGTCTAAGATCAAATCAAGCCCAGACTATCTTTGGAGGCAAATGAGTTGAAACTGAGGCTGTTCCTCATGGAATGGCATGATTCTCTGGAACAGAATATAACCACTTGGAAAGGTATAAGGCAGCAGGGAAAAAGGAGATGGACTGACTCCCTAAAGGATGCTATGAATTTGAGTTTATAAGAGCTGAGCAAGGCATTCAAGGACAGGAGATTTTTGACATTGTTCATTCAATTGCTCATTAACGGGGCAATTGCTGCAGCAGGTGCACCCAGCACCCGTCGGTCCTACATTTCAGCATGTGAGTTGTTTTTCTCATTTTGGATAAAGGAAGGGCTTGGCCTTATTTGGCTAGCTCCTGTGGACCATCTGTTACTGTTTGGTTTTTATTTATATGAAAATGGTTTGGCGCTTACATCCATTGGGGATAGATGTGAGTTCTAGCCTTTTATAGCAATACTGGAGGGTTTCCGGATTTTACCTTGGATGTCCAGGTTAGTAAAATGATTTAGAGTTGATGCAAGGAGACAGGATCAGTTCTGGATAAAAGAAGTCCTTTGTTCCCTATGTTACTACAGAAGGGGGCCTGAGGCATGTCTTGTCAGCCCTGGTGGAGGGTGTTGGGCATGTATTATAGCGTGGTGCAGTGGCGGGTAGTGATGGAAGGCAGTTGTTTAAAGGTTAATTAATGGACAGACACCTTTGATGGGTGTAAGCTGACCCATCTCACAGCATTGAAGACCTAGAGGACTCTGTATTGTGAGGGGCGGAAGGAGGGGCCCCACAGGCCACAAGCAGCCAGAGCCAGGAGCCTCGGCTATTTGGGGCCTGTTGGGAATTCCTGAAGTGATTCCAGCTCATCCAGCTGGGGGCTAGGCCAGTCCCAGTTGGATTTGTGTTCCTTCCTACAGTTGGCCCCCTTTAAAAGTTAGTTATTTCAATGTTTAATAAAGTGTGGCCCAATTTTACATCCAAAACTTGTCTCCACCTCCTTGCTCTGGGCTGGATGGGCAATGGGATGGGCGAGAATGCAGAATCAACCAAGGCCAAATGATGATAGTGAAAAATCCCATCTGGGCCCTAAGCAACCAGCTACTCTCATTCTCATTGCCTCTAGAGTGGGTGGGAGGGATGCTTGTAAAAACAACAAAGAGAATGGGTCCTCTACAGCATTCCCTTTTAAGGTTGTTTAGCCCAGGCTTGCCAAGGATCACGTGAGTGCTATTTTTGTGCCGTTTGTGCAGGTCAGGGCTGCAAAGCATCCCCACCCAGGACAAGCTTCATGGTGTCACAATTTTGTCAAAGCAAGGATGAGTGTCTAAAATTAACACTACTCCATGGGCCTTTGACAAAGCTTGTGAAAAGATTACATTGACCCTGTCCACAATTTTTCCTCTCTTACTTCATCGCACAGTAAAATCTGATTCACAGTTGTCATTGTTTGTTTTCATTTACACTGTCTTACAGACACATCCGATTGGCAGCATAGTATGTGAAACTGTTTGATTCTTTGCAAAGCCCCCAAATAATTAAGATCATCATTTGATTAATCTCAATGATGCCTAGCCAGAGTAAGAAAATCAATTTTTTTTTCCAGGAAAGTGTGAATGTTCCTAAAATTGAATTTTCTCCCCAGGAAATACAGTATCTATATATTTTTACAGTTACTATTTTCACTCCAAAAATCTAAACAGAAGAATATTTGGAACAGACTTGATTAAATGGGAATGAAATCATTTCCATCTGATCTTTCTAGATATGAAGACTAGAGATGGGCACGACTTGAAAAAAAAAATTCGAGTTGTCGTTAGTCGGGCCGGTTCCGTTTCGGGTCCTTTCTGTTTTTCGTGAAAATTCACAAAAATTAGTTGGTTTTTTTTCCGTTTTTTCATTGTCATTAGTACTTGGTTTTTTTGGGGGGGGGAGCGGGCTCCTGGAGGCACCTCTGTGGGGTGGGTGCCTTCTCTGGCCCGCTATAAAGGGAAAGTGGGCTCCTGGAGGCACCCGTGGGTGCTTCCTATCCTCACCCACTAGGAAGGGGAAGCAGGCTCCAAGAGACCCCTCAACATGGGGGTCTCCCCGCCTCACCTGCTGCTGCAAAATGCATGCATAGCCATATGGATATGCATACCAGTTGCAGACAGTGAGACTAGTGATGGCAGTGAACCCAGAGCCATAGGTTGATGCCTAAGGCTCTCGCACCACCATGTCTCACAAAGAAGGGAATTGTACTTGCATGTAGTGCAATGCAAGTAGATCTGGCTTAGGGTTAAGGTGGGTTAGTGCAAGGGCTAGGGTTAGGCTAGTGACAGGTAAGGTTACGGTGGGCTAGTGGGTTGCACCTCTGGGTGCCTCTCTGACCCACTAAGAAGACAGTCTGTGACATATGGGTAAGTAAGGAGTCAAGGGTTAGGGTTAGGGTTAGGGGGCTAGGGCAGGTTTTAGGGGGCTTTTTGGCACATCCCAGATGTCTCCATGGCCAAGTGGCCATGCGATTGGTGGGATGGCTCAAAAAATTTGCATGGTCGTCCACTCCCACATGGCTGGCCACTCGGCCAGCCCATCATTGTGCAGGTGTAAAAAAAATAAAACAAAATAAAATCAATGGAGGACAGAGGAGGAGAGGAGAGACATTTTGTTGCAAGAAAAAACCCACTGCTACTGTGAAAAATCTGGCAGTTTATTAATTTTCGCGTGTTTCTGTTGTGCTTGTGTGTTTTTGGACCACGATTTCAAAAACAATATTACGTTCGCCGCCCCATTTTGGATCCCCGCCTGCACCGCATGGCATGGCGACTCGAGTCCGGCTGCCCAGGACGGGGAGGCGGGACCCCGCCTCCAGAAACCACCCCTCCGGTAGGTGCCCTGCGCCCTTTAGTCAAGCAGGCATTTTTCTGCCTGCTTTTTTGGCCCGGGAATGGGTGGGGGAGAGTTTAAAAGTTTTTTCTGTGCCGTCCGTGCCTTGCTTGCGCTTTAATTGCGGCGGCTGGCGGCCAGCGAGACTGGGCTTTTTGCTGGCTGCAAGCCTGCAGCGAGTCCCACCAGAGCAGCCCAGGATGGGGGATGGGGGGCAGGCCGGGGACCTCCAGAAACAACCCCTCTGGTAGGTGCCCTGAGACACGGCAGGCATTTTTCCCCCTGCTTTTTGGCCGGGAACTGGGTTTTTTTAACTTTTAAAAACTTTTTTTCTGTGCCGCGTGGCATCGTGCGATCGCGCGATGCAAGGAACAAGCACGACAAATCAGACCAACATTGTTCGTTCGTCGGTTCGATCTCGAAGTCTGGCAGAGTAAGTCCCGTTACCATTTCCGTAGAGTAATGGAACCGAGTAACGGAAATGGAAACGGGAATACCGCTAAGTCGTGCCCATCTCTAATGAAGACACATTAATATTTGCATTTCACCTCTTGCTGTATCACTTGTAAAGGGATGTGCTCATTTTTTTCAGGTTCATCTGCAGTCTTTGTTTTTGTAAAAGCCTCACTAACTAGTAAAATTTACCCTCTAGTGATTACTTTTTTGAATTTGAAATCCTCTTTAGATGGGTATTTACTGTTAGTTCCCTTTGAATTCCATCCACTGGAAAACCCAATCTTAGAACCATTTCCCATGCTAAACTAAGGAAGGCAGGAATTTGATTTAGTCTTGAAAAAAACAAATGTTCCAAAGCACCTTATATAAACTCAAAGGAAAACAAAACTAATCAGCATTGTCATCATAGAACTGTGATGGTGAACCTTTTAGAGACCAAGTGCCCAAACTGTGATTCAAAGCCCACTAATTTTTCGCAAAGTGCCAATGCAGCAATTTAACCTGAATACAGGTGGCTGTGAATGGGCAATGTCAGGTGCCCAGAGAAAGGATTCCAAATACTACTTCTGCCATAGGTTTGCCAATACTGCCCTAGAAGAAAGTTAATGACACATTCTGTCAACAATCAACTAAAGATTACACCAGTTTTGAAATATGGAAATGGAACACATTATTGCTTGCTCTGTGTTACTTCCATCATCTGACTCATCCATGGTAAGTATTAAAAAGTTCTGTGTCAGTCTGAGGTAATTAGGACCCGATTAATCAAATTTGTGGCACCTCATTCTGATGACAACATGCTGTTGAAATGGATCTTACTTTTGACTAATGGGTGATAGAGCTGATAACGGGACATTTTAATCACAGAGCCTAGTGATGGATTACTGGCCCAGTTAATGGAATTATTTGACAGCACATTGTCTTTGGGATCAGTACCTTTTTTTTAAAAAAAATCAGAAGTGGAAAGAGTGTTGCAGATCAGTGTAAAAAGCATGTGCATGTAGGGTTGTAAAAACCAGTCTCCATAACAGAAAATGCATTTCACTTATTTGTTTTGTAATGATGGCAACCACAAACCTGATTTTATCTACATCATAGTTGTGTGGCATGAATTAGAGGCTTTGCACCAACTCTTCTGCTTTCAAAAGCCATGTGGCTGACAGCTGCTAGGGTCAGAATTTATAATGGTCAGGAAGATGCCTCTGCTCTTCCTTACTGCTGATCCTTGAAAAGCTTTTGATGCCCACACATAGAAAATGGTGACCAACTGCTTCCTTCCTTTGGGACAATGAGCATCAATGCATGGAGCAAGTGCCAGAAACAAAGGTGGTGGCAATAGTGAGACAGAGCACCAAAGTATTTACTTTCTCTTGACTCTTCTTTAATTTTTTAAATCAATCGTTACTGAATTTCCTCCCTTCCACTTTATTTTTCACCTCTTGTTTGTTGTGCTCCTCTTTAAAGAGATGCAACAGGACACAGCCTCTTCATGGTGGTGCCAGCCAGATCCTTTAACCATGAAAGTTATTCTGTAGGAGCTTCATTACACTCATCCATTGCCCATGAACGGATTCCTTTAGGCATTGAATGGCAAATTTTATTTTATTTTCTTCTCATTTCCTTTCATTTTTGTAACTAGCATCTTGAAATGTATCATTCCTCCTTAATAGTCATAAGCCCATCATTTGACTGCTGCCCTCTAGCTGTACAGGCTCAAATAAGCCTCACACTTTCATTCATGGAACACTCTTTGGCCCAAAGTCTTCTGTGAATGGAAGAGTGGGATGGTGAGTCTTCTCAAATCACTCTTGTTTCTATGGTCACTTGTATGTTATCCCCTGGTTGTGATCCAGAGAAACTAGAAGAGAAAGGTAAAACATATCCTTTCACTTTCTGTGAATGTAAAACTGTGGTGTATCAAAGAGACTTTCAACAGCAGATGGATACAGCTGGATACAAGCCACACAAATCATGACCATATTCAGGAGAGGTTCCATATTGTATGCAAATAAAAATAAATGCACCTATTCTTGTCTTCTTTCAAGATGGATATAAGGGGGGAGAAAATATACAGTGTACTAAATGGAGTTTCTGGCAGGAAGCCATAGTAAAGTTCTAGTTGGCAACAGGGATGTAAATCCTTCTAGTAGACATGGAGAAGGAATCACAGCATTATTCCCCATGTTGGAGTAAATGAGGAGGAATTTCCTTGTGTTTTTGATGGTGGTGCTGCATATGTGAAAATTAAGCACTGAACAAAAAAACATATAAAGTGTTGTTTTGTGCAAAATGAGCATTTGTACTCCATGCCTGGGCTGCTCCAGTGCACAGTGCTGGTTTGCCCTCTCACGTGAATAGGCATGAGACTGGGGAGAGGACTGTGCCCTGTGAAGGGAAGGGGAGGAGGACCATATATAACGGGACTCTTCCCCTGATCTGATCCACTTACTGGTGAGAGTTCAGCAGAAGAGGATGTGCTATCGGTCTTCTTGAGACGCCACATGGCACCCGCTATATTGTGGCCTCTTGAATGGTAGCATCATTTTGTCTAATTCCATTGAGGGCTCCTGAGGGGGATAACCCCCCCCCCCAAGCCTGCTGCGTGCCAGTGGCAAGAAGCATATCCAGGGACTGAATGGGTGCAGTCAGCATTCGCAGAAACTGCATGGGGAGGTGGCCAATGTGGTGGGGGGAGGCCATTGGTGCTCCCCCATTGTGAGACAGGGGACTCAGTCAGGTTGCGGACTGAACAGGGACCCCCCAGTGAACCCCTTGGTAATACCTGGCATGACCCCCCTTTTCCCTGAGGCAGCCTAGCTTCATTAGGGGAGAGCAATAGGAAGTGTCATGTCACCCAACAGAGGAATTGAGTCACAAGGGGGAGGCATTGGGAGTGGGCAGTGAGGCAATAGTCATGCAGGCCAGGGCTGAGGCCTAACCTTTGGCCCAGCATGCTGAGGTCAACACCAGTGATCCCAGGCAGTTGATGGGATAGCTCAGTGGTTTAAGTCCCCAAATGGGGAGCCAGAGTCGGGGAGCCCAATCCTTCACTGGGACCATTCCACTCTCCCACAGGTGTGCAAAGCCAGAGCACTGACTAGACCTTGGCCAGGCTGGGCCTGCTAGGGTCTGCTGAATTTGTTAGCCCGATAATGGCTCCCAAAAAGGGGCAAGCCAAAGGCAAGGGCAAGAAGCCAGCAAAAAGGGTGCACCCTACAGTTTTGCCATCTGAAACTTTCTCCGACAAGGAAGACTGGCTGGTGTGGCAGAGGCTACAGGCTTGATTGGAAGCTCTGGAAAGAAGCAGAGGAGTACCAGTACAGGAGGAGACTGGCAGATCCTCCAAATCACATGTGTGTGCCAGGCTGAAGGCTAAATAACCTTGCATCCAATTTTGCTTCTGGAAGAGCAGGAACCAGTGAGGCCACCTGTGGAGTCTTTGGAGGGTGCTTCAGGTGACCCCAAGCAAGCCAGGGGCAGGGGCAGTAGTGCAGATGTGTCAGAGGTTGGTGCAAGTTCCGCCCATGGCCAGGAGGGAGCATGATGCCCACCAGGAGCCTGGAGGCTCCAATGACAAGTGAGTTGGTACACATGACACCATACAAACACCAAGTTGGCCATGGGTGGGGGGCCATGACATTTAGTGGAGGTCCAGTGAGCCACCTGATACAGCAGACAGGTCCAGTGCCTATGGCATCCATAGGGCAGAAGATTCAGGGACCAAGTGGTACAGGGAGCTCCCTGTGTATGGGGTACCCACATACAGTGAACCTACCTGCTAACCAGGACCTGGTGCCACCAAGAGGGGTGAGGAGTCAGGTGTGGGCAACTGGGGCAACTGCTACAGGCTGGCTGCAAGGGCAGATATAAATGTTGCAGCCGTTAGTGTAGCATGTTACAACTAGAGGGATGGTTTGGCCATGTCAGTGTCCCTGCAGGATATGCGGTAGTAGCCCCTGGAGCCACCCCCTATGGAGACTATGCTGCCCCTCTGGGATAGCACCTAGCACAGCCCACAAAGGAGAAAATATGGAAGAGGTATTACATAGGTATCTTTAGCTTGCTAAATAGGGAGCTGGTTACCAAGGAACTGGACAAAGATGACCCTCAAGACAAGGAACACAGGCTTTCTAAGAAATTGGAATGCTCTTGGGCTAAATGACTGCTGGCGTACATGAACTATATGTTGAGGCCCACGTTTCTCTTTATATATATTTATTTTTATATGCAAATTTTTAGTGTAATATTTGTATATTGGGTTTCTCTCACACACACACCTTACACTTTTTGTGCACCTAGCCATCTTTACTTGCTTTTTATATTGGGAGCTGTGTAACAAGTAAATTTCACCAGATGTGGGATCAATAAAGATTTATCTTATCTTAACTTAGATAATGCAGGCCCACCTGTGGAAAGCCCATTCACTGTTGAAATATTTTGATGTTATCTACAGGGCATATGTGGACTTCCCCAGCCACACATGGTTACTTTATGAGGAAAACTTTAGGATGAGGGTGGCCAACAAGCCACTCAGGTGGGATGAGGCCCAGCAACAACTGTAGCTACAAATTATGACCCGCACCAGGCCGGTGCTAGATGATAGGTATGATAATGGATACATGATAAGCAAATTCACTGGCTGGCGCCTCTGCCCATGCTGCCATGGGCCAATCGGTTCAGCCCTGAATGGTCTTCCGGGAAATGTAATGGGCAGGGGCATTGCAACTGCAAGCCTTGTTGATTCAAGCATGAATGCTTGGTTTGTGGAGTGCAGCATGCAGCAGCAAATTGCAGCAGGGCATGACCACAGACAGGAAAGGACAGATATTTGGGCTACAAGAAACCCGGGGCCAGGGCGGGAAGCCCCTACAAAAGGGGCCCAGCCCAATTAAGTTACAGGTGTTAGAAGATTGGTTGTGACAATACCCGAATAGGCTTGCCATTGTTTTCTTTTTGGAAGGTTTCAGGTTTGGTTTTAGAATCCCATTTGTAGGTCAGTGGGGGCCAGTAATCACCAAGAATTTGAAATTTGTGGTGTGGATAGAGGTGATAGTGGAAGAGAAGAATATTTTTTGTGGGGCCAGAGGCACAGACCACTGCCAGTTTTTACTAGACAAATTCAGAGCTTTGGCCAAGGAACTGGGCCTATTCCTAGCAGAGGAGAAAATAGAGGGCCCATCAGCAGTGTTAATGTTCCTGGGAATCGAAATTAATACCCAGGAACAATTGTGCAGACTCCTGGTGGATAAGTTGGAGAAATTCATGGCCTGGGTATTGGACATTAGTTCCCATACACAAGTTACCCTTAGGGAATTACATGACCTAGCTGGCCACCTCAACTTTGCCTGAAAGGTTGTGGCCCCCGGGCGTGCATTCCTGCACCATCTGTGCTTGGCTATGGGTAGCCTCTGAAGGCCCACACATAGGACTAGGTACACCATGGCTATGCGGGAAGACCTGGCTGTTTGGGGCAGGTTCCTAGAGCACTTCAATGGTGTATCTTTCTGGAGGGAAGAGATACATATGGAAGTGCAGTTCCAAGTCAAAACAGACACAGCGGGTTCATTGGGTTATGGCATATTTTGGTTGTGCTCCTGGTGTAACGGCACATGCCTGAAGTCTGGCATAAGGAAGACATCACTAGGGATTTAACATTCCTGGAGCTCTTTCCCATTTGCATGGCACTATGCATCTGGTCTGAGGCCTGGGCAAATTCAGTTGTCCACTTTTGATGCGCTAATTTGGCGGTGGTACACATCATCAACAACGTCACATCAAAATTGGCCAGGGTTATGCAACTGGTCAGGGCATTCTCTCTGGTACAACATTGTGGTCCACGTCTGACATGTGCCAGGAGTGGATAACAGTATTGCTGTTGCCCTATCCCACCAACAGGCTGAACATTTCCTGGCCTTGGCCCCAGGAGCATCTGACCTGCCAGTACTGTTCTCGGATGAGGAATGGCTGGTTGGTGATAAGAAGTAGAGTGAGCCCTCGGGTTATCACTAGCGCCCAGGACCAGGAAAGCCTACAAAGCTGTGATAAGGGAATTGTGGGAATTTTGAGAGGGGTGGGACATGGAACAAATCTGGCCTGCCCTGGTGGAACATCTGCAGCAATACCTCGTGTACCTTCATAGGAAAGGCTTAGCTGCCAGTTCCATGCAAAGGAGGCTCTCAGCCCTGGCTTATTATTCCAAGTTCCAGGGTTGTTTCAATGCAATGGGCAATTACCGCCTCCAGGGCATGATTGAGGTTTGGGGAAGAGAAAAGGGGAGGGCAAGGAATTCCTGCTTCCCCTTGACACCTGAGGTGTTTGCTAAGGATGAGTAGGGCTTGGGGCAGCATCTGTAGAGACAAGTTTGAAGCCCCATTGTTTTGAGTAGCTACTCTGTTGGCCTTCTTTGGGGCATTGAGAGTCAGCAAACTGGTGGCAACAACAACCAAGGTAGATAGGTCCAGGGTGGCCTTGCAGTTCTCCAACCTCCAGTTCCAGAGTGAGCAGGTTACCATTCACATCCGTAAATCCAAGATGTACCAGTGGGGGTGGGGGCCCAGACTAGTTCTGGAACCATGTTCTAACCCAGTCATTTGCCCACTTAGAGCACTGAGAGAATACCTGGGGCTGAGAGGGACGGGAAATGGCTACTTGTTCAGGCATCGGGATGGCTTGCCATTAACTAAATTCCAATTTTGGAGACTATCTAATGCAGCACTGCTAGAGAGCAGGGTAGGTTCATTGAAATTTGGCACACACTCCTTTAGATTTGGGGTGCATCTACTGCAGCATCATTAGAATATGAGGAGGAAGATATCCAGCGCCTTGGCAGGTGGTCATCAGGTTGCTATAAGAGATACGCTCAGCAATTGCCATGTTGTTAAAGTGTAAAATTTATCTTGTTGCATGAATGAGATGTTGTGGCTCCCATTGGCACATTTTTATTATTGGCCATAGTTTTGTCTACTAAGTGGAAAAGTTCGCAGCGAGTATGGGTTGGCGCCTTAATTTGGGTTTAGAGGATTCTGCAGTTATTGAATAGAGAGGCAAACGAGGGATGAGTGGGAAATTTTTTTGCATACCGCTTCACTTGTGGCCTTCAGGAAGCCATTGGATATTTTACTTATTCATCTGGTGGGGGGGGGGGGCGGAGAATGGTCTGACCAAACAATCGGGTAAGTAACTGATCCTGGACATACATAGGGACTTGGGTACATGGAAGATGCTGTACCCGCACTGCAGAGTCATCTGGTTGACGAAGGAGGACTTGGGGAGTGGGCTGTGAACCCCAGCATTTGAACTACATCAGAAGAGTTGTCAACAGAGAAATCTGCAGGGCAATGATGCGAGAATCTGGTTCTGTGGTGCACATAAGTGTGCACCGGACAGAGTCTTATAGTCCCAGTGGGGTTCACCTATCTGATGAAGGTATGGAAACCTTCCTGAGGGATATCCAGAGGGTCCTCGCAATGGAAGTTCAGTGCCTGGATGAGTGGCATGGGCCATAGCAAAGCTAGATCCATGGCTGTGGTGGCAGAAAATATTAGAAAAGGAAGCTGGTGAGTTGGAAAGATTACATCCGTTCCTAGCACCTCCAACCCCAGGGCGCTGCAGATCAAGAGATTACAGTGTTGGGGGAAGGATGTGCATGGATGCCTCTCTGGGCCTGAACAACCTGTAGCACGGGTACGGGACCAGGGGAGTGGTACAAGAATTTGCCGGCCCGAGAGGTGCTGTCTCACAGACTGCACCAGTAGCGGGCAGTGACTCACCCTAAGTTTCCAGGAGGAAGCTTAGGGAGCCAGGCCCCTCTAACTGTTATGGTTTGAATAATATGTTATCAGTTAATAAAGTGTGGCCCAGTTAAAACCCAATACCTTGTCTTGCCTCCTTATTTCACGTGGGAGGGCAATGACACCTAGCAAGGGGAAATTCCAGAAGCTCACTCTTTTTTTTAATCAGGTATTCACTTCTCCTGCAAATGCAAAGCAATTATCACAGCTGTTTTTCAACTATTGTGACTGTCTACTACATTTGTGCCAATTTTGTGTTGATCTGAAGCCCAATTTCAAAATGATGAACTTTTTTTTGACTGCCCTCATTTTTAGAATTGCTTCATAGAATCTTGATTTACTTTGCTCCATGATATCATAGCTTTACTCTCACAAAGTAGTAATAATCATGCTTATATCTGGCTGCTATTGTGGTGATTAGAGAAGGGCACAAATCGAAAAAAAAAATGACATTTTGATTTTTTTTTGTTTTTTGTTGCAGGTCCTGTTTTGGTTCATTTTCATTTTTTGCAATTTTTTTGAAAAAAATTGATTTCATTTTTTTCATTTTTCATTTTTTGTTTTACCTGCTTTTCGCGCAATTTAAAGCATTTCCGCGTGCGGGTGTCCCCCAACGCCCCAGACCAGAGGGAAAGCACTAAAAAAAATGATGCTGGCATAGACACAGTATAGACTAGGTACGCAGGGAGGCTGCAAAGGGCGTAAGGCAGCCGCAGAGTAACTGCACTGCAGGGCAGGGGAGGGTACTCACCGAGAGGTAGACACGCATACAGGGAGGATGTGAGAGAAATCTCTTCTTTCTCTCCCCTAAGAGCCAGGCTGCAGCCAGCAGGAACACAGAGACACACACCTGCCTGGCTGGCCTAAAGTAACGGGTCACAGAGACAGCAATCCCACCCTAACTTCCACCGGAGACTGCAAGGAGGACAGGGGCTTTCAGAGCTTTTTATGCTTTCTGTGGCTGCCAGACCCGCCCACTCTGCAACCTGGGCATGTTATTGGTTGAAATTTTCCAAGAATTTACATGATCCCATCACATGGATTGCATCAATTTTGTGGCTGGAATCCATTTTGTGTAATCCTTAAAGAGAAAAGAAAAATACATCTTGATGGGGGAAAGACAAAAACAAACATTTTAAGGACCCCAACCCACTGGTAGGTAATAATTTCAAATAATTCTCACTGCATTTTTACGGATGTCCAGGGAGTTTTAATACCCAAGAAATCAATATTAGGCATCTGGGAGCCATTTTGGGTCAATGTCCCCTAACTCCCCTTAAAGGAAAAAAATACAGCGATTTGAGAAAAGACATAAATGCACATTTTAAGGACCTCAACCCCCCGGTAGGTATTATCAGGCAGAATAAATAATTATCGCTGGGTTTTTATGGATATTCAGGATGTTTTTTAACATTTAAAAACAGCTCATTTCATTGTGCATCACCATGAATGAAAATGAAATGTAACGAAACTAATTTTTGTGGTTCTGTTTGTTTGTTTGTTTGTTTGTTTGTTTTCATACTTCATAGTTCAGAGCATTGTGACAAGGATATTTGGGGACTGGAAACCAAGCCTTATGAGAAAATAAAGAAATGGGAGATCTGATAGCACTTTTCAGATATTTGAAAGACTATCTTACAGAGGAGGGGTAGGCTCTGTTCCCAATGAAGGACATGCAACAATGGGCTCAAGTTATAGGAAGCCAGACTTCAGCTGAATTTCAGGAAAAAAACTTCCTGATTTTTAGAACAATATGACAATGGAACTAGTTATACTTTAAGAAGTGGTGAGTGCTCCAATACTGTACGCATTCAAAAGAAATCTGGAGAAACATCTAGCAGATCCCCTATGATGTGCATCCATGCTCTGACTGGGGATTGCACTCAACAGCTTTACAGGCCCCTTCCAATTTCATGTTTCTGTCAAATTCCTTCATTCAAACCCTAAAAGAGGCACTGCATTTTTTTAAAAAAATGCTTCCTTCTTTGCAAAGTGGTATAGATATTTTTAAAGCAGTAGGAACAAAGCACTGAAATATAAAGGCAAAGTAGCAGGGGAAATGTAAACCTTCTAGTTTACTGCTTGCATAGTAGCTTAATTGAGCACACACCAGAATATTTGCTCTAGAGAGAAATTGAGTGTCATCTGTAGAAGAACAAAAGGGTGCTCCCATTTTGCTGGAGCAGACTGCTCCCTAGTTACCCATTTAATTAGACAAAAGTTGCGTACACACAGTCACAGCATGAATGCCTTTTGATTGGCACACCGAACATGCACTTTGGAAAGAATATAGAGTGGCTGTTGTCATGCACAGAGTAATGATATGATTTCAGACTGAATTAAACAAGTTATAAGAAAAGCTCCTAGGGGGATGTTCATGTCCAATTACCCACTATATATGTTTAAGATTCCAAAGAGAACTGTATCTCCAAAGAACTGGGGAAAGATTTTTCAAAACATACTCAGCTAATGCTACTTACATTGTGCTATATTTAGGGAAGGGAAAGTGGATTTTAGAATATCGTGGCACAGTAGCAAGGCATAGCACTCTTTCTAATCCTGGCATGATGCCAGTGGCATCCTTTGCAGTCATTCTTCAGGATTCAAAGATGTTCTGATTCTGAATAATGTTTCCTTGATTTTAAGATGAGAGGGACAGAATGGTGGCCAAAGAGTAGATGTTATTTGATGTCGTTGCTTTGAGTCTGATATTTACATGCCTAGTATGAGCCAAGATAACACCACCTGAAACTGTGCTGATTGTAGGATATTTAGGTAGTTTTGGAACATGACTTCCAACTAGCCATTTGTCTTGTCTGAACCAGTGGCTCGGTGACATGAGATTTTATTGCAGTCCCCCAATTATTGTCACCCTGGATCATCAGTCCAAGAATTTTCTTTTAAAAGAAGAGCTTCAATGAGCAAAGATAACACCATTATAGCAATTAATGATTCAACCATTACATTAGAAAAGGATAGAGCACTTTAAAGATAAACCAAGTGAGTGTTCATCAATCATGCAAAGATGCCACAAGCTGAAGGTGACACACTGAATTCTCCTTAACCATTGTTTTTATACACCTCCAGTTTCACCCTCCATGTCCAGACTGGCATTATCCAGTTAATCCTTTCAACAAAACAAAACAACACAAACTGTTGGCACTACAAATTAAAGCTGAAGAACAATAAAACAAAATTGTGCTAAAATATAATTCAGATAACATTTCTTTTGAATTCTAAGTTCACATAAAGAACAATTTTGTATTCCCAAGTTCCTGTGAACTAGAAAAATAGGAGAAAGAGAACAAAAACAGATAAAAAAAATCAAAGGTCTCTTCCATAGATCTAATAAATCAATGAGAAATTTAAACCTCAAAATTTAAATCTCAGAACAACAGGAGAATATATTGTCTGACAAAGGTAAAATAAAGCAATATATTGAACAACCCTACAGAAGAAATGGAAGGATGACAACTTTCCGTGAAGAATGATCCCTTTAAATTTTAGAAAGTGAAGTGGAAGCCACTGTCAAAGCAGCAGAGAAAAAGATAGCACTAGGAGTAGATGAGATAGTAATAGAATTATTTCTAACTACAGAGAATTACTGTATACCCCTGAAAGGCTGAGCAGTTAAAAAATATGGACCACTGTTATAGGATACATGCCTTGTGACTACAATACATGACTACAGAAGAAGAATACACAAGAAAAGGGGGAGGCACTTCTGTAGTGTGAACATGACCTAAGTAAATGAAAGATTCCTGATGCCTATATAAGTCCAAAATACACCCAGCCTAAGGGCCTTGAAAATAGCTGAGAAATACTCTAACTTGCTCTTGTCACTGCAACATGATCCTGGTTGGAGGAGATTTGGGTCTAGAATATGATGGTTCTTTCCCAATCCCACCCATTTTTCCTATTTTTATGTAGGCAGATTTTAGCCAGCAGGGCAGTTCTGTTGGCAGAAGTCCAGAAGAGAATTTCTTTTGAGAGGAACATCTGGTGTCTCATTCTAATCTTTACCCTATCCTGTCTAGTCCATCTCTAGTTTATGAGTACACTATGTTCTATTTAATATACAGTAACCCCCCCTCCATTTTGTGGTTCATGTACTGCAGTCCTGCAATATCGCGGACCACAGTACATGCTGGGGCTCCAGCTGGTTAACAATGGGATGGGGGAGAAAAAAATTTATTTCCCCAGCCCAGCCCCAATGAGCTGGAGCCTGGGGTATGGGGGAAAGGGGGGAAAGGTTTTAAAAGTGTGGGTTTTGAAAACTTTTTCCCCTTCCCCAAGATGGACCTGATCCCCCTCCATGGCTCACCGCAGCCGCTCCAAAAAGCCTTGGTGCAGCCGCAGCGAGCGGTGGTGGTGGACCCAAACCCCCTCCGTCGCTTGCCGTGGCTGCTCCAAGAAGTTGGAGGCAAGTCTGCCTCCATGACTGGAAGGGATTTTAAAAGGGGCATGCCATTTCCCCCTCCTCCCAGGGGCTCCGGAGAAGCAGCACACCCCTTTTATAATCCCTTCCAGTCCTGGGCTGTCTCCATTGAATTGCATTGAGCCAATGCATTCCAATAGGGGGGAAATTGTCCATTGAAATGCATTGAGCCAATGCATTTCAATGGAGATTGTGGGGGATTGCTGGCCCCAAGCCACCACCAAGCAGTAAGCACAGTGGATCAGATCATCCACCACCCTTGCACGAGCTGCTGGAAGGCTTTTTAAAAAGTCTCCAGCAGCCCAGAAGCAGGGGTGGCATGCCGCCCCCCCCCGACCTGCATCCACATATCACAGATTTTCAGTCATCGTGGGTCACTTGGGTCCCTAACCCCCACAACCAGTAGGGGATTACTGTATTTGAAATCTATTCCTGTGCCACACCATTAGGTGTGGCACTAGGTCCAGGATTA
Organism: Phrynocephalus forsythii; assembly: GCA_029282475.1. Taxonomy (NCBI): domain Eukaryota; kingdom Metazoa; phylum Chordata; class Lepidosauria; order Squamata; family Agamidae; genus Phrynocephalus; species Phrynocephalus forsythii. Next base: position 128,865,890 of record JAPFRF010000001.1, on the reverse strand, counting down.
ATACCATGGACTGTTCTATATACAAGTGACCTGCCCATCCAATCTTCCCTTGGAATACTCAGGTGGACAAGCCACTCCATCCCCACCTGACCACATCACGGATTTTCAGTCATCACGGGTCAGGTGGGTCCCAAACCCCTGTGATAGGCAGGGGGTTACTGTGTTGGCTTATCATCTTCAAAACAACCTTCAATGTCTTTTTAAGATGCAGCCCCTGTAGTAAGCAAGCCAGGCTGTTTTTTAAAAGTAGTATTTGAAGAGTACTGTATTTGCAAAATGTTTCCAAGTTACTCCTCATGGATTTTGACACTTTCTTGGAAGTATCAGTTGCTGCTGCTGTAGCTTTGCAACATTAGCTCAATGATATCAGATCACTCTTCTTCAAAAAAGCAAGAAGCACAACTATTATTGACTGCTCACTGACAAGCAAATTAAACATAGCTTTGCTTTTATGGACTTCTGTATCCCATCTAACAAATGTTTCTTATTTCTTATGATGGCTGCTTTTCAGACAGGCAAGCATCTTTCCTTCATGAAGTGCTAATGTTTTTATTAAGAGCCTCTAAAACATTCCACCACAGCATAGACTATTTCTCTCGATTAGCCAACAGCTGTTAGCTGTTTTTTAATAATTTTCATAGGGTCTGCTAAAATGCTGGCACTAATTACTTATAATTTCACATCAATTTACTAATTTCAAACCCAACAGGATGTCCCATACCATAAATGTGCCAGGATTTGCTTTTAATGGCCTCAGCCCAGCTGGCTGCTCCTGGGCCCAAGCAGGCTGATTCCAGTTCCAAATGTTTATTTGTATAGGTTCCCCAATGAATCCAGTGAATTGATGCCCAGCTCTTCCAAAGCAGTTTTTTTAAGGTACTTTGTCCTTGATCCTTCATCCCCAAGGAAGAGATGTTTCAAAATAGGATAATGCTGAGCAAAGCACCACTATTTAAAGTCATACTTAGGATATTTTGTATAATTCACACATGTAGGAAAAGATAGGGAATCGATGTGTTCTGTTAGAGTGTATCTACACTCCACAGTTATTGCAGTCTGCTACCAGTGTCTGGGTCCTCTTGGCCAATATAGTCTAAAAAAGTAACATTTTATTGGTACTTGAAAGTGAGAGATTATGTTGATTTAATCAGAGGACTGTTATGTCCCCTTATTGTCTTGCTTCAATGTTCTGAATTCTAGAGAATTAAAACTTAGGCCACTGCTGACACAAATTAACCAGTTAGCCAAACATTTACAAAACAAAGTGGTTCAAATGTCTGAGAAGTAAATTGTTATCATACCTGAAGATACTGGTCCTGTCAAAAGAATAAGATATTATAGGGATATGCCTACGTACAGCTGCTAATGAATATTTGTTATGAAACATATATTCCATTACATATTATATTGTACACCTCATTCTGCTGCTATATGTCTGAAGAAGTGGACATGTCCACAAAAATGTTACATTAAAATTTGAAAGTTAGTCTTTAAGGTGCCACATGTTTTGTGACTTTTGTATCTTTTGTTTTGTTTTGTTTTAATTGTTTTTTTCCTGGAATTATTGAAAAGACTAACATGGCTACCCTCTCCAAAACTAATATTATAGGGAGTTTCTAGTATGGTGTTTAGACATGGGCATGACTTGGCAAAATTCTGGTTTCTGTTTCCGTTCCTCGTTTCCATTACGCAACGGAAAGGGTAACGACAATTAAGCCGTCAGAACTCGAACTCGAACCGATAAAAGAAAAATTGGGTCTGATTTGTCATTGTCGTTCATGGCATTGCGGCGATCGCGCAATGCCAAGCGGCACAGAAAAAAGTTTAAAAAAAAAACGATTCCAGGCCAAAAAAGCAGGCGAAAATATGCCTGCCTGAGTGAGGGCACCTACCAGAGGGGTGGTTTCTGGGGGGGGGTCCCCGGCCTCCCCCCTCCTGTCCTGGGCTGATCTGGTGGGGGGCATCCTTGTTGTCTCACCATGCCATGTGGTGCGGGGGGATCCAAAATGGCGACCGCAATATTTTTTTGAAATCGTGGTCCAAAAACCCACCAAAGCACCACACAGAAACATGCGAAAATTAGGTATTTTAACTGCCTGAATTTTTACAGTAGCAGCAGTGGGTTTTTCTTGCAATAAATGTCTGTCTCAATCCCATTGATTTTATTTTATTTTTATTTTTATTTTTATTTTTTTACACCTGCCCAATGATGGGCTGGCCATGGGATGGGACCATGCAAATTTTTGGAGCCATTCCACCAATCGCATGGCCACGGCCAGGTTTTGACTGAGACTTCTGGGATGTGCCAGTCGGGCATAAAAAGCCCACTATAACCCTAGCCCTAACCCTAACCCTAACCCTAACCCTAACCCTAACCCTAACCCTAACCCTAACCCATACGCCAGTACACTGTCCTTCTTAGTGGGTCAGAGGCACCCAGAGGTGCAGCCCACTAACTCACCCTAACCTAACCCGTAATAACCCTAAGCCTAGCCCTTGCCCTAACCCCAACCCTAAGCCAGATCTGTACTTGCATTGCACTACACGCGAGTACACTTCCCTTCTTAGTGAGCCAGAGGGCGCCCAGCAGAGGCATTCTTCTCTCACCTCGCTCACCAGTCCAAAGTTCCAAAAAACTCTGTATGCCAGTATGCTGTCCTTCTTAGTGAGCTAGAGGCACCCAAAAGAGAGGTGCCTCTGCCAGTGCCACTTGGTACGCAATGGCTACACAGTCATGTACCCTTCCTTTTCCCTTTGTAGGGGGCCAGAGGAGGCATCCACCCCAGAGAGGTGCCTCCAGGAGCCTGCTAAATGCCTTCCCTTTGTAGCGGGCCAGAGGAGGCACCCACCCCAGAGAGGTGCCTCCAGGAGCCCGCTACCCTACCCCCCCTAAACCAGTACTAACGACAGACGACAAACAAAATGACAAATTTCTGAAAAATTTTGCAACAAACGGAAACGAGCCGAAACGGGCCAGCTCTGACACATGACAACTCGAAACGTCATTTTTCCTGGTCGCGCCCATCTCTAATGGTGTTTACCAGCTGTACTGTCCTCTTCCAGCATCTCCCATAGTCCAGATCATGAGCTCATTTTCTGGGATCCTCTGGCACTGGATAGTACTGCCTGAAGGAGGTTTCTGCTGGAATGTGTATGCATACTTAAACTTTTATTTTGAATAGTTAAGTAATCTAGTACTTCATAAGAGATAGAGATAGAGATAGAGAGAGAGAGAGAGAGAGAGAGAGAGAGAGAGAGACCCTCCAGTTTATGGATGTGGAACATTGTGCTTCTGTGGCTGAATGTTATTCAAAGGGCTAGCTGCTTCACCATATCATGCCTGCAGTGCCATCAAGAAAAAGGATGTCAAATTTTGCATAGCAAAATTACTGGTCTACAGGAAACTCTCTTGTGCTCACTACCATTCTTCTTCTTCCTAGTTATTCCCCACAGGTGTGGGGTCTGCTTAATCACTGTCATTCACACTTGTCAAGAAACAGTTTCTTTGTATATGGGTGAGAAATGGATATGATGAAAAAAGAAATCAGCTTCTGGGATTTTCCCTTGCTTGGTGTCACTTTGTGAATGGTAGTGAGCAAAAGAGGGTATCCTGTAGACCACTGGTTCTCAACCTGTGGGTCCCCAGATGTTCCTGGACTGCAATTCCCAGAAGCCTCTACCACTCACTGTGCTGGAAGGGATTTCTGGGAGTTGCAGTCCAGGAATATCTGGGGACCCACAGGTTGAGAACCACTGCTGTAGACCATCCTGATGGTTGCCATTGATGTTATCAACATTCAGGGTGCCCTTTGCTATGTAAAGCTTGACATCCTTTTTCCTCTTCATTTATTTCTAATGGATGTTCTGGATGCAGGATTCTGGATGGTATAGTCAAAAATGAAACCTTATCTGGACTTGTGAAGTGATTGGACTGATGGGAATGGGGAAGCTGAAAATTTTAGGACTCCATTCCCCTGCCCCGAAACATTTTGTTTCAGATACACCTGTTGATTTCTAAAGCCCTTTAAAATTAGAAAACTGTTCTTCCTGTAGATTACTTATGAAAGTTCTCAAGAAAAGGGTGATATCACTAAACTTCAATGTAGGATTATGTTGTTTTCCACTTGAAGAAACTACTCACAAAACAGTTGGGTGGACATTGCCTTAGATTGCAAGAAAGGACCTCTTACCTTCACTTATTTCCTGATAAACAATATAGTCAGTCCATTGCACTCCTCAACTAAAGCTAACACTTACCCAAACACATCCTATTCCTGATGAGTACATCCATATGGCAGGTATTGGTTTATACATTGAATCACAGTATTATCTATCATTTCTGGATTCATCAAGAAGCAAGTTAATATCACCCAGGTTGCCTTTTACTTCAACAATAAGGCAGGATGCTGTATGGCTCCAATAAAGCTTTCATTCTAGGATGAGTAACCCATATTCCTTCTTTGCCCACCAAGTCTGGAAATAAAGATACAAGACACATTTGATGGATTGAAATTGGGTCACAATTTATAAACTCAAATAAGTGTCTTTCACTGTTGAAACCTTAAAGCAAGGAGGCCAGAAAAGTGTTAGTGGCTAAGTTCTGTTCCTGATTATTATTAACAGGCCACTGCTCTCTTGATCAGCATGCTGCCAAAAGTATCACGGTCTGGATAGCCCTCATCTATCACTCAAGGACATAATATTATAATTGGACCTACTCATCCATTCTTCAATAATTTATCCAATCCCAATTCTGATTGTGGGCTGTTGGACTAAGCATCCTATTCCTAAATAACTTTAGCCTAACTTCCATTACCACTTGCACTGCACACCAATTATGACCAGAGTAAGCAATTTCCCGTAGGCCTGAAGAGAATGGGATGGGAAAAAACTCATCATCACTCCCAGCCCATCAGAGTGATGGTCTAAAATTCCCACCCGGCCCTTAGGTGACCAGCTAGTCTCATTCTCCTCATAGGGTGGGACTACGGGAAGGTGAACTGAATGGAAAGAGGCGCACTAAGGAAGGTGAATCTATTTATATACTCTGTCACCTGTTTTGTCACATGGCCCATTCAAACTGTCAGTGGGGCCGGACACACAGGCAAAGTGCCCCCCCCCCCCCCAGCATTTTGGTCAACAGGAGCTCCCTTAGATGAGAGTCATGTACATACAATCAATGAACTAAGCTTAGGATGAGAAGAGAAAAGAGCAAGGTGCCAGCATCAAGGTATATTAGAGAGTACAATAATTAGGAAATGTAGACAGAAATTCAAAATGTTCAGTATCAAATGGCCTATCTAAAGTGGGATCAGGTAACACATGTTCTGTATTAAATAAGGCAAACATTTATTTGAAGGTTACCTAGAGTTCTTCATTAAAAGACCTCAGTTTAAAGGTCTTATTTGTCATAAATTTACCACCTGGTCAACTGACTAAGTATACAGGTCATATGTCTTCATAATTAAATGAAAACCTATTGCATAGTACAGTAATTATCCCTACATATAAATGTTATGTTCTCTTTTGATTCCATTTTTAATGAGGCATTTCTTCCATCTTCTGGCTATCTTCATGCAGCCTGACCCAAACATAACTATAAATCTTCTACCTCCTTAAAGAAGACTTTGTCCTGTTTTTACCTGGGCGTCTCAAGTTGTTCAACATGATCAAAGAGAACCTGCAGACTACCAGAGAAACATACTAAGGTATGTAGATCTTTAGCTAAAATTATAGAATATTTCTAAAATAAAATATAAGAAAAAGTTGTGGAAATCATGCATGCATCCTTAAATCGTATATTTATTCTTTTGCCAACAAAAGTTGGTATGGGGTAGTGTAATACTCAGTGGTAACAAATGCTACAGTCACTGCTGGTTAATTTCTTATCTCCTACCAAGATAGCTAAAGATAATGCACTACTTCCAAGACTGCTGCCCAATTATCTTTCACCGTGTTTTACCAATAAGACCATGCCGTCCATTCCAGCAATTGTGCAACTTATATCCCAGGTTTCAGTAATAGGAAATTCCAGGCTATCCTTTTTCAGCTGGCTGAACATACAATCAGTCATATTTACATCAACTGGCAGTCCATGGTTCTGAAAGTGGGGTGATTCACCTTGCCATTTGGAAATGAAACATCACCCTCTTTGAACTACCAATCTGTGTTTATCCCAGCAATACTAGCTCAGTTTGTAGCCCTATACTGGGGCAGGATGAGCAACTTTGGAGTCCAGAGTTTCCATTTTCCAAGACTTACAAAGTGCTGTACCAGATGTGAAAATGCCAACACAAGGCATCAAAAACAACTACCATTGGAAACTCAGACTGAGTTTCATTTTCTATCAGCCACATTAGAAGATTTGTCTGCACTCCATTTTATTACCAAAATGAAAAACAAACCAATAACCCCACTACTCTGGGAGGCTTCTTGAAGTGGAAATGAAATTTATTTGAAGACAATTTTCTGATCCAGAGGGACATACAGAAGCCATGAAAACTGCTTTGTGACTTGAGGGCTGCCCTTTACTCACACCTGACATATATCTACTGAGTCCTATAATGCATGCCTGATCCTATATCTCCCCACTGCAGATTTTCCTATCCATGAGATCTGTATTAAGAACTTTTTAAACCTGCATTTCTACACACACACCCTGGTTGTTCCACCTGAAATGACCCAAAAATAGCCTTGTGTCATCTTCTTGTGGGAAGCAGAAGCTCCAGTTGTACTTCTAGCACATCCTCTGGCTGTTCAGAACATTTGAACATAGAAACACTTTTCCTCCAAAGAGTAACAGAAAATATTTAAACCAGTATAGACAGAAAACAGCTGCACAAATCTGTGACACTTTCGGAAATGCCAAAGAAGGGCCATTTTCATCAGACAGATGGCAAAAATTTGCCCAAAGTTTTCTGGGATAAGGAAGAGATTCTGCCACAATCTGCCATTACTGCCTGTGCCATGGCCCCTGGATTTTAGGAAGTCATTTTATCACATCCAAAAATGTCCAACCATTTCACTCCCTCTTTCAAATTTATCATCTTGAATTTTGATTCATGAGATCAAATTACATATATTTTTATTTAGCATTAAAAACAGAAATAAATGAAAGAGCCCCCCTCAAATGCTCCCTTCATTTTATAGAGCTAGTATATGACTAAATGATCTACCACATTAAATATATCTACAAAGTTCCTTTTTTACTCAGTGAAGGACTGTTCGGACTGGCTATTTATGGTATGAACTATGTAGATCAGGCTTCAAACAATCTTTTGAAGGTAATGGGAGGGGTGATGTGTGATTTGGCATGCTTCTCCCATCCAAAGAGCAAATTATATTTATTTATTTAGTTTAGAGTATTTTTATCCTGCCTTTCTCCTTGGAAAAGGCACCCAAGGCAGTAATGAGGGATGATATACAGTCCAGTACAATTAAGACATGTTCAAGTACTGAGAACAGGGAATTGAGGGACATCTTACAGCATTAAAAGACAACATTGCAATTAAAGCTACAAGAGAATGCAAGCAGTTAAAAGGAGAGTAAAATTCCATGTAAAAGTCATGAATGCTGGAAACTAACATTGTAGCCCAATTAGCTGTTATTTAAGCATTTTCTCTGATAATCAGCAGAGGATAAGGGAAGTTATTTTTTTTAAATCGCTCCTTTCTCTCTTTCCGTCAGTGCCCTTCCATTTTCTCCCTTCCCCCTTTCATAATCCACCCCCTACTAGGAATCTGCAGCCATGATGAGGCTGCTGGAAGTTGCTGTCATCTGGCTAAACAGGCATGCCAAAAAGAATGCATGCCCTACCTCTAGGCCAGAAAGCTGCACAATAACTCTTGAAGGAAAGGATAGTTCGATCAAAGTATAAATACAGGCAGACACTGTCCTTTCCCCCCATTTGGGCAATCCACTCAGTGATCCGTATTCAATATCTATATGTTCTCTGAGTCTTTCTTTTTATGTTCAAAGACATTTCACTATAGGGAACGGTAGGTAATGAATTAATTAAAGATGCAGTAGTTAATGTAAGTGGTACAGAATGTAAGCATTAATGAGAAAGAAGAAGGGGGAGTGGAAGGGAGAAAATGGGTTGAGCTTCTAGCATGCATGACTGCTTTCCCCAGTTTTGACTAATAGGCTCAGATCCTAATTGATGGATGTGTGTTCCTATCTGTTCCATGTCCTGGGGTTTGGCATGTGTGTTTGGCTGCCTGTTGCTGCTCAGTTTTCTAGCAAGTACTTGGCATCTTTTTCTATGTCCTTCCAATTTCTCTTTAGATATTTTTCCATTCTCTCATTGTGTTTCTCTTTCAACTTCTCTGGCTTGCATGCCACCTACTTCAGCGAGCCAGCTTGGCTAATTACAAACTAAAATGATAAAAGACCAACACTTGTCCTTCCTTGAATATGCAATTATAGTGCATCTTTTCCAAGTAACTGTTCCAAATATTTTATTCTGGCCATGTGAGTCAGGGATTCCCATCTTTTTCTATCCCAGACATCTTAATCTCCCCTTGTTTTATAGACACCATATTCAAGGAGAATATGGAATGAATCTTAAAATGCAGGCCCTTATTCTTTCTAGTTGTTCCCATGGAACAAATATTCCACATCTGTAATCTAGGGCTCCAGTTCTTAACATGTGATCTAAAGGGAATTCACCAATCTGATTAGGGTCTCTTTCACTTTTTCTAAAAATAGCGTTGACTAGCATTGAAACAGTTGATGGTGGAGTGCAAACACTGGCCTTCTCATCTTTTGATTAGCTGCTGCAGGACAAGTAATGATTTCCTCTAAGCTTCCTTTGGCTATTTTTCCACTCTCATCCTAGCAGACTCAGAGGCAAGTTTATTTCAAAGTCATGGCAGAAGATAGTTACTAAATTGTTTTGAGATGAGTTGATGAAGTAACCATGCCTCAGTATCTGTTGGAAACCAAACCAGTAAGAATTCTGAGTAGCTCTGTGTGACTTGGAATAAATGGATCATTACAAGTGTGTGTGTGTGTGTGTGTGTGTGTGTGTGTGTGTGTGTGTGTGTGTGTGTGTGTGTGTGTGTGTGTGTGTGTGTGTTGAAGAGACTTCTGTTACTATTTTCCATCCCTCACCATTTTCTGTCATATTTTTTAAAAAAATAAACTCACTTTAAATCACAACTATACAATCTTTTAGTAGAAGTGAACCCTCAGAGGTTCATTCGGATTTACTCCTGCACTTTACAATTATAATCTGATTTCCACAGCTGTAACTAGCCATTTTAGCAACCAGGGAAATTAGCACAGACACATGGGCATAAGCCGCTATGAAAAGGAAGGGCTAGAACATATTGCATCACACACATTCTCTCTCTCTCTCTCTCTCACACACACACACACACACACACACACACACACACACACACACACAGAGAGAGAGAGAGAGAGAGAGAGAGAGAGAGAGAGAGAGAGAGAGACAGACAGACAGACAGACAGACAGACAGACAAGAAAGAGAGAAACAGAGAAAGAGAGAGAGAGAGAGGAAAATGAAAGTGAATAGGATATACAGTATATTTTTCTAGTGGTAGAGTCACCTTTAGTTTTTGGTTTCCTCTAAATTTTGGTGTTGTGGGGCAAAGCACCAGTTGCAGCATCCTAACTGCAGCCCTGCCTGTTTCTTGTGCAGATTCAGGCATGCAGCCTACATTTCGTCTGACCATAAAGCGAGGCAAAGCAACTTCCAGAGGTATGAGGACCACACACCCAAACAGAGGTCTTGAAGCACCATACTCACACATTCTCATCCTGTCTATCCATTCATTTGTGTCCAATTCTCAGCTATTTTGTAGACTGATGCTCTCCATGTCTTTGTATCTCTTCTTTTAGCTCCATCAAAGTCATTCCACTGCCACTTCTGATGGTGTCAAGCCAGTGAGTCCTTGGGTGGCACCTTCATTTGACAGGGGCCAATATCAGCATTATTGTCTTTTCATGTGAGTTGTCTTGCAGAATATGACCAAAGTATGTCTGCTTTTCTTTAGTGATCTTGGCTTCCAGAAGTTGTTTGACTCTGTATAGTTTTGTTTGACTTTGTCTAGAACATCCTTGTTGGTCATCCTTGCTGTCCAGGGATGTGTAGAAGTTGTCTCCACCACCACAATTCAAATGCCTCTATCTTTTCCCTACCTATCTTCCTCAAAGTCCAAGTTCCACAACCATATGAAGCTACTGGAAATATGATCAAATTAACTAGTTTGCATTTGATTGGGAGGCTGATGTCTTTATTCTTCCAGATGTTATTCATGCTGATCATTGCTGCTCTTCCATGCACTGTACGTCTTCTGATTCCTGAGCTGTAGTCACCTTTTTAATTAATTTTAGTGCCCAGGAAGTTAAACTCCTTTATTGCTTCAATTATGTCACTGAATATCTTAACACTGACTTGCATGCTCTCTGCTGTTGTCATTATTATTATTATTATTATTATTATTATTATTATTATTATTATTATTATTATTATTATTATTATTATTATTATTATTATTATTCTCAGTGCTGAGGTAAAATCCAATTTTTTTACTTTCAACGTTGATTATTAGAATTAGCCTTTCTTTATCTTTCTTCTTTTCCACCAGCAGTTCTGTATCATCTGCATACCATATAGATTATTGATGTTCCTATCTCCAGGGATCTGGAAATCTTGGTGGACCACAAATTGAACATGAGTCAGCAGTGTGATGCGGTGGCCAAGAAAGTGAATGTGATTCTTTGTTGTATCAACCGATGCATAGTGTCTAGATCAAGGGAAGTGATAGTACCACTCTCTTCTGCTCTGGTCAGACCCCATCTGGAGCACTGTGTCCAGTTCTGTACACCTCAATTTAAAAAGAATGCTGACAATCTCGAACAGGTCCAGAGGAGGGCGACCAAGATGATTGAGAGACTGGAACAAATGTCTTATGAGGAGCTGCTTAGGGAGCCTTACAAATAGAAGACTGAGTGGGGATATGATAGCTATGTTTAAATATTTGAAAGGATGTCACATTGAAGAAGGGACTGGTTTATTTTCCATGGCTTCATAGACTAGGACGTGGGGCAATGGTCTCAAACTACAGGAAAAGAGATTCAATTTAAACATTAGGAAGAATTTCATGACAGAGCTGTTCAGCAATGGAATATGCTGCCACAGAGGGTGGTGGAGCCTCCTTCTTTGGAGGTTTTTAAGCAAAGGCTGGATGGTAGAGATGGGCACGACTCAAAAAAATTGTGTTTCGTTTGTCGTTTAGGGGTCTGTTTCGGTTCGTTTAGGGGTCCGTTTCGGTTCGTTTTCATTTTCGTGACGTTTTTTGCAAAAAAATTCATTTTCGTTTTGTTAGGTAACGAAATGAAAAAATGAAAACGAAAACAAAAAATTGCTGTTTTGTTAGCATTCTTTTAGTTCAATGCATCTGCTGCAACGAAAACGAAAAACACAGCAAATGTGGTTGTTTCATTTTCATTTTCATTTTGTTTAAAAAAAAATCTTTTCGTTTTCGTTGCGTATTGAAATGAAAAAACAAACACAAAAATGAAAAATCACTCATTTCGTGCCCATCTCTACTGGATGGCCATCTGTCAGGAGTACTGTTGTGGGTGTTCCTGCATAGCAGGGGGTTGGACTAGATGGCCCTTGAGGTCTCTTCCAACTCTATGATTCTATGATTCTATGATTCCTGTGGTTCCTCCTCTTCTATGCCTTGATTTTGATTTCCATTTGTATAAAGTTTCTCTGTATATTCCTGTCACCTTTCTTCAAGTGCTTGTTGGTCATGTAATTCCTGACCATCATGTCCACTGAGTATTCCTTTCTTGCCATAAAAGGAGCTCCAACCTTTTTCGCATAAGCCCAACAGTATGAGCTTTCTGAGCTGCTTTCCCGCATCGCTCGTACAAAATTTCTTCACATCTACTGACTGACACATTCTACCCCCAATTTTTTTCTCTGCACAAGGGGATACTTGTGCAGAGAGTCCCTAATATCCCTGGTGGCCATTCACATGGGTTTGAATGCAGAAATTCTTTCACATGGTGAGTCATTACAGAGGACCTCTTTTCAGAAGAGAAAGGTCAGAGATAGAGGATGTGGTTTCTGGCCCCTCCCTAAGCATTTTAGAATTTTAAGTGTCTGCTGGCAAGCCACTCCAGTATTCCTTGCCAAGAAAACTCCATGGACATGGGGTCACAAAGAGTCGGTCACGACTGTAACGACACAACACACACACGCAGGGCCTTTACTCTGTTTGCCACAACCGAGTAAGACCATTCAAACCTTACGAGATAGTGCTTTTCTGAAAGGGGGCCCTTGTTTTTAAATCTCTTCCAGGGCCTTGGTCACCTTTAAGCTGGCCTTGCTTAGAATAAACAGTAGAATCCTGGATGACATCCATTCTGGCTTTATTGCTGACTGAATAGTATGCATCCTTAGTTGACTTTTGTCAGCCAGATTCTATTTGTGTGCACTGCAGCGAATTAAATGAGATCAAACATTAATCATTTTAAATGTCTCTGAGTGCATACTCTTAGTTATATTGATATTGTTCTCTTTGTGAATTGTTTTGATGAGTTAAAATTAGGCCATTTGAACATTTAGGGTGGCACCTCTAAAAATACTAAAAGGAGCAGAACATTTTTTTAAATGGAGCAAGTGGTGTTGACTGTATTTCACAATTGGTTAGTGTGACTCGTTTCTTCCTTATTAAAAAAGAAGGCAGCATGTCACTGTCTTTCTACAAAACTGGAGCTATGGGCTATATATAAGGGGTAAAATACCTTTGGCCTTCTCAATTTCTTTGTTTGAATTAAGCACTCTGATTGAACTCCAATGAAGATGGACAAGATGCACTGGGAACATATCTACACTGCATAGCAATAGCACATTGATAACAATTTTAAAAGGGGAACAATTGGAATTTTTTGCAGTTCCATAATTCCATGATTAGATATGAACTGTCATGAAACCATCCTCTGGAATCTTGGGGTGTGTAGTTTAGTGGTACTTCAGTGAGCACTCCAGTGGCTACTTCAATGAGTGGAATGTACATCATCAAAATAGAGACTCCCATGATTCTGTACGATGGAGCCATGGCACTTTATAAGGTATCAAATCATGATCATTGTGTATTGTAGATATGACACATTCGTAGAGACTGGTCCGCTAAGGCTGTTCTCAAGGAACAAGCTTTTATTTGGGACTTATTTATCAGGTGGATTCATGGAAGTATTTTTACTTCCTGCCTCAGCAGAATATTATACTAATGTTCTCTAATTTCTGTGGAATTGAGGAACTGTGTACATGAATACCTTTCTCATCTTTCATAACAAATTGTTTTGAAGAATAAATAACAAAAACTCTGCCCTTTTCAGGGAAAAAAGTGAAATGTAATGAAATGAAATTAAGCTGACATAGTCCCCAAGGCAGAGATGTTCTTATAAGTCTCAGCTGAACCTTAGTCACCATCAATGCCAAATTAACTCTTCTAATATATTGAAATGCCAAAATAGCTCAGATAAACAATGTTGAAAGTGAGATGTGGCTCTGAAGGGAATTCTATCATTCATCTGGTTTGATAAAGAAATGGGGATAATGAAATGTGAGCTGTACGTCTCACTGAGGTTAAGCTTGGCATGCAACTAAACACTGGCCTTCGGTGAACTCAAAAGGAAATGTTGTTTTTCAGAAAGAAAAGTGAAAAGACAACTGGAGCCACTTACTGTATTGTGAACATGAAGATTATTGGGCAATGAATGTTATTGGGTAATGAAATTTTATCACAAGGAATTCTTGCACTGTGAAAGAACCTCTCTCCTGGGTCAGTCATAAATCGTTTTTCTAGGGCTAAAACTTTAGTTGTGAAATAACTAGTTTCTTTGTTAATCGCTATAATGTCTGCCACTCTACCAGTTCCAAAATCTGCTGCCTAGATGCCCTAAGCACATCCGATCTTGCTTGATTTCGGAAGCTAAGCAGGGTCAGCTCTGGTTAGTACTTGGATGGGAGACCACCAGGTAATACCAGGTGCTGTAGGCGCCTGGAGTAGGAACTGGCAAGCCACTCCAGTATTCCTGCCAAGAAAACTACATGGACATGGAGTCACGTAGAGTCGGTCACGACTGCAATGACACAACACACACACAGAGAGAGAGAGAGATCTTCTAAAATGGAATATTATTGGAGGGGGTTCCTGGTATAAGATAAATCATTATAGACAGAAAGAGGGAAATTAAATACACCCTTGCTACTTTTAGTGGCAATCCCATTTAGATCACTCCACAACATATATTTCTAACCTGTTAAATAACAATTAACTTGTTAAAAAGAGATTAGCATAGTCTGCCTTCACTCCGCCATTGGCCACTATTTTGAAAAACAATAACACTAAAGCTAGAATCTGGGGGCTGTAGAATGCGTTCTAAGGACCTTAGTGTTAAACAGAAATCTTCCTCTTCCTCCCTACCCGAGTTATTTCAGTGACATTCCAGTCTTGGAGGAAGTAATCTGATGTCAGATTTCCATTCCACCTACTGGCAAGATATAGATTTTTGAATGAGTTTCCTTCTGAGTTCAAAAGAGCTGAACATGTTGATGGTGTAATGGGAGAGGAAAAGGCAAGCTCCAGGTGACTGTGTAGTCAGGTAAGCACAGTCAAGAATAAAATTCAGTCTACACCCTAGACTTGCTTTCAGGAAACAAACAGGGTCAACATAGATACTAAAAAGAGAAGGATATAATTAATGTAGCTGTAAAAGACAAATATGTTTATAATTAGGATTTTGGAAACAGCAAGAGAAGAGAGATATAGCTAAGGGAAACTATGGCAGATAAATATTTTAACAGTGAAGGTGAGATAGCCAGAACATTGAAACCAGTAGGCAAAGTGTATTCCCCTTTAATCTTTCATGGAAAAACTGACTGAAATCCTTTTACTTAGCATACTAAGTTACAACTAGAGATGGGCATGAAGTGAAAAAAAATTTTTTCGAGTTGTCGTTAGTCGGGCCGGTTCCGTTTCAGGTCATCTCCTTTTTTCGTGAAAATTCGCAAAAATTAGTCGGTTAGTTTTTTGTTTTTTCGTTTCCATTTCTGCCGCGATTTCGCGCATTTTGACGTCCGACCGAGACTTGCGGCTTGCGGGTGCAGCGCGGGCGGCGGTGGCACGGGGGTACATGCGTGGGCGGCGGCAGGGGCAGCGGCAGGGGGAGTGGCTAGCGTGCGCGCGGGCGCACGGGCGGGTGGGCGCGGGTCCCGCAAATGAGCAGGCGAAATACAGTTTAAACCTGCCTGGGTGATGGACTTGCTGCTGCAAAACAAGGCTAGTGCATCCTAAGCAAACAAAGTGGGGCAGAAACAAATTTGCATTTCTTTTTTTTTCTCTTGGTCTGCTGTGCTGAATCTGCTGATGCTGAACCAGCCAGCCACCCTACTTGGTCTGGCTGACGTGCCTGTTTGTTGTATTTTTTGTTGTTGTTTGGTTTGGAATCCATCCCATCTCCCCTCCACCTCTCTCAGAGGCAGCAGGAGAAACAGACATTCCGTTCCTCCCCAAATCTGGATGAGGGGTCTACTCCTCTACTCTCAAATTGGCCCCCCATCACCAAGGTCCTTCTGCCTTCATTTCACATTCACAGTCAAAGTCACACACACTTAAAGGACAAGGAATAAAGCCAAAGCCAATGCAACCCTGCTTTTGGTCATGGTCAACAAAAACATTAGCAGTTAGAGCCTGAGGTGGTTAAGCTACGTACCTAGCTAGTAGCTACAGCCAGGAATAGTTTTGGTAGGGATGGGAATGGGATAGGGCTCTGGGTTGCTCTGACTTAAGTTTTACAGCCCACAGCCCAGCCCACTAGGCTATAAAAGGAGGAGGACTATCTCTGGTCGACGCGTCCATAAGGCCAGAGTAAGGGTGGCCACTCCGGCCAGGCCACAAGGCAGAGTATGAGAGCACCCCAGCACAGAGCCAGTGTGCGGCAGGCTCATTGCCAGCTCCAGTATAAAAAGGATGGAGCTGAATGGCATGACAGGAATTTAAAGGCCACTGGCCTTGGGTCACAGTGTCTTGCAGCCCAGAGGACTGAGTAGCGGAGGAGGCCAATCACCTTGAGTCTGGTCTGGCACCACACTGCCTGCGATGCACCACATGGCACTTTCTGACAAACTCTTGGGTGGTGCTGTACGTAGTACGAACGCTGTTCAAATCAGTACCCCCCTTCTGTGTGAAACACGGCGTCTTGTAGCCCAGAGGAAAGACTGGAGGAGGAGGCCAATCACCTTGAGTTTGGTCTGGCACCACACTGCCTGCGATGCACCACTGTCCACCACATGTCACTTTTTGACTAAGTCTTGGTGGTGCTGTACGTACGAACGCTGTTCAAATCAGTACCCCCCTTCTGTGTGAAACACGGCGTCTTGCAGCCCAGAGGAAAGACTGGAGGAGGAGGCCAATCACCTTGAGTTTGGTCTGGCACCAAACAGGCTGCAAAAAGGACAGCAAGCCACATTCTGAGTCTGACTCTTCCTCCCCAAGTCCCCAGCTGTGTGCTGGTAGACTTGCTAACTGCCAGCCCGGCAGTCTACTACCATGCCCTTCTTTGTGAATCACAGTTGGTTCCCACACAACTCCAAGAGCCAAGCCTGCAACTTTGCAATAAACTAATGGAGTGCTGGCACCCAACTTCTCTTCCCTTCCTTGTGAGGCACAGTGTCTTGCATCCCAGAGGAAAGAGTGGCGGAGGCCACAAGCTGGAGTAATTGAATGCTGGGCCAGCAATCCACGACCATGGCCTTCGTTGTGAATCCCAGCTCCTACAACTCCAAAAGCCAAGCCTGGAACTGTCAGAGAAACTACTGGAGTGCTGGCACCCAACACCTATTCCCTTCTTAGTGAGCCACAGTGTCTTGCATCCCAGAGGAAAGAGTGGCTGGAGGAGGCCACATAGCCTGAGTCTGAGGCCACAGGGCCTCTGTAGGGGAGGATCATTGCCAGGAAGCTCCAGCTCCCCAGTGTAGCTGAATGGCCTGAGGAGGACGCCAGGAAAATGCCCTTCTTCGTTAGCCACAGTGGGTTGCAGCAAATGGAACACAGTCGCCCTTCCCTCACAGACTCACAGTCAGTGACTCCAAGTATCCATCCACCAACAAGGGCCAGGCTGCACCTTTCCGACAATCTGTTATGTACGCCTATGCAGGCTTCCCTTCTTCGTGAGCCACAGTTGGCAGCCCAGTGGAAAAGCAGAGTCCACATGGTGCCTGACTCTGAGGCCTGAGACCACTCTGAAACAAGGACTGCAAGCCAGAGGGTCTTCCTACACAGCTGTGTGCTGCTTTCCCGGTAAACTCCTAGCAGGCCAGCACAGCCATGTTCCCTTCTCAGTGAGTGACATAGCTTTACAGTCCACGGAAGACAGTAGGCCTGAGAACCACAGGCTCACTGTCTGTGTGAGTCAGAGTACCCACAAAGAACCAAGCCTGGAGGCTTCCTTGCTCCCTCCCTTCACAGAGAGCCACAGTCAGTGCATTGCATCCCAGTGGCATGCCCTTCGTGTTGAATCACATTCCCCACAACTCTAAGAGCCAAGCCTTGAACTTTCTGATAAACTGTCCTATTTATAACAGTGACAGAGGACCACCAGCACGGCAGTAAGTTGTCCTTCTTTGTGAGCCACAGTGTATGGCAATGGCAGCCCACTGAAGACTAATTGGCGGTCCGGAGGCTGACAACACTCCCACACTGTGGCACTCCTTCCTGCAGAGTCCTGTCACTGTCCCAGGCAGAGTCCAAGGGTGCTTTCGCCTGAAGTGGCTGCGCAACCATCTTGAGGAGAGCAAGGCAGCATTCTGCCTAATCACGGGCCCACCCCACGGCTGTTTTCTAGCACACAAGCACAATGCCCTTCTCTGTGAGGCACAGTGTGTGCAACCCAGAGTGAAGGGTAGGGGAGGCCAGAAGGCCAGACTAGAGGGGGTTGAAGGAGAACCACCGAATCGCCCCTCCCTCAGCCAAGGGATTTCCCAACCTAGACTGCGTGAAGAACCCCCCCCCCCAATGTGGGATGACAGAGTCCACCAGTTCTTCTAAACAAAATAGTTGATGAGTGAATGCACTGTTACAGTTGGTCTTCAAGTGCTTTTCCGCCAAGAGGCGGGCACAGCCATGGTTGCTGCATGGGCAAGTTGAGGGCAGTGGCGACAGGGCTGAACTTGAAGCACTAACTGGACCAGGATGTTAGGGTGAAGGAGAAGCAGCTGGAAGGCCTCCTCTAAGCCGGAAGTGGGGGGAGCCTGACAGGCAGGCAGGGAGAAGACACAGAGCTAGAGTGAGTCTGAGTCTTTGACCACACAGGCTTCCAAAAGGACAGCAAGCCAAGCTTTCTGACTTTTTTTCCCAGCTGTGTGCTGGTAGACTGCTCCTAACTGCTGTGCCGGCATTCCATCTCCATGCCCTTCGTAGTGAATCACAGCAGTTCCACAACTCCAAGAGCCAAGCCTGGAACTTCCTCCTGAAAGACTCTTCTATTTCTAAGAAACAAACGATTATTGTGCAGAACTGTGGTACGTGCAAGTACATTCCACTCCAGCCCTTCTTAGTGAGACACAGTGTGGTGCAGCCCAGAGGACAGAGTAGTGGAGGCCTAAACATCCCCCCTAACCCTAACCCTAAGCCCACCACCAGCTGTTCCTGAAGAGTGTTCCCATAACTCAATCATCATCATCAATCAGTAACAACCTAGGTTTGCAACCAGTAACTTTTCTTGTCCGGCAGCCTTTGTTCCAGGGTTAGGGCAGAAATGATTATAAAATGTTTAAGCACTGAGTGTGCGCACAATGAGTCACACCGCACAGCACCAAGATCCACACAGGGGACTTTCGGACAGGAGTATGCACACACAACAAGGACGTTTCCCTTCTTTGTGAGCCACAGCTGGCAGCCCAGTGGAAAGAGTGGTGGAGGAGACAGAGCTAGGTCTGTGTGAATTACAGACTCACACAGTCAGTGTGCGTCAGAGTATCCACCAAGCACCAAGCCTGGAGGCTTCCTTGTCCCTCCCTTCACAGTGCATTGCAGCTCAGAGTGAAAATTAGCGGTAGCGGAGGCGGACAAAACTCCCACACAGCGGCAACACTTCCTGCAGAGAGGCCTGCCTCTTCCCACTAGAAGCGGAGCTCCTGTCTTTCCCTTTCCACAGCCCTTCTTAGTGGTTCACAGACCAGCCCAGACGACAAAGTATGGGACTGGGAGGCCAGAAGGGCAGACTGGAGGAAGTTGAATGAGAAGCAACTTGAAGGCATGCTCAAAGCCGAGACTGGTGGAGTCTGACAGGCAGGCAGGTTGGCAGAGGGCCGGGCAGGCAGGGAAGCATCTAGTCTGGCTTACAGGTATGTGTGTGTAGGCTAGACACATGCTTAGAGGATACCATCCTCCAAGGCTAGGGATTGGGAAGGCACTAAGCCAAAGTGCCAGTAGGGAGGATTGTTTCCGCCTTGGCAGGCAGAGTTTCTATCACCACCCCAGGGTTTTGGCAGCCAAGGAGACAGAGTGGAAGTAGGAGAACTGGGTGGGTCTATTTCTTTAAGGCTGTAAGGAGGGGAGCTTGCCCCCTGATACTCAGTCTTTGAGGTAGGTTGTTGTAAAATGCTTCCTCACCACTTTGTTAGCAGATTGGTGCCTAAACCCCAGGGAACGGTGTGAAGCACCAAGGAAGGCAGGTATTAGGGTCTCTCTCAGACCAGCCATGGCAAAAGGGGAAACATTGGGCCAATACAGACAGACCCTTTCCAATGACACTTTGAGTGGCCCTGCCTGGTTTGGAGACAGGCCAGGGCTAGAAAAATTGGGCCACTAATAGTACCCTTCAATTGTGTGTGAGAGAGAATACAGCAGGCAGGCAGGCAGTCAAGCAGGCAGTATTGCAGGCATTAGGCACTGGAGTCGGCAGGTAGTCACAGGGCCAGGCAGGCAGGCAGGCAGGCAGGCAGGCTCGTAGGGCCAAGGGGAGGCAGGCAGACTTGCAGGAGGGCAGGGAGGATTGCAGGCAGGAAGTTAGGTTACAGGCAGGAACTTAGGTCTTGGAGTGTTGGGGTAATCCCAAGGTGGAAAGGTTGAAGCGGATGAAAGTCAACCTTTCCACTGTCTCCGGGTCCAGGCAACAGCGGCGCGGCCTCAGGACATCTCCCATGTGGGAGAAGACACGCTCACTCTGGACACTGGTGGGTGGGATAGACAAGAGGTCCAACACCAGAGTTGAAAGAGCGGGCCAGAGGTCTGCCTTTCTGGCCCAGTAGTGCAGTAGGTCCGAGCTGAGGGGTTGGAGGGGCTCGGCCATGTACTCCTTCACCATGGTCTGAGCGGGGTCTGCTACTTCTTCCTCCCTTGCCTCCACTGAGGAGGAAACTGCCATGGCTAGGGCAGATGCCAGGTAGTTGGCTGCTGGAACGGAACCTGGTCTCTGGGTGAACGCTCCTGGAGTACAGAGGGATGTGGATCCTTGCGAGGACTCCTCCTCAGCATCGCTCTGGCTTCCGTGCACCGTCTGAAATGCCTGGCCCTGATCGGAGAGAGCCCTGACTTGACGGCATAGCTCCGTCTTCCAGGAGTTCAGTTCGGCAGTGCTGGCCGCCAGGGAACCCTTGACGCGAGGGTCGCACAGGCATGCCATCTGGTACACATGTTCCCTTCTTAGGGGGCCAAGGTGGGTATCCACGCCGGTCAGCAGCCTGTCTGCCAAGGCCCTGCTCTTTGGGAGAAGATTGCCTTCTTCCTGGATACTGGTCTCTAGGCGTTGGCGAAGGGCATTGACCAGGGGGAGAACGTGGCCCAGGCTGGTGTTGTAGCTGCTGAGGACGTGGGTTTTCTCCTCAAAAGGCTGCAGGATACCCGCCATCTGGGAGAGGGCGAGCCACTCGGTAGCACCAAGGTCCAATTCCCTCCCCTCATGCAGGACTGGGGTGGTTGACATGATGTATTCCACCACTTCCTTCTGCTCCACCAGACGCTTGACCATTTCGTGGGTGGAGTTCCACCAGGTGGTCACGTCCTGGATCAGGATGTGCTCCGGTCGGCCCGTCTCTGCCTGCCTCTCACGCATCATCCTGGCTGCCTTGACGCTGCGAGCGAAGTGCCCCACAATCTTCCGACACTTGTCCAGCAAGGCCCTGGTCACCCTGGTCCCCTCACTCCAGGAGTCCTTTGGTGCACCCAGGCCAATGGCATCACCCACCACTAGATGCAGTTTGTGTGCTGCGCACACGATGCCCTGGAACCCTGCCCCAAGAACCGTGTTGGTCATGTTACGGCCCGCGTCTGTAACCATGACTCCACGATTGACCTGTCCCTCTGTCCCCAATCCCCACTCTCGCATTGCTGTCTTGAGAACGTCAGCAATGTTGATCCCTGTGGCGTTGTCCTCCATGCTTTGTGCCTGGAGAAGCACCACCCTATACCCTCTTGGGGTGCTGCCTTGTGCCTCCCCCTGCAGCTGCTCATGGGCTGACCAGGGCTCCAGGACCTCCTTGGGTTGCCACCAATGAGCCGTCAGTGAGAGGTATCCGTGGTGCCCACCGGTCCAGAGGTCAGAAGTGAAGTGGATCTTCCTCCCTCTGGCCGCCTGCAGCAGGGCCCGGATCCTGTCCCTGACAGACTCATAAAGGGAGGGTGCTGGTGTGGCCTCTGCCCTGCCGGGAAAGTAGAGTAGTACTACTGCTCTCACTGGTGGTACTCTGGGTGGAAAGAGGGCTGCTCCTTCCGTCACTGCCTGGAGCCTGCCTTAAGTCTTTCCCTGCCAACAGGTCCTCCGAATCTGGCATGTTTAGATACAAGGAGCCCGATTCTGATTCTGATGCCATTTCAGAATCAGAGCCCTTGTCTTCTTGCTGATTAAGGGTGGGACTGTCAGGTAACGGAGATGGGATTTGGTACGCCTCATCCATGCTTCCCTCAGTGACAGACGATGGCACAGTGCTGCTTGTGCCACTGGCACTGCTACTCGGGGAGGGAGTTGCACCAGTATCACTTTCTGCACTACTTCCTGTCCCTTCCCTCAGAAATGTGCCCCTATTTATCTTAGTAGGGGTCCCCCTCCCCTGCCCTCTAGCTGTGCAACCCCTCCTCATTTTTCTCACTTCTTGTGGCTCAGGCCAGGGAATGTATAATGTGATAGTAAAGAAAAGCACCAAGGAACTGTGCAAGTAAATGAGTGAGATGGACTCACAACAGCAACACAACAAACAAGTTAATAGGAGCTAGGGGTTTGCCAATCCTGGCAAACAAGTCTCTCAATGCCCTGCACAGGGCAAGTGTAACAAAATAGAGAACTGTAACTTCTTCACAGTTGTAATTGGATTCTGTATGTAGACTGTAAGTAAATGAGTGAGATGGACTCACAACAGCAGCACAACAAACAAGGAAATAGGAGCAAGGGGTTTGCCAATCCTGGCACCCAACTAAGTCTCTCAATGCCCTGCACAGGGCAAGTGTAATTAGGAGGAGAACTGTAACTTCTTCCCAGTTGTAATTGGATTGTGTATGTAGACTGTGGTGGCAAGTAAATGAGTGAGATGGACTCACAACAGCAGCACAACAAACAAGTTAATAGGAGCTAGGGGTTTGCCAATCCTGGCACCCAAGTCTCTCTATGCCCTACACAGGGCAAGTGTAACAAAGAGAACTGTAACTTCTTCACAGTTGTAATTGGATTGTGTATGTAGACTGTGGTGGCAAGTAAATGAGTGAGATGGACTCACACAACAGCAACACAACAAACAAGGTAATAGGAGCAAGGGGTTTGCCAATCCTGGCAAACAAGTCTCTCAATGCCCTGCACAGGGCAAGTGTAACAAACTAGAGAACTGTAACTTCTTCACAGTTGTAATTGGATTGTTTATGTAGACTGTAAGTAAATGAGTGAGATGGACTCACAACAGCAACACAACAAACAAGGAAATAGGAACAAGGGGTTTGGCAATCCTGGCACCCAAGTCTCTCAATGCCCTGCACAGGGCAACTGTAATTAGGAGAACTGTAACTTCTTCACAGTTGTAATTGGATTGTGTATGTAGACTGTGGTGGCAAGTAAATGAGTGAGATGGACTCACACAACAGCAACACATCAAACAAGGTAATAGGAGCAAGGGGTTTGCCAATCCTGGCACCCAAGTCTCTCAATGCCCTGCACAGGGCAAGTGTAACAAACTAGAGAACTGTAACTTCTTCACAGTTGTAATTGGATTGTGTATGTAGACTGTGGTGGCAAGTAAATGAGTGAGATGGACTCACAACAGCAGCACAACAAACAAGGTAATAGGAGCAAGGGGTTTGCCAATCCTGGCACCCAAGTCTCTCAATGCACAGCACAGGGCAAGTGTAACAAAGAGAAATGTAACTTCTTCAAAAATGTAATTGTGTATGTAGACTGGTGGCTAATTGGCAAGTAAATGAGTGAGGTTGACTCACAAAAACAGCACAAAAACCAAGCTAGTAGAAGCAAGGGGTTTGCCAATCCTGGCAAACAAGTTTCACAATGCACAGGGCAAGTGTAATTAGGAGAACTGTAACTTAACTTCTTCACAGATGTAAGTTACAACTGCACAAAAACCAAGCTAATAGAAGCAAGGGGTTTGCAAAATCTGGCAGCACCCAACTTTCACAAATAATGCACAGTAACTAAGATGAATGTAACTTCTTCAAAGATGTAATTGAAGAAAAAGTTCTATAGAGGTGGCTGGGTGCCTGCCTTTCAACAAATGTTTGTTTGAGTGCCTGACTGCAAAAAAATAAATGAGGTGTTGGACAAGTGAAAGAATATCTATAAGTGTTAAGTAAAATGAAATTGTAAAATGTTCTATAGAGGAAGGTGCCCTAGCCTTGTTGCCAACAAATGTGTTGGAGAAATTTGAGTGCACTGGTTGGCGAGGGAGACTCTGCCTACTCAGTCTGTACTCGGTATAATATTTTTAAAATAATTTAATCCACAGCCTCCAACCTCCCCTTCTAAGCACTAGTACTGGACCTTGGCTGTTGATTGCCACTTGCTAATAAACTAGAATAGAAAATAAATGGAATAAAACTATAAGCTGCTACTAGGGTAGGATAGGGTTGCTGGATTCCCTTCCAAAACCCCAATCGCAACAGCAGCAAAAAAGCTGTAGGCGCAGGGTAAAAGGACCTTGGCCAAGTAAATGAACTTGGTGGGAAATTGGGATACAAAAGAAATGGTATGGTAGTGTAATATAAAATAATATATTTTCAAAATAAATCCGCAGCACCTCCCCTCCCCTACCGCTCCCACTCAAATCTTCCCTCCCCCTTGAAGCAAATATAAGCAAATAAAAAACGGAACTCTTCCTCAAAAATGCAGAAAACAAAAATGAATAAACACTGCGTTGCTATTCCCCACAGGGAATAAAAGAAATTATTATGTTTTGTGAATTAAAATCAATTCAATTCCCTCCCTGCCTAGCGAGTCCGAGACCGCGACCGCGAAATTGAAACTAGACTGAGCGCACCAATCCAGCCCTGACCACCCTCCACAAGATCCAAGCCCAGACTGTGACGGACTGGAACTGCCTCGGCTTTTTATGCCCTCTGGCACATCCAGAAGTGTCAGTCAAAACCTGTCCATGCGATTGGTGGAATGGCTCCGAAAATTTGCATGGTCCCGTCCCATGGCCAGCCCATCGTTGCGCAGGTGTAAAAAAATAAATTAAGAAAAAAATAAAATGAAATCAACGGAGACGTATTTTGGCAATACAAACCCACTGCTGCTACTGTAAAAAATCAAGCATTTAAAATAGGTAACTTTCGCATTTTTCTGTGGTGCTTTGGTGGGGTTTTGAGCAAGGATTTCAAAAAAAATATTGCGGTCGCCATTTTGGACCCCCCAGACCGCACACCGCATGGCAAAGGCAGACAAGACGATGCCCCCCCCGGCCTGGTACCAGCGCAGCGCAGCAGTAGCACTAGCCAAGGAAAGGGGGGCGGGGAACCCCCCCCCCCAAAAAAAAAACCTTCTGGCCTGGAAGGTGCCCTCAGACAGTTTTCGCCTGCTTTTAGGGCCGGGAAATGGTTTTTTTTTTAACTTTTAAAAACTTTTTTTCTGTGCCGCTTGGCATTGCGCGATACCGCGTGCAAGTAACGACCTCGACAAATCAGACCAAATTGTTCGTTCGTCGGTTCGCGCTCGAATTCTGGCGGAGTAATTCCCCTTTCCGTTTCCGTAGAGTAACGGATACGAGTAACGGAAACGGAAACGGGAATACCGCTAAGTCGTGCCCATCTCTAGTTACAACTATAGTTACAACTACAGTAGCAGATGGGCCAGAACTAGGAATATGGCATTAAATGTAAATGTACCCGTACTTGCCACCAGTCTTGCCAGCATTCTGGACCTGTTGTAATCAATGTTGCTAATGTGAAAATTGAATTTGGGGTAGAAATTTGTTTTCCAGTCCATCATCCTTTGCCTGCATGTGATCCACCAAAGTAGTCAACCAGGCAAGTTTGAACATGGGCTGTATTGTGGGATACAAGGCAATTAAGAAAGTTTCAATTCAGGAGAAACCTCTGCAGAAGGACATTTCAAAGGAAGCTCAAGTTGTTCGGACTTGTGGAATTTACAAGAAATATTCTATATTTCCCTGTTCCTGATTATGATTTTACAGTTGTACCTTGTATAAAGGAATTAATTAGTTCCAAATGAAATTATGTTAAGAAAAATTTCCTTTATACAAATTTCTCACAGGAATGCATTGAAAACAGAGTGATCCCATTTTTATGTTGTACAGATTTGCCCCACAGACAATTACGTTAAGCAAATTTCCCCTATATCTGGAATTTTTTATGTTGTACAAATTTTATGTTATACAAACCATTTGTTATACAAGGGTCTACTGTATTTTCTTTAAAAAGATACTAGACCAAGTGTTGGAAATGCAGTGCATCACTGGACAGATTTATGCAAAGCATCACAAATTTGTCTTTTTGTCCAAGAAGGAAAAATAAGGAATATCCTAGTGATCAGCATAGTAAATAAAGCATCTCTGATTTCTTCAGTGGGGATCTTCTTCCGATTATAATTGGCAAGTTACAAAATTTGGGATAGATACAGTAGTTTCACAGACTCTTGAGAATGAAAGAAGGTTCTTTTATTAATACAAATATTTTGTGTTTAATGCTTCCATACAATATATTTAATTCATCCTCTTCTGTTCTTCACTAAACCTTTTCAAAGCTCATTAGCACATTGCTGCAGACATAATTACAATTTCACTTGGCAC
Organism: Phrynocephalus forsythii; assembly: GCA_029282475.1. NCBI lineage: Eukaryota > Metazoa > Chordata > Lepidosauria > Squamata > Agamidae > Phrynocephalus > Phrynocephalus forsythii. The sequence continues at coordinate 128,839,602 of JAPFRF010000001.1, read as the reverse complement.
AGTGTTTTCCTGCTGATTGCTGGGTAGAAAATGGTTCCCTTTGGTGCCTTTCTCTCTCATCTGGAGCACAGAACCTAACTGCTGTGACCACTTATATGACAAAATTGGCAGACCAAGGACCCCAGATGGAAAGCTCTCCAATTTGTGTTTTCAGAAGTAGCATCTGGGCTTTTGATTGGCTTCCTGGCTTGATCCTTAGAAGTTCTCCTGAATTTTTTCCACTGCCATTTTTAGTTATGGCGGCTGCAACAGCACAGGAAGTGGGGATGACACAACAGGTAGTTGCCTGAATAACATCTTAATATTCCTTGATCTGTCTTATTTTTAACAAATGCAATGTCATTGTTAATTATCTGTGCTATGTATATATTAGTGTTCCTGTGAAGGAGCCATGGAAACTGTTTTTATGTGCCAGGTCTACACCATAATGCTGCTACCTAAATTATCAGGATTATTGCAAAATAATTCCAAGTAACTTTTCGGTAGGTGCAGTTACAGTGGTGTGACAGCACTTAGACTACCATGGCTCCATCCTAAGGAATGTTGGGATTTGTTGTTTGCTAAGGAATTTGTTCTTCTGTACTAGAGATTTCTAGTGCACTTTCCTGAACTGCAGCAGTTCCTCAGTGAACTATGAGTTCTAGCATTAAGTAGGCTGGGGACCAAGTGACATCAAACTCATGTTCCTGTGCATTATAAATACACATGTTTCCCATTTGCACAAGACCGGCGTATTCATATGTTACCATATTATGTTGATCTATTCATATTAATAGTTATGTTAACCTATTATTGTTAGGTTCTTTATTTCCCTCCTTTTGGTTTGATTTTGTTAATTTGTTTTAATATTGTTTGTTATACTGATTTTTGACACTGTTTAATTGCTTTATTTATTTTATTGTTTGCTAATTTCCCCCCTTTCTCTCCATTGGTTGCCTATGTCAGCAAGGCTTCTATTTCAGTGGAGTCTGACTGTGGGAGGTCTGCTGAGAGCTAGGGGATTAGTCAGGTAAGAAGAACTAGAGCCAGGGAGTTGCTGCCTGTTCCCCATTCTGATTCCCCAGCTCACTGTCAGGTACCAGGGAGTCATACTGCCTCTGACCTGTGCTGCCTGCTGGTTAATGCTGGGTCAGTCCACAATAAAATCACTGTCCTCTACAATGTCATCAAGGATGGGTGAGATGACCTGGCTTGTTTTACAGAGAGGATTTCATGTCCAGCATGTGGGCAGATTGGAGGGTTGGGGATGGTGGCCATCATTTATAGGAAATCCCTTTTCGTCAGCAGATCTGCAGCACCAGTGTGTCCTGGGTTAGAATGCTTTCATCTATTACTGGACCAGCAGGACAGATATGGCATAGTGCTGGGGTACTGTGCTCCCTGCAACCCTGTGCAATCTCTACCAGAGCTCACTGAGTTCATCTTGGCAGCATTGTTGAGGTCCCCCCTCGCCTTTTTGGAGTAGGGGACTTCAATGTGCATGGTGAAGATGGGCTGTCGGGAGAAGCTCTGGATTTCATTGAGTCCATGGCCTTCATGAATCTGTCCCAGCATGTTGATTGTCCAACCCATAAAGCAGGACATACCTTGGACCTGTTCATTTTCCTCCATGTTGGTGGACCATAATCTGAGGGTTGGGGGACATAGTTCCTCAACCTGTGTCATGGTAAAATCATCATCTGCTGTCTTTTTCATTGTTGATTACTGCCTCTCCCTGCGGGGAGCTTGGCCCTTTGTTTTGGCCCACCCCTGAAGGCTTCTGAACCCTAATCAGATCCTAGAGGCTTTTGGGGAGCTTACTGGCTGATGATCCGGTAGAAGCCCTGGTGGAGAGGTGGTATAAGGATGCCACCTGAGCCATTGACTGGATCACCCCCAAGTGTCTTCTCTGTTGTGGAGCTTGCTCCTCGCCATGGTTCAGGACTGAGTTGAGAAAGATGAAGCAAGAATGCAGAAGAATTGAGAACAGATGGAGTCAGGACCAGTCGGCATTCCATCATGCTGCTGTTCATTTACTGACTAGGTGCTATGCTCGGGTGGTCAGGGAGGCCAAAAGATCTTATGCCTCCCAGAGAATTGGAGCAGCCTCGAACTGCCAGGCAGAGCTGTTCCAGGTGGTTCAAGACCTCACCAATCCTGGTCAGTCTGGGCCTCCTCCTAGTGATTTCACTAGGGAGTATTTTGCTGCCTTTTTAGATCCAAAAATGAGGCCACCTGAGCCGGTCTAGACTCTGGTTGTTCTAACCTCCCCTCGACTATCCTGAGTGTCACACCCCCTCGGTCTCCTCATATGGTTGAGTTTGGGCTTGTGTCATCAGCTGGCCGACATCTTCCCCCTTCAACTCTTGCCTGTCCTGGCTTAGTAAATCTGCCAGAGGGAGCATGCCAGAGTGGGTTTCTGTTATTTCCTCTACTTCCTTCAGGGATGAGATTTTTCCCTCTTGCCTAAAGGAGACACTGGTGAAGCCCACTATAAAGAAAACTGGCTTGGCATCAGATGATTTGTCCAACTATCGTCTGATCGTCAATGTTACTTTCCTGGGCAAGGTGACAGAGAGAGTGGCAGCCGTCTGGTTCTAGACATTCCTGAAGGAGGATTGTATCCTGGATCCATTCCAGTCTGGGTTCAGGCTGCCCTGAGACTAAGGGAACTGAGACTGCCCTGGTGGCACTGCAAGATGACTGCTCTATCTTGTTGGTCCTCCTGGATCTGTCAGCGGCCTTTGATACCGTTCACCATGGTATCCTGCTGGGCTGGCTTTAGTCCTTCCTTGGTGGCCGATCTCCGCATGTTCAGCTTGGGGAAGAGTTGTCAGCTCCTTGGACGTTTCCCTGTGGGGTGCCCCAGGGGTTGGCAATCTCCCCAATGCTGTTCAACATCTATATGAGACTGCTGGCTGAGATCATTAGGTGATTTAGAGTATGCTGTCATCAGTATGCTGATGACATGCAGCTCTATCTCTCTTTTACCATTTCTGCAGTGGACATGGTGCAGACTCTTGACTCCTGCCTGGATATGGTCCTGGAATGGACTCCCCAATGCTGTTCAACATCTAGGAAGATGACTTCTTTGGCTTCTGCTGATCTCATCTGCAGGGTGATTTAGGCAGATATGCTGTCATCTGTGTGCTGATGATCATGGCCAGATCCATCTCTCTTTTTTTCCATTCTGCAGTGGACAAATCTGCCCATGCCTGGATGAGACTCTTGAGAACAGTTGTGCCTGCGATATGGTCCTGGAATGGACTAGGACTAACAGGCATAAGAACATCAGAAGAGCTCTGGGAAGATCTAGTCCAGCTTCCTGTAAGGTTATGTTCTTCTGTCTCCTGGGTCTTCTGGCCCTGAACTACCCTGGTTTAAAGCCTAGAGATTACACATCTCCATCATGGTTTGTAACCCGTGATGGACTTTTCCCAGTCTGTCAATCCCCTTTTGAAGGCATCCAGGCCTTCAACATCCTGTGGCAGGGAGTTCCATAGACTTACAACGTGGGTGAAAAATATTTTCTTTTGTCAGTTCTTACTCTCCCAGCACTCTTTGGAGTGTATGTCCCCTGGTTCTGGTATTTTGAGAGGGGAGAAGAGCTTCATCCACTCTGCCCTGCATTATTCTGTATGTCTCATCTCCCCCTCAAGCGCCTTTTTCCAGACTAAAGAGGCCCAATTGCCCAAATCTGCCCATAGTAATCATTTTATCTCTCTCACCTTTTCCAGTTCAGTTGTCTTTCTTGAGATGTGACTTGTGATCTCCAGGTGGGGCCTTACTATTGTTTTGTATAACATTATAATGTTGGCTGTTTTATTTTCAATCCCCTTTTTGATAATCCCTAGCATGGATGACCCTTAATTGGAGATTACAAAGGGTACAAAATGTGATGGCCAGAGTGGCAGTTGGTGTGGGCAGATATGACCGCATCACCCCTTTTCTGACTCATTTGCATTGGATGCCCATTGTGTCCTGAATAAGGTTCAATGTACTGGTATTGACTTAAAAAACCCTCCACAGCTTGGAACTTGAGTACTCGACAGAGCGGATCTCCCAGAGGTCAACTGAGGCCCGACCCACCAGAATGTCACATTTATTTATTTATTTATTTATTTATTTATTTATTTATTTATTTATTTATTTATTTATTTATAATACAGCAACCTACTTCTTGGCACTCTGGCAGGGTCACAGTGTTCTCCCTTTGCCCTGTGCCCAGAAGCAAACACAATAGTCGGGGGGGGGGACAAATAATGCAACTTTGACAGATTAAGTGCATAGTAACTCAACCAAATAACAATTTTAAACAATCACTCAAATATACAAAGCATCTTACATGGAGAGAGGAAGAGAGAAAAATAGCAAAGTTAAAAAACACACACAGAGAAACCTCTTTTCCAGAACCCAAGAAAATATATTAAGCATATAAAGGGGGGGAATCCACAATGAAAGCCCCAGCAAAATCATAACCACTGAAGGCCACTGAAGGCCACTCCAGACAGGCCAAGCCCAGGCAGCAATTTAAAATGATCAAAGAAAGAAAGTAATTTAACAAATAAAAAGATGCCAAAAGGGAAAAAAATTGAAAGAAAGAAAGAAAGAAAGAAAGAAAGAAAGAAAGAAAGAAAGAAAGAAAGAAAGAAAGAAAGAAAAGTGTGTGGGGGGTTGAAAAATAACCCTAAAGTCACACTGGTACAAGCAGGCTGCATGGTGGAAGCAGCAAAATTAATCAAAATAAATAGGGAGATAAACTATCCCACCCCCAAAGAAAACATGGGGGAAGGAAAATATACAAGACAGATGCACTGGACAGATAGGCAGAACAGTCAAAGATGGAATCATCAGGATCTCATCAACACACAATAAACTTACCTGCAAAGAACATTGCTCACTACACTCCAAGGACTTCAGCCCCTTTCACAGATTCAAAATTCCCTTCCCTGCTAGACATTCTGATTGTTTGCTGACAACAGTCCTCATGACACTATTAGATGAAAAGATTCCTGGGCAATTTGACATAAATAAGGTATTTAGAAAGATTAAACAAAAGAGGAAAACATTGAAAAACTCAACACTTTTATGTACCCATCTTTCTTTAAGAGATTAGTGTATTACAATAACAAGGGATTTTATTTCATGTTTAGGTTTTTTATTAAAGTGTAAAAGGTCCATTCTTAGAAAAAGGCACCTGCTTCTATATGATGACCCAGGGACTGCATGTTTAGGTGACAACTGAACAAGGAACTTCAGATCAAACTAGTTTCTCCTTGTGAGCATGGAATATCCTACTTATTCCAAAGAGAAAAGGAATTATAAAGTTCCACTGGAAATTATGTTGCCAATTATGATGCAAATGAGGCCATACTTGATGTTTTGGGAACTACAAAATCAGTTACACAATATCAAAGAAATAAGAAATCTTGGTCAGCTGTGACAAATAAGTATACTTCTTAATCTCCTTAATGGATCATTCACATCTTCTTCCTGCTAAAAGCACTCAAGTTACTGTGCATAGAATCCAAAGGCAGACACAGTATTTTTGCATCTGAGGCAGAAAATCCTTTAAATCTTTTACTCTGTCCCTCATAGTAAAAATAAAATAAATTGCAACATAGTCCACTGTGCTAGAGGCCATGATAGTGCATGCCCCATCACATTTTGGGGTGAATTGCTACTCTGATGTGGAACTCCTCATCATAGAGGAGTCACACATGCCCAGGGAACTCCACATATGCACGTTAGGTGTGATTCATTTAGTGAACCAAGAAAAAAAACTCATGAAGGCTGCACCTTCACCACTGTAAATGAAAAACCTTGGGAGCCAATTGTCCTAGCATCTGTCAGGGTTCTTTCTCCTGAACTGCTCCATCTGTCCTTTACTCCTTATCCCTTTTTTCCTCTTCTAACTCCTTATTTAGTAGTTTGAAAATATCCATATATTTACCTTTCCAGATCTTGGCAACTGTGGCCAGCATGAAGTGCTCCCCAAGAGACAAGGATCGATCTTTGTAAGCAAGTGCCTTTAGCAACACTGAATTTATCCTGTATTTAGTATGTGGGGAAGCAGCAGTGGCATGGTTGAATTCATCAAACCTGTTAAGGTTTATACAAAATGGATTTAGAATTGTCATATTGCAAGGGATGATGCAATTGTGGATGATGCAATTGTGGATGATGCAAGACAGAGCAGTTTGGACATGCTCAGTTATCAAATTGCTGAGCAATGGTTGCATCAGCCACATGTATAAAAGTGAGAGAGTTTGTCCTGTATTGTGTGGGATGAAGTTGGAAGGAGCAGCATGTTACTTTGTCCATTTGGATCCCGAGAGTTTGGACTACAGGACTGTCTATGAGGTATATGCCTGCCAATTTTGTTTTTGTGCTGGACTTCTATATTTTGTAAATACAGTTTATTTGGTGACGGAAATCACCAGTTGTGTTTGCGTCTTTATTTTTAGCACTGCTATCAGGCTTGTTAAAGCCCACACTCTTTTACACAGTTCTCACAGTATTCCGCTGAACCACTCTGGAAGTTGAATACTGTGGATAAGGCCCTGTCTAAGGCATTGAAGCCAGTTCAGGTCCCATCACAGAAGGTATATTGCTCCCTTTATCCATGTGTGGATATGGGCATGAGTTACAGGAGGTGACTAACTACACCCAAAGGGCATATGCCCCCACTGTGTCAAATCTGCGTCCTATCTGATGTGGATATAATCTTACCTGGTGCTGGTGCTGCCTCCACCTGGGCTCCGCTACCTATTCCCTCCACTACCAGGATGATCCCTCTGGGTCCATTCAATGACTCCATCCTACTCCCTGTGAAGGTAGACCTCATGCTGGGCCATGTGCCTGAATAGCCATTTCCCTTAGAAGCTTAGGCAACTCTACCACTGAAGATGCAGTTGAGAGACCAGGATCTTCACTGTCTAAAATCTCCATGCAGGACATCATTACCTCACTGTTTCAGTTCTGCCATACAATGTGTTTTTGCCTCTCTACAAGACCTTCTGCTTCTGGGTGATTCCACTGCTTCTCTTGTTGAGGCCCTTTCCTGCTCTAATTTGCTCAGTTTAATTTAAATTGACCAGTAGTCAGGCCATTCATCATCAGATGATGATGACCCTGTGGGAGGGGACAGAGCAGGGAGCCTGCACTTCTCAGGATGTTTCCCTTTCTTGTCCTTTTTTGGCCCTATGACTCTTTAGTCCCTTATCAGACTCCCTTGAAGCCTTATTTACCATAGATAGGAGCCTGACTCACCCCACTTCTTGACCTACTTTCATTTTGTTTATTTTAACAAACATGAAATAATTTTTGTTTCATTTTTCATTTTTGTTTCATTACAGAATGAACAAAAAATGAAGTGCCCTTTTAAAAAAAGAAACAAAATGAAATGGAAATTTTTATTTAATTCTGTTTTGTTTTCACTTATTATTTATTTTGACAAGCACTAATCTCAGCACTTGTCAAAGTAAATAATAATAATAATAATAATAATAATAATAATAGTAATAAAAATTAGTGCTGACCAGCTGACCCTGCCTGCCACCTGGTCGATGCGAGGCTTTTTTAAAAGTGGCAATCGGCCTGCACTACAGCTGATCAGTGCTTTTTTTTAAGCACCAACCAACCAGGCCAGGACGATCAGCCACCCCCATCCTGGCTCGCCTACACTGGTTACCCGTTGCCTCCCGAATAAGGTTCAAGGTGTTGGTTTTGGTTTACAAAACCCTCCATGGCTTGGCAATTTGGCGGAGCGCCTTCCCAGACAATTAGATCTGGCCCGACCCACCCGTGCCTCGGTGGCCCTTTCCCTGCGGACGGTCCCCCCGAGGGAAGCCCAAAAAGTGCGTACTCGCAGTCGGGCTTTCTCGGTGGTGGCACCGGCAATTTGGAACAATCTCCCAGGTGAACTACGGCTGGCTCCCTCGCTGGCGGCGTTTAAGAAGAGCCTTAAGACCATGCTCTTCCGAGAGGCCTACGGCGAGGGTTAGGGACTCTGTTCTTTTTTTTTTTTCCCCTCCCCGCCTATTTAATCTTGGATCTAATTGTTTTTAGCAAATTTGTTGCCCATTGCTTGTGTTTGATTTTATCTGTTTTATACTTCTTATGTTGTTAACCGCCCTGAGTCCCCATTGTGGGAATAGGGCAGTATACAAGAGCTAAAAATAAATAAATAAATAATAAATGAGTTTTTTTTTAAAGTGCTGATCGGCTGGTTGGGCCCTCTGCACAGGCTGGGCAGTGTGAGGGTAAAAAAAAAAAAAGCGCTGATCGTCCCATGATACAACTAAATGGTGCTTGTTTTGCCAGGCCAGACAGAAATAAACAGGTGACACACGTTTGCTTGGGTTAACAAGGGCCACAATTTATTAACAGTATTAAACTTTTAAACACAACTTTTATGAGGGCCTGTAACGTAGCACAAATCTTATGGTGGTTATTAATTCCTCTAGGTCCCTTCCATCAGGTAAATCTCCTGCAGCCTGTTTTACTGCCGCAGAACGGATACCATAGATGTCTTGGCATCCTACCAAATTAATTAAGCCTTGGCAGCCCTTTAAATGTGGGTGGATTTGCCTGTCTAATACTGACACTAGCTGCTTGCTTATGGGCTGCCAAGCACCCTGAAGATGGCAATTAAGGTCAGGACCTAGGTAATCAACGTTTAATTTTGTGCTACCCACCACCAAAGAGGTGCACTGACGCCTCTTTACCCCAAACGGCCACACAACATGGCCCGCAGGCCCTCATATAAATCAGAAAGGAACAGTTATAGGCCCTTGTTGGACAGGTGGATGCCATCAGGTCAAACAGGTCAGGAATCCATGCAGTAATCTCGGGGTGCCAAATAACAGAGCCAGGCTCTGCCTGAACTATGCAGGCAACCTCTCAATTGACTCCTTTCCGGGCCCTGTGCATCATTTTGGGGTGATGGAATGGACCCCAAACCAACCTCGGGATAATTGCAGACCACAGGATAGTCATTACCGGATGCTGCTGCTTAAATGTCCTCAGGTCATCGGTGACCTTGAGTATAAGTGACTTGCCTGATATGCGGGTCAAGTCATTTCCACCGAGGTGGACCATGACAATGGCCGGGGGAGGGTCAGGGGGATCACTGAGGGCTGTTGGTAAAAATGTGTTCCAAAGCATCCCCCGTCGTCCCCTCCAAACTATTTTGGCCCACTGTCCCAGGCCGAGGTCGCAGCCACGTCCTGATTGCACTGCAAACTTGGCGGCCAAGAACACAAAACTGTGGCCATAAATGATGACTCGGGCACGTTGTCCTGGAGCAACACCTGGAACGAAAAACAGAAAGAACTGGCCCAGTCTCACCGGTCCGTTAAGGGGCGCACGTAGGCCTTGAATTGCCTAGACCGCCATTGACCAATCCGTTGAATCCCAGCCGAATCAACACCGATGGCGGCAGCCGTGGAGGCAGCACCAATGCTGAAGGAATGTGTACCAAAACGCCAACCAGAGATGCCAGCGACCTGGAGAGCCCTGGATGATATATGCCAGAATTGATACCGGATAATGGGAACCCATTTTGATGCTGAAACAGGTACCCCTGCCCCAAGCCAATCTGGTGGGCATACCGGTGTAATGCCAGTATAGGGCAGATTTGGGGCAGTGAACACCTACCAAGGCGTATCACAGCGCCTCTGCTCTGCTGGTCCGTTTTGGATTTACGAATGTGTAACATGACGTGATCCTCATGAAGAGCCATGTCAGTCCATTGAAGGGCAGTCTTGGAAGCGTCAATTTGGGAGTGGGCCACCAGTTCGCTAACTCGCAACGCCCCCAAAATGCCACCAATGTGGCGGCCTGAAATAAACACACTTCGAAGTCATCAGAACACACCCGGGGCCAAACATCAGCTAATTTACACAACATACCTGGAGAAATAGGTGTCCTATCATCACGTGGTCTGCTTCATTCCCTAGACCAGCCTTCTATCATCTTACCAATTCTAAACTGACAGTCTGGAAGGTTGAATCCTTGTGCCCTAGCGTAGTAGTATAAGGCAGACAATTTGCCCTGTATGGTTCGGGGTGCTAAGCCTTTGAAGTGTAAGTATAACACAAATTGCACTAGCTGATCCGACGTGGTAGGCCAAAGCCGAGGGAATACCTCAGCAGCACAGAAGCGCGTATACTCAGAACAGGCAATCGAGTATCCCTGGCGAGTGCTAGGTGCCAAAGCCATCCCCATGGCCCAATTCGCCTCTACACTCCAGGCCTGAGCAGGTCTGGGTCCTTGTGAGCCTGAGGTGCTAACGATCTGAACCGCTCCATCTGTTGGCAGGACAGAGTGACAGCAAGCTAGTTTCTGACCCCTGGCACATGATGGGCATGGAATAATATGTTGAACTGGAGGCATTGGAGGGTAAGAGCGCGGACCAGACACATGACTCATTTCGATTTAGAGGTCAATTTATTGATTATGTGCACAACCGCTTGGTTGTCACAATTGAATTGCACCACTGAATTAGCCAGCCGCTCAGCCCAGAGAAATACAGCCCCGACAATAGGGAACAATTCTAAAAACGTGAGGTCTCAGGTAATACCACTGCCCTGCCATTCTCTAGGCCAGGTGCCAGCACACCAACGGCCCTGGAAATAGAGTCCAAAGCCCAGCGCCCCAGAGGCATCAGTTTGGACCTGCAGATCTGAAGCGACAATCATTTCTGATCGCCAAAAGCAAATGCCATTAAAATTTGATAAAAATTGGAGCCAGATTCGAAGGTCGGCCTTCATATCCACAGATATATGGCACCGGTGATGAGGACTACGTAGCCCTGCAATGGCATCACACAGTCTGTGGACAAAAGCCTGACCGGGTGCCACAACCCTGCAGACAAAGTTTAAGTGTCCAATGATCTGCTGAAGCTCTCGAAGCGTGGCCTTCTTTTGGGACAAGAGCGCCGTCAAGCGGGCGCACAGGTCAACTAATTTCTCCCTAGGGAGTCTACAGGTTTTAGCCACTGTGTCCAGCTGAATGCCCAAGAATGTGAGTGCAGTGGTGGGGCCCTCTGTCTTATCCTCAGCTAAAGGTAGACCAAGTTCAGCTGCCATGGCATGGAAGGTAGCCATGAGGGACGCACACTGCTGAGTACCAGCGGGTCCTGCAAATAGGTAGTCATCCAGGTAATGGATAATGTGAGGACTATGTGTCTGCTGAGGCACCACCCATTCTATAAAAGAGCTAAAGCATTCAAAGGCAGAACAAGAAATGGAACAGCCAAAGAGCTTAGCCCTGTCTAATTAATAACGTCCCTCAAATGCAAATCCCAAAAGCTCACAATCGTCCGGGTGAACTGGAAGGAGTTGGAAGGCTGATTTAATATCACATTTTCCAATTTCGGCCCCTACGCCGCACCCACGTACCATTCTGATGGCCGCATCAAAAGATGTATAACGGACACTACAGAATTCCTGCGGTATCATATCATTCACGGATTCCCCGCTGGGTAAGACAGATGGTGGATAAGGCGGTATTCACTGGGTGATTTTCTGGGAACAATGCCCAAAGGCGATACCCGGGAACAAGGAGTCGGTGGGTGATCAAACAGTCCCAGGATTCTGCCCGCTGCCAATTTGGATGCTATCTTTTCCCTCACTATCGCCTCCTTCCCTATGACAGATTTGAGGTTGTCAGCTAGATAGGGCACTCGCTCCCTGATGGCTGGAATACGGAAGCCATACAAAAAACCCTCTAAAATGTAAGTGGCTTCATCATGAGAGAGGTAACTATGAAGCCACGCCCTCAAAACAGGTACTCGTATGGGACTAGGTCCCTTTTGGAAGAGGGGGTGACCCAGGCTGGTTACGCTTACCCCCAGGATCCTTCCCTCTGCCGTTTCCCGGCTTGCCCCTAGGGCAGGTGGAGGTGGAGTGGTTGGCCCCACAGGTAGAGCACAAATGCCTAAATTTGCACTGGTGGCGCCCACAAGACCCCTTGCTGTTATAGTCGAAGCAGACCAGCTGGGGTTGTGCGGGAATTGCCAGTTGGGCCAGGGTGTGACATCACATGGCCGCTATCAAACCTCTTGTTCAGGGCTTGGCAGAGGCACTCATCACCCTCAGCCATAAGTAACTATGGGGCCTGTTCCAGCAGAGGGTGGAATCCTTGGCTGTACGGCGACGAAAGCCTTTGTCATATGCCAACCAAGCAGTGCCCGGGAAATCCAGACGAGCCCTAATGATGGTGTCCAAATAGTGCCATAATACTGCACCCGTCTCTGGGTGAGCCCCTGCATAGATGCCAGCATACATGACAAAGGCTGTAAGCCAGTTATTTCAGTTTTTTTCTGGCTTCCTCCTTCCTGATTCTCTCTTTCTCTTTGTCATCTAGTTTCTCCAGTTCCTTTGTGTCAATTTCCCTATTAAGCAGCTCAAATATGTCTACATACCTACCTGAGACAATCTTATCAAACACAGCATCGGAAAGGTGGTCCCCCAGTGATAAGGACTCATCCACTTCTGGCAAGTCTGAGGAACTGGGCGCTGCCAACTCAGATTCCTGGGGTGCTGCTGGCCTGGTAGCCGACTGCCCTACAGCAGCCGGTGTCCCAGTACTGGTCCCCACCAGCACCAGGCTCGGGCTAGGGCTGCGTTCTGTCTGGGCAGCCATCTCCACCACTGCCGGGCCCACAACACCTGGGGACCATGCTGGCGCCGGAGGGGGCCTATGGCCTGGGAAGTCAGCCTCAACCTGTTCCTGGACTACCCTGTTGCAGCCAGGCCAGGGCCAGAGTACCTGTGTTGGAGTGTGCATGATCATGGCCGACTCACCCGGGCAGGGTTGCAAATAGGTGCCCGTGGTTGAGACTCTCGAGGGGTGACAGTGGTGTACAGATTGATGGCCTGGTCATGCTGCTGATCCACAATGGCCTGGGTGTCAGGCAAGGGTGCAGGTCCCGCAGAAGAAGAAGCCGAAGCGGGCACTTCAGCACGGGGTATGGCCGCCTCCTGGGTTCCTGGGTGCTGACCTGTTGAAGCCTGGCCAGAGGATCCAGCCAAAGCTATCTCAAGAATTGAAATACGGGACATCATGAGATCACCCAGCACTTTAAGTCCTGCTCTACGATGCGCTTTGGTGTCCCTTGAGGGCCTCCCCCCATAAGAGGTCTCCATCCCCTTTTGTTTGGCAGGCTCCCTTTCCAAACGGGACAGTTTGCACCAGGCAGCCACGAATCGAGGCCACTCCTTGTCAGATGAGGATGAAATTTCGGGAGCTGGTTGGGGTGCTTGCCTCCTCTGTGGAGGGCCCTTGCCCTTGCTGGAACTCTGCTTGGGTGGCATGGTGCAGCAAGCAGGCACACCACGCTCCAATACTGGGACACTATGAAGGGTAGGGTGGTATATTACCTGAGTACCCCAAAGATTGGGTCAAAAGGAACCCCTTTGGGTAGGATGGGGGTGGAAATATGGTAGGCCTAATGAGTGATTGCCAGCTATGAAAGAAAATGGCTGCTCGCCCACCAAAATGGCTGCCCACACCCCACATGCTATTTGTATTCTCAACCGGATGGCAAAAGCCTAAAGACCACCATATCATGGGAATACCCCCCTCACACTGTGGTGCCCCCAAATCCACCTAGTTGTACCCCCAATTACCCCCAGGGTATGGTTCTCAATGGGGGATGATGGTGGATGAATCCACCACATGGGGCTGAAACAAAAGGGCAACAAGATGGCCGGCGGGCCTGTGGCAAAGGGGCCTGGAGCCAGATGAGCCTAAAGGCCAAATCACAATTGAAGGATGGGGAGGTGGCTAAAAGGGGGCACCTGCGCTGGGTTGCGTTACCCTCACTGGCGTGCAGCCACCAGTCCTCCCGACTCCCCTCTATCCCCATATCCCTGAGGGGTTAAGGCTCCTACCCGTCCCCTAAAACTATCCTTGTTTGCGTCTAAAAATTCCCTTCTATTTTTTTTTTTCAGAAACCCAATGGGGATTCGAACCAGGAGACCCCGAGGGACCTACCACCTGTGCAGGTGCTGAGCCCACTAAGCCACCAGCAGCCCTTGGCAGCTGCTGCCGCGCTGAGCCCACTGCCGCCCGCACCGCCGCCCGCCAATCCAGCAGCTCCCCTTTCCCGCCCTTCCCAAGAGCCAAGCGGGCTCACAGGAGCCCAGCTCGGCCACCCGCCCCCCTCCCGGTAACCTCCCTCTCCCTCAAACAAGCGCCCAAACAGAGACTTGTGAGAACAGCTGACGGTTGGGTTCACAATATCTCTCCGATCTCCACACAGCAGGCGACGGGCGGAGACCAGAGCTTGCTGCGTCCTGGAGTTCGGCTTCGGAGCTCTAAGTGCAGCGCTCCGAAAGTCAAGACTGCGCAGGCAAGTCAGGGAGGAGTGCACCAGAACCTTAAATAGGTGCGCTCCCCCTACGTAGCCTGCGCAGTTTACGTAGCCAACCGGCACCTGCTTCTGCCGGCTGGCAAAGACGCCCCATTCCCGCATGATGCGGGGCAGAGCAGCCATTGTAAAAAAAAAAAAAAAAACTTGGTGGGCTGCTTGGAGCGAGGGTAAAAAAAATGTGCTGATCAGCTCACGCTGCGGCTGTTTGGCTGTAAAAAAATGTAACATTTTTTTAAATTAAAAATGAAACAAAATAAAAATGAAACTTTTAAAAAAAATGTTCCAAACAAAACAAAACAAAAAAAATGAAAAGTGAAATGAAATGCCATTTTCGCATTTCATGCCCATCTCTAATTTTAATTTAATTATTTTAATTGTAACATTATTATGATGATTATTTCTTTACTATCTGAAGTTAGGGTTCTAGGAGTTATCTGTTGTATTTATTCCCTGAGCACGCAAGCCACAGAGCTTGCCTGGGCACTGCTTTTATTGGTGTACTTTGCCCCACAATGACTGCACTGTCAACAATAATTAAGGGATTATGAAAAATATCAAACACACACGTGTATAGCAGAGAAAAAATATGATCTTAGCAGCAGTAGCATGTAGATAAAGTATAGTTAATTGTTATAAGTATTATCAGAACCCAGAAACGGAGAGACAAAGAAACATGACTTAGAATAAAACTCTTATATTAAATATATACAGCAAATATACAACAGCATAACACCAAGCAATATCACATATACAAATCAACAGAGCGTGGGGTACTGTTTTCTCACCATAAACAGTCCCAATTTAACATTATACAAGCCAGTTCTTATATACACATTTAGACCTCATCAGACATGATTTTAACCAATCACATTCTGACACACCAGGATGTCATTAACTATTCCACCTGTGCTAAATCACTTAATAATGTTGTATCTCACCAAATAATGTTGTATCTCACCAAGATGCTTCATTTTTACTTCTTTACCTAATGAAGACATAAACCACTTAACATGTGAGATATCAGGCACCATCAAACATAAATCATCAACAAAAACAATTAGGATTACAGAACCTTTTGTATATAAACATGGATCTGCCCTGCTTTGAGAAAAACCTATTTTTGTTAATTTCTCATGCAAATGTTGATTCCATATTGCTCTTGTGAAAAACCTTGTGCCACAAGCCTTGCCTTGCAGGTTACATTATTGTCACTTGATTTTTTAATTTTGTATATCCACCTGCATCCTACTGCCTTTTGACCTTCTGGTAACAACTGATGTTAATACTTGATGTTTTTTCAAATATTCGTATTCTTTTTCCATGGCCATCATCCACTGCTTCTTTTCATCTTCTGGCATCTGTAACACATCATTATAGCATTGTGGCTCATGAGATACAAAATTTATAGCAAACCTTTCTGGTGGCATTCCAAATTGGACCAGGTAGACCGTCTGAACATCACTGGCTCCTCTTCCACCTTCTCATCTTGCAACTGTGTAGACTCCCCTCCTACACTAGCATTGTCTTCAGGCTCAGTGTGGGGACACATGCTTGGCATAAATACCTCATTGTTGGCATGGATATCTTGCCAGTTTCTCTGCTCACAAAATGTTGCAGACCTGCTAATATAAACTTTCCCATGGTTATCACAAAACCTCCAGGACTTGGCAGCAGGCTGAAAACCAATAAATATTAGTTTCCTTGACTTTGGGCTATTTTTCTGCCTGTATTTCTTCAGGATTTGAACCCAGGTCTCAGAACCAAATGACCGTAATTTTTTTAGTGTAGGTCTCTTGCCATGCAACAAAGTATAAGGAACTTCATTAATTGCTGAACTCCATACTCTGTTTGAGACATAATTGGCATATTTCATTGCCCCAGCCCAATATCCTCTGGGAAGCTTTGCATCAGGTAACATTGCATTCATCAGGCTCTGGAGAATTCCATTTTTTCTCTCAGCCAGTCCATGTTCGACAGAAGCAGCAGGATTCATAAGTCTGTGTCTCACACCTTTTCTTTTTAAATAATCAACAAACTGATTAGATAAGAACTCACTGCCTCTGTCACTTTGCACAGCCAGAACTTTGTGCTTGTATTGACGTTCTGCCATTGCAAACCATTTCTTGAACACTGCACACACATCACTTTTGTGCTTCAGAATATACAACCATGAGAAATGAGAAAAATCATCTGTTATTACAAGACAGAATCTGGATCCACCAATTGAAGTTGCCAGTGGTCCAATTACATCATTGTGAACCAGCTGTAGAGGATATTCTGATTTCCTAAAACTTTTCTTTGATATGGGAGCAGCCTTTACTTTTGTGCTTTTGCAGACATGGCAATCTAAATATTTGCTGCAGTTCTGCACTGTCCCATCTTCCACATGCAGTAGAGTCTTTTTTATATTTTCAAAACTTAAATGTCCTAGCCTGCGATGCAACAAATGAATGCATCTGTCATGCAGAGGTTTGATTTGAACAGTGTTCACAGATCTCTCAGCAGTGCTTATTACAAACAAATTATCATGCAGCTGTCCAGTGGCCATTGTCTTCTCATCCTTGACAATTTTGCAACTGCTCTCACTGAACTGCACTTCAAATCCCATCTTCACAAGCATAGGCATGCTTATTAAATTGTTATTCAGAGATGGAATGTATAACACTTTATCAAATTTACACTTGAGAGGCTTAAAAATAGTTTACCTTCTCCACATATCTTCGTTTGTGTTCCCTCCGCCAGTGTTACAGTTCTGGAATTATATAAAGTTAGTGTTTCAAACATACCTTTTTTGTTTACACAATGAATACTAGCTCCAGAATCTACTACAAATAATTCCTGCTTTGAGCACTCTTGTTCATTGTTTTCATTAATCACAGACACCTGGTGTCCTTCACTCTGCCAGTTGTGCTTAACAGCAACTTTTTTCTGTTTCTTATTCTTGTTTACTTTATCACAGAAACATTTTATATGCTTATCACTTCCACATATATGACATCTTCTTACCACCTGGATTGTTTCACCAGAACTTGGCACAGGCTTTTTATTTACTTTAGAGTCAGCTCTCCTTTGCTCCCCTTGCAGTAGCCTTGACTGGACATAGGAAACAGTTAAATCCTCACTTTTCAATGCTTCCATCCCCATTACTATATTATCAAACGATGCATCCAAACTTGACAAGATTACAAGACATTTATATTCTTCATCATGATTTATTCCAACTTCAGATAACTGGTGAAAAATGTTATTTTTCTTACGTGATCTGAAATATTTTCTCCTGGGCTCTGCCTTGTCTGAAACAGTTGTTTCATCAATGTTATCTTGCTGCCAGCTGTGTCTTTGATATGTACAGCTCTCAAGGCCATCCAAGCTTCATATGCTGTTTTAACCTCCTGTATATATACAAACTGCGTATCTTATAAAGACAAAACAATTATAGACAGCGCTTTTGCATCTAGCTTCACACTCTGTTCATCCGCATCATCATCAAGCTCTTTTCCCACATATTCATATAGATAATGAAATATCAAAAATGTTTCATGCACATAGCCCAGTCCAAATAGTTGCTATCATTCAATTTCACCAGAGGCATTGAAGATAAGTTCATACTTGCCATCTGAGCTGATTGTGCCGGCTTCTTCACCCTTTTAGCAACACTCCCTTCAGCCTCCTTAGCAACACTTTCTTCAGCCTCCTCTGTTTTCATTCAAACACTTTGTTTATGCTTGGCTTGCTTTATCAGCTGCCTCCTTTTCTGTTCGCTTCCAAGCCTCAGAGAAAAACTTTTCCTTTGCAGCTTTCTTTTCTCTGTTCCACTCCAAACCGTTTCCTTCTGCAAAACACAATTTTATACAAAACACACTTTATCTGCGCTGGGCCCATAACCCTATCAACAATAATTAAGGGATTATGAAAAATATCAAACACACACATGCGTATAGCAGAGAGAGGAAATGAGCTTAGAAGCAGTAGCATGTAGATAAAGTGTAGTTAATTGTTATAAGTATTATCAGAACCCAGAAATGGAGAGACAAAGAAACATGACTTAGAATAAAACTCTTATATTGAATATATACAGCAAATATACAACAGCATAACACCAAGCAATATCACATATACAAATCAACAGAGTGTGGGGTACTGTTTTCTCACCATAAACAGTCCCAATTTAACATTATACAAGCCAGTTCTTATATACACATTTAGACCTCATCAGACACCATGATGTCATTAACTATTCCACCTGTGCTAAATCACATAACCTGGTGGTGATTTCTAATTCCTTGCACTTGTGGCTAACATCATGACACTGCATTTTTGACTGACTCCATTTTACAATTCTCTTTTCACTCTGTTAAATATACAATACATACATTTTGTCAATTTTATATATTATCGTGGGATAACTACATATTTACTAGGGATGCCCCCAATTCCTGATACAAATTCTCCTTTGTCTACACCCTATCCTATCTCAACATTCTATTCCCTTCTGCCTCCCTCATGATCCCCCAAGCCTGTTCTCCTAACAAATTGCTCTATTCTGGGTATTTTCTGCTTTTAGAAAATTGTTATTTCACATGCCCTGCTTTTCAATTGCCCTTCAAACTGATGGGGTATGCCAGTGCAACATCCCAATCCAGACCTGTTTCAGCCCTTTCTATAACCATGTGGAGAAAATGAATGTTCCTCTCAATGCATTACCAGAAAGCAAAGAGGCTAATGCTGGGTGAGCATAATCTTATATAGGCTCAATCTAACCTTCCCCCTCGGCCATGACATCATTTGTCTGTGCTTGAGTGGGTAGAAAAATAAGCCCCGGGAGGCAGCTGTGCACCTCATGGAGGTACCTTCCTTGGAGAAGTGAGCCTGTACTTGAAATATATGTGTGAAGCAGGCAGCAAACTATAGATAGTGAGTCAGACAACCAAAACATCTGGCCATTACATTTTAGAATTTAGGGTTCTAAATGCTTGATTCTTTGTTGCAAATATACTTTGAGCAATCTGTTCATTAATAAATCAATGAAGACAATAAGTGGCAATAAAGACAATTAACTGGCTGTAGATTTCTCACACCAAGCAAAGAAGACAATTTATTCTGACAGTGAAGCTTGTATCTTGGAGCTTGCTCTTCACCGTTTTTTAAAATTATGAATTTTACAAGTAGTTTTGCATGCACCTTAGAGGAGGGTGTGATGTGTGCTTCTCAAGACCCCTTTGGAATGCAGTTCTCCTTTGATTCAACAAGTAGTGGGATTTTTGAGAAATGATGGGGGTCATAGTCCAACAACATGTAGTGGTCTGCTCACTGCTGTGAAATAGCACAGTAGCATTTGAATAGCATGTGGTAGGAGAGCAGGATCATGCCTGTGGATCTGACCACAATCATTCCTGCTGCATTTTTGACATACTTTAGAAAGGAGGCAACAAACATGCAACCCATCATGCAATTTACTTACTTACTTACTTACTTACTTACTTACTTACTTACTTACTTACTTACTTACTTACTTACTTACTTACTTACTTACTTATATGCATCCCACTACCCAAAGTTGTCTGGGCAGCTTAAAATTAAGATGAACAATTAAAACAATTAAATAATTAAAATGTCAATGAACAATTAAAATCAATGAAACATTTAAATACAAAACACTAAAATTGCCATCAGGACCCACAATCAATGTTATGTCAGTTAAAAAACTTCTAGAACTGGAAGGATTTTACCTGGCACCAAAGCATCCTCAATGTTGGCTCCAGGAGGATCTCACTCAGGAGGGTGTTCCATAACCTGGGAGCAGCTGCCGAAAAGGCCCTAACCTCATTGAAGGATGGCTCTTTCAGGAGGGCCCCCTGGCACGATCTTAGATATTTTCCTGAGCCAACCTGTATCTCGAACAATTATCTTCTCCCCAACAAACTGATTTGTCACTAAAACTCACCTTAACCAGCCACAGTCACCCAGAACATAGCCCTCCTGGCTTCTACATCCCAGTTGGTTGTGTCAGATGATTTGAATATAGTGGAAGTAAAGAGGAATGATGCAACTTCCTTACCTACATTCCTCTGTTGCCATGCGGTGTGCAGGAGTGCAGTGTATCTTGGGATCTGTTTCAAAAGTCTTATAGCCATATGGCAGGTCTCAAAGTCCTTCCCACCTGCTACTCAATAGATTGTCATAAACAGGAGGTGGGAAAGTAAGCACTGTATCCTATGTTTTTCCTTTCATTTGTCCCCCAGTTTTCCCCAACGTCTGAAGCATCCATGAAAGAGGATTCATATTTCCTCTCATTTTGCTGGACCCTTAGAAAGTTTTGGTTTTATGTGTGTGTGGAATTCTGGGAGTTATAGTCCAAAAAGGTAGGGTTCCAAAGCTCTCATAGTTAGTGTAGGAAAGGCTGGTAGATAGAATTCTGCTTTGTTTCTGTATGTTTTGCCTGTACATATTCTAAAATTGGCCTCATTTACTCTGTCCTTGCATAAGCACTGAAAGACTTGGGTGATGTTATTGCCAATGAGTGTGGGAGACAGAGAGAACAGCCTGTGTGCCTCAGGTCACTTCCTGAGTTTGCGGCTGAAGCGAGATTGGAATGCGCACATCACCACCAGTGCTCCATTCAGCCTCTCAGCTGCTATGCTGCACCAGGTTGCCGTGATGAGATGTGGCCCATGAAAAGCGATTGTCTGTAAACAGTGCTAACAACAGACCATGATGAAGCTGTATAGTTTTGAGCAAATCACTCATCAGTTCATATTCATATGGTTTTCACTAATTTTTTTTACCTCACGATCAGATGAATAAAAGACCGTAAATAAAGACTTGACTTTACATAAGATCAGATGAATAATTTCTATCAAAATGGTCTTTCCAAATTTCTTTGAAAGGCTGGATTTATCCTTGCACAGTGCTAGGGAACCCATATGTTCATAGTGTTCTCAGCAAAAAATGAAACTAAAAACTAAAAACTGAAAGATTCTACTTCAGTTTTAGTAATCCGCTTATTGTTGACAGAACAGTTCCTTTGATTTTTCCCACCCTTATCTTTATTACTATTAGAGGGAAACTTGATTTGGTTAGAACAGTGCTCCCCAACCTTTTTGTCCCCACGGACCGGTAAATGTTTGATGATTTTCCGTGGCCCGGGGCTGGGGCTGGGGGTGGGGAGGGGGAGATGGGGGTACGGGGGTCAGGGGGGGGGGGGAGGGTGTGGGGGGTGGGGGGGGGGGAGGGAGGAGGGAGGCGGGGAGGCGGGGGTGCGGGGGGGCTTGGAGCGTGTGCCTTGCAGGGGGCCACGGGAGCGGCGGCGGCGGCGGCGCTCGCTGGCTGGGGGCATCGGGGCGTGCCGCTCGCCCCGCGCGCACGGGCGGGGTGGGGGAGCCTGGAGCTCCTGGGCGGGCGGGCCCCCGCCTCCTCCTCCTGTCGGCGGCCGCGGCGGCCACAGCAGCTGCCCAGGTTCGGCCACCGCCGCCGCCCGCCTCCGAATGCGGCCTTCTGGCGGGCGAGTGGGAGGGGGGAGGGGATGGAGGCCGGTGGGGGGGTGGCGTCCCCACGCGCCCCCCGGAGAGGCCAGTGTCCTTTCCTGAGCCCTCCCCCGACACACACACACACACACACACACACACACACACACACACACACACACACACACACACACACACACACACACCTGGCCACCTCTCAGGGAGGCGGGCAAAGCTCACCCCGCACCGCGCGCGCCCTCCCCCGCCACCAAGACTTGCCCCCCCTCCCGCCGGGTCTCCGGGCCGAGAAGGGGGAGCCCGAGCACCTCCCGCCGCCGCCGCCGCCTCTCTCACCTGCTGCTGGGCAGGGAGCCCGAGCTCTGGCCAGGCGCGAAACTCAGGAACTTGTCCGCTCTCCTGGGGCAGCGGCCGCTGGGGACTGGCGGAACCCGCCCCGCCCCGAAGGGACTGCAACGAGGGCGGCAGCAGCAGCAGCTGGGGCGATTGCAAGACGGCGACGAGGTTGCGGCAGCGGCGAAAACACCCGGGCCGGCCCGCGACGCCCCCGCCCGCCCCCAACACAGGTGCGGTCCGGCGGCGGCAGCAGCGGGGGGGCTCCGCCCTGGAGCTCGGCCGCAGGGAGGGGCCAAAGGGCGCGTGCCCCGGGGGAGGAGGAGGAGGAGGAGGAGGGGCACCCACCTCCTCTTCCGACCGAGGGGGCCCCCATGCTGCGGCGGCAGTGTGCGCGCGTGGGGGGGCTCGCCAGCGCCTCCCGCGCGCGCCCCCTCCTCCCCGCCGGCCCCCGCGCGCCCGGCCCCCAGCTTCCTGCTGCTGCTGCTGGTGGAGGGTGAGGAGGAGGAGGGCGGCGGCGGCGGAGGAGGAGGCGCCGCTGCCGCCACCGGCGGCGGGCAGAGGAGGAAGGCAAAGGCGGCGGCGGTGGCGGCGGCTCCTCCTGCGCTCCTCCAGCCTTCCTCCTCCACCGGCCACCCACGGGAGAGAAGAGGAGGAGGAGGAGGGCGGCGGAGGAAAAGGGGAGGAGCCTCCCCGGCTTCCCCAGGCGGCCCGGTGCCGACCGGTCCACGGACCGGCACCGGTCCGCGGCCCGGGGGTTGGGGACCACTGGGTTAGAACACTGATTAGGGTGGATTTGCTGCAAAATCCTTCTACTAATAATAATTGGAACCATACCAACTAGCAACACTATGTGTAGTAGAAAATGTAATGTATTGAGTCAGATGATAGATCATTCTTTCTCTTTACTGTGGTTAACTGAATCTTCAGAAATTATTTGGACTGGGAGAAGGGCAAGACAGGAAAGTATCAGGGAGGAAAAGGTGCAATGCCCTGTGCCAGAAGAAATCCATTCCCCCGTTTTCAAAGCCCCATATCTGAAGGATTTGAAGAAAAGCACAATCATGGGTCTTCTACATTATATTGGTTGGAGGATTATCCTGAAAGTATGCTGGCTGTGTGACTTTGGATCAGTCAGTTTCTCCCAATCTCATCATACTTTTTGCCTTCCCACCCTAAAATGTGAGACACAGGTGATGGGGTAAACTCTGTTAAGTTTAAAACACTTTATTAAACGAAAATTCAATTAACTCAAAAGCAAATAGTTGGGGCACTGATATCACCTTGGACTTCTCCAGCTACCATGCCAGCTTATGGGGCAAGACCAATACCCCCCCATTAGTGCACTCTGAGATGGCACTCTGGGGCCAGTAAAATGTTTCTAACTCCCCCTGGGCTGCCAAGCCCCGCTAATTGGCAGCTCTTGGCCTGGGGGAGAATTCCCAGTGCATGCTTCCCACAATACTGTAATCTCATGATCCACAGTACTGCTAAGTTGGATGGCTAGTTTAACATTTAAACGTGGACTCACTGACTTCTTGCACTCTGCACTACCCACCACAGCAACAGAGGTAGCCTATCTATGTTCATTGCTCCCCTTCCAGCCAAGAATATCAGCCAGCAGACCCCCTATGAAAGTCTGCTAAAATTATATCCAGTCCTGCCTGATATAGGTGGACTTCATCACCTTTAAATAACTTGGTCCGATTCAGACAAATGCCTGGATGACCACTAACTGTTCCTAAACCAGAGCAAACTGCTGTTGAAACTTCCCAGTTAGCACCCCACTGGGCTCGATTCAAGCAGCATGCATCACAAATTGCACGACAATGGAGCCTTGGAATGATGGTTGACCAAACAATCCTTGTGCAAGGAAACCGCTCCCTGAATGCCCGTAAATTGAATAGTATGGCAAGAATAAGCACCTTCCTACACACTGGTGTCACCCAAGTAGACCAGCAAAACAACAGATGGAAAACCAGCTGAGGCCTGTGCAGCAGCCCAAAATTCACTCCAACTCATGTCAGGCTTTCTGTCCCACCTTAACAGGGCCTCAGCACTGAGGCCCAGATTAGAATCCCAGGATGATCTGGAAGCATATCTCACAGCCCAATAGACAAAAAGCTGGCTCTTCCATGAATGATGGTATCCCTCATGATCTCTGTACCATTCAGTACACCTCCTTTGATGAGGCTGTGAGAATGGTAAGGACATGTGGGTTGGGGCAGAGCATTCCATCTTTTGCTGGTCCACCCAGATGATTTTGAGCTTCTGGGTTTTTATTTTCAAGGCCAGTTCTATATGGATAGAGCCCTCCGGAATGATGTGGTGAATAAGCCTGACCTGACCTGAAGATTTCTTTGGTACTAAATCCAAAAGGGGACACCAGGAATCAAACTACCAGGGGCTGCAGGAAAGGTTCCAAGACTGTCCCCTCCTGAAGTTCCTTAGAGATCTTTTATCGTACCAGCTCCCCCTCGCTCTCAACGACCTAAGATTATTTGCTCTGAATGCAGTTCTATCACACAATACCAGAATGCAGAAACCAAACTGAAAACCTTCAAACCGATAACAAGCAGCTTCCCTGTCAGGATAGTCTGAAAGCCAATGGGCTCACATTTGCAACATAACGGAACTAGGTCCCTTTTGCATGAGGGATGTTAGAGGGATTAGGCTTCTTGCCTCTGCTCACATCTTGCTTTCCTCCCTTTTGCACCCTAGCTTGGAAGCAAGAAACACTTGCATGTCAGCCCTGCAGTTACTGCTCTCATGCGTAAAAGCAACAGGGCCTTCAATTGTACCTGCTTCAACTATTAAAGTCTCAGCAGAGCAGGTGGTGTTGAAACCCCCCACCTGTCCTGCAACTGCACAGGGTGCAACCTGCTGAGTGGTATGGCAAATCATGCTTCAGATAGCAAGTTGCTATTGAAAGCTTAACTTACATTTTTTGTTTGAATAGAGACCAATAAAGGTATCACGTAGCCTACTTTTGAATTTGTTTTTCTGGTCACATGGCTCAACCCACTTTTTTTTTTTTTTTTTTTACTTCTACAGGTTTCTAAAACAACAGTGAATTTCACCAATGCACATCATTTGTGCCTGTCTGATTTGCCCTGTCCAAATTTCTTGCCATTTACCAACAATTATGCAATTTATCATCCTTGCCTGCAAGGATGATATAAATGTGAATTTACATCCTTAGTTTTATGCAACTGGATCATTAAGCCCCTAGCTACACTAAGAGAAAGAATATAGCATCAAAACCACATTTGCTCATGTTTTAAAAATTAGGTTCAAAGGAAAGTAATCATAAGCATGAGTTAGGAGATGGTCACTCCTTTGAGGTACAGCAGGACACTCAGCCTACATACTCCTACCTCAAAAGAATAAAACTACAGGGGGGAAAGAAGATGGATCAAATTTTGCAGCTGAAAGTCAGAGAGGGAAAGTGGGGAAGGGAAGGGAAGCACCTAGACAAAACAGACACTGCAAACTTTATTCACTTTTACCCTGTTTCTGCTATTATACATTTTGTGTATCACGGATGCAAGATTCTTATGTCCTGAGGATAACATCAGATCTAGTAAGCTCAGAATCCCACTGCTCTTTCATGGATAGGGTCAGATCCTCCAATGATGTGGGCAACTCTACTACAGAACAGGTGGCAGACATGATGATTCAGAACTTAGGTGCCAATATACATTTTTGTCATCCAAAATGTCCCACTATCCACTTCACTGGATAATATCAGATTTTAGGTTTGTAGCACAAAGAAGAAATCCTCCTGATAGCCATTTATCCCATATTTCACTTGACATTTTTATACTTCTTTCATGTTCCCCTTTCTTACCTTATTTTTTTGTATACTAAAATGCATGATAGTATAATACACTGCACAGAATATTGTTGGTGTAAGTTATGCTGCATAACTCCAGTGACCTCATGAGCCATCACTGTGACATAGGATATCACTAGTGATCTAACACTCCTGGAATTCTTTCCAATTGTTGAAGCCTTGTGGCTTTGGGCTATGGAGTTGGCCAATTCACTTGTCCACTTCTGGTGTGAAAACCTAGCAGTTGCACACATTATAAACAAGCTTTCTTCTAAATCTGCGAGGATCATTAGTTTGGTCAGAGCACTTACACTATGATGCCTGCAGTTTAATATTGTTATACAGACATGGCATATACCCAGCTTGGACAATAGTGTTGCTGATGCTCTCTGCTGCCAACAGACCAACTACTTCAGGGTGTTAGTCCCAGGTGCTCAGGAGCATGCCAAGTTCCTCCAAGGAGAAGTTGGGCTGATTGGCCCAAAAAAGCAAAGAGGGCTATAGGTTTGGCCTTTGCATATAGTACATGGTGGGGCTATGATGTAGTGGTCACTGAATTCTAGGCGTTTAGAAACAAACTGGATTTGACCCCTGATTGGCCTGCACCCATTGAACATCTTCAGCAATTTATAATTCCTCTATATAGGAAGGGCTTAGCAACCAGTTCCATCCAGGGGAAGCTTTCTGCTCTTGCATTCCATGCCAAGATTACTGGCCATAGGGACAACACCACAGATTTGAAGATCCAGAAGTTGCTGGAGGGCTTGCAAAGAGAGAGAGGCCAGTCCAGTGATTATAGGGCCCCTATGACCCTTGACATCCTTATGCACATTAATCAAAGCTGGGAGGAGATTTGCAGGGACAATTATAAGACTGCCCTCTTTAGAGTGGCATCCCTCCTTTAGCATTTTTCTGTGCCTTGAGGTAAGAAAATTAGTAGCCTCTGGCCCTCTAGAAGGGTGATGTTTTTGCAACACAGGATATTGTCTGCATTCACATCAGATGATCTAAAATGGATCAGATGGGGAAAGGAGTCAATATGTCAGGCCTTTGCTCCGTTCGGGTTCTCTGCCCAGTTTGAGCATTGCACAGTTATTTGGCATGGAGGAGAGAACAGGAGGGATACTTCCTTTGTTACAAGGATGGTCTACCACCTATGAAATATCAATCTTGGAAGCTTTGCTATACTCTTCTGTGCAATGTATGTTCAATATTTTATTTATGTTTTTATAACCTTGCTTAAGTATAAAAACTTGACATATACTTTAGGGGAACATGGCCCACTGAATGGGAACAGCAGGATATCACTGTGACATAGCCATTTAAACTTCCCATTCCTGCTTAGCAATCCAATTAAAACTAGGAAGAGATTGGATTTCCCAGAATGGGGGGGGAATTATTTAAACCCAGAAAACTGCCACCGTTTAGCAAATATTCCAGGGTGTGTTCCCCCACCCCCACCTCAATCTGCTCTTTTTGCAGCTCCAAAACATCATTTTCAGGATGCACTGACCAGACAAGTGCACAATATTCCAAGTATAGTTACACCATATAATTGTAAAAAGTCATTCTGGTGTTGGAATTTTGCATTCAGGTTGTTTCATATTGGCCTCCAATCTTTTTCTATAGCAGCCACATAGTGGACCCATGTTTTCACCAAGTTACCCACCACAGTACCAAGGCTGATTTTGTGAACCCCAGGAATGATTCCTCAGAGCAGATACTGAATATTTTCATAGGTTTATTTTGTTTTCATGTTTTAGATTTTTAGATAACATTTGTTTCCCCAGTGTTCTGCATTCACGTGCACAAAATACAGAGACAGAATTAAAAAAACCAAGCCTTGTGATGATCATCAAGAAAGAAATAAAATCCAGAGAAGTCCATAAGCATGTGGTCTAAAAAGAAAAGTTCAACTCCATCATTTTGCAGAAGTTCCATCTCCTAAAATAAGTTGCAGAAAGGCAATTTCCCTTTCATATAATTATAAGTTTCCCTTCCTTGGAAAAAGTACTAGAAAGCAGCCTCACAACCATAAATCAAGCCCAAGCATTTCAGGCTGCTTGTCCTGTGATTTCCTTCCATAATTTGATGGGGACCTCCTCAGCGAGGAAAAACACAGAGCTGATAGGGTCGAGGGATGTTTCCCACACTGCTGAACAGAGGAGAAAGATCGATGGCCTCTCGAGGTTTGACAGCTTTCAGTGTAAAGTTCTGCAGTATGGTGGAGAAAAACAGGAAGATTTCTGCTCTGGCCAAACCTTCACCCACGCAAATCCACTTACCTGCAAGAGAAAGCCACAAGATGAGATAAGGTGAGGTAAGGTATGGTATGGTAAAGGGTCATCGGCAGCTATTCATGGGGCATTGCTGCAGATTGAAAGTTATGCCTCCGCACATTTATAAAGACTTTAATCAGTTCATTCTCTGTTTCTCAATAGGCCAGTTGCTGAACATCTATAGAAATCTGATTTCTGAGCTGAGCTTTGTTCAGTTTCTAGTCACCTTAGACTGCACATATTACAATTTAATATGTCACAATGGAAACAATTACAGTAAAACCTTGGTTGAGGAGTATCTTGGTCCATGAGTATTTTGCCAGATGAACAAACATTTCTTCTAAATTTTGCCTTGATCAGCGAGCACTGGAGCAGGTCACATGATCACAAGTGACCCTATGGTGGCTCTCTCCCTCCCCCTGGATTGTGGGGGATTGTCTGGATCTTCCATCTCAGGCAAGCCTCAAAATCAGAGGGAGGAGAGAGGAACAGAAGGCAATGCAGCTGTCTGCTTGCTCGCTTAACGAGTGGAGTTAGAGTGGCTCTAAAGTGCAATGAGAGGTCTTTCCGTAAATGGAAATCCTCCCAAATGAGGAAAATAAAAAGGAACACAAAATAATTCCAGGAACAAAGCCAGATCTAGGATGATGCCCAGACTTGTCACTCTGTCTACCAGCTGGAGGATAGTCCCACCCAGACAGGGAAGAGGGCCACTGTACCCATTCACCCCCCCCAAGGAACAGAACCTCGGTCTTCTCTGGGTTGAGTCTGACTCTTTCAGTCTTGGTCCACTCCATGACCACAGCCAGGCAGTGATCAAGGGTCAGCACAGCCTCCACTGCAGAGGTAGAGAAGGAGATATAGAGCTGAGTGTCATCAGCATACTGATGGCAACATGCCCCACCCCTCCAAATGACCTCAGTCAGTGGCCTCATATAGATATTAAACAGCATAATACCTAGCATGCTATGCTAGATATTAAACAGCATGCAAATTGTATATCAATTTCCTTTGATATACAAGTGCTTTGGATTACAAGCATGTTTCCCGAATGAATTATGCTCATAAACCAAAGTTTTACTGTATATGAATTTGTATGCAACAGACAATTCATAGTGCACAACATGTGAATGTAGTGATATATCTATATTATGTGGTATACAACAGCAGCTGTAGCAGCAGTAACAACAACAACATGTAATGCCTCATCTTTGATGTTCTCTGGCCAACATGCAAAAGGCCTACATAACTGTGATGGATGATAGTATCCTGAAAGTTCCATGCTCTCTTCAATATTCCATGTGTCAGAATCAGTGTGGCACTGCTACCATGATATGCAGCTTGAAGCAGGGGACACATCACTGATTACCCCAATACCAAGATATTAGAAGGGCCAATAAGACTGTAATGAGCCTGATCAGCCTTCTCTGGGATGCTGTCGGGTTGGGAAGGAGATGATGTTACCTGCTGAGAAAGGCATAAAGTCATCACTTCTCTTGAATGTGCCATCTTCATTCAAAAAATGATGGGGGTCAAATTCTTGGGGATTGGCAAATCCTTTGTTGTTGTGTAGCAGAGACGTTAGGACAAAATGTACAGTAGTGCCCTGCATAGAACAAAGAAGTATTTCAATTAATTGCAAATGAATTAATTTTGTCATCAAAAGGTGGGCTCTGATGTCTTATTCAGTCTTCAAAGTGAGGTGGTGGTTTTGAAAAAGGGCAGTAAAATGTTCTTCATCTCTGTGGAATAAAAGAAACTACATGAACTCTAAGTTCAACAAGGCAACCATTCTGCATTCTTAAACGGTTTAGTTCCCTGGGGCAAGATAATACTTAGCCAGCCAGATGGCACAAGAGATCTCTCTCTGATGCTTGGTCAATCATCCATTCCGTGGCTGATTGTCAATTCTATTCTGTTCTGCTCAGTTTTCCTATTGTTCTACGAGGACCACCACCACCATCACGATGTCACCTTATGTGCTTCAGTTCTCTTTGAGAAGGTGGTTAGAGCTTCATAACTGTCCTTTGGTTAATGTCAGTGAGAGATGGGTTAGAATCTACCTCACTCCTTAAGCAGTACTTCTTTCTTAAGTGCTCCTCAGTACTATGTTCTTTGCCCATTATCAATAGCACTTGGTTCCTCAAAAGCATAGTAAGCTTCATTAATATTTCCATATGCCCTATATCAATTTTCCTTGAGTTGGCATCAAAGAAGACCATGTGGCATGCACTATTGGCTTGACCTTCCATGAGCATAATGCACAAATGCTGTGAACCACAGTCTGCTTCTTATAAAAATGATCACATTTGATTTTATAACAGCTTGCCTATTCTCCGTATATTTAAAGGAATAGGGTGATAAACTTTGAAGAATAAGATTCTTCAAAGGGGTATGCAAAAAGTATGTAAGATACAGGATAAGTATTAAAACTTGTGAAAGAATTTATTAACTAAAATTAATCAGTAACCTGAATCCTGTTGGCGAATGGCATATGTGTCCATAATATTGAATAACCCACCATAGCAAAAATATTGATAATTAAAAAAAAAAGCATTGGTGGCATTACTAGTAGAGGTGGGCATGAAACAGAAAACTGATGGTTCGGGTTTTTCTGTTTCTGGCCCACCCATGGTTTGGTTCAGTTTGGATTTGTATGAATTTTTTTTAAAAAAAATTGTATGAACCTGAACCAAGCCGAGCCGGTTCAGGTCCAACTTACCGGGTGGTGGTGGTGGCGGTGGTGGTGGCGGCAGCGATCCTGGCCCTGGCGGCTGGGGCTTTTTGAGGTGCTGGCTTGGGGCCAGTGCCTCTCAGCAGAGAGATGCTGGCTTGGGACCAGCTCCTTGGGTTTTTTTTTCCCAGTGCAAACTGCACTCATTTTATTTTATTTTATTTTATTTTATTTTATTTTATTTTATTGATTTTAGAGTGCTGACCACACAGCCCCTGGGCTGGGTTGGCACTCTTTATTTATTTATTTATTTATTTATTTATTTATTTATTTATTTATTTATTTATTTATTGGTTTTAAAAGTCCCCAGCCAGGGGCTTTTTGAGGCACTGGCTTTGGGTCAGCACCTCTAGAAGCCTACCTTCCCCCACCAAGTTCCAGGAACAGGAGGACTGCGGTGAGGACAAGGTAGGAGGGGGTAACAAAAATGAAGCTAACGAAACGGAAATTTCCATTTTCTTTGATGGGTTGGTTCATTATTCGTTTTGTTAGCTAACAAAATGAATAACAAATAACAAAACAAATTAAAAGTTCATTTTGTGCCCATCTCTAATTACTAGGCATGCATATGTGGCATAGCCAAATACAGGGCTTGTAAAGGAACTGACACCTCATGAGTAGAGATGGGCACGACTTAGCGGTATTCCCGTTTCCCTTTCCGTTACTCGTTTCCGTTACTCTACGGAAACGGTAACGGGAATTACTCCGCCAGACTTCGAGCTCGAACCAACGAACGAACAATTTTGGTCTGATTTGTCATGCTCG
This sequence comes from Phrynocephalus forsythii, assembly GCA_029282475.1. Classification (NCBI taxonomy): domain Eukaryota; kingdom Metazoa; phylum Chordata; class Lepidosauria; order Squamata; family Agamidae; genus Phrynocephalus; species Phrynocephalus forsythii. The sequence continues at coordinate 128,807,813 of JAPFRF010000001.1, read as the reverse complement.
TTCCTTGCATCGCGCGATTGCGCGATGCCACGCAGCACAGAAAAAAAGTTTTTAAAAGTTAAAAAAAACCGGTTCCCGGCCGAAAAGCAGGCGGAAAAATGCCTGCCGTGCCTCAGGGCACCTACCAGAGGGGTTGTTTCTGGAGGTCCCCGGCCTCCCCCCCATCCCCCATCCTGGGCTGCTCTGGTGGGAATCGCCGCAGGCTCGCAGGCAGCCAGCATAAAGCCCAGTCTCGCCGGCCGCCAGCCGCCGCAATTAAAGCGCAAGCAAGTGGCACGGACGGCACAGGAAAAAACTTTTAAACTCTCCCCCCACCCATTCCCAGGCCAAAAAAGCAGGCGGAAAAATGCCTGCTTGACTAAGGGCGCAGGGCACCTACCGGAGGGGTGGTTTCTGGAGGAGGGTCCTGCCTCCCCCCCGTCCTGGGCAGCCGGACTCGAGTCGCCATGCCATGCGGTGCGGGCAGGGGATCCAAAATGGGGCGGCGAACACAATATTGTTTTTGAAATCGTGGTCCAAAAACACACAAGCACAACAGAAACACGCGAAAATTTATAAACTGCCAGATTATTCACAGTAGCAGTGGGTTTTTTCTTGCAACAAAATGTCTCTCCAGTCTCCTCTCCTCCTCTATCCTCCATTTATTTTATTTTATTTTATTTTTTTACACCTGCGCAATGATGGGCTGGCCGAGTGTCCAGCCATGTGGGAGTGGACGACCATGCAAATTTTTGGAGCCATCCCACCAATCGCATGGCCACTTGGCCATGGAGACTTCTGGGATGTGCCAAAAAGCCCCCTAAAACCTGCCCTAGCCCCCTAACCCTAACCCTAACCCTTGACTCCGTACCCATACGTCACAGACTGTATTCTTAGTGGGTCAGAGAGGCACCCAGAGGTGCAACCCACTAGCCCACCGTAACCTTACCCGTCACTAGCCTAACCCTGTTGGAGTATCAGATTTGGTGCTTACAGGGTTAAAGTCAAATCTGTTGTCATGCGCAGTGAAATGTTGGAGAGGAGATAAAAACTCCAAGTTCTTTCAGTTAGTTAGAGGGAGTTTCAAAGAGAGTGATAGTTAGTGATTTCAGCTGTGTTTTTCTTTGCTAGCGCGTGTGTTGCAAGACGCTGAAATGCCGGCTTGTAGTCCGGGTGTAAATATATGAGTTAAGTGTAAATAAACTAGGCAGTAACTTATCTCAGACTGTCAGACTAATTTATTCTTGTACACTGGTAGAAGACAGTCCGCTGTGCTAAATCTCCAGAAGAGAGAGCTACTCTGCTGACCCCTGTGTCTGAAGATTGTAAGATAAGCAGAGACACGCAAGGGAAGTGTGCTGGACCAGCTAAGATTCTCTCCCAGCTGTATGCTGGGGAGAATTTTTTTGCTCAACAGCCGCTCAAAGCTAACAAGGGTTATGGCCCAGAGATAAGGACAGTATTGATAATTTGCCAGTGTCAAGAAAGCAGTACAGGAGTTATATGTGCGTGGTGAGAAGAGGGCTAAGGCAGAGAATGGAAGCCTGGAAGCCAAGTAACGCAGAAAACCTGACTGCAAGCAGTTTTTGCTGGGCTTGAGTCTTTGTCTGGAGACAGAGAAAAAGAGGTTGGGATCTCTTTGCTTCGGGGTACAGTCGGTACCAAGGCAAATAAGAGGTCGCCTCAACTGGAAGTCTACACTTAGAGCTTCGAGGCTGTCTTGCTGGAAGGAGACGTGAGTAGCAGTCTCAGAGAACCCATTGCTGTTGGTGAATAGCAGAAGGGGGGATTGAAGCCCAAGATGGAGGCAGGACAGGAAAGTTTTACTGTGCCATTCCAACATCTCAATTCTGAGAACTATCTGGACTGGAGTGTCCGAATTCAGGCTTGGCTGGAAGCCAGGAATTTGCTGGACTGTTTAAGTAATTTACCTACCGATCCAGCTCAGCTGCCCCAATCAGCCACAGCTGAACAGAGAGCTGAAGCACTAGCCTCAGTGCGAAGGAATGCAAAAGCTAGGGCTATGTTGATTATGAGTTTAGACTCTAATCAGTTAGTTTATGTACAAAGTCTGAGAAATGCTAAAGATATATGGGACAGTCTTGAGAGAGTACATCGCAGAACGACCCCAGGTGCAAAGGCCCATTTGTACAGACAGCTATTTGGGATGAAACTAAAGCCCGGGGGAGATATCAGAGAACATATTGCTGCAATGGTGTCTATTTTCAACCAGTTACGTTCTCTGAATATGGCTTTCACAGAAGACCAACAAGTTTGTGTTCTTCTAAGCTCTTTAGACAAAAGTTATAACACGCTGTGTTTAACTATGGAGGCTTTACCTCAGGACAATTTCAATATGTCCTATGTGTCAGGACGTCTTGTCCATGAACAGCAACTGAGAGCCAATGAAGGTGGGCAAAGCAAAGGGAATGCAGGCTGCTTATCCCCAAGAGAGGGGGAAGTGAAAGTCTACGCAGCTGCAAGGAAATGTTTCAGGTGTCAATCACCAAGCCATGTTTTGAAAAATTGCCCACAGTCTCCAAACTCCAAGGTTAACTCCCATAGCAACCAGATTTCTGTTCTGAACTCGTGTCTGGGCCAGATAATGGACTGGATGAGGGTTAATAAATTGAAACTCAATCCAGACAAGACGGAAGTGCTGTTAGTGGGTGCTTCGTCAGACAGGCTAGAGGGCCACTTCCCTGTTCTGGATGGGGTTGCACTCCCCCTAAGGGACAGGGTCCGTAGCTTGGGGGTGCTCCTGGACCCCGGTCTAACTCTGGAAGCCCAGGTGGACTCGGTGGCCAGGGGTGCCTTTCTCCAGCTGCGGAATATATACCAGCTGCGCCCCTACCTAGATGAACGGAGCCTCATGACAGTTACACATGCACTGGTAACATCCCGTATAGATTACTGTAATGCGCTTTACGTGGGGCTGCCTCTGAAGACGGTTCGGCGATTGCAACTGGTTCAGAATCGTGCGGCACGGCTGGTGAGTGGTAGGGCCACCAAGGAACACATCACGCCGATTCTGTATAACCTTCACTGGTTACCAGTTGCTGCCCAAGCCCAATTCAAAGTGCTTGTTTTGACATATAAAGCCCTAAACGGCTTAGGACCTAGATACCTGAAGGACCGCCTCCTTCCATATGAACCTACCCGGCAATTAAGATCTAGTCAGGGAGCCCTCCTGAAAGAGCCATCCCTTAAGGAGGTGAAGGGGATGGCTTGCAGGAATAGGGCTTTTTCAGCAACTGCCCCCAGACTATGGAATACCCTCCCATATGAGACTCGCCTGGCACCGACGTTGCTAACATTTCGGCGCCAGGTAAAAACCCTCCTATTCCAAAAGTTTTTTAACTAATGATTGTGGGCCCTGATGGCAATTTTAGTGGTGTGTTTTTAATGTATTGTATTTATTGCATCTACATGTTTTATTGTTTTAATTTTATTGTATTTGATGTTTTAACTGTTTATTCTTATTGTGAGCCGCCCAGAGACCTTTGGGTAGTGGGCGGCATACAAGCTAAATAAATAAATAAATAAATAAATAAGAGACAGTCCACAGCGTGGGATGCCGAGGCAAGCTGCAGCTGAGAGAGGCAAGCGCGGATATGGAAGAAGAAGAGAAAACATGTCGGTGTCTATGGCAATGTTCAAGAAACAATCTTCAAGCAACTGTGTTTTCATTTTAGACAGTGGAGCCTCGCATCATCTAGCGCCACCTGGTGTTCAGAATGAGAACTGCAGGAAACTTTCTCAACCAAAGAACATTACAATGGCTAATGGGCAGAAAGAGTTTTTGAACACTGCTGCAACAGTGTATATTGAATGTTTGGATACTACTGTTGATGTTTTTGTTCTAAATGGCATGACACGTGGTATTTTGTCTATATCAGCTCTAGTTAGAGATGGTTTTTCTGTATTGTTTGAAAATAACATATGTTCTGTTTCTAGGAATGGGAAGCTGCTGATACAAGTGCACTGTAAGGATGGTTTGTATGCAGTGAATGCAAAAGCAGTTCCAGAGGGATACAGCAATGCAAATGCAGTGCAGGCGCAATGTGCTAACATTCCCAAACACAACAGCTGTGCCCATTTACTCCATCGTAGAATGTGTCATTTAAACTGGGGGTATTTAAAGAAAATGCCTGAATGTGTTGAAGGGTGCAATGTGAAACCATGTTCTAGATTTTTGGATTGTAGGCCATGCAAAGCTGCAAAGGTCAAGAGATGTAGTTATCCTAAGTCAACCAGGGTATCTACAGAACCTTTTCAACTTGTACATGTTGATATTAGCCCTAACCCTAACCCACCTAAACCCTAAGCCAGATGTACTTGCATTGCACTACACGCAAGTACAATTCCCTTCTGTGTGAGACATGGTGGTGCGAGAGCCTTAGTTAGGCATCTCACCTATGGCTCTGGGTTCAGTGCCATCCACTAGTCTTCACAGTCACTGTCTGCACAACTGGTATGCAATATCCATATGGCTATTGCATACCATTTTGCAGCAGCAGCAGGTGAGGAGGGGAGACCACCATGTTGAGGGGTCTCTTGGAGCCTGCTTCCCCTTCCTAGTGGGTGAGGATAGGAGGCACCCACGGGTGCCTCCAGGAGCCCACTTTCCCTTTATAGTGGGCCAGAGGAGGCACCCACCCCACAGAGGTGCCTCCAGGAGCCCGCTCCCCCCAAAAAAATACCAGTACTAACGAAAACGAAAAAACAAAAAACGAACTGACTAATTTTTGCGAATTTTCACGAAAAACGGAAACGACCCGAAACGGAACCGGCCCGACTAACGACAACTCGAAAAAATTTTTTTTCAAGTCGTGCCCATCTCTACTCATGAGTTAGTAGCACACTTTTGTAATAAGTTATACAATGTAACTTACACATACATGAATCAGCAACTGAATTTTGGCCATTAAATATTGTTACAACTAAAATGGCAGTTTGTAGTGAAGGATTTGGGTGAACCGGTGGATATAGTCTATCTGGATTTTCAAAAGGCTTTTGACACAGTCCCTCACCAAAGGCTGCTGAGAAAATTGCATAGTCAGGGGATAAGAGGGCAGGTCCTCTTATGGATTGAGAACTGGTTGAGATCCAGGAAACAAAGAGTAGGTGTCAATGGGAAATTTTCCCAATGGAGAGAGGTGAAAAGCGGTGTGCCCCAGGGCTCGGTCCTGGGACCGGTGCTTTTCAATCTGTTCATAAATGACCTGGAGACAGGGATAAACAGTGTTGTGGCCAAGTTTGCAGATGACACAAAACTTTTCCATGTGGTAAAAACCAGAGAAGATTGTGAAGAGCTCCAGAAGGATCTCGCCAAACTGGGAGAGTGGGCTGAGAAATGGCAAATGCGTTTTAATGTAACCAAATGTAAAGTAATGCATATTGGGGCAAAAAATCCAAACTTCATCTATCAACTCATGGGCTCTGAGTTATCCGTGACGGATCACGAAAGAGATCTTGGTGTGTTGGTGGACAGCTCCATGAAGGTGTCTCCCCAATGTGTGGCAGCAGTGAAGAAGGCCAATTCCATGCTAGGGATTATCAAAAAGGGGATTGAAAATAAAACAGCCAACATTATAATGCCGTTATACAAAACAATAGTAAGGGCCCACCTGGAGTATTGTGTACAATTCTGGTCACCGCATCTCAAGAAAGACATAGTGGAACTGGAAAAGGTGCAGAAGAGAGCGACTAAAATGATTACTGGGCTGGGGCACCTCCCTTATGAAGAAAGGCTAAAACAATTGGGCCTCTTCAGTCTGGAAAAAAGGCGCTTGAGGGGGGATATGATTGAGACATACAAAATAATGCAAGGTATGAGTAAAGTGGATAGAGGGAAGCTCTTCTCCCTCTCTCAAAATACCAGAACTAGGGGACATACACTCAAATTGAGTGCTGGGAGAGTAAGAACTGACAAAAGAAAATATTTTTTCACCCAGCGCATTGTAAGTCTATGGAACTCCCTGCCACAGGATGTGGTGATGGCATCTGGCCTGGATGCCTTTAAAAGGGGATTGGACAGATTCCTAGAGGAAAAGTCCATCACGGGTTACAAACCATGATGGAGATGTGTAATCTCTAGGCTTTAAACCAGGGTACTTCAAGTGCCAGATGCAGGGGAGTGGTATCAGGAGACAGATATCTAGTCTCATGCGCTCCCAAACGCATCTGGTGGGGCCGCTGTGAGATACAGGAAGCTGGACTAGATGGGCCTTTGGCCTGATCCAGCATGGCTCTTCTTATGTTCTTATGTTCTTATGATATTTATTTATTTATTTCTATACCACCTGTCTTCCCGAAGGAACTCCATCCAGTGTACAACAATCACATATAACAATTAAAGACAAACACCAAACACATCAACCAAAAAAGAACAACAAACAAACAAACAATAATATTTGGCAAGATGGTGGAACAGAACAACAAAACAAAACAAAAAAACACAAAACCTAATGGCTGACAAATGCCTCTTTGAAAAACAAGGTCTTAAGTGCTTTTGTAAAGGCCAGCAGGGACTGTGCAAGGCAGATCTCACTCGGCAGTTTGTTCGAAAGTGTAGGGGTGGCCACAGAGAAGGCCGGTTTTGAGTGACTGATTTCCGGACCCTCCTGGGAGTGGTCACCTGAAGTGAGAGTGCTTGCAACATTCTGGTGGGTTGGGCCTCAGTGGAACAGCTGGAAGATCCGCTCTGTCAGGTACTCATGTGCCAAGCCATGGAGGGTTTTGTAAGTCAAAACCAGTAATTTGAACCTTATTTGGGACATAAGATGCAGCCAATGCAAATCAGCCAGAACTGGGGTGATGTAGTCATTTCTAGCCACACCTACCACCACTCTGGCTGCTGCATTTTGTACCAGCTGTAGTCTCCAAATAAGGGTAAAGGGCAACCCCACATAGAGTGTGTTGCAATCATCTATCCTCGAGATCACAAGCATCTGCACAATTGTTCTCAAGCAGAACTCCACAAGGGAGCGTCCAAGGAGCCAACAACTCTTCCCCCAGCTGAAAACACTGGGAACGGCCACCAAGGAAGGACCAGAGCCAGCTATAAGCTGTGCCTCCAATCCCCACCTCAGAAATCTGACCCAGCAGGATACTATGATTGATGGTATTGAAGGCCGCTGACAGATCCAGGAGCACCCCCTCTCAGGCCCCCTGAGAAGGTCATCTTGTAGCATGACCAGGCTGTCTCAGTCCCCCGACTAGGCCTGAACCCAGACTGGACTGGATCACAGACGCAATACATGTGCAATGTGTTGTTAGATATAAACCAACAACCCACTGCACATGCATACAAGATAAAGAAAGGATAGCATATGCCTTCATTGGGGAAATGAGTATGAAAATGTATACAGCAGGGGGAAAGGCATACACCAGGGAAGATGAGTGTCAAAAAGGGACACAGTAAGAATTTACCCACAATTTTGAACATTCATAAAAATGGAAATGTACAAAACAGAATAATCATTTCCCCCAATTTGCATATCTATTCCATATTCCATAGTATTTTGTTTCATTTTTTAAATGTGATCCAACATAATTTCTCTTCCATCACTCCTACATTGAGCAACCATTTCTATGGAAAGATGGCTGTTTGGTTTAACCTGCAGAGGTAACATCAATGTGTAATTAAGCAATGGTTCCTGTAGAAAAAGCAAAAGCCAAGTGTTCTGCTTATATACCTCCCCATACCACCTCAAGTAGTCTCTGGGCAGTTTTACAGTTTAATTACAGTTTGCAGGCTACACATGACATACAGTGATGTATGGCATACAAACTAGACATACTACTCTAATTCACTAGTGATTAGAGATGGGGCTGAATTAAAACAATAATTACAATATTTGATTAATTTTGTTGATTTCTTTAATTTCCATCACTTCATATTTGTCAGTTCCAGAAATCCTGTTAAATATGAAGTAACAAATAGTTCCCTTTTATTGATCCCCATTAATCTTTTTTGAAAAGACAACTTATGGCTGTCTAAAACAAAATCAAATCAAACAAACAAATAAGAAACAGTCCCCTCCACCTCCAAAGCACCTTCCTGTTGCCTCACCACAATTGCTATAGTGTCCCCCATGCCTAGGCTAACATCACTGTTGTGGCTGCCATCTTGGAAAAGATGGCTGCCTGATTTCTCATATGGACTAAGGGAAACCAGGCTGTATTTTTACACGATGTCAAACATGGTTTCACTTAGGGAAAGACAAGCCATGGTCATAGTACCTGCAAAAAGTGGCTTGCTTTGTCTTAAGCCATAAGGCAAACTTGGCCAATATTTGTAGGGCCTATGGGAAACCAGGTAGCCATCTTTCCCATGATGGTGGCTGTGGTAGCCACAGCAGCTTGGATAGGTCCATAGTCTGGACTCATTCCAGTCCGGGTTCAGGCCATTTCATGGGACCAAGACTGCCCTGGTCGCTCTGCAGGAGGACCTCCTCAGGAGGACCTCCTCCCTGTTAGTCCTCCTTGATTTGTCAGTGGCCTTTGATACTGTCGACCATGGTATCCTGCTGGACTGGCTTGTCGAGGCAGGAATTGGCAGCTCAGTGCTCTGCTGGCTCCGATCCTTCCTTGACGGCTGGATTCAGCGGGATCAGCAGGAGGATGATTTGTCGGCTCCTTGGACGCTCCCTTGTTGGGTGCCCCAGGGCTCAGCAATCTCCCCCATGCTGTTCAGCATCTATATGAGGCCACTGGCTGAGGTCATCAGGAGATTTAGAGTTCGCTGTCATCAGTATGCTGATGATTAGAGATGGGCACGACTTGGCAAAATTCTCGTTTCTGTTTCCGTTTCTCGTTTCCGTTACGTAACGGAAACGGTAACAACAATTACTCCGCCAGAACTCGAACTCGAACCGACTAAAGAAAAATTGGGTCTGATTTGTCGTTGTCGTTCCTGGCATCGCAGCGATTGCGCGATGCCAAGCGGCACAGGAAAAAGGTTTTAAAAATAAAAAAACCCCGATTCCCGGCCAAAAATGAGGCGAAAATATGCCTGCCTGAGGACACCTACCAGAGGGATGGTTTCTGGGGGGGGTCCCCGGCCTCCCCCCTCCTCTCCTGGGCTGCGCAAAGTGTGCATCCTCGTTGAGTCGCAACTCGTCAAGCGGCACGGCACAGAAAAAAGTTTTAAAAATAAAAAAAACCCGATTCCCGGCCAAAAAAGCAGGCGAAAATATGCCTGCCTCAGTGAGGGCACTTACCAGGGGGTTGGTTTCTGTGGGGAGGGGTCCCCCGGCCTCCCCCCCTCTCCTCTCCTGGGCTGCACATCCTCGTCGTCTCGCCAACTCGCGCCATGTCATGCGGTGCGGGCAGGGGGATCCAAAATGGGGCGACCGCAATATTTATTTTGAAATCGTGTGGTCCAAAAACACACCAAAGCACCACAGAAACATGAGAAAATAGCTATTTTAAAACTGCCTGAATTTTTTCAGTAGCAGCAGTGGGTTTTTCTTGCAACAAAACGTCTCCATTGATTTTATTTTATTTTATTTTTATTTTTATTTTTTTACACCTCTCGCAATGATGGGCTGGCCATGGGAGTGGACCAAGCAAATTTTTGGAGCCATTCCACCAATTGCATGACCACTTGGCCAGGTTTTGACCGAGACTTCTGGGATGTGCCAGTCGGGCATAAAAAGCCCACTAACCCTAGCCCGAACCCGAACCCGAACCCTAACCCATACGCCAGTACACTGTCCTTCTTAGTGGGTCAGAGAGGCACCCAGAGGTGCACCCCACTAACTCACCCTAACCTTACCCGTAACCCTAAGCCTAGCCCTTGTGCTAACCCTAACCCTAAGCAAGATCTGTGTACTCACATTGCACTACAGCAAGTACACTTCCCTTCTTAGTGAGTCACAGGGCGCCCATAGGGGTTCCTCTCTCACTTTGTTCCTCGCTCCTCCCCATCCCCAGCCCAAGTGCACCGTATGCCAGGCAGTGAGTAACAGAGGCACCTGAAAGAGAGGTGCCTCTGCCTGCCACTGCAACTTGGTATACATATCCAATTGGCTATGCATATGCATACCCTTTTGTAGCGGGCCAGAGGATGCACCCACCCCAGAGAGGTGCCTCCAGGAGCCCGCTTTCCCTTCATAGCGGGCCAGAGGAGACACCCACCCCAAAGAGCTGCCTCCAGGAGCCCGCTTTCCCTTCATACCGGGCCAGAGGAGGCACCCACCCCAGAGAGGTGCCTCCAGGAGCCCGCTACCCCCCCAAACCAGTACTAATGACAGACGAAAAAATGACAAACAAAACGACAGATTTTTGAAAAATTTCACGACAAACGGAAACGAGCCAAAACGGGCCTGCTCCGACACACGACAACTCGAAACGTAATTTTTCCTGGTCGTGCCCATCTCTACTGTTTTCTTTAAAATAACACATAGTAGAGTTTACAAGAAATGGGAAGAAGTTGTGAGAGACATGCAGTTTGGAGTCAGAAAGGCTTTTAGAAATGGGAAAATTATTCTGTAATCATGTACTTTCAGGAAATGTTGAAATAGCTAAAGGACTTGGAACCTCTTCTTGTGGACTCTCTGGAAGTTGAGTCATGATCACTGGACTTCTTTTCTTGAGATATTGAAACATTTTGCTGCTCACCCAAACAGCTTCATCAAACTGATGAAGCTGTTTGGATGAGCAGCAAAACGTTTCCCTCTCTCAACAAAAGAGGTCCAGTTGCCATGACTCAACCTTCAGATAAACTCACTGACTTCATGTGAACTATGTGAAACCCTTTGCGAACGTCTTATTACAGTGCTACCTCTACTTAGGAGCAGCTGTACAAAAGAGCAATTCGACTTAAGAGTGGACATCTGCTGCCGTTTTAACTGCCGCCTTACAAATTTTAGATGTGGTCTGCTCTATTTACATTTTTATTTTTTATTGTTTTTTTAATTTAATTTTTTATTTTTTTATACAGTGCCTCTACTTAAGGGTTGTTCAAATGAAGAGCATGCATTCAGAATGGATTAAATTTGTAAGTCAAGGTACCACTGTACAAATAAAGATCTTGAATCATTTTACAGACCTCGGAAAGATGGAAGGTTGAGTCAACCATGAGCCAGCTAGCTACCTGGAACTGAAATCCAGGTCATGAGCACATTTTTAGCTGCAGTGTGTGTTGTGTCATTTCAGTCATGACCGACTTTTCATGACTCCATGTCCATGGAGTTTTCTTGGCAGGAATACTGGAGTGGTTTTGCCAGTTCCTACTCCAGGTGCCTACAGCACCTGGTATTCCCTGGTGGTCTCCCATCCAAGTACTAACCAGGGCCAACCCTGCTTACCTTCCAAAATCAGGCAAGATTGGATGTGCTTAGGGCATCTAGGCAACTTCCTTTTTAGCTGCACTACAGGCATTTAACCACTGTGCCACGAGGTGAAGAGTACAATTGAAGAGTACTAAAATGAATGGCTAAAGACTTTTGGTGCATCATAAAATATAACATTCAGATAACTTTACAGATTTGGTCCCATAAGAAATGAAAAATACAAAGTATCACAACTAAAAACTCTAATTAAAATAAATTTGGGAAAACTGCAGGAAAAAAAGAACTATTCGCTTAAAAAACATAGAGACTATCTCTTCAGAGTCATGTTTTCCCCCTTATAACAAGATTGCTTTGCACAAGGTCTTGCAAGAAGCCTTGAGAAAAATACTACATAATTTCTCAGAAATTTTGTGGTTGTTTCATTTTATTTTTTGAGGGGTGGCAGAAGAAATGGTTCTCTACAGGAAGCTTCAGGGAAGTGAGGCTTGAATTATTGGCAAGAGCAATAAATTTTGCAAGTACTTATCCTGTCCCCAGGCAAAATAGCTGTGATAACATCTAAACTTTGTTGATAAAGGAAGAAGAAGATAGGTGATCCCAAGAGGACTGAAGTGAAATGGCTAAACAACATTCATATTACCTTCTACTTCTGGATATTTCAAAAGGATCAACAACCCATATCTCAGTGTGCTGCTGCTTGATTCTGTTCCTGCAAAGAACAGGTCAACTGTAGAGACAAGCAGGTTGTCAATGGTAAACTCAGATGTGCCACTCTGTTCTTCCTGCAAAAAGATGAGTATATTCAGTTGAGTCATTTTGAATGTGCTGAGTAAGCATATATTTATAAAGAGACACTATCATCTATCTATCTATCTATCTATCTATCTATCTATCTATCTATCTATCTATCTATCTATCTATCTATCATCTTCCAATACACGGACCCAAGGCCAGTAAGCTATACAAATTGCTCCCAATCAGACAGGGAGGTGGGATGATGCATTTCCCTGCACAGCTCCTTATTGGCCAGTGCCAGGGAAAAGGAACGATGACATTGGAGACTTCTTCCTCATTGGAGCTCAGCCCTGCACAGGTGCAAAGCAAGGTAAGGGATTGCATTTTGAAAGCTTCTGTCACTAGCTGGGCTCCCACATGTCGATTCAGAACTGGTAGCTTCCGAAACAAATAGGCTATACCTAATAAGAACTTAAAAGCTATCAAAACTTTACATGGCATTCAGGGACTCAGTCATGATTGTTAAAAGCCTGCCTGAAAAGATCTTCAGCTGTTGGTGGAAGGATATACATCCATTATATATTCAAACACAATATTGTATTGTACTTTTATTACATACATAAGTAAAATTATTCAGTACTTATTTGTATAATAAAAGTATGATATAATAGAAGAAGGGAGGAAGCTTGTTAGAAACTGAAAAATTGAAGAACAAAAATAGATTTTCAAATCACTAGAAAGAAAATAGTTATTTATTTATTTATTTATTGTACTTTTATACTACCCCACTGGCAAGAAGGGCACTGTGGGTGGTTTACAACAAATATTAGACAATTAAAATAAGCAAAATATAACTGCATTTAATAGAAATTACAATTTAAATATATTAATTTCAATTACTTATGCTTATAAAATGGAGCGCCCCCCCCCTTACCAGCAGCCCCCTTACCAGAGCTGGAACTGTCAAAACCAGCTGGGTGGAGGTGGCCAGAACAGGAGATCAGAGCTGGGTTTTGAATTTGGCTCCACCTGCTACACTCTCCTGTTGTCACCACCACCACCCAGTTGGGCTTTTTTAACAGCTTGGGCTATGGAGATGGGTGTCACTGCCCCGCCACACAGCCTGAGCTGTGGGGAAAAAAACCAGCTGGGAGCTGATGGCAATGACGGGAGAATGAAGCACCATTTTGAACTTGAAAAACTTTACTGCACTGTTCCCTTCTCAGCCAGGCAAGGGGTGGTAAGGTGGTGCACTGATCCAACCCTTGCCTGGCTGAGAAGAGGACAGAGTAAGGTTTTGAATTATGTGCTGCAGCAGCGAGGGTGCTGCTGTGGCACAAATTTCAAAACCCTGCTCCGCTCTCCAGTTCTTACCAGTGCCATCCAGCTGTTTTTGATAGCCCGAGGTGTCAAAACCAGCTGGGTGGTGGTGGCAAGAACCAGAGAGCAGAGTAGGAGCTGCCAGATCTTGCTGCAGCCCCTTGCCTGAAATGAGAGCCAGCAGCTCTCCAGTTCAGAGTTCAAAAAAAAAGTGGCTTGGTTAGTTTTGAGCTGACACAGTGTCTTTCATTTCATTTTGTAATGAAACAATTTGTTACCTTATGAAATGATGAAACAGCATGTTGTTTTTCATTTTTGTGACCAACTCTAGTATTTATCACTGCTGATAGGATATATATGCATTCAGCATACTATCATTTTTCCATTTTCCATTTATTTTAATAAAGCTTTGCACCCTTCCCTCACTGGTGTGCTTATTGGCTGTCACATCTAAAAAGAATCAATTGTCCCAGGGAAGATACCAGATCAAGACAAATTTAATACTTGAAACTAGAGATGGGCACGACCAGAAAATTTTTTTTCGAGTTGTCATTTTTCGGGATGGGTCCGTTTCGGGTCGTTTCCGTTTTTCGTGAAATTTTTCAAAAATTTGTCATTTCATCGTGTCGTTTGTCGTTTGTCATTACCGCCGCGATTTAGCGTGACTTGACTTCCCAGAGCATGGGGTTAGGGGGTAAGGGCTAGGCTTAGGGTAACGGTAAAAGTTATGGTGGGTTAGTGGGCTGTACCTCTGGGTGCCTCTGGCCCACTAAGAACACAGTGTACTGTCGTATGGGTTAGGGTTAGGGTTAGGGTTAGGGTTAGGGTTAGGGTTAGGGTTAGGGTTGGTGGGCTTTTTATGCCCTCTCTGGCACATCCAGAAGTCAGCAAAACCTGGCCATGCGATTGGTGGAATGGCTCCAAAAATTTGCATGGTCCCATCCTATGGCCAGCCCATCATTGCGCATGCGCAGGTGTAAAAAAATAAAAATAAAAATAAAATAAAATAAAATAAAACCAATGGAGACGTTTTGTTGCAAGAAAAACCCACTGCTGCTACTGTAAAAATTCAAGCATTTAAAATAGCTAATTTTCGCATGTTTCTGTGGTGCTTTGGTGGGTTTTTGGACCAAGATTTCAAAAAAAAATATTGAGGTCGCCATTTTGGATCCCCCCGCACCGCATGGCAAATGGAGACGCCGAGGATGCCCCCTCCCAACCCGGTACCAGCAGCCCAGGACAGGGGGGGAGGCTGGAGTGGGGACCCCCCACCAGAAACCACCCCTCTGGTAGGTGCCCTCAGGCAGGCATATTTTCGCCTGCTTTTTTGGCCGGGAATTTGGGTTTTTTTTTTAATTTCTAAAACTTTTTTTCTGTGCCGCTTGGCATCGTGCGATTGTTGCAATGCCAGGAACGACAACGACAAATCAGACCCAATTTTTCTTTTGTCAGTTCGAGTTTGAGTTCTGGGGGAGTAATTGTCATTACCGTTTCCGTTGCGTAACGGAAACGAGTAACGGAAACGGAAATGAGAATTTTGCCAAGTCGTGCCCATGTCTACTTGAAACACAAGAAACCAAGAGTGACTAAAACTAACAATTTCTTCCATATGTAGGTGACCATATTCTATAAAGATCTAGCCTATCAACAAATTTTTCCTCAGTCCAAATAACTTGCCACAGTTTTAATGTCTAAAAAGAATCTTTTCTCAATCATTGCATTTTCTTCCTGAGGTGTTCCTGAGTTTCAGTTAGAGACAACTGGCTAAAGTCCTAGAGCAAGACTATATGTTAGAAATAGCCTGTCACAAAAGAGGGAATTTTGTAATACTGCGAGCATCTGATTATCACATCAGGAACTTTCCTCACTTTTGTGATTGGTCTTCAGGAACTACACCACATTTATCAGGCATGAAGATCCCATTGCAGCTCTTATAGCAGTACACAATTTGGTCCTCAGTAATTAGGAAAGGTAGATCACTTTAGATAAAAAAGTGCCCTAAAAGAAAACAGTAAAGGAAATCTCCATGTTCAGCAATTTTCAAGAAACACCACACAGCTGTCAGCTGTCAGTATTTGGTGCTACCCTGAGGAGTCTGTGATCTTTGCTCTACCTGATCCATTTTAAGAAGGAAGCAGTCAATAAAATCTCGAGGTGTGCTGGGGTCGAGAGATGTCCTGTGCTGTTTAATGTGCTCTAAAATAAATTATTTCATTGCTGTGTCACATTTCTGAAACCTCTGATGTGGTCCAGGAAGGGCATCCATGAAGGAAGGAAAGAAATTATAGAGCTAAAAAGGAATGACATGAAAGATCATGATAATCAGTCATTCTTTCTTCTCATGGACAAACACAGATTAAGTGAACTTTCATCTCAGTGCAGCTGATAATACACATTAAAGCCCCAAAATAACCGGGCTGTGAGAAAAAGCAGGTAAGCTCACCCATCCAGTTTCAAATTAGGGCTCAATAGAAGTCCCATACATGAAGCAACAAACATGGATTTTTTTATCTCTACATACTTAAATTTGATATTGCTGTTCTTATAACTAAGCACCTAGATTGCCACTAGAGGTGGGGACAAATTGAAAAACTGGAGATTCATGGTGATTCATAATTTGTCAATATTGATAAATCATTAATTTATGTATTTTGATGACCTAAGGAATAAATCCATTGTTTTTGCTTACCTTAAAGATAGAAGCACCAACATCACAGAGAAGCTTCCTCTGATTCTCCCTGTAATCCTTGAAAGTTTGGTAAAGTCTGGGCTTTGGACATTCACATTATGCACCCCCAAAGAGGGAACCCCAGGAAAGTGACAGAGGCTGTAGATGCTGGGGGAGGCAAAAAGGGAGTTGATGAATCAATTATCCAAGTTACTCTTAAACCAAGTTATTACTGTATAGTTAATTTCAGTATTACCAAAGTGGGATTAAACAGTGAAAATAAATTAAAATGAAATTGGACATAAGAGGCTGAGAAAAGATATTCAGGCATTAGAAGAATAAAGATTAAGATGCCCAGAAAGCTTTCCTAAATATTTTTTTAAACTGGCTTTTGAATATTTTAAGTGTGGAGGCCAAGCATATATCTAGGGGCAGTTTATTCCATCAATGAGGGGCAACTACCGACAAGGTCCAGTTTCTCACTGATGTTTTTCGAGCCTCTCTTGGTTTTGGCTTCTTCAAATGCCCCACATGGTCAGAAGGTCCCAAACAGTTTAGGGCTTTGTATGTCATCATTAAAACCTTGAAATCAATGCAGAGGCATATTGGCAGCCAGTGCAGAGCATACAGAAAAGGGCAATGTGGTGATGTCTTTTAGTCCCTGTTAATAACTGGCTGTTATATTCTGCGCTAGCTGCAGCCTCCATATAAGCATCCCAATGTAGAGTTAACTACAGTAGTCTATGCAACAAAGGGCGCTTTCACACGACCCCTAAAATCCAAGGCATAGGGCTCCCAGATACACAGCTTAAAATTGTTTTCCCACCAGCTGCACACTTTAAAAAAATTAAGTACACCCACGCCCACCTAAGTGCGCCCCAGCACATTTTAAAAGTACCTGGTCTCCGGAGGTAACAAATTTCCTGATGCAGATTGTAAAGCAGTGACTGCTGGGCTCTCCTCGCCTTCTGTTTGGGTTTTTTGCCCCTCACCCCTTTAAGAGACTGGAATACTTCCGCGGAGATGAGCCTGCATTCTTTTCTCCCTTTTTTCTTCCTCCCCTCACCGCAGACAGGAGCAATGGTATGCGAAGAGGTGGGAACACAGCAAGAGGAGCAAACCCCCAAGATCTCTGGCCCAAATTTAAGTTGCCAGTGAATCTTAGGGGTCGTGTAAAAGCGCCCATAATTTAGAAGTAGGGAAGTCTGTCTTTAAGGCCAAATGTAAACAAAGCTGATATTAATGTGATATGTCTAGCCTGCTGTAGATTTGCTATCTCAAATGAATGTAAACAAAGCTCGAAGACACATTCCATCTAAGAAGCAAGTGAGCCTTGATTTGTCAAAGAGGTGACATGTGACTTTTTCCCATGCTGTGAACAGAGATGGAGAGAAAGACACAGAGAGATTTTTCCTGAATGGATTCTGCAATATGGACAAATGGACTAATGCTTAACAATGTAGTCTTAAAGTAGAATTAGTGAGGATTTGCCTCTGAAGTTTGCTTTAGATTTCTTTATGTTGGGAAGGGAAATCATGTCTTTATTTTCCAGTAAGAGAATATTCCTGCGAAATCCTTATTAGCCAAATAAATGCTTTTACTTATTATTCAAGTGAAGGTGCCTTGTTGAATAATTATTCTGGTAAGTGAGAAAGATTTCAGATGTAAGGCTGAGAGATTCTAAGAGAACCTATTTGGGGCTTGACTTCTCCAGACACCAGCTTTCAAGCAGCTGTGGTTGATTGATTGCAGATGGTTCTGGGCAGAGGAGCAACCACTCATATTCCATTGCAGTCTAATCTCAAGATTATGAGTGCATGAACTAGTGTGGTAAAGGCCCCAACATCAAGGAAGGCCCACAGCTAGCTGTTCTGTCACAAGTAGAGATGGGCACAAAATGAAAAATTCCATTCCGTTTTGTTTTATTTTTAGTTTGGGGAGAAGGGGTTTCGTTTCGTACAAAACAATTTTTTTAAAAAAAATTCTTTTCAGATTTCATTTTGGTTCGGATTCATTATGTGTGTGTGGTGAGTGGTGTGGTTCTTCTATATGACTTTTTTTTGCCAGCCCCAGCGCTGATCAGCTGGCTGCTGGGGGCAAAAAAAGTTTAAAACTCCCTCCTTTTCCTGCATCGATGGGGGGGAGGTGGGAGTTCTAAACTTTTTTTTGGCCTCCCCCAGCCCACGCACCAGCTGATGGGTTGTGGTGGGAGGGGGGGAAGAGAAAAGAAAGAAAGAAAAAGAAAACACCTCCCGCATTTTCCCATGCTGAACCTGGCTTGCAGGTTGGGGGAGGCAAAAAAAAAAAAAGTGCCTGAGCGATTCCTCATTTGAATGCATTGAGCCAATGCATTTCAATGGGGAAAAAGAAGAAAAAACATCCTACCTTTTCCTGTGACCAATCGGCCAGGGAAAAGGCAGGAGGTCTTTTATTTATCTTTTTGCCTCCCCCAGTGCCCATCAGCTGTCTCGCGGGCTGGGGGAGGCAAAAAAAAAGCGCCCCAGCAATTCCTCGTTGGAATGCATTGAACCAATGCATTCTAATGGGAAAATTTCTCCATTGAAATGAATTGAGCCAATGCATTTCAATGGAGGGGGGGAAGTACTGCCTTCCCCCCATCTGGTGAGGAAGAGGCTAGAGTTTTGTTTGTTTGTTTGTTTGTTTGTTGCCTCCCCAGCACTGATCAGCTGGCGTGCGGGCTGGGGGAGGCAAAACAATGTTTAAACCTCCTGCCTTTACCACATGCAGGGGAAAGGTGGGAGTTTTAAACTTTTTTTCAGGGTCGTCCCCTGCCCACACACCAGTTGATCGGTACTGGGAAAGGCCAAACGCTAATGCATTCCTATGGGGATATGAAACAAAACAGAACAGAAATTTATTTTTTGTTTCACTTTGTTTCTCCTCCAGAGTGGGGTTGGTTATTCATTTTGTAATGTTACGAAATGAATAACGAATAATGAAATGAATTAAAAATTCATTACGTGCCCATCTCTAGTCACAAGTGGAAGTGCACTGACTGGACAACCAATGCCACCTGGGTTTCCATGGTAAGGGTTGGGTCCAATCAGGTACCAAGGGTGTGGACCTCATCCTGTGGCACCCCCCCCCCATTGGTGAACTACAGGACAGAGTCATCTCACCTAGCTGCACTCTCTGGGGTCAGTCCTCCAAGAAGAATCAGAACCATACTGGGATGGAGCCACCGATCCCTAAATCAGAGAACCTTCCCAGAAGGTTAGCATCATTAATGGTATCAAAGACCACTGGGAGATTAAGGAGGACTGTCAGGGACATTTTGCCCCTGTTGCCCTCCCTCAGGAGGTCATTATGCAGGGAGGCCAATGCCATGATATGGCCTGAAACCTGTCTGAAATGGATCAAGAGCATCAGTATCATCTAGGAGCCCTTGAAACTGGTCCACAACCATCCTCTCCAACAACTTTCTCATGAATGAAATACTGGTAGCAGGATGGTAGTTGTCACTTTGGTCCAACAGTAGTACAGTGTGTGTGTGTTAGTATATATGCCATACAGTATAAAGTACACACACACACACATACACACACACACACACACAGAGAGAGAGAGAGAGAGAGAGAGAGAGAGAGAGAGAGAGAGAGAGAGAGAGAGAGAGAGAGAGAGAGAGAGAGAGAGAGGATTGAAGTGTGTGTGTGTGTGTGTGTGTGTGTGTGTGTGTGTGTGTGTGTGTGTGTGTATTCTATGGCATCAAGTTGGAATCAACCTGTAACAACCTTAATAGGGCTTTTAATGTTAGTTATGTATTTAATGAGTGGTTTTACTAGTTCCATTCCCCCAGTCAGTTTCCATGGCCAGGTGTAGATTTGAACCCCAGTCAGTCAGTTTATCCACTACACCATAAGGATATCTATCTATCTATCTATCTATCTATCTATCTATCTATCTATCTATCTATCTATCTATCTATCTATCTATCTATCATGAAGGCACAGATTCCTTTGAGTATAATGACTGTGCAATGCTATCAGCTTTCATCAGCAGCTGGTCTACAAATTGCAAATCATCTCTTGGTCTAAAAGGACCTTCTGTATGCAGAAATACCTATAGACTGGCATATAGATATGTACAATTAGCCCTTGAAAACTTAATGGTATTATCTGCATTATGCAGTGTAGCTATATGTTACTAGAATTAAGCTATAGTGTCATTATACCACATAAAAGTTTAGACCAACTGAAAAGCAGGGTTACTACCTACCTGTCCCCAAGGGGATCTCAAAATAGCAAAGGCATCATTGATTAATTTCATCATCTGTAGGAATTTCTTGTCATCATAATCATATTGGTTCCCAAACACAGTGGCACAGATGACATTGGACAAAGCACAGCTGAGTAGAAAAGTTGGATCAAAGGGCTTTCCTGAAAGAACAAAACAAACAAGCAAGCAAGCAACAAATCTGGATCATAGCCAATCATTAATATAATAAATAAATAAAGCTTCAGAAGAACATAATCAATGCTGTTGTTTGCAGTTGCTCATATTTCCCAGTTCAGATAGGAATAGCTTTGCAGCAAATGCTAAGTAATAATTCAGCTTCCCTGTGATCTCTTTATTTTACTTTCATCCTCATTCTACTACCCAACAAGTTGCTTCCTTCTGAGATATCTTTCTTTCTTTGAATAGTTTGTCTTAATGTTCATGTTTCTCCTCCAAATCTTTTTTTGCTTCCATTATTGCCTGGTTGTCTGCATTTCTTTTGTACAAGCTTGTATTGCTTTTTTCTTTCTTCATTCAGGCAACATTTCTATTCTCTGCAGGGAAACTTGGTTATTTGTTTGTTTGTTTGTTTGTTTGTTTGTTTAGCTGGCATAGTGCCCCACTGTACATGGAACTCTTTGTCTATTATCAATTGAGAATTCAATCAAAGAAACACAAAATACTATGAACGTACATCTTTCTTCTTTTTCTTATCCTTTGTCCCACTTGGTGGTGGGGTTCACTAACTCTCTATCAGTGGAGAGATCCATTGTTTGATGTGACTTTGAATAAATCTGCCAGCCTGTTGCAGGGGCCTTTCACCGATTTGGTCTGAGATCAGTTCACCCTGTTAGGCGCAGGGAGTTTCCAATGACACCACAAGGAGGGTCGGAGCTCATCACCAGAAATGTTCAACCACTCTCTGGCCCCCTTTGCTTTTCTGAGGTAGTTTTGTCCAGTTCTGAAGGAGCAGGGAAGCAGTACCAGTTTGCAAGATCATATGATGATGCACCTTTGATCATTGCTATGCTGCACTCAGCCCATGGCAAATGTTCACCATAGCCCTAAAGAGAAAACCTAGCTGGAAGACTTTATATCTTGGATAAGCCTTACTTCTAATACTGTATACTATAAATGTACACTTTATAAATGCAATAATTAATCCCATGCATGCCACAACTAATCCAACTTAAATAGAAATAGACAACCTTCTCTTCTTTAATAGATTCCTTGCTATATTGTAGGTGTAGTTGTTGGATCTTATTATGGTTGTTGTTTTCTTCTTTTGATCAATGCTTTGTAAAAAGAGCATTGATCAAAAGCTGCAGCTGGGTCCAGGAAAGTTTGTGTCCTGTCAACTCGGCATTCCTTCTGATATGTCAATCAATCAATCAATCAAGCAAGCAAGCAAGCAAAGGAAATTTATTTTTAGATTGAGATGAAGCTGAACACTGCTATGTGCTGCTCAAGAGAGACATAAAGTGGTGATTGCGATTTTGGTGGTAGAGGAAGGATTGCTTAGACAGATTGATAGTGAAAGTATACACAGGCATGGCAGCTACCTACCCTGTGTGTCCCGTAACTTTTCCAGCAGACATTGGGCTTCCTCCTGGATACTCTCTTCATTGCTTCTCTTTCCCATTCCAAAATCGCGCAAGGTAGTTAGGGTAAAACGACGAAGTTTTTTCCATCTGTCCCCATTACTGAATACAATTCCTGGGAATTGATACAATTGTGTGCACACAGTGCACAATCAATGGAAATACCATGGTGAAGCACACTCCAAGCCAAACATCATGGGCACACATGTACACATGGGTATAACCATTAAGTTTTCATCCCATAATCAGATCTGAAAGTAAACTGAAATGAACCCAGAAAATAAGAACTATCTGAAAGAGATTGGTACAAGTTGGCCATTGCTTATCCACTCTCCTTCATAGGCCAGGGCAGACTGAATAACATTTTTTTAATATCTAGAAGATCCAGTTCTCAGGAGAGAGCTTGAAAAGGGAGATGCACTTTCTTAAAATGGCATTCTGACTGTCCGAAGCCCTGGCCAGTATGTTTATTGTTTTTAATTGGCAATTTTTGCTAATTAAAAAAATATCCCTAGCTTCGCTACTCTAATCAGCTTCCCAACAATGCAAGGAATTCTACAGGATTTCAGATATTTGGGTAGGAAATGTTTTGTTTCTGAAAAAAAAAATCATTGCAGCTGATGGCATTGTCAGTCTTGCCCATAGGGTTACAGAACAAGATTTTCATCAAAAGGTTATTAAGTTTCCCTGAACACTATTTTGCTACACAACACTGTCTGCAAGTTTTTCCTGTGGAGCAGGCAAAGCTGCATAGTGGTGAGTTAGCGTAACTGAAATTCATATTTCATCTTTCTACAACATGGTGTACCTGTCTGAAGAATATATTTAAATAATGAACTGATTTGAGATTTTGGTGAGCATGGCCCCTTACAGACATGCATGTTCCTATAGCCCATTTAGCTCATGGCTCTCATTTTGACTACCAACATCATTTTGCCCTCCACCTACCATCATCCATGGAAAAAACATCAAATACCTTGTCCCTTCTTGACATTGTCAAATAATGGCAAGTTTCCACTGGAAGCAAACTCATTTCCATGGCCAATCAGTGCTTCTTTTATTGTCTCATACCCAAACAGTGCCACAACACGTTCTGCTCCAAAATACAATGTGACCACAGGACCGTATTTCTCACTAAGCTGAAGAAAGAAAGAAAGAAAGAAAGAAAGAAAGAAAGAAAGAAAGAAAGAAAGAAAGAAAGAAAGAAAGAAAGAAAGAAAGAAAGATGCAGATATCATAACAGGACATGGAGAATGTTCTTTACATAAAGAACACAGAGTAAAATTTACTAATTTATATGCACATACTTGCAAATCTAGTGTGGACTGCCTCAGAGTGTGATTGATTGTCCTTCACTGGAGATTTTGAAACTGAAGTTATCAGGAATGCTTTAGCTGTGCATTTCCTGCTCCAACAGGGGTTGGATTGTATGATTTTTAGGATCATCCCTAGTGCTACAATTCTGTGATTCTATCAATTACTGTAATTTGAAAGGAAGTGAAATACTAGCTAAGGGGGGGGGGAAGCAGAAACCATCCATGATTCTGGATAAGCAAGATAAACTGAATTCCAGTACTGAGATTTAGTTGGATGAAGCTGGTCAACCACTTGGCTTTGTCCACCAGGGTTTTCTGTGCAGTAGCAGGCAAGACCTGAGGGGTGAAGACATGGAGTTGCAGTAGTTTATCATGACTCCATCTTCCTCACTAGGTGTCATATTCCCCCATGTTTCTGGGTTTGAATGTGTGTATCTAAAAGTTGGAGCCCAGGACAGAATAGGGATTATTTTGGTCTACCAAATTGCTCAACAGTTCCCCATCCTAGCCAGGCTGTTCTTCAGAGTGGTGTAAGATTTTCCCCAGTTTGTTGTGCTGGGAGATTTCAATGCTCATGCTGTGGCAACTTTGTCAGGCAACTTTATGACATGGATCAATCCCAAATTGAATCTGGCTCAACCCAGACTTCAGGACACATTTTCAGCCTGTTTTTTCTGTACTGGGGAAGATGTTAATGGTCTGGGTGTGAAGGAACTCTCTGTAGATTCATTGTCACCACCATTGTATCTGCAAACTTTCCCACAGGAGCTCTTTCAAGTGTCAAGGTACTATTCTTGGGTTTAGGCCTGGTTATGGGATGTAGACTGTTTTGGTCTCCTTGGTGAATGTTGTACATTGGGCACTGGACAGGATGTGTGAGTCCCTGATGGCTCTGTTGGAGCTCTTAGCAGCTTTTGCTACTACCGGCCATGGTATCCTAGGTTGTCTCTGGAATGGTTAATTGATAAGGTGCTAGGGCATGTCTTGATTACACAGCCATGACAGTCCCATATACCTTGTCAATTGGCCACACTAAACAGTGACAGGCTATACAAACACCAATAAGTTTCTGGCTACTGTTGTAGCTGTTCTTGTCATGTACCCATATTGTTCCCGATAGGTTTTCCTTTGAGCAAGTTAGTGAAAACATGTTTTGCTTAGACAGCATAGGAGGGCGAGGCTAGTGGCAAATGATTTAAGAACTGCTAGATAGGTCAGTGATTTAGGTATCTGGCTGTGGAGTCAGAGGTTTGGAGTGCCAATGTGCCTTCTTAATATGGGTGGCACTCTGTAATCATAGGGTCTCTTCCAACCCTGTAGTATTAAGAAGTTGGAAATAAGTGAGGGCACATATTTATGAATTTAAAGAGTGCAGGAGCAGTAGTATTAATTCTGCTTTAAACCAAAGCTTTCATCGTCTTGAGAAAAGTCCAGAATAGCAGGGCTTGATCACCAAAAATTAAAAATGGCAGGTATCTGAATTTTTGTTCCAATAGTATATCATATTTAAGAGAGTTTTTTTAAAAAACAAATCCTTTGCTGTTTTAAAAAAATATTTTAAGAGGAGAAAAATCACTTACAAAAGAAAATTTATGACAAGACCAAAGAAAGAATGTCCATGTTCAGTTGTATCTTATCACACACGTGTCTGATAAGATACACTAACAGACTTATGTGCACTAACAGACTTATGATGATCATGAAACTCACTAGCTGTGCTGACTTCATTCTCTTCATTCTGCCCCCCCCCTTCTCTCTATTCTGCTTGGTTTTTTCTTTGAAAATTATCTAAAGAAAATTGTGTCCCTGAGTGTGTGCAGAATAGTCTTCTACTGAATCCTGCCAAGCTTTGGACTCTGGGACTTTTCCGACTACATCACATTCCTCGGTGTTCAGTCCCTCTTCCAGAGGAATAATATCTCCATTCCCATTAAAAAAGAAAGTGTCCCCAGGCAAGAAAGCACATGAAAATCCAGACAAGATGGAAGTGCTGTTAGTGGGTGCTTCGCCGGACATGTTAGAGGGCCACTTCCCTGTTCTGGACGGGGTTGCACTCCCCCAAGGGACAGGGTCCATAGCCTGGGGGTGCTCCTGGACCCCGGTCTAACTCTGGAAGCCCAGGTGGACTCGGTGGCCAGGGGTGCCTTTCTCCAGCTGCGGAATATATACCAGCTGCGCCCCTACCTAGATGAACGGAGCCTTATGACAGTTACGCATGCACTCGTAACATCCCGTATTGATTACTGTAATACACTTTACGTGGGGCTGCCTTTGAAGACGGTTCGGTGATTGCAGCTGGTTCAGAATCGTGCGGCGCGTCTAGTAAGTGGTGGGGCCGCTAGGGATCACATCATGCCGATTCTACGTAGCCTACATTGGTTACCAGTTGCTGCCCGAGCCCAATTCAAAGTGCTTGTTTTGACATATAAAGCCCTAAATGGCTTAGGACCTAGATACCTGAAGGACCGCCTCCTTCCATATGAACCTACCCGGCAATTAAGATCAAGCCAGGGGGCCCTCTTGAAAGAGCCATCCCTCAAGGAGGTAAGAGGGATGGCTTGCAGACACAGGGCCTTCTCGGCAGCTGCCCCCAAGCTATGGAATGCCCTCCCAAGTGAGATCCGCCTGGCGCCAACACTGATGACAGTTCAGCGCCATGTAAAAACCTTCCTGTTCCAGAAGTTTTTTAATTGATACAATTCAGATTGTGGGTCTTCTGATGGCAATTTTAGTGTGATGATTTTAGTATAAGGTTTTTATTATTGTTTTAATTATTTATTGTTGTTTGATGTTTTTAACTGTTTTAATTCTTTGATTGGAAGCCTCCCAGAGACCTTTGGGTAGTGGGCGGCATATAAGTTGTAAAAATAAATAAATTAATAAATAAAATAAAAACACTGTGGAGAGATTATAAGGGTACTCCTCTCACAAAACAGCATACAATGGTTTTCCCATCTCTTTAAAGGCACGCTATATCTTACTTAGTATAATATAAACAAAGCTAAAGAAGGTTGGGTAGCTTTGAGCATGTATGACATTCTGTTTTCCCCTCATCACAGAGTATACAATATTCTGTTCTACTGATATACTAAAAGAAATCCAGATTCTCTGCATGCTGTACACACACCAAATCTTTTTCTAATAACAACGAGGTCTGCCTTTCATTCAGGGGTGAATTCTAGACAGTCAAAGATCTTTTATTTCTAAAATCCCAGAACTTCAAATTTAGGAGTTGATCCAGAACACCCTCCCATCGCAAGCTGCCTTTGTATCACAAGTATTTCTCAGCATTCTGGAGCATGAATGAGCATAGAATGTACTCATATAACATCTTGCATTGAAAGGCATTTTTGTTTTATGTCTAGTACATAGAGCAGGGCTGTCCAAACTTTGGCCCTCCAGGTGTTTTGGACCACAACTTCCATAATTCCAAGCCTTTATTGTCAATGACAAAGGACTGTGGGGGTCATGGTCCAAAAACATCTGGAGGGCTAAAGTTTGGATACCACTGACATAGAGTCTTCTGGCAGAGGTCTGCTGATGAATTTAGCCTACCTTGCAGAGAGTTTTATCCAAGTTGTTGACCTTCAACTGTAGAAGATTCCCTACGATGGGCAGAGGTGTTGGGCCAGGTGGTAACTTCTCATACCTTTTACCCCTGCTGCTAATCACAAACAAAAGAAGACAGGAGATAATCAAGAAAATGGCAACACTTCCCAGAGGCTCCATACCACTGGCTCACAATGGCTCTGAATTCTAGTTTGGTGGAATTTTATTTTCTCCTTGACATGATCTTTATGAAGAATGTGGAAACTGCTGTAGGTGTGGCCTGATGTTTGCCAACAGGCACTTCAGCTTTATCTTTGCATATCAGATTAGCTGCTATGTAACTGGCCTTCTTTGCCTTCTTTTGTCAGTAACCCCAACTGAAATTTTTGGCAACTATAAGCCAAGTTTCACCTTCTTTGTACACAAGATGAGGATAGGTTGGTTTCTCTTGGCACACCTTGTCATGTAGGCTTGAGATGGCAAAATGCCTAGAACTAGAAACATCCAGCTCAATGTCTAAACATTGGGAGTTTCAGGCACCAGATCAACATTTCCCACGTGATATAACAACAAATAATGTTGTGAAGCTTTAAACACTTAAACTTTTTATTATGACAGAAGATATTTGTAGAATAAAAACACAGCATTAGATGTGCGAGATATTGTCTCAGTTGACAATTACACCATACTTGGTTGAATGAAGGATTGTTACCCATGGAATCAGAGGGTATTTACATCTGTTTCCTCTGAGAATTCCAGTTAAATTCATCACCCAAGCAAAGGCGTAATAATTCCAACTGACACTTGATATAGAGCAGATGTAAATAATAAGTTAGGTAAGAGATTCTGATGCCTCAACATAAACCTAAAGATTTTACAGAGCTTTACAGAGCTTTAGAAAAAATCAGGAATCTCTATCAAAGCTGCATTTATCGCAATAATTTATTTTATTAATGTATTACTTTAATTTATATACTAACCCACCCACTCCAAGTTAGTGCCAAAGTACTATCCTGGGCTAATTCCAGAATGAAACCAAATAATCATTGACAATTGTTTCAAAGTTCTTCTGCATATCATGGTATGTGCACCTTGTAACATAAGGAATTCTTTATAACATATGGTGCCCCGTCACAACTTGTTTGTTGGTGGGGAAGTTTACCCATCTGCTCGGCTCCCGGGTGGGCAACTTCCCGCCCATCCGGGTACCTAGCGTGGGGGGGCCAAGCTTATTTAAGCTTTCCCCCTGTGTGCTCGGCACTCTTGCAGTGAGACCAGCAGCGAGAGGAGCGCCTGTGGCAGCTCATCCTTTGGCTGCCAGTCTGTTTCGGAAAGGCACTGAGCATCAGCTCAGTGCCTGGGTCAGGAGCGCGCCATGGGGTTTAGGCAGGGACATTAGGGTTAGGGGAGCGGGAACAGGGCTTAGGTAGTTAGGGCAGCGGTGCACCAAAAGCAGGCTTACCGGCGATCGCCGCAGAGGCACATTTTCTCGGTGGCGTGGGCACTTTCCAGCGGCCCGCCGTATCTTCATTGGGCGATCCCCCTGGGACAGCCCTTCCCCGTGCAACATGGTCTGGCTCCGACCCAGTCTTAGGCCCTCCTCTCCCTGGCTGCATCACCCCATAGGCAGAGCCCTACCAGTACAGGGCCTGCAGTTCTCATTCTGAATCCTTCATCATTGCCAGGACCCTGCCTGTCATAGAACCTGAATGTGAAGGGTTAAATGGTGAAGAACAGCAGGAGGAGCCTTGCAGCTCAACTCAGCAGGCAGCTGAGTCTGAGGATGCAGCTGAGGGCACATCTCCTCCTCCTATGAGGGCTAGGAACAGGATCCTGCAAAGAAGAACTAACAGGAGAGCCAGGGAAAGGATCTTTAATGATAGGCCTAGAATTAGATCTGAAAGCCCTGAGTTCTAGCAGAAGCCTTGCCAGAGATCTGGGTGTGTTCCCTGGTTTAGGATAAAGCTAGCAAGTTTACCCTGAAACCTCTGTGGGAGCAACGCGTCACTTACCTTGTCACCACGTTCCTGTGTGTATCCAGATTATGTTTCCTGACCTTGGACCCTGATTACAGCGTTCTCTGTTTCCTGACCTTGGACCGGCTTTCTGATTACGACGTTTCTCTGTACCCTTGAACTTGGCATTTGGCTCTGTAAGGTATTTTGGCTTTGATTCGGACTGTACTTTGTTCGTTATCTGGATTACAACTAAAGTTCCTGGCAAAGAACTGAACTTGGCTTGCTGTGTATTCTGTGTGCAGGGCTTGACAGTTTGCTCCCACCCACCAAACTTATTCAAGCAGAATGGAGAAGGAGGGGGGCTGTTGGAATGACTCCACTGGAAGCTTTGCAAAACCAAGTACTGTTTTTGTCTCAAGCAATTGTTCAATTGCAGCAAGCTCCAGCATCATTACAGCCTCGTTGCCCTTTGCTGCCTCCTGACCGGTTTGAAGGCAAGTTAGAGGAATTCCCTGCATTCTTGGCTCAATGCAAGCTGTTCATTGAGGTGCGGGCTCAAGAATTTCCTACTGAGAGGTCTAAGGTCTGTTTCATTATCAGTTTATTTAAAGGACAGACAGCTAAATGGGCGACTCCTTTACTTCTCAGTGCTTCACCTTTGTTGGATAATTACCAGGCTTTTCTGAACCATATTTCTTCAGCCTTTCAGAATCCCGTGCAGGCTCCTACCACCAACAGGAGACTCAGAGCCTTGAAACAGGGCAAAGACTCAGTGTTTAATTACACTACTGCATTTTGTTTGATAGCTCAGGATTTGCAGTGGAACGAGCCGGCACTGATTTCTCAATATATGGAAGGTTTGGCAGATGAAGTGCTGGATGAACTCTGTAGGGTAGAACAACCAAACACATTGCAGGAGCTCATTACTCTGTGTCTTGAGAATTGATGGACGCCTGGAAAGCCGTCGTCTCTCCCGAGGCCAGAACTGCAACCAGCAACCTCTGCCAGCTGTGTCTCATCTGCAATCCCGGGAGGCTCGTGAAGTAGATCCAGAACCTATGCAACTGGGAGCTGCTCGACTACACCTTACCCCGGAGGAAAAGGCAAGACTACTCTTTCATCATCTCTGCCTGTACTGTGGGGGAGGAGGACATTTTGCTTCTAATTGCCCTTTGAAGCGTTCCTCACTAAGTGCTGCTATCTCTCCAGCAGTAAAAGGGCAGCTCCATCCTTGAAGGAACCCCGAGGAATGGAGCATACCGAAAGGTTCCCAGGTAATACTATTACACCTCAAGGACCTTTTCTGCTACCTGTGACTTTAGGGCTCCCTGATAGTCGGGAGATTCCGGTCTATGCTATGGTAGATTCTGGGGCAGCTCATTGTTTTGTGGATGCTGAGTTAGTGCGGTACCATCGGATTCCAGTACAAAATAAGGACACCCCTTTGCTGGTGGAATCCATTGAGGGTCGGTTACTTCGTTCTGGGCTGGTAGCTCAGGAAACCTGTCCCCTTACCCTTCAGGTAATGGATCATAATGAGCAGATTAGCTTTAATGTCACCCGTATGCCCTGGTTTCCTCTTGTTTTGGGACTTTCCTGGTTGCGAGCTCATAATCCACTGGTGGATTGGGTGCAAGGGGAATTATATTTCAAGGTCCCTTGTTCAAAGCAACATTCCTCCACTATCCTGGCATCTGCTCATGATACATCTGACCCTGTCTTGCCCCAGGCATATCAAGACTTTGCCGATGTATTTGAAGAAATGGGGGCTGACAAGCTACCTCCACATCGACCCTATGACTGTGCCATTGATTTGATTCCTGGGGCACCTCTTCCTGTAGCACGACTCTATCCCATGTCTGAACCTGAATTAGAAGTGTTAAGGGCTTTTCTAGATAAAAATCTTCGACGTGGATTCATATGCCCTTCCAAATCACCATTGTCGGCACCAGTGATATTTGTCAAGAAGAAGGGAGGGGAGCTTCGTCCTTGTAATGATTATAGAGCACTCAACAAGATCACTATTAGGGACCGGTACCCTTTACCTTTAATCTCTGAACTTTTGGACCCGTTAAAAGGGGCTAAGTGTTATACTAAGCTGGACCTTCGGGGGGCGTATAATTTGGTACGTATCCGCAAAGGAGATGAATGGAAAACTGCATTCTGGACCCGGTACGGCCAATATGAACATTTAGTGATGCCTTTTGGTCTGACCAATGCACCCAGTGTGTTTCAGTGGATGATGAATGACATTTTCCAGGATCTCCTAGATCGTTGTGTGGTTTTGTATTTAGATGACATTCTGATTTACTCTGCTGACCCAGTTCAGCATGTTAAAGATGTTCGTCAGGTATTGCAGTGTCTCCGGGAAAACAGACTCTCTGCTAAACTGGAAAAATGTGAGTTCAACATTGAAGAGGGTGAATTCCTGGGGCATATCATTTCTCCCCAGGGAATCCGCATGGATCTCAAGAAAGTAGATGCTGTGTTGTCATGGCAGCGATCACAAAATTGTAAGGACTTGCAGTGGTTCCTTGGCTTTGCTAACTACTATCGTCAGTTCATTCCTGCTTACGCTGACATTGCTGCACCTTTAAACCGTCTCCTCCATCCCAAAGAGCCTTTCCGGTGGACTCCGGAAGCAGAGAAGGCTTTCTCTACCTTGAAGACCCGCTTCACTTCGGAGCCTATACTTCGCTTCCACAACTGCCATTCATAGTGGAGGCTGACGCATCTAGTGTTGCCTTGGGAGCAGTATTATCTCAACAAGAGGATCCCTCCCAAATCCCGCGTACCTGTGCCTTCTACTCTCGGCAATTAAAACCTGCAGAAAAGAATTATACGATTTGGGAGCGTGAACTGTTGGCCATCAAAACAGCTTTTGATGTATGGAGGCATTACCTTGAGGGAGCTCAACACCCTGTGCAAGTGTTAACTGATCACAGAAACCTGGAACATTTACAAACAGCTCGGCGATTGTCTCAGGGACAAATCCGGTGGTCTTTATTCTTTTCCCGGTTTGATTTTCGTATCAAGTATATTCCTGAAGCTCAGAATAAGAAAGCTGATGCATTATCTAGAAAACCTGAATATACGGCACCAGTGAAAGAGATCTTAGTGGCACCCATCTTGCCTCCCTCTGTGTTCGCAGCCACAAGTCCGTGTCCCAGCTTGGCAGAAGAAATCCGGGAGTCTCAAGCTCGGGATCCATGGACTCAGCAACGTCTTCAAGAACTTCAAAATGGGGAGCATAGAGTGTTTTCTGCACAACAAGGGTTACTACTACATCAAGGAAGGTTATATGTTCCTGCTGGTACCCTTCGTAATCAGGTATTGCATCTTTCTCATGATTCTTTACCTGCTGGACACTTTGGACTTTATAAAACCCTGCATCTTCTCACAAGGGAGTTCTCATGGCCACAGGTCCGAGCTGATGTTACAAGATATGTGGGGTCCTGTGAAGTGTGTCGGCGACCAAAGGGTGTGGTGGCTAAACCTTCGGGTCTGTTGCATCCTTTGCCAACACCCTCTGGTCCTTGGAATGCTGTGTCACTGGATTTCATCACGGATCTTCCTCGCTCCAAAGGATTTACCTGCATCCTGGTCTTCGTAGATTTGTTCACCAAAATGGCCCACTTCGTTCCTTGTCCTAAACCTCCTACCACAGCAGAAACAGCTCATCATTATTTACAACACCTCTTCAGGCTTCATGGTTTACCTGAACACCTTATTTCGGATCGTGGACCCCAATTCACCTCTCGTTTCTGGCAAGCTATGCACAAGGCACTAGGAACCCAAGTTCACTTGTCATCCGCTTATCACCCCCAGTCAGATGGTCAGACTGAGCGCACCAATGCCACCTTGGAACAATATTTATGCTGCTACACATGTTATCAACAGGGCAATTGGGCGGATTTGTTGCCTTTAGCCGAATTTGCATACAATAATGTGGTACATTCATCCATTCGTCAAACCCCATTTATGGCCAACTATGGATACCATCCTCGGTACTTTCCAACCACCCTTCCTTCCACCTCTGTACCAGCTACCAATGTTTACCTTCAAGAACTTCATAGCATTCAAAAACTATTAAAAGAACAACTTAATCATGCTAAGGAATCATATAAGAAGGCAGTGGATAAGAAAAGGCAAGAAGGTCCACAGTTGAATCCGGGCATGAAGGTTTGGCTCTCTACCCGATATTTGAGACATCCTGGGCGATCCTGAAAACTAGATCCTCGATTCATTGGCCCTTACCCCATCCTAGAAAAAATCAACCCAGTGGCGTTCCATCTGCAATTACCTGCTTCTTTCCATATTCATCCTGTGTTCCATCGTTCTCTCTTGGTCCCAGCTAAAGACCCTGACCCCAACCGACCACCAAATCCTGAACCTCCTCCACCGATATTGGTAGAAGGAGAAGAGGAGTATGAGGTCTGCCAAATTTTGGATTCCCGGATACATCGGGGGGGGGGGTTACAATACTTAGTGGACTGGGAAGGGTATGGACCTTGATCTTGGGAACCGGTATCTAACTTGCATGCGCCGGAGTTGATTCAGCAATTTCATGATAATTATCCAGATAAACCTGGCCCATCGGAAGAGGGGGGGCATGGGGAGGGGGATAGTGCCAGGACCCTGCCTGTCATAGAACCTGAATGTGAAGGGTTAAAAACAGGAGGAGCCTTGCAGTTCAACTCAGCAGGCAGCTGAGTCTGAGGACGCAGCTGAGGGCACATCTCCTCCTCCTATGAGGGCTAGGAACAGGATCCTGCAAAGAAGAACTAACAGGAGAGCCAGGGAAAGGATCTTTAATGATAGGCCTAGAATTAGATCTGAAAGCCCTGAGTTCTAGCAGGAGCCTTGCCAGAGATATGGGTGTGTTCCCTGGTTTAGGATAAAGCTAGCAAGTTTACCCTGAAACCTCTGTGGGAGCAACGCATCACTTACCTTGTTACCACGTTCATGTGTGTATTCAGACTCTGTTTCCTGACCTTGGACCGGGTTTCTGATTATGGCGTTCTCTGTTTCCTGACCTTGGACCGGCTTTCTGATTACGATGTTTCTCTGTACCCTTGAACTTGGCATTTGGCTCTGTAAGGTATTTTGGCTTTGATTCGGACTGTACTTTGTTCGTTATCTGGATTACAACTAAAGTTCCTGGCAAAGAACTGAACTTGCTTTGCTGTGTATTCTGTGTGCGGGGCTTGACAATCATATAACATCCAGGCAGGGCCCCGAAAATCAACGTAAGCCCTATATATTAAGTCCATATATTGGATCAGAACAAAAGCTCATTCAGGCTGAACTCCTAACTATCATACCCACATAAATGAAGAAGGCAGGCCGCCAATTTGCCCAGACGTGATCAGATATGCATTTTCTGATGCACTCTATGTTGCGTTCCTCCATTTTATGGCATCAACGTCATGGTTAAGCAATTCAAAAATGTCTATGTACTTGCCCTTCTAGATCTTATCAACTGTTGCTGGAAGCAAGTGATCTTCTACTGGCATGGACTGATTACAATCTGGGGTGGCACAGTGCTAGCCCCAGATGGTAACCGCTAGCTCTGCAGCCAGAAAGCCAACTCAAGAATAGTCCACAAATGCTTTTAACATGATCATACTTGTTAGATTTTTAAGCACCACAGTGTATATGGATTTCTCTGCGTGCCTCAGACTCTTCTCCAAGTGATGCTGCCCATCAATTTTGACAGCCAAACTGCAACAATCATATGGGCAGCAAAACTTAACAAATGTATGATCTCCACACAGTTTCAGTGTCATATGAAAGAGCTGTTTGCTTTCATGCACTCAAGCTGCAAATGTGGATATTTCACCTTGCCAGTTAAAAGAGCAGAAAGAAGCATTCTAAAACTCTTGAGAATTGAAGTGGGGCTTGCTTGCCCCCTTTTCTCTCACCCCCATACCATGAACTGCATTCAGCTTTGTTTCTGGAAACATCTGAGAGGAGGGAGAAACTGTGAAACCTTGCTGCTTGTAGCTTTGCCTTCTGCTACCTGCACAAGGCTCCGTTGAGTATGGTTGCCTGTGCCCACTCTCTATTGTCACTGAGAGCCCTTGTGGAGGAGACAAAGGATAAGCTCCTTGTGCACACTGAGTAGGAAATAATGAGGCAAGTAACAAGAAATAGATTTTAACAGAATCACATTAAGTTAAACACATCCAAGCCAGACAATAAACCTCTCAAATACCTGCTAGGCAAAGCTATGCTAGCCAGTTTCAGCAGCAGTGTTAGCTCACTGTATACTGCTTGCCTATCCCAGAATAAGGAAGCAAAATACAGATAATGAGTTAAAACTGGGGTCATGCATTATTAAATTTAACTCAATCTTTTAAATTTGAACCTTCCCAAATAACAGAGGGCTCTGTCATAGTGTGGCATACAGCCTTGGAACTGAAGGTTGAACCTGATCTCCTCTACAGTCTTGCACAAATGAACCCCAGGCCTTGCAGTGATGCTGTCCTTAAGACAGCCTGGCCCCAGCTGGCTAATGACTGGACAAACCCAGCAGTACCTTTTGATCCTAGACTGCCAATGTTCACAGCCCAGGGAGACCTCAGTGTATCCAGTCCCAGCACTGTAACCTTGGGATCCACCGTATGGGAGATAGGATGGGCTAGCACCTCCCATGCCCTCCATGGGAATTCACTGATACTACATTTCAACCATGAAATCTGCAAGCCAGCTGATGGGTGTTGGGGGAGGCAAAAATAAATTAAAAAATTCCTTCCTTTGCCCTGCACGATGGGGCGTGGGAAAAGGCGGGACTTTTTTCTCTCAATTGAAATGCATTGGCTCAATGCATTTCAATGGAGAATTTTTTTTAAAAAAAACACCCTTTTCTCCATCCCCCAAGCCTCGCCTGCCAGCTGATCAGTGTTAAGCTTGGGAAAATTTTCCCTACCCGAGCCCCAATCAGCTGGCAGGCAAGGCTTGGGAGGTAAAAAGTTTTTTAATTGCCCAGGGTTCCCCCCACCACCACTTTCCAGCCCCCCCAACAAACTATTTGATTAATGATTCATTTCATATGATTTTTTTTTGGGGGGAATCGTATGAAAAGAAATGGAAAAAATGTGGGGGAGGGACGAAGGAAAACAAAACTATATATATAGTTTCGTGCACATCCCTACCAGAAGAATGTTACAAGAATGTAAAATTCAGTGGTAACAGGAATTTCAACAAGCATCTACTACACTCCTACTACTTCTCAAACATCTCTTTTGAGATAATTCTTGATTATCTACACTTTCAAGAGTGTATTTCTTGCAGTCATGTAAAAAACATGCATTGTTAGAATCTGTGCTTAGCACTATTTTCACAAATGAAGAAGCCAAACAGTAGGATGCAATGAATTGTTTGTGGCTGTCTGAGCAATCTGTCCTCGTGCTTGTTGTGTGTACTTAGACTCCCAACTACACAGACACATTTTGGGAAAAATGCACTAAACACTTCTTTAAAAGGGTGGCTGTTGTCCTATTCTCATATAGGTGACATACTCTTATGGGGCTTAACGAATACTGTACAGATTGCCGCTATGCAAAAATTAAGACAGCAATGGAACACACACAGATATACAGACACAGACACACAGACACACAGACACACACAGAGAGAGACAGACACACACAGAGAGACGCGCACACACAGACACACACAGACACAGCTTGAAAGTTGCAGCTTGAAACAGGATTATAGGATTTTCACCACCATGTCAGAAACATTTGTGTTTGCCTCAGGTGCAATACTATTTTCAAATTTTGTCTGGGCAAAAATTGCTTTGTCCCATTATGTCCCAGCTTGGAAAGAAAATTATTGTCACTTCAAAACATGTTTTGCCTTTAACTGCATCATTTCTGTTGTGGGGTGGGGAGAATGAATTGTGAACACAGTTTATTAAAAATTGGATGTCTCCCCTTTCCTTATTTCATCACATCATGTACTTCAGGACTACTAAAGACAGCAAGAAACCAGCTCAGGACATTCTGTCCCTTGAATATTAGAAGTAGCAGGGTTTAATTGGAGATGGCTAAATTAAATCATGGTTAATAATAAAACGTTTGAAATTCACTGGTAAATAAAACAGAAGATGTTCTTCAAAGGTCAGCATACATAATGTAAAATTATTTGTGTGCAAATTAATTGAATATTGGTTAACTAATGTTTTGCAATAGAAGCTGCTGCTCCAAACTATGATACACTGTCAAAGACAATTGTTTTCTAAGTCAAACTATAAGCAGTGTTTTGTTTTTTTGAATGGAGGTAAGCAAGAAAGCCAAGCAATATTTTTAGAATTAGATGAGGAGTGAGACAACTAGGATTTTAATCATGGAGGACATGCACATAATTAATGCATCAGAATATGAGCATATGTAGCTCTTTCTGCTTCACAATGTAAAATTAGTACAGTAGTCCCCCGCTCATTTGCGGTTCATATACTGCAGTCCCGCTATATCGTGGGACTGCAGTACTGTATATGAAAAAGGCTCCCTGGGGTAAGGGAGGAAAGGCCTGTTTCAGGCCTCCCTTACTTACTGGCGCTGCCCCAAACAGGCCTGCAGGGGCCTTCCTGAGCCTTCTGGAGTCCCCCAAAAGGCCCAGGAAGGTCCTTGCATGCCCGTTTGGGGCAGTGCCAGGTTGGGGGTAAATACAAAAGCCCCCATCTAGGTGCCTCAGGCCTGACTGGACCTGCATCCTCATATTGTGGATTTTCATTTATTGTGGGTCGGGTCAGGTCCCTAAGCCCCACAATAGGCGGGGTATCACTGTATGAAAGGAAAACACCTATTGAGAGTAAACATGTAGAACAAGTTTTATCCTCTTGTAGCTGTTCCTCTTCCACTAGAACGGGGATGTCCAACTTTTTGCAAGGAGGGCCAGATTTGGTGAGGTGAAAGTGTGTGGGGGCCGACCATTCAGCCATATTTGGACCCCAAGCCAGACTTTGGGCAGCCTCTAGGAGATGAAAGGAGGTGGGGAGGATGCTGCAGTAATGAAGCCAGGGGTGGGTAGGCTGGGCAAGTGGCTGGGGGGATGGACAGAGGCAAGGCAAACTGTAAAACTGCAAGCTGACATCTCCATCCAGTATGGGGAGAGGCCAGCAAGCGGGGATGTGTGACAGGCTGAGCCAGCGGGGGAAGAGGCTGCGGGCCACTCAGAATTTGAAAACAGGCCACATTGGGTCCCCGGGCCTGATTTTGGACATGCCTGCATTAGATATTAGCCATGGCTAGAATGACTTTGGATCTGGAAATGTGGAATTTCATTCAAACCAGTCTGCATGCATTTTCAGCCAATACATCCTGCCATTCCTGCACTTCTTTTCCAATTTAGTTGGATAAGTTTAGCGTGAATGATCAGGTGGAGTGAAATGAAATGAAATTTGTTACTGGTCAAAGACCAGCAAAATTTTACAATTACAGTCAAATTATTGTTGGATAAGTTTATTGATCAGGTGGATTTTTGTTACTGGTCAAAGACCATTTTCATTCCAATTACAGTCAAATTATTGTGTGATTGTGTATTTTTGATACATTTTCATTCCAACCATGGTAACATATATTTGCCATCTCAAATACAAAACATAATAACTATCAAGTAAAATCAACATTTGTTTCCTCCTTTGCATTCCAGTCACCTATAAATG
This sequence comes from Phrynocephalus forsythii, assembly GCA_029282475.1. Classification (NCBI taxonomy): domain Eukaryota; kingdom Metazoa; phylum Chordata; class Lepidosauria; order Squamata; family Agamidae; genus Phrynocephalus; species Phrynocephalus forsythii. The sequence goes on along the minus strand of JAPFRF010000001.1, from coordinate 128,769,478 downwards.
TGAGTTAGAAATGGGCACAAATATATTAAAAAAGTGATTTACAGTAGCACCCCCATATCCACTGATTCACCATCTGCTGATTCAGTTATCTGCAGATGGTGAGCAGCAGTGGTCCAGGTCCCAGGCAGCATGGGTAGCACCAGAGGAAGCAGCCATGTACCCCTGAAGACCCCACTTGCCTGCCTGCCCGCCTGCTGGAGAGGCACGGGTGGCAGCAGATGAAGTGGCTGCGCAGCCCTGAAGACCCCGCTCACCCGTACGTCTGCCCACCGGAGAGGTGCAGGTGGTGGCGGAGGAAGTGGCTGCATGGCCCCGAAAACCCCACTCACCCGTCTGTCCATCCGCCCCCCGGAGAGGTGCAGGTGGCAGCAGAGGAAGCGGCCGCACAGCCCTGAAGACCCTGCTCGCCCGCCCTCCTGCCCGCAGGACAGGCGGTGGTGGCGATGGTGGAGGAAGCGGCCACAGGGCCCAGAATACCCCATCTGCCCACCCACCCACCTGCAAGAGAGGTGCGGGTGTGCAGCAGAGGAAGCAGCCATGCAGCCCGCCCCCGAAGACCCCACTTGCTCACCCGCCTGCCCAGGCTCTCCTCCTATTTTTACCCCTGGAACCCTCAGATAAGAGTATTTTCTCTTATCCGTGGATTTCATTTTCCATGGGGGGCAGGAACCAATCCCCCACAGATACGGGGGTCCTACTGTACTTTGATTTCTGATTTGACAACATTATCCTGGATAATGAATTTAAGTTTTTTATGATGTACATAAAATTGAGTTGATGGAGCTGTAGGAATCTTTGGCCAAGGATCAGGTACTGACAGACAGCCTGTTATGTTATAATTACTCCTCTTTGAAGTTTCACCTCAAACGGCAGAACTTTTTTTCCATTTTGGGTTCAAGATGAAGAGCCACTGGAATCAATGTCCAGGGACAGGACATCCTACAACTTGGATGTAACTTCAACTGGTTGGATGGGGGCAGTGCTCCTGCAGATGCTATGGGAGAAGAAAAAAGGTGAGAAGACTGAAATGTATCCCACTGGCCCACTTGCAAAGTCCCACCTGTATACAGGTCCTGGAAATAAATGAAACTGAATCAATGAATCAATTTGTCAAATTGCTTTTGACATTAAAATTCTATAAGACAGTCCTCTTGGGAGAGTTCCCAGAAAACCCAATTTTTACTAAACTTACAGAAATTGTAGAATAAAGTCAGGGGAAGCTTCTCAACAATGTTGGTGTCTCTAAGAGCCTGGGGTGGTGTCTTTCTGGGTGTATAACTAGGATATCCAAAACCCAATTTTCACCAAACCTGGAAGATTTGTAGAGGAGCCTCAGGGAAAATCTTTCTGCACTTTTCATGTTTCTAGCTACCTGAGAGGGGCATAATCTGATGAAATAACAAGTCAAAGATTGTGGAAAAATTAGTTGTTGTGAGTTTTTCAGGCTGTTTGTCCATGTTCTGGAAGTTTTTCTTCTTGATGTTTCACCAGACTCTGTGGCTGGTATCTTTAGAGGGCAAGAAGCTGAGGGAAATCGGAGTTCTCTCTTCACTGTGGGGATCTCCTAGTTCCCTGAGCTCCTTGCTCTCTGAAGATGCCAGCCACAGAGTCTGGTGAAATGTCAGAAAGAAAAACTTCCAGAACACAGCCAAAACCCCTGAAAAACTCACAACAACTATCAGATCCCAGCCGTGAAAGCCTTCGAGAATACATTGTGAAAAATTCATTGATTTATATTTGTTAGAGCATCAATTCATATGAATGTGTATAAATGAATTAGCAATTTTAGATAATTTGTGCCATTTACTTTTTAATATGTGCCCCTCTCTTGTGTCAGTGCATCTTCTTTCGGTGAGTAATCAACTTCATCCTGCATGCTTTCATAAAAACTTTAATTTTTTTTCCTTTTCAGCATCAGTAGTCAGAGCACAGACATGAATGATAAGTTTTTTCAAAATGTCAGACTGATAGTACTTGGTATATTGCTCACATTTTAGCCCCAAACAGCTTGTGCTATATCCTGCCTCAGTATTAAAGCCACACCTACAGATTTTGTTCTTTCATCAGCAAGGCAAAAAGGAAAGAAACTTAGTTCTGCAAAGTTCAGTTCTCAAGTAGAACAATGTTTCAATTACTCCAGTTACTTTGATTTGTAGTGCTCATGCTCCTTGTTCCAATTTTAAGTTTTATCCACCACTGAACTTTCTTTTCACTTCTATAAGAGTAACAGTGTGACTATTCAAGTCTTGACTTTCTCATTCAAATACGTGCATGTATACATTGTTAACAGCCCTCATTTATTCAGAATTCTGATCTCTTTATATACTGATATTTAAGATATGTCTAGAGGTGGCCACGATCCAAAATACGAATTGGAAAAATGAAAAACAACAACAAACAGATGAACTGGCCTGGTTCATGATATAGTTTGTGGTTTGTTTCGTGTAGCCCATTTTCCCAAAAAGAAACAAGGCACCAAACGTTTTTTCTTTGGGCATTTGGTTTTGCTTCTACAAAATGGATGCCCACCCATCCCCTTCCCACTGCCCCCTATTGCCTGCCAACCTGGTCTTGCCTCTTCCCCCTGCTCTCCTTCGAATTCTGTCTTCAAAGATTGTGGCCTGAGTTCCCTTCCAGGAGGTGGGCCTGCTGCCTCTGCACAGGCACCACCTGTCAGCAGATATACATGCACATGCACAGAGGCAGTGGACTCGGCTCCTGGAAGGGAAGTAGGGCCGTTGCTTCAGAAGATTGTGGTGGAATCAGAGGAAGGTGGAGGAAGAACCAGATAGGCAAGTGACAGAGGGTAGTGGGAAGGGAGTGTGTGGGTGGCAGAGGGAGTGGAAGCAATAAGTTCTCATCCCTCCAGGCATGAACGAGAAAAACAAACCATGTACTGATTCATTTACCCAGAGGTATTTACCCAGACACAGGGGAGTGGCATCAGGAGACAGATACCACAGTTGTCTCATACCTCTGGGTAAATGAATCAGTTATTTGGTATTTTGTGTTTCACTGTTAGCCACAAATCACAAACCAGTCAGATTTGTTATTTTTTCCAAAAAGGTATTTGGTATTTTGTGTTTCACTGTTAGCCACAAATCACAAACCAGTCAGATTTGTTATTTTTCCCAAAAGACTAATAAAGAAAATATAAATAAGACACATGCATTCCACAGGTTTATTGGAATAGGTGCAATTCTCTTTTGAGTGTGCACTTTGCAGAACATTCTGTTTTGCCTCTCCATAATGTGCAAAACCAAGACTAGAGACCTTAGTTTTATAAGTGTAAATCTGGTGAGATTAAGCAATGCTGGAGAGAACGTCACAAAGCCTATGGCTGGACTGCGGGGATCACTACTAACAGAATCAACACAATTAGATAAGCACACATTAGCATTGCTGTACTTCTACATACAGCAATTAATTACATCAAGCCAAAATTCAGACTCAGCTGCATACTTCCAAATGTAAATATGCGACAGAAGGACAATTATGCCATGTCAATTTGAGCGAAGGGTGTTCATTCAGAATCATTAAAACTGCTGAAGACACTTCAATAACATCAAAAGAAGTTGAGATTACAGTTGTAATAGATCAAGAAAGGCTGTTAACTAGTCATCCAGATTTAGTGACTCATTACAATTCTAATTTCAAAATCAATGTGCCATGAAGTATTTATATCAGGAATGTCATGTGAACATGTAATATAAGTAAAATATTGGTGTATGGATGCAGCTTTTTTATTAAATGGCAAATGGATGGATCATAAGAGAGCAAACTAAAACCTTAGGCTTTGCTCCTAAATTGTGCTCTAGATAGATACACAGATCCGTAATCAAACTAATACAGAGTCCCCATTTTCTCAATTCCAGCACTAGTGCTCAAAGATTTATTTATTTATTTATTTATTTATTTATTTATTTATTTATTTATTTATTTATTTATAAATGCCTGTGACATTCTGGTGGCTCGGGTCTCAGTTGACCTCTGGGAGATCCACTATGTCAGGTATTCAAGTCCCAAGCCAAGGAATGTTTTGTAAGTCAAAACCAGTACCTTGAACCTTATTCAGGACACAACGGGCATTCAATGCAAATGAGCCAGAACTGGGGTGATGCAGTCATATCTGTCCACACAAACCGCCATTCTGGCCACTGCATTTTGTACCCGCTGTAATCTCCAAATAAGGGCCAAGGGCAACCCCATGTAGAGTGTGGTGCAATAATCTATTCTCAAGATCACAAGCACTGCACAACTGTTCTCAAGGAGGCCTCATCCAGGTATGGGCAGATCTGGAGTAGTTTTATTTACCCTACATTAGGCACACAATTTTGGAGGATCTCATCACAGGATTTTCAAGGAAAGAAAGGTTCAGCAGTGGTTGATCACTGTGCAGCAATAACAAAAGTTAACTTGAATATCACTGTCACTGGCTATGGAAGATCCTCTGCCAGTGCCAACTTTAGCTGCCCAGGAGCTATCCTTCAGATGTTTTTCTGGCCTCATTAAAATTGAAACTATCCACTTCAGTTAGTGCAGCTGTTACATCTGAGGGGGCGTGTCTTTTCTGTGAACATTCCAACTTGGGTGACCCTGATATATCTAGGCTTGTAATAGAATCTAGCCTCCTGGTGGCATTGCTCTCAGTGTCTTTCACACACAAACATCCTCACCACATTAAGATGTTCATCAAAGAATGGGATGAAATGATGAAACTGAACCTTTGGGCGCATCATGAGAAGGCAAGATTATATGGAAAAAGACAATAATGTTAGAAAAAGCTGAGGACGGCAAGAAAAGAGAAAGACCAAATATGGGGTGGGTTGGTTGGTAAAGGAACCCCACAGACTTGAATTTATAAGAGCTTAGCAGGACTGTTGAAGACACGATCACTCATCCATGGGTTCATTATAATTCAGGGGCAATGTAATATAACAAGTATGCCAGTTTCCAGTGTCCCTTCCCTTGATCTTCCCTTTCTTCTCCTTGCTTTAATTTTGCTATTATAGGCATGGTCTGCAATTGGGAAATGTGTTATCTCCAGGCTTAAAATGAGGGTACCTAAAAGTGCCAGACTCAGGGGAGTGGTATCAGGAGACAGATACCACAGTTGTCTCATGTGCTCCCAGAGGCATTTTGTGATGCCACTGTGAGGTACCAGAAGCAGGTTTAGATGGGCCTTGCCCTGATCCAGGGGGGCTCTTCTTATGTTCCTGTGTTCTTAATTGCTAGTGGTAATTAGTAATACTTAATCTCTTCCTGGTCAAATACTGTTATCACAGTTGGCTTGATCATGTCAGGAAGACACTGGAGATTCTTCTGCAGCAGAGCATTTCACATATATTAAAAATATCAAAGTTGCTGAATATCATTGGAACATTGCTGAATTAATATTGTTCAGAAGATATGCAATAACAGAAACTAAATGGGAAGTATTGCGAACACCAGCCTTTAAGAATGAACAGATGCTACAGTTTGACTTTAAGATTAAATCCTAGTAATTACGCTTGCCTCCTCTCCTCTCCTCTCTCTTTATACAGTCGTACCTCATATAATGGAGGGTTTGTATAACGGAAAATCCGTACAACGAAAAAAAATCCAGAGGTAGGGAATTAGCGCCACCTCCATTCACCAGATGGAGCTAAGGGCGCACCTGAGCGAGAGAGGTGTGTGTGTGAGAGAGAGAGAGAGAGGAGGTGGTTGCGAAGGCAGCGGCAGCAGGGCAAGGAGCCCAATGGCCAGGGTGGCGGCGGGGTGGGGTGGAGTGGGGTGGGGGCGGGTAGTCCATGGAGGCCCATCGTGGTGGCAATCATCGGGGGTAGGGGTGTGAGGGGGGCGCTTTCTTATCAGGGCCGTCTTGGTGGACACGCTGGTGTTCTCCACTATGCTGCTGCTGCCGCCGCCTCAAGTCAAGCTGCCCAGGAGCCCAGGAAAGCGACCCGCCTGCAAGCTCAGCCCCCAGGGGTGGGGTGGGGAGGGGTGGGGTGGGGTGCCGATGCTGCTGTGGACACCACCGTAGCTGCCCTGGATGGCCACCGGCTCAGACCGCCGCGGTGGCAGGCGAGAGCATGCAGCGATTGGGGCTGGGCTGGGCGGGCGCCGGGCTTGGGGCTGGGATCGGGTGCTTCCCTTTCTCTCTCCATCAGAGCGGTGGAAAGCCCTCCTGGCCAGCCCCCCTGGCCAGCCCCGTTCCCTTCTCCCCGCACAGTTGGAAGGCATTTCCCTTACACACATACATACACACACACACACACACACACACACACACACACACACACACACACACACACACACAATTCCGCGGCTGCCCCCACCCCCTGCACTGCCGTCTCTGCTGCTGCTGCTGTGTCTTTGCGTGGCAGGATCCGCAGCCTCTGGCTCTGAGAAGGAGGAGAGGGAGGCGGTGGAAGAGAGCGAGAGCGAGAGTGCCCGAGCGAGCGAGAGAGGGAAGGTGAGCGGCCGCTGGGATCAGGCGCTTCCCTTTCTCTCTCCATCATGGCTGAGCCGCCGGGTGGCTCCGGCCGGGTTGCCCCGAGAGGTCCGCGAGCAGCTGGCCGAGTTGGAGCTGGAGCTCCCTGAAGGTGAGCGGCGCTGGGCCGGAAAGCCCCCGCCCCGGAGAGGTCTCCTTCCCAAGCCCCGCCACCCACCCCGCCACTTCTGCAGAGGGGTGGAAAGCCCTCCTGGCCAGCCCCGTTCCCTTCTCCCCGCACAGTTGGAAGGCATTTCTCTTACACACACACACACAGTTCCGCGGCCACGGGGGGCGGGGATCAGAGGCCAGGGAGAGGGACGGCATGGCGGTCCCCTCTCTGCCTCTCCCCTCCCCCCGCCGATGTTGTTGTCGGAGGAGGAACAGCCACTCTCCCCCAAGCCGGGCGGTGGCGCACCCACTCATTCCCCACCCAGCCCGGCAGTGGCGGCACACCCATTCACTCCCCACCCGCCAAGCTCCCCAGCACTAATGTTGTTGGTGGCGGAGGAGGAACACCCACTCGCCTCCCCAAACTCGGTGGCCACTTGCCTCCCGCCACCCTCCAAGCTCCCGGCAGTAGCATTGGAGGAACTCCCGCTCCACCCCCCACAAGCTCCATGCCAGCAGCACATTGGACAGCCCTGGTCTTGGGTATGCATTGGAACGGATTAAATCTGTTTTCAATGCTTTCCTATGGGAAATTTCAATTTGTACAATGGAAATTTTGTATAACACAATTTAATTTGGAACGAATTAATTACATTATACAAGGTACTACTGTACATCTTATTTTAAAAGACAAACAAATGCTTTGCCTTTGTATAAAATCACTGCAGATGAATAAGTGACTTGCTGCATTTTTTGACCGCTGACCGCACAGCTCCTAGGGCCAGGTTTGTTGTTGTTGTTGTTGTGGTGGTGGTGGTGGTGGTGGTGGTGGCAGCGCTCCCAAAAGCATCTGGTGGGGCCACTGTGAGATACAGGAAGCTGGACTAGATGGGCCTTTGGCCTGATCCAGCATGGCTCTTCTTATGTTCTTATGTTCTTATGTTCAAATGAGTTTTTACCAAATCTATATAAAGTGTCTTATATGTATCTAGGTTTGTGTTGTTGTTGTTACAGAGTCTAGCAGGGCACTGTTGCTTTGGGCATCTCGCTTTCTCTTTTCCTTCTCTTTCTATTTGCAAATAGCTATTTGAGTATTAATTTTGATGACATTCTCCATGCCAGGACAACTTGATTGTCTCAGTGTATTAGTCTTAATTAATGCAGGTAGGGCTGTTTTGTTTCCTTCTTTGGGCCAGATGTGTACTTGTACCATGACTGTGCCAATACGGCACTGGGCTGTGTGGGTTTTTCCTGTTCTTGGTTAGGCACAGCTTCGGTCATTAATCTCTTCAGTTGCCATGACTCAGCTCCCAAATTAATAACCTCACCTATATTACTGAGAATCTCCACAGACGTTTTCTTTATTTTGCCTTAACTTGTGTTGTATGGGTTGCTTTGGTGAGTGAGTGTGTCTCTGCCAGTATGTGGCTGGTTGACTGCTTCCCTTTCCTTGTTGTTGTTATTGTTGTTGTTGTTGTTGTTGTTGTTGTTGTTGCTGCTGCTGCTGCTGCTGCTGCTGCTGCTGCTGCTGCTGCTGCTGCTGCTGTACTTAACTTGCACTTTTCTCCCTTTTTTTCTCATTTACTTTTGCTTGCTTTTTGAGTCAATTCTCTGTTGCCTTGCTTCTGATTTTTCGACCAGGATGGTTCCTGATGCCAAACTTCACCTGTCCAGGAAGCTGAATTCTGGTCAGAACAAGAAGGTTTCATTTTCTTTCCAAAAGGCCGCATGAGAGGCAGCCAAACAGAGTTAAACAGGTAAATCATTTCCCAACTCTGTAAACTGAAGCTGCTATAAATTTATCAGTCTTTCAGGTGGGATATTTGTTTACCCAGTAAAGTCTTGGGGTATAAATCTTAGCTTATTTCATTCTCACTACAAGAATGAAAAATGTCACACACACCCAACACACAATGTATTTTGACGGGGGGGGGGTGTTTCACAGCAAATCATGTATTTAGCAGAAAATAGTTTTTAAAAGGCAAATAAGAAGTTCTGTTTAAAAAAAAAGATAGTGAAAAAATGCTATAGATGGTGAAAAAAGTGCTGGTCCTTTTTGTCAAGCCCCGCACACAGAACACACAGCAAGCCAAGTTCAGTTCTTTGCCAGGAACTTTAGTTGTAATCCAGATAAAGTACAAAGTACAGTCCGAGTTAAGCCAGAGTAACTTACAGAGCCAAATGCCAAGTTCAAGGGAAACAGAGAAATGTCGTAATCAGGAAGCCGGTCCAAGGTCAGGAAACAGACAACGCCGTAGTCAGAAAGCTGATCCAAAGTCAGGAAACAAAGTCAAGATAACACACAGGAACGTGGTGGCAAGGTAAGTGACACATTGCTCCCACAGAGGGTTCAGGGTAAACTTGCTAGCTTTATCCTAAAACAGGGAGCACACCCATATCTCTGGCAAGGCTCCTGCTAGAACTCAGGGCTTTCAGATCTAATTCTACACCTATCATTAAAGATCCTTTCCCTAGCTCTCCTGTTAGTTCTCCTTTGCAGGATCCTGCTCCTAGCCCTTATAGGAGGAGGAGATGTGCCCTCAGCTGTGTCCTCAGACTCAGCTGCCTGCTGGGTTGAACTACAAGGCTCCTCCTGCTGCTCTTCAGCATTTAACCCTTCACATTTGGGTTCCATGACAGGCAGGGTCCTGGCACTTTTACTCTTGTATAAGAGCAAAAATATCACAGCCATTGTTCTTTTTTCAGTAAAGTGTCCCCATGTCACAAAGCATTTATTTAACGAGGATGGGAAAAGTGTGATTACTTCCTGTTTGTTTGTTTGTCTGTCTGTCTGTCTGTCTATCTATCTCTCTGTCTGTCTGTCTGTCTGTCTGACTGACTGACTGACCTTTCTCCTTTAAAAGACCCAAGGCAGCTTACATCATTCAAAACACAATTTTAACAGCTAAAGATTGCAGGTAAACATATATTTAAAAAGAATTAAGCAAGTATTGTATTAAAATGGTAAATAAAATAAATACTAAAACATATGTAAGAGAATAGAGCACAACAATCTATTTAAAACGCCTCTCAGAACAGCAGTCATTAAGGAAAAACCTGTCTGAAGAGAAAGGTCTTTGCTTACTTGTAGAACAATGGCAAAGATGGGGCTAGCTTCCTGTGAACTCGCCACCGCAGGAGTATACCAGATATCTTGTACTTGTGGCCAGCTATATATATTGGGACCACAAAGTGCAGCATCCAGACCAGAAACAAAGAACATGAAAGACACTGCAGACTAAAACAACCAGAAAAATCAGCAGTAGCTGAGCACACCCTGAAACAAACTGGACATGAAATCCTCTTCTAGGACACAGAGGTACTGGAGAACACTAACAATCATTATGTCAGACTACACAGGGAAGCCACTGAAATCCAGAAAAACAAGCACAGTTCCAACAAAAAAAGAAGACAGTCTAAACAAACAAAGCCGGGCTTCCAGTACTGAAAGCTACAGCCTGCAAAAGGTCAAAGTTCAATGATCCCACCCAGCCACAAGCACAGATGATCAGTTCACATAATAGAACAGCTAACACCCATCAACTACAGAAAATGATTGCTGACACACCTGACTGCAGTGAAACTTCTTAATTCCTGCATCACAATACAATGCCTAACACCTTTTCTCCTGAATAGGACAAGTTTTCCCCTTTCCACAGTCTCACCCACTCTATACCCCAGAGCACAGAGAGAACTACTAGTTTCCTGGGCTCCTTGCCCTCCGAAGATGCCAGCCACAGAGTCTGGTGAAACATCAGGAAAACTTCCAGAGCATGGCCAAACAGCCCAAAAAACTCACGACCGCTATGAGGGGGGCATATTTCATCATTTCTGCAGATTCTCATGAAATACAAGAAGGCCCACACCTGGGGTCTGTGTCACCTGGGATAAACATGTATTCCACACCACTGCCCCCCATAGTTGTAAAAATACCATTTTATATATTGGTGCCCCATCCCAGTGCAGTACACAGTGCATACCCCCCGGGCGTGGCCCTAGCTGCAAAGGAAGAGAAATCCCAGCAATGGCCACTATCATTAATATCTTATTTTTTAAAAAAGAATAGTACAAATGGTCACTCCGCGGGACAGGCAGGACGCCAACAGGCATCCCGAGGGGAGGGGGAGGAGTGCCCTTTAAAAGGGGCTGCTCCGACCCCTCCCGTCAGTAGTCTTCCAGAGCGTTCCCCGCCCGCCCACCCTTTAAGGACTAGTGTGAGCGTTGCTGGTCGCCTTCGGGGGCCGGATAGGAATTTTTGACCCGCACTCTAGATTGGCCGAGGAGAGCGGGGATTTTTCGCCTATCCCACACTGGTACCTGGGCATTAGGTAAAGCCACAGCGGAATTTTGGTCACACTGGCGGCTAAAGCGGATGGAGGGCAGCGGTGAGACGTTTAAACATCTGTCCCCAGGTACTCTTTAGCCCAGGCACTGCCGATCGGGAGGTCACAGGGCCTGGGTTGGGGTACAAGGAGACGCCTCCCTGCGCTGGAGATAACCCAGCTTTATTATAAGGAGATGCAGGGATGGTAAGTAGCGGACCGGCCCAGGTGGTGTCGTCGGCTGACCGCGCCACCTGGGGGTCAAACTCGCCCAATGCTGCCCGGTTGGAGGGGTCAGATATGACCCCAGGGGTCCAACCACGATTGCTGAAACCAGGCCCCTCCTTGTTACTGTTGTTGTTGTTTGAAAGTTGTGTTAATAAAGTGTGGCCCAGTTTCACCCCATCTTACTGCCTTGTCTCATCATTCCATGTGGGTGGGCAATGTATTTCATGTAAACTTACTGTTATGTAAACTTACTGTTATAGCTCATCTGTATTGTATTTTGAGAACCCAATATTTTTCCTTTGTATCAGGAATTCAGGCTGCTCCAAGCCATTTCTCTGCTTGAGGCAAACTAATAAAAGATGCTGCCTCTTATCCAAATTTGCATGAATAGTACTGTAAGCCAACCAAGTTATTTAGGAACAGGGACTAGAAAATCTCATAGGTACTGCTTTTCGCCATTGGCAGTAAAACAATCAAACAAACATCATGGTCAAGAAAAACAAAAGGCAAAATTGACAAAGTATGCAAGTAAAATCTGCTTCCTGAGGCAACTCCCTCATTCTTTCTAAAGACTGTGATGGCCCTGTAAGAATTCACAGAATGGAAGATGGCTATCATACTTTTCACATAGATTTCGTGGCATTAATCACTGCTAATTATGGCCCTTAAACTGAATGGGTGGCAGTGACAACAAGGAGGGCTCTTAAATGATATAAATCAAATCTGTGGCCAATAAGGTTTGAGATATTAGTGCAGCAAACAACATATTAATGCATTTACATGTGGTGAGTGATGGTTTGTTCCCATTAAAATCAGTTTTGTCTTTTTAATAGGCCCATATTTTACAAGATTAAGAAAACTCAGTTGTGCTCTAAAGGAAACTCTGGTTCTTTCAGTGTTAAAACTGAACATGCAATTTCTATCAAGTTTCACAATTTAATTAAAGGGAATCTTCCTTTGTTCTGATAATTTATCACTGTTCCAACTATTTGCCATGGAAATTAAAATACGAGAAGGAGAAATTCTCTAGGAGGATTACATAAGAGAAAGAATAGGAAATATAAACTGAGGGATTTTGAAGGATGATATCTTAATTCACATTTATTGCATTCCCTCCCCTCAGACTTAATCATACAGACATTTTTTTTTTCAGACAAGAAACTGGCATGCTCATGTAATCCAGTCACTCTCATTCTTGTTCTTCAGTTGTAAAACAAGCATTGGAAAAGTTTTATATTAAATGTACTACTCCGATGTCTTTTGTCTAATGTGGCAACTGGCCTATTGAAAGTGAGGCTTCAAATGCTGGTTGTTGAGGATACAGCAGTACCTTCTTGTCCCTGTGAAACTAAACAGAAAAAACCCCACAGAAAACACACTATTAATGTGCTCCCCTACACCTACACTATATTGAAGATGGGCTCCCACATCAGGCCAAGAGCTGATCTAGCTCAGCATGTTGTCCCCAACAGTGGTCTCAGAGAAATTGCCTTTCCTTGTAATTTCTGACTACAACTCATTGGGTTTTTGACAGCTCAGTATGAAAAGCTGAATAATTTAACAGATTTACAAGCCAGTGCTCAGCCATCTGCAACGCTGACTGAGGAAAAGTTGCTGCCTGAGAAAAAGGCAAGATGCCCTGCTCCCACTTCACCTAGAGAAGCCAGCTAGCCATCCTGAGAATTTTACTTTTCCCTGCCCATGGCCCTGACTACCTCAAAGTATAACTTCAAATCATCCATTTCAACATTTTGTTAGAAAATTCTTTTCTTTTTTTCTTCCACCTCATAAGTTAAACCCTCCTTTTTCTTGGTACTGTTATCAGGTAGTGCACTTGTAAACAGGGCCCCACTTTTTCATCAACCTTGCTTAGCATTCTGAAAGCAAAAGTAAACATTTTAAAGACTAGCACCTGAGGGAATCAGAGAATCCTCATTATTCATACCTCAGCACACAAGAACTCCGATAACTAGCTTAAACCTAAATGCTTCAAATGAAGGGGGAATTGTATCAAATTTGGCACTTAAGGACAGCCCTAGGCAGATATCACTAAGCAAAGCCTGTACTTAAGAGAGTGTGAAGGATTCACAAACTATTTGAAGATGGCCTATGGCTCCTTTGAGATTTAATGCACCAGAAAGCCATCTTTCACCTTCTTTTACTACCTGCTCCAGCCACTTTAGAAACCTTGAACTCTAAGTTGCCTAAAGCCAATCCCAACAAGCAGGATTTCAGCATTTAGTTCAAGCTGGAGAATGACTTTCTTCTCCGATACAAGTTGCCTCCCTTCATCCTCATTGTTATGCAGAGTTTCAAGTCAGCCTGGGAGGCTGCCAGCAAGCTAAGCAACTGTGACTTCTTCAGAGAGTTTTAACCACTGATCTGAAAAATACAGTGCAGCTACTCTTTAAGCAAGCCAGTGATTTCTCTACTTAAAGGGCCCAATTCTGTCTTCTGGATGCAATGGCAGTTTTGCTGTTGGCTCCCACCAGATAAGTCAAAAGCCTCTGGAGGTCCCTGGGTTTTATAAGCAGTTTGGAGGAAGATAACAAGTGCAGGGTTCATATCAGGGAAAGTAGAATTTTCAAATTATGTGGTGGTCAAGTAGAGTTGTCCCACGGGTCAGGACTTCAGACTATAATCTACCTATTTCTGGTCATAGGCAAATAGATGACTCTCAAGAAATTTGCAAGAGTATACCTTAAATATTATGAAGTTTAAGGATTTTGAAGGGTTTGTCTTTGTAAGCCTAATAGGTCAAAATTCATTGAAACAAGCAAGTTCTCACTCTTGACCAATATACTTGAAGGCTGGATAAATTTCAGCATCAGATAGGTATTTACTATTTAATATCTAGCTATTATATTTTCTGGTCAATTCCCATTAGTAATCTAAGCCCAGAGGCAGATGTACACATGAGAAGAAAATGCAGACCATGGAAACAAGTATGCAAGCATTGTAGTATGTATATAGCACCACTAATGATCCGAACCCAAATGCACAATAATTCCTTGACTACCAGGATCATTTTACCCCATTTCAGTAGGAAAGTTAAAGCCATGGGGAATCTAAAAGGTTCAGTCCAATTCGTAGGAATAATATAGCGCTTAGAGATGGGCATGAAACGAACATTTTTTCATTTCCGTTATTCGTTATTCATTTCATTACGTAACGAAACAACAAACAAAAATTGTGATGAATATGGAACGAAACGAACAGAACCACAAAATTGGGTTCATTACGTTTCGTTTTTGTTAATGGTGACGCACAATGAAATGAGCTGTTTTAAATGTTAAAAAACGCCCTGGACATCCATAAAAATGCAGCGATAATTATTTATACTGTCTGATAATACCTACCAGGGGGGTTGGGGGTCCTTAAAATGTGCATTTATGTCTTTTCTCAGATCGCTGTATTTTTTTCCTTTAAGGGGAGTTAGGGAACATCAACCCAAAATGGCTCCCAGATGCCTAATATTGATTTCTTGGATATTAAAACGCCCTGGACATCCATAAAAATGCAGCAATAATGTGACAATTATTTGAAATTATTACCTACCAGGGGGTTGGTGTCCTTAAAACATTTGTTTTTGTCCTCTCCCATCACAATGTATTTTTCTTTTCCCTTTAAGGATGACAAAATGGATGTCGCCACTCCAGCCACAACATGGAGGCAAGCCATGTGATGGGATCATGTAAATTCTTGAACAACTTCAACCAATAGCATGCCCAGGTTGCAGACTGGACAGGTCTGGCAGCCACAGAGGGCATAAAAAGCTCTGGCAGCCCCCGTCCTCCTTGCAGTCCTTGGTGGGAGTTAGGGTGGGATTGCTGTCTCTGCGACTCTAGCTTCAGTCCTGCAGCCTCCCTGTGTGCGTGTGTGCGTACCTCTTGGTGAGTACCCTCCCCTGCCATGCAGTGCAGTCACTCTGTGGCTGCCTTGCACACTGGGCAACGCCCGCCACTGCCTTTGCAGTCTCCCTGCGTACCTAGTCTATACTGCGTCTCTGCCAACATCAATTTTTTTAGTGTTTTCCCTCTGGTCTGGGGCGTTGGGGGACGACCCCGCACGGAAATGGTTTAAAAATCACGCAAAAGCGGGTAGAAACGTAAAACGAAAAACAAAAACAATTTTTCCCCAAAAGTTATGAAAAATGGAAACGAAATGAAATGGACCTCTCAACAACAAACAAAAAACCGAAACACCATTTTTTTATTCATTCCCATCTCTAATAGAGCTTATTATCATGCTTTCCCATATTTTATTTCATAACAAGTATATTATTTACATATGTGGACCTCCAAAGCATGAATAATTCTTACAGGGAGTGTCATAAAACTCTTTTAAAAATAGACTGGCTTCCATATATGTAACTCCTTTAAAGTGGAACAGTATTCTGAATTGAAATCTTTGATTTGCTTCAGAATTTTTCAAGTTTTTTCAACACAATTTTTGATACAGCAATAGCAAGCATTTTGATTCTCAGTTACCTTCATTTCTGTCATTTTAAATCTTTCACTTTCATGTGTATATTGCAATTGCTTTTTTCAAATCTTGTTTTTTAAAGTCTTAAAGAGAGCATTAGGTGCCCTTGCACGTTATTGCCATGAAGAAAATCTCCTAATAAATTATGAAAAAACAAAAGTTATGGTTTTTGCTAAAAGACCAAAGGCCTATAAATGGTCGATAGATAACCATAACATTGAACAGACAAGGACCTTTAAATATCTGGGAGTGGTCCTTCAATGCTGTGGATCACATAAGGAGCATGCAGCACATGTCCCACAATCAGCTCAGCGAGCTTCCTCTGCAATAATAAAAAATTTCTATACCAGAGGGGGGCAAAATATTCCAGCAGCTTTGAAACTATTTCAAGATAAACCGCTCAGCCAACTTCTTTATGGAGCACAATTGGGCCCTTATCCTTCTTTCACATCCTTGGAAGTAGTTCAATCAAATTTTTTGAGAGCTATCCTACAAGTACCCCGTTGGGTGCCTAATGCAGCCCTGAGGTTAGAAGTGGGATTCATGAAAGTGGAAGTTAGGGCTTGGCTAGCCATCTTCAAGTTTTGGCTGAAATTAATTTTTCTCCCAAGAACCCTAACCTCTTTACTATTTGTAGATAATTACCACTCAACATGGAAGAGAAGCCTATCCCTTAAACTTAAATCTTATGGTCTCTCAATGGACTGCCTTATACAAGTAGGCTATGAGATGGCTAAGCAAATCCTCAAGCAACGCATCTTGGAGGCAGAGAGACATCATGATTTGGGAGCTATCTCTAATAACATATCAATTGATCCAGCATTGATCCCCTTCAAACCAGCTAACTATTTCTTTGCTCATTTAACAAAGAATCAACGCAGAGCTTTCACACTTGCTCAGATGAATGCTCTGACATCAGCAATACAAGAGGAAAAATTCCAAAAGATTCCCTATTCTAATCGTAAGTGCCTCTGCAGGACAGATAGAATTGAAACATTGGCACATGTACTCCTGCATTGCCCCTTATATGATGAAATTAGGGAAAAACTTATTGTTCCTTATTTAAAGCAATTCCCTGGATGGCCAGAGGCATTTTATCCCTGCCTCCTGTTGTCAGGGCAAAATATATACACTGCAGAATGTCCTAATTCAAGCATGCTGTCTAATAGAGATGGGCACAAATAAAAAAATGATGTTTTGTTTGCCGTTTGTCGTTTGGAGGGTCCGTTTCGGTTCGTTTCCGTTTTTTGCGAATTTTTGCAAAAAATTGTTTTTGTTTTCATTCGTTTCGTTACCGTTTCATTACCATTTATTTCAATTTTTGTGATTTTTTTAAAAGCATTTAAAACAGTTCACTGTATTGCAGTAACGAAAATGAAACACATGACAAAATTTCCGGTGTTTCTGTTCGTTTCGTTTAATTTTGGAGACAAAATTCGTTTGTCATTTCATTGCATAACGAAATGAAAAAACGAAAACAGAAACGAAAATTTGTTCGTTTTGTGCCCATCTCTACTGTCTAATGTAGCTAAGTTCTGTACGGCAACAATTATAATTCGTGCTCAGGAGGTTTCAACAATTGCTCAAGCACTCACAATTTAAGCTGGCTCAGTTTGTATATTTCCCCACCCTTGTTCTTCCTTGTTTTGCTGTCACTGGTGCTATTTTTATATATATGTACTTTGGATTTGGTCTTTGACCGTAATAAAGTATTCATTCATAAAACTCTTTTAAAAATAGATTGGCTTCCATATATGTAACTCCATTAAAGTGGAACAGTATTCTGAATTGAAAGCATTGATTTGCTTCAGAATTTTTCAAGTGTGTTCAACACAATTTTTGATACAGCAATAGCAAGCATTTTGATTCTCAGTTACCTTCATTTCTGTCATTTTAAATCTTTCACTTTCATATGTATATTGCAATTGCTGTTTTCAAAACTTGTTTTTTAAAGTATTCCAGATGTTGCCAGACTGTATTTGCCATCAGCCCTTTCCAGCATAGCCAATGGTGAGGGATGCTGAGAATTATAACAGCCTGTCAAGGAGGCATATTAGAGAATTAAAATCCCAACCTCTGACTCAACAGCCAAATTCCTAAACAATTGATCTACCCAGCAGTTATCAGTTGCAGTAGTAATCCCAGATGAATAAATAGAATATACAAAGAAGTTGACTCACCCAATAATTCAACGGGCCTACTCTAGTATGATTAGTACACTAAGCAACAGGATTTTGGCCAGTGTCTTGAAGAAAAATGTTAGCAGACTGAAGAACTGTGCTGTTTAAATTATGAGCACTTTGGAACATTACTTGAAATAATTTTCTCACAGATAGGAGTTGGATTTGAGTGGTGGAAACTTCATTGAAAGATCTACATACAACTAAGGCCATGGTCACACCTGGATTTTGATCCTGATCTTCTGAAGCTCCGGCTTTTCCTCTTCGTCCCATCACGTGATTTAAAGGTGGGACAAGAGTTCCCACATCAAAAGCTGTGGGTTTTTTACTATTATTTTAAAGTGTGGTTCAGCTCCCTTGGCCAGCAGGTGGCACTAGCACTTGAAAAAATGGACCACTTGGCTGGGGGAAATTAATGCTTGTAGGACCAGATAGAGCTTCCTGTTTCTCCGAAGGTGAAAAGCAATTAAAAAAACATAGCCCATTGGCCCCAGGAACAGCCGGTCAGTGCTACGAAAAAAGAAAGAAAAAGAAACCCGGATCATCTTTGTGGTCTCACGGCATCTGGCTTCTTAAAAGCTGGATTTTCAAAGCGAGGCAAAAATTTCCCTACCTCTTGGGTGAGTCACAGAAACCACGCTTAAGGGAGCATTACCGGGTTTTCTTTTTTCTTTCGGTGCCGGTGGCCGTGGGGATGGCATTTTTAGACACAGGTTATCTGGTAATTTAAACTGCTTTTAAAGGGACGTGGGACTGGGGCGTTAGCTACAACAAGTCAAAGCTCCCTTGAGCCTCAGCCAGCTCACACCAGCCTTAGTTAGCATTCAGGCCTAATCATAAGTGATTACAGATTATCTGAAATGTTTGAAGTGTACCAGACTGCAGTAGGCTGCTACAAATTTATAGACTGGATTGGATGAACCCATGTAAAAACTAGGGAGGGATCTGGAAGCTATGCTGGTGAGAACATCATTGTCTTTGCCCTTCCAGCTTGATGTATCTCAAGTGGGAGATTGCTTGCTTGAACATTTATGCCCCTCATCAGCACCAAGGAGTGGAACATGTACTAGGGCCAAAACAATACTCCCTAGAGACTGAAATGATCAGTGAAGTCTGTTGTTGCATATGACTTCACACTATTCAGTGTCCTATTCAGCTCTTCTTTGCTCCAGTTTGTTTGTCTGTTTGCTTGCTTGTTTATACACTGCAGTTTCCTGCAGTACAGGACCACCTCTTTTATCCTGCCAGATGATTGCTTACCTTTTCTCCCTGTTCAGCACCCCCTTGAAGTTTCCTTGACCACCTTCATTCATACATGCAGAGGTCAAATTCATTTTATTCCACTGACTGTATCTATATGCCTGACTAAAACAGAAGAAAATGTGCTACCACGTTGTTGAAAATATGTATTACAAGAAGGGTATCAACTCCCCTTTCTTTCCCTGGTTTCTTCTAATTGTGTAATATCAACCGAGATCAGCTCCTGGGCAGCTAGAGACTGAAAAAAATATTTATGGATTTAAAAGGGAAATTTTTATGCATCTTTCAAGACTCACTGGCAGAAGAAATGCACCTTGTCTGAAGAACTGGCATACTTTCACATTTACAGGACATTTCAGAGAAATGAAGTACATAAAAACAGCACATGTTATAAAATCTAAATGGTAAAAAGTATGTACAAACCTCCCTTAGTCAATGGAGAAGCAATACACAATTTAGGGGCAATGTGAAAACAAATAGATTAGAGATAGGCACAAAATGAACTTTTAGTTTTGTTATTCATTATTCATTTCATTAGCTAACAAAACAAATAATGAACCAACCCATCAAAGAAAAACCAAAACAAACCCAAATGGAAATTTCTGTTTCGTTTGCTGCATTTTTTGTTATTGCCCACCTTGTCCTTGTCACCGCAGTCCTGGCGAGAATGTAGGCCTGTAGAGGTGCTGGCTTGGGGGTGGCCAGGTCGGCACTCTAAAATAAAGAAAATAATAACAATAATAAAAAATCAGCGCTGACCCAGCCCCCGGGGTCGCACGGTCAGTGCTTGAAGGAAAAAACAAACAAACAAAATGAGGCCTCAAAAAGTCCTTGCTGCTGGGGCCAGGATTGCCTTGCCACCGCCACCACCGCTGCCCAGTACGTCATCCTGAACCATTTTGGATTGGTTTGGGTTTGTACATTTTTAAAAAAAAAAATTGTACGAACACAAAACCAACCAAACCAAGGGTGTGCCGGAAACTGACAACCCCGAATGCAACCCATGTCTAAAATAGACACTTGGGGGTAAATGTGAATGAAAAAAAGTTAATGGCAGAAGAAAAACTATACTACATAATCAAGTGCAGTGATGGTAAACCTTTTAGAGACCGAGTGCCCAAATTGCAATTCAAAATGCACTAATTTTTTTTGCAAAGTGCCAATACAGTAATTGAACCTGTATATAGGTAACTATGAAGAGGTGATGTTGAGTGCCCACAAAAAGGGCTCCGAGTGCCACCTTTGGCATCCATGCCATAGGTTCGCCATCACTGATCTAGTGTGAAAAGATCCCCCAAAAGGGTAAAAAAAGGGGGGTGGAGAGCAAATGCTGGCATAACAGAAGAAATAAAATTCTCAATCTAAAGTTCAGGCAAGTACACCCATAAAATGTTACATGTTTTGCCCCAGAATAAATCAGAAATCAATTGGCAGAAAATTTGCACTTAGAGATTTTTTTTGAACTGGAACTTTTAGCTTGCCATTGGAAGTTATATCTACTGACACAATATTTGCAAAATATTTGGAATCTTGTTGATCAACTGTTGAATTACAGCCATAACCGGAGTACTATAATAATATTTTCACACACACACACACACACACACACACACACACACACACACACACACACACACACACACACACACACACACACACACACACACACACGGTTTTCGTAGATTTTCACGGGTATAGGTATGCATGTTAGGGTGGATTCGTGTTTCTTCCCGTGTAGAAATCTGGTTGTTTTGGCGACGTTTCGACGAGGTCTCACTCGTCATCTTCAGGCTGGTGTTCTGGCTTCTTTCTTCTTGAAGCAAAGTGTGATCTCAGTTGAAGTCCTTCTATAAATACTGTTGGGGGTGTGTGGTTTGCTTGCTCTGTTGCTGATTGTAGGTTCCTTTGTTCCTTTGTTCTTTTGTGATCTGCTGTGTGGCTGAGGCGATCGTTAAGGGATTAACTGCTGGTGGCTGTTTAGATGGCTGTTTAGATGCTGGTGGGTTAGATGGCTGGTGGGTTCTGGCAGTATCCTGGGCTTTGGTGGAGTGGGGTCCTGTGTCTTGTGAATTCATTTTGGTCTGGCTACATGTCTGTGGTCTCCCAATGTTTTTTTGGGGTGTGTGAGTGTGCTCCATGTGGTGACTGGAGTGGGGTGCCGCAGTAGATGGTGCAGTCGTGGTTTTGTTATTGGATGGTGGTTTAGTTTCATCTGTGGGAAGGGTCTGGGTTTGTGTTTGGTGTGGATGGAAGGTGGTGGCATCTTGTGTCCTTTTGGACCTGGTGTCAGTCTTTGTGACAGAGGCTCGTCTGTTGACCAGGGCTAGTTTCCAGATGTCAGGCAAGCGGGAGGTGTCATCACGTTTATTCATGTTGTTTGGGTGTTTCTCTATTTCAATGGCTTCCATGATTATTCGACTGTTGAAGTGTTCAGTTTTGGAGATGAGTTTGGTTCTTTCAAAGTCAATTTCATGACCTGTTGTTGAGCTAGAAAACCAAGGAGTCTACGAAATACCATGCAAAGTCTGCCCAGCCACATACATCGGACAGACAAACAGGAGAATAAGCGCACGCATCGCAGAACACAAGAACGCAGTCAAAAAAGAAGAAAAATCTTCCTCTCTCTTCCAGCACATAAAAACACCAGGTATATATATGCATGTTAAAAAAAAAAAAAAACAACAGGTCATGAAATTGACTTTGAAAGAACCAAACTCATCTCCAAAACTGAACACTTCAACAGTCGAATAATCATGGAAGCCATTGAAATAGAGAAACACCCAAACATCATGAATAAACGTGATGACACCTCCCGCTTGCCTGACATCTGGAAACTAGCCCTGGTCAACAGACGAGCCTCTGTCACAAAGACTGACACCAGGTCCAAAAGGACACAAGATGCCACCACCTTCCATCCACACCAAACACAAACCCAGACCCTTCCCACAGATGAAACAAAACCACCATCCAATAACAAAACCACGACTGCACCATCTACTGCGGCACCCCACTCCAGTCACCACATGGAGCACACTCACACACCCCAAAAAAACATTGGGAGACCACAGACACGTAGCCAGACCAAAATGAATTCACAAGACACAGGACCCCACTCCACCAAAGCCCAGGATACTGCCAGAACCCACCAGCCATCTAACCCACCAGCATCTAAACAGCCATCTAAACAGCCACCAGCAGTTAATCCCTTAACGATCGCCTCAGCCACACAGCAGATCACAAAAGAACAAAGGAACAAAGGAACCTACAATCAGCAACAAAGCAAGCAAACCACACACCCCCAGCAGTATTTATAGAAGGACTTCAACTGAGACCACACTTTGCTTCAAGAAGAAAGAAGCCAGAACACCAGCCTGAAGATGACGAGTGAGACCTCGTCGAAACGTCGCCAAAACAACCAGATTTCTACACGGGAAGAAACCCGATCCACCCTAACATGCATACCTATACCCGTGAAAATCTACGAAAACAAATATATATATATATATATATATATATATATATATATATATATATATATATATATATATATATATATATATATATATATATATATATATATATATATATATATATATAAAATTCCGTTTTTATCCCTTGTTTATGCTATTTTATTGTTATTCATCGCAAGTGGGTGGTATTCAAATAACAAAACTAAACTAAACCTAAACTATTCTGCTCATTGTTTTATGTATCTGGCTGTGGAGCCAGAGGCTGGGAGTTCTTGCACCCCAAGCCCTGGAAATAAAGAGGTGAGACAACTTCATTTTTGGGGCGATAGATTGGGCCACAACTTTATTTATAACATATTTACTTAGATCTACTAACATGCCTGTAACCTGTTAAGGGGACCTGACACTGTAGTGCAAGCAGGTAATGGACAGAAATAATCCTCTATCAGCCCATTTTGTATTCAGGGAGATTCACTCCTGGCAAGATGCTGCCCACCTGTTCAGCATCGTGCCAACTAGAGTGAATCTGCTATCTCACCACAGCCCTCGCTTCGGCCTAATATTAACTTGCTGACTTTACTTTACTCCTAAAAATACCAATGATTATTAACTTTATTCGAGGTCTGTCTAGCACCTTAAGGGTGACTTACTTGGGTCTACCTGAATACCATTATGTCTCGCACTACCCGACTACCCGGTTTGTGACCAGTGAGAAGGATAAATGATACCCATTCCACGCGAAAAAGAGAATGGGATGGGCAAAAAGTGTGGCTACTCAATGCCAATCCGAGTAGTCACCAAAAATTCCCAACCAGCCCCGTAGCAACCAGATAATCTCATTCTCTTTTTGATAGGGTGGAAGGGTGGGGCTGATGATCTCGCTGAGAAGAGGCTGGGGCACCTAATGTAGGCTCCCATCCCCAGGCAAAAATACCTGGATCAGTGTGAAGTCTTCGTGCCAAAAGTCCAGTGCAAGTGGGCAAATGTGCCCCGCCCCCAAAATACATTGGGCTCAGAGCTGCCCAGTTCCTCACTGTGTCTCCTGTTAAGCAGAGGCAGCCCATGCGGATAATCAACACTTCCAAAGTGGCCTCAGAAGAAGGGAATAGTAAACCACTTCTGTGTATTCTCTACCTGGAAAACCCATGAAAGTATTGCCATATATCATAATCGACTTCATATTAAAAAAGTATTATAATTATTAACTCTATTTCTTTACACCTTTCATTACCAGTTGAAAGACTCTTTTTAATATTCTCCCTTTGAAGATACTTCAGAAATATTCAACCCGGTGATTTAACTTTCTTTTTCTTCATTCTATTACATCTTTGAATGCAAGCTGGAGTTCCCAGCCTTCAAAATTATTTTTTTTTTTTTGCATTCTGTCTAATTTTCTGCATCCCTTCAAACTCTTGGGAGCACTTAAATGAACTTTGGCTATACCCCCCCCCAAAAAAATAGCTACTGAAAACTTATTGATGGAAAGTCCAGAACACCTCAATAAATTGGAGACCATCTTTTTTTAAAACTCCATAAGCTATTCATAGAAATGGTGAAGCCAAATGGAAAAGGTGATAATGGAAAGGAATAATGATTATTGCAAATACAGGCATGGAGTACTTTCAGAATAAGATGTTCTGGAAATATTTTTTTTAAAAAAACCTACTGGAAAGGGAAAGGGGAATGTGTGCAGTGTCAATAATATCTAGTTCCATCATGTCCCAAATATCCCATCTTTGGGATGTGGTGAACACCCGCTTAGTTTCACAAAATGGAATACATAAGATATACCAAGACCATTTTTCAGCAAAACTGTGATTATTTGAAAGCAAAGCAAAGCAAAGTATTCTGATTATATACCACCCCATAACATTTAAAGTACTCTCTGGGTTTACAAGTAATTATGCAGGCTACACATTGCCCCCCCATCAAGCTGGGTACTCATTTTATAAACCTCAGAAGGATGGAATCCTGAGTCAACCTTGAGGCTGCTAGTTTGAACTGACCAGGTCCTGAGCAGTTATAGCTGCAGTACAGCAAGGATCTTCACCTACCATCTGTGGATGGAGAGAATATTCACTAAATTCCTCCTCCTTGCCAATTTCAGAATTTTACAGATCTTAGAAAATCCTGGCTTCAAGCCAAGGGTAAGACCAAGGCTGGGATTATGATCTGAAAGAAAAACACATGGTCTCAGCAGCAAACAGGTAGGAGGAGGCTGCTTGCAACACATCCTGTTTTTAATGTAAACTATTCTAAGCAGTGTATTCATGTGTATATGCTTCCCCTCATTCACTTTCTTGATGGTCAGATTTATGCTTGATCCATACATGCCAGCCATGGGGTAAAGTGAAGCACAGAGCAGGCTTCCTCTTCTCTTGGAATGCAGTATATGTTCATGAAAGAAAGAAAGAAAGAAAGAAAGAAAGAAAGAAAGAAAGAAAGAAAGAAAGAAAGAAAGAAAGAAAAGCTCCAGTTTCATGCAAGCCACTTCCAGCTGTCCTCCACAATTTCTTCTTTTCTCTGGGCTCATTCTGCCTCCTTTCATTTATTCACAAGAAATACAGCTTCCCCAACTGCTGACACTTCCCTTCTCAAGTGCACATTATCAACTTCTGGGCACCTTCTGTTGTTATTGAAACATGTGAATTACCAAGGAAGATGTCCCAGGAGACCAAAAGTGTGGATTAGGGGCCATTTTAAAACCACAGTTGGGTGTGGCATCATGTAGAGTGACAAGAATTGTTCTGGATCCCCAGGTTTCTATGATTCATGTATAATATCCATAGGGTGCTTTTTGTTTGAGAAGCAAAACGTGTGTGTGCATGTGCATGCACACACAGAGAGAGAGCAAAATGATCAAATGTACAAATGAGATGATCAAATGTACAAAAAATTGATACCCAATAGCCAAGGCCCTGCCAATCAAGAGGTCACAGGGCCTGGTTGGGGTACAAGGGGATGCCTCCCTGTGCAGGGGATAACCCAGCCTTAAGCTATAAGACGCAGGGAGAGTAGTATCAGACCGGCCTGGGTGGCGGCGTCGGCTGACCACGCCACCGGGGATCAGAACTCGCCCCATGCTGCCTGGTTGGAGGGGCCTGAAACAACCCCGGGGTTTCAACCATGATTGCTGAAGCCAGGCCCCTCCCTGTTGTTGCTGCTGTTGGTTTTAAGTTGTGCTCAAGTTTCACCCCATATTACTGCCTCATCTCATTATTCCGGGTGGGTGGGCAAATAATTTTAAAAACCCAAACCCACCTACTACTTCAGATTTGTAAATGAAGCAGTAGCCAAGCAGTTTGAGACAAAACCAGCAAATTAGCAGATTACAGTTTTAGATGCAGCTCCATTATTGATGATGATGATGATGATGATGATGATGATGATGATGATGATGATGATGATGATGATGATGATGCCTTCAGTTACATTAAAGTAATCTACTTCTTTACTTCTGAGTAGATCTTGGGAATGTTGGTTGTCACATTGGGTTGCTTCATGAACCATCTGAGTAGAGATAGAGGAGGAGGGTTACACTGACGATGGCTGTTTTTTAAAGAAATGTACCCTACTTGGACACTTCAGACTCCTGAGAAAATGCAGTCCTTGTGAGTAAGGCTAGATAAAATCTATTCTTTTACAGTGCTGCATTGTGTAAAAGATGCATTGTGAGATGGATAGATTGGATGAATCTTGGATATTTGCTGTTTTGTTAGCAATATAAAAAGTGCAATTAACAAAGAATTGGGTAGGGGGCAATTGAATATTGAGGATCTTCCCATCAAAACTGTGAGAACAATTGGGGACCACAAGAAGAATCATTCATAGGCTTAAGAGGAATTAGAGTATCTTTTTCAGGTGGTGAGGCAGGAAATAGTTGGTGGGAAAACGAATAATGAAAATCCATGCCCAGCCCTGAGAACTCAGGGGAGCCCAAGCCTGGATCAGAATCAAATCAGGTGGTATTCAGTGGGGTGATACTTTTCATGGAGCTAGTTTATCATTTCCGCTGCAAGGTATTAAGTGAAAGGCTGTTAAATGAAGCATCAGTGTGGGTAAAGGAGCCTGTATTCTAAGATGGGCTACTTGAGTGTGACAGCAAAGGAGAGAGGAACAAACAAAACAGTGGGGAGCCACAATTAGAGTACAGAGTGGGTGTTTTATATATATATATAAAAACTTTCTTCGTTATATATGCTCACAGGTCTTATACCACTTCTAGTTTCATTCTTCAGACCCTAACTAAATGCTAACCATCTCCTTTCTCTAAACTGTCATCAGAAACCTTTCCAGACCCTATCCAGTCCCTATCTGCCAGTTATTCCAGCAAGCACATGTTTTTATATGCTTTAGCCCTGCCCACAGTCTATTCCATTGGTTACCCCAGTGACATTATTTGAATATTTATGAGTTACCCGCCAGGTTTCACCATAACACCTGACACCATAACTGGAATCAGAAGTCAGGTGTTAATTTAACTGTAGTCTTTTTAGCAGTCTTGTTTAGAGATAAAAAGCTTTAATTTAGCCCCAGGCTTAAATTACTGGGTACATTTTCTTATTGTGACATCTTCAGAACCCATCCATGACATTATAGCCTTATAATTCACATTTACCTCTTATTTCCTTAATACTGTGTCAGCATTTCTCACTGTTGATCACAGCTTTAATATTAACTGCCAGATGTTCCTTTCTCTCTTTCCTCCCCCAAGCAATGCATTTGCTCTTCACCAGTGAACAAAATTTCACACTACAATGCTGGCATGCACTGGAACACCATGAACCAGTAGCATGGGGATAGTGGTGCCAGAGGCAAATTTTGTGTTACTGTGTTCATAAAGAGGAAAGACTTGTGTCTAGCCTGCTGAAGCAAGAAAGATATCTGAATGAGATCGGTGTAAACCATAACTCTGAAATCTCCTGTTTCTTACGTTGTTATGTATCATCAAATCATTTCTATGCTACGACAGCTCTGTGAATTAATGACCTCCCAATTGTTCTAGTTTTAACCATTCTCCCCAGGCCTTGCAGTCTAAAGAGCTTTGTTTCCTTCATTGAGTTGGACCACCTCATACTAGGTCTTCTTTTCTTTCTGACTTCTGCTTTTTCCAGCATTGCCACCTTTTCTATTGAATCTTGACTTTTTGTATTGTGTCCAAAATATAGTAGCTCCTGTTTAGCCATTTTAGCATTCACTGGCAGCGCTGGTTTTATTTCATCTGCAAATCATTCATTTGTCTTTCTCTTGGTCCATGTGTGTGTGTGTGTGTGTGTGTGTGTGTGTGTGTGTGTGTGTGTGTGTGTGTGTGTGTGTGTGTGTGTGTGTGTGTGTGTTGTGTCCTTAAATCCCGTGGCACAGTGGTTAAACATTTGTACTGCAGGTAAAACTGTGGTTTTAACCTGAGGTTCAATCCCAGGTAGCAGGCTCAAGGTTGACTCAGCCTTCCATCCTTCTGAAGTCAGTAAAATGAGTACCCAGCTTGCTGGGTGGGGGCAGTGTGTAGCCTGCATACTGTAATTAAATTGTAAACCACCCAGAGACTATTGAAGTGGTATGGGGTGGTATATAAGCAGAAGCAGAACACACTTTAAATCTCCAGTGCTTTGTTTTGAAATAGAGAAGCAGATTATTACTCAAACTTTAGACACCAAAGCACTATATCAGTGGTGGCCAAACTTCGGCCCTCCAGATGTTTTGGACCACAACTCCCAGAATTCCAAGCCTGTATTGCCAATGACAAAAGACTGTGGAAGTTGTGGTCCAAAACATCTGGAGGGCCGACGTTTGGCCACTGCTGCCCTATATTATATGCAGAATGTTGGCCATGCTTTATTCAGACAATGTTTAGAGAAGAGATGGGCACAAACCTGGCTTGGTGGTTTTGCCAATTCGCTGGTATGGCATCACCGGTGCTGCACATTCCCTTTTCCCTCTTCCCAGCTAGCTCCTCCACTCACCAGCCAGGTGTGTTGTTTTTTCCCTCTTGCTCAGTTGTCCAGTCACAGCAAGAATGGGTGTTCCCCTCCTCAGCCTCCTTTGGCAGCTGCCCACTCAGTTGAGGAAGTGGGACACGGATTCCTGAAGCAGTGCATTTGAATGGGCAGATGCTAGAGGAGGAGCAGGAGGGAAATACACTCTTCTGCTGTGACTGGAGGATCACACATAGATGAGCCGGGAAAGAGTATGAGTTGGCTGGTGACCAGGAAAGTTGCCTGGGGGGGGGGGAGGGAGGGAGAGGGAACGTGGCACCTGTGGTTCTGGGTCACAAAATTAACATGAACCTCCAAAACCAGGTTCATGCCTTTCTCTTTTTTAAGGAAGAGCAATTGATAGTTCTGGGACTTACTCAATGGAAACAAAAGTATACCAGTAATAAAAGCTAATTGTATTATGGGTCAGAAGAGACAAATAGGAAAACTGTAAACTTAAAGGTATGAAAAAATACACTGGGTGAAGTATTGGCTTTGTACCTGGGCTGATCCATCCTCATGCACTAAATGAGAATTCATTTTCCTCAATGTGCAATGGCAAAAAAATGAGGGGAAGATATTGCATGGACTATTGAAAACTGGAAAACTTAGATGTGTCATTTTCATCTTTGTGAGCAATCAGCATATCCTTTCAGGATTGGTGTGTTTGTATTTCACAAAGCTTCACAAATGGGAAAAATGTTAGGGACAATTTGCATGAATAAAAATTAAAAAGTAGTTGGTGTAATTGTCTCACTATGGAGGTGAGAATCATTGAGAAGCTGTTAAAACCACAGCAAAACATTGCCATTCTCATGCCAAGATAAACTCTTGGGAAAGCATATATCTCACCTTCCCTTCTAAAATCTTTACTGTGAATTTGTTTGTCTTTTACATTTTCACTTTGGCCTAATAGATGTGAGTTTTTGAACTCCATTTCCCAGAATTCTTGCTGTACACTAAGTTCTCTAAAGGGTACCTCCTGAAGAACTATGACATACAGAAAGCACCACAGCAGCTCCCCCATTTTCTTTTCACAGGAAACAAAGACTGGAGGAGACCATGCAACCTTCAAGGTAGGCTGAATTTGAAGAGCAAAACGAAGGTGCCTTTAGGTGCAAGGTTTTGGGCTGCAATTCCCAGAGTTCTGCCTAGGAAATTCTTGGAGAATTCTGGGCAATGGATTTCAAAACAATGAAAGGACACACCCTGGTGGGATAAGAGCTACACTGATATTGATACCTTGATTGGTTTATTTATCTGTATGCATATTAAGTGTACAACAATAGAACATATTGCATCTGCAGTATATGAAAATCATACACAGAATATACAGTATCTGTGTGGTCTATATAATAGGAGGTAGGTTGGTCTATTGAGAGAAGGTCTACCTAAATAGTTATGGTTTCAATATGAGACTGTGAACACAGTTGCCCTTGCCAAGTTCCAGGGCAGCAGGAAAGGCTTCATCTGCTATCTTTTCCTTAAACCCTTGACTCATGAAGCTGACTGAGCTTACCTGCATTGATGCCAGGGAGTGGAGTACAAAAAAATAAACAAAACCATCCTGATTCATGAGTAGAGATGGGCATTCGTTTTTTTGTTTTTTCATTTTCATTAGTACTGGTTTTTTTGGGGGTAGCGGGCTCCTGGAGGCATCTCTGTGGGGTGGGTGCCTCCTCTGGCCTGTTATAAAGGGAAAGCGGGCTCCTGGAGGCACCTGTGGGTGCCTCCTTTCCTCACCCACTAGGAAGGGGAAGCAGGCTCCAAGAGACCCCTCAACATGGGGGTCTCCCCTCCTCACCTGCTGCTGCAAAATGGCATGCATAGCCATATGGATATGCATACCAGTTGCAGACAGTGAGACCAGTGAACCCGCCAGAGCCATAGGGTGATGCCTAAGGCTCTCGCACCGCCATGTCTCACAAAGAAGGGAATTGTACTTGCGTGTAGTGCAATGCAAGTAGATCTGGCTTAGGGTTAAGGTGGGTTAGTGCAAGGGCTAGGGTTAGGCTAGTGACGGGTAAGGTTACAGTGGGCTAGTGGGTTGCACCACTAAGAAGACAGTCTGTGACGTATGGGTAAGGATTCAAGGATTAGGGTTAGGGTTAGGGGGCTAGGGCAGGATTTAGGGGGCTTTTTGGCACATCCCAGAAGTCTCCATGGCCAAGTGGCCATGCGATTGATGGGATGGCTCCAAAAATTTGCATGGTCGTCCACTCCCACATGGCTGGCCACTCGGCCAGCCCATCATTGCGCAGGTGTAAAAAAAATAAAATAAAATAAAATCAATGGAGGACAGAGGAGGAGAGGAGAGACATTTTGTTGCAAGAAAAAACCCACTGCTACTGTGAAAAATCTTGCAGTTTATAAATTTTCGTGTGTTTCTGTTGTGCTTGTGTGTTTTTGGACCACGATTTCAAAAACAATATTGCGTTCACCACCCCATTTTGGGTCCCCCGCCCGCACCACATGGCATGGCGAGTCCGGCTGCCCAGGATGGGGGGGAGGCGGGACCCCCCCTCCAGAAACCACCTCTCCGGTAGGTGCCCTGCGCCCTTAGTCAAGCAGGCATTTTTCCGCCTCCTTTTTTGACCCGGGAATGGGTCGGGGGAGAGTTTAAAAGTTTTTTCCTGTGCCGTCCGTGCCGCTTGCTTGTGCTTTAATTGCGGCGGCCGGCGGCGAGACTGGGCTTTTTGATGGCTGCGAGCCTGCGGCGAGTCCCACCAGAGCAGCCCAGGACGGGGGATGGGGGGGAGGCCGGAGACCTCCAGAAACAACCCCTCTGGTAGGTGCCCTGAGGTACGGCAGGCATTTTTCCACCTGCTTTTTGGCTGGGAACTGGTTTTTTTTAACTTTTAAAAAAAAATTCTGTGCCGCGTGGCATCGCGCGATGCAAGGAACGAGCACAACAAATCGGACCATAATTGTTTGTTCGTTGGTTCGAGCTTGAAGTCTGGAGGAGTAATTCCGGTTCCCATTTCCGTAGAGTAATGGAACTGAGTAACGGAAACGGAAATGGGAATACCGCTAAGTCGTGCTCATCTCTATTCATGAGTCTTTGATGACCAGAGGTAATTGCAATAGCCTTTGTGTCAGAGTGACAAGCGAAATGTGATGTCAAGTTGAGTTCCTTTTCCTAGTCCTCTTCCTCTTCCCTGAGGTAGCTACACAAGAAGCAGGATGCCATTCCAGAGTTCATCAAAGTAGGCATAATCCACTATCCCTTCAGCACGGGGTAAAGGTTCCTCCACAGTGTCACTTTAGGCCCCCTTTGGCCCAATAGTCTTCTGACTCCCCATCCCAGTTTCCTTCTCTGATCCTTGTTCCTCCTCTGACTGTCCAACTGTCCCTTCCACCTTCACCTTCACTTCCATCTCCTCCTCCTTTTCTTCTTTCATCACCGCTAGCTTCATGGTCAACCTACCATCACACCTTCTGGCACAGCTCAGTAGACATGGGCATGACCAGAAAAAATGACGTTTCAAGTTTTCATTTGTCAGAACGGGTCCGTTTTGGATCATTTCTGTTTGTCGCGAAAGTTTTCAAAAAATTGTCATTTCCGTTTGTCATTTGTCGTGTGTCATTTCCACCGTGATTTAGCACGATTTGACTTCCCAGAGCATAGGGGCATCCCGCAATCAGGGCCAGCGCTAGGTGTTTTTGCGCCCTAGGCAGTGGGTGGGGTGGGGGAGGGTGGCGGGGGGAGGTGCGGGTGGGCAGCAGTGGCGGAGGGCCATGGGTGGGCGGCGGCTGCAGGTGGGCGAGTGGGCAGGCGGCGGCGCGGGCCGCAGGCGGGTGGCACCGCAGGCAGATGGGCGAGTGGGCAGTTAGAATATCATTTAGGATAGAGGTTCTGTTCTTGGCTTGCACCCCAAATGTGTGTGTGTGCAAGCAAATTGAAGTTAGGAAAATAGAAAATAAGTGGTAGTATATAATATATTTTTAAAATAAATCCACACCTCCCACTCCCAGTCGAACCTCCCCCTTTATCCAATATCAGAAAAAAATCCTCACAAACTACCAGAGAAGAAATAAAGAATAAACTAATTCCCTTAAGCAGACAAAGCTGCAGGAAATCAAAGAAATTATTTTCTAAATTCAATTCCCTCCCTGTCTGCCTAACTTGAATCCTAAAGCCTCCAGCCTCCCTCCTCAATCTCGATCGGATCACACCAGCACCAGCAGCCAACCCTCCTCCCTCAACCACATCCATGCCCGACTGCAATTTCTGGAAGGTGCCTTGGCTTTTTATGCCCTCCGAGACATCCAGAAGTGTCAGTCAAAAACCTGGTGATGCCATTGGTGAAATGGTTCAAACAATTTGCATGGTCCCATCCCATGCCCAGCCCAAATGGGCAGGTCTAAAAAAATAAAAAATAAAATAAAATAAAATAAATATGACATTTTATTGCTATAAAAAAACCCCACTGCTGCTACTATTAAAATTCAGGCATTTAAAATAAATAAATTTCACATGTTTCTGTGGTGATTTGGTGTGTTTTTTTGACCATGATTTCAAAAGAAAAATTGCAGTTGCCATTTTGGATCCCCCCCCACCGCATGGCATGGCGAGACAATGAGGATGACCCCCCCAGCCTGGTGCAAGCAGCCCAGGACAGGAGAAGAGGGAGGAGAAAGGCCGGGGGCCCCAGAAACCACCCCTCTGGTAGGTGGCAAAGCCTCAGGCAGGCATATTTTCACCTGCTTTTTTTGGCCGGGAGTCGGGTTTTTAAAAAAAACTTTTAAAAACTTTTTCTGTGCTTCGCATTGCGCGATCGCCGCAATGCCACAAGCAGAAACAAAAAACCCGGCTAATTTTTTCTTTTTTCGGTTCGAGTTTGAGTTCTGATGGCTTAATTATCATTACTGTTTCCATTACGTAACAGAAACGATAACTGAAAATGGAAATGACAATTTCGCCGAGTCGTGCCCATGTCTACAGCTCAGCCCTATCTACCATGTCCTCCTCTCTACCCAGGGCTAGTCAGCCTGTGTCTGTTCCCACCAGATGTCTGGCAGGTCATCCAAGGGCACTGTTCCTGCCCTTCACCCTGAGACTGAAGGTTGTTGGAGCTACTCAATCTAAAGGTTGTTGGAACTAATCAAATTACTGAAGGAAGACTATTCTACACAGTGAGTGGAAAAATTCTAAATATTTTTCTCTCATTTGTGGCATAATCAACTACAGGATCTACAAGGGCTTTTCTAAATGATGTTGAAGGCTTTTTCAGATGAACTTGAGGAACAAATGGAACTACAAAGAAAAGCATGGTCTCTCTGAGTTAGGTGACACCTTGTTAAACACTTTTAAATTAATAGCAAAAGCTTAATCATAGTCTGTTAGCAGATGCCTCCTTAACACTCAATGCCAGTTGGTATTTTATAGTGCTGTCACCACTTTATGACTCATTCTCATTGGTGACTAGGTCTTAAATTTTCACCTCTAAATTTTCTGCACTGAAATACGGCTGAAGAACTTTTCCCTAGCATTTTCCAGTGGTGTCATTTTAGTGGGTGTTTTCTCCTCCTCCTTTCCTTTATGCAGGGTGTTGAAATTATGCATATGTGTGGATTGTCAATTTATGAAAGGTTGTTAGGGAGATGGACTCTTAGCCAAATGGAATGAGTTGGGTCTTGAAATCAAAGTAGGGAATTTGCTGATAAGACTTGACAGAAGAACATGATGCAGAAAGGAGGAACTTTTCGGATAGTGCTGTTCTGATAGAACAGATTGGAGAAAGGAGGAACTTTTCGGATAGTGCTAAATAATGTCGCTCCCTATGCCTCAGTATTTAAATACTATGCAAAAATCAAATAAAACTGGAGAGTTAAAATATTGGTTTGGGAATTACCTATGGCAATGCAAACAGGCCAAGGATTGACTGGACCTTATGTGCCTAATTCATTGTAGATGAGACATGTTTTGGTATTTGGCTGGATCTGTCCAGAGTCACTCCGGTACATCTCTAAATACCTGTATAAAAATATTTACTTTTCTGGAAAAGTGCTAATCCCATTTGTAGCACAAGCCAACCATAGCATGATACAAACCTCAGGCAGTCCAGTCTGTTGCAATTTCTCCTTACATTAGTATGATGTCTAAAGGAAATTGGCATTTTAAAGAAAACAGACAGACAGAAAAAGATCTGAGCCTGTTAAGTTTGGGAGGAAGACAGCATACATTATTTCTACCACTCTGCACACCTCATTTTAATATCCCATTCATGTTATGAATATGTCCTGTTCACATGGCACCTGAACTATGACTTGATGCAAACGTCCATGTTCTACAAGCATTTGGTCTTTTTTTCCATCTTAGAATAATGGCAGCTGAGAAGAGGAGGGTGAAAGAGAGTTCTAGGGCCATCATGTTTAGATCCTTTCTGAACAAAGGAAACTCCATCTAAAGCAACTTTGACAAATGGCCATCCATTATTTATGAACATCTCTGATGCTGAAGCACCACCCTCCAAATAATCCATCCCATTGTCAAGCATCCCTCACAGTTGTCAGGTTCTTCCCATGAACCTACCCGGCAATTAAGATCAAGCCAGGGGGCCCTTTGGAAAGAGCCATCCCTCAAGGAGGTAAGAGGGATGGCTTGCAGACACAGGGCCTTCTCGGCAGCTGCCCCCAAGCTATGGAATGTCCTCCCAAGTGAGATCCGGAATGATGACATTTCGGCCCAGGTAAAACCTTCCTGTTCCAGAAGTTTTTAATTGATACAATTTAGATTGTGGGTCTTCTGATGGCAATTTTAGTGTGATGATTTTAGTATAAGGTTTTGCCCACCCACACGGAATGACGAGACCAGGCAGTAAGATGGGGTAAAACTGGGCCACACTTTATTCACACAACTTTAATCAATTGATTAACAAGGAGGGGCCTGGCTTAGCAGTTGGTTGGACCCCGTCATCCCTGACCCCTCCAACCGGGCAGCATTGGGCAATTTTGACCCCGATGATTTTAGTATAAGGTTTTTATCTATTTATCCCCAGCGCAGGGAGGCGTTTAATTATTGACCTTGTGGGCTAAGAGTTTGATGTTTTTAACGTGCCCTCCATCCGCTAAAAATTCTTTTTACCTAATGAGGTACCAGTGTGGGAAGCTCTCTTCGGCCAATCTAGAGTGCGGGTCAGAGAACACTTTGGATAGGGTGGGCGGGTGGGGATAAAGTTGCTGAAAATAAATAAATTTAATTGTTTTAATAAATTGTTGTTTGAAATAAATTGGAAATAAATTGTAAAAATAAATAAATAAATAAATAAATATTCAGTTAAAAATCTCCTATTCTGTAGTTTAAATCCTACCCTCTGGAATGGCATAGGACTAGCTTATTCCATCTTCCACGTGACACCTCTTCTTTGATCAAGAGGTCTAACCCTATTAGGTTAGAAAGACCTATGTCTAAAAGCTTGAAGAACAGACATGAGCAGATCACCCATTACTAAAAGAGGAGAATCCTTATTTCAACTAACAAAAGCATCTGAATTGCAGGGGTTTCTCTCTCAAAATGAAGGATGCTAATCAACTGCTTCCACAGTTTTTGGTGGCCACTTTTCTAAATAGTTTTCAAGCTCTTCTCTTGCCAGTTCAACCATTTACACCAGAGATCCATTGCGTACAGTCATCATATGTAACTGTCAATAAATCAAATCCCTGATGCTTCCTATAAACTGACCTTCATACTTTATTATATTAGTTTGATTTCTGGTGCTGTACAGACAATAGCCCCTTCCTGCAGGCCAGAGGTTGGACTGGATAGCCCTTGAGGTCTCTTCCTACTATATGGTTGTATGAATTCTTCTGATTTTCCCAGGAGACAAGAAATCTTGGGCAAAACTGAACTGTGAATCTAGTAGACAGTCATTTCATTTTAGCTATCTGCCCAAACTTTGCAATATTCAAAATGAACCAAATATATATCAACAAATAATGCATGAGCATTCAGAAACAACATGAAATAAATCATGTCAAAATGCAAAATGGAAGTGGGTTCTGCAAGAAAACCCCTCTTCATTTCTGCTCACAGTTGGTTTCTGCCAATTCTTAGAACTGCAGAGCTGGATGGCATCCTGCAGAGTGTTGAGTTCAGCCCTTGTCAGGAAGCCACAGCAAGGAACTGAACTCCCAACCTTAGGCTGTGCACCCAGATGCTAAAACCACTGAAATATCCATACAGAGGTTTCATTCCAAAGGCTCCTTTCATGGAAGATGAATGGTAAATTGCAAGGAAACTTGAGGAATCAGGCCATGCATTTTTATCCCATCTAATCCTATGTCTGCAACTGTCTGTTTTTTCTGAGCAGCTTGACAGTTTTGACAGTTTAGTCTCTGCAGTTGATTTCAACCAATGTAACATTTTTCATTCCCTAGCATTTATTGCCTTCTCTCCTACCATGTCTTTTGGTGATTCAAAAGGTCCTTATATATGCCTGGCAATGAATCTTTTCTTTTGTGGCCAATTGGAAGCATATTTTAATCTCGGCATGTAAAACATGTAGGCTGGAGGTTTTCCATTATTCTGCCACAAAAATAAATGGGACATGGAGTGCAGAGGAGAGAGGAAAGCACTTGTTCAGCCATTCAAAGACAACCATGGCCAGATATCTTAAAGATGAAACAACTATTTGGGATGGGATTAAGAGCAAGAAAGGTGTTAAATTAGTAGTGATGCTTTGAATTGTCATGCTCATATTTCATCCTAGATAGCTAGAATCATAGAATCATAGAGTTGGAAGAGACCTCAAGGGCCATCCAACCCCTGCCATGCAGGAACACCCATCATAGTATTTCCAACAGATGGCCATCCTGTCTCTGCTTAAAAATCTCCAAAGAAGGAGACTCTACCACTCTCTGTGGTAGCATAGTCCACTGCTGAACAGCTTTCACCATCAGGAAATTCTTCCTAACGTTTAATATGAATCACTTTTCCTGTAGTTTGAAACCATTGCCCTGAGTTCTAGTCTCTGAAGCCACAGAAAAGAAATCTGTCTCCTCTTCAATATTACATCCTTTCATATATTTAAACATGGCTATCATATCCCCTCTCAACCTTCTTTTTGTAAGGCTAAACATTCCCAGCTCTCTAAGCCACTCCTCATAAGACATCTCTTCCAGGCTTTTAATCATCCTGGTCATCCTGTTCTGCACCCATTCAAGGTTGTCAACATATTTTTTTTTTTTTGAATTGAGGTGTGCAGAACTGTACACAGTACTCCAGGTGGGGTCTGACCAGAGGAGAATAGAGTGGTACTATCACTTCCCTTCATCTAGACATTATGCTTCTGTTGATGCAACCAAGAATCCCATTGGCTTTCTTGGCCATTGTGTTTCACTGCTGACTCATGTTCA
This sequence comes from Phrynocephalus forsythii, assembly GCA_029282475.1. Classification (NCBI taxonomy): domain Eukaryota; kingdom Metazoa; phylum Chordata; class Lepidosauria; order Squamata; family Agamidae; genus Phrynocephalus; species Phrynocephalus forsythii. The sequence goes on along the minus strand of JAPFRF010000001.1, from coordinate 128,731,621 downwards.
ATTTGTGGTCCACCCAGACTCCCATATCCCTTTCCCAGGTACTATTCTCCAGCCACGTGTCTCCCATCCTGTATCTGTGCAATCCTTTTTTTTCCCACCTAGATGCAGCACCCTACATTTCTCTATTTTGAAACTCTTTCCATTATCTTTGGCCCAGCACTCTAATCTGTCAAATTTATTTTGGATTTTTGTCCTATCCTCTAGGGAATTATCCACCCTCCCAATTTGGTATCATCTGCAAATTTAATCAGCCTACTCTTGATTCCTTCATCCAAATCAATAAAGATATTGAACAGCACTGGACCTAGAACAGAACCCTGGGGCTCCCCACTGGTCACGGCTCTCCAAGCTGAAGAGAAGCCATTTATGGTCACCCTTTGGGTGCAATCAGTCAACCAATTACAAATCCACCTGACAGTAGCACTATCTATCCCACATTCTACTAATGTCTTTGCAAGTATACAATGAGGAACCTTATTGAAGGCCTTACTGAAATATAGATAAGCAATATCCACAGTGTTCCCCTTATCCACCAGGCCTGTAACTCTATCAAAGGAAGAGATCAAATTAGCCTGGCATGACTTGTTCTTAAGAAACCAGTGTTGACTTCTTGTAATGACAGCATTGCTTGTTAAATAATTATAGACTGTCTGATTAATAATCTGCTCTAAGGTTTTTCCAGGAATTGAAGTCAAACTGATAGGGCAATAATTATCTGGGTCTTCTTTTTTTCATCTTCTACATTTACCCTCCTCCAATCTATGGGGAGTTCCCTTTTCACCAGGAATCCTCAAAGATTATTGCCAATTGTTCTGAAATTACTTCTGCCAGTTCTTTTAATATCTTTAGGTGTAATTCATCAGGCTGAGGAGACTTAAATTAATTTAATGTTTCCAAGTGTTCCTGTACTACCTCCCTATCCATCCTATGCTGCAATTCCCATCCTACCTCCTCTACTCTTGATCCCAAATGAACTTTTTTTCCTTTTTGGAGAAGACTGAGGCAAAGAATGTGTTGAGTAGTTCTGCCTTGTCCCTGTCTCCTGTAAGTAATTGGCTATGTTCGCAACTAGAGATGGGCATGGAACGAACATTTTTTCATTTCCGTTATTCATTTGTCGTTCCATTATGTAACGAAACGACAAATGAAAACTTTGATGAAAATGCAACAAAATGAACAGAACCACGAAAATTGTGGTCATTACATTTCATTTCCGTTAATGGCGACGTGCAATGAAATGAGCTGTTTTAAATGTTAAAAAACACCCTGGACATCCGTAAAAACTCAGCGATAATGTCATAATTATTTGAAATTATTACCTACCAGGGGGTTGGGTTCCTTAAAACGTTTGTTTTTGTCTTCTCCCATCGCGATGTATTTTTCTTTCCCCTTTAAAATGGATGTCACCACCAGCCACAAAATGGAGGCAAGCCATGTGACTGGATCATGTTCAACCAATAGCATGCCCAGGTTGCAGACTGGGCGGGCAGGTCTGACAGCCACAGAGGGCATAAAAAGTGCTGGCAGCCCCCGTCCTCCTTGCAGTCTTTGGTGGGAGTTAGGGTGGGATTGCTGTCTCTGTGACTCTAGCTTCAGTCCTGCAGCCTCCCTGTGTGCGTGTGTGCTGCGTACCTCTTGGTGAGTACCCTCCCTTGCCCCACAGTGCAGTCACTCTGTGGCTGCCTTGCACCCTGGGCAACGCCCGCCGCTGCCTTTGCAGCCTCCCTGCATACCTAGTCTATACTGTGTCTCTGCCTGCATCCATTTTTTTAGTGTTTTCCCTCTGGTCTGGGGTGTTGGGTGATGCCTGCGCATGGAAATGTTTTAAAAATTGTGCAAAAAGCGGGTAGAAATGACAAACGAAAAAACAAAAAATGGTAGCGAAATTTTTCCCAAAATTCACGACAAAAGGAAACAAACCAAAACGGACCTCTCAACAACAAACGAAAAACCAAAACACCATTTTTTTGTTTCGTGCCCATCTCTATTCACAACGCAGAGAGTCTATCATTTCCTTATTTTTCCTTTTGCTGTGGACATAACTAAAGAAACCCTTTTTACCATCTTTAATATATCTGGCAAGTCTAAGTTCATTCTGCATGTTAGGTTTTTTTTAACCATTCTCCTGCATATATTAGCTATTTGCTTATATTCTTCTTTGGTGCATTCCCCATTTTTACATTTCCTGTACTTGGTTGTTTAAATACTTACCTGAGTTGAAAGTTATTTAGTTAACCATTGCAGTTTCTTTAGAGATCTCTCATTTTCCTTGTTGGAACAGTTTTGGAGTCTGCCTTTAATATCTCACTTTTAAGGAACTCCCATCCATTATGAAGTCTCTTCTCTTTCAGTGTTTCGGCCCATGGAATCATGGCTAGTAATTCCCTAAGTTGACAAAAATTTGTGTTCTTAAAGTCTAGGATGCTTGTCTGGTTATGCTTAGCTTCCTCTTGCTACTGTATAACAAATTTGAAAAGAGCATGATCACTTCTACCTAATGATCCTACCACTTCAACCTCATTTACAAGGTCCTCCTTATTGGTTAAGATCAGATCAAAAATAGTTGTTCCTCATGTTGCCTCCTCCACCTTCTAGAGACCATGAAATTGTCTGCAAAGCCATTAAGGAATTTATTGGACATTGTGTTCTTAGTTGGACTGTCAACATATATTGGGATAAATAAAATGTCTCAGTACTACATCTCTCCCTTTTGACTGTGTGGTCCTCTGTTAACAGAAGGCATCATCTGACTCCTCTGGCTGGGTTGGGGGTCTATTATATACCCCCACGGTGACATCCCTCCCAGTTTTTTCACCCCTAATTTTCACCCAGTTACTCTCAACATGCTTTCCCTGCTGTTTGTCTTGTATTTCTTCAGCAGTATAAATGTCCTTAATAGAGATGGGCACGAAATGTCAAAATGGCATTTCATGGCCGTTATTCGGGCTACCCCCGGAGCTCCATGCAGTGCCGCCCTAACAGGGGCCCTTCTCCCTGAAACCACTCCACCCCAGGAGCCACCGCCCCAGCAGACCGCCTCCACGCACCCCCCTGGCCTAGACCCGGGAAACCTCTGGGGGGTACCGCTGCATTCCCCCCGTGATCCAACGATGCCCTCCACTCTAGCTTCCGAGCCGGCTTCACCGTCGCTGCTTCGCCATGTGGCCAAGATCCCGGAGCCCTGCCCATAAGGGCTCGGATCCCACCTCTTCTCACATCGGTTCCGGCAGGGAGGGGGCAAAGAGGCTCCACCAGTCCCAGCCCCCTCTTGCCTCCATCTGCTGCTTCATTTTTCATTGCGTGAGCGGCGCGGCGCCAGTAACGGAAACAAACAGAACTGAAGAAAATTTTCTTGGTTCTCTTCGGTTTGAGCCTCCCCTATCACAACAGTTGTTATTCATAATATTACATAACAGAAAGAATAACGGAGAACGGCAACAAAAAATTATTGTTTCGTGCCCATCTCTAGTCCTTAATATATAAAGCTACACCTCCTCCTTTCTTACTAGGCCTGTTCCTTTTAAACAGGTTATACTCTCCAACAGCAACATTCCAAGGCCTGATCAGCCTTTTTATTCTATGCAAATATCCAGAACTGGGATCATTTGGAAAACTAAAAATGAAATAAAACAGCAAGACAATCAGTTTTTCTTTCCACTTAGTTTTAACCTCTCCTTCCTTCCTTCTGACAAATATGGATTGGATCCTGAGATGCCCTCCAAGACTGCAAAGCCTCTTCTACAATGCAAATATGAGAGAAGACAATTATAATCAAGGGACACCATGATGTCATGTGGTCTTCATTACAAGGTCTTGAATTTTATCATACAACTAGCTTCTACAGGATTTTATTTGGCAGAAAACAGCCAACATGTCTTCTGTTGGCATATTTCTGGGTCCAGTTCTATAAAGGGAAATGCTCCTCTCACTTCATATGCATTGAAATAAGTAATCTATAGACAAGGGCACGACTTGGCGAAATCCTTGTTTCTGTTTCCATTCCTCATTTCTGTTACGTAACGAAATGAAGAACGACAATTACTCCGCCAGAACTCGAACTCGAACCGACTAAAGAAAAATTGGGTCTGATTTGTCGTGGTCGTTCCTGGTGGCATCGCAGCGATCGTGCGATGCCAAGCGGCACAGGGAAAAAGTTTTTTTTTAAAAAAAAATCCCCGATTCCCGGCCAAAAAGCAGGCAAAAATACGCCTGCCTGAGGGCACCTACCAGAGGGGTGGTTTCTGGGGGGGGGGTCCCCGGCCTCCCCCAATCCTCTCCTGGGCTGCGCATCCTCATCATCTCGCCAACCCGCCAAGCGGCACGGCAGAGAAAAAAGTTTTAAAAATAATAAAAAAAACCGATTCCCGGCCAAAAAAGCAGGCGAAAATATGCCTGCCTAAGTGAGGGCACCTACCAGAGGGGTGGTTTTTTGGGGGGGGGTCCCTGGCCTCCCTCCCTCTCCTGTCGTGGGCTGCTCTGGTGGGGGGCATCCTCGTCGTGTCACCAACTTGCTCGCAATGCCATTCGGTGCAGGCGGGGGATCCAAAATGGGGCGACCACAATATTTATTTTGAAATCATGGTCCAAAAACACACCAAAGCACCACAGAAACATGCGAAAATAGCTATTTTAAAACTGCCTGAATTTTTACAGTAGCAGCGGTGGGTTTTTCTTGCAACAAAACGTCTCCATTGATTTTATTTATTTTTATTTTTATTTTTATTTTTTTTACACCTGCGCAATGATGGGCTGGCCATGGGAGTAGACCATGCAAATTTTTGGAGCCATTCCACCAATTGCATGGCCACTTGGCCAGGTTTTGACTGAGACTTCTGGGATGTGCCAGTCGGGCATAAAAAGCCCACTAACCCTAGCCCGAGCCCAAACCCTAACCCTAACCCTAACCCATACGCCAGTACACTGTCCTTCTTAGTGGGTCAGAGAGGCACCCAGAGGTGCACCCCAGTAACTCACCCTAACCTTACCCGTAACCCTAAGCCTAGCCCTTGTGCTAACCCCTAACCAGTAAGCCAGATCTGTGTACTCGCATTGCATTACAGCAAGTACACTTCCCTTCTTAGTGAGTCACAGGGCGCCCATAGGGGTCCTCTCTCACTTTGTTCCCCAGCCCAAGTGCACCATATGCAGGCAGGCAGTGAGTCACAGAGGCACCCGAAAGAGAGGTGCCTCTGCCTGCCACTGCAACTTGGTATGCATATCCAATTGGCTATGCATGCCATTTTGTAATGGGCCAGAGGAAGCACCCACCCCAGAGAGGTGCCTCCAGGAACCCGCTTTCCCTTCATGGCGGGCCAGAGGAGGCACCCACCCCAGAGAGGTGCCTCCAGGAGCCCACTACCCCCCCAAAGCAGTACTAACGACAGATAAAAAACGACAAACAAAACAACAAATTTTTGAAAAAATTCGCAAAAAATGGAAACGAGCCGAAACGGGCCAGCTCCGACACATGACAACTCGAAACGTAATTTTTCCTGGTCGTGCCCATCTCTAGTAATCTACAATCTTCATATAAATAATTTACCATGACAAAGCATACAGCACCAAACCTTAAACTGCAGGCCAGAATCTTATTGATGTTTATGTAATGCTTGCATAACTTGCCATAGCTAATTGCAGCTAATGCATGGTTTTGGAAGTATGCCTCAGTTATGCAATTAGATGAGTGACCAAGTATGCAAATGAAATGTCATATCATGTTGACAATTAATTGCAATTAGTGAAAACAAGTTACAGAAATGTAACAAAAACACCTTCAGGATTTGGGCTATAATTAGACTTAGTAAAGTTTCAGAGGAGAATTTTGGGACTAAAAATTGAAGCTTCTTATTAATTATGAAAATACCAGAGTATAAGAGAGGACCCAGGCTGAATGTTTATTAAGTCTCATAAATATTTATAATTGAGTACAAAATAGCAAATTATTATTTGTTGCCATTTTATTAATAATAATTGTCTAAACTGATTTCTATGACATTTCACAATTACTCTGCAAACTATACTTGACCCCACAAGCAATCTTAAACATGTTTATGAATATTCTGGCCTTTCTCAACAGATTACTCATAAACATGTCCAAACCAATTTATAATCTCAAGCATAGGCCTGGCCTGGGCGAAAAATGGGAACAGGTTCTTGAGACAAGGGCAACATCAATATTTTTAGCAGACTCCACCACCAAGTGGTACAAACACAAAGAAAAAGAAGAAGAAAATAGATAGGCTGCTGAAAAAAATATGACATGCCATAGAAATCCTCCCACTACTGAATAAATTACGGTATTTTTTGATCCTATGTTGCTATTTATTTATAGTCAAGATCATTTTGTAGCAGCTGAAAGTTATTGAGATAAAAGAAGTAAGCCTGTAGAGGAAATAGGAGTAATGAGCTCTAAGATTTCCAGAAGATGTTGTAATACAAGGACTTCATTCTAATCCACACTCCTTTCTCATGGATGGACTAGGAAGGATATATGATCAGTAGAGATGGGCACGAACAGAAAAAATTGTGTTTCATTTCATTTCATTTCATCTAAGACTTTGTTTCATTTTGTTTCATTTTTAATGATTTTTTCAAAAAAATCATTTCGTTGGTTTGTTAATTTGTTATTCATTTTTACCAGCTTTGTGCGATTTAATGCATTTGACTGTGCATGGGTGTCCCAATGCCCCAGACCAGCTGGAAAACATTTTTTTTAAAAAATAAAAAAATAAAACTAAAAATGTGATCTGAGAAAACACATAAATGGACATTCTAAGCACTTCTCACCCCCCCCCCGGCTAGGTATTATCAGGCAGAAAAAATTTTTGTTGGGTTTTTAAGTATATTCAGGACATTTTAATACCTTAAAAATGCCATTCTGAACAGATTCACCACCATTAACAAAAGTATGTGGCAGCCATTTTATCCCCTTTAAAAATGATCTCTTTAAATGCACATTTTTAGATGTTTTACATCACTGGCATCAACCTAATAGCTATAATCAGGCGTATTTTTTTTTTTTACAATTTTTAAGTGTTTCTCATCCATTTAAATCAGGTTTGCCCAAACTTTTTGTAAGGAGGGCCAGATTTGGTGGCTGAGAATGTGTCAGGGGCTGGTTGCTCCCTGAACCTGCCACCCCACTGCAAGCCCCACCCACTGACTGCACGTGCGCCCAACCTCACAATGTTCCTGGCTATGCTGGTGGCAGCGGCCCGCCCGCATGCCGCCCTGTGTGCACGCACCTAGCTTCACAAGGTTCCCGGTGATGCCTGTGGTGGCGGCCGACCAGCACGCCACCCCCGCGTGCGTGCCTAGCACCACAAGCTTCCTGGTGGTGCTGCTGCTGGTGGCCCGCCCCCTTACCCGCCCACCCCACAAGCTTCTGCTCACCGGCCAGCCAACCAGCCCTGCCCCTCAAGCTTCCCGGTGGTGTCAGTGTTGGTGGAAGATTTTTTTAAAAAAACATGGGGCGAAGGAGGGGGAGGGAGGGGCGGGCCAGCCAGCCGCGGGCCACTCAGAATGGCCTGACAGGCCGGATTTGTCCCCCAGGCTGGACTTTGGGCAGGCCTGATTTAAATGGTTTAAAAACAGCTCATTTCTTTGCGCGCCACCATTAACAAAATGAAACGTAATGAGCCAATTTTTCCCAGTTTGTTTCTTTTTTTTAGATTTTACTCGTAGGTTCATTATTCATTTTGTTAGGTAATGAAATGAATAATGAATAACAAAACAAATAAAAAATTTGTTTTGTGCCCATCTCTAATGGTCAGTATAAGAAGGTTCTTTTCTCAACACATGACTAAATAGAAAATGCATATGGTCTGTGTATATTGTATCTGGGAAAACTATGCATGCAGTTTTATCCAAAACTCCAAATAGATTGTCTTATGTAATTGTTATTAGTAATTGTCAAAAAAATACAGCATATTCTTATTACTCATTTAGCTGAAGATGATTTGTGTCAAATGCTCATCCTGCTGGTTGTGGCTCCGGAGGCTTAAATCACCAGCTGTTAACTAATAAAGGAACTGACTGGAATGACAACACATTTTTGGAACATGCAAAGCTGTCCTGTGGAATTAAGCCATTTGTCCATCTAGGCCAGTATTCTCATCTCCGACTGGTAGTAGATCACAAGCTTCTCAGGCAGGATTCTGTCCTAGCCCTAACTAGAAATCTTAGGAACTGCTTGATGGGCTCCCATTCTACTAGTACTCAAATCTCCTCTTGCTGAGTTTCTGAAAGTAGCTAAAGACAGGTATATTCAGGGGGAAATGATGGTGATTTTTGGAAGAGATCATGAAGAGGCAATGGAAAATATGAGCTGCTACTGTAGCACCATAAAGACACAAAATGCTGACCAACTAGTAACAGAATAGCAGAGGCCAGTATAACAGTAGTCCATGCATTAGCTCAAAAAGTGCTCTGGTGGCAACCCTAGGGCTTCAACACAGGAAAAAGCTCTTCAAAATCATGTCAGCTCCTCCTCTCTCTTGCCGATCAGAAGACTTTGAACCATCACAAGCCTAATTACTTTATGAACCACCATGGGAAGGATAAATGTTTTGGTGGACATCTTCTATAGCATAACATAAGTTACATCCATCTGTGGTTTAGGCTTTGGAGCAAGTTAAGCGAACCACTATTCATAAAGTACTTTTCTACTAAAAGAAAGTTTCAGCAACACACTTCTGCAAGGAAAGGCTATTTTTACCTCATTGCTTCCTTTGCAAAACATAACTATTTGCAGCGTAGAGCTGAGACCCCTTCCACGTTGCAAAGCACACTGACTCATAAGGTTAGAGGAATATAAAGGCCACAGCTTTATTTTACCTTGGGTACATACTGCAGGACTCTGGCCAGGCATTGGGTCGGATTCGGCCCATCGGGAGACCTGCCTGTCTCCCGATATCACCTGTCTTACCGCCACCTTCAGGCACTCCCATGTTCCAGCTCCTGGAAACCCTGTAGGTGCAGGCTCCTTCAGGTTTCCTCTCGAGCCATGTAGAGGCGGCCACCTAAAGCCCTGCCTGAGCCAGGGTGGTGACAAGCTGTGACTTGGATAATAAACAACGTTAAGGAAACTGAACGACAAATTATACATAATGGTCACATGGTGTGGGTGGGTGGAAGAAGTCCACAACGACTAGGCAGCAACTGAAATGGCTGCCAGTGTTGGCCCCTGTTCTAAAGGTAGGGGCCAGCTCTTCTGCTGTGCCTGTGCAGGCAGGTGATTCCCAGATTCTCACTCCAGTGCGTCGCATAGGGGCGCTCCCCTGATTGGCCAGCCCAGTCCCACCTGGTTGGTGGTCTCTTGAGGCCTCGGTATGCCACATGGCCAGCAGCATCTTGGCAAAGCACTCCCCAGGGGATGCAGATGAGCTGCCCCAGCCACAACGTTGGTCCCTGGTGAGTTGGATCCTTTTTCTTTCTGTGTGCATTGGACTCATATTTGCTTAGGTGTTGATTTGGCAGTGGCTTCAAGTTAACTTATTAGTTTTTTTTCTCTTTCTTTTTCTTTACCATATTGCCATTTTTAAGTAAACTACCATTCCTGTTCATATGAACTAAAAAGAGCTTTAATGCAGTTTAAGAAGGAAATTATAAAATACTTCTCCGACTGTTGTTTTTAGTTGTTCAGACATGTCTGACTCTCCATGACCCCATGGAACAGAGGTCGCTAGGCCTTCCTGTCTTCCACTGCCTCCTGGAGTTTGGTCAAATCCATATTGGTTGCATCAATGACACAGTCCAACCATCTCATTCTGGGACACAAAAGTAACAGTGTGCCCCCATTTATAAGCCTAACAAGGCTTATAAGGCAACAAGGCTGAGTCCTTACTCAGCCATTAGGTTCAGCGAGTACTTCTGACTACATTACATCTAGAAAACCTGAAAAGGGTAACCATAAGTCAGAATTGACTTGACAGCACATTATCATATGGAAGATAGCTGGACAGGATTACAGAAATCAGACAATGTCCATTACAAAGTCCAGTCAAGAATAACTTCTTTTGGAATTCATACTTTCAGTTTTGCAAGGGATTGGATGTATATAAACTTGATCACTGCAGGTGGCGACTGCAGCAGTGACATTAAAAGACACGTGCTTCTTCGGAGGAAAGAGATGGCAAATCTAGGAAGCATCTTAAAGACCAGAGACATCACTTTGCCAACAAAGGTCTGTATAGTCGAAGCTATGGTTTTTCCAGTAGTGATGTATGGAAGTGAGAGCTGGACTATAAAGAAAGCTGATCACTGCAGAATCGATGCTTTTGAGCTGTGGTGCTGGAGGAGACTCTTGAAAGTCCCCTGGACTGCAAGGAGACTGAACCTATCCATCCGGAAAGAAATTGATCCAACCAATATGGATTTGACCAAACTCCGGGAGGCAGCGGAGGACAGGAAGGCCTGGCAAGCTCTGGTCCATGGAATCACGAAGAGTCAGACATGACTGAAAGACTGAGCAACAACACAACAACAAAAACATTATGTTGAAGGCAGGAGAAAAGAGAAGGAAAATGGTTGGATGTGTAGCAGTACAGGTTGGGGAAAATGCGAGTAAAGATGGGATTTTAAGAGTTAAAGGATTCTCAATCGCATAATTTAGTAACTCAAGTAAATATATCCAACTGAATTATGGGAGAGGTAAGAAGGCTGCTCTACAGCCTACCAGTTTGAGTATTCCCCGTCCCACAACTTGGCCCAACATATTTTGGCTCTGGGAGTCCTTTAATTCCAAACCTTTCATTTCTAAATTATTGTATCAACCTGAATTGTCTTCTTTTAATTTTTCCTTCAAACAGTGACCCAAGCAGCGTTGAATAAGTAGACTTGCTGTCATTCCAAAGGAAATGAAAATGATGGTGAGACACCTAAGTGTGTGCCCTGACAGAAGAGTCAACAAAAACACATATAACTTAAAAAAATTTCATTTGTGTTTAATCTCTGTCTATTTTAGCAAGTGGAATTCAGCTTTGAAGAACACAGAAGTGCCATTCTCCTCCCAGGTTCTCTCCACATGTGATTAGACTTAGGGAGCAGTTTTGTTTCTTAAGTTTGCCAGACTGGTTTCAGGTGTTGGTTTTTCTCTCCTTCCCACCACCTTCACAGGTGAATCTCATAAGAACTCATGTAAGTTGCTTCTCTGCTCTCTAAGGGCCTTTTACACGACCCCTAAGGTCCGCTGGCCACTTAAATTTGGACCAGAGATCTTAGGGGTTCGTCGCTCTTCCTCTGTCCCCACCCCCCTCCGCACTTCCTGGTTGCTGGCTGCGTGAGGGAGGGAGAAAAAAGAAAGAAAAGAATGCCGGCTTACCTCCGTTCTGTTCCCGGCAGCATTCAGATCTCTTGAAGGGGCGGGGGGGGCAGAAAAACAACAAACAGAAGCCAGGAGAGCCCCGCACTCACTATCCTTACACCGGATCAAATATTTTTCACATCCAAAAAGCAGGTACCTGAAAGCTGCGCTGGGACGCGCTAAAGTGGGCGGGGTTGCACTTAACTTCCTGTTAACTCCAGAGCTGGTGGGTAAACATTTTTAATCTCCGGAGCTGGGAGCCATTTGCCCTGGAGTTTAGGGGTCGTGTATAAACGCCCTCAGACTTTGAAACTCCCACCCACTGGAGGCCAGGACTGCCCCATCTCTGCTGTCTTTCCAGAAGCTGGCAAAGACCTTCCTCTTCAGGCAAAATTTCCCTGAATAATGGACTACCTATTATGTGACTTTTAGATGGAGTACCATACATGATTGCCTTGACTGATTTCATAAGAACACCAGTGTTTCCCATGTTAGTTTCCATCCTTCATAATCGATTTTGTTTTGCTTTTCACATGCTCTTTGTAGCCTTAATGTAACATTTTAATATTGTAAGATGTCTCCTCTAATTCACTGTTTTTGTGTCATACAACCCTGACAGATTGCTCTGCTCAAACTAAACGTTTCTGCTACTATCTTACTGAAATCATCTATTTTTCAAATCATTGTGTTTATTATATACACACAATTAGCTTCTACAACCCTATTCATTGTTAATGAGTCTGGTTTCTTCAATACACAAAAAGGAGCACAGAAACCCACTCTGCTCTGTTTTTGCCTTCTTCGCAAGATGATGAAGGGCTTTGAAGAGGCAAATTTCCTCTTTGTGCAATGGCTCTCCACACAAGCAATAGCTCTGGAAAACATGAGTCCTTGCTCACAAGTAGAACTTGAATAACAGCAGGAATGCCAAGCAAATGTTCTACATTTGAAGAAAGAATAATGGAAAGGGCTGGGCTATGCCTGTACTCTTAACCTGCTGTAGAAACTAGGGTCAATAACACAGAATGATGACTTTGTCAATGTCATATCTCTAAAGCAATTAGGACTTTTGTATAAAATTGATTTGTATTTATTGCAGCAGATATTGAGGAGTGCCATCCAAGGAACACATGTGTCAAAGAATATCAATATTTTATTTCGGCTGATAAGCTTCTTTTCTTGGGCAAAATCCTATTGACATAATATAGAGCAGGAAGCATTTAAATGAAAGGTATTAAAAGCCACTTATCCCCTTACTTTTAGGCTCTGAGGCACCCCATGGCTCTCTTTTGCCCAGAGGAGGGAAGAGGGAACTGCTAATAGCAGAAAATCACTATCATATCTCTGCCAGGGTTGTTGTTTTTTACTAGTAGAACGTCACCCCACCGCATGACCTGAGGCTTTCAGTCTTTCCCAGGAATATGCTTGCCCAGAGGGGTTGATCTGGAAAGGATGTCTTTTATTCCCCTTTGAATGATTGACCAAACAGTTATTCTTTCAGCCAGTGGGAGAGGCTCAGAAAGTAACTTCCAACAACATCATACAACTTCTCTATTTTTAATTGATGAATGATAGAACAGGCAGAAAGCAGAAACAAATAACCCATAACAAAGCACAAATATGCTATGGCCTAATACCACAGATGTAAAATATAATCCACTAGCTTTTCTCAAATTATTATTGACTTCAAAAAAGAATACTAGGAAACTTCCATGAGAAATAACTTTTCTTTTTGCTGCCCGGGTCATCTTTCGTGGAGGGTTTCATCCCTCCTTATTTTATTAGCACTTGATGTGGTTTCTTTTCTTTTCTTTTCTTTCCTTTTTTTACTTTTTATTGCTTGTGTAATTGTAAGCCGCCCAGAGTTCGACCCGGAAGATGGGCGGGATAGAAATATAACAAATAAATAAATAAGTTCCATTGTACTTTGAACGTGAATGACTTTCCTAGCAGCAGGTGGACGATCCTTGCTGGATGCAGGGTTTTGGACAATATGGATAATATGAGCAGCTCTTGGGTCCTGAACCTTCAGGAATTTTTTTGATGTTCCTAAATATTCCATCTGTGTAGAAGTTGTTTACCGGGAACTGCATCCTTCCAGGCAGTTGATGTTTAACTGCAAATGTTTAGTTTCATTGTTTGGTCCCAATATTGACGACTCTGCTGCCTTTAGCATTTAGGGCAAAGTGTTCAATGTATGCAGTACCTCTTTTAAACATGCACTTACAGTTTAGGTCATTTCCTTGTTTTTTAAAGAGGTGACACTGAATCACATTATTCAGACTGCTCTAGAAAAAGAATATTAGGACAGTTGGTAGCCCATTTTTTTAAAAAAATGTAAAAATGAACATTAGGAAAAGCTTTATTTCACTAAAAATTTGCAAGTTTCTCCCTCTATTATTCTGCTCCTCTTGTTCTTTCTCAAATGATTCACTGGCAGTGTAATTCTCCATTTCCCCCGTGGCACAGTGGTTAAATGCCTGTACTGCAGGTAAAACTGTGCACATGACCTGGGGTTCAATCCCAGGTAGCAGGCTCAAGGTTGACTCAGCCTTCCATCCAGGTTGTTAAAATGAGTACCCAGCTTGCTGCGCGCGGGGGTGGGGGGCAATGTGTAGCCTGCATACTGTAAATTAAAAACTGTAAAACGTCCAAAGACTACTTGCAAGTGGTATGGGGCGGTATATAAGCAGAACACTTTTTTTTTGCTTTTTGCTTTCTTCATGGTTTCCTTTGATTGCTATGATCAGTACATCAAAAGAACAATTTACACCCTTTTCTAACACAAAATCTATAGCTCATCTGAAATATGAGAATGAAGAATTACATCACAATGACTTTATCAATACTTCTCTGGTCAAACATCCTTCATAGTTCATTTTGTTTGTTTGCTGAAAACAGTAAATCACTTGACAGCATTTCTTGTCTTGCTAAATACAATGGAAAGAAAACAAATGACTTTGAATTGCAAATGTGAAAGATAAATGTAAAACTACTGACATTGGAAACAATAGTATGCAAATTGGGTATTATATTACAAAGATAGTTGATGCCATGTGGCAGGCCAACACTCCTTACTCAGCCAGACTAGCTGTGCTATGATCAGATATTTCATTGTGTTTGTCGCTAAATTGGCAATCATTTGGTTTTGATGATGACACAAAATCAGTGTTGGATTATGGAACTCCACTCAGTGCACAGTGTTGGAGTTATTTCAGCCTCGTATGTTGCCTTTAGGAAGTTTGGCTGCTACGGGTGGGGTGGGGGGACCTTCTGGGTGAGGACCAGTTATTCTAGTTCTTTGCCTGTCTCTGATTTTAAAGAGAGCCTTGCTTTTCTGCTCAATTGTATTTCTGCCTCTTTTTAATTCTTCCTCCAGTTTAGCCTGCTAGAGTGCTGCCAAAGGATTTGGTCTGTAGGTGTTTGCTGGGAGCAGGTTATAATTTGCAAAACCCTCCATGGCTTGGGACCTGAGTATATGGTGGAGCAGATCACCCAAAGGTCAGCTGTGGCCCAGCCCACCAGACCATTGCAGGCTTTCTTGCTCTGGATAGCCACCCCAAGGGAGACCCGTAAGGCATTAATCCACAATTGGGCCTTCTCAGTGGCTGGAATAAATTACCTAGCGAGATTCACCTTCCTGAGTCCCTCCCAGCCTTCAGGAAAGCTCTAAAACTTTGCTTTTCGAAGAGGCTTATGGCAATCGCTGATGTTTTGTGTAGTTGCTTTGTTTTGGTTCTGTTATACCACTGTCCCTCTTGCTGGGATTATTTGTGTTTGTTGTTTTTAACTTGTTTTACTCTGTTTTATCTGCTTACTTTGCTCTTTCGCCCTGTGAACCACCTAGAGTTCCTCTGGGAAAGTTGGTGTGATCAATAAATGCAATAATAAATAAATAAATAAATAAATGTTTCAATCAATTGGTTTTCAGTACAGTATGTTGGATTCTTATCTTTTGTATTGTAAGTAAATGAAACCGTTTAAATTATTTCTACTTGAAATGTCTCTGAATGAATTACTGAGACTGTAAGTGCCAGTTGATGAGAAATGGGATAAACTAGCCCTGGAGATTTTGAAGCTACTTCTGCTCTGTGAATCCTTGCACTTCTGCTGCATAGCTAGAGAAATATAACCAGAAGTTCACAACTCGGCAACATGCAGTTATGCACACAAGCACTTACTAGTATATTCTTGAGTTCCATTCAGTCAGTACATATCTGGTTCTCAGCCACAGGCTTAAAGACAAGTGGTTAGTTGTTCTCCTGTCATCTTATTCCCTCACCCCTTCCCACTGCCCTGTCACCTACTTACCTTAACTGCCACCACCGCTGCTGCCACCATTTTTTAAAAAAGAAATTTTACTTTGCCAGCCTTTGGACCAACTAGGGGACAGCTGCATATGTCCCTGCCTACCATAATGGTGGTGGCATCAGCAGAAGGAGAAAACAAGGTGAGGAGGCGAAAGGGCAGTGGAAAGGGGGTAGATTGTGGGAAAGGCTGGTGGGTCACTTATTATTATTTGATTTAATTATAATTTTTTATTTTTTTATTTTTAGGGATGCAAGCTAGGCTGCCTAGCATGCACTTTAAGGGACAAACAAAAGTTAATATGCATCACTTCTTATTTGTCAGGATCTCCAGACTTGACCAATACCAAGTAATGAATATTAGATAATAGACATGGGCACGACTTGGCGAAATTGTCATTTCCGTTACGTAACGGAAATGGTAACGACAATTAAGCTGTCAGAACTCGAACTCGAACCGAAAAAAGAAAAATTGGGTCTGATTTGTCATTGTCGTTCCTGGCATCGCACGGTGATTGCGCGATGCCAAGCGGCACAGAAAAAAGTTTTAAAAATAAAAAACCCGATTCCCAGCCAAAAAAGCAGGCGAAAATATGCCTGCCTGAAGGCACCTACCAGAGGGGTGGTTCTGGGGCAGGGGGGGTCCCCAGCCTCCCCCCCTCCTGTCCTGGGCTGCTGGTACCGGGCTGGGAGGGGGCATCCTCAGCATCTCCATTTGCCATGCGGTGCGGGGGGATCCAAAATGGCATCTGCAATTTTTTTTGAAATTGTGGTCCAAAAAACCACCAAAGCACGACAGAAACATGCGAAAATTAGCTATTTTAAATGCTTGAATTTTTACAGTAGCAGCAGTGGGTTTTTTATAGCAGTAAAAGTTTGAACTGATTTTATTTTATTTTATTTTATTTTTATTTTTTTACATCTGTGCAATGATGGGCTGGCCATGGGATGGGACCATGCAAATTTTTGGAGCCATTCTACCAATCGCATGGCCAGGTTTTGACTGACACTTCTGGATGTGCAAGAGGGCATAAAAAGCCGAGGCACTCCCGGAAGAGTCGCAGTCCGGGCTTGGATGTGGGTGGGAGAGGGCTGTGTGTAGCTGGCTGCTGTGCTAGACTAGTTTCAATTTCACGGAGCCTTTAGATTTCAGTTAGGCAGGCAGGGAGGGAATTGATTCAATTGAATTTTTAGGAAATAATAATAATTCCTTTCATTCTCTGTCTGCTGTGGGGAATAGCAACACAGTTTATTCTTTTTTATTCTCCTGCAGTTTGTTAGGATTTCTTTTCTGATAGTGCTTCAAAGGGGGGGAGATTTGAGTGGGAGGAGAGGTATGGATTTATTTTAAAAATTTCATTTGCTTGGTGGCAAGCCAAGGCCCTTTCATACCCTGCCTGCAGCTCTGCTGTGGGTGCACTGCCCACTTTGTTTGCAAAAATTGCAATTGCTTTATTTGATGCAGTCTTGTGCAGCAAGTCAGTTTAAAGTGTTTTCCGCCTGCTCTGGATCATTGCGGGACCCACGCCCGCCGCCCGCGTGCCCGCACACCCGCCCCCCCCCCTGCCGCTGCCGCTGCCTGCCCATGCCCCCCGCCACCCCACCTGCCACCTAGGGTGCAAAAACACCTTTTGTTTTGTTTTAAATTCGTCCTCATCTCTAGTGAGTACTCAGTAGGCATGTGCTGCAGGTTGGGAATTTTATTTGGACTCTGAAAAAAAAGAGAGGAGTACTTGCCGATTTCTAAACCAATCTGTAGGAAAGCAAAGGAGCCTAAACCTGTGCTGCAACTGAAGGAGCCCTTTCCAAAGCACCAAATATTCCTTCAACACTGAAAATTTGCATTTCTTTTTTATTTTCCAGAGATGCAGAGTAGTGGGGGGATTTTCTTTTCTTTTCTTTTCAGACAGCAGTTTAGGTCCAAAGGTTTGAGCACCTGTGTATTTGAAATTTATACCATCATGTGAAATTTGTTTCGGGTAGAATATAGTAACATTAAGAATACATCATAGCAGAGAGTGCAAGAAGGGAGTAGGAAGGAAGGAAATCAAGGTTTTTCTATAAACTGGAAGTCAAACAGAGTTGATATCAGTCAGTTTTAAACCTCCCCATCTTGTTTCAGCATATTTTTTTCCTTCCTTTATCAGGTTTCCACCAACTATTCAGACATATGGAGATATATACAAATAATTTAGAATACTTGGATACAAATAAAAGTAGGTAACCTATGAGTCAGCTGAAAGCAAATAGGTTGCAATTCATAAGACAAATAATTTAGACCAAATTGAACTTTGCACACTTTTATTATTCATCATTTAACAGAACTATTGCTAAGGCCTTGTATGCAGAGCATGTTGGAAATTTGCCACATCATATCACTTTTTTTTGTGTGTGTGAATAATTTACCTGTCTGACTTTGAGTCACTAAGCTTTTTATTTCGGAACACACTTACTTCAATCAGTGTGTATCTGTGTGATGTTGAATATCTAATGGATTGTTTCTGGCTTTTAAACTTATAATTGAGAGAGAGTTTTAAGTAAAACAACTCTGTTGGCCTTCTCCACTACCCTATTATTATTATTATTATTATTATTATTATTATTATTATTATTATTATTATTATTATTATTACTACTACTATTATTATTATTATTACACAGCAGACAAGATAACTATGCTGGGTTTTGTATTACAAATCCCTAGTCGAATGCTTCACAAGCGTTTAGGACTATGTGATGTTCGGCAAATTATGAGCAGATCCCAGTAAGGTGGCATTCTGCAGCTGACTGGTGGTGATTTTGTCAACTTTGATTTCTTCTAAATACTTGCTTAGCTCCTTAGGCACCGCACCCAGCGTGCCGATTACCACTGGGACCACCTGTATCAGTTTATTCCAGAGTCTCTGAAGTTCTATTTTCAGATCCTGATCTTGGGTAATTTTTTTAAGTTGTTTCTCGGTGACTCTACTATCACCTGATATAGCAACATCAATGATCCACACTTTTTTCTTCTCCACAATCATAATATCCAGGGTATTATGCTCCAAAACCTTGTCTTATTCTTCTTATTATTATTATTATTATTATTATTATTATTATTATTATTATTATTATTATTATTATTATTATTATTATTATTATTATTATTATTATTACTACTACTACTACTACTACTACTACTACTACTACTACTACTACTACTACTACTGCAGGAATGCAGAGGAACTAGGATTCCTCTGTGACAAACTCATGTGAGTGTTCAAGACCTTACTGCCATTCTATTCATAGAATTCAATTCATAGAATTGGAAGATATAATAACCATATAATACTGATTTGTTATTTCTGAGGATAGATAAGACATTCATTCATCCATCCATCCATCCATTCACATTTGTAAACACATTTGCATCACTCTTCATTCTATGGCTATGATAGCAGTGTACCATAATACATTTTATTGCTGTTTATAAAACAATATAAGCAATAAACTAAAAAAAAAATCTCACCCTCCAAAAAAAAAAAAAAAAAAAACCTAAATAAAGCACCAGGAGTAAAATAGAGTTAATTAGCAGATTCAAACCTCTCAGCAAACAAAAAGGGCTTGAACTTTTGTGGTGCCAATTGCTCATCCATGAGGAAATTATTCCTTTGCAGAAGCACTGCGACTGAGAAGACTTTCTCCATTGTAACATTATGAATTCAAGAACCTCAAGAAAAGCCTCCCCTGAGTTACTAACTTGAAAGTAGCTAGTTAAAAATGAGAAGTTTAATTATTTAAATTGACCAGTACAGGAGGCATAACTAATTTGCAATTGATAACACAGGAAGCTGTCTTGCAATAAATTCTCCCTGGGACTGTCAATTTTGACTGGCAGTGGCCTCCAGGGTTTTTGGCAAGATTCATTCCCAACTTTACTATAACACATCTACTGGAGGTATCGTCTTTAGAAGAATATCAGCAGGAGGATGTGTACTCTGATGATCCAAAACAGTCACATCAGACAGCAAAGAATCAGAGAGACCAGGTCTGGAGTAAGAGGATGAGGAAGAGGCTCCTTCCAGCCTCCAGTGACTACTAAGTACCCCAAGGCACCACAATGGCCAGAGGCAACCCAGAAAAATTCTCATAACAAAAGGAGGTCACTTTGGGAAGATAGGATTTCTTTCTTTCTTTCTTTCTTTCTTTCTTTCTTTCTTTCTTTCTTTCTTTCTTTCAAAACCTTTTCTTCCCACCTTTGTTCTTAAATTCTGTCTTACATCATTGGACAGCAATATTTAAAGCTGAAAAAAATAAACATGTATTGGTGTATTACATAATTAAAAGACAATATCTAAAGCTAATAATAATGAGTAAAAAGAGGCAGTTTACATTATTAAAAGACAATATAAATGCTGAAACAATAAGCATACAAATAGTAGAGCAGTAATGCAATATTTGTCTAAAAGTCATACTCATATAGCCTGTCACTGATGGAAAGCTTCCCTGATATTTATTTATATTTATTATTTATTTTTATATTTATATAACACTACCAATTTTCCCAGGCAGGAACTCTGGGCAGTTAATGATGCAAATTGCAAAAGGTCTTTCCCTGCTGTGGAAGGATAGTAAAGATATGGCCAGCCTGGCCTTCTTGTGAGAAGATGTTCCAAAATCTGGGAGCAGCAATAGAGAAGCCCTTCTTAAGGACACTTTTATTTTATTTTATTTTATTTTATTTTATTTTATTTTATTTTATTTTATTTTATTTTTACACTGCCTATCTGGCAATAAAGGGCATTTTGGGCAGTTTACAGCACAATAATGGAAAAAAACCCTACAATGATTTGAAACAATAAGCAACAATATATACAACTCAAATCAAATTAAACATCACACACAAAGATAGTACACAATAAAGCCTATAATTAGTTGAAACAATATTTTTGTTTGGAGACAAGGTGGCAGAATTGATAATATAATGCTGAAAGGCCTACCCTGAAGCCTAAGTTTCTTCCCAGATAGCTCATCTGTGCGATAGCTTATCTACTCTTTTATGTATTTTGCCTGTGTTTCAGATTTTTGCTAGTTATTCAGCCATGACTTGTGGGCTGCTTATTTTTCTATTTCTATTTCTGAGTTATTCAGTTCTGCAGAATGACCTTGGGTGTAGAAATTTATCATTGGAACTGTATGGTGGGGCTTTGATTTCTGCTCTATTTTTTGATAATGGCTTTCAATTGTTCTTCCCATGGAATGGGAACTAACTTCTTTGTCTATCCCTTTTTGTCACCGGATTGATTTAATTATGCCACCGACTTCACCTGACTTAGAACCATGATACCTAGTCCCTTGGCATTATCCAGCAATCTCTCATTCAAGTACTAACCAAATATGGCTGTGGTTCATAATCAGAAGACAGCACATGTGTTCTGAGTATGTCAGGATGCTTCATTTGGTGTGTGTGACATTAAATGCTACATTTGTCATTAGTCCTGCAAAGTAAGTTCCATTAAATCTAGTAAGACTAGCAGGATTTATTCACACAACCACATATAGAACTGTTTTCAGAAGTACTGGCAGGTTTATAGGGTGAAAGTACAAAGATAGATCTGATGACTAATGCTGTTATATTTATTTACAGAAAGTCAAGTCTAGCCTCTGACAGTTTTATTTTAATGGAAGAAAACATTTGTTACCATGTCATGGGCTGTGGACCGGGAATTTCCCAGAAGACTGTAAGATACAGCAGGAGCCACAACCACGAAAGAAAGGAGGGATAAGAGTTTGCATGAATTTGCCCAGTTCCCCCCACAGTAGGAATATAATCCACCAGAGTTTGAGTTACAGGTTCATTCTGACTAATAAGGGGAATATTTCTATGACAAGTCATATTTTTTCTGTGGCCTATGTTTGAATTTACAGGTGGGCTTCAGCATCTTTATGAGTAACCTGGCAAGAAAGGCATATTTAAACTTTCTTGTGAGTTCAAGAGTTAATTGCAGAAGAAGTGTGAAATGTCATAGAAATCCTTCCCCTCCTCGCTGGAATGGTGAATTCTGGTTGCAGTGTTGATGAGACAGATACTCCAATCATTACAGGACTCTATGTGCATAGGGAGCCATTTTCCCATCAGCCATCTCAGTTAGGTTTTGTCAAATAACCAGGCTGTTGTTCAAACAATTAGCTCTGAATCTATGCACAATTTATGTTGCTATGGAAGATTTTAAACATTACCATTGAAACAACAATGCACAAATCACAATGCCAATTACATGTTTTTAAATAATTTCCATAGTTAAAAATCAACTAGGGCTGTAAAATAAAATTGATGTGCTATACTTGGGTTTAATATTCAACAAATTGAGATATATATGTATCTTCTTTGTTTTCTGTCTCCACAGAAAAACTATAGATCACAATGTTATTTGGATACCTCTGATCTATCCATAATGAATATGCAAAATGCAATAGAAGTTTTATAAATATGGAGTAGCACAGCAGGTTGAGCAGAACAGGTTACAGGTAGACCTTAAATCTCTTAGTCATGATGGGGACAGCCATATTTGTCTCCACAGCATCTTTTCCCATTTGCATATGAAGTACTGGATGAGGGCTCATTATCAATCTGTGTGTTGGGCAACAGTGAATCACGCTGCCTCTTCATCATGTGCCACCACACTCTCTTTTTTCAGGAATCTTCTTTCAGTACGTACAGTGTTGGCCTACAGAGAGACTGAACCTTTGTAAGGCAGGTCCCCATGCAATTATATCTGAATGTGCATCTCACTCCTTTCACACCAGAGATGGAGGAGAGGTGACTAGGCTCTGGAGGGAACATCTGCCCTGTTTCAGCCCACAGACAACCATGGGATGCATCAACTCCCTATCTTTTTTTAAAAAAATGTTCCAAATAGCTTTTAAATTGGTGTTCATACTTTTGTGTGTTCCTGGGAACAAGATGGGACTTTTTTAAAAAAAAATGAAGCAGTAACAATGACAACAGCACTAGGAAATGTTTTGGTTGATAGTTCTTTGGCAGGTTCTATCCTCATACTGATTTTATTATACCTGATCCTTGTTTGGTGCCCCTTGTGTCTGGACCCAAGACCATTGATTGCATGTGTTTGTTTGGGCACATTTTAAAAGGAGGGTATGTATGGAACTGAGGACATGAAGTCAAAATTGAATTTCTCTTTTTTAAAAAATGAAAAAAGATAACTAAATCATTCTTTGCACTTAATGTTTTATACGACACTGGCATGTGGACAACTAGCATATCTGGAACCATCACACCTACTTTGCTCAATAAAATAGTACATTTTCAGGCTTTAGCTTGAACAGGTATGAGAGCTGGAGACCATTTTCAGTACCAGTCCTGAGCTTTATGTGAAATGATAATGAAGAACAAGTTGCCGATCATCAGATCACAAATAAATGCCCCTTACTATTAAATAATCAATAAATCAGCTCCCGCCTGTCTATTGTAGCTTTCAAAAATGTATATATAGTAATTTCGCTGTTTTCATGCTGGAATTAAAGACTAAATGATGGAAGAGTTAGGTGAGTGATGTCAGTGAGACTGCAATGGCAGTTGGAAAGGAGAAGAAAATATCTCTTGGAAACTTTAATTTCAGCAGCTGTTTTCCCCCATACCTCTAGAGAAAATGGTGTAGTATGTATATAACAGAGGGAGTGTGTTTAGGAAATGGGCAGAGGCATAGGTAAAGTTAGGCCTAAATTGGTTTGGATAAGTTAGGCTTAGGTTTAGGTTGAATAAAAGGCCATGTGAAACATGATTAGGATATTTTGGGTGGGAGTATTATAACTCTCTCTAGCGGAGAGTTCTAGAAAAATATCTACTTCTGCTTCATTGACTATGCCAAAGCCTTTGATTGTGTGGACCACAACGAACTATGACAAGTTCTTAAAGAAATGGGAGTGCCTAACCACCTTATTTGTCTCCTAAGAAATCTACATGTGGGACAAATAGCAACAGTCAGAACTGGATATGAAATAAATGACCGGTTTAAAATTGGGAAAGGAGTACAGCAAGGCTGTATACTGTCACCTTGCCTATTTAATATATATGCAGAGTACGTCATGTGAAAGGCAGGACTGGATGAATCACAAGCCGGAATTCAGATTGCCAGAAGAAATATCAACAACCTCAGATACTCAGATGATACTACTCTGATAGCAGAAAGTGAGGAGAAATTAAAGAACCTCTTAAAGATGGTGAAAGAGGAGGAGAGAGAGAAATGGGCTGAAGCTCAACATCTAAAAAACTAAGATTATGGCCACTGGTCCCATCACCTCCTGGCAAATAGAAGGGGAAAAATGGAGGCAATGACAGAGTTTATTTTCTTGGGCTCCTTGATCACTGCAGATGTTGACTGCAGCAATGAAATTAAAAGATGTGTCCTTCTTGGGAGGAAAGTGTTGGCAAACCTAAGCAGCATCTTAAAGAGCAGATACATCACTTTGCTGACAAAGGTCTGGATAGACAAAGCTCTGCTTTTTCCAGTATTGATGAATGGAAATGAGTGCTGGACTATAAAGAAGGTTGATCATCGCAGAATCGATGCTGCAGGAGACTCTTGGGAGTCCCCTGGACTGCAAGGAGATCAAACCTATCCATCCTGAAAGAAATCAAACCTGAATGTTCACTGGAAGGACAGATTTTGAAGCTGGGGCTCCAGTACTTTGGCCACCACATGAGGAGAGAGGACTCCTTGGAAAAGTCCCTGATGTTGGGAAAGATTGAAGGCAAAAGGTGGTGAATGGGCCATTTTCAGAGTGATCCAGCTGATGACAGCTCAGCTGGACCCCTTTAAAAATGGCCCAGTTGCCATGGGGGGCTCCTGCAGTGGCAACTGAGCTATTTTTAAAGGAGCACAGTCAATGGCAGCTCAGCTGGATCACTCTGAAAATGGCTCCTGGGCATCAAATCTGATGCCTCAAGGACCCAGGGGAACCCTCTGACTCCAAGGTGAGAGGTGCTGCCTGAACCCTCCCCAGTACTGAATCAACAGTGCAAGCAGGAGAAGGAGGTGGTGGGGGTGCCAGAGCAGCGGCGGAGACTGTTTCGTTTTGTTTCATTTTATTTCTTACAATATTTTTAAAATTCATAAGAAACGAAACAAAATGAATTGGGGGCGGTCACAAAATGGAACAAAATGCTATTTTTCCATTTCGTGCCCATCCCTAATTGAAACATTTCGCTGCTCATCCAAACAGCTTTTCAGTCTGAGGAAAACTAGTTGCGAGTCCTCCATTTTATAGTTCACTTTAACCTCATGTCAGCCTTGTCTGACATAGGCTCATAAGATAAACAATGGCCTCAATAGGCTGATTAGGTTGACAATAGGCCCATTAGGGAAGGTTAAAGGTAGGACTTTTACACACCTTAGTCCATTTTCCATCTAATGATCCTACTGTCTACCTAATGAGCCTATTCAGGCCACTGTTCATCTTATGAGCCTATTTCAGACCAGGGTGACATGAGGTCAAAGTGAACTATGAAATGTAGAACTCGCAGCTAGCTTTCCTCAGACTGAGGAAGCTATTTGGATGAGCATTGAAACATTTCAATCTCTCAATAAAAGAAGTCCAGTTGCTATGACTCAACTTCATGGTATAGTAGAGGAACAAGTAGAGGTGGGTGCAAAATGCCAAAATGGCGTTTCATTTTGTTTTTTGTTTTTCCTCACCCCACTTCATTTTGTTTATTACAAAATGATTTTTTTAAAAACAAATTTGTTTCGTAATTTGCTTCATTTCGAGGTTTTTTGTTTTTTGAACTTCCCACGGCCCCATTGGTGCTTTTTTATTTCTATTATTTTTTATTTTTTTATTACTGCAAGCGCCTAGCAGGGGGGCACACTACAGCAGATCAGTTTTTTTTTAAAAAAAACCCAACCAGCTCTAGTGCGCCTGGGCTCGGTGCTTCTTAAAAAAATTATTATTTTTTCTGCAAGTGCCCCGCAAGGGGGGCGGCACACTACAGCTGATCAGGGATTTTTAAAAAAGGCCTGACCAGCTCTAGCACACCTCATGCTCAGTGCTTTTTTAAAAAAAATATTTTTATTTTTATTTTATTTTATTTTTCTGCAAGACCAGCAGGGGGGCTGCACTACAGCTAATCAGGGCTTTTTTTAAAAAAGCCCCAACCAGCTCTAGCCCACCCCATGTTTGTCCCACCCATAGCACTGGTCATACCCTGGACCAGTTTTTTTCTCCATGTCATCAGATTTTAATCTGAGGGTTGGGGATATTGTTCCCCTGCCTGTGTCATGGTCAGATCATCATCTGCTGTCTTTTTCCCTGTTGATTGCTGCCCCGTCCTGCAGGGAGCATCGGCCCCTTGTTTTGGGCATGCCCCCGAAAACTCCTGGACCCCTATAGGTTCATGGAGGCCTTTGGGGTCCTTCCTGATGGACTGGCTGATGACCCGGTGGATGCCCTGATGGAAAGGTGGCATGAGGGTGCCACCGGGGTTGTTGACCGGATCGCCCCCAAGTGCCTTCTTCACTGTGGAGCTCGCTCCTCACCATGGTACATGGTTGAGCTGAGAGCTATGAAGCAAGGAAGGCTTGAGAGCAGATGGAGGAATAATTGGTCCGCTGTCAAGCCCCATTCACAGAATATACACACAAACAGAGTTCAGTCCTTTGCCAAGGTCTTTAGTGAAGAATCAAGCAAGTTCAATTCTTTGCCAACAATCAGGTGCCAGATACATAACAGAATTTAAATCACAGTAATTACCAGTCCAGGTCAACACAGGAATGTTTCACAGAAGCCAAATGACAAACTGGAGGGAATAGATCAAGCCGTTGTCAAGGAAACCAGTCCGAAGTCAGGCAAAACAGAGTCAGGATCAGGAACAGACAGGAACGTGGTCGCAAGTTCAAGTGACACGTTGCTTCCAGAGAGAACTCAAGGTGAGCTTGCCATCTATATTCCAAAACAGGGAACACAACCTTACTTCTGGGAAGGCTTCTGCTAATACTCAGGGCTATCCAACCTGATTCTCCATCTACAATCAAAGGCCCTTTCTCTAGCTATGCTGGTAGCACGTCGTTGCAGAATCCTGCTCATGGCCCTTCTAGGAGATATTTTTTCAGCTGAGTCATCAGACCCAGCTGCTTGCTGACTAGAGCTGCAAGTCTCTCCAGCAGCTCTTCACCAGTTAACCCCTCAGGGTCAGGTTTTGTGGCAGGCAGGGTCCTGACATCAGCAGTTAATCGGACTGCTGTTCGTGCACTGTCCAGACGCAATGTTTATGCAATCAGGGACACCAAAACAGCTTTTGCCTCCCTGAGAATTGGTGCGGCCTCAAACCGCCAGGTGGAGTTGTTCCGGGTGGTTCAAGAACTCACCAATCCTGGTCACCCTAGGTCTCCTCCCAGTGATTTCACTGGTGAGCAATTTGCAGCCTTCTTTAGATCTAAAATTGAGGCCATCCGTACCGATCTGGACTCTGGTTGCCCTAACCCCCCCTCTAGTATCCCAAGCGCCACACGCCCTCGGTCACCTTGCCTGGTTGAGTTTGGACTGGTTTTCCAGCTGAGGCCTCCAGAGCTTTGGCTTATTGTGGCCGGCGGCCACCCCTTTCGACCCTTGCCCATCCTGGCTTATTAAATTTGCCAGAGGGAGCATGCCGAAGTGGGCTTCATTTATCTCCACTGCATTACTTCAGGGAAGGGATTTTTCCCTCTTGCCTGAAGGAGACAGTAGTGAAGCCCACATTAAAGAAGGCCGGTTTCACATTGGATGATCTGACCAACTACTGACCGATTGTCATTGTTCCCTTCATGGGCAAGGTCATCGAGAGGGTGGCCGCCATCCAGCTTCAGTCATTTCTGGAGGAAAATCATGTCCTTGACCCATTCCAGTCCAGGTTCAGGCCATTTTGAGGGACCGAGACTTCCCTGGTCGCACTGCAAGATGACCTCCCCAGGGTGGCTGACAGGGGTTTTCTACCCTGCTGGTCCTCCTTGCTTTGTCAGCAGCCTTTGATACCATCGACCATGGTATCCTGCTGAATCGGCTCACAGAGGTGGGAATTGGGGGTTCAGCATTCTGCTGGCTTCGGTCCTTCATTGGTGACCGATCCCAGCATGTTCAGCTGGGGGATGAGCTATCAGCTCCATGGACGCTCCCTTGTGGGGTGCCTCAGGGGTTGGCAATCTCCCCTATGCTGTTTAACATTTATATGAGACCACTGGCTGAGGTCATTAGTGGATTTGGAGTTTGTTGTCATCAATATGCCGATGACATGCAACTCTACATCTCCTTTTCCACCGCTGCAGTGGAGGCAGTATGCTCCCTTGATTTGTGCCTGGAGGCGGTCATGGAATGGACCAGGACTAACAGGCTCAGACTTAATCCGGAGACAGCCAAGGTTTCTGTTCTTCGGAGCACCCTCCTCTGGGTACAATGCCCCCCTCCCCAGTTTGGGAGGTGTCCCCTTCCGGCCTGCGAACAGGGCCAGGAATCTGGGTGTGGTCTTTGCTTCATCCCTATCCCTTGAAGCTCAGGTGATGGCTGTTTCCAAGACGGCTTTTTTCCATCTCTGCTAGATTGCCCAGATTCATCCGTACCTAGATGAGGCCTCCCTGAGAACAGTTGTGCAGGCCCTCATGATCTCGAAGATTGATTACTGCAACGGCCTCTACATGGGGTTGCCCTTGACCCTTACCCGGAGTCTCCAATGGGTGCAGAATGCAGTGGCCAGACTGGTGGTGGGTGCACGTAGATATGATTGCATCACCCCAGTTCTGGCCCGCTTGCATTAGCTGCCCGTGGTTCTCCAGATAATGTTCAAGGTCTGGTTTTGGTTTACAAAACCCTCCATGGCTTGGGACCCGAATACCTGTTGGAGCGTATCTCCCAAAGGTCAACTGAGGCCCAACCCATTAGAATGTTGCAGGCACTCTCATTCCAAGTGGCCACACATAGGGAGGCGCAGAAATCACTCACATGCAACCGCTCCTTGTCTGTGGTTGGCCCCTCACTCTGGAACCATCTCCTGAATGAGTTGCGCCTGGCACAGTCCCTGCCTGCCTTCAAAAAAGCACTTAAAACCATGCTTTATCGGGAGGCATTTGGCAACATTTAATTTAATTTAGTTTTTTTCCCCTTTGACGCCTCTTGCCGATGACTCTCTTTTATTATTGCATTGTCTTTCTTTGGTGTTTTATTGTTCTTTTAACCTATTGTTAACCGCCCGAAGTTCTTTCGGAAGACGGGCGGTATAAAAATATAATAAGTAAGTAAATAAATAAAAAATAAACAGGTTTTCCCCATAGGAATGTATTGCTAACGCCTTCCTATGGAGAAACAAAAGAAATGGAATGAAACAGAAATTTCTGTTTCGTTTCATTTCCTTTCTCTTCCAGAGTGGGGTTTGTTATTTGCTTTGTTAGGGAATGAAACAAATAACAAACAACAAAACAAATTAAAAGTTCATTTTGTGCCAATCTCTAGTAACAAGACATCATCCAGTGTAGGTTCTACAGGTAGTTTCACTCTAATGGGAAAGAATGGAGTAGAGGGAAAATACTGATTACTTATAGTTCCTAGACCCAAGCATTTCCAGTTTGCTACAAGGCATATATACTTTACCAACTACTTCTCTTCCATACTTACTTAGAAGTGCTTTGTGAGAGTATGTATCCAATTTATGTGAGTGGCACTGTCCATTCACAGAAGCCTCTTTCAACCAGCGGATGCTTCAAAAATGAAGGGAGAAGAGATGCTATTTTTGCTGATTCCCAATTTTCTCTCCAGCCTCTTGAACCATCATTTTTTCACCAAGGGAAATGAAGAATGAGGGAAGTGGCAGAGAACAAAGGAAAATTTATGAAAATTGTTTCCCTTCTGCTTCCATTTGAAGAAGCCTATGCTCACAAAGAAGCTTTTTGGTGAACAGAAGGAACATAATTTGACATAGCTCACTGAAATCAACAACATTTTTTCTGTAATTAGTGCTTTAATATAATCTTGCTCTCTTTGCTTTTAAACAATTTTTCTCATTGATTGGAAATTCCACGTAAATTATCCTGGCATCAATCAATCAATCAATGTGCATTCTAAATAAATAAATGAATACAGAAATAAGGGATTTGTATTTCTCAGACTGAGAGGAGGGGAGTACACAGTTTTTCATATAATTTTGTAATTTTAGGTCCTAAAGACTGTTTCTGAGGAGATCTTGTCTTTGCTTGGATATTATTTCTCTGTTAAAGATTGACTGTACATTGCAGTACATGGAACCTTATCAATGGCAAGTGTCCCCACCCCCAGCCCCAGGATCATATTCACAGAGCTTTTCTTTTTTCCAGGCACAATTTAGATTGCTGGTGGTAACCTATAAAGCCCCAAAAGACTTGGGTCCAAGCTATCTCATAGACCGCGTCTCCCTTTATAAGCCTGACTGGATGTTAGGAACATCAAAAGAGGCCTTTCTCTTGGTCCCACCACCTTCAGAGGTATGCTTGGTGGAGACATGAGAAAGGCCCTTCTCTATCATTGTCCCCAGTCTTGGAATTCCCTGACACAGGAGGCCAGGCTTGCCCTGTCTTTGCTGTCCTTACACAAGATATTTCTCTCTGGGGAAGTTTTCCTTTAGTTCAGGGATGTCTAAACTTTTTGCAAGGAGGGCCAAATTTGGTAAGGTGAAAATGTGTGGGGGCCAAACATTCAGCTGAGCCAGACTTTTGATGCACCTCTAGGACATGCCAGGAGGTGGGGAGGACACTGCACCAACACAGCCCAGGGCGGGTAGACTGGGCAAGGGGCTAGGGGGACAGATAGAGGCAGGGAGGGCAGGCAAGCCGTAAAACTACAATCTCAGGTCTCCATCCAGTATGGGGAGGGGACAACAGGTGAAAGGCTGAGCTGGTGGGGAGAAGAGGCTGCGGGCCACTCGGAATTTGAAAATGGCCCACATTTGGTCATGCCTGCTTTAATTACTGACTGCCAGAGTGGGGAGTTTAAGTGAACTGTTGTGCCTTACTGCTTTGAATATGTTTTTGGTGTTGCTGTTTACAATTTTTAAAGTGTGGCATTTATATGATCTTTTTTAGTATGAACATATTCTTTGTAGCTTTAAATAAATAAATAAATAAATAAATAAATAAATAAATAAATAAATAAATAAATAAATAAATAAATAAATGACTTCCTGGGCTTCTTAGAATGTTATGGATTATATGCAAGGCATTTGAGGCCAAAATGCAACTTTGAACTCCAAAATTTAGTGCCAAGAATCCCTACCCTAATGGTGCCATTTGGACAGAACATAGACAGAATTACAACTTCTTGAAATACAAGAGCAATGTATGAAGCTCAAGATTAACAACAGTACAACATTTAGAATGTTATGCTTCCCGTTGCAGATGTTTATTGCAAGTTGTCTTGTGGACACTTCTAAATCAGAACAGTCTAAATGTATTATTTCCTGAACCAAGAAATCCAAGGATATGTTTCAATATGCCCCAGTCAAGCACCATGGAACTACAGTGGTACCTTAGTTATGAGTACTTTGGTTTACCAGTATTTTGCAAAATGAGAAAATAAAATTGATAAATTTTTGCTTTGCTTTTTTGAGCAATGTCTTGGAAACCAAGCACTGGAGGTGCTCATTTAGTAATCACACCCTCCTCGGCCATGGCCATCACCATCAGCCCCTTGCTGCTGTCAACCCAGCAAGGGAATTACAGCAGAGCAGGACAGGGTGTCCCTCCCTCCCTCATGGTCTGGCTTTCCTCCTCCTCCTCCTCCTCCTCCTCCTTTCTGTTTTCTCCACCATCTTGGGATGGCAATCAGATGTTTCCTAGCAGGCTTCCAAGATGGAAGCTCCAATTACAGACTGCTGCCAATGGAAAGCACCTGTTTAGGATACAGATTGTATGTGAATTTACTTCATTGCATTTCAGTTTCATGCAACCCAAAATCAAAGGAAAGACTCTTTAATTATCTTCATTATATGCTCTGATCTCTCCTGCTTCACTAGGAGAGCTACACAACAGGATACCGGAGATTTTTATAATAAAACATATAATAATACAGACAAGAATGAAAAGTCTTTGATAGTGCCTATACAGTGAAAAAGAAAACCTATTTGGTTTGTACGGGCGTTTTTACTCTGAGGTTGGTTTTGTCCATTAGAGGAGACACTGTAAGCAAATAACCATTAGAGGAAAATTAGAAAGGATTTAGCAGGGCTCTGTGAGCTGGAACGTATAATGGGAAAATTCATTACAGACTGACCAACTCTGAGAGCACAGTGCTCAAAAGAGAGAAATAATTCATCCTGATTGTTTTTGCAAATGGTACTATATGGGCTGTTGGCCAACTCAGTTTGTTCTCTATTTATGTTTTCTGCCTAAAACCAAGAGCCAGAGGAAAATAAGCAAGAAAACAGAAAACATATTTTTAAATATGGCATAGTTGTGCATACAAATATTCTTCATTAAAAAATTATTTGACTTCTGAATGATCTCTTAGTTATTAGTGGTCAAGAAGGAACCTTTGTGATTTACAAAACAGAAGCTTATGATTAACACCCATGGTAAAAGATAGTGCAGTTCCAGCTAAATGCTGCATATTTTGTTTGATATACAAATGTCATATATGGCATTCACACTAGTGCTGCATCCACTTACTGCAACAATAACAATCCTTTTTCATCCATATTTCCTTAGAATGTTTATACTATGTCTTCCTCAGTCACTTAGAATGGCAGGTCTGTTACTTTACATGTGCCAAGAAGTTCTTCCAGATGTTTTTGGCTGGTAATTTTCAGTTCTAGACCAAAATTTGTAATATATGGATTATGAGAGTTGAAGTTCGCAAACAGCAGAAAAGCCACAACTGCCCAACTTTGGTGCCTAGTATTTTATAAAATTTTAAATATAGATGACCCTAATAAATAAATACAGATAAAGAGTGGGATATATAAGTATCTGTTATCATTTTGGTACCACCATGCTATGTATGGTTCATCTAGTTGCATTCATTCTCTTCTACATTCATACTTATGGTCACATCTCTGCACTCCTGTTCTTGCACACAATCATATGCCCATGAATAGAGATGGGCACGACTAGGGAAAATGACGTTTTCAAGTTGTCGTGTGTCGGAGGCAGTCTGTTTCGGCTCATTTCCGTTTTTCGTGAAATTTTGCAAAAAATTTTAGTCGGTTCGTTTTTTCGTTTTTTCGTTGCCATTAGTACTGGTTTGGGGGGGGTAGCTGGCTCCTGGAGGGAGCTGCAGGGGTCAGCCAGAGCCACAAGTGACAGACTGGCAGACTCTTTGCACCCGCTGTGTCTCACGTACTTGCATGTAGTGCAATGCAAGTAGATCTGGCTTAGGGTTAAGATGGGTTAGCGCAAGGGCTAGGGTTAGGCTAGTTACGGGTGAGGTTAGGGTGAGTATTGGGGTGCACCTCTGGGTGCCTCTCTGACCCACTTAGAAGGACAGTGTACTGGCGTATGGGTTAGGCTTAGGCTTAGGGTTCGGGTTTGGGCTACGATTAGTGGGCTGTTTATGCCCGATTGGCACATCCCAGAAGTCTCTGTGGTCAACCTGGCCAAGTGGCCATGCGATTGGTGGAAAATTTGCATGGTCCACTCCCATGGGCGAGCCCATCATTGCAAATGTGCAGGTGTAAAAAAATAAAATAAAATAAAATAAAATAAAATAAAATAAAATCAACAGAGACTTTTTTTGCAAGAAAAACCCACTGCTGCTACTGTAAAAATTCAAGCATTTAAAATAGCTAATTTTCACATGTTTCTGTGGTGCTTTGGTGGGGTTTTGGGCAACGATTTCAAAAGAAATATTGCGGTCGCCATTTTGGATCCCCCACACTGCATGGCAAATGGATGCGCCCTCCCAGCCTGGTACCAGCAGCGCAGCAGTAGCAATAGCCAAGGAGAGGGGGGCGGGGAAAACCCCCCCCCCAAATAAAACACCCTTCTGGCTTGGTAGGTGCCCTCAGACAGTTTTCGCCTACTTTTAGGGCTGGGAATCGGGGTTTTTTTTAACTTTTAAAAACTATTTTTCTGTGCCGCTTGGCATTGCGCGATCGCCGCGATGCAAGTAACGAGCACGACAAATCAGACCAAATTGTTCGTTCATCCGTTCGAGCTCGAATTCTGGCGGAGTAATTCCCGTTACCGTTTCCGTAGAGTAACGGATACGAGTAACGGAAACGGAAACGGGAATACAGTTAAGTCGTGCCCATCTCTACCCATGAACACAATCTTCTACATTTTCGAACCTTGTTAAAGGGTATCAGGAAAGTTGTTCCCCCCCCATGTTGCATTATTTATTCCCAATGATAATTATGGAGAGTAGGAGATCTCCCAAGTTGATTCTACCATGCTCTTTGCCCCTCCAGGTTTCAGTAATAAAGTCCTCCATAAAAATAGATTAAATCCTGACTTACTCAAACATTCTATTTTTCATCATTTTGTGTAATGTATCAAGCATCAAAAGTTTCCAACATTTCCTGACTTAGATTTTTTTTAAAAAAAACTTGATAGTGGAGTTCCTAAATCTGTGATAAGAGACAGAAGGTGGTTTAAGAGTTATGCTTGCCTGATAGTCCCTTTCCAATCTATGCCATAAACTTCCATGCTGCTAGAAAACACACTCTGGATGATTTCCCATCCCACTTCAATAGGTTTTAAGAATACACAGGAAACTGAAGGAGGAAATTACCATCCCTTTTCCCACTGATGGAAATTCCCTTGAATCCTGGCCCACATAAACAAAAAACAGAATACAGTAATCTAACAGAAAATTAGAGATGGGCATGAACCAGAAAACTGGTGGTTCTTGGCTCATGGCTACCCATGAACCATGAACAGACCATGAAAAACCCCTCAGAAAAACAAACCAGTTCATGGTTCGTTATTTGGGTTCTTCCTGGGGAGGTTACCGGGTCCTGCTGTTTTCACCTCCTCCGCCGCCACCACGAGCCACTGGTATCATATTCAGAGGCAGTGGCAGACTCCTAACATGAAGGCCAGGCCTACTGCTTCTGCGCATGTGCCTGCCTATGAGCTGGCCAGATGGCACATGCTCAGAACCAGTGGCCCAGCTTCCAAGAGACAGCCACTGTCTCTGAATGTGGCACCAACAACCCACAGCAGCAGAACAGGATGCCTGCACCAGGTAACAAACTGAACCATGAATCGAACTGGTTCATTGTTTTTCTGGTTTGCAGTTTAGTTCATGCCCCCCCCCAACAAAACCATAATGAAAGCTGTGAGTATCTTAAGAAGAAACAAAACAAAGCTAGATTGCATGTCAACAGTTGCCATGAAAGCCCCAAGGGCCAATTTTATTGAAAATTTATATCTCAGTTTCAAAATACATGATGAACCAAATAAAAATGTAAATTAGTTCCAAATTTAAAATGTCAAGTTTTTAGTGGTCTGGAAGAGCTAACACCTGTTAACATTTGTTACTGTAGTCACTTAATGGTAAAAATGCACATGGGACCCCCAAAATAAAAAGAATACAAAACAACTTGGTGTTAAAATGTGCTTCCTTAAAACATTTTTAAAGGCCTCCTTAAAAGAAATATTTAAAGGAAATCTTCATATTCCTACACATTTATATGTACTTTACAGCAGGAGGAAGAAAATAATGTACAAAATATCTGCAGAAGTACATTGCAAATGTTGAAATTACCATTCATATGCTGTCAATATAAAGTTTTCAAAACAGAAAGAATTATAATAGCTTTAAGGATGCTAATGGCTGACATATTTTCTTTTTATGTGATGCATCTGCACTAATATTGTGATTAAGTATTTTGCTCAGTGAGGTCTGTAGCCATGAATTCATGAGCAAATGCATAACATCAAAATAATCACAGTCTGAAATGGTGTTTTAGAAGCAAGCTTTTGCTTTTCCATTAGTACTGAGCCCACCAGCTATTAACACCGCTGCTGTTCACTTGTTTGTCCATATGTATGCATTGTTGTGACTTACAATCATAGTCTTAGAATTCGATTATAAAACTGCTTGGTAATAGCCCACTTTTAATGCCAGTCTGTTTTATCTTCTCCCAAAGCATAGCAGCAAAGTGAAGAACAGCCTTACATTCCACCTGTCATAGAGACCTTTGTTTTATTTCGGACAACACAGACGAGCATGTAAGACTTGGGGCGGGGGAGGAATCACGTAGGGACAATCCAACATATATTAAGTCCAAATCATAAAGTTTATTTATGAATTTTGTTTGTTTGGTTGTTTTATAGGTCCGCTTTCTCCTGATACCCAAGGCAACTCACAATATTAAAAATAATAGAAATAAAAACATTAGACATTTAAAAAACAACTGTATTCTAATTAAAATACAATTATATAATTAAAAGCAAGTAAACATTAAAAAACTATGTTCACTCTAAAAAGGCATTCAAGTACTTATGATTATTAAGAGCCAGTCTGAAAAGATGGGTCTTCAGCATTCTGTAGAAGGACAAAAGGGAGGAGTGAAGACAGACATCTGAGGGAGAACACTCCATGGCCCTGGAGCTGCCACATAGAAAGCCGTCTCTTGTCTCCCCATTTTGAGCTGTGCCTGTGCTGGCAATGGAATTGAGATTAATATGTCCTCTGATGATCTAAAATGCCCATATGGGGAGCCATGGTCCTTCAGGCAGCCTGGATCCATGCTGTATAGTGTATAGGGCTTTATAAGTAATGGCCAGCATTCTGAATGGGCCCGAGAAATGGACAGGTAGCCAATGCAGTTATTTCAACCAAACCTGCTGAAGCTTCTGAACCATCATTAAAGGCAGCCCTGCACAGATGGTGTTACAGTAGCCCATGCAAGATGGAATTAAGGCATGTGTCACTGTAACCAAATCAGACATCTCAAGGAATAGGTGCTTCTGGCACACCAGTGTTTGAACCAGCACAAGCATATGAACATAACATAAGAACATGTCCACAAGAAGAGCCATGCTGGATCAGGCCAAAGGCCCATCTAGTGCAGCTTCCTGTATCTCACAGTGGCCCCGCCAAATGCATTTGGGAGTGCACAAGACTAGATATCTGTCTCCTGATACCACTCCCCTGCATCTGAAGTACCCTAGTTTTAAGCCTGGAGATTACACATCTCCATCATGGTTTGTAACATGTGATGAACTTTTCCTCCTGGAATCTGTCTAATCCCCTTTTGAAGGCATCCAGGCCAGATGCCATCACCACCTCCTGTGGCAGGGAGTTCCACAGACTAACAATAAAATTGATAAAAAATATATATTTTCTTTTGTCTGTTCTCCCTCTCCCAGCCCTCAATTTAAGTGGATGTCCTCTTGTTCTGGTATTTTGTGAGAGGGAGAATAGTGGCCGTCTAACCACTTTGATCATGCCCTGCATTATTTTGTACATCTCAATCATATCTCCCATCAGGAGCCTTTTTTCCAGACTAAAGAGCCCCAAATGCTGTAGCCTTTCCTCATAGGGTAGGTCCCCCAGCCCAGTCACTCTCCTTTGAACCTTTTCCAGTTCCACTATGTCTTTTTTGAGATGCAGTGACTAGAATTGTACAAAATATTCCAGATGCGGCCTTACTATTGTTTTGTACAATGGCATTATAATGTTGATCATCAGTTGACACTGAATGAATAGAAATGCCATTGAGACTGAAAATATGGGTGGAACCTTAGGTGTCCACAACTTGCTATCAAACTGTGATGAAAAATAAAAAGGCCTGTATAGGAAAGATGGTAGTAGTGAACTCTCAGTGAATTCTACTTAATGCAGGGGTGTCCAAACTATTTGCAAGGAGGGCCAGATTTGGTGAGATGAAAATGTGTGGGGGCCGACCATTCAGTTTGAAGGGGGAGAAAGGGCGTGGTCTGTGTGCATCTGCAAAAGCCACAGATGCTCCACTTTCAAGGTGCCCAAGGGCTTGGCAGCTGGTACACGGCCCGGGAATCAACCCACACACACCCAAGATGCACCACTGCTCGCACATGCTGCCCTCCCCTGCAAGGAGGTGGGGAAGACAGAGCCAGGGGCAGGTAGGCAGGGTGGGAGGCTGAGGGGATGGACAAAGGCAGGGAGGGCAGGCAAACCATAAAACTGCAAGCTGATGTCTCCAGTCAGCACAGGAAAGGGCCGGCTGGTGGGGATGAATGATAGACTGAGCCGGCAGGGAGAAGAGGCTGAGGGCCACTCAAAAATTTAAATTCAGGGGAGAGGAACGTCCGGCACACCGTGGCACGGACTCATCCCGGGGGTGCTGCTCATCGGTGTGGTCCTTTTTGGTGGGCTGTGGTGTCCTCGCTTGAGTTTGAGAAGAGAGCGAGCGAGGTGAGGTGGGGCTGGAGGCACCCCCTCATGACAGAGGCTTGAGGACCTGAAGGGGGACTGCTGGCAAAGGTTTTCTGGGCAGTGTCCCTTCTCTCATCGAGCCATAGCACTGACAGCAGGGAGATTTCCCCCTGCACAAGCCAATGGTTTCATCAGCTTCATGCGACTTCTCAACGCGGAAGCTGCGGAGGCTCTGGAGGCATAGAGGAGGAGGCATAGAGGAGGAGGAGAGTGGTCAGTGTGTATGACACATGATTTGTGATACTGGCGATTATCATTTAACAAACTCAGCATATTCTGGGGACATTGTGAAGACGCTAATGGAACTCTGAGCCTTGAATTCCTAAGCGGCCGTCAAGCAGAGAGAGGAGAAGGAAGGAGATGTGAAGGAAGGAGATGTGAGCATATGGCATAAGGGCAAAGGGGGGATTGGAAGAGAAAGGGTTTGAATCAAAGGGTTGAATAACTGAAGAAGTGTTGCAAGGCTTTGTGCCTTTGTGAATTAAACCCTATGAACTTAATGAACTTATGAACTTCTTGAACATAAAGAACTAAATGAATTTATGAACTCCTTGAACTCAATGAATTGAATGAACTTACTGAACAAACAGCGAACTCGTAATAACTGGAGTGGAGTTTTGGACCCACGTAAATGTACTGTTGCTGACGGAACAGAAGTAAGAAAATAAAACTGATTAAAAGGGAGCAAATGAAATAAAAAAATATGTGAAAAGATGAATTAAGAAGAAATAGAAACAATGACTGGACAATTCAAGTAGAGAAGAGAGATAGAGAAAAGTAATTATAATTTATATAAACCATCTAGACTAGAAAACAATTGATCTCAAAGTATTATATAAGTGGTTGGACTGGGAATGAAAAAGAAGAAACATGAGAAACCTGGGTTGGGTTCATGGGTATTTGGGAGGCACAAATGCTAGTAGAAGAACATACATGGAGCTAATAGATTAATGTTACTTAAACTGTTGCTTAATTGTTACTATTCAAATATTACCTAATTGATTGACTGGAAGATAGGAAGATAATTGGGACATACTAAGTTTAACTACATGGGTTTATGGGTATATAACTTGATTTAATTCTAATATCAAAGTTTTCTAAGGCTGCTTAGCTGGTTGGGGAATATTAAGTAATAATAAGTAATTATTGCTAAGTTAATGTAAATGTAATTTTGAATTGATACTGCATTTTGAATTTTGAATCTAAATTTCTACCTGGTTGGGGAATAACAAGCAACTGATAATGTTCTTGTTTACTTGAGAGGGATTCTTGAAACTGAGGATTTTATATCTTATTACAGATTTAAAAGGAGTAAAGACACTGTATCTATCGTGACCATTATGGCATCTAAAGGGGCTAAAAAAACAGGCTCCAATCAATCCTCAGTCAATTCCAGCCCAGCACAACAAAAGAAAATTTTAGAACTAATGGGAAAGGAAACAAATAAAGAACAAACCAGTAAGGAAATGGAAATAATAATGGCAATGTTTACAGATCTTAAAACAGAAATTAGAAATAATCAAGAAAAAATGGAGGAAAGGATAGATAGGATACATACAAAGTTGGATGAGACAGTTAAATCCTTAGAACACCAGATTAAGGAACTAACTCTCCACATAACTGACTCAAAAATGATATAATTAAAAATGCTAACAAAATGGAAGAAATAGAAAAGAAATTGAATGAAAGTGAAAAAGAGTTAGCGAGACAGAAAGAACTCAATATAGAGACACAAGCAAAATTAAAAAATTACTTGGAGGTAACCACAAGGATGGAAATGGATAAGGCAGCATACATGTTGAGATTACAACATGTGGAAGAAAAAAAGATCAAGACCTAGGGGAAGTAGTTATTCCTCCACTTGCAGAAAAATTAGGCTTAGAGGTACAAGAACTTGAAAAAGAAATAGAAAGCATGTACAGGGTTAATTCAAATTTTGCCAGAAAGCATAAAATACCGAGAAATATTAGAATAAATTTTGTAAAAAGAAGTACAAAGGACAAGATACTGAAATTAACAAATGACAACCCGTTGGTGATATTGGATAAGGAAGTAACATTACTAAAAGAAATCCCAAAAAGCATAAGAGAAATTAGGAACCACTACCACTTCTTAACAGATAAACTAAACCACCGTAACATAAGATTCAAATGGCTTATTCCATAAGGAATTCTTGTGAATTGGAAATCAAAAAATATAAAAGTAGAGACGGTAGAAGAGGCAGAGAATTTTGATAGACAACACTTCAGAAAAGGTCAACAAGAAGGTGAAGGCTTATCTGATGAGAATAGCAGTGAAGGCATTAGGGAAAGTATCCAGGAACATAATTTATTACTTAGTCTAGAGAATCAGGAAGATCCTTCAGATTTTGAAACAATAACAGGAACCCTGAGAAAGACAAGGGCAACTAAACCAATATATAAAACATAAAAAGGAGAAGGAATAGAGAGGGGGGAGGAGAGGAGAAAAATTGGGGGAAGCAATTTAGACATCAGGGGGGTAAAGTGTCAAGATGAAAATAAATTTATTATCGCTAAACATAAATGGCTTAAATATACCCAAAAAGAGGAAAAACTGTTTTAATAAATTACAGAAAGAAATGATGGACATAATCTGTTTGCAGAAAACACACATAAAAATAAAGATTATAAGCTGCTGGAAAATCCCAAATTTGGTAAGCTTTTTTTCTCATCCGATAAGAATAAGAAGAAATGGGGAATAGCAGTATATGTAAGATCAACTTTAGAATCAAAATTCATCAAAGCAGATTCTGAGGGCAGGATATTAATGATAGAATTAGTAGTAGAAGATAAAAATATTTTATGAATAGCAATATATGCAACAAATGGGAGTCAAACAAAATTCTTTCAAAGTTTATACAAAGATCAAGTTATCAGAAAATGCCAGCATATTTTTTTAATTAGGAGATTTTAACATGATTGTGGACAGAGGTAACGATCATTCAAATGTAAATAATAAAGGGCATAGAAAAAAACTACCACAGATTTTTTTAAAATGGAGTGAAGAGATCTGCTTAGATGATATCTGGAGAGAGAAAAATGCAGACAAAAAGAATATACCTTTTATTCTGCCAGACACAAGACTTGCTCAAGAATTGACATGATTTGGGAGACCACAGATTTAAGGAAAGAAATTGATGAGATAGAAATTAATCCTAACACTTGGGCAGACCATAATCCAATAAGGATAATATGGAAAATAAACAAACCAAAATGTTTAAGATGGTCATTTAACAGGGGAATATTAACTGACATAGAATTCCAACAAAATCTAAAAGAAAATATGGCTTGGTTCTTCAAAGAAAATACAACAGCCGACATTAAATCACAAACTTTCTGGGACACAGCGAAGGTAGTAATTAGATGTAATATAATTGCCTATACAGTAAAAAAAAATAAGCAAAGAAAAGAAACATACAACAATTTGAAGCAAAAATTTAAGACACTAGAAAAAAACATAATAGAGAAACCTAAAGAGAGGGTAAAATTGAGAAAAGAACTGTTATTAGTAAAGCACCAAATAAATAACATAGAAGCTGAAGAACTAGCAAAACAAGTTAAGGCAAGTAAACAAAACTATTTTGAAGCCGCCAATAAACCGGGAAAATGTCTGGCCTATAAAATACGGAAAAGAAAAGAAGAAAGATATATTAGAAGTCTTAAAGATAAACTAGTTAATATACAGGCAAAAAAGGAGTCAATACATGATATAGTGATCAAATATTATGAAGAACTTTATAAAGCACAAAAGACAGATTCAATAAAAGTAGAACAATATTCAAATAGAGCGGAATTGCCTAAACTACCAGATGAAATAAAGACCTTATTAAACGCAGAAATAAAGAAAGAGGAATTAATTGAAGCCATCAAAAAACAAAAAAGGGACAAAGCAGCAGGACCAGATGGGCTGCCAGCGGAGATATATGAATGTCTTTGTGAAATTTTAATAGGAACTATGACCAAGATATTTAACGAAGCACTGAATACCGGTGCCATCACAACATCGTGGGAAGAAGCAATTATTACCTTAATTCCTAAGGAAAAAGCTGACCTAATGGAAATCTCAAATTACAGACCCATTTCACTTTTAAACGCCGACTATAAAATCCTGGCGACAATCCTAGCAGGAAGATTGAAAAATTACTTAAAAGAATACATTCACACAGATCAGAATGGTTTCCTACCAGGAAGACAACCAAGAAATAATATCAGAATTATTCTAGATGTGTTAGAGTATTATGAACTCCACCCAGAAAAAGAAATAGCAATTTTATTTTTAGATGCAGAGAAAGCCTTTGACAGGGTGAATTGGACATTTATGATACAACAACTGAAGATTATGGGATTTGGAGAGAAATTTACAAACTTAATAGCATCTATCTATTCTCAGCAGAGAGCAAGAGTATTAATAAATGGGGAATTATCATCAAACATAAAAATAAACCAAGGTACCAGACAAGGTTGCCCATTATCGCCATTACTTTTTATCCTAGTTTTAGAGGTATTGAACAGAGAGATAAGAAAAAACCAAAGAATCACAGGTCTAAAAATTTAAAAAGAATATAAATTACAAGCATATGCGAATGACTTAGCCTTCATACTAGACCATCCACAAACTTCCGCTCCGATATTACTTAAAGAAATAGAAGAATTTGGTGAGGTAGCTGGACTAAAAATAAACAAAAATAAAACATTTTTTTTAACAAAAATATTCAGAATCAAGAATTAAAACAACTTACAGAATTAACAGGTCTTCACACGCAGAAAAAGATAAAGTATTTGGGCATTTTATTGTCATCAAGATGTTCTTCCTTAAAGGAAGATAATTATGGGAGTTTGTTAAAGCAAATGCAGCAAGATTTAGATAAGTGGAATAAAATGCACCTTTCAATGTTAGGAAGGATAGCTACATTAAAAATGAACATCCTCCGAAACTATTTTTGTTCCAAAATATACCCATTATTACAGGGAAAACCTACTTTTAGGAACTAAACAAAATATCCTCTAAATTTATTTGGTCAGGAAAAAAGCCCAGAATTAGAATGAAGCTTCTACAGGACATCAAAGACAGAGGGGGCTGGGGAGATCCAAATTGGTATTTATATTACCAAACTTGTTCTATGGTCTGGGTGAAAGAATGGATCACATTAAGAAATAAAAGACTATTGAATATAGAAGGTATTGACTTACAAAGGGGATGGCATGCATATTTATGGTATATTAGAAACAAAAGAACTGTGTTTTGTAATAATTATATTCGAAGAACCCTAATACACATGTGGGATAAAATTAGAAATACATTCTACAGGAAAATACCCCAATGGATCTCTCCCCTAGAAGCCACATTTCATCCCAATTTTATAAACCCAGAAAACATAGCAACATATAAGATACTATTAGAGAAAGGAGGCCAATTAAAATCTCAAACCCAATTAGATACTTAAGGCATACTGAAATCATGGTGGCCTTATTATCAACTCCATGACAGATATATGCAAGATAAAAAAGAATATGGGTTCGAGGAACAGGAATCACCAATTGATAAAATACTCCTAAGCTCAGAAACCAAAATGATCCAGAAATTGTATAGAGTCATGCTAGATTGGGAATTAAAAGATGAGGAAGTGAAAAGTACCACAACTGAATGGGCGAGAAATATAGGTCATGAGATTCATTTGGAAAAATGGGAACAACTATGGAAAGTTAATTATAAATTGGTAATAGCCACCACATATAAAGAAAATTTATTAGAATTGTTTTATAGATGGCATATAACACCAGATAAAATAAATAAAATGCCCCCCAAAAGCTCAGAAAAATGTTGGAAATGTGAAAAGCACAGAGGAACATTTTATCACTGCTGGTGGACCTGTAGCAAAATAAAGAAATTTTGG
The DNA here is from genome assembly GCA_029282475.1 of Phrynocephalus forsythii. Classification (NCBI taxonomy): domain Eukaryota; kingdom Metazoa; phylum Chordata; class Lepidosauria; order Squamata; family Agamidae; genus Phrynocephalus; species Phrynocephalus forsythii. The sequence continues at coordinate 128,687,745 of JAPFRF010000001.1, read as the reverse complement.
GCCAAAATCCATAATTGGCTCACCCAAATCCTTCAACAGAATATGGAGTTTACACCAGAACTCTACTTGTTAGGTAGGACCACTAATAACTTTAAAAAGGAAGTACATTATTTAGTGGTTCACATACTAACAGCTGCTAGACTAGTATGGGCACAGAAATGGAAAATTGAAGCTATACCGACTGATGAAGAGATAATTGCAAAAATATTAGAATGTGCTGAAATGAATAAGTTGACTATGACTTTAAAACAAAAAGATGAAAGTAAATTTGCACAAATCTGGAATTTATTTTATGATTGGTTAAAAGGCAAATACAAAAAAGGAGATGAATTACAAACATAAGATAAAGACATAATTAAAGATCAAAGTGTAGACGGAAGAATCCTCCAATGATATATGCAACTATGTAAATGCATGCATTCTGGTTCTTTTTATCTATTATTTTTTTGTCCTACCCTTTGGCCCTTTTTCTTCCAAAGTTTTTTTTTCTTGCTTTTTTTGCTTTTTTGTTTTTTCTCTTTTTTCCTTTTCTTCCCTATCAAACACCAATAATTTATGATAAATACTTACAATCTACAATTATGATAATCATGATTTTGAAATTGTATAAATGTTTGTATATTATGTGAGCTATCAATATAAATAAAAAAATTTAAAAAATCTTTAAAAAAATAAATAAATTCGGCTGCATTTGGCCCCCAGACCAGACTTTGGACATGTTCAACTTAATCCATGTGCTCCTAATCATTTCATTTTATGGCAAGACTGAGAGGAATAAGGCAGAGTTATTTGACTGTATAGCAGTGGTACACAGTAGAGATGGGCACGAAACAGAAAAATGCTGTTTTGGTTTTTCATTTGTCATTGAGAGGTCTGTTTTGGTTCGTTTCAATTTGTCGGGAAATTTTTGAAAAATTTTGTTACCATTTTTCGTTTTTTCATTTGTCATTTATACCCGCTTTTTGTGCGATTTTAAAGGATTTCTCTGTGCAGGCATCCCCCAACGCCCCAGACCAGAGGGGAAACACTAAAAAATTGGATGCTGGCAGAGACACAGTATAGACTAGGTATGCAGGGAGGCTGCAAAGGCAGCGGTGGGCGTTGCCCAGGGTGCAAGGCAGCCGCAGAGTGACTGCACTGCGGGGCAGGGGAGGGTACTCACCGAGAGGTACGCAGCATGCATGCACACAGGAAGGCTGCAGGACTGAAGCTAGAGTCGCAGCGACAGCAATCCCACCCTAACTCCCACCAGAGGCTGCAAGGAGGACGGGGGCTGCCAGACCTTTTTATGCCCTCTGTGGCTGCCAGACCTGCCTGCCCAGTCTGCAACCTGGGCATGCTATTGGTTGAACATTATCCCACATCACATGGCTTGCCTCCATTTTGTGGCTGGTGGCAACATCCATTTTAAAGAGAAAAGAAAAATACATCACGATGGGAGAAGACAAAAACAAACGTTTTAAGGACCTCAACCCCCCTGGTAGGTATTATCAGACAATATAAATAATTATTGCTGTGTTTTTACGGATGTCCAGGGCGTTTTTTAACATTTAAAACAGGTCATTTCATTGTGCGTCGCCATTAACGGAAACAAAACGTAACAACCACAATTTTCATGGTTCTGTTCGTTTCCTTTCATTTTCATCACAATTTTCATTTGTCGTTTCGTTACATAATGGAAACAACAAACAGTAAAGGAAATGAAAAAATGTTCGTTCCGTGCCCATCTCTAGTACACAGTATGAAGGTTGCATACCATACAGTGGTGAGGACAAATCAGAAAAATGGTGATAAGTCACAGTTCATAATTTGTCAACTTAACAAATCACAAATCACATAATTATGAATTTTTTACAAATTGACAAAGCAATTTGTTAGTTTGTATTTCCTTTAATACTCCTATAAAATGCCCCCCCAGCACTAAGAGACACCAACATGGCTAAGAAACTTCTCCTGAATCACCCCTGCAATCACTGAAAGATTGCTGAAAGCTTGGTTTTTACTTATCCAGGTTATGCTCCAACAAAGAGGGACCCACCAGGAAAGTAATTCCTCCATTCCTCCAAGCACCTAAAAACACCAAAATCTCATCCACACTTCCCCAGACTCTTCTCTACAGTCCCTGCAGAACTGCTAAAGTTTAGCTCTTATCTTTCATCTCCTACTACTTCAGGAAGGTGGTCAACAATGTTTTTCCCAGTCTATCTGATTGAACTGTAGAGGAAAATGGGTTAGGACTGCTAGTTTAAGGAGGTGCCAAAGGTCATCGCTGTGCATATCTGTCATAGGAAATAAGAAATGGGAGGGTTAAAAGAAGTAAATATGATGGCTAAATTACACAGCGCATGTTGCTGTTGTTTTTCCTACCTCCTGCCTTCTTTGGAAATTGATTTGCTTCATATTTCTGCTGAGATATCATTGGGCCATTCATGTCAAGTTATATCAACTGAGCTACATTACGTTCAGTAATGCAATGTGATTGATGTAAGGTGATTGAGAAATGCCCTCCAGTGGTCCAGCAGGGATATGCTCTCCCTCTCTGTATGTTTCCTTGTTTGCTCATTTCTCTCTAAGTGTGAAAGAGTACAAGGTCAAATAGTAGAGAACACCAAAACAAATCTTAGGAGCGCACTGCTGTTAGATTCAGAACGAGCACCTTGGGTCATGAGACCACCACGTTACTCATATTACTGTATTACTGTAAGCCGCCTTGGGTCCTTTTCCAAGGAGAAAGGCAGGGTAAAAATATAATAAAAATAAATAAAGATCAATATAACAAACTTATGTGTCAGATTATTTTTCAGTTCATAAAATTAATAATAAACAAAAGTAACATGATATTTGACTTGCAGTTGAAGGGCAAGAAAGAGCACTCATGTCATGATTAGACACCAAATTAAATCACCAACATCACGGGCTTCACACAAACACATGGAAAAGGAAAGAATCTCCATTTGAGTTCCGTTTGTCTACCAATATGCAAATTCATTCTCAAGGCTTTCAACAGGATATTGCACCAGGAGCCAAATTAGTTCAAGAAAAAAAATTGCACAAATAAGTCAAGTTTGGTGGGCTTGGGAAATTTGTAGCACTCCACACAATGAAATCTAATTCCCATCTGCCCCAGATGTATGGCCAGTGAACAGGGATTGTGCAAACTGAAGTACAATGGGATCGGGAGGGTCACAACTTGTGTTCCTACCACAGAAAGCAGGGCCAGTCTTAAGTGTATCCTTTTTATGTACAGAAGGATATCCACAATTTAGTAAATAAAGTACATTTTCTGTGCCATCGCTTTTCCAGTTCAAGGTTCTTGTGTTTTGTTGGAATCCTAAAAGAGCTCTGATTTTTGAATGCACTTCTATGGATTGCTGTGGTTTCGTCATTCTTTGTTAACTTTCAGAAAAGCCATGATGGTATTAGTCAGTCTTCTTATCTAAAGAAAAACACGGACAAAAACCAGAACATATTCTGTTTAGGAGAAATGGACAAGGTGTTAGGGCCTTAATTCTCCTAACACTAAATGGCCAGCAGATGTGACAGTATTACAACAAGCATACTATTCATAAATGAATACTCCTCTTTATTATGTAATCTTTCTTCAGATTCACTGGAAGTAACACTGTTGGAATATATACATATTTGTCATGCAGGGACGAAGTCATACTCTCTCATCTAATTAAATTCTTCTGACACTAAAAATTAAAGAGCATCATATACACAGAAGTAAGCCTTTCCTTGGGGTGGGAGTGGGGGAGAAGCCAAACTGATGTTGCTGCTTCCCCCTTTCTTTTTGGGCTCTCACTAGCATCTGTTTGGGTTCTCCTGCTCTCTCTCTCTCTCTCTCTCTCTCTCTCTCTCTCTCACACACACACACACACACACACACACACACACACACACACACACACACACACACACACACACACACACACACACACACACACACACACCTCTAAATCTTTTCAGGACAGGTTTGTTCTTAGAGATTAGTACAAAACATTGTTTTGGTGGTTTGTACCAGATAATCCTTTGGAAGAACAGGTATTTGGCAGTTTCCAGACCCCTATTCTCTGGCAGCTGCCCACTCAGAGGCAGCACCCTGAGGACTGCCCTGCCTCTTCTGGGCCCTGTTTCTGAGTGGGCACCTGCCAGAGGAGGAGGGGCTGGGAATTGCTAAACACCTGTTTGTTCAAATAAGAAACAGGCAAAGACCTGTGCATCTCTAATAGTGCTGACTATGGAATATACTGAAATGTGTTTCTTTTTCTATTATAGAAGTGTGTGGGAAAGTAAAAGCAAAGCAAAGTGAGCTGCTTATATACTGTCTCCAGCAGTTCACAGAAACTGGACAGTAATTAATTTAATTAATTCAATATTTTTTAATAATTATTTATTTGCATACACTCCCTGCAAGTGAGCTGGGCACTCATTTTACAAACCTCAGAAAATGGAAGGTGGAGTCAACCTGACCCCATTGGATCAAACTCAAGTTGTGAGTAGAGTCTTGGCTGCAGTACTGAAGTTTAACCATGCCCCGTGAGGGCCCTAAAGAAAAATTCAAGGGACCCTTGTGACCAGAGATCTAAATGACACAATTAAAATGGCAGGGTAGCACTTTAAGTTTCATGACTCCAAATTAAAGATGGGCACAGAATGAACAATTTTTTGTTTTCATTTTTCGTTTTTTGTTTTGTTACGCAATGAAATGGCAAAAAAATTTGTCCCTAAAATGAAATGAAATGAACAGAAACACGGGGATTTTTGTTGTGCGTTTTGTTTCCATTACAGCTGCTTTAAATGCTAAAAAAAAATCACTTAAAATTGGAATAAATGGTAACTAAACTGTAATGAACCGGTAATGAAATAAAAATGATTTTTTTGCAAAAATTCATGAACAACGGAAACGAACCGAAACGGACCTCTAAACAACAAATGACAAATGAAACTCCATTTTTTCTATTTGTGCCCATCTCTACTCCATATTAGTGAATATTTGGATTTGTTGCTTGGTTTGAGTTCAAACCATAGTTTACACTGGGGGATGGGGCTTTGAACTACTCTGGATAATTTAAAGTATCTCACTAAACAGCAGATGCTAGAATTCTGACAGATATAATAGTGTCTACTTGCTATGCCATTATCACAGTTTCATTTCATTTTGTTACAGCTCAATGACACAACATACTGGCACTTGTTTAGGATGTAGTGCAGCTAGAAAGTCATAGTGCCACAGCATGTGAGCTAGAGCCCACATGCAAGATTGTTGGAACTCCAACAGCTCTCTACATATTGGTGTCATTAAAATAGCATCATCAGAATGTCACTGACAGAAATTGCATTCATATTCAATTTGATATGACTTGATACATGTTTTGAATCTTTGTGTGGGAGTTTCAAAAATAGACAAAAGAATGAAATTTTGCTTTAATGTATGAATTTGCTATAATGAGTGAATGAATGAATTGATGCTTTATTACAGTCACTGACAAAATCCAAAATACATATGTATAAATAGTGCCACTTACAGCAAAACCAGCAGGAAAATGCTACATAAATTGAATCAACCTAAGTTGTAGCTGTTTGAGCATTTGTTCAAACATCATGAGCATAAATTATAATTGCTACTGTACAAAATTTGGCTGAATTAGACAGCATACTGAAGTAGGACGTTCTGGGGTGTATATGTTTTGCCCTGACAACAGGTAAAAGGTAAAGGTAAAGTCCCCCCCCCGCACAAGCATCCTAGTCGTGTCCGAATCTAGGGGCAGTGCTTATCTTTGTATTCAAGCCAAAGACCCAGTGTTGTGCAAGTCCACAAACATGTGGCCAGCATGGCTGCAAGGAAGCACTGTTTTACCTTCACACTTTTAATGGCGGTACCTATCTATTTACTTGCATTTACATAGTTTTGAACTGTTAGGTTGGCAGGAGCTGGGGTTAACAGCGGAAGCTCACTCTGCTGCGTGGCACCTGGGATTCGAACCGCTCAGCTGCCGACTTTGTAGCTGACAGTTTTCAGTGCTGTAGTCTACTGAGCCACCATGTGGGGGTGTAAAATGCCTCTGGTGGCCTGGGAAATTATACAATGAGTGATGGTGGTAGCCACCATCATAAATGGCTTCAAAAGTGACTTAAGAAAGACACCTTCTCTATTGTGTGGGAAAGAAAGCAGCCTGCAGCAGTCTGGGAATTTGAAGAAATCTCTCTGACTCTCAAAGATTCATGGAACGGTGACCGCTGTTGGTTTCTATTAAAGATGGGCATGAAACAAAAAATGGTGTTTCGGTTTTTCATTTGTCATTGAGAGGTCTGTTTCAGTTCGTTTCCGTTTGTTGTGAATTTTTGGAAAAATTTTGTTTCCGTTTGTTGTTTTTTCATTTGTCATTTCTACCCGCTTTTTGCGCGATTTTTAAAGCATTTCCGTGCACAGGCATCCCCCAACGCCCCTGACCAGAGGGGAAACACTAAAAAAATGGATGCTGGCAGAGACACAGTATAGACTAGGTACGCAGGGAGGCTGCAAAGGCAGCGGCGGGCGTTGCCCAGGGTGCAAGGCAGCCACAGAGTGACTGCACTGCGGGTCAAGGGAGGGTACTCACCGAGAGGTACGCAGCATGCATGCACACAGGGAGGCTGCAGGACTGAAGCTAGAGTCGCAGAGACAGCAATCCCACCCTAACTCCCACCAGAGACTGCAAGGAGGGCAGGGGCTGCCAGAGCTTTTTATGCCCTCTGTGGCTGCCAGACCTGCCCAGTCTGCAACCTGGGCATGCTATTGGTTGAACATGATCCCATCACATGGCTTGCCTCCATTTTGTGGCTGGTGGCAGCATCCATTTTAAAGGGAAAAGAAAAATACATCGCGATGGGAGAAGACAAAAACAAACGTTTTAAGGACCCCAACCCCCTGGTAGGTAATAATTTCAAATAATTATCACATTATTGCTGTGTTTTTACAGATGTCCAGTTTTAATACCCAATAAATCAATCAATATTAGGCATCTGGGAGCCATTTGGGGTCAATGTCCCCTTACTCTCCTTAAAGGGAAAAATACATCGATCTGAGAAAAGACATAAATGCAACTTTTAAGGACCCCAACCCCCTGGTAGGTATTATCAGACAATATAAATAATTATCGCTGGATTTTACGGATGTCCAGGGCGTTTTTTAACATTTAAAGCAGCTCATTTCATTGCGCATCGCCATTAACGGAAACGAAACATAACAACCACAATTTTTGTGGTTCTGTTCGTTTCGTTGCATTTTCATCACAATTTTTGTTTGTCGTTTTGTTACATAATGGAACGACTAACGAATAACGGAAACAAAAAATGTTCGTTCCGTGCACATCTCTAGTTGCTATCTCCATATAGAGTGTGTAGATGGCTGTATTAGAAATTGTCCTTCCATTCCCCTTTGTGACTTGCAGGAAGTCCTCACCAATCCTTCATAGTAATGGAACATTTTTTTCTGCTCCACCTCCTACTGGTTTGAGGGCTTTCACTCCCATACTTAGGGCTGGAGGGTTCTCACCGAACTATAAGTGTGTAAGTCTTTAAGATATGAAAGTCCCACTCCTAGTACCATGTTCCTGGTACAATAATAGGGGAGGGCCTGCTTCTAGGCCAGGCATGTCCATACTTCGTCCCTCCAGATGTTTTGGACCGCAACTCCCACAGTCCTTTGCCATTGAAAATACAGGCTTGGAATTCTGGGAGTTGTGGTCCAAAACATCAGGAGGGCCAAAGTTTGGACATGCCTGTCTAGGCTTTCCCAACCTTTGTTTGGTTGCTCTAGCAAGGGGATACATGAAGGACCTGTGGTTTGATCCAAAGTAGTTCATTCTGTGTATTTATGAAGACTAGATGTCAAATCAATACTCTTTTCATTTTTGACCTGTAAAATTAACAACCTTCATTGGCTTTCTATGTGATTCCAGTAATTAAAGTGGACTCCTTCAGTACTATACTGATAATTTATGACAATTGCATGATTCAAATAGATGTCCATATGGCCCATTGCTATTATTCTACTAGCATCCCACCAGGCTATTTCTAAATGACTTTTGGAATAGCAATCAAATAGGACAGTTAAGTATGTATTGATTAAAACAAAGTAATACAATTGACCAATCTTAAATAAGGCACAGAACAAAATATTTAAACCTAATAAAGATTAATGATCCCTTACCTTCCTACACATTTTCCCAACTAGAGCAACTGGTTTTAAAAATGAGGACTTAGCTGTTGGCGTAATGTTACTAAGCTTCAACATAATTATCGCTGTCACTTTGTTTTACATTTCATTTTTCTCTGACTTCCCTGCATTGTGTTTGTCTCAGCCAAGAATGCATCCAATCCATCTGATGAAGTCACTAAAGCGCATGTCATAATAAATGTGCCTCTGCTATGAAATGCTACACATTTCACTCAAAGAACACACATTCTGTGTTTTAATCTATATATGAATGCTAAAGAACTATTCTTTGATTTCCTTTGAATCAGAGCTCAACTATCAAATGACATACAGTAATTTATGTAATATCTTTCCTAAAATTATACAAATCAAAAATATTGTGTTGCTTAATATTAGACTTGTTTTTAAAACTTTAACTTGTATGTGGATTAGTTATATTATAGCTATCCTTTAAATATTATTTAATATTGCATTTGTATTTTTCGCAGTAAGCGTGTATGGTGCCAGAAGATTCTTAATTATTTATGTTACCATTAGAGATGGGCATGAAACAAAAAAATGGTGTTTCGGTTTTTTGTTTGTCGTTGAGAGGTCTGTTTCAGTTCGTTTCCGTTTGTCGTGAAAATTTTGAAAACTTTCATTACCATTTTTTGTTTTTTCGTTTGTCATTTCTACCCGCTTTTTGCAGGATTTTTAAAGCATTTCTGTGCGCAGGCATCCCTCAATGCCCCAGACCAGAGGGTAAACACTAAAAAAAATGGATGCTGGCAGAGACACAGTATAGACTAGGTATGCAGGGAGGCTGCAAAGACAGTGGCGGGCGTTGCCCATGGTGCAAGGCAGCCACAGAGTGAGTGCACTACGGGGGCAAGGGAGGGTACTCACCGAGAGGTACGCAGCATGCACGCACACAGGGAGGCTGCAGGACTGAAGCTAGAGTCACAGAGACAGCAATTCCACCCTAACTCCCACCAGAGACTGCAAGGAGGACGGGGGCTGCCAGAGCGTTTTATGCCCTCTGTGGTTGCCAGACCTGCCTGCCCAGTCTGCAACCTGGGCATGCTATTGGTTGAACATGATCCTATATCACATGGCTTGCCTCCATTTTGTGGCTGGTGGCGACATCCATTTTAAAGGGAAAAGAAAAATACATCACGATGGGAGAAGACAAAAACAAACGTTTTAAGGACCCCAACCCCCCTGGTAGGTATTATCAGACAATATAAATAATTATTGCTGCATTTTTACAGATGTCCAGGGTGTTTTTTAACATTTAAAACAGCTCATTTCATTGTGCGCCGCCATTAACGGAAACAAAACATAACGACCACAATTTTTGTGGTTCTGTTCATTTCGTTTCATTTTCATCACAATTTTTGTTTGTCGTTTCATTATGTAACGGAAACGACAAACAGTAACGGAAACGAAAAAATGTTCGTTCCATGCCCATCTCTAGTTACCATTGGTGGTAAAATCAAACCAGTAGTCACTTAAGAAGTTTATTAAATACTAATAAAAATACCAATTTAGTATTACTGTGCATCCTCACCATCAATACATATACATTCCTATCATGACATATATAAAACTTGTGTTATGAACAGACTATGGTGACCAAGTCTCAAAATGGCAGTTGATTAGGAAATGTCTCTGTTTCTATAAACTGGACACGCAGCCCCAGCACAAGTGGAACTTTTTGTGTGTGAAGCAGATTTGAAAACTGGAGGTTTTTAAAAGAAGTGAATTCCTAAAAAGGCCTTGGGTCCCTTTTAAAAGGAAGGTAAGGTAAAAGTATTTTAAATAAATAATAAAAAAATCATTCTTCATATACTCCCTTTAAATAGTGAAGTTGATTTTCCTCCTGTTTTTCCTTTTAATTCACAACCAATTGGAAACCATTGTTCTTAACTACTGCTTTGATTTGTTGTTTTAAATGTCTGAAACCGCTTAGTCCTTCTCATAAATACAGCTTGTAAAAATAATAAATAAATAAATAAATAAATAAATTTAAGGGATTTTCTCTTTCCAAATGTCTGAATTACATATACAGCTTGTAAAATTAATTATTGTATTGGAACGTAAGTTGCTTGCTGTTGTTTCTTGCTTCTTTACTGTTATGTGATTTCTTTCCCTTCCAAATACATTGAACTAAAATTTTGCTTTGATAATAGACTGATATTCCAGCATTCTACAATACATAGGGAACATACAAGGAGACTCAGGAAGGGGATGGGTTAAAGTCATGTAGTCTGCATGCTTTTCAAGAAGGATCTGTACACTTTCAAACTCATCAGATTTTCTCTATTTCTTTTAACATTCTTATTTATTGACATATTTTTAATAATTGGATTTTCATTGCTTCCATTCTGGTTCTCCCTCTCAGTTTTATTGTGCTACTTTTAATGAGCTATTTATCTTAATCATTTTAAAAATTATTATTATTATTCCTTCCTTCCTTTCTTTCTCTTTTTTGATGAATGTATGTTTTATTCATGGATATATAAACAAACAACCTTTTTGGAAGAAACCCCACTGAGATGAGGAGGGAAACACACAGAATAATGTATCTCTAAGGAGCCTGGTGACAAAGATAAAGTCCAGGTGAAATGGTCATTCTGGTCTGCTGATGTCCCTTTAACCCTGTTATGAAAAAAAAATCAACCATGAAATCTTATATGGTAGTGAAATAAACAACACAGCATAGCAGATAGGAGATTCCATGTGTTCATTGCTTAGTGAAATGAGTCTGTGCCTGTTGCCTTTGCTCTCCATGATAAAATGTGATTGCTGCACTTGCTGACATTTAAATATAAGGTGGACTCCTTTAAAGATGCCCCAGCACCTGCATGCATCTATGCATGAGGTAGTTCAATCCAAATGTACTGCAGCCAAGAAGTCAGAAGACAATCGCAACTAGGATGGACAAGGGCAAGAATGAATTAATTAGGAAAGATCCCAAAGTGTAAGGGAGGTGTCACTGAAGACCAAGACAGAGATCATCCCTACTCTTTATTTCTTATTTCATGTCTGGTTATGAAAGACAGACAGTTCAGAAAAACTGATAGGGAAAATTAATTCTCATGAATTGGGGTTTCCTGCATGGCAGGAGGTTGGACCAGATGGCCCTTGAGGTCTCTTCCAATTCTATGATTCCATGATTCTATGAAATTCAGTGCTGAAAGAGAGCTTTGCGAATACCCTGGACTGCCAGAAAGAACAACAAATGGGTCCAAGATCAAATCAAGCCTGAACTATCCCTGGAGGGGAAACAGCAGCTTTCCTACACTGCACACTTCCTGATAAGACAGAATCCACTGGAAAAGCCAATAATGCTAGGAAAGTTTAAAGGTATTAGGAAAAGAGGAAGGCCAATATGAGATCAATTGACTCACTAAAGGAAGCCACAGACTTACTGCAGCCAAGCAATTCTTGTTGAGAACAGGACATTTTTGAAAGCACTCTTCAAATGGTCACCATACATTAGAAGTGTTTTGATGGTACATAACATCTTATTTCAGAATTTTAGCTGCTGACCCAGATTAACAGCTCTTCCTGTTTCCAGAAAGGGAAACAGGAAGATGGCATGCACGAGGCAGTTGCTGGAAGTTGCTGGAGTCTTTTCATAGACACTCATTGAAATTAACTTTTTGTCTTACACAACCTTGCTTTAATAAACTTTCAATGTGTCAGCCTTCCTATAGAAACACTTTAGTGCCCAAAGCCCGCACTGCAGGTAATATACTATATATATTGACAATTTATGCATAATATGTGAAGTTACAGGTGTGAAGTGCATTGTCAAGAATGTACCTTTCTGCCTCTGGAAGAAATTCATAGAATACTTGAGTTGTAGGGAAAATGACAGCCAGGAAAGGATAGGAATGAAAACTGATTTACAGTGGTGGGAACCTGTGAAGGACAGAGATTAGCATTGAAGTGAGTAGGAGGATCCCAAATGGTCTCCAAATTCGTGGTTTTCTCTTCCAACAAGTTTGAAATGTAGGCAGCTGTAGACAAAATAAATGCACACTCCACCCTAACATTGTTAGGGTGCTAAAAACAGTAAGTATATATTTAGAAAGAATTAAACAAGCATTATATTTTAAATGGTAATTGAAATCAACACTGATGCAGACAATCAGGATTGTGGGGAAGGTGCCTAAATATGGTACAAAAGGTCATAAAGTTTCAGGGATAGGTCTCTAGAGCTAGAAATGTAGAGATGTGTGTGTGTTTTGATTACAATATTTATCAAACACTTAAAACACATTTTTTAAAAAGGGCAGAACAATCCACAACTGAAACATGCCCTAACACCTCATCAATTAGCTGCAATTAACCCTTACAAGTAACACAAACCTTACCTTAAGACCAGTATGATTTTTGTCTGACCTAGAATGATCAGGACTTGGGGGAATGCATCCTTGTCTTTACAAAGTGATTGAACATGAGGGAAAAATCTAGAATTAGATGACACTTAAGCCAGTCAAATGCTTTTCTTATTTAGAAATTTTGTAAACCACCGGCATTTTTTTCATCCTGCAAAGCAAGTTGACAAACTTTGTAAGATTTGTTGGAAATGAATTTCTTCCATATTGGTGACAGTGCAATCAGGTGGTTTCAACTATACTCACTATGACAAGGACCATCCTGTAATTGTATTCCATGGTAAGAACATATTTGACTATACAGGGTTTCAACCCCTTGATTTTAAGAGTAGAGCACTCAAAACCTAGGGCTTTCAAAAACAACTTGGGGAGTTTTCATTTAACCCACACTCCTTGGTTAAAATATCATATTCCTCTTCTTCATTATGAAACTATTCTAAATATAGTAAATTTGCATCAAAATCACCTGGAGCAATAGTATCATTCAACTTTAACCTCAGCTTGCTGAATAGGTTACCTCAAACTGTGACACCAAGTTGTCAAAATCATGGTTCATCAGTTCATAAAGCTACTAAGCAGCAAGAGACATATATGTGTCTCCTATAAAACTGATGCAAAATTGTCTTCTGATAGTGAGGGGAGGGTAGCTAGTCACATGAGCCATCTGTAGGAAATTACACTAGCTCACATCATACAGTGTATCATTCATTTAATTTTCCCACCATGTTTGCTTAATGGTCTGCAAACTGGCATTTTACAAGATTCTCCATTTTTTCCCAAGTGTTGAGAATTTGCAGCTCTTGACAGGTGCACACTGACATGTCATCACAAAGCCAAGGCATCTTTAATAACAGGGAGAAATGTCAGCACATTTCTTATGAAGAGCAGCACTTCCTGTGGATGAGTGCACCCTTCTATGTCTCTTAATTTATGTGACTTAAACATGACATACTATTTCCCATTATCAGAGGAAAGAGGATAATACCCATCCATAGCCATTACAATTGCAAGGAATAAAGTTTGGTTGTCTAGTGAGGGTGATGATTGTGATCAGTACCAACAAAGGAAGTTATGATCATGAATTGAGTCATGTCTTTCTGTACAAAGTTGTCAGCCTCCCCCAACCTAACCCAGCACTTGTGGTGTCATGAAGATGAATTGCTATAAAGCTGAACAACTCATTTTGCACCCATTTCTAATAACTTCTTGTTGCCTTTTGTGTACCTGCTCACCTTTTCTATAGGGGCTCAGTGGGCTAGAGCTCTGAAACTGTCGGCTGCAAAGTCAGCAGCTCAGCAGTTCGAATCCTGGGTGCCATGCAGTGGAGCGAGCTCTTGCTGTTAACCCCAGAGCCTGCCAACCTAGCAGTTTGAAAGCATGTAAATGTAGGTAAATAAACAAGTACCACCATAAAAAGTGGAAAGGTAAACAGTGTTCTGTGCGCAGAAATGCATTCAGCCATGCCAGCCACATAAGAAAAACATAAGAAGAGCCATGCTGGATCAGGCCAAAGGCCCATCTAGTCCAGCTTCCTGTATCTCACAGCGGCCCCACCAGATGCATTTGGGAGCGCATGGCCACAGACTTGCACAACACTGGCTCTTTGGCTTGACAACAGATATGGGCACCACCCCTAGAGTCGGACACAACTAGCACACATGTGCAGGCGGAACCTATACTTTTACCTAATCTTTTCTGTATTTACATCAATTGTTGTGTTTTAAATTCTCTGTCTACCCATCTTTAAGTCCAACCTGTGTTTCTTATTTGTGTTGTATCAATGAATTTAAAAGTCCCTGATTTTGGCATGCTAGTGGATACTTTCAGCATGCTAGAATTCACAAAAATGCTGCTATATTGTGGTGGGGACCCTTAAAAGAAGAAGAAGAAGAAGAAGAAGAAGCCTTTTGTAGATTTTTTTTTTGAAAAACAAAACAGCCCTACAATAATCTCCAGGTTTCCATGACTGTCTTATGGCAAATACACCTAAGCAAAAACATAGCAGTAACCCATCAATTATGGAGGAGCAGACCTTTTCCTCACCCTTACCTTTCTTTCACCTTTAACCCATAATGGTGATAGGCAGGCACAATTTTTTAAACAAACAAACAAAATCCAAAAGCTATACTGCCACTTTTCCTACCTGACAAGTTGGTGTTGTAGATACAGTGATACTCAGATTACTTTCTGTCAAATGATGGATGGCAGAGCTTGGGCAATGTATTTGAACCCTCTCTATTCCTACCCAGCATTTTTTTCTGCAGCAGTGTGGGGATATCACCTACAGTACCAAATTGTTACAGAATACATGCCAGCTGGGAATCCAGTCATTAACTTTTCAAAGCTCTAATAGACCACTACAATCATCTGTACAGCATGGGATTAATAATATATGTAAGAAACTGAAGGACATAGACTTGCTTGGGTACAATCATTAAGTGCACAGGAAGGGTTATGAGAGCCAAACTATAAGTTACAGATTAGAGATGAAAGCACGTTAGTGTTCCAGAGTTGTCATTTAGGCAGACTTTTGTATCTGAGAAATGGGACTAGCAAATTAAGTTCATGTTCCCCTCCTGAAGATTATAGAAGCCCCTGTTTACCCATTTCATTGGAATAAGGCTGAGTGTTATTCATTAAATCAATGTGAGATGGATCCTATCAAACAGAAAAGCTAACAAAAGTTAGGTTATGCCTACATGGGCAATTTGATTGTATAAGATTCAAAGCTTGTAGTATGGTTGAATTCTCTGTCAGTGATCACACAAGGGCTGTGAATTGATTCAGAAGTTCAGTGCTACCACTTGATGGTATTCATATTCATATCCCCCCATAGCCTTTACTTCTCTCCCCTCATTCCACCTCCACCAATCTTTTTACAGTTCACTGTCAAACCATTTGGCTTTGAAGGATTGTATGATGTTCTAGAAAAGGTGGTAGTATTCCAAAGTTCTTACTTACACATGCAGGGATGTTTTTTCATTTGGGTTGTTACTATTTTGCTCGTTATTTTTATTTTATTTTTCTTATCTGGTGGCAACCTATCTAGCACTAAACTAGTATATCAATACAAATGATAAAGTTATCTAGTGCTAACCTCACACATATATAAATAGACGGAAGACAATTTTTGGAGTGGTCTCTTGCTTTTACAGTCATCTCGAGTTGTTTATTGTCAAACCATTACGCTCCCAATGAAACTGAAGTTGAATGCATCGTAAAGCAAAACCAATCCATTTGAAAATTATTTGATGTGAGAAAAGCTGCTCCTGTAACAGTCATACAGTTTCAGCCATACAAGGACTCCCTCTTCTAATGACAAATATAGTTCATCCTACTTGTAAGTGTTAAGTGCATTGTTTGACCTTCAATCATCTTGCCACTAAAAATCCACCACCCTGACGCTTGAGCCACACTTATGATACCTAAGTGAACACAGCTCTTATTTCAGGCATAGCAAGACTCCATGGTTGTTTCTGAACTCATCAGGAATGAAAAGCATTCAACCCCTCTCTCCAAGTGACGCCTAGACAGAAGGTAGTGTGCTTTCACGTCTTTTCGATGAAGGAAAGGTCCTGTTGTGCCTGCTCCATGAGCTGAACCACTCGCTTGCTAATTCCACTGCGGTTAAGACAAGAGATGTAATTTACTAAAGTGTGATGAGTTTCTGTCAGCCTAAATGGAGCTGTCCATCAAGTGTATTGTAATCTAGCCCCCGAAACAATATAGAAGAGTCAAAGTAAATTGTAGCCTCTTTTGTTAGTTGCTCAAGTCAGATAGATTCCTGTTTTGTTCTCCTGTCCATGAAAACATACCTGATTACCCGGCAATTTCCTTTGATTTCAGCCTAGTTTGCTGCAATAAGTAATGGCGGCTGGGCAGAGAAATGTTCTGTTTGTTCTGAGAAGAAATGTCTTCAACTACATCAGAGATGTCGAATATGTGTGAATAGATCACCATCAGATTTTTCTAGGTAAACTCATATTTATTGTAGGGCCTTGGGGCAGCTTAATGATTTTGTTATATAGCGTATAAAGATCATAGTCAATGCATTTGACAACCACATATCTCATTTAAAGAGCATATTATTGTACATGTTCTAGATGTGCCTGAGTATGATTCTGCTCTTTTTGTTTCATTTAGTTTTTAAAGAAAACCTTCTGAATAACATATTTTGGTCAGTATATTCAGGTAAATATGATCCAATAGTTCATCCAGAAAAACAGATGCCTTAAACCAGGCATGTCCAAAGTCAGGCCCCGGGGCCAAATGTGGCCCGTTTTCAAATTATGAGTGGCGTGCAGCCTCTTCTCCTTGCTGGCTCAGCCTGTCATTCATCCCAACCAGCTGGCCTCTCCCCAAACCTGATGGAGAATGTCAGCTTGCAGTTTTATGGTTTGCCTGCCCTTACTGCATCTGTCCGTCCCCCCAGCCACCTGTCCAGCCTACCCACCCCCAGCTCCATTGCTGTAGCATCCTCCCTGCCTCCCTGCATGCTCTAGAGCACTGATGGTGAACCTATGGCACGGGTGACAAAGGTGGCACTTGGAGTCCTTTCTGTGGGCACCCGACATTGCCCCTTCATAGCCACCCGTATACAGGTTAAATTACTGTATTGGCACTTTGCAAAAAATTTAGTGGGTTCTGAATTGCAGTTTGGGCACTCGGTCTCTAAAATGTTCGCCATCACTGTCCCAGAGGCTTGCCATTGGCCTGGGGCCCAAATGCGGCTGAATGGTTGGTCCCCACACATTTTTACCTCACCAAATCTGGCCCTTCTTGCAAAAAGTTAGGACACCCCTGCCTTAAACCATCAATCTCTTAACTAAAATATTGCATTTGCCAATTTGAACCTCTTTATCTGAAAAAAAAATGGCTAACATCCAGGCTGTCAGACTACACTTCCCCATTTAATCTTCCACAAGTCTCAAAATCATTTGGGGGGGGGGCTTTGCTCAGTTCCTTCATTTTTATAGGTAGATTTGATGGGGACTCAAGAGCAGGCCTTTTCAGTATTTGCATTCAGATGGTGTGATTCCCTCCACTGTGAAGATAAGCTACCCCCACTTCTCATTTCCACATCAGTTGAAAACATTTTTGGTCCTACAGTTTTTTCATATTTAATATTGAGGTTTAATATAGGTAGTAGACATGGGCACGACTTGGCGAAATTCTCGTTTCCGTTCGTCGTTTCCGTCACACAACGGAAACGGTAACGACAATTACTCTGCCAGAACTCGAACTCGAACCAAAAACAGAAAAATTGGGTCTGATTTGTCGTTTTCGTTCCTGGCATCGCGCGGCAATCGCGCGATGCCAAGCGCAAGCGGCACAGAAAAAAAGTTTTAAAAATAAAAAAACCCAATTCCCGGCCAAAAAAGCAGGCAAAAATATGCCTGCCTGAGTGAGGGCACCTACCAGAGAAGTGGCTTCTGGGGGGGTCCCCGGCCTCCCCCTCCTGTCCTGGGCTGCTCTGGTGGGGGGCATCCTCGTCATCTCGCCAACTCGCCATGCCATGCGGTGCGGGCGGGGGATCCTAAATGGGGCGACCACAATATTTATTTTGAAATCGTGGTCCAAAAACACACCAAAGCACCACAGAAACATGCGAAAATAGCTATTTTAAAACTGCCTGAATTTTTACAGTAGCAGCAGTGGGTTTTTCTTGCAACAAAATGTCTCCATTGATTTTATTTATATTTATATTTATATTTATTTTTTTACACCTGCGCAATGATGGGCTGGCCATGGGAGTGGACCATGCAAATTTTTGGAGCCATTCCACCAATTGCATGGCCACTTAGCCAGGTTTTGACCGAGACTTCTGGGATGTGCCAGTCGGGCATAAAAAGCCCACTAACCCTAGCCTGAACCCTAATCCTAACCCTAACCCTAACCCTAACCCTAACCCATACGCCAGTATACTGTCCTTCTTAGTGGGTCAGAGAGGCACCCAGAGGTGCACCCCAGTAACTCACCCTAACCTTTCCCATAACCAAAGCCTAGCCCTTGCGCTAACCCTAACCCTAAGCCAGATCTGTGTACTCGCATTGCACTACAGCAAGTACACTTCCCTTCTTAGTGAGCCAGAGGACGTCCACAGGGGTCCTCTCTCACTTTGTTCCTCCTCCCCATCCCCAGCCCAAGTGCACCGTATGCCAGGCAGTGAGTCACAGAGGCACCCGAAAGAGAGGTGCCTCTGCCTGCCACTGCAACTTGGTATGCATATCCAATTGGCTATGCATACCCCTTTGTAGCAGGCCAGAGGAGGCACCCACCCCAGACAGGTGCCTCCAGGAGCCCGCTTTCCCTTCATAGTGGGCCAGAGGAGGCACCCACCCCAGAGAGTTGCCTCCAGGAGCCCGCTTTCCCTTCATAGCGGGCCAGAGGAGGCACCCACCCCAGAGAGGTGCCTCAAGGAGCCCACAAATTTTTGGAGCCATTCCACCAATTGCATGGCCACTTGGCCAGGTTTTGACCGAGACTTCTGGGATGTGCCAGTCGGGCATAAAAAGCCCACTAACCCTAGCCCGAACCCGAACCCGAACCCTAACCCTAACCCATACGCCAGTACACTGTCCTTCTTAGTGGGTCAGAGAGGCACCCAGAGGTGCACCCCAGTAACTCACCCTAACCTTACCCGTAACCCTAAGCCTAGCCCTTGCACTAACCCCTAACCAGTAAGCCAGATCTGTGTACTCGCATTGCACTACAGCAAGTACACTTCCCTTCTTAGTGAGTCACAGGGCGCCCGTAGGGGTCCTCTCTCACTTTGTTCCCCAGCCCAAGTGCACCATATGCAGGCAGGCAGTGAGTCACAGAGGCACCCGAAAGAGAGGTGCCTCTGCCTGCCACTGCAACTTGGTATGCATATCCAATTGGCTATGCATGCCATTTTGTAGCAGGCCAGAGGAGGCACCCACCCCAGAGAGGTGCCTCCAGGAGCCCGCTTTCCCTTCATGGCGGGCCAGAGAGGCACCCACCCCAGAGAGGTGCCTCCAGGAGCCCGCTACCCCCCCAAAAGCAGTACTAACGACAGACAAAAAACGACAAACGAAACGACAAATTTTTGAAAAATTTCACGACAAACGGAAACGAGCCGAAACGGGCCAGCTCCAACACACGACAACTCGAAACATAATTTTTCCTGGTCGTGCCCATCTCTAATAGGTAGTTGTTCTTCACATGCTCCCCGTATATACTTTTATTGTGCTTTTAATGCATATAGAGTTCTTACCACGTTTTTATATGATTTGAATATTTCATTGTTTATCTGGAAGTTAAGTCATAGCAACTGGACTTCTTTTCTTGAGAGGTTGAAAAGTTTCATGACTCATCAGTCTGAGGAAAGTTAGTAGTGAGTCCTCCTTTTTATAGTTCACCTTGATTTCACATCACCCTGGTCTGAATAGGCTCAAGTTGGACAATGGACTGAATAGACTTGTTAGGTAGACAATGGCCTGAACAGCTTCATAGGTGAACCATATTCTGAATAGGCTCATGAGGTGACAATGGCCTAGGGTGTGTGAAAGTCCCATCTATACAATCAAAGTGAACTGTAAAATGGAGGACTCACCAGTAACTTTCCTCAGACTGATGTAGCTGCTTGGATGAGTAGTGAAACATTGCAATCTCTCCAGAGAAGAAGTCCAGTTGCCTTGACTCAATTTCCAGATAAACTGGCCTGGATGACTGAGAATCTTCACAAACATTTCCTTGTTTAATATATATTAATGTATCTTGTATCTTCTTTTAATTCCTGTCTCTTTTAATGCTCTGTAAGCTGCCTTGATTCCTACAAGATAAAAAAATCAGCATAGGCACTTACTGTCGCACACCAATTCAAAAACTAGTGGGCAATAACAAACATCTACTTTGAGTACTTAATTTGTAGCATTTGTCCACTACAAATTAACGCTGAAACAATCAAGAGCCTGTTACCACTGCTGGAATAAACTGGCAGAGGAATACAATATTTTGTACTGTATTTTAACAGGCAATGATGTTGCCTGTTAAAAAAGCAGAAAAACATGCTCCCCTGACATAGCAGTATGCGCTTGTGTTGTGTGCATTGCCAAATATATATATATATATATATATATATATATATATATATATATATATATATATATATATATATATATATATATATATATATATATATATATATATATATATATATATATATATATATATATATATATATATATATATATATGAGTTGTTTTCAGCAGAATCCAGGTTTTTGTCAGTAAGATTGAACCCTAACAGTGGTGGCTGACAGGATTCTGGAAAATATGTCTCAGTTCTAAAGAGGAATGCATGCTTTTAGCGCCATTATAAATTATTAGTCCAAAGAAGAGGACAAATTGAAAATGTGCATGACATTAGAATCCCCCAATATATAGTGAACAATATAACTTTGACTTTTGCTTTGCTCATTATTTCCTTCTTTTGGAAAGTAAAGCAAAGTCTATTTTCTTTTCCATGAATGATCCTCAAGACTGAGTAGTAAGAATACATAAACCATACTGTTTATAAATTTAGGCAAATAGTAGATTTCATCTGTTGAACACATCTAATGTTATTAGATTAAATGATTTGCCAGCTAAAGAATATGGTCATGAGGGGGCAGGACCTCAATCACAGTAGGGTTAACAACGATTATGGGATGATTAAAAATATAATTCAATTTTACTGCATGCATGGTGTTTTTATTCCTTGTACAGAGGCTATTTTAATGTCCTATGCAAATGACCATCCTCTCCTAGGAGCACACTCCCCTGCCTGTTCCATTTCACTGTGCTCAGTGCTACACAAGGCTGTGCACCTCTGTTATTAAATAAAATTGTCCCAGTGAAAGATAATAAAAGTGGTTTTAACCTCTGGGATTGCTGTGGAATAAAGTTAATGAAACCCTAGCACCAATGACACTTATTGCTCCTCACCAGTTTACCTCGGGATCAAATGTAATGAAACAACCATGGATTTGGTCTGCTCGAAAAAGGCCTCTCCGGTTAATATATTGCTATATGGAAAAGTCTCTGCTATTTTTAGCAAAAGGTTACAGCAGGCACTGTGCTGAGTTCCATGAAATGGCCAGCTATAGCTGACTAACCTCTGCCCCTCATTTGAAAGAGCCTTGAACTGATGTTTTATTGCCAGCGTTTTAAAATCGGAGAGTCAACAATAAAGGAATATTGGACATCCTCCTCCCAACCATCTCCTAGTTTGTCTCTAACAGGTCTTGCTTTTGAGTTTGTTTGTTTTCTCTCACACATACTGTTCACACTAACAATAACATGTACTTGCCATGTCATGGGGCTGAGCGAAGTGGTGCATCACACCTGCTTTTAGCTTGATTCCTTTTGATATTTAAGTTATGGGTGCAGTATGTGAATTTATCTGAGTTTTGACATGCTTCTCACAATCAAAACTTCCAGAATTATCTTCATACTGGAAGCAATTTGCATTTCAAAATCCTCACACCAACAGATGTTGACACATCCCTTCTTCAAACTCCAAGATGTAGCAGAAGTATGTGAGGTGGGGCGGGAGAAGATATTTATTTCCACAGCTCTGAGGTGTATATTAAAAACACAGAGACTTCAAATCTGTACAAAACACTTTTCCAGCACATTTTAACCAATGAGAGAAAGATCTCAATCAATATTAGGAATTTAAAATACCCACCCAAAGTGTACATTCTGGAAAAGGTGAACAAGGGAAGGTGGACATTACCTCATTTAGAACAATGACAGAAGAAGGCTTGGGTTAAATATGGAGGTGGACATCAACTTTATAGGTGTTCCCATCAATTTTCTTATACTGTATCTAGAAGTTACTCACATTTATTTATTTTCTTTATCTCAAATTCATTTCATCCAATGTTTGAAGACTATTTTGAAATGGGTCAATTTCATATTTTAAAGAACACACTTAACAAAATGTGGGCCAGAATCCTATTATATATGCCAACTCTATCAATATAAATTGAAGCAGTGAATTGCCACAGACTGAAATTACCAAAGGCATTGGCTGTCACACACTTATCACGTATAACTTTGCCGAGCCAGGTTGAAAGAAAGAGGCGACACACATTCCGCTTGGGTTAAATAAGGGCCACAACTTTATTAACTACAATAACGAATTTTAAATTACTTATCAATGAGCAATAACTTTAGGAGGGCCTGAGCCGTAGCGCATCATCAAAATGGTAACAACAAATTGATTAGGTCCCGCTACTCCACCAATTTCCTGCGGCCCGTTGAACTGCCGCAGTGAGGATGCCAATGAGATCTTTTGGCATCAACGCTTGATTAAAGGTTGGCAGCCCTCCTAGGGTTTGGGGTTGTTATTATTATTATTTGCTCCCTAACTAAATTCTATTGGGTTATTAATGGGAGGCTGCCGAAGACGTGAAGATGTAATTAGATTCGGGACCTAAATGGTTAACTTTTATGCGCTACCCGCCAGTCGTGACCGGGGTTATTACCTACAACACCCACCGCCAATATGTGAATGGTGGAATGGGCGAAAAAACACCACCGCTCAAGGCCAATCAGAGAAATGGTCAAAAATTCCCATCCGGCCCCAAAGCGACCAGCAAAGCATCACCAGCACATCATAGACAGTGGCGGGAGGGTGGGGGAAAGCAGCCGGTCAGGCACGCAAACCCGGCCACTCGCTCCAGGGGGAAACCGGCCATAACGGAGGCAGGCTGAGGGGAGTGCGCCAAGGACTTATAAAGGGGCGCGCTCCCCTACCGTAGGCTACGCTAATAGCGGAGCCAATAGCCACCTCCCTCAACCGGCCGGCAAAGGTGCCCCTGCTCGGCACGAGGCCGGGCGGAGCAACCATTGCCGAGCCAGGTTGAAAGAAAGAGGCGACACACATTCCGCTTGGGTTAAATAAGGGCCACAACTTTATTAACTACAATAACGAAGTTTAAATTACTTATCAATGAGCAATAACTTTAGGAGGGCCTGAGCCGTAGCGCATCATCAAAATGGTAACAACAAATTGATTAGGTCCCGCTTTCTCCACCAATTTCCTGCGGCCCGTTGAACTGCCGCAGTGAGGATGCCAATGAGATCTTTTGGCATCAACGCTGATTAAAGGTTGGCAGCCCTCCTAGGGTTTGGGGTTGTTATTATTATTATTTGCTCCCTAACTAAATTCTATTGGGTTATTAATGGGAGGCTGCCGAAGACGTGAAGATGTAATTAGATTCGGGACCTAAATGGTTAACTTTTATGCGCTACCCGCCACCAAAGAGGCGCACTGCGGCTCTTTACCCCACAGCCGAACAATTCGGCCCTCAGGCCCTCCTTAGGATTCTGAATAAGGATATCCAGGCCCTTGTCCAATAAATGCACATCATCTGGACGAATTAAGGTGGTTTCCCAGCAGGGATGTTGGAGTGCCAAAGGACAGCTCCCGCTTCAGCCTGCACAGCGCGGGCAACTAATGCAATGGATAAGTTTTATCAGGTCCACTCTCTGAAGTAATTTATTGCAGCCAGTTATGCATGCAATGAGGATGCCAGAGTGTTGTGGGCATCCCCCATTCCCAATTTCTAGGCAGGCCACTTGATCACATTGGGGTCATTATTACTGAAGCCTACCAGCTACCTAACTGGTTATTACGATAGCACTGCCGGGGACCTTGATTATTTTATAGAGATCTGCATGATGTTTAATATTAAATTGTGCTACCCATGGTGGCGCGAACCCCCATACAACCGGGGAAAGATCACAGAAAACAACGCGAACCAATGAGCGAGTACGCTGGAACGCTCTCAGGTCCACAAGGATCTTGAGAATGAGAGACTTGCCCGCCATGCGAGCCGCCAATGGGCGAATATGATGTAGCGCTCTCAGATCCACGAAGATCTTGAGAATGGAGTGCTTGCCCGAGTTACGGGTCAACTCAATTCCTCCCAACATGGGCAACCACGATGCTCGGCAAGGTGGCAAGGGGGGAGGTCACTGGGAGCCACAGTAAGAAAGGCGTGTGAAGGCATCACCTTCTTGCCCTTCCCCAGGAAAACGGCCCATTGTCCAAGGCCGAAAGCGCGGCCACGTCCCAGGCTGAAAGCGCGCACGTCCCAGGCTGAATCGCAGCCACGTCCAAGGCCGAAAGCGCGGCCACGTCCCGGGCCGAAAGCGCGGCCACGTCCAAGGCCGAAAGCGCGGCCATGTCCAAGTCCGAAAGCGCGGCCACGTCCAAGGCTGAAAGCGTGGCCACGTCCAGACTGGGTAGCAACTCGAAGTCCCAGTAAACAAAAACTGAGGCTGTAAACCAACGCTCGAACCTGGCTCCCGGGGGGTAAAAGCTGTAATTGAAAGAAAAGAACAACTGGCCCGGTATTACCGGTCCATTAGTAAACGTACAGAAGATTTAAGGTCTCTGGATCTCGATCACCCAATCCGTTGGTTGCCACCCGATCGGCGCCAAAGGCAGCTGCAGTGGAAACAGCGCCTATCCGTAGCGAATGACGCCCAAAATGCCAGCCCGATACGCCAGCGACCTGCAGTGTCCTCAGTGAATTGTCCAATATTGGGAACCTGTCAAAGGCGACCCCTCTTTGCGCAGGAATAGGTACCCACGATAATTGTAAGCGAGCAGGGCGGACCTATATAACGCTAGAACCGGGCAAATTTGAAGCACAGAACACCTACAAAGGTGTATCGTGCCAGCCTTACAGCCGATCAGTCTTCAATCTACTAATATGCTGAAAGACCAGATCCAGCTCGCGGACCATACGACCAACGTAATGCATAAGCTAGGAGTCGGTTTCTTGGATTGGGCAAGCAGCTCGCTAACACGTGAGGCAGCGAACAAAGGGGTACCAAATCGGCGGCTTGAAACAAGGCAACCCCATAACTGGCAGAACAAACTCGAGGCTATGCATTAGCCAGCCTACTTAACCTATGAGGAGAGATCAGAATCTTCAGAAAACTCAAAAATTGGATTAGGTCTTGGTAATACCAGTGTGCCGCCACCCCAGGGGGCACGGGGCAGCACACTAAATTTCGGCCGAAATGCGGCGTGTACGATGAGGACTACAAAGTCCCACAATATTATAGCGCCATCTGCGCCAAAATGGACGACCAGGCGCCGCAACTCCATGAAGGGTAGATGCTGGACTGCTGGAGCCGACTTACCACGCGAATACACAGCCCAGGCCGAAACCAGGGCCGGAAGCGATGACTCTTCAGCGGCAGGCAGGGACATGACTACGTTGAAAGACACAGCAACTGGGGGAGGGTCTGAGCAGAGCATGCGATGACGCGGCTACTTCAGTAGTCACAGATGGCGTACCTACAGAAACGATACTGGCAGATCCTGTTAAAACGGATTCAAGAGAAGAACTGCATGGCACCATTAGCCATTATTAGTGTACGCTCCACCCCCTCTGAGCCTTAGCCACGCTTGTAGAAAGCCGTCTCCCATAAGACACGGCCGTCCCCTGCCTCTCAGCGTGCTCGCGCTCAATGAGGCCGCTTCTACCAAGCTGCCAAAAGACTAGGTGGCTCATCACCTGATGAAGAGGATGGATAAGTAAGGGGCTGCTGACGAGGCCTCTTCTTGGCAGGGGCTTTACCTTTTCCCTTCCCATTAGCACCTCCCTCCTTAAACAGCATAGCTGAATATACAGGTCAAACAGGTGAAAAGTAACCCACAGCGTGTGCGTGGCACAAACCAAAAACGGATTCAAGGAGAATGGGAAGGGTGGCCCTGGTATATAACAGCCAACCGGATTATGGTGTATAACAGCCCCCAGGATTCGTGGCGCCTGACTTCATGACAGAGGACCTTGAGTGTAGTCCGCTGCCTGAGCCGCCCCTCTTGGCTAAAGAATCAAATCAAAGGGAGTCTGAAAACTAATCGGTAGATTAAAGATTAACAAGCATAAATGAGCTGGAGACAGGGATAAACAGTGAGGGGGGGCAGGTTGGAGATGACACAAAACTGTTCGGTGCGGTGGAAACCAGAGAAGATTGTGAAGAGCTCCAGAAGGGTCTCCCCCAGCAGCAAAGAAAGCCAGTTCGTTGCTATGGATTATCAAAAATGGGTTGAAATTAAGACAGCCAACATTATAATGCCATATACAAAACAATAGCAAGGCCCCCCAACTGGAGTATTGTGTGCGATTCTGGTCACCGCATCTCAATAGAGACCAAGTAGAACTGAAAAGGTGCAGAAGAGAGCAACCAAAATGATCACTGGGCTGGGGCGCCTCCCCCCTGAAGAAAGGCCGAGATCATTTGGGCCTCTTTGGTCTGGAAAAAAGGTGCTTGAGAAGGAGGGTATGATTGCGACGTACAAAATAATGCAGGGCATGAATAAAGTGGCTAAAGTGAAGCTCTTCTTTCCCTCCCACAATATCAGAACTAGAGGGGGGAGGGCTACACTCAAATAGAGTGCCGGGAGAGTAAGAACTGACAAAAGAAAATATTATTTATGTACTTATGTACCCAGCGCCTTGAAGTCAACGGAACCCCCTGGCACAGGAAGTGGTGGTAGCATCTGGCTTGGATAGCTCCAAAAAGGGGGAGGTGCTGGGCAGATTCCTGGGGAAACAGTCGAGCACAGGTTACAAACCATGATGAAGAAACCAGGGTCCTTCGAGGGCCAGGCGCAGGTGAGTGGTATCAGAAGATAGACATCTAGTCTAATGCGCTCCCAAACACCTCTGGTGGGGCCTAGATGGCCTAGTCGAACAGAAGGGCGAACAGTTGACACGTAACTCAGCCACGTGGGTGCGGCACGGGGCCACAATGGGTTCCAAGAGTATCCGAAGGATGGCCCTATTATGTGACCACCAAAACAAATCGTGGCACGGGTATAACAACAATGAATAAAGAGGATGGATGCAGATTACACCCACCCCCCCATACCCACTGACAGATGATGTGCACAAAATGGCTGAACGGGTAGGCAGGGATGCCACCACCGGGTTGGAAAATTTACCGCCAATTAACTTTGGATGAACAATCCAAGCACGCTAGACCCCCTTAATAAGTCAACCAAGGGACAGAGGGGTTCAGGGCCACTCGTAGTGTTCAGCCGGGCAGATGGATGTAGATCGATGCCTAAGGGGTGAGCCCATGAGGCCGGGCCCGAATGGCAACCGGGTACCAATCCAAATGAGCCTCCCTGAGTCACCCCCGATAGAAGGGTGTAATATCCCTTAAACAAAGCTAAAAGCCTACAGCCCAGGATAACTGGAGGTAGGTATAGCCACCCAGTGCGCCCAGCCCGGCGGATGGGCATGGATTTAGGGGCTAAGAGTAGGCCCAGAACGACCAACCAAAATGGCCACCGAGTGGCAAAGCAGAAAATGGCCGCCCAACCCAAAGGCACAGGTTATAAACCAAGCTGGAAATATGTAATCTCCAGGCTTAAGAAGCAGGGTACTTCGAGGGCCAGATGCAGGGGAGTGGTATCAGGAGACAGAGATCCAGTCTCGTGCACTCCCAAACGCATCCAGTGGCGCCGTTGTGGGATACAGGAAGCTGGACTGGATGGGCCTTTGGCCTGATCCAGCATGGTTCTTCTTATGTGCTTATGTTCACATGTTCACTGGCCCAATACACCTTACCCAACTAAGATGATAATACAAAAAATTCGGGCGGCCAGAAGGGACCCCAAAAGACTTACACCCTGGCGAGCGCCACCAACTACCCCACGGGACTAAGCTCGCAAGTTCAGTCTCACCGACCGCCCCACCAAGCTAGTAACACCAGCCGGCCAGGAGCCGGGGCTCCCCAGCTCAGCCGGCGCTCAGCAATCCTGGAGGCTTGACACAGCCTAAGAAGCAGGGTGCGCCACTTCCCTAGGGATAAAGGGAGCCGGGAATGCTCCGACTGCTCGCTTCCACCCGCCTCCGCCCGCTATACCACCCATCACCCGAAACACCCCGGAGCGACCACCCCTGGAGCGAAGGAGATCCGGGAGGCGAAGGGACAGCTGCTCCCAACAATCAGGCGATTGTCGCCGAAGGGGGAGAAGTAGCTTGAACCTGAAAGCCAGCCGCTCCGGGAGGCTGCAAGGCAGCCCATGCTAGATCGCTGGAGGAAAGGAGCCGAAAAAGCTCCACAGCGGCTCTGGCATCCTCATCCCCGTCAGCGAAGCCCAGCTGCTTGTCGGAACTACCGACAAGCGGCTGAGTCAAAGAGAGACGCAGAGCTCCAGCTCGCTGCTCTCGGGGCGCCCCGCAATCGCACAGGCTCGGAAGAGCCTGGCCAGTCGACCCACCAGCCTCCCGGAGCCCTGCACGAAAGAACTCGCCTGTCGCCGAGGCTCCGGGAGGCACGGTCCAGCGAAAAGCCTTCTCCCGACAATCAGCTGATTGTCGGGAGAGCTGTAGCAAGCGGTGGAGACACTGAAAGCAGCCGGTCAGGCACGCAAACCCGGGACGGCGTGCCACTCGCTCCAGGGGGAAACCGGCCATAACGGAGGCAGGCTGAGGGGAGTGCGCCAAGGACTTATAAAGGGGCGCGCTCCCCTACCGTAGGCTACGCTAATAGCGGAGCCAATAGCCGCCTCCCTCAACTGGCCGGCAAAGGTGCCCCTGCTCGGCACGAGGCCGGGCAGAGCAACCATAGTATGCAATAGTAAATGCCTCACCTGACTTTTAAACCTGCAGCAGTTTGCAGCTGGAAGGTTTCCCAATAGAATTACACTAGTTGAATTTTTCATTTGGGTTCCAGCCAAAATCTACAATAGTGAAATGCAACAGGTACCATCAAATAGAAATTCAAAAGCTTCCCATCCAAGAAACACTAGGCTGTGCCTACTTGTGACAGATATTAAGGGTAAAAACTTGTCTAACAAAAAAGGGGACAACCCTAGTTCATAGAATCATAGAAACATAGAATCATAGAATCATAGAATCATAGAGGTGGAAGAGACCTCAAGGGCCATCCAGTCCAACCCTCATCAATACAATTGCTCCTGTTTCTACTTCTGTTGTTTGTTTGTTTAAAGAAAATGGCTGCAGTATTTTCAAACAAGTGCTGAGCAGTGGAGATTCATAGCCTCAGGGAGAGGAGCAAACAAAAATGATAAGTGGGGTATGGCACAGGAGGTTTGAGTTTTTTTTCACACCCCCCTTCCTCAAACTCCAAGATGGAGCAGAACTATGTCCAGTCAGCTTCTGTTCAAAGAAAACAAAGAGTGTATTCTGTAGACTGGTTATTTGATGGGAAAGAGACAAGTAGGATGGGGACAAAACGAAAAATGAAATGCTGTTTCATCGTTTCATTATGTAACAAAATGAAATGAAACAAAACAAAACAATGAAGAAGCATTTCGTTACAGACAAAATGAAACAGTCTTTTTTTGTTTTGTTAAAATGAACCATTTCATTCCCTATGTAAAACAGCTTGCTGCCATGGGTTTTTTTTTAAAAAAGTGCTGGTTGGGGCTATGGTAAAAAACCAACCGCAGGCCAGCTGGTTGGTGCTATGGTAAAAAACAAAAGTGCCAACCGGGCCTGTGGGGCCAGCTGGTCGGCGCCTGGGATAAAAAAGCAAAAAGAGAGAGCACTGTCTGGGCCCATAGTCCAGTGGTTTGGCGCTAGGGATAAAAAAGCAAAAAAAAAAAAAAAAAAGTGCCAACCTGGCCCATGCTTTTAGGGTTTTTAAAACAAGCACTGACTGGCTTCCCCATGGGCCAGCTGGTCGGCGGGAGAAAAAAACTGCGACCACAGCCCCAACAGTGTAAAAACAATAAAAATGCAAAATGAAACAAAATGAAATACGAAATGAATAATTTTTAAAAAAATGTTTCATAGTAAACAAAACGAAACAGGGAAAGAAATGAAAAACAAAATGACGTGCCTATCCCTAGATACAAGAGTTTCTGGCTTCTTCTTTCCATTAGCTATTTAGCAGAATTTTGTTGGTTTAATGGGGATGGGTCTTCCATGATATGAGAAATGGCACTTTGTGTAAATTTATTCATTTGTTTATATATTTATTTCTACACAATAAATTTGATATGTAAAATGATTAAAACAGTTTAGAATCAATCCGTTTAAAATACAGGATTGATGTTAAAATACAGCACATTTGTTTTTAAAGCTTTTTAAAGTGCTTCATAAGCAATCAATTATATATTTATTTCCACCCTATAAATTGAAAATGTAAAATGATTAAAACAGTTCAGAATCATCAGTATAAAATACAAGATTAAATATTAAAATACAGTATATCTGTTTTAAACTCTATCCAAGTTCTTAATAAACAATTACTTGATTACTTATTTATTCATTCATTTGATTAGTTATTTCTTAGTCAACCCTATAAATCTGAAACATGGGATATTAAGTCACCTTGGGTCCTTTTCCAAGGAAAAAGGTGGGGTAAAAATACTCTAAAATAAGTAAATAAAAATGTTGCACTAAGCTTGGGTTATGACAGGGCAATAAAAGAAAAGTATTGAGTACCTTCAAATATGTTCTCAAGCCTCTCTATGATGGGAGTCTTTCCTAGATTTTCTGGGCAATTTTCATTCAAATTGCATTGTCAATACCCAGAAAGGCCTCCCTTTATATTTCAGGGTACTCTTTAATTACATTTCTCCTCGGTGTGGTTTCTCCTTTTATATCTATAGAGATATCGCTGATAGATTTTAACTTTTTCTTTCCCTTTCAGAGAACTGACATCGGATCTATTAATGAATTAAAAAGAGTGACAGAGAAAGAGACTGAGAGCTGTAGCAAAGTACAAATATCAGGGCAGATAGCTCATAGCTGTGTATTCTACCACAGTAAGACACTAGAAGGAGTGGAGACGAGTTAAGCTACAGGAGAGTTGGCAACATGGAAGCCATGATCAGCTATTCAATCTGAGCTACTGGGAGCTCCAGCTAGATTACAATAGACAGCATGAGTGCTGAGCTACATATCATAGCGAGTCAGGTCATGTAGGGGATCAGACTCCTGGTAAGTTAGGTCTCACTTGCACAACTTAAGATCATGTTTTCACATGATTGAAGATGATGATAAATTGGTCTTTGGCAAGCCTGTTTCAATGGTGGTGTACTGAATGAAGATAGGTGATCCTAGGGTGTGGGTGATTCAGTTAATAGATTCAGGTCAATGCCACTTGATGCCTTTTCAGAAGGTATGAATATTGGCCACTGGGACTTACCCTTTTCCCCCAATGACTAAGGTAATAATCTTCCTAGTCGAGGATGCTGATATTTTCCTTATTGATTAATGATATTTGTAGAGCAAGATAGATAACAAAGACTTGCTAATACAATCAGTTTTCCAACAAATCCGGTGAATTGTGGCCAAAGCCACTATGTAACTCATTCACTCTTGGGGACCTCAATTTGGTTTAGGGTATGATAATCTTATAGCATCCAAGATTGTACCATGATTTCCCTGAGTGTTCAGAGTTGAGACTCGTTGCACCCCCTCCTGCTAACAGAAGGTGAGCTAGCCGAGTTAGCAATTTAGGAACATGCTGAGCTAGTTCCATTGCAATGTTAGCAAACATGTCAACATACATTGGAGTAGAGAAGGAAGGGTGCTAGGCTGCCATGCTGAAGTACAAATTTAAAGATTGGCTATAAGTTATACAGCTTAGAAGAGCAGCTCTCACCCAACCTGATCTTATCATCATAAATTTGATACACATGCTCTCTGTACAGTGGACCTCTAATATTTAAGCAGAGCTTTCATGGTGCACAGTGCATAGTAATTAAGATTTTCCCAGATGGGCTGTGAATTGCCACAGTGCACTCTTGGGTTGGTGTTTGCACAGTGCCAAGACAGGCAAAAAAGTGCTTCACCCCACAGAATTTTTGCTGAACTGTTTGAGATGCCCCCACTTTTGATTTCATATTGATTTCAGTTAACTACACTCCATGAACCATGCAGGGTGAGGATCCAGATATGCATACAGGGAACATATATATTCTGGATTGATGTAGCTTCTACTGCTATTTCCATTAGTCCCCCCCCCTTTCCTTCAGAGTGTTGGCACAGTGTTTGCAACTGCTGCTCTTGGCCATCATTTGGTTTATACACAGTGATGGGCCCTCTTTTGCTGAATTCGATTATTGAATTTCACATCCCATGTTTTATGCAATATATGATCCAAAATTTATACAGTTGGGTCCCAGTCTTTGGGCATCTGGCTTCAGACGCTGAATATTCACTGCAGTGGCTGGGCCTTGAAAGTGTATCTATGCAATTGTATATGCAAGTTTTGGATTCAGAATTACAGATTTGGAACTCTTGCAGTCCACACATTATGATGTGTCCTCTTTAACTGAACAGTGATTTGGCATTTACATCCCTAACCTTGAGTAATGTCAGGGTCCTGAATTATAATGTGGGATCCATTCATTATCAATTGCCCTCTGCCATTGAAGTATGCAATCTCATTGGCTTAGCCCAGCCCATCAACCCCGTTTTTGAATGGATGCCATGAGAAATTATTCTGAGATCTGCTCAACGGGAATTATGACAGGAAATTTTCTCCTAAATGATGATGCAGCACATATTTTTGTTCGTGCATCTGAATGGGGGCCCCTTTAACTAGAGATCAAATAAAAGTTAGAATTTTGAAATTGGGGTCAATTCATTATTAGTAAATTACATCACAAGCTCAGGTGCCAACAAGAGATGGGCACGGAACGAATAAGTTTTTGTTTTTGTTTTTCGGATTTCGTTTGTTATGCAACAAAACAACAAATGAAATTTGTCTCTAAAATGAAACGAAACGAACAGAAACGTGGGATTTTTTTGTCGTGTGTTTCGTTTCCATTACATCAATGAAGTGAGTGGCTTTAAATGCTAAAAAAATCATGAACAATTGGAATAAATGGTAACGAAACGGTAACGAAACAGTAACGAAATGAAAATAATTTTTTTGCAAAAAATTCATGAACAACGGAAATGAACCGAAACGGATCTCTAAACAATAAACAACAAATGAAACTCCATTTTTTCTATTCGTGCCCATCTCTAGTGCCAACTATAGGGAATTTGGAGAAAAGTAGTACAAACGGCCTTAAGTTGTTCTGAGTGGCCAATTTGATTGTGCTTTATGTAGTTATTAAAGTGACTGAACAGATGGCGGAATCCAAAGCTGATTGATTGGTCAGGATCTCCTTTGCAGCGGGCTGATTCATCATAGGTGGCAGACGACATCAGGGTTTATACAACCCTAAGAAAGTATTATCCTGGGCTCATGCAACAATTTAAGGAGCTGCCCAGTGAGTTAAACAAGTGATTAATTTGTTCAGAGTCTATGCACAGGAACTTGGTTGTGCATTATGATGGTCCCCCTTAACTAAGTGTACATATTGTAATGTTGTAGCCCTAGCCTTACAAAAGGTTGGAGATCAGAACTGCTGAATTTGGATTCATTCATCCATCATTGGCAAACATTCACAACTGGTGCCAGAGGCTATGATGCCACTTGACTACTGTCCCTATACAGTCACCCCCGCCATTTCACGGTTCAGGTACTGCAGTCCCACTACATCATGGGATCGCAGTACCTGCACCTCGGGGCCTTGTGAGGGGCGGCAGGGGGCAATTGCATTGCTCTGTGCTGCCCCTCTGTGCTCCTCTGTGAAGCCTCGGGCTGCAGGGGGGTGCAGGGGGTGATTGGGTCACTCCATGCCACCCCCGCGCTCCGCCGAGAAGCCTTGGGCTGTGTGGGGGTGTGTGGGGGTGATCGGGTCGCTCCGCGCTGCCTCCCACACTCCACCAAGAAGCCTCAGGGCTGCATGGGGGGAGGCAGGGGGCCATTGGGTCACTCCACACCGCCCCTCCACGCTCTGCCGAGAAGCCTCAGGGCCACGTGGGTGGTGGGGGGGGTGATCGGGTCGCTCTGCGCCACCCCTCCACATTCCACCAAGAAGCCTCAGGGTCGCATGGGGGGCAGTGCAGGGGCGATTGGGTCGCTCCGTGCCACCCCCACGCTCTGCTGAGAAGCCTTAGGGCCACGTGGAGGGGCAGCAGGGGGCAATAGGGTCACTCCATGCTGGCCCCACACTCCACCGAGAAGCCTCGGGCCACATGGGGGTGGCGAGGGACTATCAAGTCGCTTCATGCTGCCCCCGTGTTCCTCCGAGAAGCCTCGGCTGGCGTGGGTGGGTGGTGGCGGGGGAGGTAAGATCCCGCAACACCGCCTGTGTGCACCACCCCAAGACTTCTCGGACAGTTGCACAATCACCCCCCGGCCCCCAGGCCGCACCTCACCCACTTCTGCATATCACAGATTTTCATGCATCGCGGGTGGGGTGGGTCCCTAACCTCCGCAATCAGCAGGGGGTTACTGTATAGTCACAAAGCTTGATTGTATGCTTGGCCTAGCCAAACAGTTAGGTTCCAGCCATTTTTTTCTTTTCTGACTCCGGGGTAATGCCAAAGTTATAGGCCACAGTACTTTTCATGGGCAGCTGAGTATGTATCGCATACAAGTTTAGGTTTGAACCTGGCCCAGTGGGCCATGTTGATGGAATGAAGCATGGAGACAAGCCCTGGGATGGGTTTATGGAGCCTGCATCCCAGAGTATTCAGAGTAACACCTGTTATGGTGTTGAGCCACATGATGGCTGGGCCTATGAGGGCCACATTAGAACGGAGGAGACCAAGACTCAGTGTAGCACCTGGCATGGTGTTGAGCCATATGGTGGCTGGGCCTGTGAGGGCCACGCGAATTGGAGGAGACCAGAAGGTATGTTCTGGGACAGGTTCAAGGAGGCGCATACCATGGGTGCCCCGGTTGTGACTTTTTCATTGTGTTGATTCACAGTGATGG
This sequence comes from Phrynocephalus forsythii, assembly GCA_029282475.1. Classification (NCBI taxonomy): domain Eukaryota; kingdom Metazoa; phylum Chordata; class Lepidosauria; order Squamata; family Agamidae; genus Phrynocephalus; species Phrynocephalus forsythii. Next base: position 128,652,355 of record JAPFRF010000001.1, on the reverse strand, counting down.
AGAGGAGGAATGAGGGCTGCTCAGACTGCAGGTTTTTGGAGAGTTCTGAACATGTTGGCAGCACCCTTCTGATAATATTAGGAATTATTAACTGATCCACCTGCACTACATTCAGGCCCCCTTGTTTAAGGGATGTTTAACAGTTGAATTGAGTGAATTTCATATCAATAAATTGTGGCCCAATTTTAATCCCACAAACATGTCTTGCCTCTTTATTTCCGGGATGGGGGGCAAGGCAATGTACAGTATTTCCCCAAGAACCATGCCTGACAAAAATATCCCAATGGATTACTATCTGGATAGTTGAAATCTCACATCACTACTATTGTGTGTATGTGTGTGTGTGTCTGTGTGCGTCTGTGTGTCTGTGTCTGTGTCTATGTCTCTATGTGTTAAATCCTTGTAATTTGTTTTTCAAATGTTTTATCTGTTTGCTCTCTTGGACTGAATGGCTGCCAGTAGACTCCAAATGTCATGTTATTTTTGGTTTTTTACATCAATTAGATTGATCCCAATATGTCAGTGGGACAGCAACTCTTCTCCTCCTGTATTTCTGTGCAGGAATGCATTTTTTGACATATACTGCAACTCCACCTCCCTTTCTATTATCTCTGCTCTTTCTGAACAATTTACATCATTCAGTTGCTGTATTCCAGTCATGAGAGTCATCCCACCAAGTTTCACTTATTTCTATCAAGTCATATTTCCCCTCCTGAACTGAAATTTCCATCTCTTGTCTGTTGCCCATATTCATGTACACAGTACCAGTGACTGTGTGATTTGTGGCTTGTTTATCTTTTTTTAATTTTTTCAAATACAGTGGTACCTTGTATAAAGGAATTAATTCATTCTGAATGAAATTATCTTAAGAAATTTTCCTTTCTGCAAATTCCCTTAGGAATGCATTGAAAACAGAGTGATCCCATTTTTATGTTGTACGGATTCTCCCCATAGGCGATTATGTTAAGCAAATTTCCCCTATCTCTGGAATTTTTTATGTTGTACACATTTTATGTTATACAACCTGTTTTTTATACAAGGGTCCACTGTACAAAAGTAGAACAGGTGATACCTTTAGGCTAGTAGAAAAATAACAAAGAAGTTGCTAATATTTCAAAGGCAAAACCCTCTTACTCAGAGCTGTACCAACTAGTTAAAACATGGCAAAAGATGGAGTTGACAGGAGTTATTTCTTAGATGTAAAGTCCTTGGCAAGATGCAAAATATGCCAGGTAGTTTCTTGGTTGAAGCCTTTAGCTTAGATGTTCTGAGGTTGCATCTGACATAAAGGGTGGTGTTTTTATTGTTCCAGTCCTTCAAACAACATGTCATGGCTCACCTACATGCTTTCACACCCCTTCTCCATGTGGCTCTTCCAGGCTAATGACCCTTTCTTGGCCAGGGAAGGGAGAGGGTTGGTGCAGAAGACCCGTGTGTTTCATTTGGGGCTTGGGATAAAATTTATAAAAGTCCACTAAGTGCAGCCAATTGAATCAAATAAAAAGGAAAAAGTTACCTAGTGTTTGCAGTCTTGTTGTATCTCCATTGATGGCCAATTTGCCTCCTTCTTGGTATGTATGGGGGTCTCATTCCTGGTATTTCAGTATTTCCAAATGTATTTGGTTTTTGTGATGGCTACATGGCTCCTCAACTTGTTTTGTTCATTTTTATGAATATTATTATTAATGCTAATATTACTTGTACTATTTGAACAATTTGGTCCATTTCTCTTATGATGCATAAGGCTTCACTTACCTTAGTACCAGTAATCTTCCAGTACTGTGTTCTTGAAATGCAAAACAAACCCATACTGTTCCTTAAACAATCTGTTATAGTGCAAACACAGGTAATTTGCAAAATACAGGTTGGGGAATGCTCATGTTATACTCTCTAGACAATCTTTTTTTCTGCTTCTGGATATTGAATCGATGTCTCATCTACTGAAACTTATTTCTTAAAAGCTTCTCTCCTGCCCAAAATTACATTTATTTTTAAATGGAAATGTAGGAGTTTATATTCATATTTGTTGTAAATGTAGTACAAGAACAATGCTTCAGTAGCAGTTGGTGACTTTCTAAGATAGTAATTTGCTTGCTTATTAAACCACACAGCAACAAAAGGCAAAGCAATTATTATGAATTTCTGTACATTTGATTTAAAAGGCAGCATTATTTTTCTTCAGACCCTCAGTTTATGTGATTCCATTTTACTCAGCTGTAGCTGTAATTAAGAATCAGAGCCATTAAGACTTTACAGATGAAAACATTCATTTCACAATCACACCACTTATACATTATAAATTGATCTTGAAAACCCTAAATTGCTATTTTACCCCATTTAAAATCAAGATAAAGCATAATCACATTTGACTTCTGAATAAGCTGATCAAACTGGCTAAAATCTTGTTGCTCAGTGCACTGAATTGCAATATAGAAAGCCCAATAAATCTATGAAGATTTGGTGTGTCAACTCCTCGCTAAGTTCCATTGATTCAAATGCCCCCAATCTTATTTTTAACATTTATTTTTTATTTATTTATTTATTTATTTATTTAAAATATTTTGTTTTAAAACCAACTTTCTCCTTAAAAGAATCCAAGGCAGATTACATCATTAACAGTACAATGCAATGGTACCTCGATTTCCGGTTGCTTCAGCAACTGGATAATTCAACTTACAAATGCTGCTCTCTGCTCTACATGACAGCTGATTTTGACAAGTGAGACCTGTCAAAGTCACCTGTCATGCAGAGCAGAGAGCAGTGTTTGCTGTCTATCACCACCTCCTCCTTCTTGGTTGCTTTGATCTCTGCAAAAGATATTGAAGCTACCAAGAAGGAGGAGGAGGTGGCCATCGCACCTCCCTTCCAAACTGCCTGGATTAATTGATTTTCAATGCATTCCTATGGGAAACCACTGTTTGACATATGAGTTGATTGACTTACGAAGATGCCTTTGGAACAGACTAACATCGTAAGTCAAGGTACCACTATATTTAAAATCTAAGAATAGTAAGTATACAAAGATTTTAAAAAGAATCTATGAGGGCCATAACTTTCCACTTTTTGTAGCTTTTCAGATCTGATGAAAAGATGCAACAGTAAGTATAAAAATATTTAAAAATAATTAAACAAGTATCATATTAAAATGATAATTAAAAGCAGTACTAAAACTTAAAGGAACAAAACATAATCATCCAATGTGTGATGTAATTTACCATAACAAATCAAGTAGGATCATTTGATGGCCTAAACCCCCATTGATTCAGTGAGTCTACTCTAGTGCAATTCTCTATGCTAAACAACTGGATTTGAGCCACTGAATTAGAATTCTGCATAGAATGAGTCCCATTTTTCTGCTAATCATATTGAATTGAGTTTACCAATTCAATTACAATTGAGAGGAATGACTCTTATGTTTGTCGCATAGAATACATCTACAAGGAAATGGTCATGTTTTTCCCCTATACATTTTTATCAATTGAGCATATACAATTGTATTCAATTTTGTATTTGGTTATCTCCTGAGCTGGGTTAAATATTAGGAATATGTGTTCTTTAAAATTGCCTGTATTTTGCTGACCCAAATGTATATGAATTCTGTCTGATTGACCCATGACCCATGCATCTGTGCAGCTGGAATGCCTTAGAATGCCCAGTAAAAAGTATTCAAAGCGTCCTTGCAAGTCTCAGTTAGGTTTAAGCAGAGAGCAACATGGAGTGTTATATAATACCACTTTATTTCTATCTTATTAAATATTTTGTGTTTCACTTGGTGCCATTTGTAAATCAAAATAATTGCCTTGCATCCAGCAGCCAAACCTAAACTTGGCTTTGAACAAAATGTTCTATAATAACCTGTCTGCAATGTTTGTTGCTTTAGCCAACCTGAAACAAGCATTGCTATTTAGGTCCATCAGAAAGGAATTACAGCATAAGAAGCAAAAAGAAACCATTTTTTGTTTTTTGTTTTCTGTACTGCAGCTGTCCAGAAAGGACTGGCTGGCAGATGCTATGCCTGAAAATCTCAAGTCCACACCTGCTACTAAGGGAGGCCATAGCAGAGATTAAAATGTTACTTTTTTGGATAACAATGCCCCAAATCCCCAGCCAGGTTTTCTATCCATGTTTGTGTTGTGTGCTGCAACGTTGGAATTAGAGATGGGCATGAAATGAACTTTTTTCATTTCCGTTATCCGTTATTCATTCCGTTACGTAATGAAATGACTAACGAAAATTGTGGTCTGGTATCATCAGGGTGCTGATGACACCTATTTCCATCTGCTTTTTAAGATCTTCCAGGAGTCTGAAACTGTGATTAAAATTACTTTGCAGAACTGTCAGGAAGAAAATGTGCAACATTTTTGCAGAAATCCATAAAATTCACACAAATCATGCTTTAATGCAAAAAAATTAAATTGCACAAAATCACAATGGCTGCTCTTTTGGGGAGGCACACTTCATCTTTTGAAAAACCTAGCCAGTCATTCTGCCTTTTGTATTGGGGTGTGTGTGCATGCATGTGGTGAGAGAGAAAAGGTAAGTGCTTTTTAGATAGATAGAAAAATAAATATTGTCATTGTCCTGTGCAGAACAATGAGAAAATTCCACATTGAAGCACTCACTGAATTGAGGAAATTTGTATTGATGAAACTGAAGAATTTAATGAGTATTCTTTATATCTTTAACATAGATACTAGACATGGGCATGGAGTGGTGAAATCTTCATTTCCATTTTTGGTTTTTCGTTTCTGGAAGTAATGGAAATGGTAACAGTAATTAAGCCGTTACAACTCAAACTCGAACCAAAAAAAGAAAAATTTGGTCTGGTTTTTCATTTCCGTTTGTGGCATCATGGCGATCGCGCAATGCGAAGCACAGAAAAAGTTTTTAAAAGTTAAAAAAACCTGACTCCCAGCCGAAAAAGCAGGCGAAAATATGCCTGCCTGAGGCTTTGCCACCTACCAGAGGGGTGGTTTCTGGGGGGGGGTCCCCGGCCTTTCCCCCCCTCTCTCCTGTCCTGGGCTGCTTGCACCAGGCTGGGGGGTTCATCCTTGTTGTCTCGCCATGCCATGCGGTGGGGGGGAATCCAAAATGGCGACCACAATTTTTCTTTTGAAGTTGTGGTCAAAAATGTGAGAGGGAGACGGATGCAGCAGGCAAATCACAACAACAAACATGTGAGGAAAGATGTTTGCAGAAAGACTTTTAAATGCCTGGGAACAGAGATTAACCTAGTAGCCAAAGGAAAGGATTTTCAAGCATAAAAATGGGGTTTTGATTTTATTTTATTTTATTTTATTTTAAAGGAAGAAATAGACCTGTTGTATTTGGGCAGAGGATGAGACACCCAAACCGAAGAGGGAGGATAAACAGGAAAGTCATGAGAGAGAAAGGGAGATTCAGCCAGAAGATTGGAGGTTTTGGGACAAAAAGATACAGGTAGGAGGTCTTTGGGGATATGCCTATAAACACATTGGCATACTGCTGTCACCTTCCAGGGATTTAGAAAAGGAGTCGGGTCTTGGATGACAGAAAGTAAGATAAGAATGGTGTTATTTAAGGCCAGTGCAGGCTGAAGGGCTGAGATAGAGAGGCCTGGTGGGGAAGGGGGTTCTTTAGGAGGAACCGTTAGGGACGTTAGGCAGGCTGGGAGGGTATCGCAAGGTGGATTTATTAGAAAATAATTTCTTTGATTCCCAGAGATGCTTTGTTCGGATATAAGAGAAAGGGGAAAGAGTCAGTTAATCCGAGGCTGGATTTTGGGGATGGAGTTTCCGTTCTCTTCTCTGGCTGTTTGTGGGGTAGAGGAAAGCCCCTTTTCTGATATTGGAAATAAAACATTTTATTAGACAATTCTTTTAATCCAAGTTTGGGAATCCCTTTATTTTAAAGATGTTTGTAATAAGCAAGAGAAAGAAAAGTCAAAACTTTGTTTTCTTCTTTTATTATGCAATGACTAAGTCAATTTGCTTGCAAATAGCCAAGATTTGGGAACCAAGCCAAGAAAAAAACCTCTATCAAATCAAGAAACATGTGAAATTTATTTATTTTAAATGCCTGAATTTTATTATTTTTTTATAGTTTGTCATATTGATTTTGTTTTATTTTATTTTTTTATTTATTTATTTTAACCTGCCCATTTGGGCTGGGCATGGGATGGGACCATGCAATTTTTTGAACACACAGAATGGCATGGCCATTTTGAATAGTGGGATGTCTCGGAGGGCAAAAATTTCCAGAAAATTATTTTCATGTTTTTCCCTGACTACAACTACTAAACGATAGGCCTGGGTATTTATTTTTAGGCAGGCTGGGAGGGAATTGATTTTATTAGAAATAATTTATTTGATTCCCTGCATTTTGGGAGGCAGTTAGTACTTTGTTCTCTTCTCTGGCTGTTTGTGGGGAGGCTTTTTTTGATATTGGATAAAGGGGGAGGGTCGACTGGGAGTGGGAGGTGTGGATTTATTTTTAAATATATTATATACTAACATTTATTTTCTATTTTTATTCATTTGCTTGCCAGCTTTGGGGTGTTTGTTTATTTTACAATATTATTTAGTTTACTAATTGCTTACTTCATTGTTTTAAACTGTGTTGTGTTAACACTTGAACACAGACACATTCCATTTAAGTGGATCAGAAGAATTTAGAAAATTATTTTCATTTTATTCCCTGACTACAACTACTAAACTATATTGTATTTATTTTCACCCCAATATCTTTCTTGGGAGGCATAGTACCACTACTCTCTTTTCACTTCAGGCTTATTTTTGGGGCTGTGGCTGAAGCCACCTGAGCAGCTGCTGCTGCTGCTGATATCAGCCTTATAATATTATATTTATTCATTACTCCAGCTCATTGTTTGTTTGTTTACATACATACACTTGTTGTGTCGTGTCTTCCCTTGAAAACACAGACACATTCCATTTAAGTGGATCAGAAGTATTTAGAAAATTATTTTCATTTTATTCCCTGACTACAACTACTAAACTATATTGTATTTACACCCCAATATCTTTCTTGGGAGGCATAGTACCACTACTCTCTTTTCACTTCAGGCTTATTTTTGGGTGTGTCTGAAGCCACCTGTCCAGCTGTACAAATTCCAGTGACACACCACCAGTAAAATTACAGGCTGGGAGAGCCTAATTTGCTTGCACACACCCACTCACAATTGGGGGGGGGGTGTGCAAGAAACTGAACCTCCTCCAAAAGGGGACAATATAAATCTTTTACATTATTATTTATTCATTACTCCAGCTCATTGTTTGTTTGCTTACATACATACACTTTTTGTGTTGTGTGTGCACTTGCACACACAGGCAGGCACATTCCATTTCAGTGGATCAAGTTGAATTAGAATTTAGAAAACTATTTTAATTTTATTCTCTGACTGTGCCTGGTCTGCATGTACTGCAGTTTTGCTGACTGATTGCTGAAAAGTGAAGAAGAGTTTTCTTCTGGACTTCTGGTCTGGATTTACTAGTTTCATTTCATTTACTTTCAAATACTACTGTATCATTTCCTTCCTAAGTTTTACAGCCTGACCTGAGAGCAAGAAGAGACACTTTTATATTTCATTTCATTCATTCATTTAGCTGTGCCACACCATTCTTTGTTGTTGCCTTGATAACTACTGAACTATATTTTATTTACACACCAATATCTTTTTGGGGAGGCATCTCAGAGTACCCCTACTCTCTTTTCACTTCAGGCTTATTTTTAGTTTCATTTATTTTCTAATACTACCATTTGCTTCCTAAGTTTTCCTCCATTTCAGTGGATCAAGTTGAAATCAGAATTTAGAAAATTATATCAAGGGCCAGCAGGGCAACATTTAAAGCTTGTACAGAAGAACACAGTGTGAGAGTAAGCTTGTGGGTCAAAAGGATAAGTTTCTTAGAATAGTTTGCTTACTTAACACAAATATAATAAGAAAATATATTTCTATAACTTTGAGTAATAAAAAATGAGGAGGGTTGGCAGAGCCAGACGGAAGGGAAGGGGGACCCCGACTAAAATAAATAGGGGCACATTTCTGAAGGAAGGCACAGGAAGTAGTGCAGATAGTGATATTGCTGCCACACCCTCTCCAAGCAGCACCGACACAACCAGCACCACCGGACCATCTTCTGTCACTGAGGGAAGCATGGATGACTGCATGCGATCCCCATCGCCAAGGTCTCACACTCACCCCCCCTTGTATCGGGAGGAAGACAAGTACTCAGAATCAGAAAGCTCTGTTCATCTGCATCTGCTGGATTCTGAGGAGCTGTTGGCAGGAACAGATGAAAGGCAGGGTTCAGGCAGTGATGGAAGGAGCAGCCCTCTTTCCACCCAGGACCAGAGTACCACCAGTGACAGCAGCAGTCAATTGTCCCAGCAGGGCACAAGCCACACCACCACCAGCACAGCAGCGGCAGGCAGTACAGCCAGAGGTGGCAGTACTTTCCATAAGCCTCGCGGGTCTCTCTGGGAGCATTTTGAGAACAGCTCGGCAGATTCGAGGCTTGTGGTGTGCAAGAAATGCGGGGTGGTCATGCGCAGGGGGAATGCCCCCAAACACCTCTCCTCAAGTGCCTTGTGTAGCCACCTCATGCACTACCAGAGAAACACTTATGCCTGTCTGCCTGCAATTATGCCTGCCTCCCAGCTTGGCTTCCTCCGTGCAAGCCCAACTTCCTGCCAGTCTTCCTGCCTGCCAGCCTGCCTTCCAGCCTACCTGCCTGGTTGGCCCTGTGCCTACCTGCCTAAGTGCCTGCTTGCCTGCCTGCCTGCCTTCCAGTCTGTCTGCCTTCCTGCATTCCCACTGAATTTGAAGGGTTTGGTTATTGCCCAATTTTTCTAGGCCTTGCCTGGCTCAAAACCAGGGAGGACCACTCAATGTGTCATTTGTAGGGAATCATACTATATCTGTAGGCCCAATTTGTCTAGCCCTTGCCTGGCTCCGAACCAGGGAGGACCACTCAATGTTTATAATTTTGAACCGGACAAGACTGTTGGGGTTGCAGCCGTGCAACTTCCCCTAACCCTAACCCTAACCCAATCAAACCAATGCCTGTATGCCTCCCATCCTAACATTCCACCAGCGCAATGCAGTTATGCCTGGCTGTCTGCTCTGTCTATATGACTGCCTGCCTGAATGCTTCGCCTGCCTGCCTGCCTTCCACCTTTGTCTGCCTGAATGCTTGTAGTTCCGCTGCATGTTTGGATCTAATAGGGTTACATAATTAGCCCAGGTTTTATCAGGCTTCCCTGGTCTTTATAGCAGCCCAGGAATCTTTTTTCTAGGGTCATTGTAGGCCCAATATTTCCCTGTTGGCCATGGCTGGTCTGAGTGTAGTACACCCTAATACCTGCTTTCCTCGATGCGTTCCTCCGTTCCCTGGGGTTTTGGAGCCACTCTGCATACAAAGTGGTCAAGATGCACTTTACAACAACCTACCTGAAAGACTGATTAGCAGTGGCCTAGCTCTCCTTACAGCCTTAAAGAAATAGCCCTGTTCTCCTGCATCCACTCTGTCTCCTGGGTTGATGAAACTCGGTCTCCTGGGGTGGAGAAACTCTGCCTCCAAAGGCAGAAACAATCCTCCCTTCTGGCACTTTGGCTTTGTGCCTTCCCTAGCCTGGGTGGGTACCCTGCAAGCCTGCCTTCCTACCTGTAAGCCAGACTGCCTGCTTCCCTGCCTGCCTGTCAGGCTCCCAGGACTCCTGGCTTGGAGGAGGCCTTCCAGGTGCTTCTCCTTCAGCCTATCAGCAGTTCAGTGCTTCAAGTTCAGCATCCGAGCCAACATGCGCCCTGTCGACCATTCTCCTCGACTTCCCCAGGCAGCAACCCTGGCTGCCCCTGCCTCTAAGCGGAAAATCACTTGAGGAGACCAACTTTAACAGGCACAGTCATCATCAACTATTTGGTTTAGAATTGGGGTACTCTGTCCTCCAACATGGGGGGGGTTCACTCCCACTGATTACAGTCCAGGTTGGGAAATCCCTTTGCAGAAGGAGGGGAGATTCCTTCCAACTAGCATTCTGGCTTCCAAAGGAGAAAGAAACAATCCCCCCCTAACATTTGCACTCTGGATTTTTGTGGCTTTCCTGGGTGGACTGTGTCTCCACTGGACAGTCAAAACTCTGGCTTGGTGGCCTCCAAAGTAGGTGGCTGAAAGAATCCGTCCCCGTTGTTCCCCGCCGTTCTGGCTTCGTGGCTGTGCCACGTACGTGGACTCTCTCTCCACTGGGTTGGTGGAACTGGTCTCCTGTTTTGGAAAAACAGAACTCCAAAGTAGGTGGCTGAAAGAATCCCTCCCCGTTGTTCCCCGCCATTCTGGCTTCGTGGCTTTGCCGCGTGCGTGGACTCTGTCCCCACTGAGTTGGTGGAACTGGTCTCCTCCCTGAAAACTTCGTTGAGAGATAAAAGTACCAGGCTGGAAACAATCCCTCCCCGTTGTTCCCCACCATTCTGGCTTCGTGGCTTTGCCGCGTGTGTGCGTGGACTCTGTCTCCACTGGGTTGGTGCAACTGGTCTCCTGTTTCGGAAAAACTGGCCTCCAAAGTAGGTGGCTGAAAGAATCCCTCCCCATTGTTCCCCGCCGTTCTGGCTTCGTGGCTTTGCTGCGTGCGTTGACTCTGTCTCCAATGGGTTGGTGGAACTGGTCTCCTACTGGTTTGGAAAAACTGGCCTCCAAAGCAGGTGGCTGAAAGAATCCCTCCCCGAACTTCCCCATAATTCTGGCTTCGTGGCTTTGCCGCGTGCGTGGGCTCTACCTCCACTGGGTTGGTGGAACTGGTCTCCTCCCTGGAAGCTTCATTGAGAGATAAAAGTACCAGGCCGGAAACAATCCCTCCCCGAACTTCCCCACCGTTCTGGCTTCGTGGCTTTGCCACGTGCGTGGACTCTGTCTCCACTGGGTTGGTGGAACTGGTCTCCTCCCTGAAAACATTGTTGAGAGATAAAAGTACCAGGCCAGAAACAATCCCTCCCCGTTGTTCCCCGCTGTTCTGGCTTCGTGGCTTGCCGCATGCGTGCGTGGACCCTGTCTCCACTGGTTTGGTGGAACTGGTCTGTTTTGGGAAAACTGGCCTCCAAAGTAGGTGGCTGAAAGAATCCCTCCCCGTTGTTCCCCACTGTTCTGGCTTCATGGTTTTGCTGCGTGAGTGGACTCTGTCTCCACTGGGTTGGTGGAACTGGTCCCCTCCTGGTTTGGCAAAACTGGCCTCCAAAGTAGGTGGCTGAAAGTATCCCTCCCTGAACTTCCCCACCATTCTGGCTTCGTGGCTTTGCCGCGTGCGTGGACTCTGTCTCCACTGGGTTGGTGGAACTGGTCTCCTCCCTGGAAGGTTCATTGAGAGATAAAAGTACCAGGCCGGAAACAATCCCTCCCCGAACTTCCCCACCATTCTGGCTTCGTGGCTTTGCTGCGTGTGTGGACTCTGTCTCCACTGGGTTGGTGGAACTGGTCTCCTCCCTGAAAGCTTTGTTGAGAGATAAAAGTACCAGGCCAGAAACAATCCCTCCCCATTGTTCCCCGCCATTCTGGCTTCGTGGCTTTGCCACATGCGTGCGTGGACTCTGTTTCCACTGGGTTGGTTGAACTGGTCTCCTGTTTTGGAAAAACTGGCCTCCAAAGTAGGTGGCTGAAAGAATCCCTCCCCGTTGTTCCCCGCCGTTCCGGCTTTGTGGCTTTGCCGCGTGCGTGCGTGGACTCTCTCTCCACTGGGTTGGTGGAACTGGTCTCCTGTTTTGGAAAACCTGGCCTCCAAAGTAGGCAGCTGAAAGAATCCCTCCCCATTGTTCCCCGCCGTTCTGGCTTCGTGGCTTTGCCGCATGCGTGGACTCTGTCTCCACTGGGTTGGTGGAACTGGTGTCCTCCCTGAAAGCTTCGTTGAGAGATAAAAGTACCAGGCCGGAAACAATCCCTCCCCGTTGTTCCCCGCCGTTCTGGCTTTGTGGATTGCTGCATGCATGGACTCTGTCTCCACAGGGTTGTTGGAACTGGTCTCCTCCAGGTTTGGAAAAAAATGGCCTCCAAAGTAGGCGGCTGAAAGAATCCCTCCTCGTTGTTCCCCGCCGTTCTGGCTTCGGGGCTTTGCCGCGTGTGTACGTGGACTCTGTCTCCACTGGGTTGGTGGAAGTGGTCTCCTGTTTTGGAAAAACTGGCCTCCAAAGTAGGTGGCTGAACGAATCCCTCCCCATTGTTACCCACCGTTCTGGCTTCGTGGCTTTGCCACATGCGTGCGTGGACTCTGTCTCCACTGGGTTGGTGGAAGTAGTCTCCTGTTTTGGAAAAACTGGCCTCTAAAGTAGGTGGCTGAAAGAATCCCTCCCCGTTGTTCCCCGCCGTTCTGGCTCCGTGGCTTTGCCGCGTGCATGCGTGTACTCTGTCTCCACTGGGTTGGTGGAACTGGTCTCCTGTTTTAGAAAAGCTGGCCTCCAAAGGAGGCAGCTGAAATAATCCCTCCCCGTTGTTCCCCGCCGTTCTGGCTTCATGGCTTTGCCGTGTGTGTGGACTCTGTCTCCACTGGCTTGGTGGAACTGGTCTACTCCCTGAAAGCTTCGTTGAGAGATAAAAGTACCAGGCCGGAAACGATCCCTCCTTGAACTTCCCCGCCGTTCTGGCTTCGTGGCATTGCCGCGTGCTTGGACTCTGTCTCCAAAGGGTTGGTGGAACTGGTCTCCTCCCTGAATGCTTCATTTAGAGATAAAAGTACCAGGCCGGAATCAATCCCTCCCCGTTGTTCCCCGCCGTTCTGGCTTCATGGCTTTGCTGCATGCGTGGACTCTGTCTCCACTGGGTTGTTGGAACTGATCTCCTCCTGGTTAGGAAAAACTGGCCTCCAAAGTTGGTGGCTGAAAGAATCCCTCCCCATTGTTCCCCACCCTTCTGGCTTCGTGGCTTTGCCGTGTGCGTGCGTGGACTCTGTCTCCACTGGGTTGGTGGAACTTGTCTCCTGTTTTGGATAAACTGGCCTCCAAAGTAAGCGGCTGAAAGAATCCCTCCCCGTTGTTCCCCGCCGTTCTGGCTTCGTGGCTATGCCGCATGCGTGCGTGGACTCTGTCTCCACTGGGTTGGTGGAACTGGTCTCCTGTTTTGGAAAAACTGGCCTCCAAAGTAGGTGGCTGAAAGAATCCCTCCCAGTTGTTCGTGGCTTTGCTGAAAGCAGACAAGAGCAGCTGAAGGTGGGCCCACATGTCCTCTGGGTCATGCTGAGCGGGAGGGAAGGCTCCGCCCGCGGCCGCCTGAGACAACACCGAGGCCACTTCCGGCGACACAGCAGGGAAGCCGGATGGGGTGGAGGGTCTCTGCCCTGGAGATGGGCATGGAACTGCACCACCTGGTCATGGAGGGAGAAGGTCTGTTCCATGAGCGTACCAGGCTCCTCGGTCATCGCGCTGTGGCGAAGAATCTGAGGCAAAGGCCAAACCTTCCCAGGCAAAGGCTGGGCAGGCGGCTCGGGTGGGCCGTGCTGGTATGGCATTTCCAGGGTATTCCCACCGGCCGCTCCCTCTGCTCTGAGCTGAATTTGATCCTTTCTGCCAGTCAGCTCCTTTGGATACTCGAGCTGGCGATGATACCCCAAGAGGTTGAGGGCACTCTACAAGATGAGTGGGGGGGGGAGAAACTCTCGTGCCACTACCAGACTGAATCTCTGACCGCTAGTTGACCAGGTTGGCATTTGCTTGGCTTTACAAGGAGTGTCATGGGGAGGGGACATTGGGAGGAGTAGAGTAGACCCTCATCCAGATTTGGGGGAGGAACAGAATACTGTTTCTCCTGCTGCCTCTAAGAGGTGGAGGGGAAATGGGATGGATAAAGGCTTCAAAAAAAGAAAAAGGAAAGAAAGAAAGTATAACAGGCAGCCAGACCAAGTAGGGTGGCCGGTTCAGTCAGCGTTGACCAAGAGAAAAAAAGAATATTGCATTCTGCCCACTTTGTTTGCTTTATTGCATAGGATGCAGTCTTATGCTATGATATATTTATTAAATATCTTATTCATCACCCAGTTTAAAGTATTTTCCGCCTGCTCTGGGTCATTGCGGGACGCCCCCATGCTCTGGGAAGTCAAATCACGCTAAATCGCGGTAGAAACGACAAACGATGAACGAATCATTGAACCGAAAAATTTTCAAAAAAATTCGCGACAAACGGAAACGGAATGAAACGGACCCGTTCCGACAAACGAAAAATCAAAATGTCTTTTTTTCTGGTCGTGCCCATCTCTAATAGATACACTTTTTGTCTTCGATTAGATGTATACATTAAAAATCTGGAGCACACAGTACAACATATGTAAGAGTTCAGTATTCTTCATGTATTTAATTCCCTCTCTATTTTCACCATGATTCTTTTAAAACATCAGACACCGACCAACTTGTGATTACATGTGCTACCCTTCTATTTTTGTATTAATCAGGATTTTCACAAGCCTGCTGAAGACAGCAACATTGTATTGGCAAGTAAGCACCTTTGAGTTTAATAGGTGTTGCATTCACCTTTTTATTGTGTATTTGACTGTACAGGAGGGGGGGGAATAATGGGTTAATATTTATGCCCAAACATGGAAAGTGGAGGCAGAGTCTTAGTGCTTAAATAGCTCTACCTGAGGTAGTTAGAGTAAGATAGGGCACAGATAGGGCTAAGTTAGGGAAACTGACAGGCACTGAATAAGAGACAGGGCAGTTAGGGAACTGTCAGGTTTGAGTGAGGGAATTAGATCACCTGCCAGATGCAGGGGAGTGGTATCAGGAGACAGATATCTAGTCTCATGCACTCCCAAATGCATCTGGTGGGGCCACTGTGAGATACAGGAAGCCAGACTAGATGGGCCTTTGGCCTGATCCAGCATGGCTCTTCTTATGTCCTTATGTTCTTATGTTCTTATTTGAGTGAACTGCTTTGAGAAACTTTAAGTAACTGAACACAAGTGAACTGTATTCAACATCTTATTGTATTCAATAAACCTACATTCTATTTTTTCCACATTACATCTTGTCTGGGACTCAGTGATTGAACTGGGATTCCTGACTGGTGGCAGAGATACGACGAGTCTAATTTGGTACAGGTCAATAATCCATGAGATGACTGGGGGCCTGTGCTAGAGTGAGATTGTGCCTTTTACTACTCATTTGTGAGGGGAGTGTGGTGACCCAGCCACACTCTGAAAGCTGACCTCCACAATGGTGTTTCCTCCCAGTGTAATGGGTGGAGAAATAAAGTCTTGCTTTCTCCTACCATCATAAATAGAACTTGAAAAGTCTTCACTATGTCTGCATGGGTTAAAGTGTTGTTTTAAAATATTAAGCACGGCAATCGGCATTCCCGCCAGTTCAAAACTGGTCACAAGAGCAGACATACATTGTCAGTTGCATTTGTGCTTTTTACGGACATCAGACTGAACTGAGCATATTAACCTAATTGTGTTCAACATGGGAAAGATTAAGGAAAGCTACATCCAGGGACTTGAAGAAGGCTGTGAAAAAGAAGATGGCCTTGCAAAGAATTAATGCCAGACAGATTATTAGGCAGAGGTTAGAGCTTCTGCAGGCAACCGCTCAGACCAAGTGAAGTGAACTGAAGTGGAACAGGCACTCATTTGGCTGATCACACTTCTTCAGATGCATGGCTCATGCTTTGATTTAAGTTAATTGTACTGATAATAAGTAACAACATATTGTAAATAATTCAAAATGCGCCCAGACAAAGATGGCACTCTGGGTGATAATTACTTCATTTATTTTTGGAAAAGAGAATTTGAATAGAACCCCCCTCCCCCTTATGATATCTCATCCTTTTGAGGTTGGGCCATGGTAAAATAGAAATTAAATATATTGTTTATCAGAAGAGAGTTTCTTATGAAGCTACAAGCAAAAATACAAGTTTGCCTTTATCAAGGTTAGAATTAATCCAACAATTATCTCTACTCCAGTGTTTCATTAATTATAATTACATGGAGGAACTCATAAAAAGAAAAGGTTTGGGGAAAAACCAATTCTTTTATGAAACTCAAAGTAAATGCTACAACAATGTACGAGATATTGAGTTTTGGAGAATTTTAAATCCAGCTAATGTTAATCATTGCAGGTGGTACAAACATGTTGATAATGTGGAAGTATGTGAAAATAGTCAAACTTAGATAAGATGTTACCGCAAGATTTACTGTAAATCATAGTTCCTAGATGAAGATTGCATACTAAATGAATCACTGCTTAATGTTCAGAAAGGTTTGTCAGTTTGTACTGGTTCATCCTTTGGATGAACAAGTGTTTGGTTCTTCCAGATGCACCTCCTCATGGCGGTGGCCACCCAGAGGCAAGATCCTGGCTTCCCTGCCCTTCTTTCTCTGAATGCTAACTCTGAGTGGGCACCCTCTAGAGGAGCCATGTCTGTGATTTACCAAAATGAACTGGCATGAACTGGCACAAAATGCCAAACTGGTGGTTTAGAACAGACTTGATGGCACATTTATTATTAGAGATGGGCACGACTCAAAAAAATGGTGTTTTGTTTGTCGTTTGGTCGTTTAGGGGTCCGTTTCGGTTCGTTTTCATTTTTGTGATGTTTTTTTGCAAAAAAATTCATTTTCGTTTTGTTAGGTAACGAAATGAAAAAACAAAAACAAAAACAAAAAATTGCTGTTTCGTTAGCATTCTTTTTAGTTCAATGCATCTGCTGCAAAGAAAACGAAAAACATGGCAAATTTGGTGATTTCGTTTTCGTTTTCATTTTGTTTAAAAAATTTTGTTTCATTTTCGTTGCATAACGAAACAAAAAACAAAAACAAAAATGAAAAATCGCTCGTTTTGTAGCTATCTCTATTTATTATTATTATTATTATTATTATTATTATTATTATTATTATTATTATTATTATTATTATTATTATTATTATTATTATTGCCAAGTGATACAGAGGAACACATATTGGGATTAAGGATTAATTTCTATTTCTGAAAACAGAAATAAATATATTACTAAACACACAAAGCTATATACATTCTTATACAGTGTCTGAGATTCTTCTTGTTAATACAGCCCATGTTGTGACTGAACATGAAAAACTGTTATCATAGCATATAAAACTGAAAGAGTTGTGTTTGTTTGTTTTCTGAAGGATATTGATGTTTTTTAATGCAGCAATGCCAGCATGTATGCAGCTCTTCACATAAAATAGGTTAGAGATGGTTCACTGTATAACACATGCATTTGTTATTTCTTCAGTGCTGTATATTTTGTATGCATATTTTGAAAAGAATTGGGTACCATGGCATTATTTATTTTACACAGTTGTTCTTCATGATTACAAAAATTAAGTAAATAAAATCATCTTCACATTGTTTTCTCTTGTCAAAGAAATAAACACACAACGCTACCACAGGGAGCACAAAAATACATCACCTTCCAATGGAGGTAGGACAATAATTTTTTTAATTCTCTAGTGTGAGAAGACATACAAAGATTTACTTCCCTAATACAATCTCCCTTTCCTGTTCCTTGTCAACTATCCCTATAAAAATGACAGACAGGACATAGTATGGACATAAATCTCTTCTTGTCTCATCTTTGAACTTGAGGATGTCAGATCCTGATTTGGATTACATACACACACATAACCTGCGGCCAAGAGTCCGATAAAGATTTAGAGACCTCCCAGGCAAAGAGAATAGATGCTGTGATTCATCATAGCTGACAATACCCCAGTAAAAGTCAAATGCCAGAATGAACTCTAGCGTTTTGTGTACTCATCTGGTTATCTAATTATAAGTGTCTTAACTGTTACAATAATTCCAGGTCACCCCAGAATTTGTTAATTTTCCATGTTCAATTTATTTACATAATTTATAGGTTCCATGCTTAAAAGTAGCAAATGATTTTTTAATCAAATACAGTCTTACAGTTGCAGGCAAAAATCAAAGAAAACAAAACAAAACAAAAGACCCAAAACATGTGACAACTTAAATACTACCTTTCATATTTTAATGTAATGTTTGGTGGACACAGCCACTTCCTCAGACATATAGCAGCAGAAACAAGTGTCTGAAGTAGTGGACATGTCTATGAAATGTTACATTAAAATATGAAAGTTAGTCTTTAAGGTGCCACATGCTTTGTTTCTTTTGTTTTGCTTTTCTTTTCTTTGATTTTTGCCTGCAATTCTTGAAAGGACTAACACAGCTACCCTCTCTGAGTTATACAGGGGGAAGAAGCTGTATGCACATAAGCTTAATTCAAAATCAAATAAATAGGTAAAAATAATAGGCTTGAATTGCTTTAAAACCCCAGCACACATCAATTGTAATCAACGGGCATGGCCATTTAAATTTATAAAAGTAAAAATATACATATCAAAAGCATTAGTTAGCTCTAAACATGTAGTTGGCACAAAGAAAAAACTTTTTCTTTTAAAAAAAACAGCCTTTATCTGTGCTATTCCCATAGCTTTATCCTGGCCACTCTCAGCTCATTTGCAAAACAAGTGGCTTCTGCATCCTTTAAGATGGTTCTCATCAACACATTCCATCAAAACACCATTGTGCAAATCTCTGGCTTTCCTGCTAGGTTCAGAGGTCAAGCTGCATCCACCTTTGGAGTAACTTGCCTAATGCCAAATTTGGGCAGTATATCCCAAATGACTATTACATATCTTTATATTTAAAATCTTCCATTCACAAATATTACAGAAGAATATATATGAGTTCATATTCCTTGTTGTTACTACACTGAATTAGGGAATTATTAATCATTTGTTGTGAGGCTTAAAGACTTATAAAATGAACATTTTCAGTTTTCTTTTCTATTTGCTTATCAAGAAACCAATTAACTTCAAATAACATTATTTTTCTCCTCCTAAACTGATTTGTACAACATATGGTTATTCTTATTTGTTTAATATATTTACCCATGTCTATTCTGTGTTATTTCTATGTTAATTTACATTTTAGGTAACTCAAGTGGCAAAATGAACTGGGCTCCCATTTTTCCTGCTGTCTTTGATCACATAATGTAAGTATTAATTCTTTACTTTTTCATTATGAAAGCTGGTGCTGCACTCAATCAGCTTCTGCTTCTTATCTAATCAGTGTTCTAAAACAATCTTAGTTGGTTTGGCAAACTGTTCCCAGCTTTAATTTTTCAACTGTGCTTTCACTTTTTGTCACCTCTCTGAGGCACTTTTAAAAGGACTTTTCAGTTGTAGGGCAACACTTCTGCACTAGACATGGGCACGACTTGGCGAAATTCTCATTTCCGTTTCTGTTCCTCGTTTCCGTTACGTAACGGAATGAAGAACAACAATTACTCTGCCAGAACTCGAACTCGAACCGACTAAAGAAAAATTGGGTCTGATTTGTCATTGTTGTTCCTGGCATCACAGCGATCGCGTGATCCCAAGCGGCACAGAATTTTTTTTTAAAACTAAAAAAAAAAAAAAACCCAATTCCAGGCCAAAAAAGCAGGCGAAAATATGCCTGCCTGAGGGCACCTACCAGAGGGGTGGTTTCTCAGGGGGGTCCCCACTCCAGCCTTCCCCCCTCCCCGTCCTGGGCTGCTGGTACCAGGCTGGGAGGGGGCATCCTCGGCAACATCTCCATTTACTATGCGGTGCGGGGGGATCCAAAATGGCGACCACAATATTTTTTTTAAATCGTGGTCCAAAAACCCACCAAAGCACCACAGAAACATGCAAAAATTAGCTATTTTATATGCCTGATTTTTTATAGTAGCAGCAGTGGGTTTTTCTTGCAACAAAATGTCTCCATTGATTTTATTTTATTTTTATTTTTATTTTTATCTTTATTTTTTTACACGTGCGCAATGATGGGCTGGCCATGGGATGGGACCATGCAAATTTTTGGACCCATTCCACCAATCGCATGGCCAGGTTTTGACTGACACTTCTGGATGTGCCAGAGGGTATAAAAAGGCGAGGCACTCCGAGAACACTCGCAGTCCGGGTTTGGATGTGGGTGGAGAGGGCTGTAGCTGGCTGCTGTGCTAGACTAGTTTCGATTTTGTGGAGCCTTTAGATTTCAGTTAGGCAGGGAGGGAGGGAATAATTGATTCAATTGAATTTTTAGGAAATATTTCATTCCCTGTCTGCTGTGGGGAATAGCAACACAGTTTATTCCTTTATGCTCCTGCAGTTTGTCAGGATTTTTTTTCTGATATTGGTTTAGGTTTGACTGGGGGGGGGAGGTGTGGATTTATTTTAAAAATATATGTTGAATATACTACCATTCCATATTTATTTTCTATTTTACAAAGTTCATTTTCATTTCATTGCTAGCAGTTTTCTTTATTCTCTCCTCTCCTTTTTGTGAGAGAGAGAGGATTTATTTCATTTAGTGCTTCAAGTTCAAAGGGGAGGTTTTTGGGAGGCTTGGTGTGGATTTATTTTAAACATATATTGAATATACTACCATTTATTTTCTATTTTCAAAAGTTCATTTTCATTTGCTTGGTGGCTGGCAACAAGTTCCTTTACCCTGCCTCCAGCACAGTGCTGTGGGTTCTGGGAATAGCAAGCCTAGCAGTTTTCTTTATTCTCTCCTCTCCTTTTTGTGTGAGAGAGAGGACTTATTTCATTTAGTGCTTCAAGTTCAAAGGGGAGGTTTTTGGGAGGCGAGGTGTGGATTTATTTTAAAAATATATACTAGCCTAGTATATTTTAGATTTCCCCAACCAGTGCACTCAAACACATTTGTTGGCATTGGCAAGCCAAGGGCACCTCTGAGGGAGAATATTTTACATTTTAGAAATACATTACAATATTATTTGTGTACTTTACTTTTACTTACATTGTTTGTTTGCTAAACTTTTTGTGAGGACACTGCAGTTAAACAACACAGGCCCATTCTGATATCAGACAGCCAACTTATTAACAGACTTGGGGTTCCACCCATCCTACTCCAACACTGTTTACTTTGTTTGTTTATCATTGTGCAATACATTAATTTATAAGCCACACCTTTTGCGTGTGCCCTCTTAGTCTGAGATCTGCCTTTCTAACAGACTTGGGGTTCCAGCTTCAGTTTATTTTTGTTTACTTTTCCTTCATATTACTGCTGTACAACACACTGTGCCAGGCGCCAGGCATGCACAAACTACTCCTGTACTAGTAGTATGTTTGCTCATTCATTTATTTACAAGGCACACACTTGCTGGGTGCCAGCGCAAGTTTACTTTGCTCACAGTGTACAACACAGTCCTACTCCTTTACTAGTGTGTGCTTGCTCATTCATTTATTTACAACAAGTTACAAGGCACACCCTTGGTGGGTGCCAGTGCAAGTTTACTTTGCTCACAGTGTACAACACAGTCCTACTCCTGTACTAGTGTGTGCTTGCTCGTTCATTTGTTTACAACATGTTACAAGGCACACCCTTGGTGGGTGCCAGCGCAAGTTTACTTTGTTCACAGTGTACAACACAGTCCTACTCCTGTACTAGTGTGTGCTTGCTCGTTCATTTATTTACAAGTTACAAGGCACACCCTTGGTGGGTGCCAGCACAAGTTTACTTTGCTCACAGTGTACAACACAGTCCTACTCCTGTACTAGTGTGTGCTTGCTCGTTCATTTATTTACAACAAGTTACAAGGCACACCCTTGGTGGGTGCCAGCACAAGTTTACTTTGCTCACTTGTCCTACTGTAGAACTCAGTGCCATTATTATTTTCTAATACTTTGAGAAATGAAAAAAATGAGGAGGGGTGGCACAGCCAGAGGGAAGGGGAGGGGGACACCCACTAAGATAAATCGGGCCACATTTCTGAAGGAAGGCACAGGAAGTAGCGCAGATAGTAGTCCCTCGCCAAGCAGCTCCACAACCAGTACTGTACCATCCTCTGTCACTGAGGGAAGCATGGATGAGGCGATAAATATCCGTTCAGCGATACTTGACTCCGACCTCCTTTATCAGGAAGAAAACAGGGACTCAGAGTCGGAAATGGCATCAGAATCAGAAACGGGCACTTTGAATCTAGAGGTTCCAGATTCTGAGGACCTGATGGCAGGAACTGACGAAAGGCAGGCTTCAGACAGTGATGGAAGGAGCAGCCCTCCTTCCTCCCAGAGTACCGCCAGTGACAGCAGTAGTACTCTACTTTCCAGGCAGGGCACAGGCCACACCACCACCACAGCAGCGGCAGCAGGCAATACCAGAGGGGCCGGTACTTTCACTAAGCCACACGGGTGTCTCTGGGAGCATTTTGAGAACAGCCCGCAATACGCAAGGATGGCGGTGTGCAAGAAATGTGGGGTCATGGTGCGCAGGGGGAATGAACCCAAACACATCTCCTCAAGTGGGTTGTGCAGCCACCTGATGCGAAAGCACCCTGGGACTCTGCCTGGAACCCTGTCAGGCCCTGGTTCCTCAGGGAGGAAGAGAGTGGAAGAAGGGTTAGGGAAAGAAAAACACAGCTCCGCTAGTGCTGAGAGTGGGAAGAGGCAGGCCACTCTGCAGGAACTGGGGCCGTTGTGTGGGAGTTTTGTCAGCCAGTGAAATAGGGCTAAGGCACAGGAGACCACCACTCGTGTGGTGGGTGAAATGGTGGCCATGAACGGGTTGCCCCTCTCCTTTGTGGAGTCATCAGGCTTCAGGCACCTGATGAAGCATGTGACTCCATGGTACAAGCCTCCATCCCAGCGCACCTTCAGCAGGCGGGTGATTCCCTCCCTTTATGAGTCCGTCAGGGACATGATCCGGGCCCTGCTGCAGGCGGCCAGATGAAGGAAGATCCACTTCACTTCCGACCTCTGGACCGGTGGGCACCACGGATATCTCTCTCTGACGGCTCATTGGTGGCAACCCAAGGAGGTCCTGGAGCCCAGGACATCCCAAGAACAGCTGCAGGGGGAGGCACAAGGCAGCACCCCAAGAGGGTATAGAGTGGTGCTTCTCCAGGCACAAAGCATGGAGGACAATGCCACAGGGTTCAACATTTCAGAGGTCCTCAAGACAGCAATGCGAGAGTGGGGATTGGGGACTGAGGGGCAGGTCAATCTCGGATTCATGGTTACTGAGGCGGGCCGTAACATGACCAATGCGGTTGAAAGGGCAGGGTTGCAGGGCATTGTGTGCACAGCACACAAACTGCATCTGGTGGTGGTCGATGCAATTGGGGTGGGAGCACCGAAGGACTCCGGGGGTGAGGGGACCCTGGAGACCAAGGCCTTGCTGGACTAGTGCCGGAAAATCGTCGGGCACTTTTCTCGCAGCGTCAAGGCATCCAGGATGATGCGTGATAGGCAGGCGGAGACGGGCCGACCAGAGCATGTCCTGATCCAGGACGTGACCACCCGGTGGAACTCCACCTATGAAATGGTCAAGCGCCTGGTGGAGCAGAGGGAAGTGGTGGAATACGTCATGTCAACCACCCCAGTCCTGCATGAGGGGAGGGAGTTGGACATTGGTGCTACCAAGTGGCTCGCCCTCTCCCACATGGTGGGTATCCTGCAGCCTTTTGAGGAGACCACCCACGTGCTCAGCAGCTACAACGCCAGCCTGGGCCACATACTCCCCCTGGTCAATGCCCTTCGCCAACGCCTAGAGGCCGCTATCCGGGAAGAAGCCAATCTTCTCCCAAAGAGCAGGGCCTTGGCAGACAGGCTGCTGACCGGCGTGGATACCCGCCTTGGCCCACTAAGAAGGGAACACGTGTACCAGATGGCATGCCTGTGCGACCCTCGCGTCAAGGGTTGCCTGGCGGGCCGCGTTGCCGACCTGAACTTCTGGAAGACGGAGCTATGCCGTCAAGTCAGGGCTGTCTCCGATGAGGGCCAGGCGTTTCTGAGGGCGCACGGAAGCCAGAGTGATGCAGAAGAGGAATCCTCGCAAGGATCCTCATCCTTCTGTACTGCAGGAGTATACACCCAGAGGCCAGGTTCCATGCCAGCAGCCAAGTACCTGGCCTCTGCCCTAGCCATGGCAGTCTCCTCCTCAGTGGAGGCAAGGGAGGAAGAAGAACCGGACCCCGCTCTGATCATGGTGAAGGAGTACATGGCCGAGCCCCTCCAACCCATCACCTTGGACCCACTCCACTACTGGGCCAGAAAGGCAGAACTCTGGCCCACTCTTTCGACTCTGGCGTTGGACCTCTTGTCCATCCCACCCACCAGTGTACAGAGTGAGCATGTCTTCTCCCACATGGGAGATATCCTGAGGCTGCGCCGCTCTCGACTGGACCCGGAGACCATGGAAAGGTTGACTTTCATCCGCTTCAACCTTTCCACGTTGGGATTACCCCAACACTCCAAGACCTAAGTCGAAAGTCGTTCTGCCATGGGTTCGTTCCAAGCGGGCCTCCCTTGCCCTAACATCGACTACCAGAGCAACACTTATGCCTGTCCGCCTGCCTGCCTGCAATTATGCCTTCATCCCAGCTTGGCTTCCTACCTGCAAGCCTAACTTCCTGCCTGCAAGCCTGCCTGCCTGCCTACAAGCCTACCTGCCTGGCTGGCCCTGTGACTACCTGCCTAGTGCCTGCCTGCCTGCCTGCTTTCCTGTATGCTCACACACACAATTGGAAGGGTACTATTACTGCCCATTTTTTCTAGCCCTTGCCTGGCTCCAAACCAGCAAGGACCACTCAAAGTGTGATTCGGAGAGGTCTGTATTGGCCAAATTTTTGCAGCCCTTGCCTGGGTCAAAACCAGCAAGGACCACTCAAAGTGTCATTTGGGAGGGTATGTATCGGCCCAATTTTTGTAGCCCTTGCCTGGGTCAAAACCAGCAAGGACCACTCAAAGTGTCATTTGGAAGGGTCTGTATCGGCCCAATTTTTGCAGCCCTTGCCTGGGTCAAAACCAGCAAGGACCACTCAAAGTGTCATTTGGAAGGGTCTGTATCGGCCCAATTTTTGTAGCCCTTGCCTGGGTCAAAACCAGCAAGGACCACCCAAAGTGTCATTTGGAAGGGTCTGTATTGGCCCAATTTTTGTAGCCCTTGCCTGGGTCAAAACCAGCAAGGACCACTCAAAGTGTCATTTGGAAGGGTCTGTATTGGCCCAATTTTTGTAGCCCTTGCCTGGGTCAAAACCAGCAAGGACCACTCAAAGTTTCATTTGGAAGGGTCTGTATTGGCCCAATTTTTCCCCGTTGGCCATGGCTGGTCTGAGTGAGACCCCAAAACCTGCCTTCCTTGGTGCTTCCCTCCCTTCCCTGGGGTTTTGGCGCCAATCTGCTTACAAAGTGGTCAGGAAGCACTTTACAACAACCTGCCTCAAAGACTGAGTAGCAGGGGGCTAGCTCTCCTCCTTACAGCCTTAAAGCAATAGCCCAGTTGTCCTGCTTCCACTCTGTCTCCTTGGTTGACGAAACTCGGTCTCCTGGGGTGGAGAGAGAAACTCTGCCTCCCAAGGCAGAAACAATCCTCCCTTCTGGCACTTTGGCTTTGTGCCTTCCCTAGCCTTTGTGGTACCCTGCAAGCCTGCCTTCCATTGTAAGCCAGACTGCCTGCTTCCCTCCCTGCCTGGCTGCCTGCCCGCCCCTCTGCCTACCTGCCTGCCTGTCAGGCTCCCAGGACTCCCAGCTTAGAGGAGGCCTTCCAGGTGCTTCTCCTTCAGCCTATCAGCGTGGTTCAGTGCTTCAAGTCCGAGGCGACATGCGCCCTGTCGCCCACTCTCCTCAACTTGCCCATGCAGCAACCCCAGCTGCCCCCGCCTCTAGGCGGAAAATCACTTGAGGAGACCAACTTTAACAGGTGCAGTCATCATCAACTATTTTGTTTAGAATTTATTTATTTATTTATTTATTGCATTTGTATCCCACCAATCTTCCCGGAGGAACTCTGGGCGGCTCTGTCATCCAACATGGGGGTTTCACACAATCCAGGTTGGGAAATCCCTTGGCAGAAGGAGGGGATATTCCTAACTAGGTGCTTCTCCTTCAACCTCCTCTAGTCTGGCCTTCTGGCCTCCACCACTCTTTCCACTGGGCTGCCAACTGTGGCTCACTAAGAAGGGAAGCATACCTGCGTATGCGTATGTAATAGAAGAGTTTGTCAGGAAGTTCCCGCCTTGGTCCTTGTTGGTTACTCTGAGTCACTGACTGTGAGTCTTTGGAGGAAGGGCTACTGTGTTCCATTGGCTGCAAAGCACAGTCTGCGACTCACTGAGAAGGAAATTATACTGCCGTACTCAGGCCATTCAGCAGCTCCTTTGGGTACTGGAGCTGGCTGGCAATGATCCTCCCCTACTCAGGCCCTGTGGTCTCAGACTCAGGCCTTTGGGTCTCCGCTGCTCTGTCCTCTGGGCTTCAAAACACTGTGACTCGCGTCGCTAAGAAGGACAATTTACTGGCGTACTCAGGCCATTCAGCAGCTTCTTTGGGTACTGGAGCTGGCTGGCAATGATCCTCCCTTACTCGGGCCCTGTGGCCTCAGACTCAGGTCTTTGGGTCTCCGCTACTCTGTCCTCTGGGCTGCAAGACACTGTGGCTCACTAAGAAGGGAATTGTACTTGCGTGCTGGTGGCACTCTGTCTGTCACCATATAGAAGATTTGCCTGAAAGTTCCAGGCTTGGTTCTTGGAGGTGTAGGAATTTTTGACTTACTAAGACTCAGACTCACTCAAGCTATGTGGCCCCTACCACTCTTTCCTCTGGGCTGCAAGACACTGTGGCTCACTAAGAAGGGAATTGTACTTGCGTGCTGGTGGCACTCTGTCTGTCACCATATAGAAGATTTGCCTGAAAGTTCCAGGCTTGGTTCTTGGAGGTGTAGGAATTTTTGACTTACTAAGACTCAGACTCACTCAAGCTATGTGGCCCCTACCACTCTTTCC
Organism: Phrynocephalus forsythii; assembly: GCA_029282475.1. NCBI lineage: Eukaryota > Metazoa > Chordata > Lepidosauria > Squamata > Agamidae > Phrynocephalus > Phrynocephalus forsythii. The sequence goes on along the minus strand of JAPFRF010000001.1, from coordinate 128,625,578 downwards.
TCTGGGCTGCAAGACACTGTGGCTCACTAAGAAGGGAATTGTACTTGCGTGCTGGTGGCACTCTGTCTGTCACCATATAGAAGATTTTCCTGAAAGTTCCAGGCTTGGTTCTTGGAGGTGTAGGAACTGTGACTGACTACTCAGACTCACTCAAGCTATGTGGCCCCTGCCACTCTTTCCTCTGGGCTGCAAGACACTGTGGCTCACTAAGAAGGGAATTGTACTTGTGTGCTGGTGGCACTCTGTCACCATATAGAAGATTTGCCTGAAAGTTCCAGGCTTGGTTCTTGGAGGTGTAGGAATTTTTGACTTACTAAGACTCAGACTCACTCAAGCTATGTGGCCCCCGCCACTTTTTCCTCTGGGCTGCAAGACACTGTGGCTCACTAAGAAAGGAACTGTACTTGCGTGCTGGTGGCACTCTGTCTGTCACCATATAGAAGATTTGCCTGAAAGTTCCAGGCTTGGTTCTTGGAGGTGTAGGAACTGTGACTGACTACTACTAAGACTCAGACTCACTCAAGCTATGTGGCCTCCACCACTCTTTCCTCTGGGCTGCAAAACACGGTGACTCACTAAGAAGGACAATTTACTGGCGTACTCAGGCCATTCAGCCACTTTGGGTACTGGAGCTGGCAATGATCCTCCCCTACTCGGGTCCTGTCGCCTCAGACTCAGGCCTTTGGGTCTCCGCTACTCTGTCCTCTGGGCTGCATGTGAGTCACTGAGAAGGGAATTCAGGCATTCTTCTTTTCAAAGATAATCGAGCGGTCCTTTTGCCTCGCCTACTCAGGTCCTGTGGCCTCAGACTATGTGGCCTCCTCCAGCCACTCTTTCCTCTGGGCTGCAAACCACTGTGGCTCACTAAGAAGGGATGAAAACTTACAGTACTAGTACTGTAGCACACTGCTGCTGGGACTTGGCTAAAGTATATGGATCTTATTCTGCCTTTTTTTACCTCATTATCTATGTTATTTGTATGTAATGATTGCTTTTCCTGCAAAGAAAATGCAAAAATACTCACATAATGTAGCTTAACAACTAACCTGAACACAGTCCCTGTACCTGATGTTCAATCTGGCACTCCTTAACACTGCTTAAACATTTTATAATCATTTTTGCCCAAACCCTGGAACAAAGACTGCCGGACAAGAAAACTTAATGTTACGTTCACCAAGCTACACTTGTAGGTGGTGGCGGTTGAAGAGTTATTTGAGAAGTAGTGGGAACACTCATCAGGAATAGTTGGAGGTGGGGTTAGGGTTAGGGTTAGGGTAGATGTTTTGGCCCCCGCCACTCTGTCCTCTGGGCTGCAGAACACTGTGGCTCACTAAGAAGGGATGAAAACTGCTTGTAGCACAGCTTTGAAGAGGCAGCAAACTGCCTTGCTGGCCTTTGGGCAGCCCGTACTCGGGCCACTCAGCTAGCTCCTTTGATAACTAGAGCTGTCAATGACCCTCCCCTGCTCAGGCCCTGTGGCCTCAGACTCAGGTTATGTGGCCCCCGCCATTCTGTCCTCTGGGCTGCAAGACACTGTGGCTCACTAAGAAGGGAAATGTACTTGCGTGCTGGTGGCACTCTGTCTGTCACCATATAGAAGATTTGCCTGAATGTTCCTGTCTTGGTTCTTGGAGGTGTAGGAACTGTGACTGACTACTAATAAGACTCAGACTCACTCAAGCTGCAGGATGTCAATGACCCTCCCCTGCTCAGGCCCTGTGGCCTCAGACTCAGGCTATGTGGCCCCCGCCACTCTGTCCTCTGGGCTGCAAGACACTGTGGCTCACTAAGAAGGGAATTGTACTTGCGTACAACTACGTACGTACTGTCACCACACCACCACCAAGAGTATGTCAGAAAGTGCCATGTGTGGTTCATGGTGGTACTAGTACTCACAGTCACAAAGAAGGGCTGAAAACCTGTGGCCTCCGGTTCGCAGCCCTGTGGCCTCAGACTCAGGCTATGTGTCCTCCGCTACTCTTCACTCTGGGCTGCAAAACACTGTGACTCACTAAGAACGACATTTTGCCTGCGTACTGGGGGTTTGCTGGGATAATAGCACACACCTTGGACTTTTTGGCCATGTGGCCTCCCTTTCGCAGGGCCCTTTGGTCTCAGACTCAGCCCTTTTGGGCTCCCTTACTCTGTCCTCTGGGCTGCAAGACACTGTGACCCACTAAGAAGGACACATTTTACTTGTTAACACAGCCGTGATAAGGCAAAAATCTGCCATGCTGGCCTTGCTGGCGCCCTTACTCAGGCCTTGTGGCCTCAGGTACTCTGGCGTTGTGGCCTCCCGTACTCAGGCTCTGTGTGGTCTCATACTCTGGCTGGCCTTGTGGACGCCCTTACTCTGGCCTTGTGTGTGGACGTGGACGCCCATAGTCCTCCTTGTATAGCCTAGTGGGATCTGGGCTGTAGTGTAAAACTTAGAGTTCTTCTGCCTAATCCAAGCTGTGTGCCCATACGCCAGCACGCTGTCTTCCTTAAGAGCAACCCAGAGCCCAATCTCTACCTATTCCAACCCAACCCTAACCCTAACCCTAATATCAGACTCTAACTGCTAGATGACCAGGGTTGCATTGGCTTAATTGCTTGGCTTTACAGTGTGAAGCCAGGACCTTGGAGATGGGGGGCATTGAGAGGAGTAGACCCTCATCCAGATTTGTGGAGGAACGGAATGTCTGTGTCTCCTGCTGCCTCTGAGAGGTGGAGGGGAGATGGGATGGATAAAAGCTTCAAAACAAAACAACAAAAAAGTATAACAGGCAGCCAGAACAAGTAGGGTGGCCAGCCGGTTCAGCATTGACCAAGAGAAAAAAAAGAAATATATTGCATTCTGCCCACTTTGTTTGCAAATTGCAATTGCTTTATTCGATGCAGTCTTGTGCAGCAAGTCAGTTTAAAGTGTTTTTCGCCTGCTCTAGGTCATTGCAGGACCCGCGCCCGCTGCCCGCCCGCCCGCCCCTCCCCCCTGCCACCACCGCCCGCCTGCACCTCCCCGCCCCCGCCCCCTGCCTGCCGCCTAGGGCCCAAAACACCTAGCGCCGGCGGGACACCACTCGTCGCTGGGACATCAAATTGCGCGAAATTGCGGTGGTAACGACAAACGACAAACGACACGATGAAATGACAACTTTTTAAAAAATTTCATGAAAAATGGAAATGACCCGAAATGGACCCGTCCCAAAAAATGACAACTCGAAAAAAAAATTTTCTGGTCGTGCCCATTTCTATTCTGCACCCATTCAATTCATTCCTGTCATATTTCCATTTAAAAAATATAGATAATTGATAAAGATGGGAAACTGAAACATTCTCCTTGTTGGAAAGGTTAAGGAAGAATATTTGGTTGTCATAACCCAGTTCTCACATTGTGAAGAATTAGGTTATTGTGAAGAACTACTTACAAAATTGCCATAAAGCTTGGTAAAGTTTTGCAGTCTTGACAAACTTTAACGAATTGGTCTAAAAAAGGAGAAGCTTTGTAAAAAATTCAAAGACCTGAACAAGGTCTTTGAGTTCTTCTTAATAATTAACCATTTCTCTGTGTGTGCATGTATGTGCACATTCACACATGCACACTGATGTGCTTTTGTCGTGTTTAGACTTGTCTGTAGTCCACAGGGCAGGCAGAAGATAAAGGATTAAAAATGCATCCAGTAAATGCTTTGTTTTGATGATGGCTTTAGCTTAACTGAGGATTTACCACACCAGATCTTCAAAGGAGTTCTACATGATCTGAAGTCTGACAATTCATTGCCTCCCCAGCTATCTGGAAGACATGCTACAAGTGTTGTCAAAATGGCTTCCACAATCAGAGAGATCCCAAAGAACGATAGTCTATCCCTTTCCAATAAAGTCTACTGCAGCTGCAGGGGACTAAAATTCAGGAGTGTTGAATCCAGGGTATATTGTCAGGAAAGTTCTAGAGTCACTGGCTTAGTAGCCTGTTCCCAGAAGGAAAGTTCCTGGACCTGCAAACAGAAGCTTACAAGTTAAATTAGATGCAGAAGATCTTCTGACAGAGTCCATCACCGTCCAAGTCATGCCAATAAAAATTTGAGAAACTCAAAGGGCAAAATTGCAAAATCATGGTCAAACAGTCCAAAAAGTCTTACAGTATAAGAAGTTGGTAGTAGGATATAAGGCTAAGCCAGAAATTCCTTCCCTAAAAGCTGCAGTCCAAAACTGTATTACAGTAATCCCCCATTTATCATGGGAATTAGGGAACTGACCTGATCCGCAATAAAGGGAACTTTTTGTTATGCTGATAGTGGGTTGTATTGGGGCTGGGGGGCCTATTTGGGGCCTCATACATTTAACTTAGGCCTGGCGCTGATCCAAACGGGCCTCCAACAGGCCTGAAAAGCCCATCAGAAGCCCACTCAGGGCATCACCAGGCCTGGGGTAAGTGCAGGAGGCCACAAACAGGAGCACATAGCTTGCCCCAGGAGCCTTTGCTTTCATATACTGTGGTCCCACGATATACCAGGATTGCAGTAGAGTGGGGGATGACTGTATACCATATTTTTCCACGTACAACACTTTCTCCCCCACTAAAAATTAAAGACCCTAAAAATTAAAGAGCATCATATACACAGAAGAATATTCCTGTGGGGTGGGGGAGAAGCCAAACTGACGTTGCTGTTTCCCCCCTTTCTTTTTAGGCTCTCACTAGCATATGTTTGGGTTCTCCTGCACGCACGCACGCACGCACGCACGCACGCACGCACGCACGCACACACACACACACACACACACACACACACACACACACACACACACACACACACACACACACACACACACACACACACACACCTTCTTTCCCTTTCAAATTTGGGCTCTTTCACAGCCCTCCACCTTTCCAAAATGTCTCTCTGCTTTTTTGTTTCCTTGTTTTACTGAATTTAGAGCGAGGAAAGACAGTTGTTATTGGGCTAGTCAATACCCAGAGGCTTTCTCTGCAGAAATTACAGTTTGGATTTCTGCAAAAACAAACAAACAAAAACAAAGTAGAGAGGCAGTTTGGAAAGGTGGAGGGCAGTCAAAGAGCCCAAAATGGAAAGGGGAAGCAGCAGTCTGTCTGTCTATCTGTCTGTCTGTAGGAGAACCCAAATGTGAGAGCCCCAAAATGAAAGGGAAAGCACCAGTGTGTCTGTGTCTCTGTGTGGAGGAGAACCCAAAATAAAAGGAAAAATTCAGTGGGGCAGGGACCGCTCAGCTCATTCAATGACATCAGGTTGGGTTCCACCCCCACCCCCACTCTTTCCCTTCATTTCTGGCAGCATTCATTCATTTTGTTAATTCAGGGTTCAAAAATGGGGGGGGGCATTTTTTGCATGACAGCATCTTATAGATGAAAAAATATGGCATTTTGATTGCATGAGCCACTCCCTGAACAAAAAAATCAACCCCTCTATCTATCTATCTATCTATCTATCTATCTATCTATCTATCTATCTATCTATCTATCTATCTATCTATCTATCTATCTATCTATCTATCAAGAAATTGTAATGATATTAGAAAGAAGAAACTGTCCAATTTATTCCAAAGTTCATTTTGAATGTTCTGTTAGGGATGGGCACTATACAAAAAAATGACACACCGTTTAGTCGTTTTGTTAGCTAATGAAACAAAATGAAATGAAACAGAAAGGAACAAAATGGGGAAGCAGCATTTTATTACAAATGAAATGAAACACCATTTCCCCCCCTCAAGAATGAAAAAAATTTCTAGAAGAAATGGCAGGAGAGCTTCCTCAAGCTCTTCCCTGAAAGTCCCTGAAATTTGGAAACATATGGGGGTCAGGGAACTGTGTTATGAAGCTCCAAAGGTGGTTCCCCAAGGAAAAAAAACTTCTAATTGGAATGAGAAGCTGATTGGGCCAGCGATAGTGCTGCCACCACTTCCCATATAATTCCAATTATAAAGTTTTTTCCTAGGGGCACCCCCTTTGGAGTTTCATAACACAGCCCCCTTTCCCCAAATGTTTCCACATTTCAGGGGGTTCTCTAAAATTGCTTTCTGAAGGTACCCCTGCTACTTTGGTGCCCCAAGGTAAGTAATAAAAATATGTACTCAAAATTATTTTTAAATATATCCAATCAAAATTTGCTTATGTTGGTGCTCCAAAGTAGCAGGGGTACCTTCCTGAAGCAAGTTTAGGGAACCTCCTGAAAGATTTTGGGGGTAAGGGGACTTAGTTATGAAGTTCTAAAGGGGCAGAGGGTAGTTAATTGGCAAAGTGTGCTGGGAGCGTGAAGGCAATCAGGGAGTTCACTCTATGGCAGTGATGGTGGACCTTTTAGAGACTGAGTGCCCAAACTGTGATTCAAAACCCACTAATTTTTGGCAAAGTGCCAATGCAGCAATTTAACCTGAATACAGGTGCCTGTGAAGGGACAATGTTGGCCGCCCACAGAAAGGGCTCTGAGTGCCACCATTGGCAGGCATACCATAGGTTCACAAACACTGCTGTATGGTATTAACTCCATAATTGCCTCCATACTCCCAGCACAGGAGCAGCGAGGAAAAATAACCCAGCTCCATTCAGCCTTTCGCCCCTCCCTTGTCTCTCATCGGGGACTTTTTGACAGGTCAGGGCGTGTGTGGGGAGGGGTGTCCCCTCTCTAAACCATGACCTGTCAAAAAACCCCAGCTGGGAGGCAGGGGAAGGGCGAAAGCCAGAACAGGACATGGACAGGGGAAAACCCTGTTCTGTCCAGCCTTTCTCCCCTTGCCTGCCTCCCAGCTGGGACTTTTTGACAGGTTGGGGTGTGTGTGGATGTGACCCCCTCTCCAAACCAAGGAAGCAGGAAGGAGGCAGTGGTAAATTGAAGCTCTGTTTGAATTTACCTCTGACTCCTTCCTTCTCCCGTGCTCCTCCGTCTTCCCAGGGCAGTTTTCTGGAGAGGGAGGGCTGTGGACAGTGGGGGGCTGCCCCACTGCCCACAGCACTCCCTGTTCAAAACACCACCACCCTGAGAGGACAGGGTGACAGGGAAGAAAGGAGCCATCAAGCATGGAATTTACCTCTGCCTGGCTGCTCCTTTTCTCCTTCCCCTTGCCTCCCAGCTGGGATTGAGCTATCAAAATCAGTTGGGAGGTGGTGGGGTGGAGATTTTTGAATCCACCACCACACCAGCACTAGAGCACTAGTGTCATGGGGGATTCATTTCATTTCATTTTGTTTTACAAGTAATATTTTTTTAAAAATGTTACATTAGGAAATGTAACACAGGGGAGGGGGACAAAATGGAATGAAATGAAACACTGCTTTTTCATTTCATGCCCATCTCTATGTTCTGAAGTATGAAGCCCAAATTATGCTGAGCTTCAGCTGCAGTTTTACTACTTTCAAGAGATAGCTCCCTCAGAAATTCTCAGAACTAGTTTGAAGGGGCAGGTTCTGCTCTGAGATCATTCAGATTTGAGGCATATCCCTATCTTTATGAGATCTTATAATTGGGGTAGAAATCAGATTTGCAAACATTTCTGGTGAAAAGGTTAAACCTCACAGGAATCCCAGTGCACGATTTTCATACGTGACTCAAACACTCATACAATTATGTCAGCTGGATAATTTGGCATTAAGAAGACATTGGGAACTTCTGTGAATAGGCTTTTAATATAAACAAATCATTCGGTTTACTCCAAAGTCCATTCTGAAGTTGTTTTCTTGGAATGGATATTTTATAAGTCACATTTTGGCAGCAACATCCAATTACTTTCACATCTCAGGGGCAAAATGCAATGAATTCACTGAGTTTGAAATATTCTATTTATGTTTTAAATGGTTGGTTTAACGATTTCTATTAGGTTCCTGCAAATAGTGTAATATACAGAAGTTTAAATTCCATATTTTTTCTGCTTTTTCCCCATGACTATGGACAATGCTGAACAAGTACAGTGAGCCCATACAAATGGAAATGAAGAAGATCAGGTGTGGTGTGTTCTTCCAGGTTGAACTTTTCCAGGATAAGGTTTTTCTCATTTTGTTCTCATTGCCAAGCCTGTAATAATAAGCAGTTTTACAAATTGACAGATTTATCATTTTGACATGCAATTTTCTATGTAGCTTTTCCAATGTGTTGCTTAAGCTATGAAGATATTTGTATTTGAAAATAAACTGATTATGATGCTGCACAGATATCTGCCCAGTATTCATATCATTTCCCCTAAACACTGCCCTTCGTCCATAGGATTTATTATGCCTTATGAAAATATGTATGTTTTAAAGCTCAAGAGCAAAATGTGCTTCTTCTGAACAGTATGCATTGAAAATAGTGTAGCTTTACTTTGCAATCCCTGTGCAGGGCAGCCCCAGCAATTCTTACATTCATCAAACCTCAAAAATGTCAGACTTAGGGAATCCACATTTCAGAATCACTGGTTATATTTTGATAACACAGAGCTCAGTATTCAATTGCTAGTACTACTTGGCCCACTGACCCAGTGTGCTTTACATAGGTGTTGACTTACTGTTCAGCAATTGTTGTAATGGGTCTATTCTTAATTGAGGCTAGCAAAAGGAAAGTGCCATAGTATTTAAAATGTGAATTTTTTATGTTGTGAGGCTGTTCAGACTAAGATTCTCACTATTTTCTATTTAAAAATGTTTTTGTACATGGCATGGGACATAACTGAATGCATGGAACAGCACCCAGATGGGAAGTTGCTGAATAGACAGAAAACAGCTATATATTTGGCTCATCAACATAGCGGTTTCTGGTTTGAAGGAGGGAGCGTTTGTGTCGAGCTACGCTCCTTTTTTCAATCTTTTAACTTTTTAGCTTTTTTTAATAAAGAAACTTTTATTGTTTTTATTGTTTTACTAAAAGAGGAGTTCATCTTCCATTGCTGGCTAGACTATCTGTGCTGAGCTCCTCTCCAACTTCAGATTTTAGATTCCTCCTATCAGAACTACAAGACTCCCATACATTCTTATCAAGGAGCAACTGTTTATTTCTGGGAGAGGCTGATAAGGTTGGTCCTTTACAATGAAAGAAAAGTGCACAGGGCAAGTTTAAAGTTTAAAGCACTGGCTGAAAGGGAGCTATGTTTACTCTACTCTGTGGATTCCAAGCAGTCATTGGAACAAAGATTGAACATCAGCAATTAACTCTTAGAGTCCCTGCCAGAAAGGCTGTTTGCTCATCAAAAAGCTGGTTACTTGTTCTTGAGGGTTTATTGGCAACCTACGGAGACTGAGAAAGACCCCTTGTCCTCCGTAATCTGCAGTTGGCTTGCTGGAGCATTTGCCTTTAATGCAACACTGTGACTAAAAGTCTTTCTGCATAGCTTCTACTGATTTGGAGGCTATTGTAAACTCTAGAGCTTTAGCAAGAGGGCACTGGAAAGAGTGAGAGTGGGTGCTTGAACATCTGTGTAAAATCTGTAATCCCTCCTACTTGATCTGGGGCTCTACATGCTCACTTGTGCCAGAAACACAACGCCAGGGCAAACAAAGCTCCCAAGAACCTGATCCAAATCAGCAGCAGATAGTTGTGTGCCCTTCAATTTTATTAGCCAGTATGAATGTCCCACTTCTCCTTCAAAGGTGATGGGATATTTGCATCAAGCCCTCCAACTATTGGGGATCATTTAGGCATAAATAATAGAGATAACTATGAGAGTGCAGCAATGGAAGATCCCCAGTTCAAATATGTGATTGGTAATTGACTATTCGACCCAGGGTTTTAGAGGAGGCTTTCTTGGCAGCAGTGAAACTGTTCAATAAACATCTGGATCCATCAGCGCTTGGGCCCAAGGATAACTGTACTGGAAGGACACTATCATCCCAAGCACCCACAGGGCTCAAAAATGAACAACTCAGAATCATTTATACCCAATTGTGTGATCAGTCCTTTGCCCACCCAGACCAAAATAACGAGACGAAACCAAAGTTTTGGGTTAAAATATGGGCCACAATTTATTAATAACAATATTTAAAGGTGAGCCTTTAACTGTAACTAAAAGAGGACCTGTGCTGTAACACAAGTGGGTATCATAATTAGATGTTATTAATAACTGCCCCTTATAGGCTTAAGGGAGATTCCAACTACATAGAGGAAGACGCTGCCAAATAAATTAAGCATGCTTCCCCTCCTGAATTTCCTTATGGCCAGTGCAGCCCTCATTACCTAACCTGCTGTTATAGGCTTTTAGACCAATTATGTAATTGATGTTATTAATGAATTTTATGTGAGGGCTGCCTAGCACCTTAAAGGTGCCATATAAAGGAGGGGCCTAACATAATCAGGATACCACTTACGCTACCCACCAAATTGTGACCGTTTTAAATGTATTATAAAACAACAAACACCCAACCACGCATTGAAGATGATGGGATGGGTGAAAACTCACAGCCACTCTAATGCCAATCTGAGTGCCTGCCAAAAATTCCTATCCGTCCCCAAAGCGACCAGCTAAGCATCACCATCAACAATATAGGGTAGGAGGGTGAGGCAAACAGGCTGCTAAGGCAAGAGGCAGGGAGCAGGATGGTACTGCCTTAAATAATCTCGCTCCCTGCCCTCACAGCCACTGTAGCAGGACACAAATTTTGTGCCGCGTTCGGCCAGGAGGCAAAACCACCCCACCCTGAAACAAGTCCGAGCGGAGCCCCATTCTTTCAGCTCAAGCCAATTAAAACTTCTTTAAAAAGCAGCATTTTCAAAAGCAAGATATTGCTAATATGAAAGCTACTCTTCAGTGTATTGCTGACTTGATAAAGCTGGGGATCCTAAGACCAGCACCTCCTTCAATTCCACATAATATCGAATGGGGAGACCTCCATGTGGTAAACATGACGGGTGCAACAGATTTAATAGAAAAGGCGTCTCCTCAGCCTCAAATGTCAGAGCTCTACATGGCTTCTGAAGGAAATAATTCAGGATCAGGATTTTAATTTGGGGCAGACCCCAAGGGCTGGAACACATAGTTTATGGGATGTTATAGAGGACCTTGATTTATCATTTTCAAATCCTAATTTAATTATTACAGATCAGTGGCAGGAAGGTGAATCAGAAGATTCCTACTACCAACTTCTACCTGCAGTGGCAGTATGCAGGAAAAATACACATATGGAAAAAACCCAAATATACTCTATAGGGAGAGCGGTTCCTGATCATGAAAAGCCAACTTTGTTTGAATCTCCACCAGCCAATTCTCAGTGCCATGTTACCATCTACAACTGGCCACTAAGGAGAACATAAAAACATAAAAACATAAGAAGAGCCATGCTGTATCAGACCAAAGACCCATCTAGTCTAGCTTCCTGTATCTCACAGTGGCCCAAAGAAATGAGTCTGGGAGTGCACAAGACTAGGTATCTGTTTCTTGATACCACTCCCCCTGCATTTGGCACTGGAATTACCCTGATTTTAAGCCTGGAGATTACATATGTCCATCATGGTTTGTAACCTGTGATGGACTTTTTCTCAAGGAATCTGTCCAATCCCCTTTTGAAGGCCTCTAGGCCAGATGCCATCACCACATTCTGTGGCAGGGATTCCCACAGACTAACAACATGGTGGGTTAAAAAAATATTTCATCTGTTCTCACTCTCCCAACCCTCAATTTGAGTCGATGTCCCCTAGTTCTGGTATTTTGTGAGAGGGAGAAGAGTGTCTCTCTATCCACTTTACTCATGCCCTGCATGATTTTGTACGTCTCAATCATATCCCCCATCAGGCGCCTTTTTTCCAGACTGTGTGTGTGTGTTGTATCGTTACAGTCGAGACCGACTCTTGGTGACCCCATGACCATGGAGTTTTCATGGCAGGAATACTGGAGTACTTTACTAAAGAGCCCCAAATGTTTTAGCTTTTCCTCATAAGGGAGATTCCCCAGCCCAGTAATAATTTTAGTTGCTCTCTTTAGTTGCATCTTTTCCAGTTCCACTATGTCTTTTTTGATATGTGGTGACCAGAATTGTACACAGTACTCCAATTGTGGCCTTACTATCATCTTGTACAATGGCATTATATTATTGACTGTTTTATTTTCAATCCCCTTTTTGATAAACCCTAGCATGGAATTGGCCTTCTTCACCGCTGCCACACATTGGGTAGACACCTTCATTGAGCTGTCCACCAGCACACCAAGATCTCTTTCCGGATCCATCACAGATAACTCAGAGCTCATGAGTTGATAGATAAAGTTTGGATATGCATTACTTTAAATTTTGCTGCATTGAAACACATTTGCCATTTCACAGCCCATTTCCCCAGTTTGGAGAGATCCTTGTGGAGCTCTTCACAGTCTTCTCTGGTTTTTACCACACCAAAAAGTTTTGTATCATCTGCAAACTTGGCCACGTCACTGTTTATCCCTCTCTTCAGGTCATTTATGAACAGATTCAAAAGCACTGGTCCCAGGACAGATCCCTGGGGCACACCACTTTTCACCTCTATCAATTGTGAAAATTGTCCATTGACACCTACTCTTTGTTTCCTGGATCTCAACCACTTCTCAATCCATAAGAGGACCTGCCCTCTTATCCCCTGACTGTGCAATTTTCTCAGCAGCCTTTGGTGAGGGACTGTGTCAAAAGCCTTCTGAAAATCAAGATAGACAATATTCACTGGTTCACCCAAATCCACATGACAGTTGACCTTTTCAAAGAATTCTAAAAAGTTTGTCAGGCAAGACTTACCCTTACAGAAGCCATGCTGATTTTCCCTCACCAATGCTTTTTCTTCTATGTGTTTTAAGAATTTCTCTTGGATGAGGCTTTCCACCATCTTCCCTGGGACAGATGTAAGGCTAACAGGCCTGTAGTTTCCCAGGTCCCCCCTCCTTCCTTTTTTAAAAAAATTGGTGTGATATTTGCTATCCTCCATTCCTCCAGCAATGTGGCCGTTTGCATATTATATTTAAGAGATCCGCAATTTCCTTTATTATTTCCTTAATAACCCTTGGGTGGATGCCATCTGGTCCCAGTGACTTGTTGATCTTCAATTTATCAGTTAACATGAAAGATCATCTCCTTTAACTTGTATCTGATTTAATTCTTTAGTCAAGAGGGGGCGTTTGGGCAGCGGGATCTGCCCAAGGTCGTCTGTCATGAAGACAGATGCAAATAATTCATTTAAGTTCTCTGCGATTTCCAAGTCATCCTTTACCTCCCCCTTTACTCCCTCACCATCCAGAGAGCCTATTGGTTCTCTGGCAGGTTTTTTACGTCTAGCATATTTAAAGAAGCTTTATTATTTCCCTTTATATTGCTAGCCATACGTTCCTCAAAATCTTTCTTTGCCTCTCTTATCATCTTCTTACATTTCTTTTGCCAGAGTTTGTGTTCCTTTTTATTTTTCTCATCACAGGAGGATTTCCATTTACGGAAAGACCTCTCCTTGCACTTTAGAGCCTCTCTAACTCCACCCGTTAACCATGCCGGTGCTCTCTTGGACTTAGATGAGCTCTTCTTTCTTTGTGGTATGCACTGGTGCTGCGCCTCTACTACCGTTGTTTTAAACAGGCTCCATGCATTCTGGAGATTTTGGATTCTTTTTATTTATTTATTTATTTATTTATTTATTTATTTATTTATTTATTTATTGCATTTATACCCCGCTTATCTACAATATATACTCTAAGCGGCTTACAAAACATCGGGCCTCAATAGCCATAAATTACAAAAAAAAAAAAAAACCAAAAATAAAACCAATAAAAATAACACTAAGCAAAGTTAAAACCTAATGGCACCTCAGTGACTGACAATGATAGATAAAATAGTTTACGATGGCGGAGGAAAAAAAAAACAGTTAAAGATCGCCAAAGGCCTCCCGGAAAAGGTAGGTCTTTAATGCCTTCCGGAAGGCCAGCAGGGACTCTGCAGAGCGCACTTCACTGGGGATGGAATTCCAGAGGCTAGGGGCCGCCACTGAGAAAGCCCGGGTCCGAGTACTCATCCTCCGGGCTTCACGAGGTGGCGACCCGGCGTGTGCGCTCGCGCCTGCCGAACGGGACGGGCCGAGGTTGATCGCTGAGCGATACGCTCTGCCAGGTAGTCCGGTCCCAAGCCATGGAGGGTTTTATAAACTAAAACCAAGACCTTGAATCTAATCCGGGCTGCAACGGGCAGCCAGTGCAGGCGGGCCAGAACTGGGGTGATGTGGTCATAACGACGCACACCAGCCACCAGCCTGGCCGCCGCATTCTGAACCCGCTGCAGACGCCGGAGAAGAGTCAAGGGCAACCCCATGTAGAGGGCGTTACAGTAGTCCAACCTCGAGATCACCAGAGCTTGGACCACTGTTCTCAGAGAGTTCGCGTCGAGGTACGGGCGGATCTGGGCGATCCGACGGAGATGGTAGTAGGCGGACCTGGTCACCGACGCCACCTGGCCCTCCAAGGTGAGCGCCGGGTCCAGGAGCACACCCAGATTCCGCGCCCTCTCCGCAAGCTGGAGGGAAACTCCCCCCAGACAGGGGAGAGGGCCACCGTACCCCGACGGCGAGCTCCCGAAGAACATGACCTCCGTCTTCTCGGGGTTGAGCTTAAGCCTGTTTGCCCTGGTCCAAGCCAGTACGGCCCCCAGGCACCCGTCGAGGACTTCCACAGCTTCCACAGCAGAGGTGTTAAAGGAGAGATAGAGCTGCGTGTCATCAGCGTACTGATGACAGCAGACTCCAAAACTCCTGATGACCCCCGCCAATGGCCTTACGTAGATGTTAAACAGCATGGGGGACAGAGACGACCCCTGTGGAACCCCACAGGGGAGAATCCAAGGGGCCGATAACTCCCCCCCAAGCTGCACATACTGTGGACGGCCCTCCAGGAAGGAACGGAGCCAACTGCGAGCAGTGCCTCCGATTCCAACCTCAGAGAGCCGGTCCAACAGGATACCGTGGTCGACGGTATCAAAGGCCGCTGACAGATCCAGGAGGACCAAAAGGGTAGAGCAACCCCTGTCGGCCGCCCGGAGAAGGTCATCTTGCAGGGCGACCAAAGCTGTTTCTGTACCCCGGCGAGGCCTGAACCCGGACTGGCAAGGATCGAGGCACTGCCGATCCTCCAGGTATGACTGCAGCCGGACCGCCGCCACCCTCTCGATCACCTTGCCCATAAACGGGACGTTGGCGATTGGGCGATAATTTGATAGATCGTCCACCGCCAGGCCAGGTTTTTTCAGAATGGGCTTTACCACCGTCTCCTTCAGACGAGAGGGAAAAACCCCCTCGCTGAAGGAGGCGGTGGCGATGACAGAAGCCCATTCGGCCATAGTCCCTCTGGCAGCTCTAATTAGCCAGGCAGGGCAAGGGTCGAAAGGGGTGGAGGCAGGCCGGCAATGCGCCATAGCTCTGGAGATCTCGACAGCAGAAACAGGCCCAAGCGCATCCAACCGAGGAGACAAAGGCGGACCAGCAACTGGGGATGGCGGGGCGGGACCACTGCAACCGGAGTCAAGGCCGGCATGGATGGCCTCTATTTTAGTTTGAAAAAAGGCTGCGAATTGCTCGCTACTGAACTCAGTAGGAGGAGGCCTGGCCAGACTAGGATTGCTGAGGTCCCGAACCACCCGGAAGAGCTCCGCCTGGCGGTTCGAGGCCTCAGCAATTCTCAGGGAGTTAAAGGATGACCTAGCCTCCCTGATCGCGTTGATATAGCGACTAGTCTGGGCGTCTACCGCAGCCTTACTTGATACCGTCCGGTCTCTTCTCCAGCTGCGCTCTAGCCTCCTCCTCTCCTGCTTCATCACCCTGAGCTCCCCGTGAACCAAGGGGAGGACCGGGCTCGGCAACGGGAAGGCGCTTGGGGGCGATCCGGTCTATGGTGTGGACAGCTGTTTCAAACCAAAGGTTAGCCACATCCTCGACCGGAGCGCCAGTCATACCATCAGGTAGCCCTCCGAAGAGTTCACCGAACCGCTGAGGGTCCATGAGCCTCCGGGGGCGGGCCAAGATGGACGGCCGGTGGTCCCCGCGAGGTGGGGCCGGAATCGACAGGGAAAATGAGAGCAGGTGGTGGTGTGTCCATGACACAGGGAGGGCTACAATGTCCCCCACCTCCAGACACGAGTCCCCCGACATGGAAGTAAACACCAGATCCAGGGTGTGACCAGACCTATGGGTGGGGCATAAAACATGCTGGGACAGACCCATGGAAGCCATGGATTCCATGAACTCCAGAGCTGCACCGGAGAGTCCACCTTCCGCATGCACGTTGAAGTCACCCGCAACCAAGGCGCGGGAACCCCAACAGGGCAGCGGCGATGAACTCCGTGAGCTCTGGGAGGGATTGTGCGGGGTTGCGGGGAGCTCGGTAGCCCAGCACAATGCCAAATCTGTCCCGCTGTCCCACGAACAGGTGGAGGACTTCTAACCCCTGGCTAACCAATGTAGAGGCCCTGCTAACATGAAAAGGATCCCTGTACATGATTGCGGCCCCTCCCCCCTTTTGACCCCCCAACCTTCCCACAGCCTCTACCAAGTACCCAGGCGGGCACAGCAGGGAGAGGGAAGCCCCCCCTCCGTGCCCACCCAAGTCTCGGTAATGAACGCCAGGTCGGGCTGCTCATCCGCGATGATGTCATGGATGATAGGTATCTTATTGTGCACCGACCTGGCGTTCATCAGGATGCAGGTAAGGTTGGGGGCGCTGGTGGAATGACTCCCGGGCACGTGGCAGTGAGCCGAGGGGTCAGAACGAGGGACAGACACGAGTTGTCTGACCCGAGTTCTTCTTGCCTGATGAACCCTACGGCTACAAGCGTACCGCCCACGGCCCATCACCGTTGGTATGTGAGCCCCTGCTATCATGGCGGAGAGAGAGAAAGAGAAAGGGAAAAAAAAAACGATAAGCAACAATACAGTGCAAACTAACCAAGACCAAAAAACTACATACAAAGCGCCAAATACAGTATAACAATATAAAACGAGAAACTATAAATCACAAAAAAGAAAACAAAATTAATTAGAGAAAAATAAAAAATTAACGTGAGATAAACAAGATAGGGCACAAACCAGGGCAGAGTGGAAAAACCAGGGGGGGGGGAGAGGGAAAGAAACAGAGCGGCTGGTGGAGGGGCCAGAAGGACAGTGCCATCCAAGGACAGCTATGGGGAGTTGTAGAAGATGGAAGAGTCCAACGCCACGACTCTGGCAGTCCAGTCTAAGGGGGAGGGGGGAGCAACGATGGAAGGGCTCAAAGCCCAGATCCCCTAGCAGTTCAGGCCATTGGGTGGGGAACAGATCCCCTAGCAGTCCAGGCCATAGGGTGAGGAGCAAGATGACAGGGCTCCGAAAGCCCCCCCACCCACGCAGCAGCAGTCCAAATGATCCTGGACATCCGGACCTTAGAGGGAGGGTGGGGGGAGCAAGAAGAAAAGCTCTACACCCCCAGCGCAGATCGAGAGGGAACCAGGGGAGGGTGGGGGGCAACAAGATAGTTCAAGCCCCCAAGCCCCAGGCAATCCGATCCCTCGACAGTCCTCCAAGGCCGGGCCAAACGATGGAGATGACGATAAAAAGGGCGAACCGGGGAACGTGGTGGTAATGATGGCAACCTCCCGGCCGACCCGGTGCGATGGTAAACGGCGGCGGCGGTAGTCGGTATGCTCCGGTGCCGGCTCACCGCAAGGTCGAAGTGGCGGTAGGTGGCGGCAAGATGGATGGTAGGCCGCAGGCACCAGAACAGGAGCAAAAGGGGCAGCCTCCAGAGCCTGCTCGCTGCAAAGGCTCGCCATGATGTTAGACGGTGGCAACGGCAGCAGCAGCGTTGGTCAGCGAGCCGCCGGGCGCAACAGCCCCCTCGCCGCGGCGAAGGACAACGGCGGCAGCGGGCGCGGCAACGATGGCCAGCAGGCCGCGGGCGCAGCAGCAGGGAAGAGAGCCTCCGAGGCCCGGGACCGGCGCGCCGCAATGGTGGGCGGCTACGGCGGCGAGGGCAAGGGGCGGCAGGCCGTGGGACGCGGCAGCAAGAAAGAGCGGCCTCCAAGCTGGCCCGCCGCGATGGAGCGTAGTGGCGGCGGCCGCGACGATGGTGGTCGATGGTCAGGAGGTCGCAAGGCACAAAGGCGGAGAGAGCGGCCTCCAAGGTCAGCACGTCGCCATGTCTCGCCATGTCTCGCCTGACGGTAAGCTGCGGCGGCGGGGCTAACGGGGCGCTAGACACAGAAACAAGGAAGGCGGCCTCTGAAGCCGGCTCGCCGCAATGGAGGTAAGGAGCGGCAGTAGCAACAGCAGCGGAGATCAATGGGCCGCTTCGAGAAGAGAAAGAGGCGAAAGGAGGCCCCAGGAAGAACACCGGGTGGGGGAGGAGAGGGAACGCTCATACCCATATCAATGGTCCAGAGTGCAGGATTCGTCCCGTCCGCAGCGTCCTAGATCTTCGGGTGAGCCCCCTTACATCCCCCTCCTGGACCCTGGCAGGCCCAATAAAATTAAACGTAAAAATAAAAACAAGGCAGCAGAATAATGAGAAAGTCTGTGCGCAGCCGGTGTAAACTGCTGCTGCTGCCATCCGCCATCTTGAAGAGTTCCTTTTGTATGGTGACTAATGTGGGTAAGTCTCACACAGCCCCTCCCCTCTTGACGCTGCAGACTCACCCTGTTGAGCTTCTGCCACCAACCCAGCAGAGAGACGCAGGTGGATGTCAGTCTGGAAGGGCTGTGGAGCACACTTGCCAACACTCAGCAGCCTTAAGGGGGCCCAGCAAGGGTTACACCGGCTGGCTCAGATGGTCCGGGAGGCCAGAAGTTGATGCTGGATTCCAGCCAGTTCAGGAGGCCTCAAAGGTATTTGTGCTCTCACACAGCCCCTCCCCTCTTGACGCTGCAGACTCTCCCTGTTGAGCTTCTGCCACCAACCCAGCAGAGAGACGCAGGTGGATGTCAGTCTGGAAGGGCTGTGGAGCACACTTGCCAACACTCAGCAGCCTTAAGGGGGCCCAGCAAGGGTTACACCGGCTGGCTAAGATGGTCCGAGAGGCCAGAATTTGATGCTGGATTCCAGCCAGTTCAGGAGACCTCAAAGGTATTTGTGCTCTCACACAGCCCCTCCCCTCTTGACGCTGCAGACTCACCCTGTTGAGCTTCTGCCACCAACCCAGCAGAGAGACGCAGGTGGATGTCAGTCTGGAAGGGCTGTGGAGCACACTTGCCAACACTCAGCAGCCTTAAGGGGGCCCAGCAAGGGTTACACCGGCTGGCTCAGATGGTCCGAGAGGCCAGAATTTGATGCTGGATTCCAGCCAGTTCAGGAGACCTCAAAGGTATTTGTGCTCTCACACAGCCCCTCCCCTCTTGACGCTGCAGACTCACCCTGTTGAGCTTCTGCCACCAACCCAGCAGAGAGACACAGGTGGATGTCAGTCTGGAAGGGCTGTGGAGCACACTTGCCAACACTCAGCAGCCTTAAGGGGGCCCAGCAAGGGTTACACCGGCTGGCTCAGATGGTCCGGGAGGCCAGAAGTTGATGCTGGATTCCAGCCAGTTCAGGAGGCCTCAAAGGTATTTGTGCTCTCACACAGCCCCTCCCCTCTTGACGCTGCAGACTCTCCCTGTTGAGCTTCTGCCACCAACCCAGCAGAGAGACGCAGGTGGATGTCAGTCTGGAAGGGCTGTGGAGCACACTTGCCAACACTCACCGGTCTTCACGGGGCCCAGCAAGGGTTACACCGGCTGGCTCAGATGGTCCGGGAGGCCAGAAGTTGATGCTGGATTCCAGCCAGTTCAGGAGGCCTGAAAGGTATTTGTGCTCTCACACAGCCCCTCCCCTCTTGACGCTGCAGACTCACCCTGTTGAGCTTCTGCCACCAACCCAGCAGAGAGACGCAGGTGGATGTCAGTCTGGAAGGGCTGTGGAGCACACTTGCCAACACTCAGCAGCCTTAAGGGGGCCCAGCAAGGGTTACACCGGCTGGGTGTAACCCTTTCAGTTTCTTTCTAACTAGTTTCCTCATCTGAGGGAAGTCCGCCCTTTGGAAATCAAGGGTTTTTACGTCTGATTTGCTTGACACTCTTCCCCCAAAATTCATGGCAAATGAGATTGCAGCATGGTCATTGTTCCTCAGAGGCTCAGTGACATTCACATCCCTGACCAGGTCTTGAGTATCACACAGTATTACTTCCAGAGTTGCCTGTTCTTGGGTGGGCTCCATGACATGTTGCTCTAAGGCACAGTCATTCAGCATGTCGAGAAACCTGTTTTCTCTTTCTTGCCCCGAGCTCGCATTGGCCCAGTCAATGTAGGGATAATTGAAGTCCTCCATGATTACTATCCTGTCCCTCTTAGATACCACCATGATCTGTCTCCTCATTTCAAGGTCCCCCTCAAGTTTTTGATCTGGTGAATGATAGCACACTCCCACTATCGCATCGCTTCTTGGACCTGGTAGCTTACCCATAGTAATTCTATGGTGGAGTCAGACCCACTGTCAATCTCCATTCTGCTGGATTTTACCCCTTCTTTGACATAGATGGCCACTCCCCCTCCAACCCACCCCTCTCTATCCCTTCTACAGAGTTTTTAACTTGGGATGGTGGTATGCCACTGGTTCTCTGCATTCCACCAGGGTTCTCTTATGGCTATTATGTCAATGTTATCCCTAGCTGTCAGATATTCAAGTTCTCCTATCTTTGCTCAGAGGCTTCACACATTTGCATAGAAGCACCTGTACAGTGGGTCCACCAACAACAGCTGTTTCTTTGTCCCCCCCCAGACCTTTTAATCCCATTAGACAAAGTACCACGTCCCATTATTCTCCCAGTGCTAATACCTACTATGTCATTACTTTGTGGTTCTCTACCGTCTCCAACCTCATTCCACGGGGATGAGGTGTTATGAACCAGATGCCACTCAGCTCCTGGCAGCTTTCCCCCAGTTATCAGTTTAAAAGCTGCTCTGCAGCCTTTTTGATGTTGAATGCCAGAAATTTGGTCCCATCATGGTTCAAATGCCACCTGTCCCTTGAACGAGATGTAATGATGCTTCAGCTTCCAACTTAGAAGTATTGCAGCTTATATTAGACACACTGGGTAATTACAGGCCTGTGGATATTGCTTATCTAGATTTCAGTAAGGCCTTCAATATGGTTCCCAATGGTATACTTGCAAAGACGTTAGTAGAATGTGGGATAGATAGTGCAACTGTTAGTTGTATTTGTAATTGGTTGACTGGTTGCACCCAAAGGGTGATCATTAATAACTTCTCTTTAGCTTGGAGAGACATGACCAGTGTGGTGCCCCAGGATTCTGTTCTGGGTCCAGTGCTATTCAATATCTTCATTAATAACATAGAGAGTATGCTAATTAAATTTTCAGATGATAAAATTGGGTGGGGCCACTATGAGATACAGGAAGCTGGACTGGATGGGCCTTTGGTCTGATCCAGCATGGCTCTTCTGATGTTCTTGTGTTCTTAAGGCTGCTTCCTCATTGGAGTTTAGACCCATGTGACCCAAAACAAGATTAGATACTTGTTTGTTTCATTCTGGAAGGTGGGTACCAGTACCAAATGGCAGCTGTGCTTCCATGTTTCATTTCAGAACCAGACCTCTTCTGAAATGAAACACCCATCTCTAATTCCAACTGCTGAACAGCCAGAAGTACTTAGACTGAAAGTCATCTGCATTCTGGAATATTTTTCTTTTTTGCTCTTTTACTCAAACTAGTTTACATACCTTTACTAACATACCATTACTATTATATTTGTATGTATGTTTATGTGAACGTGGAAGTATGATTCTTGTATCACTTTAAGTGAATAAATCGTACAGTTAGGATCCCAGGTAGCACCCCCCATGTAATAGCCATTTGTGTTTCCCTCCCAACTTTCAGATATTTAGTTGAGAAGCATGATGATAATGGCACAGACCAAGGTACAGAGTGTATTGGAATATCCTCTAAAGAATATAGAGCAGTTTGGCTCCAATCTGTATGACTTTATAAAGGCACAAATTCAGGCAGTGAGCTTCTTCACATCTCATTACCAACTATCTTCCTGCCAGATTCTAGTGAAGAAATGGAGAAATCAAAAGGAAAGAACACATACAGAGAGCATTTCACTTCTGATTAGAGAACAATGAAACTGAATAGGTAAGAAAGTTTATCTCTCACTCTTTGATACTGCATATCTTTTGCAGCAGATTATCTAACTATAAGCAACATTACCAGTGCTCTAGAAACCACCCATTTTCTTTAAGTCACAATCCTAAACATTTTAAGGATTTTTTTTACACAGATCCTTAATTATTTTACCTTTCTATGCATAAAACAATTCAAACCTTATATGGGAATGTTGACAGACCTCCTGTCCTACTGGTGGGGTTCCTGCCTCAGCCCATTGGGTATCAACCTTTCATACATGCAGCTTACCTATAAACTGTGGTAGAGGATAACAACTCTGTGGGAAAACAACCTTGACAAAGCAGATGCAGCAATGGTGGGACTCCTATTTAAGGAGGAACCAGCCTGGTGGAGGGGACCTATGTGAGTACACAGTCAACTGGGACACATGTGAGGCAGATGAGGTCCAGCTATGAGAGGTGTATATCCTTAGAAGGATAGGAGATGGTGCAGATGCAAGACTTAGACCCCAGTAAGTGGGTGCAACTGACCCTGCCACCTGAAGAGGCCACCCACAGCTGGTGTGATGAGCTTAGCATTGCAAGAATCAGGACTACCTGTCCCAAGCACAGCTGTTTCTTCTTGCTACCTAACCTTCAAGGAGTAAACCTCCTGGTGCAATCCCTGTGCACCCAGCCTACCACTTCTCCAAAAATGCCATCCAGATGTGCCTAGAATTTGGTTGTGCCAGTTCAGAGAACAACCACAGATTTGGAACTGGAGGAGCCACCTCCAGACCCAATGGTCAGGCTGGAGAATGGGTCCATGCCTCCTGCCTTCATGGGGCAAGTGTCTGGCTGTATTCAGCACCCCTGTTATGAACCCCCTGTTTAGCCTATATATGCAAAGAATGATGGATAAAGTTCAGGAGCAAGGACTGTGGCCCTTTCCTTAGACTTTTAGAGAAAAGAAGATAATGGGAGTGGAGAGAACTCACTGGTGCCCTGTGTTCTTTTTCAGGCCCATTGGGTCTTTAATATTGGTTGATAAAAGGTTTCAGTTCTGCAGCATCTTATCTCATGGGGAAGTACAAGTGCCTTCTCACACCTGGACACCCTATGTCCGTGGCCTCAACAGAACTCCTTTAATTTGTCCCATCACCCCAAAAAGGCCAGGTTGGTGGAACATGAAACAGAGCTTTCTCTGGACCAGTACCTTAATAATGAAACTCCCTCCCAAGGAAAATCAAGCAAAGTCCTTATTTTGAAGGCTTTGCTCCCTAGGACAGTATTGGAAACTGGCCTTCTACACAGCCTATAATAATAATAATAATAATAATAATAATAATAATAATAATAATAATAATAATAATAATAATAATAATAATAATAATAATAATAATAATAATAATAATAATCACTTGTAGGGCCTGAATGGGCAAGAACACTATAAACACCTCGGATAAATACATAATATCTAAAAAGCAAGACTGATTGTGAGACATGTCCTTCTCACCTAATGGAAAACCTTTTAACCCACTGTGGCATTTACCCTTTTCATGGCTAAAGTGGCTATACAGGAGGGTGTAAAGGGTTAACACCTATGACCAAATAAGAAGCGTGGAGGTGGAGCCCAAGTGCTTAAAAAGGCTTAGCCTGGGGTTTGTGAGGAGAGACAGGGATACGTTAAGAGAAAAAGAGTTAAGATATGAGACAGATGAGAGAGATTTGACAAAAGTAAAGGACAGAACTTGAGTTTAATTGCTTAAAGTAACTTCCAATTAAGTGTGTGCAAAGAAAGCTCATAATTGAAACAACTTATTGTATTCAATATATGTTACTTTATTTTATTGACATTACAACTTGACTGGGTCTTGTTTATTTAAATTGGGATACCCTGAATAGTGGCAGCGAAAATAAAAGAGGTCTTGTACAGGCCAACGGTCTGTCAAATGACTGGGGGCTCTGTGTGGTAAACGCTGTACCTGCATTGTTAGTTTTAAAAAATAGATGATGATGATGATGATGATGATGATGATGATGATGATGATGATGATGATGATGATGATGATGATGATGATGATGTGAGAGTGACTCATCCTTTACTTGGAAGGTACCAAGGGAGAAGGAGTGAAAGTGGTGACCCAACACCGCTCAGTAAGTTTGTATGACAAATGGAAGTGTACAGCTTGCAGACAGAGACCACTGTTCTCGCAGGGATTACCAGATCAATGCCTGCAAAATTTACGGACACATGGAGAAAGGGCAAAGTAGCTCTGAAAATTTTATTAGAACACTTGTAACACTCTATGGTACAGAAAAGAAAGACATTTCCATTCCTGTATCAAAGAGCAACATGACTTCTGTGAACCGGGATTTCCACTGAAGTCAATTTGCAGTGGAGTCCAAAAGAAGCGCCTTGTGAATTTACGCCCGAATGACTCTGCAGAGCTTGTATGGATTTTGAATAATTAGAGACTGGAACAGAAGCTCTAGTCGTGAAAGTAAATTCTTTTCTGACACACATCATAGATTCATCTGATTAAAATTACCAACTCCTCTCTGGAAAAATAAAACCTCTTCATTTGAAGCTAGTTCTGAAGTCAATGTAAATTAAATCTACAGACCTCCTGCTACAGGTTCATGAGTTCTATTTACCTCTCTCATATCCCTGAATATTTGTCCATGCTTAAAATGACACCCTGAGAGCAGAATCATAGAACTGCCAAGTTGTAAGTGACCCCTCCAGGAGTCATCAGGCCCAATCCTTTATTCATTTTATGTATTTAAACTTATACCCTACCCATTTAGTGGGGAAAGTACTACTCTACGCAGCTTCCAGAAAATTGCAAAAATATACAATATTTTTAAAAAAAACATAAAAAGCAATCTAAACCAGAAAATTCATAGCTGAAGCACCCCTGATGGAATGCTATCCAACCTTTGTTTTAAAACTTCCAGTGAAATCACCTTTCTTGTCATTTGACTCTGTTACTTCAGGTCTCACCATCTGGAACTATGGGAAACATCTCCATCTTCCACATGGCAGCCCGTCAAGAGGCCTAACTAGTTAAGAATTCAGTTAAAAAGACTCCAATTTAGCTTAGTCTAACAGCAGTGGACAATTTTTGTTTAATTCAGTAAGTTAGACATTAAGGACAACATTGAAAAAGCTGTGCATTGTCAATCATAGAACATTCCACCCCCTCCTGCAGATTGCCATTCAAGTAATAAACCATAGAAGTGATCTTATGCCCAGTTTTGCAATTAGTGTGAGACTGGGCATGCTTTTGGGCGTCCTTTATGCAATCATCCTTACACAGCCATGTAAGTAAACAGGACTCTGGCCTAAGTTAAATATTACTAGTTTTTTTTTTTTTTTTAAAGAAGCTCTGGGGGAATAGCATATGATACTTTGATTGACACTTCCCCTACTGGTTTTCTTCAGTTTCTTCCTTTAGAGTCTCTCTGTAGTTTAAATTGGCTTCCCAACTTGGTGCTCTTCAGATGACTTGGAATACAAATTCTACAGCACAACTGCCAGCTGGATTTGCCAGGATTTCTATTTCAAAATATCTGGAAAGGGACAGAGTGGAAAATATTAAGCATGGCCCTAACAGCCTCTCCCATGCAGTTAGTTGTTTATTGGCATCTCTCTTCTCTTTTGGTCTGCACCTCAGTAGCCCTTATGTTGTCCATTCAGTCTTCAAACAAGATGGACTGTTTCTCTTGAGTGAAAGAGGTTAAATAAAGACAGTATTTATTCCAGGCAAAAGACATTGGAATATTGAAATGCAGCAGCAAATGGTTACAAACACGAGTCAGTAACTCAAAAGTGGAGAATTGTTATTTGGAAATATTTTTAATTCTTTTCAGCTTATGCAGAACTTTTTTCTATATTCTGGAATAGCTGTATGCTTTTGCATTCTATGCATGGAAATCAAGAAGAGTGATTACAGTCAGGATTTCAGTTAATTCAGAGAAAGAAAGAAAGAAAGAAAGAAAGAAAGAAAGAAAGAAAGAAAGAAAGAAAGAAAGAAAGAAAGAAAGAAAGAAAGATTCTCACATCATTTGTATTAATATAACTTTACTTACAAAAACCTTTCTTCAAACCCTCTGACCCCCCCCTTCTCTGAATGAAGTTCTTCTCTCTCCTATGGTTCCTCTCAATCCCTGCCTGTTATCTCTGTAAAGGCTGCTCTAGTGTCTATCCTAGAGATGGATAAAAAGTGTTATGTTTTTTTTAGTTTTTTAAATAGCTTTGTTTTATTACTAACAAATTTTAAGTAGTTTTGTAATGAAATGAAATGAAATGAAATGAAGCACTATGCTCCCCTGGGACCTAGAGACACCAAAATGGCAGGGGAGCTTCTTCAAGCTCTTCCCTGTAAACCCCCCAAATTTGGAAAGGTTTGGGGGTCAGGGAGCTGAGTTATTAAGCTCCAAAGGGGGTGGCCTTAGGAAAAATTCTTTCTAATTAGATTTAGAAGCCAAGCCGTGGCAGCGCTAATCACTTGCCTGCATAAACAATTATTGACATTTTGCTCAATTAGAAATATTTTTCCTAGGGGCATCCCATTTGGAGCTTAATAACTCAGCTCCCTGACCCCCAAACCTTTCCAAATTTGGGGGGTTTACAGGGAAGAGCTTGAAGAAGTTCCCCTGCCATTTTGGTGCTGAAACATGCCTGCAATACCTTGCAGTGGTGAGCAAAGAACTACTGGATAGCTCAGTGATTTAGAGTTGAGCTAGAGACTGGGAGTTTGATTCCTCATGAATGCTGCTGCTGCTGCTGCTGATGATGATGCTGATGATGATGATGATGATGATGCTGATGATGCTGCTGATGATGATGATAATGATGGTGATGATGAGTGGATTTCTAGAAATTGTGGAATGGTTCACTTTCAGCCAAGGAGATAATTGTATTTTAAAAATCTGGACAGTGGGAAGCAAGCATACCTGTATTAGCAAATGATTTTATTTCAGAAACACAAATAATCTTTAAGTCTAAAATCCACATCAAAATCTGCTGTGTCCAGATATGGCAAAAAGTAACAAATACTTGATTAAATACATATTTAGGCAAAAATATTTAGTCAATTTGCTATAAAAATTAATAGCCTTATATTCACTTATGAAGAGAATAATTTAAATTAACTGTCTTTCTGATGCAGAAGCATTTATATTCACCAGGAATTTTCACCCTGACAGGGAATTCAACTTTTGAATGGCAAAAGCCTCTGTGACACAAGAAGAAAAGCAAGATTTACTACTTGGTCTTATTTTACAGACATTTGTCCTTGGCAAACTGCTACAGAACTTAAATAAGAATTTGCCCTTCTTTTTAGAATCTGATTTTCTCCTGTTTCTCTCCTACAATACTGTTCAGTAAAATTCTGTTCAGAGTATTTTGCAGGCAAAAAGTGGTAAGTAGAGATGGACACTAATTTAACAACCAATCAGGAAATTAGTTTTTAAAAGTCACTAATTCATGGATTTGGATAGGTTTGGGTTTGTCCAAACTCAAAATCCAAACTTTCTCAAACCAATAGATTTTGTGGCTATTTAATAAACCTCCTGGTTCTTTGCCCCCACCTACAACCTGACCAGCCCCTTTCCACCTGCTGTCATTGCCTCCCTACCTTTTCCTGTTACAGCTTCTTCTTCCTCTTCTGCCACCACCATATTGAGAGGCCTATTAGAAGATGGCAGTCTTTGTGTATGTCCATGCACAGAGGATACCAATTTGGCTGACAGGCCAACTAACTAAAAAAACTATTTATTATTATTATTATTATTATTATTATTATTATTATTATTATTATTATTATTATTATTATTATTATTATTATTAGTAACCACACAGCAATCTGCACTGGATTTTGTATTACTAATCACTAGTCGAACGCTTCCCAAGTGTTTAAGACTCAGTGATGTATTGGCAAATTATGTGAGCAGATCCCAGTAAAGCGGCTTTCTGCATCTGACTGATGGTGACTTTGTCAACTCTAATTTCTTCTAAATACTTGCTTAGCTCTTTAGGCACTGCACTCAGCATGCCAATCACCACTGTGACCACCCATACCACTTTATGCCAGAGTCTCTGAAGTTCAATTTTCAGATCCTGATATCGTGTAATTTTTTCAAGTTGTTTCTCAGTGACTCTACTATCACCTGGTATAGCAACATCAATGATCCAAACTTTTTTCTTCTCCACAATCACAATATCTGGGGTATTATGCTCCAGAGCCCTGTCTGTCTCTATTCGGAAGTCTCAAAGCAATTTTGCATGCTCATTTTCAGTTACTTTTTCAGGCTTATGATCCCACCAGTTCTTTTCTACAGGCAGATAATAGTTCTGACACAAATTCCAGTGGACCATTTGAGCAACTACATTATGGCGCTGTTTGTAATAACCAGGTCTTTTCCTCTTTATTAATTATTTTATTATTATTATTATTATTATTATTATTATTATTATTATTATTATTATTATTATTATTATTATTATTATTTAGCTGGCCTCTGAGACAGCTAGCTGGCCTTGGCACATGCTCCTGTCACTCAGTGAGAGGTAGGGACATGCACAGAGACTGGCTGGACTGCTGGGAGTTGGTGGCCTCTCAAGATGGCAGTGGCAGTAGAGGAAGAGACAGCAGCAGGAAAAGGTAGGGAGGCAAGGGAGGACGTGGGAAGGGGGTGGGAGACAGGATTTTTAAAGATAGCTACTGGGCTGTCTAAAACAAACAAACAAACAAACCCTCCTAAACAAACCAATGATCTAATTTGTGGTTTGTTTGGGAAAATTCATACATTCATGGTTCATAGACTTCCATGGACCATGATGAACCACCATTTTGGGGTTTTATGCCCATCTCTAGTAGTAAGGCAAGATACATTTTAAAATGTGTCTGGTCTGTAATGCAATGCTTGAAGCCAATGTGAGAAGAGTGAGTGGGAGGTTTGAGATTTCTTTGTCATTAGAAAACAAGTATGCTGCATTGTTTTTAAGTGTGCACGTGGCTAAATGTGGTTACAACATGTTAAAATGCAATGGTGGGCAAACTCAGAGGGGTTAAGATTTGATTCTCTCTCTCTCCTTGGAAACTTGGAGGACCACACCCCAATTTGGCTATCTTGCTCCCTCTAAATGACCCCCTAAAATGCACATCACAACCCTCAGAAGCTTGACAGAGCAAAACACCTCATTTTGTATTTGAGTTGCAAACTCAGCCCTAGTAAGCACTTGTAAACAGCCATTCATCAAGAAGCTTTGGCTGTTATTCATTATTAATTTTGTTATGTAATGAAACAAATAATGAAAATTGTGATGAAATTGGAACAAACGGAATCAAACCACGAAAATTAGCTTCATTATGTTTCATTTTCGTTAATGGTGACGCACAATCAAAGAGCTGTTTTTAAATGTTAAAAAACGTCCTGAATATCCGTAAAAACCCAGCGATAATTATTTATTCTGCCTGATAATACCTACCAGGGGAGCTGGGGTCCTTAAAACGTGCATTTATGTGTTTTCTCAGATCACTGTATTTTTTTTTCCTTTAAGGGGAGTTAGGGGACATCGACCCAAAATGGCTCCCAGATGCCTAATATTGATTTCTTGGGTATTAAAATGCCCTGGACATCCGTAAAAACACAGCAATAATTATTTGAAATTATTACCTACCAGGTGGTTGCGGTCCTTAACACGTTTGTTTTTGTCTTTCTCCCATCGCGATGTATTTTTTCTTTTCCCTTTAAGGATGACACAAAATGGATTCCAGCCACAAGATGGATACAAGCCATGTGATGGGATCATGTAAATTCTTGGACAATTTCAACCAATAGCATGCCCAGGTTGCAGACTGAGTAGGTGTGGCAGCCACAGAGGGCATAAAAAGCTTTGGCAGCCCCCGTTCTCCTTGCAGTCTGCGGTGGGAGTTAGGGTGGGATTGCTGTCTCTGCAACTCGTTAATTTAGGCCAGCCAGCCAGGTGTCTCTGTGTTCCTGCCGGCTGCAGCCTGGCTCTTAGGGGAGAGAAAGAAGAGATTTCTCTTGCAGCCTCCCTGTGTGTGTGCGTACCTCTCGGTGAGTACCCTTCCCTGCCCCGCAGTGCAGTCATTCTGCGGCTTCCTTACACCCTGGGCAACACCCACTGCTTCCTTTGCAGCCTCCCTGCATACCTAGTCTATACTGTGTCTCTGCCAGCATCTTTTTTTTTAGTGTTTTCCCTCTGGTCTGGGGCGTTGGGGGACGTCCGCACGCAGAAATGCTTTAAGTCACGCAAAAAGCGGGTAAAAATGAAAAACAAAAAATGAAAAAATGAAACAATTTTTTTCAAAAAATTCACGAAAAACAAAAATGAACCAAAACGGACCTGCAACGAAAAATGAAAAACCAAAACATCATTTTTTTTATTTGTGCCCATCTCTACTGTACACTCTCCTGTCCATACTCTGGAATATTTAATCTGAGAGGCTGCCTTTTATTCTGATAACTGGCTAAGAACAACTTTAAAGCAAAAAGCAAAGCTTTCTGCTTATATTCCACCCCATGGTGGGGTTTCTCAGGTGAGATCATCCAGGATCGTGAGCAGCAGATGGCACGCTGGGTGCAGCACTACTCTGAACTATATTCCAGAGAAAACACAATAACCGAAGAAGTCTTAAATAATATTGAGTGCTTGTCTGTCTTGGAGGAGCTTGACAATGTACCAACACTAAAAGAACTAAATGTAGCTCTGGATTCACTTGCCTCTGGCAAGGCACCTGGGAAAGATAACATCCCTGCTGAAGTTCTGAAGTGCGGCAAAGAGATCATTGCCACTGAACTGTACGAAATCTTCTGCCTTTGCTGGAGGGAAGGGGGAGTACCACAGGATATGAAGGACACTAATATTGTTACGCTTTATAAGAACAAAGGTGACAGGAGCGACTGTAACAACTATCGTGGTATCTCTCTTCTTAGTGTTGTCGGGAAGCTGTTTGCACGTGTTATACTGAAGAGGCTCCAGATACTTGCAGAGAGAGTCTACCCAGAATCACAGTGTGGCTTTCGAACCAACAGGTCCACTACTGATATGGTATTTTCCCTCAGGCAGTTACAGAAGAAATGCAGGGAACAAGGATAGCCACTTTTTGTAGCCTTTATAGGGTATTTGTACATGACCCCTAAACTCCGCAGCAAATGGCTGCAAACTCCGGACCTTACAAGTGTTTTCCCACCAGCTCCGGAGTTTGCAGGAAATTAAGTGCGACCCCACCCACCTAAGCGCGACCCAGCTGCACTTTCTTGTACCTGCTTGAGGTGGGTGAAAATCCCCAGGTCCGGATTTAATCTGGTCAGTGCGGGGCTCTCCTGGCTTCTGCTTGTGATTTTTTTGCCTCCCGCCACTTTAAGAGAAGAGGTGGGAGGAAAAAAAGCAAGCAGAAGAGAAACGGAAGAGAAACGGAGCTCCGGGAAGCTCCTCCAGGTGAGCTGCATTTTTTCCTCTCTTTCTCTGGTGGGGAGGAAGGAAGAGCAACGAACCCCTAAGATCTTTGGTCCGAATTTAAGGGGCCAGCGGATCTTAGGGGTCGTGTGAAAAGGCCCATAGATCTCATAAAGGCATTTGATATGGTTAGTAGGGACGGACTCTTTAAAATACTCCTCCGGATCGGATTCCCACCCAAGCTCCTTAACATCATTAGGTCTTTTCATGAGGATATGAAGGGCAATGTAGTTTTCAATGGCCTGGTGTCAGATCCCTTCGACATCCGAAGTGGCGTGAAGCAGGGCTGTGTCCTTGCGCCAACCTTGTTTGGGATCTTCTTTGCTACCATGCTGAAGTATGCTTTTGGAACTTCAACAGAGGGTATCTATCTCTGGACCAGATCAGATGGAAAACTCTTCAACCTCTCTAGATTGAGAGCAAAGTCTAAGGTACAGGTGAAGTGTTTGCGGGATCTCCTCTTTGATGACGATGCCGCCATTACTGCTCACTCTGCTGAAGATCTCCAACAACTCATGGACCATTTTAGTAAAGCTTGCAAAGATTTTGGGCTAGAAATCAGCCTGAAAAAAACACAAATAATGGGCCAGAATGTGGACTCTCCTCCTCGCATTACAATTTCTGCAAAAGAACTGGAAGTTGTCCATGACTTTGTGTATCTTGGCTCAACTATCTCAGATACACTCTCACTAGAGTCTGAGCTGAATAAACGTATAGGTAAAGCAGCAACTATGTTTTCCAGACTAACAAAGAGAGTATGGCTCAATAAGAAGCTGACAGAACATACAAATATGCAGGTCTATAAAGCTTGCGTACTGAGCACACATTTGTATTGCAGCGAGTCTTTGACCATCCATGCTCAACAGGAAAGAAAGCTTAATACCTTCCATATGCGCTGTCTTAGGCGAATATTCAACATTACCTGGCATGACAAAGTTCCAAATAGCATAGTCCTGAATCGAGATGGAATCCCTAGCATGTACACTTTATTGAAACAGTGATGCCTACGCTGGCTTGGACACGTTGTGAGAATGGATGACGGTCGGATCCCAAAAGATATTTTATATGGAGAACTAATGAAGGGAAAGCGCCCCAGAGGGAGACCACAGCTGCGGTATAAGGATATCTATAAGAGGGACCTGAAGGCCTTGGGAATGGACCTCAACAGCTGGGAAACCCTGACCTCCGATCGCACTGTCTGGAGGCAAGAGATACAGCATGGTCTACATAAATTTGAAGAGGCATTTGTCCAACAGGCAGAGGAAAAGAGGCAGGCACGGAAAGAACGAAACTCGAGGACCAGGCAGGAAAGAGAATACATCTGCCCCCAGTGCGGTAGAGACTGCCACTCCCAAATTGGTCTATTTAGTCACACTAGGTGCTGTTTTTAGGATCTCTACTCCAGGCATGATACCATAGTCTTTCGAGAATGGCGGCTCCGTCCCGCAGCATGCGGAGGCGGGGCATCTTTGCCAGCCGGCGGAAGCAGTCGCCGGTTGGCTGGACACGTCGCGCGGGGCAGGTCGGGGGATCGCGACTATTTGAGCCCCCTCCGCGCTTCCCCCGACCTTCCTGCGCTGACTTACCTTTCGAGGAGGAACGCAGGTTTCGCCTCTGCCCGGCTCCGCTTGACAGCTGGTCAGCGGAGATCGGGTTGATACGGAGCCGGCTTCCCAGCGCTCCGGAAGCAGCAGAACTCTCCGGCTGCCGCCCGTCAGCTGGCGTGCAGATCGGAGATAAGGCGGCTGAGTGCCTTTAATTCTCTTTTTTCGGGGGAGCGGGAGGGAACCGGGAGGGGGGAGGGCCGCGGAGCCAGGCTCTTGTGAGCCTGCTCGGCGGGGGGGGGGTCTCGAGGCGACCCTTGGAAGGGGTTGGGGGCGGCGGCATATAGCTCGGGTGAGGGTGCGCGGGAGCAAAGGAGCCCAGCCTCGCTTGGGCTGCCAGCCTACTGGGAACAGCAGGGAGGGGGTTTGAAAGCCGGGGCCTCTTTGGAGGCAGCCCGGATACGCTGAGCGGATCAGCTTTCGCCCCCTGGGCATCATCATTGGATTTCACCTGGGGTGGGTGAAGAGCGAGCACGCACTATCTAGGCCCTGGGCTTGGTTGCGGCGGCCATTTTGTCCACCCCTTGGGGTCCCACCCACGTGGCCTGCCCATCCACCTCCATCACTCATCATCCTTGGTCGGGGTAGCGAAGCGAAGCGACAAGGAGGGTGGGCGACACTTGGGCTGACAGATATATATAGTTTTGACTGTTTTCCTTTCCTGCCCTGGCTACACGACCAGCCATTTGCATCTGGAAAGGGCAGTACGTCAGGTGGAGGGCGGCCATTTTTGGGGGCGGGCGGCCATTTTATTAGGCATCTTGATCAGCACCTATAAGAATACCAGACTATCCGGCTTCATCCTCCTCCCTGAGTCTTTCCTGGGCCTCATTGGTGGGGCATCTGGTGATACACCGCCCTAGCTTCCAGCGGGACCCGAGATTAGAGCTCAGTGTTGTCTGTTTATTACACCATGCCGCCTAAACCGAGCACCAGCAAGGGCAAGGGCAAGGCCCAGCCGCGCAGGCGGCAAGCACCCCTGCCAGCCCCAGAAGTTTCATCCTCATCCGATGAGGATTGGCAGCCCTTTGCGGCAGCTTGGAGCAAACTATCCCGCCTGGAAAAAGAACGTGCCAAGCAAAAGGGGATGGAAGCCTCATATGGGGGGAGGCAGGCAAGGGACACCAAAGCATATCGCAGGGCGGGCCTTAAAGTACTCGGTGACCTCATGATGTCCCGTATTTCTGTTTTGGAGAACGCTATGGCGGGACCCTCATCCCAGGTATCAGCAGGTGCGCAACTGACAACCCAGGCCACGCAAGCAACCGTCGCAGGACCGCCAGTACCAGCGGCGCCCACCGGGGAAGCCGCACCGGCGCCAGCCATCCAAACTGTTGTGGAGCAGCCACAGGACCAGGCGATGGACCTGACGACATCTGCCACCCCCCAACGGCCGCAATCACGTCCACCTGTCTACAACCCTCCACCGGGTGAGTCCACTGTGCACACTTACACACCTAGGCGGGTACTCTGGCCTTGGCCCGGGAGTAACCCTGTAGTACAAGATCAGGTGGTAGTTGACTCCGTGGGACTTAGGCTCCCTATCACGCCTCTGCCAGCCCCAGGAGAGTATGGCCCGGTGTTGGCGGAGGCGGCGGCCCAGACGGACCCCTGTACAGGCCCGGATGTAGTGCAGGGAGGAGCTAGCAATGGGATCCTAGCCCCTTCCGCGCAGTCCGCTAACAGGACGGTGGAGGACTCGGGGGAGGTGGCGATCAGCCCGTTAGATCTACCGGAGGGGGACGAGTCCTTGCCATTAGGTGACCACCTTTCGGATGCTATGCGGGAGAAGATTGTGTCCGGAAGGTATGTCGACATCTTTGACTTACTGAATAGGGAAATTGATAATAAAGACCTCGAAAAGCTAGACGATAAGGAAAAAGAGCGAATTAGGAAGAGGAAGCCAGAAAAAACTTGGAATAACTGGCTGGCAGCTTTTGTAATGTATGCGGGCATCTATACCGAGGCCCATCCACACAAGGGCGCAGTGCTGTGGCACTATCTGGATAACATCATTAGGGCCCGTGCGGACTTCCCGGCATCCGCTTGGCTGGCGTATGACGAAGCTTTTCTCCTACCCTTCGATGGGACAGGCCCCATAGCTACTTGTGGCTGAGGGTGATGGCGCCCCTCGCCAGGCCATGAACGAGAGGTTCGATCACGCCATTGCGCGCCCCGGCCAAACAGGTACTCCCCGCGGAACCGCGGGCCAGCCGGTTCAACCCCGGCTGGTTTGCTTCGAATACAATAGTAAGGGGTCTTGTGGGCGCCGCCAGTGCAAATTTAGGCACATGTGCT
The DNA here is from genome assembly GCA_029282475.1 of Phrynocephalus forsythii. Taxonomy (NCBI): domain Eukaryota; kingdom Metazoa; phylum Chordata; class Lepidosauria; order Squamata; family Agamidae; genus Phrynocephalus; species Phrynocephalus forsythii. Next base: position 128,590,162 of record JAPFRF010000001.1, on the reverse strand, counting down.
CTACCTGCGGCGCCAACCACCCGGCCTCCACTTGTCCTCGGGGCAGACCAGGAACCAGTGGGGGAAGGGATACTGGGGGCAAGCGCAACCATACGGGGTCACCACCCCCTCCAAAAGGGACCTAGTCCCATACGAGTGCCGGTGTTGAGGGCGTGGCTTCGTAGCTACCCCTCACGGGAGGATGCCGCTTACATTTTGAATGGTTTCGTGTACGGCTTCCGAATACCGGCCATTGGGGAGCGTGCTCCCTTATTAGCTGACAACTTGCAATCCGTTTTAGGTAAGGAGGCGATAGTGCGGGAAAAGATAGCGTCCGAATTACGAGCAGGCAGGGTCCTGGGACCATTTGATCGCCCACCGACTCCCCGCACCCGGGTATCGCCCTTGGGCATCGTGCCCAAGAAGGCGCCAGGCGAATATCGCCTCATTCACCATTTGTCGTACCCAGCGGGGGCATCGGTGAATGATATGATACCGCAGGAATTATGTAGTGTACGTTATACCTCCTTTGACGCAGCCGTCAGGATGGTGCGGGGTTGCGGTGTGGGGGCAGAAATTGGGAAGTGTGATATTAAATCAGCCTTCCGGCTCCTCCCAGTACATCCGGACGATGTGGAGCTTTTGGGATTTGCATTCGAGGGACGCTATTACTTGGACAGAGCCATGCCCTTTGGCTGCTCAATCTCTTGTTCTGCCTTTGAACGCTTCAGCTGTTTTGTGGAATGGGCAGTTCGCCAGCGAACGGGTAGTTCACACATCATTCATTACCTGGATGATTACCTGTTCGCTGGACCATCGGGCACACAGCAATGCATGTCTCTCATGGCTACCTTCCACGCCATGGCAGCTGAGTTAGGTTTACCGCTAGCGGAGGATAAGACGGAGGGCCCTACCACTACGCTCACTTTTTTGGGTATCGAGCTAGATACCGTAGCTCAAACGTGTAGGCTCCCTAAGGAGAAGTTAGTCGACCTTCAAGCCCGCTTGACGGCGCTCTTGGCACGGAAAAAGGCCACACTCAGGGAACTTCAGCAGATAATCGGGCACTTAAATTTTGCATGCAGGGTCGTGGCTCCCGGTCGGGCTTTTGTCCGCAGACTCTGCGACGCCATTGCAGGGCTACGTAGTCCTCATCACCGGCGCCGTATCTCGGCGGATATAAAAAATGACCTTGTGATTTGGCTTCAATTTTTGTCCGATTTCAACGGTATTTGCTTTTGGCGAACAGAAACGATTACCACACCAGACCTCCAGGTGCAGACTGATGCATCGGGGGCATTGGGCTACGGACTCTATTTCCAGGGCCGTTGGTGCGCCGGCGTTTGGCCGGTTGAGTGGCAGGCCAGCGGCATTACCAGGGACCTCACATATTTAGAATTGTTTCCCGTAGTCGGGGCCGTATTTCTGTGGGCGGAGCGTCTAGCCAATTCGGTGGTGCAATTCAATTGCGACAACCTAGCGGTGGTGCATATACTGAACACCTTGACCTCCAAATCAAAACGGGTCATGCGACTGGTCCGCGCCCTTACCCTCCGATGCCTCCAGTTCAACATATTATTCCGTGCCCACCACGTCCCGGGGTCGGAATGAGCTTGCTGACGCCCTGTCCCGCCAACAGATGGAGCGGTTCAGATCGTTAGCACCTCAGGCGCGATTGGACCCCGACATTCTGCCAATCGAGGTATGGAGGCTTGGAGAGTAGAGGCCAATCGGGCGATGGGGCTGGCATTGGCGCCCAATACTCGCCGGGCGTATTCGACGGCCTGCGCCGAGTCTGCGCGCAGCAACTTTTCTCAACTGTGGCCGGCCTCGGCAGACCAACTAGTCCAGTTTGCAGTTCATCTACATTTTAAACGCCTGGCCCCCAGAACCATACAAGGCAAACTGTCGGCCCTGTATTATTACGCCAGGGCCCAAGGATTCCAAATTCCGGATTGTCAGTTTAGAATCGGAAAAATGATAGAAGGCTGGGCGAGGGAGCAGGGCAAGCCCCAGGATGACAGGACCCCAATATCCCCAGGGATGCTATGTAAGTTGGCCGAGGTTTGGCCACAGGTGTGCTCTGATCCGTTTGAAGTGGGTTTATTCCAGGCTGCCACGTTAGTGGCATTCTTTGGGGCCTTCAGAGTCAGCGAACTGGTAGCCCGTTCCCAAATGGATGCATCAAAAACTGCTCTCCAGTGGGATGACATGGCTCTCTATGAGGACCATGTTGTGCTCCACATCCGTAAATCCAAGACGGATCAGAAAGGCAGAGGTGCAGAGATACACCTGGGTAGGTGTTCACTGCCCCAAATCTGCCCAATTTTAGCTTTACACCGGTACACCCGCCTGATTGGCGCCGGTCGGGGGTACCTATTTCAGCATCAAACCGGATACCCATTGACCCGGTACCAATTCTGGCATGTATCATCCAGGGCGCTCCAGGTCGCGGGTATCTCTGGTTGGCGTTTTGGCACGCACTCATTTAGGATTGGTGCTGCCTCCACGGCTGCTGCCATCGGGGTCGATCCAGCTGGGATTCAGCGGATCGGTCGATGGCGGTCTAGGCAATTCAAGGCCTACGTCCGCCCCTTAACGGACCGGTGAAACCGGGCCAGTTCTTTCTGTTTTGTTTCAGGTCTTGCTCCAGGAGGACGGGCGCGAGTCATCGTTTACGGCCACAGTTTCGTTTTTTGGGCCGCCAAGTTTGCTGTGCAGTCAGGACGTGGCCGCGATCTCGGCCTGGGACAGTATGCCGACCTGGTGTGGAGGGGAAGACGGGGGATGTTATGGAGGGCATTTTTACCAACGGCCCTCAGTGATCCCCCTGACCCTCCCCCGGCTATTGTCGTGGTCCACCTCGGTGGAAATGACTTGACCCGGATGTCGGGCAAGTCCCTCATCCTCCAGGTCATCGATGACCTGAGGACATTTAAGAGGCATCGACCGGACACGATCATCATGTGATCCGCCATGATCCCGAGGTTGGTGTGGGGTCCGCTCCATCACCCCCAAAAGATGCACAAGGCCCGGAAGGGAGTCAATCGTGAGGTGGCCCGCGTCGTTCAGACGGAGCTTGGCTCGGTTATTTGGCACCCGGAGATAACGGCACGGAATCCTGACCTGTTTCGGCCTGATGGCATTCACCTGTCTGACAAGGGCCTGAATCTGTTCCTTTCAGATTTATATGAGGGCCTGTCGGCCGCATTGTTCGGCCGTTTGGGGTAAAGAGGCGTCAGTGCGCCTCTTTGGTGGCGGGTAGCGCAGATCTAAATACTGATTATCTAGGTCCCAACCTTAATTGTCATCGTCAGTGCGCTTGGCAGCCCATAAATAAGTAGCTAGGGCCAGTATTAAACAGGCACGATCAAAGCATAAAACCTGCCACAGTCAAAGGGCTGCCAAGGCTTGATTAACATTGGGGACGCCTACATTGGTAGGCATCCGGTCTGCGGCAGTAAAAGAGGCCGCAGGAAATTTACTTGTGGAATAGGGACCTAGACAAATTAACAACCATTAAATGTGCGCTACGTCCCAGGCCCTCATAAAAGTTACGTTGAGTTTAATACTGTTAATAAATTGTGGCCCTTGTTAACCCAAAGCAAACGTGTCTCGACTGTTTATTTTCCGCCTGGTCTGGCAATGAAGGATGCCAATGTATGTATGTATGTATGGTGCTTAAAACACTCTCTAGGTATCTGGAAATTGAGTCATGGCTACTGGACTTCTTTTTTGAGAGATAAAAACGTTTCACTGCTTATCCAAACAGCTTCATCAGTCTGAATACAGCTAGTGTGAGTCCTCCATCTTATAGTCAGCTTTGACCTCTTGTCACCCTGGTCTGAATTAGGCTCATAAGATGAACAATGGCCTGAATAGGCTCATTAGGGAGACAATAGTATCCATTGCCTTAAGGTGAACAATGGCCTAAGGTGCTGAAACCTCTCAAGAATGGGTTGTTAGTTATGGCCTTGGTGGTGAAGGCTTTTTGATTTGTCTGGATACTTTGGAAAGCGCACCCTGATAAGTAGCAGATAGACTATGCCTGAGGCCCAGGACATGAGCACAGTTATAGGTGCAGTACAGCAGTTCAACCATGTCCCATGAGGCTCTTCAATTACTCATGAACAGAAGATATAAAAGCCAACATATGCCACCCTTGCAGGGAATTGTCCAGAAAAGCAAGGATGTAGGAAGAACAAAAGGGGAGACAGGAAGGACAGAGCTGCCTTGTGTCCTTTTGGGGAGAAATGCAGGGTAGAAATAAAATAAAATAAAATAAAATAAAATAAAATAAAATAAAATAAGAGTAACAAGTAAGCCAAACTGGGAGTGGGGGAAGTGGATACAAGGTAGAGGAACAATTAGCATTCGGCAAGAGGGAGATAAGCAAGGCAAAGAGCAAAAAAGGGAAGGGTAACCAAGAAGAATAACCAACTTAGCAGTAAAGGATAAGAGACCAATGGGGTGAAGGAGTTCTAGAAAGAAACCACCAAAAGAGGAAAAGGAACATGCCAGCATGCAGATGACATGGAGACTTCTGGACAGAAACCAGGTTTCTGGGGACAAGTTCGAGGGTAAAATCCTCCTGCACAGGACAAGGAAGGAAGTTTCTTGGACGAGTTATGGAGATTCCACTGTGAACAAAACTGGGACATAGAGGTGAACCCCACACACCAGTAGGAAAGAAGCAACCCAACTCACCCCATGGATAATTGCTGAAAGTCCATTACTGAACACAAGAGGCCCAACATCCCTACCCTTACTGGAAAGGGTACAGCCTTGCCCCCAAGTAATAAGGAGCACCCAATGTTGGTGGGAGGCCCATCTACTCTGGAGGAACAGGGAGCTATCTGACTGAAAACAGGGGTTGTAGCAAAGTCATTCCCAGACCCCGCAGTAGAGGAAACTCTGTGAAAACATCCATGTATGCAGAGCCTCTGAACCTCCAGGACTGCCTCTTCCTAAGGCAAGTGCCTCATCTCCCATCTGCTAATTCTCACTGACTAGGAGGTCCTGATAATGCTTACTTGAGTCCAAGCTGGCTGTTGACTTCACTTGCAAATGTACAAAACAGGGATAGGCATTTTGTTTTGGTTTTGAAATGAACCACACAAGCCCAGGTGGTGCTCAGAACTGGCTGATTCATGATGACCAAATTGATTTACCTTCCTCTCTGCTGGCCTGGAGCTGAGCTGCAATGAGGAAGCATGCTGTGATGTCATCTTTCCTTCTCTGTGGTGCTGGCTAATCAGGAGTTGGGCAGTGACAGGCATCATCCTGCCTCACTGTCTGGTTGGCCAGAACCATGAACAAGGAAAGATGACATTGCAGCATGCTTCCTTATTGCAGTTTAACCCCACAAGAGCCCAGAAAAAGGTAAAGCATTTGGCTCCATGTGTATCATACTGTTCAGAGCACCACCTGGGCTCACGTGGTTCCAAAACAAAATGCCCATCCCTAGTACAGAAATGAGGCCTGGCAATACTTACCATCTGTGGGATCCTGCAAGGACCTAGGAAGCTAGGTGGTATTTAGAAATCCTATGCTGAGCCTGTGAACATGCTTGGCCACAGATTAATAGGAGATTTGGACTGCTATAACAGTGTCCTTTCTCTCTCATTTATGTAACCACTGGTTTCTGTTGTGTATTGATCTGTATTCCTTTTATCTGTAATTGCTTATGTTGAAGTAACTGCCTTCCTGTTCCCAAAGGGAACAGGCCTATTGGTTTATTCAAGTTGCTGCATTTGGATCCTCAATCCTATTGGTTTCCGCCAAAAGGCAGCTTTGTGATTGCTTGTAATTGTTCCCTCCAAAATGTATCTTTTCCTAGCCTGTCCTCGTTCCTATAAATGTAGCTCCCTTGCCCCAGTCCCCAGCCTTGTTCTCTCCCTGAATAAAGAGTTGTTACCATAGAAGCTGTCTCCAGCCTACTATGTCACAGAGCTGAAATCACTTGCTGAAATCACTAAACCCCACGCTTTCACACTGGCGACGAAGGTGGGATCCGGAATGCTGAGAAGCAGAGGATCATCACGCTGACTCAGAGTCTGGATCGCAGGGAAGAACAAGACTCACCTGCCGGCTTAGAAGAAGACCCTGCCCGCTGGGAGAATGGAAAGTCCACGGATATTGGAGCCCTTCCAGCCATCGGAGCCCCACACTTGGGAAGACTATGTTGAATGCTTCGAGTTCTTCGTGGTGGCTCAAGAAATCATGGATGACAGCAAAAAAGGGCCATGTTCCTGAGTTGCTGTGGGTGTGAGACCTTCTTGTTGGCCAAGGCACTGCTCGCCCCAGCAAAACTGAGTGAGGCATCACTCAAAGACATTTTTGCCCGGCTGACAAGCCATTTGGCACCTGCCAAAACCAAGATGGCCTGGCAGATGGAGTTTCAGAAAAGGCAGCAGCAAGCCAGATAATCTGTGACTGCATTCCTGGCAGGACTCCGGGAGCTTGCTCAGCACTGTGGCTTCCCAAATCTTGAAGACACTCTCTTGGATCAATTTGTTGGGGGGCTCAGCAGCAAAAAAGCCCGAAGACACATTGTGGCAAAGGAAGATGTCACCCTTGCCTCCGCCTTGAAAGAGGCCACCGCCACAGAGAATTATGAGCAGGAAGAGCTCAATGCCAGTTGCAAGGCCACGAAGCTGCGGGTAGAGGCTGCCCATGCCATGGATGAACCAGAGGCTAGTCCAAGCCAGAGCCCAGTCCGTGGTGTAGAGTTGGTGTGTCAGGCTGATGCACGGCCCAAAGATCACCGAGGCGCTTGCCCAGACTGTGGCGGAAACCATGAGCAGAAAAGCTGCTGTTTTCGTGATGCTACGTGCAGGGCATGTGGAAAGACAGGACACATTGCCAGGGTCTGTAGGTCGGTGGCAGCTGGAACCAACAGGATCATGTAGATCAACGCATCGCAGATCATCCACCCTGACTCATCTCCTGGACGACTGCAATTATCTCACAGAGATCAACTGAGAGACCGTGTAGTTTCTGGCTCAAGGCAAAACATCCATCAGAGTGAAGATTGAAGGTCAACCGTGCGACATGGAGGTGGATTCCGGATCTGGATTCACCATTGTTTCAGACCAGACTGCAAGGGGGCTCTTCCCTGGGGGTAAGTTCCCCTCTCTGGAACCATTCCCAGCAACCTTGCAATCATACATGGCTGGCCGCATCCACATTCTAGGAATGCGTGCTGTGAGGGTACAATTCCGGGAGAAACAGGCCGTGCATAAATTGGTGATTGCAAAGGGGAGTCGCCCCAGTCTCCTGGGTACTGACTGGTTTCTCCACTCAGTCCAAACGTACCCAGAGTTGGGTAAGGCATTAGGCCAGGAATTTGCCAAACTCTTCAGTGGTAAACAGGGTTGTTATACAGGGCATCCAATTGACTTTGAGCTGGACCCCAAGGTGGCCCCAATCTAACTCAAGCCAAGGCAAGTGCCATTTGTGCTGCAACCCAAATTGAGGCGGAACTGGACAAATTGGTCAAACAAGGAGTTCTTTCACCTGTGGACTCTTCTAAGTGGGAGACTCCTATCGTCACACCCCTTAAGGCAAATGGGGAAGTGAGAATTTGTGCAGACTACAAATGTACCATCAACAAGGCACTAAGTGGAAATTCATACCCCATTCCAGTCGTCTCACAGCTGTTGGCAAAACTAGCTGGGGAAAAATTTTCACCAAACCTGACCTGGCACAAGCGTAGCAGCAGCTGCCAGTGACTCCGCAATCTGCAGAAGCACAGACTATCATAACACACAAAGGGGCTTTCAGAGTAAACAAATTAGAGTTTGGAGTTTGTGTGGCCCCAGGGATGTTTCAAGGTCTAATGGAGCACCTGTTAAGGGTTCTGCCAGGGGTCTTGCCATTTTTGATGATGTTCTGATTGCTAGGAAAGCCCCCCAGGAACTAGTTGGGCGTATCCGTGCTGTGTTAATCAAATTTAAAGAGGTGGGGATGCAGCTTAAAAAGGAAAAATGCAGTTTTGGGGTGCCATCTGTGGATTTCTTGGGGTTTGAAATTGATGCAACAGGCATCCACCCCACTGACTCTAAAATTAAAACCATTACTGAGGCTCCACGCCCACAGAACAAGATGGAGTTACAGTCATTCCTGGGACTTATTAACTTTTATCATTTATTCCTATCTCAGAAAGCTTCAATAGCGGAACCGTTGCATAGACTATTGAAAAAAAAAGTGTGTGTGGCATTGGGCTTGGGCACAGCAGAAGGCTTTTGACATCTTGCGGGGCATGCTGACTAGCAGGAGCATGCTTGCTCATTATGACGAGTCGAAACCTCTTGTTCTGGCATGTGATGCCTCTCAGTATGGGCTGGGAGCTGTGCTGAGCGATAGGGAAGTGGATGGGTCAGAAAAGCCCATCTCATTCTATTCTCGTACGTTGTCACCAACGGAGCGCAACTATGCACAAATTGACAAAGAAACACTGGCAATAGTGGCAGGGATTAAAAGGTTCCATGACTTCTTCTTTGAAGCCGACCACAAGCCACTGTTAGGATTGTTCAACCCGAACAAGCAGACCCCGCAGATTCTCTCCCCCAGGATGTTACGATAGTCTATATTCCTAAATGGGTTCCAGTACACCCTGACCCATGTTCCAGGAAAAAGGTTGTGCCACGCTGATGCGGTAAGTCGCTTGCCCCTTCCTGGTGTGAGCGATGCGGATCCTGCCCTGGTGGAATGAGTGATGATGCTGGAAACACTCCCGGGGGCCCCTGTAACGGCCACTGAAATAGCTGAGAGAACGTACCACTCTCTCCCGTGTGCTCACTTGGGTGGGGAGGGGATGGTCAGGTGGCCCGCATGAAGAAAAATTTAGACCATACGCAACAAGGCAACATGAGCTATCCCTGCATAAGGGCTGTCTCCTGTGGGGAGACAGGGTGATCATTCCAGCGCCACTGAGAAACAGGGTTCTGGATTCACATGGGGCATCCAGGAATGGTCAGGATGAAGTCGCTAGCCGGTGCTATGTGTGGTGGCCTGGGATGGACCAATATGTTGAACAATGGGTATAGACATGCAAGGCATGTCAGGAAGTGCACCCAGAAGTGGCCAGAGCACCAGCCCACTGGTGGGAGCAGACCCGGACTCCCTGGAGCCGGCTGCACTTAGATTTTGATGGACCATTCCAAGGAAAGATTTTTTGTTATCGTTGATGCATATTCTAAATGGTTAGAGGTGGTTATGGTTCCCAGCATGTTGTCAGCTGCAGTCATCAAAGTGTTGAGACAGCTGTTTGCAACCCACGGGTTGCCCGAGACCATTGTGTCAGACAATGGAGCAGCCTTTGTATCCCAAGAATTCAGGGCATTCTTGGCTGATAATTTCATCAGCTCCCTTTCACCCCTCCTCCAATGGGCAGGCTGAGCGCATGGAGCAGACAGCCAAAGGATCTATTGCACGCTTGATGGAGGGTGACTGGTCAATGCGCATTGCCCGAATGTTGTTTTTGCAGCATGCAACGCCGTGTACTACTACGGGCAAGTCGCCAGCAGAGCTGCTCCTAGGTAGAAGGCTGGTAATGGTGCTGGATTAAGTCCACCCAGACAAAATGCCAAACCGCAATGCTAGAGCACCTCCACTGGCAGAGAGTGACTCTACAAGGTATTTTGCTCCTGAAGATTTGGTCTGGGTGAGAAATTATGCCAGAGGTCCCCTGTGGGTGCCAGGGGTGATCACCAGAGCATCTGGGCCAGTCTCTTATTACGTGACCATTGAAGATGGCAGCGTCTGGCGTAGGCACGTGGACCAACTGCAGCGCAGAGCGCTCAGTAGAGTGGGTACAGGAGTGGGGGAATTGCAGTCTGAGAGTGACACTACCCCCATTAATGAGTCACAGCTGCACGACCAGAGCAGAGATGCCCCAGGAATGCAGGTACCAGTGGCTTCCGCAAATGAATCTGCTCCTGCAAGTCCTCATGGTGCCGAGGAACAGATCAGGGACACTGAGTTGTCTAATACACCCTCCATGTCAGATGAAGCTATTACCGTAGACTCTCCACCACAGACACTGCCTGCTCAAGCCCCTGCAACACCCGTAGTCAGGAGATCAATTAGAAGTCACAGGGCCCCACAATATCTTAAGGATTACGTGTGCTGTGCCCACCGGGGGGGGAGAGGTGTTGTGTATTGATCTGTATTCCTATTATCTGTAATTGCTTATGTTGAAGTAACTGCCTTCCTGTTCCCAAAGGGAATAGGCCTATTGGTTATTTCTAGTTGCTGCATTTGGATCCTCAATCCTATTGGTTCCCGCCAAAATGCAGCTTTGTGATTGTTTGTAATTGTTCCCTCCAAAATGTATCTTTTCCTAGCCTGTCCTCGTTCCTATAAATGTAACTCCCTTGCCCCAGTCCCCAGCCTTGTTCTCTCCCTGAATAAAGAGTTGTTACCATAGAAGCTGTCTCCAGCCTACTATGTCACAGAGCTGAAATCACTTGCTGAAATCACTAAACCCCATGCTTTCAGTTTCTATGACATCCTTTTGCTGATGGAAGAGGTTCTGTTCTCTTCTAGTCTGCCCTTTTCTAGTATTATTTATACAAGACAACTGCATAAGAGGAACAAGTCCTCTTATACTGACCCTTCTCTATTGTTTCTTGGATCATGCAGTGAAGCAGAAGAAATATTTTGGTGATTTTTTTTGTCCCCCATATAGGCAAGAATTCTATGGAACTGACTTATTGGTCAGTGCTGAGGTGGGGAAAGACTCCATCTGAAGCCATCTCTTCTACCTTGAAAATTATCAAAATGATGATGGAGGAAGGGAATAAGAGCATTTCCCACACTTACTCAGGTCTCCTGCATCACTAATGCCTGAACGGAGAGATAGAGAAGGGAAGAATGCTTCAAGGTCATGAATAAATGGAGGCCTAGTGTGAACTGGAGGCACTGGCAAAACAGAATTTAACAGTGAATCTACTATGTATTGAATGTATTCAGGGAATACAAAATATGTGTTTATATCCTGAAAAGGTCAGACAGGGGAGTTTTGCAGGCTGCAGGTGAGCATTATTTTTCAAAGTTGTAGGAGAAAGAAAACTAATGTTTTGAAACTAATAGAAGGCACAGAGTAGAGGTCTTTCAACTGGAGTGCTATGCCGTGCCTATGTGCTGGAAATCTACAGTGTTTATTTTGAAAAAGTTGTTTCTCCTTTCCCAAAACAGTTGTTGTTTACAAGGATAAGACATTTGAGTCATATGTCACCCCGTACCAAATGTTATCTTTCTCGGCATTCTCCCAATGCAATTACTTTTTTATGCTAAACAGAAGTCATTTTAGATAGCTAGATTTCAAAGTTTATTACCACAGGACTGCCAGTGTGTGTGTGTGTGTGTGTGTGTGTGTGTGTGTGTGTGTGTGTGTGTGTGTGTGTGTGTGTGTGTGTGTGTGTGTGTGTGTGTGTGTGTGTGTGAAGCATCTTGATGAAATGGTACCAGCACATCAAGATGGCTTCCTTCTTGTCTCTCATAAGTGCAAACACTGTGAACGGGCAAGCAGAAAAGGGGAAACAACTCAATGAGGTGATAACTTCTATGTACTTGCAGAATCATTATTTACACATTCCCCAAATTAAATAACACAATGCAAGATGACTGGAACTCAGAACTGAGTCAGCATAGAAAACAGTGAAATGTATTTATAAGTGTCCTCCGCTGACCCCTGTTTCAGTACTACAATTATTGTGTAAGTACTCCTATCATTGTTTATCATATCCATGTGGAGAGGAGCTACCAGATTGTGTGATAAATCAACATATGCAAATATGTATGAAGCTATCTTATAGTCTTTGGCTGGTTAGATAGTTCAGTGGTTACAGAGCCAAAAGATGGAAGTTTGATTCCCCATTGTACCTTCTTGGGAGAAAAGCTGGCAGGTATAACATTGGGCAAGCTGCACAGTCCCACTTGGCTGATTACTCTAAATTGAGGACACATAATTAATTACCTTACATGATCTACAAATCTACTGCACCTTTCTTCTAGTGTGGTTCAGTTCCATTGGATGTAGTTCCGGTTTTGTTGCATCTTTTTATGTATATGCTGGAGCATGTGGAAATCTGCATAAAATACTCAAGAATGTTCGGTTTCCATATGATACGTTTTGCTGCTTTGCAGAATGCTTCTCTAAGGCTGCTATCTCACCTGGGTTTTGATCCTGATCTTCTGAAGGTCCGGCTTTTCCTCTTTGTCCCATCACGTGACTGAATAAGTGGGACAGGATTTCACACATCCAAAGCTGGTTTTTAATTTAAAAGTGCAGTTCAGCCCCCTTGGCCAGAAGGTGGTGCTAGCATTTGAAAAAAAATGGACCACTTGGCTGGAGGAGATTAAGGCTTAGGGCACCACATGGAGCTTCCTGTTTCTCCGAAGGTGATAAGCAATTAAAAAAACAGTGCTGATTGGCCCCCAGGAACAGCCGGTCGGTGCTATGAGTTAAAAAAAAAAACCCGGTTCATCTGCATGGTCCCACCGTGTCTGCTTCCTTAAAAGGTGGATTATCAAAGTGAGGCAAAAAATTCCTTACCTCCTGGGTGAGTCACAGAAACCTCACTTAAAGGGGCATTACCGGGTTTTCTTTTTTCTTTTTTTTCCAAAAAGCCTGGTGGCCATGGGGATGGCATTTTTAACACAGGTTTTTCTAGTAATTTAAACTGCTTTTAGAGGGACGTGGGACTGAGCCCTATGAGCAGGGGTGCATACAATGATCAGTTTATTTATTTTTACATATCTCAACTTTCTCTCTAATGAGTTTTCAAGGTAGCTTTACCCTTAAAAGAGTCAATCAAAGCCAAAGTAGCTTTCCATGGAAGGGAATTGTAGAATCTGGGAACAGCCCTGAGAAACCCATCTCACTGTCCACACCACACACAGTAAACTTGATTTTAATGATGTTTTTTTGTTTTCCCATCATCAAATACCTTCCAACTCAGGACCACACAGGGCTGAGAAATACAGCTTCCTTCAGTGTGAAATTTCATATATAGTTCCATGCATATTTTTTCCAGATAGAAGCATACTGTTACATAGTAACCATTGGATAGAAATTCACTTTATTGATGCATATTTCATTATTAAGTATCATTTTGCCTCTTTATAAATCTATGGTCAGGCCCCATTTGGAGTACTGTGTACAGTTCTGGTCACCATACCTCCAGAAGCATATTAAGGAAATGGAAAAAGTGCGGAGGAGGGAAACCAGAATGATTAGGGGACTGGAACACCTTCCTTACCATCTGAGGCTGCAATGGCTGGGCCTCTTCACTCTTTAATGATGGCACCTTAGAGGTGACCTGTTTGAAGTTTATAAAATCATATACAGTGTGGACAAAGTAGATAAGGAAAAACTGTTTTCCCTATTGCACAAGACTAAAACTAAGGGGCACTCCATGAAACTTTTGGGTGCTAGATCTCAAACAGATAAGAGAAAGTACTTTTTCACTCAGAGGATCACAGGTCTGTGGAACTCCCTGCCAGAAGAAGATGACAGCTGCCTTGACAACGTTAAGAGAGGATTGGACAAGTTCATGGAGAACAAGGGTATCAATGGCCATCATTATGGATACCTAAGGACAACCTCCATGTTGGAGAGATAGGAAGGATATCTCTCAATGCCATTTGCAGGAAATCATAAGCAGGTTAAGACATCTGCTTGGGAAGACCCTGAAGCAAATGGTGAGCTGCTGTGTGAGACAGAATGCTGGACTGGATGGGCTGTGGCCTGTTCCAGCAAGTCCGTTCTTATGTTCTTATGTTCTAAGACATCAGGAATTGCATTAAAGGGATTTGCATAGGTGTTACTTTGATTTTGACTTTGACTTTTTAGCAATGTATTCACCTATCTACCCCAGCTGGAAATAGCAATTATTGCTGCACTCTCATGCAAACTGGAATTCCATAAGACAAATTTAAACATTGGGGCACATAAAAATAACTTTCAAACTGGATCTTATCTTATTCAAGGTAAGCAAGATTTGATCTGTTTTAAATCTGAGGACATTTAAGTTCACTCGTTTCCACATGAGGAAATACATTTTTTTCTTTTAAAAAGCCATAACTCAATGTCCTTTGAGCAAACTTCCCCAAATTTGGCATAGAACAAGAGCAGCCAGTCTGTAGTGTCTGTACAAAATTTGGTGCTGACCTTAAACATATTTTGGAATAATTTTGAAATTTATTATTTTTCTTTAAAGTAAAGTATATGAAGTCACTTCCAAGAATATAAGTGTTAGGCTTGGGCTTGACACCAGTGAATTACAAATATGGCAGGTATGTAATCCATACAGTGAAGCAACAATTGTGTAACACTCTGTGGTGCAATTTTTCAGCAGGATTCCAGATAATGGGCAACCACAAAACAGAGCTTTTGTGGTTATTTAGTCCAATCAGCCTACCTAAAACTATATTGCTGGCCAAAATGCCTTCCATTAGCAAAGTCTTTTACTCTAATTACCTAGCAACATCATGGGTAGCATGTCGTGCAAATTAAAATTCTTCATGAACAATTTATGCTAGGAAAAAACCTTCACATTATAATATGGTAAGTCGTCAATGTGCCATTTCATCTAAATATTATTTCCCTTGTCATCTAAAAAGGAGATTTTAGCATGTCAAGAAAACCAACAACTGTGCAATTTTCTTTGCAAGTGTTATTAAATCTAACATGTGTTGGATGTCTATACTGTATTGTGGAAGTACCAGACAAATGCAATGCTTTTGTAATAGAACCACAAGAAGAAGAAGAAAAGGTTTCATCAGTTAAAATAAAATTGCAGACACACCTACAGATAATGAGGCAATAGAACTGGATATGGTAGAATTATGTGCCATAATTATTTAACTGTGAATTTCCTAGGAAGGAACTGAAGGGGGAGGAGTCCAGGCCTGTCTACAAGAGCCGTGCCACTTTGGGTGGAAGAATTACTTACCTTTGCCATTCCCTTCCTAGGCCTCATGGCTTCAGGTGTGCTCATGGCTCCGATGCGGTGTCCATGAATCCCACAGCTGCAGATCCTTGGTCTTGTCCATTGCTTGATTTTTTTCCCCAATCAGGTGACTGCCAAACATTTCTCTCTGGAACTTATCTAACCTGTCCATTCCTGCAGGTGGATCCAAATCGACCTATTTATCATGACAATTCGGCTAAAAAATAACTTGTCCCGCCATTCACCAATGGGTAGTTCCACATGCAAGGCCCATTTTCCAGGTGGTTTGTTCCACTCAGTGTAGCAACATTTCCTGAGAAACCATCAAAAGAGAGACTAGAGCATCACAGTATCTGATAATTAGAAGTTGTGTCATGGCAACTGGACCTCTTTTATTGTGAGAACACAATGTTTCACTACTCATCCAAGTAGCTTCATCAGTCTGACGGAAGCTGGTGTGAGGCTTCTGATTTATCGTTTGCCTTGGTTTTATACTACCCCTGGTCTGGATAAGCTCATATGGTGGACAGTAGCCTGAATAGGCTCATTAGTTGGACAATGGCCTGGCGTGTGTGAAAGTCACTATTATGCAACTCTTCCCAACATCCATTAAGTGTGAGTTGTTAGCAGTGGTGAAGGTGTGAAGTGTTTCTGGTTTGTTTGGGGATTGATGAAAGAGCAGCATGATAACTGGGAGACAGGTTGTGCCTAAATCCCCCACTCCTCTTGAGAGAGGACTCACCATTAGCATGACAGCATACTTCCACAAGCATCATGATTGGTGTTAGTATGCAGGACTTTCCAGTCAGCTGACAAGAAATATTATTTTGGATTATTTGATGAAATATCTCATTATATTATAGAAAAAAATTGACTGCATAGTTCGTTTCCCATATATGAAGATGCTTGGGAAAAATATGGAAGAAAGCCAACATATAAGAAAAGAAATTAAAGTCCTGTGTAGGGGTTTTGCATTGCATATATCCTGTATTTTGTGTTCAGGTTTATATTTGCTTGCATGCTAAGTGATGGGGGTTAATTTGTACCTATGTGTGAGGTGTGTGCCAAGAATTACTGTTACTACAGTTCAAAAGCATAAAAGAATGTATTTTTTATGAATGGAACTGCATGGTCTGTTGGGTTTATGACTGGAGAGTTTCTGTTTAGTAGAAAGGGGTATATGTGTATGAGAAAGCCAGAGTCTGATCAGGCAGGGAAGCTTGATCACATTGGACCTTCTGAAAAGGATTGTTTCACTTGGTGCATTCACCCTTAAATTAATTCTGATTAATTATGATCCACCTTCTATCATTTTACTCCAGCTTCAAGAAAAGAATAGCTCTGCTGCTGGACCAGAATGTTCTGGACTCAGCACAGAGCAGTATTGGCCTAGATTGCCATTTTCCACACATTGCTTAGTTGCTGCATAAGAACATAAGAACATAAGAAGAGCCATGCTGGATCAGGCCAACGGCCCATCTAGTCCAGCTTCCTGTATCTCACAGTGGCCCCACCAGATGTGTTTGGGAGTGCATGAGACTAGATATCTGTCTCCTGATACCACTCCCCTGTATCTGGCCCTTGAAGCACCCCGGTTTTAAGCCTGGAGATTACACATCTCCATCATGGTTTGTAACCTGTGATTGACTTTTCCTCCAGGAATCTGTCCAATCCCCTTTTGAAGGTATCCAGGCCAGATGCCATCACCACATCCTGTGGCAGGAAGTTCCACAGACTAACAATGCGCTGGGTGAAAAAATATTTTCTTACTTTCCCAGCCCTCAATTTGAGTGTATGTCCCCTAGTTCCGGTATTTTGTGAGAGGGAGAAGAGCTTCCCTCTATCCACTTTACTCATGCCCTGCATTATTTTGTACATCTCAATCATACCCCCCCTCAGGTGCCTTTTTTCCAGACTAAAGAGCATGAGATGTTTTAGCCTTTCCTCATAAGGGAGATGCCTCTGTCAAGATATGTAAAAGTTGATAAAACATATGTTATGTATATTTAACAGAATGTGTAAAGAGAATTGTAAAATGGAGGCAGTTAGATTCTGCAGTGTCATGATGTTAATCCACAAGTGTTAGAGACTAGTAATCAAAGGCATGTGAAGTGATGAAGTGCAGGTGGAACTGATTGTAACATCATGATTTGTAATGGTTAGATCAGATTGCATCAGATTGTTAATTAGTGATTGCATCAGATCTTATGAGTGCTGAATAGTATAAAAGGCACTAGCTTGTCATTTGTAACTTGGGGACTGTTGTGGTGAGAACAGTTTACCCCACACTCTGTTTGTCTGTTTGCTATATTGTATATAATGCTTGGTTGTTATGCTGTGTATATTTTGATATAAATATGAATATATGAGTTTTTACTCTATTCATTGTCATTGTCTTTCTGTTAGTCTAACTCTGCAAACCCTTTATATCAATACTGACATTTTATCTACGTTACTGCTGCACTACTTTGTGTCAAGCACAAGTAAATATTATTATTATTTATTTGTTGCCCCCTTAAATCTGCTGACAGCCTCAGCCCAGTAATCATTTTAGTCGCTCTCTTTTTCACCTTTTCCAGTTCCACTATGTCTTTCTTGAGATGCGGTGACCAGAATTGTACACAGTACTCCAGGTGTGGCCTTACTATTGTTTTATATAATGGCATTATAATGTTGGCTGTTATATTTTCAGTCCCCTTTTTGATGATCCCTAGCATGGAATTGGCCTTCTTCACTGCTGCCACACATTGAGTAGACACCTTCATGGAACTGTCCACCAACACACCAAGATCTCTTTCCTGATCCATCATGGATAACTCAAAGACCATGACTTGATAGATAAAGTTTTGATCTTTTTTTTTTGCCCCACTATGCATTACTTTACATTTGGCTACATTAAAACACATTTGCCATTTCGCAGCCCATTCCACCAGTTTGGACAGATCCTTCTGGAGCTCTTCACAATCTTCTCTGGTTTTTACCACACGGAAAAGTTTTGTATCATCTGCAAACTTGGCCACCTCACTGTTTATCCCTGTCTCCAGATCATTTATGAACAAATTGAAAAGCACCGGTCCCAGGACAGATCCCTGGGGCATACCGCTTTTCACTTCTGTCCATTGTGACAATTTCCCATTGACACCTACTCTTTGTTTCCTGGATCTCAACCAGTTCTCAATCCATAAGAGGACCTGCCCTCTTATCCCCTGACTGTGCAATTTTCTCAGCAGCCTTTGGTGAGGGACTGTGTCAAAAGCCTTCTGAAAATCCAGATAGACTATATCCACCAGTTCACCCAAATCCACATGCCTGTTGACCTTTTCAAAAAATTACAAAAGATTTGTCAGACAAGACTTACCGTTACAGAAACCATGCTGATTTTCTCTCAGCAAGGTTTGTTCTTCTATGTGTTTTAAGATTTTCTCTTGGATGAGGCTTTCCACCTTCTTCCCTGGGACAGATGTAAGGCTAACTGCCCTGTATTTTCCCGGTTCCCCCCTCCTTCCTTTTTTAAAAATTGGTGTGACATCTGCTATCCTCCAGCCCTCCGGCACTGTGGCCGTTTTAAGAGACAAGTTGCATATTACCGTTAAGAGATCTGCAATTTTATTTCTCAATTTAATAACTCTCGGGTGGATGCCATCTGGGCCTGGTGACTTAGTCTTCAATTTATCAATTAGTCCTAAAACATCCTCTCTTTTAACCTGTATTTGATTTAATTCTTTAGTGAAGAGGGGCCGTTCAGGCAGCGGAATCTGCCCAAGGTCTTCTGTAAAAATAGCTCAAACCTGTGTATGTTTTTTTTTTTTTGTGTGTGTATGCAAGTTTGGACTGCGGCTCAAGCAGTTCAAAACATGAACTAAATAGCTTTCTGATATACCCTCAGAGTGATAGACTCAGAAGAGGGAAGAATAAGTAACCATATATATTCAAACTGTTGAATGAAGTTTTTTCTTTTATTCCTCTGTGTGATGTTCTAAAGAAAATTCTTTCAGGTTTATACAACCTTCTTATCATTTTACACAGTAGAAGGCAGTCACAAGAGTCATACCTACAGTATGCCGCTATTTAGAGCTACCGAAGTGTTACTAAATTCAACAAAGCCATGCTTCATCTTAAGAGAGCATTATGAAAGAAGCTCCTAGCCTTGGCATAATTATAGAGCAGTCATGCAAAGGGACACATTTGGTGTTTGCCAGGATTCGTGGTAAGGATAGTCTATGAGAAATAGTCCCTCTTCCCAACTTTACATGGTAAGCCCAAACTAAGTGTATAGACTTGGGGATAGTTGATATTTGGGCAGCCGCACACACATGCAGTGGAGATGTGTGAGAACTTCAGTCAGCATGAGAGACTTGGGGCTCTCACTATTCTGCTAGACTGGTAGGAGAACAAACGTTAACACCCCAATATTCAGAACATTATCTGCCCGTGATTCATGCATGTTAGTTCCTCAGAAAATGGAAGTGAGATGTTTTCAGAAACAATAAATTTTTCAGCATTCTGCGCTGCAGGTGCCTTTTGCTCAAAAAATATAGTGCTCCACACTTAACTATGTCTTGCTGCGACACCATTGAGTTTATCTCTACTTGTCACTGCCTGGCCACACTTAATGACACATTTCAAACAATTCCATAACACTTACCTCTAAACGCCTGCGACATTCTCAGAAAGGCCAGGACTTTGAAAGGCAGTTGCGTTGCCATGGAAATTTGTAGCTTTAATCCTTGGAATGGAGTAAGGGGGAGGAGTGGCAGAGGAGAGAGAAGAAAGAAGAAAGAATGCTGCATCTTAACAGCAAATGCATCACAGTTAGGCAATACTAGATTTCCGTCAATTGCATTGTCCTCCCAGTATGAAAAAGGAGGTGAGATGCAGGTGATGGGTTTAAACTCAGGGCACATTTTATTTAACATACAAACTGGCAACCAAATTAAACTGCAAGGGGGGGGGCTGCTGTAGTGTGGAAATACAGCTGGGACCCGGAGGCTTCCCAGGAAGTCACCAACTATCTTAGGTGGGCAAGTCCACTGCTCCACTATCGTGCAGTCCTGAAGACAGCACAGTGTGGCTGGTAACTGACCACATCACCCTCAGAGCACCACGGAGCACCAATCTGCTGTATTTGGTAATCTCACGATCTGCGGCATCATAGGGTTAGATGGGCTGGACCCTATTTTAGCTCTACTAGGACTCACCAGTGATTGTGCCTTCTAGAATATCCACCAGGGCTATGGGGATAGCCTTGCTATGTCCCATGCCTCCCCTTTAAGCCTGCAGGTCCTTCTACAAATCTTCTAAGAATAATTATAAACCTAACTCCATCAAATGTGTCCCATCCCCTCTGTATAACTCTGACTTATCCAAACAGATGCCTGGGTGACCAGTGAAAGACCCCAAAGTATGATTAACAGCCCTACAAACTTCCCTATTAACTCTACGAAGGGCACAATTTACATACTGTGGATCACATTCCACCCTCCAATTATACTGAGGGATGATTGTTGACCAAATCACCCTGGTGTCAGAGTGCATGGCTTTCCATTCCTCCAAATCACAAGTGATATCTATAATCAAAGATTTGCCCATCTGCCCCATCAAATCATTTCATTGTGTACATGGAGCAAGGGCCAATCCTATGACCTGCTGTGTAAGGGTGAGCCATCTGCCAAACACAGAATCAGGCAGGAAGAAGAAAGACCTAAGACAGTTACTTCACATCCACTCTCGTCCCGGGAGGAAGTTCGTTGCGTGTTGATGTCGGTTGCAGTCACGTGGTCTTCTTGCAGTTCTATTCCTGTTCCCGTGTATTCACGGGCATGATTGATGATACCGGCATGACTGTTTCCGCACATCCTTGTTCCGTGATGAGATGTGAAATTCCATGCCTTTGTTCTCCATTTTTTTTTCTGACCTGACCTTCCATTTTTGATATTTCGATTCTCCGAAGCCTTGCCTTCAATGTGTTACAGAACTAAGTTTGAGGCATTTGTCTTTTAATCTCTCTGCACTGCGTTGCTGACTCCATAGGGAATGTACTGACAAATGGCACTTCGCACTCCTGCCACTAGATGGAGAATGGCACGTTGCCGGAGGATACTGACCTCATGGGTTCTCATATTGGAACGAGACGTGAGATGAGGAGATTCCTGAGGCCAGGGAGGGGAATCTCTCATGCCGCTTAGATTGCAGTTCAGGGGGTGTGGTCGGGACAAACTCTCTTCGTCCCGTAATGGATGTGCGGTTAGATTTCTTTGTACCGGTCCCCAGCGGGACAGCGAACAGCAATGAGATGGATGTGAAGTATCAGCCTAAGATAATAGAAGATGAGATGAAGACATTGGACATAAAGGAAAATGAAATGAGAAAAGAGAAAGATGAAATAAGACAAGAGACAAAACCAGAAGGAAATGGGAGGAGGGTGGTAGGAAGTTTCTATGTAGTGAAGGGAAAGGTGATTGACAGTAAGAAGAGTGAATGGGGAATGGGAAAAGAGAAATTTACAGGGTATCAAAGGGAATTCTGAGAGGTGGGATGTCAGATGGAGCCATAAACTTGGGAGAAGGAAATACAGACTTCTGAACCAAAACCCAGTAATATTATAAGAGTGACAGAAAAGGAAGTACAGACAGAGGGATCAGTATTCCCCGAGATGGAGACTGGGTTACTATTCCCAAACCCTCCTGTCAGAGCCTTGAGAAACTGAGGTGAGAAACTGAGGTGTAATCAACCGGTCACATACGTTAAAACCCCCAAGAAGCTGTCAGAGGATGGATCCCTGGTTTGGGTTGGGAGAATCCTCAAGAATATGTCAGACACCCATGCTGTGGGACACGTTGTGTGGGACCCCTAGTGGCTCAGGTCTCAGATCCACAAATAGGAAATAAAAATCCTTTCTTATGTGAAGAGAAGTTAGAAAATGAAATATTGATGCAAGTTAGTTCAGAATGTTTATTGTTACCTGCTGTCAATATTGTAATGAATGAAAACAAAGAAGACTGTTACAAAGAGACTTTAAATAAAGGTTTATTATTTTTTGAGAAATCATTGGAATCTTCTAGTGTATCCCCAGGAGATCCACTGATGCTGTTTAACAAACCTTCACACCTGCTCAGCTTCACTCCTCCAATCTGCCAAACCTCTTGTGGAAGGAACTCAGGCTGGTGATGGAGCTCATGCCCTGAAATGATTTATCAGTTGGGAAGGGTTAAGGTGTCATATATACAGTTATCCAAACCCAGTATGGCATACCTGGACAACAATATTAAATTGCAGGGACCACAGCATGAAAGCCATAACGAGACACATTGCCTTCTTAGATCAAGGTGTGAGGTTATCAGTGATATGGAGACTGGCCAGATTGTTGCACCAAAAGCAGACGACAGCATTAGTCCCACACTTGGACCACAGCCACAAGGCTCCTAAAATGGGGGATGGCTTAACAATTTAAATCCCTTGTAAGGCTACTCTGATGTGACTCTGCTGGCCAAACACCATAATGCCAGCTACCACAAAAATATATACCATAACCTAAAGACCCTGCAGCATGTGTGGGAACTTGGACCTCAGCCCCTAAGCAGATCTTGCTCCACCAGAAGGAAATTCCATTAGAGACTGAAAACTGGAACCATATCTGCACATCCTGGCACAAGCCAGCTGTCACTCTAGTTCTGTGAATGGGCCTGCAAAGACCTCATATGTGTGAACACAGACACCTGAGGAATGTCCTACCCCGGGCTATAGTCTTGCATGTGAAATTTAGTTAGCTCACTAATTCTTACAGTTCTTTAAGACTTAATTTGGGATGCAGGATCATAGCCTTAATCCTTTCCCTCAGATCTTCTAACTTGCTAGCTGGTAGCTGGCAGGCTGGCTGCCAGGTGTCATAGTCCCAAGAAAAATCAAAACTGCTGCTGGGCCTTCTATCTTTTTTTTTTTTATTTCAGTTAAAGGCAGCCCCTATTCCTGTGCCATTGACTGAAAGACTTCCAGCAAAACCCTGCATTGGCCTGAGCCAGGTCTACCCCCAAAAAGTAAATCATCTAAATAATGAGCAGGGCTCAAGAGTCCTGCCCTGCACCTGAGGCTCCAGTCAAGAAATGTGATGAACCACTCGAATGCAGCACAGGAAATAGAACATCCCATGTGAAGTGCCCTATCCATGTAAAAACAACCCTCAGACTCACACCTTAGTACAGTGGACCCTTGTATAACAAACGGTTTGTATAACATAAAATCTGTACAACATAAAAATTTCTGGAGATAGGGGAAATTTGTTTAACAGAATTGCCTATGGGGCAAATCCATACAACATATAAAATGACCACGATTAGGGATTACTCTGTTTTCAATGCATTCCTATGGGAAATTTATATAAAAAATTTGTTTAACATAATTTCATTTGGAACAAATTAATTCAATTATACAAGGTATCACTGTATCCCAAAGTCCTCTGGATAGACTGGAAAAAGGTGACAGACCAACTTAATGTTCTACTTCATGATCTCCATGCCCAGTCCACCTAAATGACCCATGCACACTGGAGCATTAAATGATGTGTAGCATAGTGTGCACTTGTCCTGCAGGATCACATAATTGCGAGAACACCCTTCTGGGTGTGAAAGACAATGGATCAGCCGATACTTTTGGGGGACACTCACAAGTTGGCTACCAGAGTATGAGAGCAAGCACATTAAAAAAGGAAAAAGCTGATGCCATGTTGCTGGGCATAGGTGCTAGCAACCTCTGCAGCTCCTTCCTCCTCCGATGCTAGCCTCAAAAGCAGCCGAGACCAGGAAGGAGTGCCTTCTTATTCTGCGATCCTCCCCCTCCTTCCTCAGGTCATGTGGATGTGAAAAGGCATCTCTCAATCTTTTGCCCTGGTAGGACAAAGGAGCTCTGCAGGGGGAAGCTCTTTTTGTCGGTGGGGCGGGACATTTTCCTTTATATTTTGTTTTGTTTAATTTGGCACTGCTTGAGCTGCAATCCACAAACTGTGAAGAACTTAAAACACAGTATGGTACATACAGGAAACATGCTGCATGGTGTCAAACAAGGAAGCTGTGGGGAAGCAGCATTCAGATAATCAGCTGCTTGGATTTCATCCCCCCCCCCTCGGGCATTTTTATTTTTATTTTATTTTACTAATATTTTTTGGTAAGCTTTCTGGGTGACATTTTTATCCTGTGTCTCATTCTTTGCTAGCTTGCAGATTTTTCTTATATACTCTTTGTAAATGCATCTTTATGTTTGTTTGTTGCCTCCCTCCAAACAACATTTTTGAAAGGCTCCCAGCAGCGGTGCTAGTCTTCTTAACTAAATTCTGCTGTTTTAATTTAATCTGCAGTTTTCTTTTGTTATGTAATTCTCAGCAGCCACAACGTGTCTGCAGTAATTTGTGTTGATTGGTTTAACATGCAAATAACAATGTTCCTACACCAATGATCTGTACAGGAGTGTGTTATTTCAAAAAACAATTATGCTGTGGTACATTCAGAACCTCAGTAGACAGCAAGTATTTGGCCTCTGAACTGATTTTGGCACCTTCACACATCATACTGCTTTGGAGTAGTCAAATTAATGCAACATTGTGGGACCTATTTTCTAACAATGCAATGCACATGAAAGAATTCCACAATTTGTCCTCCAAATCTACCTGCACCTATCATGTTACAGAGCAACTTTCATGACAGAAATATGCAAGAAATTATTTTAGATTTTGTTCATGCATTGCCTTCCTAGCGAGCACACCGTGAGAATCCCATCTGTTATGGTGAAATCACTCTTTGATGGCAGCCTGATCAAAGCAAGCCACAGGAACAATGGTACTTATGGTGTAATTGTACTATAATAAAATTATCAGAGACCTATAATAAAAGAAATTTAGGCAAAGCTAGGAGAGTTATCAGAAGATTTCCAATCCAACATTTTTCTTCTGGCATCTGTTTGTAGGTAAGAAGCACATGCAAAATATCAGGATGAAATACAATTATACATTGATGCCTACCATCACAGAACAGTATTAGAATGATCATCCCAGAGTTCCTCTTTTCCATCTGACACCCAGCATTCTGAAACTTGCAGTGACCATGCTTTGTTTTTACATTATGTTTGTATGTTTCCGTACATGCATGCTTGATCCTATGAAAATACACACATATGTATACATGTGTTTCAGACATTATTTTTTTTAAAAAAAATCTTGGGCTTTGATTTTGCCTATTTCAAGCTTCACCCAAACATGTCAACATCTCCCTCTTATTTCACCGTGACCCCCATTTGGACTCCATCATGTCCTTTTGGCCAGTCTCGTTGACACTTAACTACATGATTCTGCTGCCATTGCTGGTAGTGGAGCTTAACATAAAATATTAGATGGTATTCCCAAACCAAAGATGGATGTTCTGGTTCATCACTACAGGAAGTTATGAACTGGCTGTTTAGAGTTCCACTCTTTCAGGCAGAGGGGGTGGAGCTGGAAGAGTGGAGAAAGAATAAATTTGGACTGCAAGACATTCTCTAAATGACTTTCTACAGACTTTGAACAGAAACAAATACTGGTTAGAAGTTATTGGGTTGAGGTTGCTCTATAATTTACTGTTCCAAAATGTGAGAAAACTGGCATTTTATTTTATTTTTCTTATTAAAAATGAAGCTATAGCTTGGTAACTGCATCCCTGGACCATCTGCTGGGAAAGCAGGAATAAATGAATGATGGACTACCATTATGTGTTTTTTAGATGAATCTATAGGTTCAACATAGACATTGTGTTTATAACTACTTATAACCTTGTAGCTTTAATGTAATGTTGTCTATTAATGCTGTAAAATGTCCCACAATTGCTTGTTCGCAATACTTGAACATGTCTTAATTGTACTGGACTGTATATTATCCATCATTACTGTAAGCTGCCTTGGGTCCTTTTCCAAGGAGAAAGGTGGGGTAAAAATACTTTAAAAAAACAAAGATACATACATACAAACAAACAAACAAACTCCCCCCTAAGGGCTTTAGCAGCACCGTTTCCTGCATGTGGCACCTCCCGGAGCATTGCTTGCCTGTCATACAGTCATAGGTTTTCAGCCCCACCCTGTTTTAAGCTGTAAAGCAAGTGGAAGGAACATATACCTCTGGAGATGACAGGGATATCGTTTCAACCCTAATATTCCCTTAGAGTGGCCATATATCTATTTTTAGTGACAACAGTCCTCCATTTGAAGGGATGCCAAAGCACAATCTTTCCTTTGAAAGATGTCTTTCATAGGAAGAGTTGTCTCGTCAAACTCTGTGTTGGCATATGAAGAGTTAATTTGTCCTGTACTGAAATAGGCACAACAGAGTTAATATGACTTCATAGATTTTGTAATTAGTCAAAAACCTGTGTAACCAAATGTACTTGGTGGCTGTACATATGTAAGTCTCATGTTTTGTATGGTACCTCTGTCACTATTGTCACAAGGCTAGTTGGTCTGTCGGATTGTTCACTTATATTGAAAATAGACTACTACACAAAGAATTCCATGTGAAAGTCTGGATTCTTTGTGTGTGCTATGTGTAACTACTGGGCAACAGAAAGAAGCTCGCTGTCGGTGCAGACACCAGAAGTTATCATCTGCTGAAAAACCTAACACTCTGATTTCAAAATAACAACTAGGGATGGGCATGAAACAAAAAAAAAAAAAAACAGTTTCATTTTGTTTCATTTTGTTTCTACTAGTGGTTTGTTTTGTTAAATTTCTAAATTAATTTTTCTAAAACATCATAACAAAATGAAACAATAGTGAAATGATTTGTTACTCTATAAAATGGCTCCCCTGGGTCCTAGAGGCAGCAAATTTGGTGAATAGCTTTTTATAAGGGAGCCATTTTAGATAGAAATGAAACATTTTCATTTTCAAAGGGAAAAAGAAGTGTTTCATTTCATTTCATAGCAAAATGCTGTTGCCCATTTCATTTCGTGTCATAACTTTTCAAAAATATTTTGTGTTATCCTACAGCAAACCAGGCACAAATGTTGAAATGTTGGGCATATCATAAAAAGGCAAGAATCTTTGGAAAAGATAATAATGTGATAATAATGCTGGGAAAGACAAAAGGCAGCAGGAAGAAAGGAAAACCAAATATGAGATGGCTTGTCTAAACTAAAGGAAACAACAAGCTCGAGTTTACAAGAGCTGAATGGGGCTGCTGAGAAGAGGACATTTTCGGATCACTCATACCTAGGGTCACCATAGGTGGAAGGTAGTTTGATAGCACACAACAACAACTAAGAGGACAATGTGGCCTGGGCTACTCTTCACTGGAACCACCTAATATCTATGAGTGCCAACAGAGCCAGTATCCCTCAAACCATATTTGTTCTACATCCTTTGGAATACTTTACCTATAGGTTTTCAATCATTTTAAGCATGGATAGTTTCTGCCATGATTGGCATATTTTGATGCATGGAAACTTCTTCACATGAGTTTTGTTTCATTTGCATTCTTGGATCATTTCTATCTGTCTCACACTTGCACTAGTTTCTAGATAATTGAACTCTGGAATTTGGGGTACAAATTTCATTCAGCCATTAAATTCACTGCAATTATTTGAGTCAGCCTGCCATACCTAAGAGACCTGTTGTGAGTAGAGATGGGCACGACTTAGCGGTATTCCCGTTTCCGTTTCCGTTACTCGTTTCCGTTACTCTACGGAAACGGTAACGGGAATTACTCTGCCAGACTTCGAGCTCGAACCGACGAACGAACAGTTTTGGTCTGATTTGTTGTGCTTGTTCCTTGCATCGCGCGATCAGGCCACGCATGCATGAAAAAAGTTTTTAAAAGTGAAAAAAACCCGATTCCCGGCCGAAAAGCAGGCGGAAAAATGCCTCCCGTGCCTCAGGGCACCTACCAGAGGGGTTGTTTCTGGAGGTCCCCGGCCTCCCCCCCATCCCCCATCCTGGGCTGCTCTGGTGGGACTCGCTGCAGGCTCGCAGGCAGCCAGCAAAAAGCCCAGTCTCGCCGGCCGCCAGCCGCCGCAATTAAAGCGCAAGCAAGCGGCACGGACGGCACAGGAAAAAACTTTTAAACTCTCCCCCCTCCCATTCCCGGACCAAAAAAGCAGGCGGAAAAAATGCCTGCTTGACTAAGGGCGCAGGGCACCTACCGGAGGGGTGGTTTCTGGAGGGGGGTCCCGCCTCCCCCCCGTCCTGGGCAGCCGGACTCGAGTCGCCATGCCATGCGGTGCGGGCGGGGGATCCAAAATGGGGCGGCGAACGCAATATTGTTTTTGAAATCGTGGTCCAAAAACACACAAGCACAACAGAAACACACGAAAATTGATAACTGCCAGATTTTTCACAGTAGCAGTGGGTTTTTTCTTGCAACAAAATATCTCTCCTCTCCTCCTCTGTCCTCCATTGATTTTATTTTATTTTATTTTATTTACACCTGCGCAATGATGGGCTGGCCGAGTGGCCAGCCATGTGGGAGTGGACGACCATGCAAATTTTTGGAGCCATCCCACCAAACGCATGGCCACTTGGCCATGGAGACTTCTGGGATGTGCCAAAAAGCCCCCTAAAACCTGCCCTAGCCCCCTAACCCTAACCCTAACCCTAACCCTTGACTCCGTACCCATACGTCACAGACTGTCTTCTTAGTGGGTCAGAGAGGCACCCAGAGGTGCAACCCACTAGCCCACCGTAACCTTACCCGTCACTAGCCTAACCCTAACCCTAACCCTAACCCACCTTAACCCTAAGCCAGATGTACTTGCATTGCACTACACGCAAGTACAATTCCCTTCTGTGTGAGACATGGTGTTGCTTAGTTAGGCATCTCACCTATGGCTCTGGGTTCAGTGCCATCCACTAGTCTTCACAGTCACTGTCTGCACATTTGCACATCTGGTATGCAATATCCATATGGCTATTGCATACCATTTTGCAGCAGCAGCAGGTGAGGAGGGGAGACCCCCATGTAGAGGGGTCTCTTGGAGCCTGCTTCCCCTTCCCAGTGGGTGAGGATAGGAGGCACCCACGGGTGCCTCCAGGAGCCCACTTTCCCTTTATAGCGGGCCAGAGGAGGCACCCACCCCACAGAGGTGCCTCCAGGAGCCCGCTCCCCCCAAAAAACCAGTACTAACGACAACGAAAAAACGAAAAAATGAACCGACTAATTTTTGCGAATTTTCACGAAAACCGGAAATGACCCGAAACGGAACTGGCCCGACTAACGACAACTTGAAAAATTTTTTTTTCAAGTCGTGCCCATCTCTAGTTGTGAGGATAAAGAGGGCAGGACGAGGGTCAGGTACACTGCCTGAAGCTGACCTGGAAGGAAAGCAGGCTATAAATGTCACCAATTGCTAAACCTCTGGCAGTTTAAATTTTTCCCCTCATTCTGTAAGCTTAGTTCCGGCTGATATCACTTAAGCACAGATATACCTGTCAAGGTATCATTTTTTTTTTACATATCATCTTCTTTCAGTCCCCAAACTCATGTGTTTTTGTCACTCTGTAGCATCCCTCTGGTGTATATAATCTCCAATAAACACAAGGTTTTTCTGCTAGAGAATATGGTGTTGTGTAACAAACCTTACCTCTGGATTCTTGGTTTTATTGCCTGGTTGTGATTTCCATCTGAAAAGAAAATCTAAAGGATACCTATCTATATGCACACAGAAGCAAGGTTAAACAATTTCTCCATAACTCCATCATAATTGTTCTGTTTGAAATGAGTATCCTCATTTAAAATTCTGTTTCCTTTTCACTTATTTTTAAGTGTACATCCTTCTTTCATCAACAGAGGGCCTATACCTGCATACATCTTACATCAGATCATTTATGTGTATAGATGTAAATCTGTAGAAAATACCTATAATACAGTGCAACTCACTGGAGTAGGGAAGACTGTACATAGGCTCTCTGTCTACTCAGTCTGTGGTCCAGATGCTA
This sequence comes from Phrynocephalus forsythii, assembly GCA_029282475.1. Taxonomy (NCBI): domain Eukaryota; kingdom Metazoa; phylum Chordata; class Lepidosauria; order Squamata; family Agamidae; genus Phrynocephalus; species Phrynocephalus forsythii. Next base: position 128,560,283 of record JAPFRF010000001.1, on the reverse strand, counting down.
AATGTTGATTGGCAAGTTCAAGACCACCAGCCCTTCTGGCACACACTCTGTTTTTCTCTTGTTGCCTGTGGGATTTTGGGAGTAGAAGTTCAAAAAACAAGATTTTCACAGTCTGAACTATCCACACTGAGCCTATGTTGGTTCCATATTTAACTGAATCTTACATAAAATGAAGAATCCCATAAAAGAAAATGATTCAAATTTCACATGAGATGCTTTTTCAGTGTCTCCAGAAACATAAAAGTGATGTGTAAAAAATGTTCAATATGTCACTGGTTACATGAAAGGTTGTTTTAAACTATTTCTGATATACCTCCCACCCCGTCTTTAATGGATTACTTAAACCTGAAAAGCTGAAACTGCCTATAATTCAGAGAAACAGAGAACTAGTTCCAAAGTATTTATTTATGAATCAAGTTGAATTATTAAGGGACACATTGGTAACTTTTCAATCATATGGGTTGCCAGAACAGGCTGACAGTATCCTTCTCCCTAGGGAAGAGACTATGCTATTAAAGATAGCCCCAAGGTGAGTAGCTGAGCACAGCTGCTTAGTTTCCTGGGAAGTGTTGCTCTTTGAACGCTTCACAAAGTTCAAAGGCAGACATATCCCAAGTGATATCTAAAGGCCCTACATAGCCTTGCCTGCTGCTCCTTTGATTTCTTCCTATTGAAGTGACTTCTGTGTCCAGCCTCTTCAATAATGGGAGATTTTGAAGGGTGTTACAGTGAACCGTGTGGCAAAACCTGGAGTTGTTGATTAAAACAACAGCAGCAATAACAACAACAGAGAATGTCATGAGTGTTCTTCCCTAATATTGGTTTATAAACTATTTATTTATTTATTTATTTATTTATTTATTTATTTATTTATTTATTTATTTATTTTGAATATTTTTACACTTCCTTTCTCCTTGGAAAAGGACCCAAGGCAGCTTACAATAATGGGGGGAACAATATACAGCCCATTACATTTAAAACATATTCAGGTTTAAGAACAGAGAATTAGAAGAGGCTTGGTACAACAATTAAAAGACAACATAAAAGAGCATGTGAGCAATTAAAAGAAAAAAAAAGAAAAATCCATTATGAGGGATGAAAACTAACATAAAAACATTTTATATATTTCATTATATTTTTATATTGGTTTAAATTCTGCTGATAGCACTTAAACTTTGTCTCTGAACTCAGGATGAAATCAGGGAAGCAAGTACAAGGCTTGAAGTTTCTCAATAAGTCTGAGGCATCCTTGCTGGTCGATGGGAGCCACAGAGTTTCCTACCACAGACTTAAGGCCAAGAAGGGATAAAAAGCAATAGGCCAGAGAGCTAGTGTGTACCCAAAGTCCTTCTAGCATTGGTCTACTGGTAATAAAGAAATGGATGTCTCCATGAGGCTACAGATTCAACTCTTTCTCAAAACAAACATAACTTTTTTAAAAAACTATTAAACTAACTTGTTCTGATTCATTGTGATTCTTCCACAGCTATAGATTTCTTTCATGACATGAAATGCTGCAAGAGCTACCAAAAATTCAAAGAGGCAAGCAAGTTCAAGGAGTGATGTTATTAGAGAATCTTGACAAGCTTGACAGTCTCATGAGATTGCAAGGCAGCCTTTAGAGGCTGGAGCAGAGGTGTTCCCAAGAAGAAAATGAAGGTACAGTGGTGCCTCTGATAATGAATTTAATTTTTTCTCAGAGGCAATTTGTTATCCGAAATATTTGGTATCTGAAATGTGTTTTCCCATTGAAATGAATGGGAAGCCGATTAATCTGTTCCACAGATCTGAAAAAAATGCAAAAAAGCTGGGGGCGGGGCTCCAGACCTCTTAATAAAATGTACTTTAAAGGCCTGCAGTGCTGAAACACCCCTTCTAGAACATCTCCCCTGCAGTGCAATGCAAACATGGACAAGATAAACTTGCAAGACTGCCCCAGCCTATTCCTACCCAAGATGCATTGGGGGAAAAATGCAAATGGACAAACATAAGCAGCAAGAGAAATCCAGCCTGTTCTTGCCTGCAGAGCAATGGAAAAGATTGCAAACATGGACAGAAGAAAGCAGCATGACTACCCCAGCCTTTTCCTGTCAAAAATACAAAGAAAAGTAGTACAAAGATTAATAAAAGCTAGCACCCTATCTTCCAAGTTTGAAAGGTCCAAATCCCTCAGAAAAACATGTCCAGAATGGCTCAAAAAAACATGAGAAAAAACGCTCTAACTCTTCCCACAACTCCACATACTACAGGGGATGCAATACATCCTGGGTACACCTTTTTGCAAGGCATTATAGACATTTGTTATCCAAGACAGCCCGTAGGGAAGAATTGTTATCTGAGGCAGTCCTATACCCAGAAATTTTCATTTGTTATCTGAAAAAATTGTTATCAGAGGCATTTTTTATCCAAGGTATTACTGTACCTCCAGTTAGTACTAAAAATGGGGGATGCCCATGCACCTCTCCTCACTTCAGATTAATTTATTTTGGCTCTTCCTTTGGAGTCCTGATTACCTTGCTGATGGAAATCCCTTCAAACTCCTCCCTGGAAAATTTTGGTTTTTCACCCTTTTTAGGATCTTTTGGCAGAGACCTAATTGTTCTCAAGAGACCTAAGAAAGGGAGATGAGAATGACATACAGTCTGTGCTGCAAATGCTTAGGAAACCAAAGAACCCTCCCTTTATTGGCAGAACTTGGAGGGGCCATAAATGTCACGTAAAGCACAGGCAGTATTTATGGTGACATAAAACCGAAGCAAAGCATCCCAAAAAGAAATTTCATTTCTAAAATTGACACATACTGTCTGCTTCGCACTAGGCAAACAGGAAATTATCCCTCACAGCATCACAATAAGCAGCAAGGTCATTTCACAGTTCCTCTTTTGGAAGAGGGGGATCAAACTTACAAAATATGTCCGTGTTTATCCATTTGGAAACACTGAAATGGCTGAAAAGAGGCATACTGGCATTTGATTCACAGTTCACAGACAAAGTTAAAAGAAAAGAAAACAGTTATTAGAAGGCATTGCCAAGAAAGGCTGGGATTGTTCCCTCCCTGCTGTCTTTCTACAAGCAATCAAATACTTTTAGGCAGGTTTGCAGCAATTAACAGTCTTCTAATCCCCATGATTTTAGATGATATGCTGCTAGTTTGTTTGCTTAATAAAGTATTATTGGTATTTCAAATCTGACATTTTAAAGCATTTGAATTTTAACGACATTCGAAAATTACAATGAGTTTAATTCTGTTTTGACATTTGTAACTACTGTATTTAAATGCTACTGTATTTGCTTTTTAAGGAAAAAAAGTATTTCGTCTGAGTTATTTTTATTTATTTCAATTTTTAACCCTGCCCTGTTAGTACATGTGCTCTCTTCTGGAAGCTTACAACTGGTCGGACATAAAGAAACATAATATAAAATGCCGTAAAACAAGATAGCAATCAACATAAAATAAAACATAAGTTAAAAAAGACAAGATGGTTCCAGAAAAATGCAGAAACTAAAGAAATTAAATTTAGGTAGGGAAGGGAAGGGAAGAAATGTATACATAAATAGAAGCAGTTCCAATGAATTCAGAGTAAGATAGCATCAGGCCTCCTGTATGAACTTCACAGTGCCTTGGCATGCATGAATGCATATTCATGTGTATGTGATTTATTGTGCTAAACAGACTTTATCGGGAGTATTTTGCTTCTCATTCTGTTTTTTGCCATGCTTGGAAGCTGCAAAGGTCACTTCTCACACATAACTTCAGTTTGTTGTTGTTTGTTGTGGTCTTGACTTATATATCACCGCATAGCACTAAAGCACTTTATGGGCAGTTTATAATATAGTTAAGAAAGGAACAATTATACAAGGGAGACTGCAGCAGTATGTGGACAAAAGAACTCCCAGAAGTGCAAGCTGGATTTAGAAGGGGCAGAGGAACTAGAGATCAAATTGCCAACATGTGCTGGATTATGAAAAAAGCTAGAAAGTTCCAGAAAAATATCTACTTCTGCTTCATTGACTATACCAAAGCCTTTGACTGTGTGGACCACAACAAACTATGGCAAGTTCTTAACAGAATGGGAGTGCCTGACCACCTTATGTCTCCTAAACAATCTATATGTGGGACAAGTATAAACCGTCAGAACTGGATATGGAACAACTGACTGGTTTAAAATTGGGAAAGGATTACGACAAGACTGTTTAATTTATATGCAGAGCGAAAGGCAGGACTGGATGAATCACAAACCGGAATGAAGATTGCCAGAAGGAATATCAACAACCTCGGATATGCAGATGATACTACTCTGATAGCAGAAAGTGAGGAGGAATTAAAGAAACTCTTAATGAGGGTGAAAGAGGAGAGTGAAAAAAATGGGCTGAAGATCAACATCAAAAAAACTACTGGTCCCATCATTTCCGGGCAAAAAGAAGGGGAAGAAATGCAGGCAATGACAGAGTTTATTTTCTTGGGCTCCTTGATCACTGCAGATGGTGACTGCAGCAATGAAATTAAAAGACACTTGTTTCTTGGAAGGAAAGTGATGGCAAACCTAGGCAGCATCTTAAAGATCAGAGACACCACTTTGCCAACAAAGTTCCAGATAGTCAAAGCTATGTTTTTCCAGTAGTGATGTATGGAAGTGAGAGCTGTACTATAAAGAATGCTGATTGCCACAGAATCAACATTTTTGAGCTGTGGTGCTGGAGGAGACTCTTGAGAGTTCCCTGGACTGCAAGGAGATAAAACCTATCCATCCTGTATGAAATCAACCCTGAATGTTCACTGGAAGGACAGATTTTGAAGCTGAAGTTCCAGTACTTTGGCCACCTCCTGAGGAGTGGCAGAAAAGTCCTTGATGTTGGGAAAGATTGGAGGCAAAAAGAAAAGGGGACAGTAGAGAAAATGCCGGTGGTCCCCAACCCCGGGACCGGTGCCGGACTGGGGACGCCGTGGAGGCTCCTCCCCTTTTCCTCCGAGCCCTCCTCCTCTTCTCTCCGCGAGATGGCTGGAGGAGCGCGCAGGAGGAGCCGCCGCCGCCGCCTTTGTCTTTGCCTCCCTCCTCCGCCCGCCGGCGGTGGTGCATCCTCCTCCTCCTCCGCCTCCTCCTCCTCCTCGCCCTCCACCAGCAGCAGCAGCAGCAGCCACGGCGGCGGCGGCGCGTCCTCCTCCTCCTCCTCCTCCTCCTCCTCCTCCTCCCGCCGCCGCTGAGGAGCAGCAGCAGCAGCGAGGGCAATTGCGGAGGGGTGGCGGTGGCAGCGGTGGGACGGGGCGATGCAGCAGCAGCCACCCCCCCCGCAATCGCCCCCCCGCCGACGCCGACGCAATCACCCCCATCCCGCCGACGCCGCCACCCCTCCGCAATTGCCCTCGCTGCTGCTACTGCTGCTCCTTCGGCAGTGGCGGCGGGAGGAGGAGGAGGAGGAGGAACCGGAGCAGGAGCAGGAGGAGGCGGCGGCGGCTCGTCGGTGCCGCGAGGGCACTTCCTGGCACGGCTGGGTGGGTGCCGCCTAGGTCAGGTGCCGCGTGCGTGTCTCGCTGCTGGTGCCGCGCTTGCTCCTGCTCCTGCTGCCGCCGCTGCCGTGGGCCTCCTCCTCCGCCGGGGAAAGCGCTGCTGGCGCCCGCTCGCTTTCCCCAGCAGAGGTGGAGGCCCACGGCGGCGGCAGCAGCAGGAGCAAGCGGGGCGCCAGCAGCGAGACCCGCGCACGGCTCCCGACGCTGGAGGAGGCAGGGGCCCGCCTGCCCAGGAGCCCCGGGTTCCCCCCCACCCCGCCCGTGTGTGGGGGGGGAGTGGCACCCCGACGCCCCAAGCCGGTGAGTGCCGCCACCGCCGCCGCTCTCTTGCCTCCCCCTCCTCCTTCCCTCCCATCCTTTGCTTTCACCCCCCTTTGCCTCCCGCCGGACCCCCCTTTCGCATTTTCCCCCTCCCCACCCCCACCCCCAGCTTTGGGCCACAGAAAAATTATCAAAAATTTCCCGGTCCGCGGGGACAAAAAGGTTGGGGAGCACTGATCTATGCAACTAACATGGATTTCACCAAACTCCAGGAGGCAGTGGAAGACAGGAGGGCCTGGCGTACTCTGGTCCATGGGGTCATGAATAGTCAGACAAGACTTAATAACTGAACAACAAAAAGGAACACTTTGCCTCTCTTCAGGGAAAGCTGGGCACTTATGTCACCAACTTTGGTAGAATGGAAGGCTGACTCAACCTTGAGCTGGCTACCTGAAAAATGTTGGGATCAAATTCAGGTTATGAGCAAATGCTTGACAGCAGTACTGCAGTTTAACCACTGTGTAATGAGTCTCACTACCTGCAACAACAGCAAATCCAGTATCTGTGGTGGAATGACATTATGGATTTAATAGGTGGGTTAAATCCTATTGCACAGCTCTGTACTGTAAGTACCGAGTTTGGTAACCGCTGCATTGCATGACGTGGCGAGTCCCTAGGATACAACCAGGTTCAATCAAGTCCATGTGAGTTTAGGCCTGCCATGACCCTGCCTTCTAAAGTCTGAGCACCTTGCATTTCTGTCATACAATCTGAATTTCTTCATTATGTATGTAAAAATGGAATATATTTATGCAGCACAAAATAAAGCCTGTCATATGTAATTTAGAGACTGATCAATGCAAACAATGTAAACACATTTCATTTGGCTCTTGGTCATTGCTTATGATAATTGTATTAACACACACAACCAAGCAGAATTCCAATCTCTTCTCATGTTTGACAGAGATCTCTTCTCATGCAGAAAAGTAAACTGAAACATGTGTTATATTGGGGACATTGCCTTGAGGTCAGAATTTTCACTAGGAACAATATTCATAAGAAATTTCAGCCAACAAATATTTCACTGCAAGAAGGTCCCCTTCCAACCATTACATATATTTGATATTCATGAAAAGAACTCATGGTTTGCTTTGGATGAATTTTCTCGCCCACTCTGTCTATAAGTTGTTTGTGAAATGTTTGCTCCCATTATTCCTTGTTTTACTATTCATGTTTGTTTGCATCATGCATTACAAGGAACACTTTCTGCTCTAAGACAGAATAGCAATTCTCATGTATTGGAACTGAATGTCTCCTACCTAGCCTGAGAGCCAGTGGTGGGTGGAATGCATAACACAGAACCAAATCCTTCTCTGGAAGCAGGACTCTAACTACAGTTGCTCTGACTGGCCCTGTGCTGAGAGGGGCTTCCTTGTCCACCTGCTCATAATCGTGCAATTTGGCCAGGGGCTGGGCGCATACCTGTCAAGTTTTGGATTTGAAAATAAGGAAAATTTTTGACACTCGCCATGAGGGGGGAAAGGAGGCAGAGGAGGCAGAGGGGGGCATTCAGCCAGCCAGCCAGCCAGCCAGCCAGCATCCCTCTGGCATGAGGGGAAGCCAAGGGCTCCCCAACCTTAGAAGCAGTGTGCGGGCAGGTGGGGAGGAGAGTCAGCAAGAAGCTGGGAAGGCCCACTCTGCAGCCGGCTCGTCTAAGCAGTGTAGCAGGCAGTGGGTGGAGACATGGGGATCACCACAGCTATTTGCTGCTGCCACACCTGCTCACCCCCTCTTCCCCAGCATTGGTCCCCTTCAGTTTGCCATGGCCTCTGGCCTGGGCCAGCAGACAGACAAGGCACACAACTATCACACCCATCATCTGGGTGTGTGTGTGGGGGGGAGCCAGGGACTGTGCCATGGCTCTCTCTCATTGAACTGTCCACTTGCGTGAAGGGGAAGCAGTGCACAGCCAGTGTACCACGTGCTCGCTCGCTCCTTCTCAGAGTGGAGGGGGTGGGGGGAATACGGGACATTTTCAGGAAAATAAATGATCTCGGAAGACATCAGGAAAAAGGGTAAAAAAAAAAGGAGTTTCATGGCCAAGACAGGAAACTAGACAGGTACAGTCCTATGCGGGCAGTCCTGGATGACCACCCACCAGCCGGACTGTTCAGAGCCTGGGCAGGACTGGGGGTCACATGGCCAGTGGCCATAGGCCTTTTCAAGTTCCAGCGTGCAGAGGAATAGCCTCTTTGTTTGCTGGCCACTCTTCCACCCTCCTTCCCCTGAAAGAGAATGAGATTAGCCCATCACAGATGGGAATTTTTGGCCACCTCTCTCTCATTGTCCTTGAGCAGTGGTGAGTTTTTGCCCATCCCATTCTCTTCATTATGGGATCTTCCACATCCCTAAGGTTCATTCACAATTGGCTGTCAAGGCAAGTGGCTAAATCACATAAGGATAATAGTAGGCAAAATTGGTGTTAGTAAGGCAACAGCCCTCAATGCTGTCAGGAATAGAGGATTAGATTAGATATTAGATATGACAAATTAGGATGATTTATGAGGCAGGCCCAAAATTGATTTATGAGGGCTGCCCAGTCACAATAGCTTGAAAACCCACAGAGCCACTTGCACTTGTAGGTCCCCTTGGAAAAGATAACAAAAATAATAGCATGGATTAATACCAATAAATTGTGGCCATATTTTCAAACCCACAAACGTGCCTCATCTCTTATTTCTGGGCTGGGGAAACAAGGCCTTTACAATACTGTTTAAAAGGTTTCTTATCAGTGATTTTCAATACGTCCTTAGTCCTACTGCAGTCATTCTCTCTTGTTCTTCCTACACTCTTTACTCCTCTTCTTTTCTTCTCATCTGCCCCTACTTCCAGTTGTTTGTTTTCATAAATCCATTATTTGTTTTTAAAAATCCTAATTGAGGACATTTGGGACAAATAATGAACTAGTGACTGGCAAGGAACTCTTTCACATTGCATCAGTGAGGCAACCACTTAATTATCAGGCTCATATATTAATTCAAAATACAATTGTGGTTTAATTTGGACAAAAAGTGAGTGAAGGAGTACATGATGAAATGTCCACAATTATAGTGGGGAGAAAATTGACAGGGTACAGCTTTTCCTTTCCTGTGCTAAAGCTAGAATCTGTGGTAATTCATTGGAGCTGAAAGGTAGGAAAGGATGGAAGTAGGAACTTAGTCAGAGTGTACATAGTATATCACAGGAGAAAGTACATCCCCTCACATTTTGTAAATATTTTTGAAATACTGTATTCATTGACCACAATGAAGAAAAGACACTTGGCTACAATGTAAAGCAGTGAGTATACCTGTTGGTATTTCTGCCATACATAAAAGGATTCACAGACCACATGGACAAAGCGTTGAAAAAACACAACCTACAAACAGTATTTAGACCCACCTCAAAAATACAACAAATGCTACAGTAAGCAAAGGACAAAAGAAACCCACTTGCCACTGTAGGAGTATGCCAGATACCTTGTAGTTGTGGCCAGGTATATATTTGGGCCACAAAGTGCAGCATCCAGATCAGAATCAAATAACATGAGATCACTACAGACTAAAACAACCAGAAAAACAACCCACCTGAAACAAACTGGACATGAAAACCTTTTCCAGGACACAGAGGTAATGAACAACATTAACAATCACTATGTCAAATTACACAGGGAAGCCACTGAAATTGACAAACACAAGCACAGTTTCAACAAAAAGGAAGAAAGTCTAAAAATCAGCAAAACCTGGTTTCCAGTACTGAAAGCTACAGCCTGCAATGATTCCCATCCAGCCACAAGTGCCAGTGATCAGTTCACACAATATTATATCTAACAACACCGATCAACCATAGAGAACGATTGTTGCCACCCCTGAATGCAGTGCAATTTCTTAATTCCTCCATCACACTCCAAACACATATTCTCCTGTATAGGACAAGTTTCCCCTTTCCCACAACTTTAAAACTCCACAGTCTCACTCACTCTATACCTCAGAGCATAGAGAACTCCTAGTTCCCTGAGCTCCTTGCCCTCTGAAGATGCCAGCCACAGATTCTAGTGAAATGTCTGGAATTAAAACTTCCAGAATATGGCCAAAGCCTGAAAAAACTCACAATAGCTATCAGATCCTGGCCGTGAAAGCCTTCGAGAATACAGGGATTATACTGCTTGTATAACAGTATAAATGTGCTGTTCCCCCTCAAAATAATGTAACACACAGCCATTAATGTCTAAACTGCTGGCAACAAAAGTGAGTATACCCCTAAGTGACAATGTCGAAGGTAGCAATTCTCCCTCCCTGGTGTAATGAGACGTATTAGTGTCATTAGGTCTCAGGTGTAAAGGGGGAACAGGTGTTATCACTCTCACTCTCACATTTGGTGTCATCACTCTCATTCTCTCATACTAATCACTTGAAGTTTCACATGGGACCTCATAGTAATTAACTATCTGAGGACCTGAAAAATGAATTGTTTCCCTACATAAAGATGGCCTAGGCTATAAGCAGATTGCCAAGACTTTGAAACTGAGCTGCAGCATGGTGGCCAAGACCACAGTGACCAAGACCCTTTAACAGGACAGGTTCCACTCAGAACAGGCTTCACCATGGTAGACCAAAGGGGTTGAGTGCCTGTGCTCAGTGTCATATCCAAAGGTTGGCTTTGGGAAATAGACATACGAATGCTGCCAGCATTGCTTCAGAGGTTAAAGGAGTGGGGTATCAGCCTGTCAGTGCTCAGACCACATGCTGCACACTGCATCAAACTGGTCTGCAGGACTGTCATTCCAGAAGAAAACTTGTTATAAAGATGAGGCACAACAAAGCCCGCATATGATTTGCTGCAGACAAACAGATTAAGGACATGAATTTCTTGAACCATGTCCTGTGGTCTGATGAGGCCAAGATAAACTTATTTGGTTCAGATGGTGTGAAGCAGGTGTGGTGGCAACCAGGTGAGGAGTACAAAAGACAAGTGTGTCACGCCTACAGTCAAGCATGGTGGTGTGAGTGTTATGGTCTGGGGCTTCATGATTGTTGCCGGGACTGGGGAGCTACAGTTCATTGAGGGAACCATGAATGCCAACACATTATGTGACATACTGAAGCAGAGCATATTCCCCTCTCTTTGGAGACTGGGCCACAGGGCAGTATTCCAACATGATAATGACCCCAAACACAAAATGACCAGTGCCTTGCTAAAGAAGCTGAGGGTAAAGGTGATGGGCTGGCCAAACATGTCTTCAGACCTAAACCCTATGAAGCAATGTGGGGCATCCTGAAATGGGGCATCACCAGCTCTGTGATGTAATTATGGAGGAGTGGAAGAACACTCCAGTGGCAACCTGTGAAGCTCTGGTGAACTCCATGCCCAAGAGGGTTAAGGCAGTGCTGGAAAATAATGGCAGCCACACAAAATATTGACACTTTGTGCCCAATTTGAACATTGTCACTTAGGGATGTACTTACTTTTGTTGCCAGTGGTTTAGACATTAATGGCTGTGTGTTGCATTATTTTGAGGATACAGCACATTTACATTGTTATACAAGCAGTATACTCAGTGCTTTACATTGTAGCCAAGTGTCATTTCTTCAGTGTTGTCACATGAAAAGATATGCTAAAATATTTACGAAATGTGTGAGAGGGGTTCTCACTTCTCTGATATACTGTAGGTAAGCTAAAAAAATTCTTCCTCACACCATCACTCTCAACTAGAATGGTCTAACTGAAGTGTAGGTGAGGAGGGAGGTTTACCTGGTGATAAACTGTGCACATGCAGAGGTATTGGGGGAGATCTATGTGAGCACACCTGGTGCCCACCCCAAATATATTTCTTCACCTGATAAATGAATGCCTGCCTAGTTTTTCTCTTTTACATGCTTGGAGTGGTATGAACTCTAGCATTTCCTCAGATATGAAGAAAATTAACAGAAGGGATGAAAAGAAGGATGGGTTTCTGTGGCCACTCAGTATTGTCCAGAACAAATGAATAGGGTTAATTTTAATTCATAGTGGATATGCAGTGTTCTACATTTTCTTTCTAGCATCTTCTTGTGGTGTGGCACTTATTTTCTCAACTCTGGATATATCAATATTGTGCACTTTGTTTTCTGTCTAGTGAAAGGCAAAGCAGTTGATGTATTGGCTTTAGCTTAAGGCCTGTGTTTTCTATAAGCAGTTGAAAAGCCCTGGGCTCCAAGCAGAAGTTAGGTTTATTTGGAGGTACATTCTTATAACCAGAAGATGGATTGGGTCTCTGTCTTCTCTCCCATTTATAAACAAACTGCTTGGAGAAAGAGGTGCTTGTCAAAAGATTTTTAAAATCTCTTTGTTCTTGCCTGTTGTTGACAATTGGAGTCTCAAAGGGAGCAAGTTACTGCTTAATGGGGCTGACATCTAGAAATGTATCGACATCAGGGAATAAATACATATCCACTTGACAAAGAAATGATTTAATATTTAAAATGTTTTATCTTCATAAATTGTGGATTTTGTTCAAGCCACCAGCTTATGAATTTGGATTTACAGAAAATGTGGGTGGGATAGATTTCTTCAGCAAGGCAGTTATGCATTATATATCTTTGGCTTTGTGCTTTATAGTATACTAAAAAAAGGAAAGCATGGGCAATAACTAAAATCTTGCATAATATTTCACTAAATTTGCTTGACTCCCATGGCATCTACAGATTGCTTCTAAAAAGCCAGAGAAGTACACTTTTTGTATTCGTTTACATAAAAGGTGAAAAGACGAACCCTATTCAGTGATTACTAGATATGGGCACAAATCAGAAAAATTGCATTTCTTGTGTTGACAATTTTGACAAATCATAAATTTACAGGGTTTTATTTCCTGAAGAACCAATTAATCATTTTTTGGTTCATATCACCTTAAAAGCCCTATAAAATTGGGGGAGGGTGGTGCTTAGGGACACCAAAATATCAGAGAAGCTTCTCCTGACTGGACTCTCCCTATAATCTTAGTGAAATTTGGGTTTTGGATGTCTAGGTTATGCACCCACAAAGTGGATCCCCCAAGAAAGTGACAGAGGTCATAGGTGGAAAGGGGGCCCAAAAAAGGGTCAAAAGAGGGCTGCTGAACTGCCAAATCACTAAAAAATCATTGATTTTTATTTGTCAAAGATTGCTGTGTTTAATCAATGTTTTGAACAATCATTGCATTTTGATTTTAAATTTGTGCCCATCTCTACACTAGTCATTACCTGGCTGGTTTCTATCAACATGCTCCAACAGGACCAAGCAACCTCTTCTTCTTAATCTTTCTAATTGCTTTCTCCTTGTGCTGAGCAAAGACTCCGAAAAGGAGAAATTCCTGCTTATTTATAGGATCTAGATGTGAATATGATTGTATCCAAGCATGGATCTCACACATGGAGAAGCAATAACTGGGAGGACAGGGACTTGTATTCCTTTCTGAGTATGTTAATAGCAACAGACAATTGTGTCTATATTCTTTTTAAGTGTGTTTTGAAAGCTATTATATGTTTAGATGATTATTGTAATTATTACTATAGATAAATTAAAACTCTGCCCTCTAGGTATTTCAATGTCAGGTGCCAAGCTGTAGTGGCCACTAAATTAAGGTACCAACACAGTTCAGCAGCTTGCTGGGATAAGCTAATCAAAGCTATTAAAAGTAGGACTCCTAAACGTTTCTGGGAAGTGGTTTAAGGGTTCTTTCAGTCAGAAACCTATCCAATCTCCTTAATCCCCTCCTCTACTTGGGAACAGCACTTTTTGTCACTCTTCTTTAGATGACTGTAGAACAGGTGATACCTTTAGGCTACTAGAAAAATAACAAAAAAGTTGTTAATATTTTGAGGGCAAAAACCCTCTTCTTCAGAGCTGTACTAACAGGTTAAAACATGGCAAAATATGGAGTTGTCAGGAGTTATTTCTTGGATGTAAAGTCCTTGGCAAGATGGAAAATATGCTAGGTAGTTTCTTAATCGATGCCCAGAGCTTAGATGTTCTAAGGCTGCATCTGAAGTAAAGGGTGGTGCTTTTATTGTCCCAGTCCTTCAAACTACAGTTCAGGGCTCACATACACACTATCATACATCCCTCCCCATGTGGCTCTTCAAGGCTAATGGCCTCTTCTTGGTCAGGGAAGGGGGAAGGACTGGTGTAGAAGACCCATGCATTGCATTTGGGGCTTGGGATAAAATTTAGAAAAGTCCATTAGGTGCAGCTGATTGGATTGTAAGATCTGTCATCTGTTTGATGAGGACAGCCTCAATGGATCACCTGATTGGCCTCCTGTTTCCACTACAGATATTAAGCACTTACCAGACAGATTGAAATCTGGGAAGGTGCCTGGTCCTGATCTGCTGCCTCTTGACCTATTCAAAGCAAATCCCGATTGGTGGACACCCATTTTGGCAGAGCTTTTCACAATTGTGGATAGGTCAGGGATGATTCCCAAGACCTGGACTCAGTCCATAATTCTGTCTGTCTTCAAAAAGTGTGACAAGAAGTCACTGGATAACTACAGACCAATTAGCCTGCTGTCTGTAATGGGAAAGGTTTATGCTAATCACCTTCTGAATTGGCTTACTTCCTGGATGAATGACAACAATATATTAGGCCCCAAGCAAGCAGGCTTTTGGGTGGATAAATCTACCATGGACCACTGCCTGGCACTGTCACATCTCATAGCTAAGCTGGCAGCAAATACTATGATCCATCTGCATGCAGCTTTCTTAGATCTAAAAGCCACTTTTGACTTGGATAAAGCTAAGGGATGATGGTCTAGATAGGAGATGGCTTCTACTAATTCAGAGACTATATATGAATAATACCAGTCATATCCGACTATCCTTCCATGGCAACCTCTCCAATCAGGTCCCCATTAACAAAGGAGTCAAGCAGGGTTGTGTTCTTGTTCCCACTTTATTTAACCTGTATATTAGAGATGGGCACGGAACGAACATTTTTTCATTTCCGTTACCATTTGTCGTTTCCGTTACATAACGAAATGACAAATGAAAATTGTGATGAAAATGAAACGAAATGAACAGAACCATGAAAATTGTGGTCGTTACGTGATAATTATTTATATTGTCTGATAATACCTACCAGAGGGGTTGGGGTCCTTAAAACGTTTGTTTTTGTCTTCTCCCATCGCGATGTATTTTTATTTTCCCTTTAAAATGGATGTCACCACCAGCCACAAAATGCAGGCAAGCCATGTGATGGGATCATGTCCAACCAATAGCATGCCCAGGTTGCAGACTGGGAGGGCAGGTTTGGCAGCCACAGAGGGCATAAAAAGCTCTAGCAGCCCCCGTCCTCCTTGCAGTCTCTGGTGGGAGTTAGGGTGGGATTGCTGTCTCTGCGACTCTAGCTTCAGTCCTGCAGCCTCCCTGTGTGCGTGTGCTGCGTACCTCTCAGTGAGTACCCTCCCCTGCCCCACAGTGCAGTCACTCTGCGGCTGCCTTGCACCCTGGGCAACACCTGCCGCCTTTGCAGCCTCCCTGCATACCTAGTCTATACTGTCTCTCTGCCAGCATCCTTTTTTTTAATGTTTTCCCTCTGCTCTGGGGCATTGGGAGATGCCTGCGCACGGAAATGCTTTAAAAATTGCGCAAAAAGCGGGTAGAAATGACAAACGAAAAAACAAAAAACGGTAACAAATTTTTTCAAAAAATTCACAACAAACGGAAACGAACCAAAACAGACCTCTCAATGACAAATGTAAAACCAAAATGCCTTTTTTTGATTCGTGCCCATCTCTACTGTATATCAATGATCATGCCCCTCTCCTGTCAGAAGTGAATAGTCACTGCCCCAGATTGGGCCACTTGGCAGTTCCTATTCTTCTTTATGCAGATGGCATGGTATTAATTTCATAAAAGAAGACAGGTCTAAGACTGTAAATCACAAAATGCATCAATTATCTCTCCCATAATAAAATCACCCTTAATTATAGTAAATCTAAAATAGTGGTATTCAGTAAGATGTAGAAAACCCAACTGTGTATATTTCATGGGAGAGCAATCCAGCAGGTTAAAGAATTCAAGTACTTAGGACTAATTTTTTCTTATCGTAATACATGGGCTAGACATCATCACATAATCACCAATTCAGTAAAGCTGACTATTCAAGCTATTCTTCATTTTTTCCATGTATGGGGCATTCACACATTCCCACTGCCCTGCAGGTCTTTAAAGCAAAGGCCATCCAACTGATGCATTTTTCTCAAATCTTTGGTGGAAAGACTCCAGGCCTCTTTTCTTTATAAAATCTTTGCTGTGTCTTATGCAGCTCTGTGTCTGGAGGCCATATTCACAGTTGGTTCCGGTCCTTCCTCAGGGACCATCCCCAGCAGGTTCAGCATGGGGGCGAGTTGTCGGCCCCTTGGATACTCCCTTGTGGGGTTCCACAGGGGTCATCTCTCTTTCCCATGCTGTTCAACATTTACATCAGGCCGCTGGCTGAGGTCATTAGGGGACATGGAGTACGCTGATGACACACAGCTCTATGTCTCCTTTTCTACCGCTGCAGATGATGCTGTCCAGACCCTCGATCGGTGCCTGGGCGCAGTCATGGAATGGACCAGGGCTAACAGGCTCAGGCTCAACCCCGATAAGACTGAGGTTATGTTCTTTGGGGCTTCTCCATCCAGCTACGGTGGCCTGTTTCCCACCTTGCAGGGTGTTTCCCTTAGGCCATCGGACTCTGTCCGGAATCTGGGAGTAGTCCTGGACCCGCACACACCATGGAGGCTCAGATGTCCAGTGTATCCAGGGCTGCCTTTTTCCACCTTCACTGAATCGCCCAGATTTGCCCGTACCTGGATGGGGACTCCCTCAGAACAGTGGTCCAGGCGCTGGTGATCTCGAGACTGGACTATTGCAAAGCGCTCTACATGGGGTTGCCCTTGACTCTCATTCGGCAACTGCAGCGGGTCCAAAATGCGGCAGCCAGACTGGTGGCGGGTGTGCGCCGATTTGAGCACATCACCCCAGTTCTGGCCCGCCTGCACTGGTTACCTGTTGCAACCCGAATTAGATTCAAGGTCCTGGTATTGGTTTACAAAACCCTCCATGGTCAAGGACCTGGCTACCTGACAGAGCGGATCGACCAGCGGTCAACCTCGGCCCGTCCGACTAGGTTGTCGCGGGCGCACATGCTGCGCGTGGCCACGCCCAGAGAGGCTTGGAGAACTTCCACTCGTACCCAAGCCTTCTCTGTGGCTGGCCCGACCTTGTGGAATCATTTTCCAGCAGAAGTGCGCCTAGCAGAGTCCCTGCCTGCCTTCCGGAAGGCATTGAAAACCCTTCTCTTCTGGGAGGTGTTTTGGTGACCTGAACAATTTTTTTTTATTCCCGCCATCTGCATCTCTGGTATTACTGTTCTGTTTGCTTATTT
Source organism: Phrynocephalus forsythii (assembly GCA_029282475.1). Taxonomy (NCBI): domain Eukaryota; kingdom Metazoa; phylum Chordata; class Lepidosauria; order Squamata; family Agamidae; genus Phrynocephalus; species Phrynocephalus forsythii. The sequence continues at coordinate 128,543,089 of JAPFRF010000001.1, read as the reverse complement.
TATTAGTTTAATTTATTTTGCTGTTATTGTAATTTGCTGTCCTGTTAATTTGTTGTAAACCGCCCGGAGTTCCCTTCTAGGAAGACGGGCAGTATATAAGCTCCATAATAAATAAATAAATAAATATTAACCAGACTGAATATCCAGTGGTACCTTGTATAAAGGAATCTATTCATTCCAAATGAAATTATGTTAAGCAAATTTTTCCTTTATACAAATTTCCCATAGGAATGCATTGAAAATAGAGTAATCCCTAATCATGACCATTTTTATGTTGTATGGATTTTCCCCATAGGCGATTCTGTTAAGCAAATTCTCCCTATCTCTGGAATTTTTTAAGTTGTACAGATTTTATGTTATACAAACTGTTTGTTATACAAGGGTCCACTGCACAAGTGCAATTAAGACAATTCAAGTAGTGGCTGAGAATATGTTTGTGTCTAATAAAGACTCCCTAATAGCAGGCATCCTATTTGATCGCTATTACTATTCTGTTCTTAAATTGTTCTCTCAAAAGATTCAAACTATGGGTATCTCCCCTGATAATTTGGGGTCTCTAACCTTTGCACAGGCATATAGACTGTTAAAAGCCAAGCTATTGGACTTCGAAAGGCACCAACAAAGTAAGGTCACCCTTAAATCTACAACTTCCTCTATATACTGATAAGTAGAGATGGTCACGAAATGAACTTTTGGTTTATTTTGTTATTTGTTATTTGTTTCATTATGTAACGAAATGAACCCTAACCCTAACCCTAACCTTAACCCTAACCCTAACCCTAACCATAACTGCCCCCTCTAAGAGAAACAAAATGAAACGAAATGGAAATTTTGTTTCATTTCATTTCATTTGCCGGCAGTGTCTCCTACCTGGTGCTACCCCTAGAGTCCTCTGTCCTGGCTGCAGGGAGGGTCCAGGACCCTCCAGGAAAAAAGAAAAGAAAAAAAGCCAATTGGTCGTGCTACAGCTGATAGGCAGGCCATGTGGTTGGCACAATAAAATAAAATAAAATAAATAATAATAAATAATAAATAAATAAAAAACCCAATCTGGTATGCCGGCCCAGTACTGGCCTGTGACCACTGGACCCACCCCACAGGCCAAAAGTTTTTTTAAAAAACAACCCGACCCGGCATGTGGGCCCAGGTTGGCACTCTAAAATGAAAAATAAAAAAGGAGCACTGACCCGGCCCCAGGGGACATGCAGTTGGTGCTTTAAAATAAATAAATAAATAAATAAATAAATAAATAAATAAATAAATAAATAAATAAAGGAGCACTGGCCCAGCCCCAGGGTGGCTTGAAAAAATCGTATGAACCCAAACCCAAACTGAACCAATGGTGGACCTGAAACAGACGAACCCGAACCATGGGTTTTCTGTTTTGTGCCCAGCTCTACTGATAAACCAGCCAGCTATTTACATTTTGTAGAGAGACCCTAAGAATGGTGTACCTTCACCTTAGCAAGATGCAGTGTACTGCCATCTAATGTTCTATAAGGCAGATTTAGCTCCCAACCAATGGAAACATGTCTCTGTCCCTGTAATTCTGGAGCTCTTGAGTCCCTGGCACATATGCTTCTTCAGTGTGCTGTATACAGGGATATTTGTGCATCTTATCTGGAGCCAATTCTTTTTAGATTTCCTGGTCAATCAAATGAAGTAATTTTGTATAATCTGCTATCAGGCAAAAACAAAGTCTACACTAGGCAGATTGTCATATGCATTAATCTATTAATACGGCAGCACAGGTTACAATTCCCAACAAAATATTTTGTTTTGTTCTCTTAGGACAAAAATAATTATCCCCAGGTGGGACAAAGTTTCATGTTTGATGACCTGATACCCTTTGAAAAAACATACAATGCTATTTTATCTTTTGCTATACTATGTTTTGTTCTGCAATTTAGCACCCCTACAATTTTAATTGGGCACATACTCCTTAGCTATGCAAGTATTGTTGCCTTTTGTACTGTATGCTTTTGTTTGATGCCAATAAAGGTCTTGACTGAATTAATGTCATGTGTTAAACTATTTTCTAAGCTTGTAATTTATTCTTGTTCAGTCCAACTTATTTTAATAATTTGTGATTCACCTTATGTCCTTTCACCAAGAGAAAGTTGGCACTGAAATGGAATAAATCTATGGATGCATAAATAGCTAATGAATGGCCAATATCCTATTCCATCACTGTATCGCCTGAATGGGAGCAACAGTTGCAAATTGCCATTGATGTAAGAGGAGTTCATGTTGCAATTTCAGGTTGTGTGCACCTTTGACTCATTCTATAAGCAAACTCGGCAATACCTTTTTTGGTCACTACTAAAACAAAAAATGTAAGCTAAGCTTTCAATAGCAACTTGCTATCTTTACCAAAGCATTGTACCAGTAGGGATGGGCACGACCAGAAAAAATGACGTGTCGAGTTTTCGATTGTTGGGACAGGTCCGTTTTGGCTCGTTTCTGTTTGTCGCGATAATTTTCAAAAATTTGTCATTTCCATTTGTCGTTTGTCGTTTGGGTTGGGGTTAGGGTTAGGGTTGGGGTAAGTGGGCTCTGGGAGGCACCTCTCTGGGTGCCTCTGATGTCAGACCCACTAAGAAGGGAAGGGAAGGGAAGCGTAACGTGAAGCCGCCGCGTACCATACATTACGTTAGGGTGGAGGGTAAGTGGCAGAGACACCTCTCTCTCTGGGTGCCTCTGACTCACTAAGAAGGGGAGTGAACTAGCGTACTGACGTACAGGTTAGGAAATGGGATAGGGATAGGGGATAGTGGGCTGTGGGAGGCACCTCTCTGGGTGCCTGTGACCCACTAAGAAGGAAAGTGTACTTGCGTACGGATCTGGGTTAGGGTTGGGGTTAGGGTAAGGGCTAGGCTTAGGGTTACGGTTAAGGTTAGGGTGGGTTAGTGGGCTGCACCTCTGGGTGCCTCTGACCCACTAAGAAGGACAGTGTACTGGCGTATGGGTTAGGGTTAGGGTTAGGGTTAGGGTTCAGGTTAGTGGGCTTTTTATGCCCTCTGGCACATCCAGAAGTCTCAGTCAAAACCTGGCCATGCGATTGGTGGAATGGGTAAAAAAAATTGCATGGTCCCATCCCATGGCCAGCCCATCATTGCGCAGGTGTAAAAAAATAAAAATAGAAATAAAATAAAATAAAATCAATGGAGACATTTTATTGCAAGAAAAACCCACTGCTGCTACTATAAAAAATCAGGCATTTAAAATACCTAATTTTCAAATGTTTCTGTGGTGCTTTGGTGGGTTTTTGGACCACGATTTAAAAATAAATATTGTGGTCGCCATTTTGGATCCCCCCACCGCATGGCAAATGGAGA